>CM044314.1:38750000-40000000 GCA_024291935.2 Okapia johnstoni | reverse complement strand
CCACTTCCTAGTTGTGTGCGTGTGTGCGTAATCAGTCACTTCAGTTGTGTCCAACTCTTTGTGACCCTGTGGACTGCAGCCCACCAGGCTCCTCTGTACATGGGATTCTCCAGGCAAGAACACTGGAGTGGACTGCAAAATCCTCCTCCAGGGTAACTTCCCAACCCAGGAATCAAACCCGCACCTGCCTGCATCTCCTACATTGCAGGCAAATACTTTGCCACTGAGCCACCTGGGAAGCCCCTCCTAGCTGTGTATATTCAGGCAAATTAAATCTGGGCATCAGTTTCTTCATTTGTCTTTTGGAGCTGATAATAATGCCTTACTCATATGGTTTGTGGTGAGGATGAAATGGAATAATACATGTATTTGCAAGTGTTTCATAAGTGTTGCTATTTTCAACCTGATTTTTACTAATACTACATAAAAGGAGCATTATCACCTAAGGAAAGAAGGGAATTTGAAAAAAGCACCTTGAAGAGTAAGGCTCCTCTGTCCATGGAATTCTCCAGGCAAGAATATTAGAGTGGGTAGCCATTCCCTTCTCCAGGGGATCTTCCTGACTCAGAGATTGAACCCAGGTCTCCTGCATTACAGGCAGACTTTTTACCATCTGACCCATCAGGGAATCCCAATAAGGATATACTTTACCCATTTCAATATATTACATGGGACGTTTTATCAGCTAGTTACTGCTGTGTAACAAACCACCTGAAAATTTAGTACAATGAGTTTCTTTTCTCAGAATCTGTAGATTGATATATGTAAACCAGGCATTTCTGCCTTAAACTGTGCATCTGGCTGGGCTGGGCTCCTTGCTGTGGTTTAGACTCAGATCTGTTCCACTTGGGTGCCTCCTAGGACTCCAGCTAAGCCAGTGCAGCTGCCTGAAGGAAGCAGAAACACACAGTTCTCTTAAGAACTCAACTCAGACCTGGCACACTGGCACTTCTAGATGTATGCCTCTGGCCAAAGAAAATCATGAGCCTTGCCCAGTGTCAAGAGGTGGGAAATTCACTGCACATATAGTGGGAGTGGGGCAGGCTTCAGTTACATGGCAAAGGATGTGAATGGGATGGGGAAGAAGCAGGACTGATAATTTAGTCCACTACCAACGGGTCTACCTGTGTCATTCTCTCTGTGATCCTCCCAGTACCTGTTCTTTTTCTACCGACCTCAGAGCTTCCACCCTCCCCAGGCACAATAGCCACCTACAGACACAGCTGACTTACAGGCCATTATTTTTTTTGAAATGTGAGAACCTCCAAGGATCAGAACCTTACTTTGACACTTGACAAAAATCCAGACCATGAAGGGCCCAGCCACCTACAGAGTGTTCCCTGATGAGCCAACATCTACCCGGAGGAGACATTTGCAAACTGTAAGTGAATCTCCATACCAGGATGAAAGCTTGGGTGGGCCAGCAGAGAGGCTGGGAGCATATGCCTATTGCACTCCAATACCAGTCAGGAACAAGAGGGTCATACTGCCCTGCCAGAGCTGGACCCACCTCCAAGAAGCATTTGACTCCCAGTAATGTCTTGGCTCCACTTTGAGAATGAGGTACTAGTAATAGCTTTGGAAACACACAACTGGAATAAAAATTGTTACCAAATTGGTTCTTCAAATTTTACATAAAAGCAATTGCTCTGTGAATGCTTCAGTCAATCAAGTGGAGCTGAACGCAGTGAGATGACTTAATGCAGCTGGATGAGAGAGTTAGGAAGAGGCCCAGGGAAAGGTCAAGGGGACAGTGACTGTCTGAGGAGCAACATCCATCTGTGTTTGCCATCAGAAGTCAATAGAGGGTTGGAGGGTGGACAGAATATTTGCTCTCCTTAAGACTGTTTCCAGGGAACGTCTGCCTTAAAAGGGTTTGGTTGATGAGCTCTGGGCCTGCCCAGGCAATGGTACCCCTACACTTCCTCTGATGACCACACAGCCCTGCCCAAACTTGTTGTGTTCCCCAGATCAACAAGAATAGAAGCCTGCCTGCTACCCAGCATAAGGCCTTCATTCATCCTAACATTTATTCAGGGGTTTCAAGAATAAGATAGCTTCCTTTCCTTCAAGAAGCTCAGTGGCTCTTCAAGCAGACAGATGGGAAGATCAACATTTCAACTCAGGCTGATACGTGTTGTGACAAAGATCTGTTCCTAGTGCTGTGGGAGCCTAGAGAAGTCCCTGTCCAGAGAAGGATGGACAAGGCCAAGCAGGAAATGCTGGCGTGAGCTGCGTGGTTGAGGGAGGGGCTGCTTAGCAGTCTGGAAAAGAGAACAATGAAAGCAAAGTGGAGACATTTGCAAACTGTAAGTGAATCTCCATGCCAGGATCAAAGCTGTGTCAGCCAGATGAAAAATAAGACTGGAGGGGCAGGCAGTGACCAGTGTACAAAAATTCAATTTCAAGCACCAGAAGAGCATCAAATAGGGGCCATGTCCAGGATACATTTGTGCTACTCATTCTCCTCTGTCCCTGCTCTAGTTCCCATAGGAAGATGCCATATTTCTAATCAACTTTTGATTTCCCAGCCAGCCTTTAGGCTCATTATGCCTTTCTGTTATAAAGAGTATTTCAGGCTTGGTGTGAGCAATAGTCCAGGCGCAGGGCCAGTAGCAACTCCCAGTAGCTGTAAGTCCCTAAAACATCCTCTCCCCAGCCCCTTGGACTGGGATTAGTTTGAACTAGTCTACTCATCCCATTAGACTATGAACTCCTTGACAGCCTCTACCAGGCACAAATTCTGGCCTGTAGTAGGGGTCAGATGAATAACTACGGGGAAAAACAAACCGATGAAAGAACACAGCAATGAAGGGAAGCTTTCTCCTGCAAGGTGAGAGAACAGTGATGTAAATTTTACCCCGCATGTCACTGGATGAGAATCTATGTTCTTGCTTATAAGGGTACAAAAATACTCTACTACCGGACTTCCCTGGTGGTCCAGAGGTCAAGAATCCACCCGCCAATGCAAGGTACATGGGTTCGATCCCTGATCTGAGAAGATCCCACATGCCACAGGGCAACAAAGCCTGTTGTCTTAGCTCTGAGCCTATGCTCAGAGCCTATGCTCTAGAGCCTATGCTCTAGAGTCCGGGAGCTGCACCTATTGAAGCCCACGAGCCTATAGCCCTTGTGCCATAACAAAAGAAGCCACCACAATGAGAAGCCTTAGCGTCACAACTAGAGAGTAGCCCCCACTCATCACAACTAGAGAAAACCCTGCAGCAACGAAGACCCAGTGCAGCCAAAAAGAAGTAAGTAGATAAAACTCTATTATGGAGAAAGACCATATGAGAGGCAGGTCATGGGAGCCTATGGAAAACAGAGAGAGCCTTGACAAGCAGATTATAAAGAAAAAGATTGATTATTTACATCAGGTATCCTGGGAGTGGACAGACACATACACACTTAGTAAATGGTTATTTTCTGTCAAACATGGTGGAAAGCATTTTGTGTGTACAAAGATTCCTGTAGCAGATTTGGTATTTTCACCATTTTGCCTGTAAGGAAACCAGGGTACAGAGAAATTAAGTTAAATTAAACAAGAAAATACAGGTAGAAAGAAGAGCGGGGTTAGCACAGCAGCTATTAGACTCCAGCTCCTACCACACTGGTCCTGTGGCTACACTGCTGTGCTGAACACATGTGCACATGCACACACACACACACACACACATACACACACACACACACACACACACACACACACACAAGTGAGAAATGGCTTGATATGCCCCAAACGTGAGTCATTCCAGTAGGGTGACAGACATAGGCAGAGGACCAAGCACAGACAGGTGCACATGGATTTATGGAGATACAAAGGGACACAGTGATCATCTTACATCTCCCCAGGTGGCTCAGCAGTAAAGAATCCACCTGCCAATGCAGGAGAGGTGGGTTGGATCCCTAGGTCAGGAAGATCCCCTGGAGGAGGAAATGGCAACCCACTCTAGTATTCTTGCCTGGAGAATCCCATGGACAGAGAAGCCTGGCAGCCTATAGTCCATGGAGTCGCAAAGAGTCAGAGGTGCAACTGAGCACTCATGCTGCGCTTGTCTTACACAGACAGATGTCAGGATCCCAGGGCCTGAACTAACATTCATGCTCTACCCAGGGCACCTGTCCCTGTGAAGTTCACATGGGAAATCTATACACAGAAGATAAGGTAAGCCAAGCTCAACTTTATAACTTTGAGGACTGAGGTCCAGTGTAACCCCTGGTGACTTGGGCTAGACCACGTGATGAATTCCTTCTGCCTAGACCACAAGCATTCCTTTAACCATCTCTTCTGTATTTTGTCTCTCCAAGACTGAAAAATATCCAGCAAGGGTAAGCCATCCAGTGAGAAGTAAGAGCTAGAGAATGTTTGTTCCCTCGGTAAGGTCCAGTCTCCAGACCTTGGGTGTGGGGGCTGGGTGCTAAGGCCTCTGCTCCAGAGCAGACCTCCATGTGCACTTCTGTCTGAGCAGTGCAGGGGCAGCTCACACTAGACAAGCCTCTGTTCAAATGTAGGACGTCATCGGCAAACTGGATCTCCCGGACTCCCTCTTTCAGGGCATGGCACCACTGCCCCGTGAACTGTGCAAACCAGAAATGTGGGAATCATCCTTGATGCCCACCTTTCCCCCACACCCAACAGTCTTCCCATCAGCTCGTGATGTCACTGTTAGCCCCAAAGAGCACTTGAGTTTATTCACTCGGCCCCTTTTCATTGCCATCCTCTGAGTTACTGTTCCATCTTACCACCTTTGGTAAGTAAAAGTGAAAGTGTTAGTCACTCTGTTATGTCTGACTCTTTGTGACCCAATGGACTATAGCCTGCCAGACTCCTCTGCCCATGGGATTCTCTAGGCAAGAATGCTGGAGCAGGTAGCCATTTCCTTCTCCAACAGATCTTCCTGACCCAGGGATCAAATCCAGGTCTCCCACACTGCAGGCAGATTCTTGACCATCTGAGCCACCTGGGATGAAATCTGCAAAACCATCACTATGTATCACTTTAGAATCTAAAGTGTCCCACAGGAAGTAGGGGGGCACCAGTTGGGAGAAAGGGCAACACCCCCCCCCCAATTTTCCTGGAATGCTCTGATCTTGGTATGTTTGGTTTCTGATGGTACTTTATTATTTGGTACTGGAATCTTCCCAGTTCTTCTTAACAAGATGGGAAGTGACCACCAACATCTTTTGTAATTTTTTCTTTTTACCACCCAGAGATTAGCACCTGCCCACATACATAGGGTCATCTAACTTAGTAACTGCTTTCACAAAAGGCATGTGCCCCCAGTTACTGATCTTCAGTGATGGTGTGTGGCTATTAACAATATGCCTCCTGGTAGACAGTTTCAAAATATAAACACGCTGAATCAACTTTCTTCAATATTTAATGTTTAAGGAATGAGTAAGAAGGATTCTTTACAAGAAACTTATGTAAAAGAGTGGGCATCTTGAAATGAGTATTTGAAATGCTAAGATTATTATAAGATTTTGTTGCCAAAAATGACATAAATGATTCACTTTTAAAATTTATCATGTAGACACACTTTACAAAATTGGAAATGGACTAGTGTGTCTAAAATCTTTAAAATTAAGTATTTAACTTTTTAATTCATTTGTTAAAACTACAAAAATGAAACACTTTCAGATTAGTTTTAAAGAAAAATTAACTTGAGGTTAAGGAAAATAGAAATGCATTAGCCAACTCTCAACGAAAACTTTCATATATTTTGTGGGTGGGAGTAAAATAATAAATACCATATTTTAGTAAAAGCAGCCAATGATGTACTTCTTGCATTCTGACCTACATGTGTTTACACAATGTTTCTTCCAGCAATAAACAGACAATAAATCTAAAGATTGAAATAAACTATTTAAAAATTGAATTTCTATATTGTAAAATGTTACACTACAATTCAATAAACACTATGAAGCATATTCAAGCATATTTTTGAACCATTAACAAAATGAACAAGAATACTTTAAGTATTATTTCATCATTACATCAATATTGTTAGTTTCTATTATATATGTGCATATATGTCTTTATAAGGCATACTGTATGTCAGTATGAGCTTCCCTGGTGGCTCAGCTGGTAAAGAATCTGCCTGCAATGCAGGAGACCTGGGTTCGATTCCTGGGCTGGGAAGATCCCCTGGAGGAGGGAATGACTACCCTCTCTAGTATTCCTGCCTGGAGAATTCCATGGACAGAGGAACCTGGCAGGCTGCAGTGCATAGGGTCGCAAAGAGTTGGACTCAATGGAATGACTAACCCTATGTCAGTATATGTTTCAGAAATAAAGAAACATACACATATTTTGTAGTATGTTCTTTTCTCTTATAGCTAGAGCCCGTAATTTAACAGTGTGGGGGTGACATTGTGATCTGAGCTGCTACGTAGCCCCCAGGGTCTCCCCACTCTCCCTTTCACCATTTCAACCCACTCTCCATTCCACAGCTTGACTTGGCTCTTATGATGGCCCTCAAGACAAAGACTCACATCTAATGCCTAGTTTTCACTCATTGTCTGAGGTCACCTCCCTCCAGCTCCCTTAAGGCAAGGATTTGGCACAAGCTGTTCCCTCTGCCTGGAATTCTCCTCCCTTTCCTCTCTAATGAAAGAGATCTGGGAAAGAGTCTCAGTTCATTACTGTCCACTCCCAGCTTCTGCATGGTGTCCCAATTGTAGACTATATGTGCATGTGTTGCATGCTAAGCCACTTCTGCTGCTGCTGCTAAGTCGCTTCAGTGGTGTCCGACTCTGTGCGACCCCATAGATGGCAGCCAACCAGGCTCCCCCGTCCCTGGGATTCTCCAGGCAAGAACACTGGAGTGAGTTGCCATTTCCTTCTCCAATGCATAAAAGTGAAAAGTGAAAGTGAAGTCGCTCAGTCGTGTCTGACTCTCAGCGACCCCATGGACTGTAGCCTACCAGGCTCCTCCATCCATGGGATTTTCCAGGCAAGAGTACTGGAGTGGGTGGCCATTGCCACTTCAGTTGTATCCAATTCTTTGTGATCTCATCGACTGTAGCCCACCAAGCTTCTCTGTCCATGGCATTCTCCAGGCAAGAATACTGGAGTGGATTGTCATTTCCTTCTGCAGGGGATCTTCCTAACCCAGGAATTGGACTTGTGTCTCTTGCATTGGCAGATGGGTTCTTTAGCACTAGGGCCACCTGGGAATGCAAAAGGTGTGACTCATGGTGCGCTGAGGATCTGAACCCCAGTAACCCCCACAGTGATGGGAGAGCCTGAGATGGGGATGCCAGCCTCTGTCTCATGCTTAGCAATGGTCCTCTGAACAGAACCATGTTATAAACACTCCAAGGATAGACACCATATATGCATTATCCATCAACATACTCTCAAAGCCCAGTACAGTGCCTGGAATATTCAGTGCATGTTCCATCAATATTTGTTGAATAAATAAATCACTTTTAGGGGAAGCTGAGACCATCAGTCATCTTCTGTGTAAAAACATCCTTCCTCCTACCAGGGGTCTGGGCCCCCAGCCTTGACACCTTTCTTCCTAACTCTGTTCATTGCAGGGCAGGAGTGGCCCATCCTGTGCCCTCTAGAATACCACAGTATTTTCTAGATCCAACTCCCAGGGAGAAGGGAATAGGAACATCCATCTCTTCCATCCCTCTGGAGCCTGGAGCTCTGCATGTAAATCAAACCACCATTTCCCTTGACAAACAAAAAACTGATCACATTACCAAAGGTCATAACTTTAGGGTAATGGAGGTCTGCCAGCCTTTGCAAAACCAACAGAGCCAATTAAGTAACCGTTGGCTGTCTAAATCTCAGATTTCCTTGGAGAAAACTCTATCCTGATGCCTTTAGAGCTGGTTTCAGCTCCAGGGGGATGGGATGAGGTTGTTGTCAGAACTGTGCAACCACCTAGCCATGTGCAGACACATGTCCTGTAGAGTGCTCAGCTTAGCAAGTCCACAGGCTCACCCTTCCTCACTAGAGGTGGCACAAGGCCTTCTTAACAATGAAGATCCCTAGAGGATCCAAAAGTGGCTTTTGAAAGCAACAGAAAAGTACAGATAAAGAAAGAAAGAACACTACAACCACCAGGAAAGCGCTACATACTATTCTCCCATCATGAATTAAGTGCACTGATATACCATGTTCAAGCCCAGAGAAGAATGGGCTGCAGATCCATGGGCTGTACTATTCAAGGATGTACCAAGGTGGAAAGTGAAAACCAGGAGATTCCAGGCAGAGAGAAGAGATGGCAGTTCTGAGTTTCTGCTATTTCAGAGATTGAGATCAGGGCAGGTCTGATGGGGACATGCCCAGAATGGGTCTACAGGCAAGAGGGATGAGAGTCAGTATGTACATGAAAATGTAGAATAACTAGGAAGATGAACAACCTGGCTAGAGAAACAAGCTTCTCCCAAGGTCTCACATGCCATCCTAGGGATGGAATAAAGAAAATACCAATGGCTATGGATGAGATGAATGGATTTCTAAACTCGGCCGTTCTAAAATGGATTTCTAAAATTCCTGGATTTCTGGCCAGGAATTGGTTTCTTTATACAGATTCTACATGTCATGCTTGATATTTCCACTATGGAGTGTTTTTCTGTGAATGTTACCTCTAAATAGACTATGTGTTGAGATTTCTTTTTGGTCTTTCAGATATTCCCAGGAGTGCCTGGAAAGGGGAGAAAATGTGCCAAATGGCAAAACTCCATAAAACTAATTACCTGGGAAATTTTCTGGGGAAAATGCTTTGTGATACAGGTGTTCCATGTAGTTTATAAGTCAGGACAAGCCCTGCGCTGATGAGCCATAAATGAAAATATTGAATATGCGATGTCTATTAGGCTGCAGCCGCTGAGTCTGAATCACTTGTTAAATGTGCCCTCAACATGTGAGTGCCATCAGTCCACCTCTTCTCAGTGCTGAAGTGCTAGTCTCCTTTCAGTGTTCATTTTGGTTTGGGTTTTGCTTTTCCCTTTGGTCCAGAGCTGCATGGGTCATCTTGACCTCACCCGAAATGTTCCCGTCTGGCCTCTGGCCACTGTTTGCTAGAACTCTAGGCTACCCATTCCTCCCCGTGTCCTCCAACACTGACTCTACAAATTCTCCCTTCCATCTCTATAAAGTAGGAGTTCAGAAACAATTAAAGTGATTGTATAAATAGTCACATTGCGTGCACGGTCATTTGTGTCCCACTCTGTGATCCCATGGACTGTAAGGGCTCCTCTGTCCATGGGATTTTTCAGGCAAGATTACTAGAACGGGTTGCCACTTCCTTTTTCAGGGGATCTTCCTGACTCAGGGATTGAACCCACGTCTCCTGCATTGGCAGGCAGATTCTTTACCACTGGGCCATCTGGAAAGCCCTAATGGTATAAATGCATTACACTAAACATATAAGTATATATTAGCCGTATGATATGACATATGAGCATATATTGAAATTAACCTCTGCCACTTCCTCCAGCATCCTCACCCTCACCCAATGCCCTTGCTCCATATCCCACAGAGAACACTGAAATAGAAAGAAGAGCGAACTTTCCCAAGCTCCACCATTACCCATATCCAACAATTGGCATTCAATTACTTGGCTTTCCTTCCTATATTCTATCCATGGCTGGTTATACTGTGAGCTCAGCCTAATGTCTCTACCTGTGCACTGAAGCCCATCCCTTCTCACCAACTTGGCCTTACTCCAGCATTCTCCCTTTATTTCTGTTACATCATCAAACTTTTTCCTCTCTACCACATTATTCCCAGAGATATATGTTAGGCACACCCTAGGGTGACTCATCCACAATGAGTCACTTTCTTGGGTAACCTCTACCCCATAGGTGACTGCAGGCAGAAACTTTAACTTGATCATAGCCCATAGAATAGGACAAAGGTAGTGGGGGGTGCAACTCCCTGGATTATATCATGCTATTTGGCAAAGGTGAAAGGATCTAGCAGGTGTATTATAATTAAGCTCCCTGCTCCAAAGAGAGGCTATCCCAAGTGACCTGACCTAATAAGAGCAAAGCCCTTTAAAAATGACATAGGTGCTCTACAGTAGGTCCTTATTAGTTATCTATTTTATATATAGTAATGTGTATATGTCAGTCCTAATCTCTCAATTTATCCTGCCTCCCCTGTAACCATAAATTTGTTTTCTACATCTGTGACTCTGTTTCTGTTTTATAAACAAGTTCATTTGTACCATTTTTTTTAGCTTCCATATATAAGTGATGTTATGACATATTTGTCTTTCTCTATCTGACTCACTTCATTCAGTAAGACAATCTCTAGGTCCATCCATGTTACTGCAAGTGAATTGTTTTTTTTTTCTTTTTTATGGCTGAGTAAATGACCTAGGGCTTCCCAGGTGGCACGCTTGGTAAAGAACTTCCCTGCCAATGCAGGAAACTCAGGTTCGATCCCTGGGTCAGGAAGATTCCTCTGGAGGGCAACCCAACTCCAGTATTCTTGCCTGGGGAATTCCATGGACAGAGGAACCTGGTGGGCTACAGTCCATGGGGTTACAAAGAGCCAGACACAATTAAGCGACCAACACTTTGACTTTCATGTATCTGTGTATAACTTACTCACTTTGCTGTACACTTGAAACTAATACAACATTCTAAATCAACTATACTATATTATACTTTTTTAAAAAAGGACTTAAGTGTTCATTGAGCTGAGAGGTTCTCCTGCTGGCCTTGAAGTGAGCTGTCATGCTGGGAGAGGGAACTTTGTGGGGCCACAGGCCAAGAACCACAGGTGGCACCTGGTTGCTCAGAGTAGCCCCAGCTGACAAGGAAACTGGGACTTTTAGTCCTGTAACTGTAAGGAACCGAATTCAGCTCACTTCCACATAAAGTTGGAAGGGGATCTTGAGCTCCAGAAAGGAAAGATCCCAAGGATGCTTTGATGTCAGCCCCAGGATAAACCCTGAGCCAGAGGTACAAGCTCAGTCTGCACTGCTGACTTGCAGAAACTGTGAAATATTACACGTGTGTTGCTAAGTGCATGTAATTTGTGACACAGCAACAGAAGACCAATGTAGCATACAACATGGTATTTCTTCTGTTGAGAAAACCCTTCTCTTCCCTTACTTCTACTGGAGGTGCCACCTCTTTTCTCTCTTTGCTCTGACAGCAAAAAGTCCTTAAGACAGTGGCTGACTTCTCAAATTTTCTCGTATTCTCTCTGGAACCTATTCCAGTCAGGCTTTTGCTCCCATCCATCTTAGAAATCTGCTCTTAATCTAAGACACCAATGACCTCTCAGTTTTCAAACTGAATGATAAATTCTCACCTCTCCATCCCTTGGCTTGTCAGTGGCCCTTGGTACAGCCGATCACTCTCTTCTGGTGTCAATTCTGTTTTACTTCCTGTCTGTGACCCCACAATTGCCTGGTTTTCCTCCTGTCTTTCTGCAGCTCCTTCTCAGTCTCATTTACTTCTTAATCTGTCCTGTAAGCACTGAAATGCCCCATCCTCAAGTCACTACCTTGCAACCTCTAGACCGGTCTCATTCAGGCTCATGGCTTCCAATTCTGTCCATGAGCTGACTCCCAAGTGTTCATTTCAGCCTAAACCTTTCACTTGAACTCCAGACTCACATTACTGATCGCTTTCTCATTATCCCAGCCTCTTGGTATTCTAAGAGGCATCTCAAACTCGTACGTTGAAATTGGAACTCCAGAATCTTGCTCCCCGACCCTTCTGCATGTCTCCTCCATTTCAGTATATCACAACTTCGTACTTTCAGCTGCTGCATCACAAAACCCTGGAGTCAGTCTCACATACTATAACCCATTTGTCAGAAAACCCTATCCACTTTCAAAATACATCTAAAAGCTGACCATTTTTTACACTTTCTATTTCTATCCCTTCTGCCTAAACCAATGTAATTTTCCAAGATTATTGCAATAAATTCCTGTGTAGGTCTTTGGCTTCTCCCCTTTCCCACTGTAATCTATCCTTAACAATACACTATCAAAATATGATGTCATGTCTCCACTCAGCTCCTCCACTAGTGATCCATCCCTCTCAGACTTGGAGCAGAGAGATGACATCATATTATTATGTCCTTCCATGGAATTCAAGCCCTACAGTGACCTGTCCCTGATGCACCACCAACCTCAGCTCCTACACCCTGCCCTTAGCTGTCCCTGCTCCAGTCTCACTGGCATTCTTTCTGTTCTTAGTAGTTTCCAGGCAAGTTCCTGCCTCGGGGCCTTTGCACTGGATATTGTTGCCTGTCTTTCAGACCTTGCTCCCTAGATAGCCAATGAGTCCCTCCCTCAGTTCCTTCACATCTTTACTCAAGTCTTGCCAGCTTCTCCAGTCATTTTGTCTAAAATTTCAACATCCTCCACACTTCCTATTGCCTTTCTTTGCTTTAATTTTCTCCTTAACAGTTTATCACTATTTAACATTCTCCATGCTGCTGAAACTCCAATACTTTGGCCACCTCATGCGAAGAGTTGACTCATTGGAAAAGACCCTAATTCTGGGTAGGACTGGGGGCAGGAGGAGAAGGGGATGACAGAGGATGAGATGGTTGGATGGCATCACCGACTCGATGGACATGGGTTTGGGTAGACTCCGGGAGTTGGTGATGGACAGAGAGGCCTGGCGTGCTGCAGTTCATGGGGTCACAAAGAGTCGGACACGACTGAGCGACTGAACTGAATGCTTTGATTTGGTTTGATCTCAGTCTCTGATACTGGAACATAGCTTCATGAGGGCAAATAATTTTGTCTGTTTTGTGACCTAATCTGCCCCTGGGCCTAGAACAGTGCCTGGCATGTAATGGTCACTTGCTAAGGGAATCACTGAGTGAATAGGAAACCTTCAAAAATATTCTGCAGCACCGAAGAGCAAAGTGTTCAGTTGTCACAGAAGAATCCTTTTTTATGAAGTAGATGAACTAGAGGAAGCAGAAGAAAATTAAAGAAAATAACTTTTTAATGTTTGAAATAAAAATTGGGGAGGGCTTTGCCAATTTTAGGCAAAAATTGGACACTGATGAAGAAACATAACTAAATTATATTTCATATTGAATTTATTCCTATAGAAAATCAGTGATTAAAAGAATTGATAAAAAATTTCTAACCAGAAATAACAAAATCTATAGAGTGAAAAGGATGTGACCTAATTATTTCATACATAAATACTTTAAATACTGTAAGCTAAGAAAATATACTTGAGTTCTTCTCAAAAATATTTATTTAAAACATTCTCCAGATCAGTGGAATCAATAATAGGGAAGTTGTAGATGGTGGAGGGATACTCAAAAAGCCTGGTGATGAACATCAAAACTAAGCAGAAATAAGTGTAAATGATTTGCTATAAGTGTGATTATAAAATTGATGAAAAAAGATAAATCAAGATTAAAGTAACAAAGAGGAAAAAGTGAGGAGAGGTCAGGGAAACAAAATCCTCATGTTGTTTAGGGAGCTCAGAGTTTTTATTTTGGCTTTGACTTTAAACAATTATAAAAGCATAAGTTTTTAAGCTTTAAAGTATCCAATACTTTAATTAAAAACTGGATAACTTTATCAAATCATTGTAGATGCTAAAAGCGACTAACACTTTGACTTTTCATATATCTGTGTATAACTTACTCACTTTGCTGTACACTTGAAACTAATACAACATTCTAAATCAACTATACTATATTATACTTTTTTAAAAAAGGACTTAAGTGTTCGTTGAGCTGAGAGGTTCTCCTGCTGGCCTTGAAGTGAGCTGTCATGCTGGGAGAGGGAACTTTGTGGGGCCACAGGCCAAGAACCACAGGTGGCACCTGGTTGCTCAGAGTAGCCCCAGCTGACAAGGAAACTGGGACTTTTAGTCCTGTAACTACATAATATGTATTTAACAAAGGCATGATTGAGGAAAAAAAAAAAACTTTGATTACAAAGTTATATAATGCTTTTTAAAACAAAGTTATTTATATATTTTTCAAACCTTCTAAATGCTTTTATTTGATCTACTTGATCAAAGAATGAACATGGTTTATTAAACTGTCCCACTATGGTTGTGGTCATATCACATGTAGGCATATCTGATGTCTCTTGGAGATATTTTTTATGAAGTACTTTTCAATAAAGAAGAGAGGGCTTTTGACCTACCACCTACTTTTCAAGGGGCTTCCAGGTGGTGCTAGTGGTAAAGAACCCGCCTGCCAATGCAGGAGACGTAAGAGATGTGGATTTGATCCCCGGGTCAGGAAGATCCCTTGAAGGAGGAAATGACAACCCACTCGTATTCTTGCCTGGAGAATCCCATAGACAGAGGGGCCTGGCCAGGCTACAGTCCACAGGGTCACAAAGAGTTGGACATGACTGAAGCAACCTGGCATGGCATGGTTTGTCTACATAAAAAATTTTGATTTTAAAATTTATACTATAAATCCATGGATCCAATGTCAATTTCCTGTTTGATATTTTAGTACAGCTAAATAAGTGATTACCATGGAAGTTGTGATGGTTAATTTTATGTGTCAAGTTGGAGAGTACTTTTGTATCAGATTAACATTTAAATGGGCAAACTTTGACTAAGCAGGTTAGGCCTCATCCAATCAGTTGAAGCCCTGAATAGAATACAAGGGTCAGCC
Organism: Okapia johnstoni; assembly: GCA_024291935.2. Lineage (NCBI taxonomy): Eukaryota > Metazoa > Chordata > Mammalia > Artiodactyla > Giraffidae > Okapia > Okapia johnstoni. The sequence goes on along the minus strand of CM044314.1, from coordinate 39,985,398 downwards.
CCCTCGGAGCAAGAGGGAATTCTCCAGCAGACTCCCTTTGGATCTTATCTATACCTTCAGCTCTCCTGGGCCTCAAGCCTGCCAGCCCACAGGGCAGATTGTGGACTCACCAGCCTCCATAACCACATAAGCCAATTCCTTTCAATAAATCTCTTTATATACATACCCACACTGTTGGTTCTGGTTTTCGGTAGGACTCTAATGGATAGAGGGGGACACTGAGCAAAGGTTACATCAGCCCTTTCTATACCATTTTTTAAACTCCCTGGTACCATAATCCTTTCAGAATAAAAGCTAAAAATAGAAATGAAAAAAGATAAGTCATGAAAGTAAAGGACGGAATGAGGAACTGTTTCAGGTGGAAGGAAATAAGCAAGATGTGGCAGCTGGGTACAACTTGTGACCCTGGACTGAATCTTTTTGCTGTAAAGGATATCACTGGGAGGATTGGAGAAAAACTTGAAACGGGCTTCCATGTGATCAATATATGAGAGTTGTCAGTATTATACATGTGCCTTTTCCCTATAAGTTTGAGGTTGTTCCAAAATAGAGAGTTAAAAAATAATCCATGGATCCACGTGAGTTAGAGTGATTTATCATGAAGATTCAGAACAGGAGCCAGATAATAAACATTTTTATTCAGCTTTGTGGACCATATGGTCTCTGCTACAACCACTCAACTCTGTTGTTATAGTATAAGAAACAGTCTGAGAAAATATTCAAGCAAGGAGGGGTGGCCAGTTTGCCCTGTGGTAGGCTTAGGCTGCAGTTTGTCAGCTTCTATTTTTGAAGAACAGGTGTGTCTTTATTGCCCAATTCATGAGCATAAAGATTCTTCATAAAAACTACTCTATTTGATACTATAATGGTGAATATACATCATTATGTATGTATGTTAGTCATTCAGTAGTGTCCGACTCTTTCATGACCTCGTGGACTGTAGCCAGAGAGGCTCCTCTGTCCATGTGACTTCCCAGGCAAGAATACTGGAGTGGGTTGTCATTTTCTCCCTCAGGGGATCTTCCCAACCCAGGGATCAAACCCGCGTCCCTTATGTCTCCTGCATTGTCAGGCAGGCTCTTTACCACTAGAACCAGCTGGGAAGCCCATGTAATGCTGGTTACATCCTTGCATATGCCTCTGCATCATCCACACACTGCCCTGAACACTGGCTTTCAAGAACCCTCAAAGCTGCTGCAGGGATTCATTGGCGACAATCATGAAGTCAAGTCTACCCTGAGCAAACAGGAAAATGTAAACATTAGTTCATCTGTGTTATCATGTGAGAGTCACCATTTGGGGTTTTAGAGTATCAATGCAAAACAACACATCTTTCAATTCTATCTTCTCCTGAATTTTTGAAGCCGTAATTACTACTCTTTTGTGATTCCTCGATCTCTTTGAGTGTTATGGCATACCTGCCCTCCTATATTACCATATGGGGTAAGGACAGGCAAGGGGCCCTGAGAGGAGTGAGAAAAGAGGTCTCCTTCATACAAGGAATGTCCCTTGCTCATGAGACACGACCCGGAGGGCATGGAAGAACACTTTGGGCTCCAGCAGCAGGGGTGCACAGCATGAGAGACATCTGTCACCACCCCCATCACCCTTGGGTGCTGTAGACCAGACATAGCCCTGCAGGCCGAATATATCTGGGCAAGAATCAATGAACATTCATCTGTCGATGGACATTTAGGTTGTTTCCCTGTCTTGGTTATTGTAAATAGTGCTATGGTGAAAACTGGGGTGCATGTGTCTTTTGGAAATATGACCAAAAGTTTCAAAGCAGGAATAGAGCTGCAGACATAGAGAATGAATGTGTGGACACAGGGTGGGAAGGGGAGGGTGGGATGAACTGGGAGATAAGATTTGACATAAATACACTACCATGTATAAAATAACTAGAGGGGAGCTGCTCTACAGAACAGGGAGCTAGCTCAGTGCTCTGTGATACCTAGGAGGGTGGGATGGTGGGGTGTGTGGGAGGAATATCCAAGAGTGAGGGGATGTACGCATACATATAGCTGATTTACTTCATTGTATAGCAGAAACAAACACAACATTGTAAAGCAATTATATTCCAATAATTAAAAAAAAGAATCAGGGCATACAGCTGAGAAACACTGAAAGAGGAACATAATCTAAAGGCAAGAGCGCTGGAAGGAAAAAGAGAAGTAGCATCTTAAAGAGTCAGTGTGGGGCAAATGCAACCTAAGCCTTCCCCACCCAGCGAGGTCTCTTTAGGACACACATCATTCCCCATGCATGGAAAAAGGTGAATTCTAAGAGGACCTTCAATAGCCAATACTGTGAGAGTGGAGGATAATAGTTGACCAGACACATGTAAGCAAGAAGGGGAAAGGAAGAACCACTGCATTAATCATTGATTTTTTTTCCTGTGTTTTACAGTGTTTTGACATCTTAAAATGCTTGCTGGCAAGGGAGAGACGGCCTCTCCCTGAGACAGCCAATTCTTAGAGATTGTGAAGAACTTGTTGGGAGCATGTCTTTCGCAGAGTCTAAACTCCTCAACTCTTCCTTATCTGAAACATCAAACCAATATTTTCTGGGCCCTAACACACCCCAAGCCCAAGTATAGGCAACGAGAGACCACCCCTGTAGCCTGGCCTAGACCCAGCTGCAATTATTCAAACCAGGCAATTCCCAACTCTTTTCTCTGTCCTCCCTTGCCTCTCCCGTGGAAACCCCAGCAAGTATCTGGCTCAGGCTTTACCCTCTTTTCTGTCTTCTATCCCTTGATCAAAACTGGGAACTTCCCCTGTGACCCTGAGTGGCATGTGATGACCCCTCCAGGTCTTATGAGAGTAATAAACTCATCCTTCCAAGCCTAGTTCTCATTTCCTCCTGTGGCCGAACCATTGTTACCATACTGTATCCTAGGTATACATCCTTAGAACAGCCATCTATTTTTTATTATTTTATTTTTTACTGAAGTATGGTTGATGACAATATTATATAAGTTACAGATGTACAATACAGTGATTTACAATTGTTAAAGGTTATACTCCATGTGTATCTATTATAAAATGTTGGCTATATTCCCCATGTAGTACAATATGCCTTTGTAGCTTATTTTATATCTAATAGTTTTTAATCTCTTAATCCCCTACCCTTGTGTTGCCCCTCACTACTTCCCTCTCCACACTGGTAACCACTAAGTTGTTCTCTATATCTGTGAGTCTTCTTGTTTTTTGTTATATTCACTAGCTTGTTGTATTTTTTTAGATTCCACGTGTAAGTAATATCATATAGTATTTTTCTTTCTCGGTCTGACTTATTTCACTTAGCATAACCATGTTGTTGCAAATGGCCCGATTTCATTGTTTTTGTGGTTGAGTAGTATTCCATTGTGTGTGTCTGTGTGTATATATCACATCTTTTTCCACTGTGTGTGTCTGTGTCTGTGTGTATCACATCTTCTTTATCCATCCATAAATGAGGGTCTGGTGTCTTGTTCTATACACTATCTCTTGAGGTATTAGACTGGGGAACTGAAAAGATGGTGTTTCCATTCATAGAAATAGACAATGAGGACACTGACTAAGCTTGAGGGTCAAGATAATTAGTTCAATTTGGGAATGCTGAGTTTTGAGGTGCTGGCCAGACGTATCAGTATAGAAGCCCCCCTCAATGGGAAATACAAGCTTGGAACATAACCAAAAAAGTTTCCCTATGGCATGGGACCTGCCCCAATCATTCAGAAATCCCCATCTCTAGGTTAGCCCATACTCCAGAGCACAGGGGACTTGTGGGTGCTAGGGTGTTTGGTGAAGGAACGAATGAGCGAATGAATGTATGAATTAGAAAAGGCAGGGGATGGGCTACTGAGAAACATGTATATGCAGGAGACATGGGTTTGATCCCTGGGTCAGGAAGATCCCCTGGAGGAGGAAATGGCAACCCACTCTAGTATCCTTGCCTAGAGAATTCCATGGCCAGAGGAGCCTCACAGGCTACAGTCCACAGGGTCACAAAGAGTCAGACACGAAAGCAGCAACTGAGCATGCATGCTCACACATATATTTTTTATATATATATATATATATATATATATATATATATATGTAAGAATGGATTAATGAGAGCACCTACATCATAGAGTTGTTCTGAGCCTTCATTGTAACAATCTGTGTAAAGCACTTGGCATAGGACCTAATACACATTCTAAATATTAGCCAGCAAGCAGTAGTCTCAGAGATAGTACTAGTGTCAATGGGAGCAGATTTGCAAGGCCATCAATTCTTTGCAATGAGCCATCAATAATGTTCATGTGTGGAACTGCCACCTGTTCCTGTGTTCCTGTGTTCCTAACAGCTCTGAGCTCTGGGAGGGTCCTGTTCAAGCTTCCAGGTCAAGTCTTTACAGAACATTCCTCTGCTCATGCAGCAGCAGCTAATGACTGCAGCCCCATCCAGCAATACCTCTGCTGAATTTGATCCCGTAGATTGGTTGCCCTAAAAGGTAGACCTGGCAACATTCATACTGCAATCAAAGTCCTTGCTTCGGTGCTGTTGGTGAAAACATGTAGCAGCGGCTCTAAGAACCTTGCATTAGAGGATGGAGGCAACACAGCTGAGCCCCTGGTTGCTAGTTGTAATTGAAGCATCTCTGAGCTTGAAGATAGAGCTGGGAACAGGCCTGCATACAGGCATATTGGGAAGGAGTGAGATACGCAGCAAGACTGACCTGGGCTCTCCAAGGTTCTGTTCATGAATTTGCATGTGAGCGTGCTCAGTTGCTCAGCCATGTCCAACTCTGCAACCCCAAAGACTGTAGCCCACCAGGCTTCTCTGTGACCCCACATGCAGAGGCTCCCCCGTCCCTTTCTCCAGGCAAGAACACTGGAGTGGGTTGCCATTTCCTTCTCCAATGCATGTAAGAATAGCTCGGATCATACTGGGAGAAGACCGCTCATCCCCGCAGTCTATTCACCCAGCCCTGCTTCCTGCTAGTGCAGCCAGGAAACAGCCGTGCTATTTGGGAGAAGAGAGGATATTTATATTTTGAGAGTTTCTTGCAAGATGTCCTTCCACCTCAACCCACATCAAAATCTCAGAACCATCAGAGAGCCATAGAGCTGTAAAGAACCTTTTCAGATGAAGCATTACAAGTGATTTTATGACTTATCCAAGATCACACTGCTCGTGGAATGCTTTCCTGACTCCTGGTTGGGTGTTCCTTCCACTCTGTGTGAAAGACAGATAACACCTCCACCAGGGACCACAGAAAGTGTAAAGATGCCGTGCATACTTTCTCTGTTCTGCCTGTCCCCTTCTAAAAGTTATTTAGTAGAAAATCAACTCATAAACACTTCCTCTGCCACACTTTTCCTGCTAACTACTGTGACTTAACCACTTAGGGTAGCAAGGACGCTAAAAAGAAAACTCCAAAAGAATTCTGGGCACCAGCTCTACTTAAAAAGATGGTGCTGGAAGCTCATCTTTTTCAGTAACCAGAAGAGTCACCCTGACCCACATAAAGCAGAGAACCTGAGTGTTAAAACCCGGCTTTGAAGAAGCGCCGCCTTCATTGAGTTCAAAGAGAATGAAAAACTAGGTCAGTTGCCCAGGGTTTTTAAAGAAGAAAAAAGGAAGGGGGGAAAAGTTATATTTTTAATGAAATTGGTATCTTCCATCCTCCATTGTCTTGGTTCCTAACAAACGAAATAAATAAACTAGTAAGTTTTGAGTTTTATCAAAGGTATCAGTCAGAGTACCCAAGAATCAGCAGCTAATTCACTTTTAAGTCACTTCTGCTTTGGTCTACCCCCTGCTCCTTTAGTCCTTGCCTGGGAGCCATCAGTGTCGAGAACACCACGGTGGATGGGGAACTGATCCCTCACCTGCTGGAGTCAGAGCATGGAGCTGCTTGCCATGGAGCTTGCTCCCACCCATGTGGGCATCTGCTCGAGCCTCTCTTCTCTCTCTTCATTCACTCATTCATTCCTTCACCCATTCGTTCATCAAATGTTTATACATTAACTCGTGCCAGGTCCTTCTACCCCAGTCACCCTGGGATTTTCTAGGAGACCCAGCCCTACTCTTTTGCACATGGCAGGTCACTTAGGTCTTGAAGCAAGCCTGCCTGCCAACAAGGAATTATTTTTCCCAGTTTGCCAACAAGGCTCAGAGGGTAATTAAGGACCTCAAAGACCCAAGCACATCTTCCTTCTCCAAAGTCAGATTTCTGTCCATATCAGGGTCCATTCATGTGGCTGATGACTTCCACATCCAGCCACACCTTGCACACCAACCATGTCCCTTTCATCTACCTGCCAGGGGAGTTCATTCACTCTTTCATTCCTTCTACACTGTGAACTGTTTGGAGAGTAGAGATAGCTTACTCATTTTTTGAATGAATGTGTCTTTAATGAAATCAAAGCCCCCAAAAGACAGGAAGCCAACTAAGAATAGGGAGGGTGGGGAGGTAATCTTCTGGCCCACAATTTCCCCCATGTCCAACCCCAGGGGCAAACTCAATAAGACCCTCAGGTGTTCCTCAACCTCTGGCATCATTGCCAGTGATACTTGGTCCCATATTTTCTTCCGCCCTGCCAGTCCACTTCTATGAATTTCCTTAAAACTTTAGACCAGACCAAATCCCAGCAGAGCAGATGTTACAATCCAAGAAGTTGATACAGGATCTATTAGAGGGAGTGGGGAATTCACAAGCAATGAAGGGCACTGGTGACTACAACAGCAGGAAGCCAGCATGGCCATGGTGCCTATGGGCTGTGTGCTTAGTTGCTCAGTCATATCCAACTCTTTGCTACCCCATGGACTGTAGTCCAACAGGCTCTTCTGTCCATGGGGATTCTCCAGGCTAGGTTACTGCAGTGGGTTTCCATGCCCTCCTCCAGGGGATCTTCCCAACTCAGGGATCGAACTCAGGTCTCCCACATTGCAGGCAGATTCTTTACCGTCTGAGCCACCAGGGAAGCCTGCCTATCGAAACACCTGGGAAGAGCTAGTGTAATCTGAACCAGGTAAGAGCTAGAGCCTGAAGAAGCAGGCACTACAGGAAGTGGAGGCAAGCATGGAGGGCTGGAGCCAGGGTCATAAATCCCTTGACCTCCCACTCCTTTCTCCACTGGCTGACTCCTCCAGAAGGCAGTAGGCAAGGGAGTCTAGGTGATGCCCTTCAGGTAAAATTAGCCTCTAGGACCCAGAGAAGGGAGAGGAAGGCAGAATGGATCAGAGAGGAGGAGTGAGGTGGCAAGTGAAGAGAAAGCAGCCCAGATGGCCTCCTTCTGAGGACACAGACATTCCCAAAGGAGATTCCAGATCTGCCTCTGGGAGACCGAAAGGCACACCCTCAAGAGCCAGCCTCCTGCTCTAGCTCTCGCCTCATGACTCTAAACCAGTGATCTTGTACCCCAGCAATCATTGCCCTAATGGACAGAGAAGAAGCTGATGGAGAGCAAAGAACTGTTTTCCATATGAAATGTCTCGCATCAATGATTCTTTATTGAGTAACTACTATGGATTAGACATTTATACTCAGATAAATGAGATGCACTGTGGTCCAGGTCTCCCAGGAGCTTATGATTTTATTGGAGGAACTGGTTATGTGCTGAAAAGTTAAGTAGTAAAAGAGACCCTGTGCTCAAGAGCCTGGATAGGCAGTGCCAGGAATCGAAGAGCCATGGGCTTTGGCCAGGCCATTGGGAGTGTGGTCTGCTTTGCTGCCCCCATCTCTGTAACCTTAACAATTCATTCCCCCTGGGTTTCCCCTCCTATTAAAAGAGGGGCACATGTGACTTCCATGGCCTGGCTCAGTGTCTCTGAAGGGCAGAGAACATGAGTGTTTGGCGGGTCCCATAGAGCAAGGTGGCCTGCAGTGGTCAAGGTAGCTCCACAGAGAGGGTGGGCATTAGACTGGGCCAAGAAGGATGGGCAATACTGAGAAAGGCCGAGATGGTGGGGATGGGGTGGAGGGGTCTCTCCAGGCACAGAGAACAGCAGAAGCAATAGCAGGGAGGCAGGAGGGTACAGACCACCAAGTGGAACAGCAGGAGCTCTGCTCCAATGCCTCTGGAAATCAAACCTGCTGATAGGGAGCCTGCTAGTTGGAGCAGGGGCAGAGGGAAGTGACAAAGAGAAGATGCTGTGTCCTCACTGAGTTATCAACCTGCCTGCCACTGGAGCCCAAATCTTGTTTTCCTTCACTTTGTTTAACTGGGAGAGTGAGAACTTGGGAAATCAAATAAGAGCCAAAGCCGGAGAGTTAACTCAGAAATCAAGTGCCCTAGAGTTATATTTCTAAAACACAAATCAGATTAAGTCACTGTCTCACTCATAAGCCTTGCATGGTTCCTTTTGCCTACAGGACAAAGTCCAAACTCCTTAGCTTGACATGCAATCTCACCCAATCCTATGTGGCAATCCTTACGCTGAGCAAGTTATTTGCTGGCCACATTCACCAAGTTCCTGGAACAAGCCTCTTGAAGCGTGATTTATGCAAAAAATTGTTTTTATTGCTCTTTAGTCACTCAATTGTGTCTGACTCTTTGTGACCCCATAGACTGCAGCAAGCCAGGCTTCACTGTCCTGCACTATCTTCTGGAGTTTGCTCAAACTCATGTCCGTTGAGTCAGTGATGCCATCCAACCATCTCATCTTCTGTCATCCCCTTCTTCTCCTGCCTTCAATCTTTCCTAGCATCAGGGTCTTTTCCAATGAGTCAGCTCTTCGCATCAGGTGGCCAAAGTACTGGAGCTTCAGCATCAGTCCTTCCAATGAATATTCAGGGTTGATTTCCTTTAGGATTGACTGCTTTGGTCTCCTCAAAATCCAAGGAATTTTCAAGTATTCTCTAGCACTGCAGTTCAAAAGGCATGTTATTCAGTACTCATTAAGCATCTGCATATAAGCAGAGTACATATCCAGAGTACATAATGAGAAACGCTAGGTTGGATGAAGCACAACCTGGAATCAAGATTGCCGGGAGAAATATTAATAACCTCAGATATGCAGATGATACCATCCTTATGGAAGAAAGTGAAGAAGAACTAAAGAGCCTCTTGATGAAAGTGAAAGTGGAGAGTGAAAAAGTTGGCTTAAAGCTCTACATTCAGAAAACTAAGATCACAGCATCTGTTCCCATCACTTTATGGCAAATAGATGGGGAAACAATGGAAACAGTGGCTGACTTTATTTTTGGGGGGGTCCAAAATCACTGCAAATCGTGACTGCAGCCATGAAATTAAAAGACACTTGCTCCTTGGCAGGAAAGTTATGACCAACCTAGACAGCATATTAAAAAGCAGAGACATTACTTTGCCAACAAGGGTCCCTATAGTCAAGGCTATGGTTTTTCCAGTAGTCATGTATGGATGTGAGAGTTGGACTATAAAGAAAGCTGAGCACTGAAGAATTGATGCTTTTGAACTGTGGTGTTGGAGAAGACTCTTGAGAGTCCCTTGGACTGCAAAGAGATCCTACCAGTCCATCCTAAAGGAGATCAGTCCTGAGTGTTCATTGGAAGGACTGATGTTGGAGCTGAAACTCCAAAACTTTGGCCACCTGATGAGCTGACTCATTGGAAAAGACCCTGATGCTGGGAAAGATTGAAGGCAGGAGAAGAAGGGGAAGACAAAAGATGAGATGGTTGGATGGCATCACCAACTCAATGGACACGAGTTTGGGTAAACTCCGGAAGTAGGTGATGGACAGGGAGGCCTGGTGTGCTGCAGTCCATGGGGTCGCAAAGAGTTGGATGTGACTGAGCACCTGAACTGAACTGAACTGACTGACTGATTAAGCATCTACTCTGGGTCAGGCCCTGACATGAATAAAGTGATCAGGATAGATATGGTTTCTCTTTTCATAGTACTTCAAGTCTGGAGATGGGGAAATGGTTTTTAAATAATCATTACAACTGTGATCATTTCAGGAGGAGCAACACAGGCTACTGTGGGCTCTGAGATGCAACTGGAGGGGTTAACCCATTGAGGCAGGGGAAAGCTTTCTTGTAGGTGCTGAAGGATACACAGAACTCAGCCAGACAATGGAGGGTGTGAACAGTCAGAAGGAACAGTAGATGAGAAGCCTTGAGGCTAGACCAGGCTCAGTGAAGCCACACCATCCTCCCTGGGGTAAATATAAAGGGCCACCCTTTGGTATGAATGTAGAGGTCTGAGGACTATGAAATGCCCTGGAGAGGTAAGCATGGGGATGACATGATCATATTTTTATTGGATTATTTTATGGAGGATGGAATGTGAGGGGCAATAAAATTCTCTTGTTTAACATCTGCTTCCAATCCCTCTCTCACTATAGCAAAGGTTTGGTTTGCCTTTCCAGAACATGATGTCTTTTACAAGAACTTTCCTAGCCCCAGCAGACCAAGTAATCACTCGCTTGTTTGTTCCCCATCCTCATCCCATAGACTGCAATACTCTATTTTAATGTATAACACTGTATTGTGAATTCTTATTCTACCAGTCTCCCCTCAATAGATTATCAGAGCAGGGATTGCCTTATAGGGTTTTCTGGTTGTTTTTCATTGCTGTTGCTCTTTTTTTTAATCTTTGTGCCCTTGAGATCTAACATATCCTGGAACCTGCAGACAGCCAATAAATACCTATTAGTTAACTGATTAAATGAATGAAATACCCGAATCCCTATGGAACACCTCCTGTGGTTGACCTCTCTCTGGAGCTGCATCCCCATACACATATAGTGATGTCTGAATTTCCCTCTCAAAGACAGAGAGAGATCCTTTCAAACTTGCTCTGAAAGATTCTCAATGCAATCCAGAGCCCACTGACCCAGAAAAAAGAACTTTATCTTAGCAGGGGTGAAGGATGCAGCTGAGGATGCAGCAAGGAACAGACCAGTTGTTTTTTGTGTAACTCAAGTCTAAAGAAAAAAAAATATTACAGTGAGAAATGATATTCAATAGTGCATACATTAAAGGAGATATAAGGGTAGGAAGTCTTCCCAGAGGCTGTGAGTAAGCAAACCCAGAAAGGCAGATGGCTTCGGTGACCCGAGTTCAAGGCCACCCAACAAAAGCCAGCCCCTCTGACTCTCAGGCTTTCACCCTCCATGCACTGGACCACAGATCAGGAGCCCTACAGGTTCACCTACACGGAAAGGAGACACACTCTCAGCTACATTTACATTCCTGTGTGCGTACCCGTGTTTTCAAGTCCTGGGATGTGATGTTGATGAAAGACAGTTAATTCAATTTCTACAGAGAAATTGATTAATGGACTGGATTAAAAGAAGTCCCTTGTGTCCACAGCCTTGGCCCGGCATACCAATTCTGCATTATCTCCCCTGGTTTTCTCCTTCCCTCCTCACTTGACACTTTGATAATACATGCTGGAGCCCAGCAGGGAGAAGGAGGGAGGCAAGGAAAGATGAGAAATCACAGATTAGGGCTGGAGCACACCTCTATATTTAATTAGCTCTATTAATATTTTTTTAAAAATAATAAAGAGCCCTGTGGGGAATATCCTGATCTTGAGGTTGTACTAGTGACTGACAGCTCTTCCGGAGCAGAGACTCTGTTAGAGTCCTTCAGCGCCTTGGTATGAGGGAGAGGAGTCACAGCCTCCTTGAAGCTCCTGTTGGTGTGAGGGCAAGACTCACAGTCACACAAGCCTCTTCCTTTCTCAGAGCTCCTGGTCCTAGGAGAAGGTGTCTGCCCACCATGACCCATCAGAGAACGTTGGTCCTAGAAATGCCAAGCCAACCAGGGGCAGGCAGCTCACTCCCCAGACCAGGGGTTTCTTTTGCCTCATATTTACCTGCTGACATTGATGAAAGGACTAGAGGAAGGGGAGAGCCAGCATGACCCCATTCTTTCCGACCTCAGTCTTGGGGTATGGGGGAGAGGTGGTATTTACAGCAATTTTCACTCTAAGACTAATACTTGTCACACCTTTGAACTTTTCGCAGGCCTCCCAAATCTGGAATCAGCTTTGAGTCTACATTGTAAATCATAAAAGTCGGGCCCAGTGCTATGAGTGTCCATGTCCTTCCTCTGCCAAAATCTACATGATGAAGCCCTGATCCTCAGTGTGCTGGTACAGTGTGAGGAGGTGGGGCCTCTGGGAGATGACTGGCATCCTCATAAATGGGATTTGTTGGTGTTCAGTTGCCCAGTCATGTCCGACTCTTTGCGATCTCATGGACTGCAGCATGCCAGGCTTCCCTGTCCTCTACTATCTCCCAGTTTGTTCATTGAGCTGGTGATGCCATACATATATACCATGCTCTATCGCCCCCTTCTCCTCCTGCCCTCAATCTTTACCAGCACCAGGGTCTTTTCCAATGGGTCCACTCTTTGCATCAGGTGGCCAAAGAACTGGAGCTTCAACTTCAGCGTCAGTCCTTCTAATGAATATTCAGAGTTGATTTCCTTTAGGATTTACTGGTTTCATCTCCTTGCAGTCCAAGGGACTCTCAAGAGTCTTCTGTAGCACCACAATTCAATAGCATCAATTCTTAGGCGTTCAGCCTTCTTTATGGTCCAATTCTCACATCCATTCATTACTACTGGAAAAACCACAGCTTTGACTATACGGACTTTTATCAGCAAAGTGATGTCTCTGCTTTTTAATACTGAAGAATGGAATTAGTGCCCTTATAAAAGAGAGACCACAGAGGGCTCTCTCTCTCCGCCATGTGAGGACACAGCAAGAAGACAGCCATCTATGAACCAGGAAGCTAGTCCCCAACAGCTACTGCATCTGCCAGTCTTGATCTTGGACTTGCAGCCTCCAGAACTTCAAACAATAAATTTCTGCCATTTAAGCTCCCCTGTATACAGTATCTTATTATACCAGAAATTAGTTCATCCACCTAAAGAAAACAAATATGCTGTCCTTTGTGTATGCACTTGACAAGACTGCTTCACAGTGTAGCTGATGGCCTTAGGATAATAACACGAGATAGGCATGTTAGTGGGTACCGCCTCCTGACTCCGCCTTTCCCACGCCCTCGTTAGAAATGGAATCCATCAAGAGTCCTTATAAATAACCCAGTCCTTTGTAGCTTTAGTTAAGAGCAACTTGCTCTGGCTTTTGATTCATGGTGTTTGCCGTGGCTGTGAACATTTCCTGCACCTTGGTGGGAAGAAAGGACCAATGGAGTTCCAACAGGCAGGAGCTGGTGCATCACTAGAAAGATGCTGATGAATAATTTATTCAAATGAGCCTGTGTATGTTAGACAATATTGTTATACAAAATAAATCAATTATGATTTTTTAAAAAAGAAAAAGAAACCTCAGTTCATTGAAAAACATTGCAAACCCGGGCGACTTTCACTTTATTAAAGAAAAAAAGTGAAATCTCATTTAAATAAGAATCTGTTACAACAGCTATAGAGCTATTTCAGTGACTCCTTAATAGAATGCCCCCCTAAACACAGCACAGCTGCCAGATGCCTGCCTTACCTTTTTCAATTAAAATTCCGCTCCTATTGTTGGAAGGTTAACTTTGAACTCACAAGGCTATGTCGATCACTAGGGTATGGAGTTAGTTGCCTGTAAATATGCATAAATTAGCATCATTTATCCCATACAGGGTTTCCAAGAAGAACTGCAAGTACCTCTGTAAGTACCTGGATGGATCATCTTTTTCCCAACACCAAGGGAAGGAACATGTCATTCACTTGCTGAGAATCTCAGGGGGTTAAATTTTTGAGAGAAAAAAATAAAATCCCCATTTTGACTGCAGTTAAATCACAGAGAGACTAGAGGAATATTCATTTGTTCAATTAAAAAATGAAATCTCCATTCATTCATTCATTCAAAAACTTTTATAACTACCTTGCCCAGGTCTAGCCTCTGCTTATCCCTGAGGCAGGGACTGGGATACAGCAGTAGTGCTGACAATAAGAGAGCTCACAGGCTGTGTCCACTCTCTGCCCTGACCAGCCTGCCCCCAGACAGAGGAGGTGACCTCATAAATCCTGAAGACCCATGACTCAGAATTCACCCCATCACCTTTGTGCTTGTAAATTATAATGTCTGGTAGAACAGCTTGACTGGTAGGGAGATCAGACCTACAAACCATACCTGGAAGCAGGGACGGTTGAAGGGAAGGTAAAGCATATCATAATAGGGAGTTTGGGGTTATTGATGAAGACAAGCTATGCATCGCACAATCTTGCTTTAGGTGGATTGCATTCTCTTTGTCTCTTCACAAAGGAAGGGATCCAAGGCAGCTGCTATATTCTCAATCATCAGACGATAAACCACTTTCCCATCACTTCCTCTCAACCCCCACGTAGCACACAGTTTGCTTCGGGCACTGAAGGGGCAACCATGAACCATGAGAAGTGTGTGTGTGTGTTCTAAAGGAGACTCAGACACAGAACGGGCAAACCCTGGGCTGCTGGGGAAGCTAGGAGGAAGCCCTTAGCCTGGGGTCCTGCCCCCATTCAAGAAGCACTGCCAGAGGGGAGATTGGAAGCCAGGGCAGAAGAGAGCCAGACAAAGCACTGGAGCAGAGGCAGAGGTGTGGTGGGAGCAGAACAGGTTCTGGGAAAAGCAGGAAAAATACACACATGGAGGTCTTGGATGAATTTAGGGGAACTGGTTCCTTTAAAGAACTAGTTCAAATATATATACAAATTTTGTCTTTGGTACCTCTTCAAACAGCTGAGGCAGTTGGAATATTCAAGAAGGTTTTACCATATATTACAGAAAAATAGCTGAGGAGAACAGAGGAAACATAAAAACATTGAAGTCCTAGGAAAAGGCTTTTAATCTGGCCATTCTAAGCCTTCTCCTGGCTTACAGGTTCCATCCCTTTAAAGGGTCTCCAAGGTCCACCTTTAGCCAATCTCTGCAGCTGAGCAAAGGCCAGGATGCCCCAGTGAAAAAGGAATGGCCTGCCACTGGTGACAATGATGCAGAAGACAGACCTCATCACAACCTGACTCAACACCTTCTCTACTGCCTCATCACCTTAGCAAGTCCACAAGCCTTCCAAGATCTCCCCTTTTGTACTAGTCAGGGTTCTCCAGAGAAACAGAACTAACAGAACACAGGGTGTGTGTGTGTGAGTGTGTGTTTGTGTGTGTGTGTGTGTGTGTGTGTGTGTGTAGAGAAAGAGAGAGGGAGATTGATTCATTACAAGGAATTGGCTCATGCAATTAAAGAGGCTAAGAAGTCACTAGATCTGCAGTCATCCAGCTAGAAACACAGAAGCGTCACGGGTGTCCTCCAGTCCAAATTCAAAACCTGAGAACCAGAACTGAAGTGCAAACTTCTAAAATCCAGGAGGCCTAAGACTCAAGAAGAGCCAGTGTTTTAGTTTGAGTGCAAAGGTAGAAAAAGACAGCTGTCCCAGCTCAAAGCAGTCAGGCAGGAGGAGCCCCTTGCCCCGTGTTCACAAGAGGCCAGTCTTTTTATTCTATTCAGACTTTCAACTGAGTAGACGAGGCCCACCCACATTAAGGAGCACAATCAGTTTTACTCAGTGTCCTGATTCAGATGTTAACCTCATCGTGAAACACCCTCACAGATTCAGTCAGAATAATGTTTGACCAAATATGTGGACATCCCGTGGCCCAGTCAAATTAACACATAAAATTAACCATCACGTTCTTCAGCTTGGCAGCTGCCCTTCTTCCAGCTCCCACAGCTCAAGCTGCCTGACCAAGCCACCTGGTCTCAGAACCCTGGCCTTGACATACATGTTTTCCTCCTTCTCTCCTTGTTGAACTCCTATTCAAACATCAAGAACCAGTTTACAAGTGGCTTCCCTGACTCCTCAGTCTATTTTTCTCCTATGATGTCAGAACACCTCAGGGCAGCTTTCTAAGCTTTCATTAAATTCTTCCTATATCGTGCATTGTCCAATGAGAAATAAGCATAAATTAAGATGGGGCCCCTGCTTCCTCTGCATCTATAGCAATGGGAAAAACATACATGAAAAAAAAATTTCTGAACGAAATGAGAGACATCTAATCTAGCCTGGAACGGGAGGTAGGGAAAGGGTAAAGGGGGTCTCTCTGGAAGAACAGAAGCAGATTAATGAGTGGAGTCAGGAAGTGGGAGTCAGGACCATGATTCAGAAGAAGGTGCCATTTCAAGCTTGGAAAGCAACATAACCAAGGTGCAGAGATGTGAGCCCACCTGTCTACAGAGAAGCCCAAGTAGTCTGGTGTAGCCTAAATATGAGGCCAAGCAAAAGAAGTTCTTGGGGAAGATGTAGATACCAGATCCAGGTCATAGAGACACTTACAAGCCATGCAGAGGAGGCTGGCCTTTATCCCAGCACAGATAAGAGCAAGGCTTTAAGCAAGTTGCTGTTTTAACATTCAAGATCTGTCCATATATGTGTCTCTCCCATGAGACTGAGCTAATAAGTGTTGTGCTGTGCTTAGTGGCTCAGTCATGCCCGACTCCGCAACCCCATGGACTGTAGCCCACCAGGCTCCTCTGTCCATGGGGATTCTGCAGGCAAGAATACTGGAATGGGTTGCCATATCCTCTTCCAGGGGATCTTCCCAACCCAGGGATTGAATCCAGGTCGCCAGCAATGAAGGCGGGTTCTTTACCATCTGAGCCACCAGGAAAGCCCAAGAATACTGGAGTGGATAGCCTATCCCTTCTCCAGGGATCCTCTCAACCCAGGAATCAAACTGGGGTCTCCTGAATTGCAGGCAGATTCTCTACCAACTAAGCCACCAAGGAAGCCCCTTGAGAATAAGAACTCTGTCTTAATCGCCCTGTAGCATTACCACTTAATTCAGTGCCTGGCACAAACGAGTCTTCTATAACGTTTTTTGCAATAAATGGATGGATGGATAGACAAAGAAAACTATTTCATTAGGTCTTTGCAGAAATGTAAGGAGAGAAATAAGAAAGTCATTAGAGTTCCCATGTTACTGGTAGGAAGACCAAGACACAGGGAGTTCAATGATTTGCCTGGTTTCCTGCCTGTGCTTCTATCCTGATTCCTTGCCCAGGATCCTCCTATGAAGGCGTGCTTCCCCTCTGCAGGAAAGACTCAGTCCAAAGCTCATCACCAGCCAGATTCTGCCACTAAAGTTGCAGGATCCACGGTGATCAAATTATTTTAGGAAAAAGAGGGCCTCTGGGTTGCCCTCTTTTTTAGGGGTTAACTGGCAGAAACACAAGCATTCTAAAAGCATTAACTGCTTTTTCAGGATCTTTCACAATCACCTATTTGGGTTCCCTTTCCAAAACAGGTAGATTTGGGCCCAAATTAACCCCTAGTCCTCTTTATTCTTCCCAAGTCGCTTTTTCCTTCTCCATCAACTGCACCTGCCTGTGTCCCTTGATCTTTCTGCTTCTCTTTCTCCTTCCTTTTTGTCCTCTTCTCCCTCCTGCTTTCTCTCTCTGTTCCCCAGAATGCAAGTTCCATCCTGCTAACCCCACCTCCCCAAACCTCCTGGCTCTGCCTCCGTATTTGCCTGCCCCTGCGCTTCCCTAGTGGCTCAGTTGGTAAAGAATCTGCCTGCAATGCAGGAGGCTTAGGTTTGATCCTTAGGTTGGGAAGATCACCTGAAGAAGGGAATAGCAACCCACTCCAGTATTCCTGCCTGGAGAATCCCATGGACAGAGGAGCCTGGTGGGCTATAATCCATAGGGTTGCAAAGAGTCAGACACAAATGAGCAACTAACACTGTCACTTTTCGAGAAGCTGTGGGCTACATCCTGGCTTCTTCAGAACCCTGGCTATGCCCTCACTATCCCCATAGCCACCCCTGCCAGCCCAGAATCTAGCAGGGCCAGAGAGGGAGGGCGTGGTTAGCAGGCAGCCTTGCGGGGAGTGGGTCAAGAGCCTTGATCTCTTTGTTTCATCTGCTGAAACTGGCCAGGTAATTAACTCGTCTCCACGGAGCCTGCTGGTCCCCGAGCTCCCTTTATGTTCACCATTTTACATTTCAAGGACGTTCCAGAGCCCATATCTGCTCCTGCAGCATTTTCAGGCTACAGTCCTGTCACCTCTCAGCGGAAACAGGGTTTGGAAAAAGCATCTGCTTCTTTGCAGCCCCGACTTTTCCTGCTTCAAGGGTTACTCTGCCTCAGCAGGGCAACTTCTCCCCAGCCGACATCCAGGGCCTCTACCTAGCTCTTATCCTAGGTCAAGACCCAGAGGAGGCAACTAGAGGTAGCACAGATAAGGAGAGGGGGAGGGAGACAGAGGATTTCAGCTCACAGAGCTCCCTCCCTTCCCAGCATAACTCCTTCATATTACAGAAATGGAGAACTTTGAAGTTCTATATTTTCTCTCTTGCAGAGCTCCCGGAAAACTAAATCTCTCCTTTCAGTCTCACTTTCTAGATCAGGAATATTTCTTGGTTCTGTTTAGCCTTAAGAACTCAGTGTGGACTTGTGGATAATAATGGGGTTAAAAAGCCAAGCAAAAGGTTAGGGGGGAAGGAAGAGTCACAGAGGGCTGAAATTGTTTCAGGTTAACATCACGTGGCTTGGTTCTCTGCTCTGCTTTTTATTAGAATTGGACTTTGGCACCATGCCCTTGTGGCCCATGACCTGGTGGCTCAGACAGAAAAGAATCTGCCTGCATGTTCTTAGTCAAGCCTACCGCTCACCTTCAGCAACATCTAGGATCCCTGCCTTCATCTCACCACAAGATCCTTGTTTCCCCCTGGCTCCCACTTGCTTCTATATGATCACAACGATGGAGAACATGGCAGATGGGTGGGGTGGGGGGGTGGTGTGCCTGCAGGAAAGCCTGGAATGGCAGCTCACAGGGGACCATTCCTAATACTCACTGGCTTTCTGGAAGTATCCCCAGATCTATCCTCTGGGCAGAGAGCAAAGAGGTTACCAAGAGCCTGCCCAGCCTATCTATCTGTCTGAATGGGCTTTAAACCTCCTTCATCTATTGACTTTTCTTTTCCTTTCTCCAATGACACAGTAAAACCTTCAAAGGCCACGCAGTGCCTAAAACATCCAAGGGGTGGATAATGGGGCCAATCCACCCCCAGAGCCCTGCAGGCCACCTTTGGTTCACATCTGTCAAGCTTCTGAGCCCCAAGAAAATCTATGGCAGGGAGGTTTCCAGGGCCAGCCAGAGAAAACATTTCCCCAATCTCACACAGCGACAGCAACATCCATCACCCTATCATTCCAGGCCCATCAGTGGAAATGACCGGGAGTAATGCTTCCTTGGGACCAAGAAGGGCTTCTGTGTTCTGGGATGCAACAGCAAAGAACACTGAGGGAAGAGGAAGAAGGCGGAGTGCCAGGATCAACCCACCCCTTACCACTGACACATGCTTTGGAAACCATTTACAGTGGGAGAGGATACACTTCTTTTCGTTGTTTGCTTATTATGTATGCATCTAATAAGAACATCCTGCAATTGTATTTTACATGTATATTTACATATATGAAAAGCTTCCCTGGTGGCTCTGACGGTAAAGAATCCTCCTGCAATGCAGGAAACCTGGTTCAATCCCTGGGCTGGGAAGATCCCCCGGAGAAGGGAAGGGCTACGTATGCTAGAATTCTTCCCTGGAGAATTCTATGGACTGAGGAGTGTGTTGGGCCACAGTCCATGGGGTAGCATAGAGTTGGACATGATTGAGCGACTAACACTTTTAATAGCCCATTGTACATTCTATATCTTTAGGATGAGGATAGTGTATACCTCTATTATTTTACAAAAGAAGAAAGCAAGGTGAAGATAATAAACATGGGTAACTAAAGTTGCAGATTTACCTGTGGCCAGACTGAACCTATTGGGGCATCCCTGGTGGCTCAGATGCCTGCAGTGCAGGAGACCTGGCTTTGATCGATCCCTGGGTTGGGAAGATCCCCTGGAGAAAGGGATGGATAACCACTCCAGTATTCTTTCCTGGAGAATTCCATGGACAGAGGAGCCTGGCTGGCTACAGTCCATGAGGTCACAAAGAGTCAGACACAACTGAGCAACTAACACTACTTTTCTCAAACTGAATCTATTACCCAAGGTTCCTTGGCTTCTAATTCAAGTACACCACACCTACACCAACTTCTAGCCTATGACAGCAACACAGAATCTCCAAATCTTTCACTTGTCAGATCCAGATCTGTGACAACCCAACAGTTTGTGAGATGGTTTGATAATAGATTCAGAGCCTAGGAGCCTAGGGGTAAGAGAGAATAAGTACGGAAATGTCAGACAGTATAGAAATACAGAGAGAAAAGTAGGAAGCCAGGACTTGGGAGACCAGAGGCAAATTTTTACTGAGCTATTAGTAATAAATTGTGCTACCCCCTTCCAGAGACATTGGCCTCAAATCAGCAAGCAGATTTGCTCATTGAAGTATTTACAGTGTATCAAGCACAGAGTTGGTCACTGTGTGGAAAATATGGTTAAGGTGATAGGTTTTCTGGTCTCAAGAAATTCATTATAATGAGGAGAACATATAGTACTTTGATAAAATTTAATAATTGACCCCCTTATATTAATTATCTCCCTCTTTCTTAGAAACATGATTCTCAGTTTTAGCTGGGAGTAAAGATATTTCTCAGTTTGAAGCTCAGATTGAAGGCATAATAAACAGAGGAGATATGTGCAATTTCTAAAGATTGTGAATAATGGGAAAGAATGTACCTCTTTAAAGAATGTGCCTTTTTTGTTCTTCCAGCTGGCTGGAATATGGACATGAAGGCTGGACCTCCAGCAGCCAACTTTGACCTTAAGGTGACTTTCGTAATGGAACCTAGGCATAGAACACAGAACAGAAAGAGTTCTGTTGACACCGTAGTATACCTACCAGCCCAGGATTCACTCCGCCAAGGCTTCTTGCTCAGCTAGATATAGTCTTAACTAGTAAAGCACATAACAGACAAGTCAGACGGGAGTGAGAGCTAATAGGATTCTAAGGAGTCCACAGGGGGAGCAGAACAGGATCGATTGACTCTGCACAGGCAGGTTAAAACAAAATCACAGAGAAGATGTGTGAATGAGTCTTTAAAATGAAGTAGGATTTCCTCTTCTGTACAAGAGGGATGGAATGTTCCTGGTAGGGGGTCAGCATCAGGCATGACAAGGCATGGCATGGTTTATCCAAGGAAGGGGCAGTCCCAGTATTGAGGAATGCTAGTGAATTCCCTGAGGGGGAGGGGCCTTCCCAGGGCCAATGGGTCCCTCCCAGTCCCAGCCTAAAAGTGTAGCCTCATCCCCAGCACCCCCTGCTCACTTGTAAGTAATTACTCTCCTAGTGCCTTTCTGTCTTACAGCTGTTCCACCAGCTGTTGTGACTGTTCTCACCACAACCTGTCAAGTCCATAGGGAACAGGTTGCTAGGTAGGAAGAGGTGGCAAACTCTAAGGAGGGCCATTAAACACCTGCTGAGCCCCAATAAAAAGGTTTAGGAAGATAATGTCTGGGCCTTGGGCCTTGCAAAGAGAACTGCTCCTTTCAAAAGCACTTAAAGGACCAAGAGTCTGAGATGCAGAAAACAAGACCATTATCCTGTATCAGTGATCTACTGCTGCATAACAAACTATTCCAAAACCCAATGGATTAAAAATAACAGCTTGTTATCTCTCATGGTTTTGGGGGCTGGCCAGGCACAGCTGGGCATCCCTCTGTTGCTGGCTAGAGTTGTTCATGCAGCTACAGACACAGAAAAGCTCAACAAAGACTGGATGATCCAAGGTGGCTTCATATATCTATCTGGGTAGCACTGCTGCCACATAGGACCTTCCTCTCCACAGTGTGTCTCTAGAAGGATAACCATGCTTATTTGTAAGATGGCTTAAAGCTCCAATGCAGGGAGAGAAAAATTCCCTTCTGCCTAACTGTCTTGGTCAAAGCAAGATATAAGGCCAGCTTAGATTCAAGGGGAGCAGAGATAAATTCTATCTCTTCATGGAAGAAACAACACTGTCACATTGCAAGAAAGCAAGAAAACATCAAAGTGGAAGGGCTTCCACAGCCATCTTTGTAAACAATCTACCACTATCTACCCTTTGACCACAAGAGTCATATCTCTTGAACATGCAAAACACCTCTCAGAGCAAAGATCAAATCAAGAACTGGACATAAGACCCTTGGGTAAGAACTCAGGAAGATTTTAGACAATGCATCAGAGACCCTTTCAGTATGACAAAAGGGCTTCTAAGAATCCCATAGTCCATGACTTACAGCCCAAGAGAGAGAGAGTTCTACCTCAGAAGAAATGTTGGGTGTGGCATTTATTATGGATTGGACATCATCTCATACATAGAAAAGTCACAAAATTTTTAAAGTAGCTGTATCAGTTTTTACCATAAAGAGACAGTGATACTTCACAATTAAAAAAGGCCTCTGCCCCATCTCAACTTTCTACAGGCAAGAAGCAAATTGACAAGTCTTCTCAGCTTAAAATATAGACCACTTGTAGAAAAAGAAAGACAATGTTACTCTGTCAATTCATTGCACTATTAACATATATACACTACAAAAAAGATCTTCACGACCCAGATAATCATGAGGGTGTGATCACTCACACTAACCTAGAGCCAGACATCCTGGAATGTGAAGTCAAGTGGGCCTTAGGAAGTATCACTACAAACAAAGCTAGTGGAGGTAATAGAATTCCAGTTGAGCTATTACAAATCCTGAAAGATGATGCTGTGAAAGTGCTGCACTCAATATGCCAGCAAATTTGGAAAACTCAGCAGTGGCCACAGGACTGGAAAAGGTCAGTTTTCATTCCAATCCCAAAGAAAGGCAATGCCAAAGTGCTCAAACTACCGCACAATTGCACTCATCTCACACGCTAGTAAAGTAATGCTCAAAATTCTCCAAGCTGAGCTTCAGCAATATGTGAACCGTGAAATTCCAGATGTTCAAGCTGGTTTTAGAAAAAGCAGAGGAACCAGAGATCAAATTGCCAATATCCACTGGATCATCGAAAAAGCAAAAGAGTTCCAGAAAAACATCTATTTTTGCTTTATTGACTATGCCAAAGCCTTTGACTGTGTGGATCACCATAAACTGTGGAAAATTCTGAAAGAGATGGGAATACCAGACCACCTGACCTGTCTCTTGAGAAACCTGTATGCAGGTCAGGAAGCAACAGTTAGAACTGGACATGGAACAACAGACTGGTTCCAAATAGGAAAAGGAGTACATCAAGGCTGTATATTGTCACCCTGTTTATTTAACTTATATGCAGAGTACATCATGAGAAACGCTGGGCTGGAGGAAGCACAAGCTGGAATCAAGATTTCCAGGAGAAATATCAATAACCTCAGATACGCAGATGACACCATCCTTATGGCAGAAAGTGAAGAAGAACTAAAGAGACTCTTGATGAAAGTGAAAGAGGAGAGTGAAAAAGTTGGCTTAAAGCTCAACATTCAGAAAACTAAGATCATGGCATTTGGTCCCATCACTTCATGGCAAATAGATGGGGAAACAATGGAAACGGTGGCTGACTTTATTTTTTGGGGCTCCAAAATCACTGCAAATCGTGACTGCAGCCAGGAAATTAAAAGACGCTTATTCCTTGAAAGGGAAGTTATGACCAACCTAGACAGCATATTAGAAAGCAGAGACATTACTTTGCCAACAAAGGTCCGTCTAGTCAAGGCTATGGTTTTTCCAGTAGTCATGTATGGATGTGAGAGTTGGACTATAAAGAAAGCTGAGCACCGAAGAATTGATGCTTTCGAACTGTGGTGTTGGAGAAGACTCTTGAGAGTCCCTTGGAGTGCAAGGAGATCCAACTAGTCCATCCTAAAGGAGATCAGTCCTGGGTGTTCATTGGAAGGACTGATGCTGAAGCTGAAACTCCAATACTTTGGCCACTTCATGAGAAGAGCTGACTCATTTGAAAAGACCCTGATGCTAGGAAAGATTGAGGGCAATAGGAGAAGGGGACGACAGAGGATGAGATGGTTGGATGGCATCACTGACTCAGTGCATATAGGTCTGGGTAAACTCCAGCAGTTGGTGATGGACAGGGAGGCCTGGAGGCTGCGGTTCATGGGGTCGCAAAGAGTCAGACACGACTGAGCGACTGAACTGAACTGAACTGAACACTACCATGTGTAAAATAGACAGCTAGTGGGAAGCTGCTGTATAGCACAGAGAGCTCAGCTCAGTGCTCTGTGATGGCCTAGAAGGATGGTATGGGGGTGTGGAAGGGAGGTTCGGGGGAAGGGGATATATGTATTCATACAGTTGATTCTGGAGTAGGAAATGGCAACCCAATCTAATATTCTTGCCTGGAAAATACAATGGACAGAGGAGCCTGACAGGCTACAGTCCATGGGGTCACAAACAGTGAGACCGAGCACAAGCACATAGCTGACTCACATTGTTGTACAGCAGAACTAACACAGCATTGCAAAGCAATTACACTCCAGTTTTAAAAGAAAAGGAAAGGAAAGATACTTCAAAGCATAGAGCCAAGAGTCCAAAGGACAGAGCTGAAAGTGCAGAGGACAGAGACAAGAGCTAAGGAGATCAAGGGATATAGGAATTCCTCAAGGAAGCAGAACTGAGCTCTAGTTAAGAGATGCCTTGTGCCCCTGGAGTTGGGGGAATTGGCAACATATGCTTGGCTGGATTTTGGAGTTTCTCTGGACCAGTGTATGCCTCTTGTTTCCCCACCTTTTATCTGGGAATATCTATCTACTATGACTGTCCTTTCTCCTCCCCTCCACTGTATACTGGTACATTGTGTATGGAGTATGTGGATGGAAGAGATAATTTGTCTTTTTAATTCACAGTTTTCTTCATCACTAGTAGCCCCCTGGGAGCAGCAACACACAAGGGACCTCATCTACATCAGAACCTGAGGCAGAACCTAAGATCAGGGACATCAACCCTAACACTATGATTAGGTGAGGCTTCAGGGTCTTGCGAATGTCATGTAATGGAAGTGATATTTTGGAACTTCTGAGCCAAGACCTTCAAATATCTTGCAGCTTCTAATTTACTCTCTCAGAAATCAGAGTCATCATGTAAAGAACTCCAGTTTATCCTGATGGATGGAAACAGAAGTATAGAGAGTCGAGACACTCCATTCAACAACCAGTACCAATATACCTTCATTCCTCAAGACCTCCTCTTGGAGACTGAATGCAGCCACATGAGTGAGTGCAGCCAAGACCAGCAGACGTGCCAGCCAATCTACAGAATCATAAGAAATAATAAATAATTTTTGTTTCAATTTAAGTCACTAGGTTTGGGGTAGTAGATTACCACACAGGATTATATTATTGCCATAGTCTTTTGCCCACTGTGTATTTAACTTTCTGCCAGATTAGATGGAGAAATGGTAGATAGAGAATGCCATTAATAGAAATGTCTTCAGTGGTACTAAATGAAAAGATTTCACAACTTGTCTCTTCCCAGTGGACAGGGGAAGCGTCATGTAATCCTACAGAATTTAGAACTGCTCCAACACTCTCACTTTACTAAGGAAGGCAAGGAAACAAAAAATGATTTGTCCAAGAAAGGCCTGCAATATGCATAGTTACAACTACCTTGTGGGTCCAAGTTTATGGCAAACTCAGCACTAGAACCTCAGGTTCTGACTGCTCACTGAGGCCTCTTCTTGGTGGCCACATGGTTTCTGAGCCAAGAATTTCCCTTAAGGGAAAGGTGAGGTGTTGAAAAAATTTTCCATAGATCTTGCACCCAAGTGAAATGCTTATACTGGGTAATCATATTTGAAAACATTTGACAATCATCTAAAAGCCAACCAACAATAGTTTTAAAAAGTACAGTTTATTTTTGTATGTAATGAGATGTTCAGAGGTAGCAGTTCAGCTGCTCAAAACTGTCATCAGGGAACCAGGCTCCTCCTATCTCTATGCTCTGTCATCTTTAACATGGAACTTCTAGTCTCACCCTCATAGTTGCAAAGAGACTGCTTCACCTTCTGGCCTTGTTTCTATATATATCACAAGCAGGAAGACAAGAAATAGGTTAAAATATAAGATAAAAATCTTTCTTTTAACAAGGCAAGGTGTTTTTATCCAAGAATTGAAGCTGTCCCAGGGACTTCTGTCAATTTCCAGTTGTCCAGAAGGATGCCACATAGCCACCCTAGACTTGTTAGAGGTGTGAGCATGCTCAGTCACTTCAGTTGCAACCGATTCTGTGCAACCTTATAGACAGTAGCCCACCAGGTTCCTCTGTCCATGGGATTTCCCAGGCAAAATTACTGAAGTGGGTTGCCATTTCCTTCTCCTGGGGATCTTCCTGACCCAGGAATCAAATCCATGTCTCCTGTATCTTCTGCATTGGCAGGGGGATTCTTTATCACTGGGGAAGCCCCAGACTTGTGACAAGCAAGTCTGTAACCTTAGGCATTTTGACTTCTAGAATGTATCAGACAGAAGAACGAGGTGAAAGGTCATGAAGTGGGTTTTAGTCCACCATTGAGGAGCTGGTAATTGTTGTTTTAGTCACTCAGTCATGTCCAACACTTTTGTGACCCCATGGACTCTAAACTGACCAGGCTCCTCTGTCCATGGGATTCTCCAGGCAAGAATAGTGGAGTGGGTGGCCATTCCTTCCTCCAAAGAGTCTTCCTGACCCAGGGATCGAACCTGTATGTCCTCCATTGGCAGGCAGATTCTTTACCACTGAGCCACTGGGGAAGCCAGGAGTTGGTAATACATTTTTCAGAAGAGGGAAAACAAACAAACAAAAGTCTGACACTGCCCTGTAATCCCCTAAATCATCATTATTTCTAATTCTTGAATCCTCCTGTGGCTAGAGGCAACCAAAATGGAATATGTGTCTGTGTCCATGTGTGTGTGTGTGTGTGTGTGTGTGTGTGTGTGTGTGTGTGTGTGTGTGTAGGTGGTAGGGGCCAGGTAGATGCATAGGTGCATCCAGAGGCACAGAGGTCTTCTGAGAAAAGTCTCTAATATGTACAATATTAATGCCCTTGTGGATTCATGGAATCCCATGCATTATGCATATGCCAATAAATCATCATTATGTTGGGAGTAAGCAAAAAGACTGCTCAATTTAGAACAAATTTCAAATTAACCTAAATTATACATGCCTGGTAAATGGGACCCTTTTGTGAAGCAAGAAGCTCTGTCTATCTGGAACGTTCAGCCCTGGGTCTCTGGGGCAGAATACAATTTAAGAGGAACACTCCATTGTCAGAGCTTTGTTTCTCATATCAGACTTTTAGCAATCCCCATTCAGCATCCAGTGGCTTAACTGGATCTAATGCCTCATCAGCCTCCTTTAGGAGAAACTCAGAAACTTCTGTTCCTTGGCATATGGTTAACGTGTGTGAATATAGAGACAAAGTGTTACCAGAGGGACAGATAGAAGCTCAAGAAAGATCTACTATAAAAACAAAGAAGGAAGAAGAGAGCCAGCTGGGGAGTCAGCAATCATCATTGTATAGTTAATGAGGCCAACAATGGAAAAGCACAGAACTCCAGATGAGGGCTAGAAATTAGCGAGTTCCAGCCCAGGGAGCTCGGGCTTGACTTGGAGGTCAGTTCTGGAGCAGAGGCTCAAGCTCAGGGGAAGAAAAAAAATCATGAATACCTTCTGAAGATCCTTTCCTAGTCCCTGAAAATTGTCAAGTCACAGTCACCAGGAAAGCCCAGTTGTGAGGAGAGCATCACTCCCAACTGTAAAAACTTGGAGGTCTAGAGGGATGCAGGTGTTTTGCCTCGAATTCCTCCCAGCACTTCACCCCCAGGAAGCTACCACAACCTGCAATCAGCTAGATGGTACTAATTCTCCAGCAGGGAGCTACCAGGCAATGGGCCAGCAGCAGTACCAGAAATGTATCCAGCCCTATCCTTCCCTTTGGGAGTCCGCAGTCCAGCTGGGGTGGCCAGCCACACGGTACCCAAAGATGATTAAAAGGGAGCCGGGGGAAGCAGAGCTGCCCAGGTCAGGAGACACGATTTCCCATCTCAGCTCTCTCACTAATTGGCCATACGAACTTGGAAAGGTCACACCCTCCACACCCTTGGACCTCAGTTACATCATTTATAAAGTGAAATGGATGAACTAGAATCAGGGGTTTGAAAGCTTTGTATAAAGAGGGACCAGTTGTTGGTTTTTTCCCCAGGTGGATATTTGCAATGAAACCAACATATAAAACAGATAAAATTGAAGCTAATCTGTTGGAAGCAACAGAAGGAGTCCAGAGCTTAAATGCTGCAACCTTCCCAGAACACAGTTTAGAAAACACTGAAATAGGGATCCTATGAGCTCTGAAGGGTCTGGAGGTCCATCAACCTTGCTCTATCTCAAAACGTATGTGTGAAGTGAATGGACTAGATGCATGACACTGTATGAGCTCAGAAACCCAACCAGAAGACAAGCTAAGCAGAACAGTATTCTACTCCAGGTCCAAAGATGTAAAACAACACTAACTAACTATTAATATCAATAGATGCAGCATTCAGCTTCACTCTGCTTCCATGATAAATCTGCGTGTGAAAGATTCCTTGTTCTGGAAAATAGTCTGTCTCCCAGGTCGCAGCCTGCTCCTGGGTCAAGTTATCTGAGTTCCCCAAAGCAGTGACACACAGTAAGATTTCCTGTGAGGAAAGAAATGCTCTGATTCTGTGCCAAGTAATACAGTACATTAGCCATCATTCACCTTAAGTGCCCACTGAGCACTTGAAATATTTCTATTTTAACAAAGGAACTGAATATTTTATTTCATTTAAATTAAATGTAAACAGCCATATGGAGCTGTTGTCGCTGTTCAATCGCTGAGTCGTGTCTGAATCTTTTCAATCCCATGGACTATGTAGCCCGCCAGACTCCTCTGTCCATGAGATTTCACAGGCAGGAATACTGGAGTGGGTAGCCATTTCCTTCTCTGGGGGTTTGTCCCAACCCAGAAATCGAACTCGCGTCTTCTGTACTGGCAGGTGGATTCTTTACCACTGAGCCACCTGGGAAGCCCCCCATATGGAACTAGCAGCTACCATATTGAACATCATAGCCCTGAAGGATCTGAATTTTCTTTTCAATCCCACCTTATCTCCTCCCTTCATGTAAGTTAAATGATCTTAGAGGGCCCCACTGAGAAAGCAATAGTTTGAGTGTGTCCCCCATTCTTTACTTCCGAGGCAGACAGAGTCCCTAGCCCTTGGCTTCTCCAGGTATGGGACCAGTAACATCAGCATACCCCAGAAGCTTGTTAGAATCTTGCTGAATCTCAAACTCCATCCCAGACCTACTGGCTTATCCTCTGTATTTTTACAGGAAGCCCAAGTGACTTCAATGCATATTAAAGTTTGAGAAGCATCATTCTACACCAAGTGAGTTAGGCAGACACAGGAAGAAACTGAGCCCAGAAAATGATGATACAGCAAAGAATGCGTTGAAATAGTGGTTTCACCTACATCATCTGATTTAGATTCGCTGGACAGCTTACAAGCTCCCTTTATCTATCTGTCCTTTGTGTCTGCCCAGGAGGAGCCATTATCAATTTTTTAACAGGAGTCATTTAGTCTCCCAGACTGCCTGCTTGCTCGCTCATTACCACTAAACTGTTAACACTTCAGTCCAGCCATTAAAGAAGCTCTTTAGCATAAACAGAAGGCAGCATCCTGGCCTCCAACACAGTATTAGTGTAGCTAGATCAGTGGTTTCCAACCTCAGAGGCTTTGCAAGCATGTGATTCTTATTACAAACATACATATCAATGCTTTAAGAGCATAATGCAAAATAGCAAGAGCATTAAAATGTGCAACATAATACATTAGAGCACACAGATGACCTCTACCCTGTGAATTTGGGAAGCCAGGTTCAATCAGCTTTGTTCAGACCTCAGAATACTGTCCGCCATCTGTGACAAATATTTAAACTTCTGGCAAATGTGTCATTGACCAGGAACATGGCTTTGCTTTTCAGCCATTTTCCATGTTGTTTTTTGGTTTTTAATTTAGATCTTCCCATGTCTCTTTGTGTGAGGTTGTTTGAAAAAACATGCATTGTTCCATGTGTGTGGTGACCAGTTCAACCCAGGGAGAGCCTCAGGGTCCACTGCTGGGAGCATCCTTTTCTTTCAAGGCGTCTCCTTCATGCAGTCATGAGTGAGGAGTGACTCACAGCATCATAGAACATCATACAGTGACAGTAAGTGCTTATGATAATTTATGGGTGATTCTTAATTGGCATTTCAGATCGCTTTTATTGAGGTGAAACTTGCATACAGTGAAATGTACAGATTGTAACAGTTTTAATTGATAGTTCTGACAAATGGTTACACACCTGTGGAAACAACACCCAATGTAAGTAGAGAACATTTCCGTCACCCTAGCCAATTCCCTCATGCCCTCTTCCCATCAGAACCCACCTCTGTATGCCAATTTTCGATGCCCATAAATTATTTCTCTCGGTTCTGGAACAGATGTGAAGTCACCCCAGATGTGTTCATTGGGCCTGCCTTCTTTCCCTCAGTATGGTTTTGAGACCATCTATGTCGTTACATAGATCCACGGTCATTTCTTTTCCATTGCTGAGAATTCCATTCCATGAAAATGTCACATTTTGTCTATTCGCTCGGTTGTCGATAAACATGGGTTTCCCCTGCTTATTCATATAATTATAAATAAACGTACTAATTATATACAATTGTTTAAAACATAGGTTTTTATTTATTTGGGGTAAATACCTAGGAATGGAATTTCTGTGTCATAGGTGAGGTGAATTTTAAGCTTGTAACAAACTTCTAAACAGTTATCCAAAATAGTTGGGACACTCCAATCAACAAAGTATGAAAATTCAAGTCAGTCTGCATCCTTGCTAAAATTTGGTGCTACCAAGCTTGCTTCTTTTATCTGTTTTACTGGATACACAGTGGCTACTAGGTGCCTGTGGGTTTTGTTTGTCAAGCATCTCTTCCTATGCTTATTGGCCATTTCATATCTTCTTTTGTGAGGTGTCTGTTCAAGTCTTTTCCTCACTTCTTGGAGGCTTGTCTCTTTATTCTTGATAAATTGGAGTGTTTTTTTTTTTTTTTTGTATTCTGGATACAAGTCTTTCGCCTGATACATCTGTTATGAATGTTATTTCCCAGTCAGTGGCTTGCCTTTTTAATTTCTTAATTGAATTTTTAGCTGTTTGATTTTTTTAACTCCAAGTGATGTTATATATTGTTAGCATTTTGCTTTGATATAACAACTTCCTACTCTCTGCCTTCTAAATCTCAGGAACTTCATATTTAAATAAAGACAGGGACTGATGGGGAGGAAGAATTGAATAGGCTGAACACAAAGGATTTTTAAGGCAATAAAACTACTCTATATGATATGATAATACTGGATACATGTCATTATGCATTTGTCAAAACCCATAGTATGTACAACACCAGCAGTGAATCCTACTGTAAACTATGCACTCTGGATGATAATGAGGTGTCAATGTAGGTTCATGGATTGTAACAAATGTACCACTCTGATGGAGGATGTTGGTAGTTGGGGAGGAACTGGGAGAGGGCTAAGGGGTATATGGGAAATGTCTGTACTTTCAGCTCAATTTTGCTGTGAACCTAAGACTGCTTTAAAAATTAAAGCCTATGTAAAAAAAAATAAAATAAAATAAAGGAAACTATTACCATTTACAACCACAGATTCATGTAAATATAGATTTTTATAACTATTCTCATTTACTGACTTTATAATAAGTAAATGTTAAACATTTTTCCAATAAAATTACACCTTTAACTTTCTGTATATCATAACTTCCTATTATACTTCATTTATGTGAAAGCTTCTGCTATTAAAACAAAGAAAACTTTTAAGTAATGCAAAATATATAGGTATGCACAGGCTACTAAGTCATTTAGGCCACTCTGGTTTACGATGAGAACTGTATCCCTTCTCCTCATGCTTGTAATGCTCTGATCAACAGTCAATCAAATAAAAACACTTCTATGCATATGCACACTACCTCGACATGTAATTCAATTACAGAACACAGAAATGGCAAATGCTCTAAGGGTCCCCTGGAATTCCAATCAGTTTGTACGGTTCTTGTGGCCTTGGGTCCTTAATAAAGTCATTCAATACCAGTCATTCACAACCTAGGAGTCCATTCTTGCCTCAATGAGGGCAGCCACCCATCGGGTCCCAAGTTTCCAGAACTTCTCACCAGGACAGACTGAGCTCTCCTGGCTCTGATAGCCCCTGTCAGCATTATTAGTTCAGTGCAATTGGTATGCATTGAGATGGATCAAAGGAGGAGAGATAGAAGCATACCTCCACTGAACTATCAGGGTCTCCTCTCTCACAAATTCTTGTGTGACTCAACAAAAATTAAATTTCCCTGAGGAGCTGTATTTTTATGTCAGAGGTATGTTCTAAAATCAAAGGAGAAATAGAAAATTGAATATGCGTGACATTACTCTTGCAAATTACTTAAGTTTTCTAAAAATTACATTATGTTTGGAGAATGCAGCTCTGTATATTATTATAGATACTATAAAACATATATATATACATTGTGTGTGTGTATCTACACATCAGTTCAGTTCAGTCGCTCAGTCGTGTCCAACTCTTTGCGACCCCATGAACCACAGCACGCCAGGCCTCCCTGTCCATCACTAACTCCCGGAGTCCACCCAAACCCATGTCCATTGAGTCGGTGATGCCATCCAACCATCTCATCTTCTGTCTTCCCCTTCTCCTCCTGCCCTCAATCTTTCCCAGCTTCAGGGTCTTTTCCAATGACTCAGCTCTTCACATCAGGTGGCCAAAGTATTGGAGTTTCAGCTTCAACATCAGTCCTTACAATGAACACCCGGGACTGATCTCCCTTATGATGGACTGGTTGGATCTCTTTGCAGTCCAAGGGACTCTCAAGAGCCTTCTCCAACACCACAGTTCAAAAGCATCAATTCTTCGGCACTCAGCTTTCTTTATAATCCAACTCTCACATCCATACGTGACTACTGGAAGAAATAGCACTCATAAGTTCAAACCCTAGATTAACACTTGTATTTGGATACCAGGATCCAAGGAAGAAACATTGCTCATGGTGGTAAAAAATTGCAAACCGCACAAATGTCTGTTGACAGTAGAGTCTGTAAGTAAAGGAGGAGAATAGTGTTTAGCAATGAAGTGAACTGACTAAAGTTCACAAGCCAACAGGAAGCCAAAGTCACAAAAATATGCACGTACATGTGTGCTCAGTCACTTCAGTCATGTCTGACTTTTTGCAACCCCATGGACTGTAGCCCATCAGGCTCCTCTGTCCATGGGATTCTCCAGGCAAGAGTACTGGAGTGGGTTGCCATTCCCTCCTTCATGGGATCTTCCCAACCCAGGAATCGAACCTGTATCTCTTATGTCTCCTGCCTTGGCAGGTGAGTTCTTTACCACTAGCACAACCTGGAAAGCCCAAAAATATGCACAGTATGATTCTAGTTTTATAAAGTTCAAGCACATGAAAATCCACAATATAGTATTTAAAGAGATGTGAATAGGTGGGGAAATGACAAAGAAAAGCAAGGGAATGATATCACGAAAGTCAGGTGGTGTTTGCCTGTGGATAAAAAGGGAGGGGATACAGAAGGCTTTGGCTACCTGATGCGAAGAGCCAACTCATTGGAAAAGACTGTGATGCTGGCAAAGATTGAAGGCAGGAGGAGAAGGGGGTGACAGAGGATGAAATGGTTGGATGGCATCACCGACTTGATGGACATGAATTTGAGCAGACTCCAGGAGATATTGAAGGACGGGGAAGCCTGGTGTGCTGCAGTCCATGGGGCTGCAGAGGTGGACACCAATGAGCAACTGAACAATCACAACAGGAGGCTTTAAGTCACAGGCTCTGATCTGTTTCCTAAGCTGGGTGGAAGACTCGGGGTTCAATTTTCTTCTTTAAATTGCGTGTGTTGGGGGGGTGTAACTTCTATATTATAGTGTAATGTAGACTGTAACTTCTATATTCTTTGACACATTTTGTTGTTGTTCTTCAGTCGCTAAGTTGCGTCCAACTCTTCGTGACCCCATGAAGTATAGCCTGCCAGGCTCCTCTGTCCATGGAATTCTCCAGGCAAGAATATTGGAGTGGGTTGGCTTCCCTCCTCCAGGGGATCTTCCCAACCCAGGGATGGAACCTGCATCTCCTGCAATGCCAGGTGGATTCTTTACCACTGTGCTACCTGGGAAGTGTAAAACAACTATACTCCAATAAAAATTCATTTTTAAAAAAGGTGCTTGAAAACAAAAGAAAAAAAGAAGAAAACCTCATAGTGATAGGAATCCTGGACCTCATAGCTGCTCAACAGTTGTTTACTTGCCCAGGTGCCAGAGGTCCCCGTGTGTTGCTGGCTGATCACCAACTCAAGATGTCTCAGTGACCTCTTCCCTCCAATGGGAAAGACTTAAGCCACTCATCCCTGTATGCATAATAAACTCAAATTTTCTTTACTCCCCTTGCTCCTGTTTCTACATTTTCTCTTTGCAATCAGATACCCACAGCCAGAACAGTTCCTTGGAGAGTAGGTCCTTTGAGATCAGGCACTCTCTTCTTTACATTTGTACCCAAAGTACCCCAATGTCATACCTGCACACAGACAACATTAGTTCTGCACTGTGGTACTCTTCCATGTCTGTCTCCCTATTTCTGGACACCATCATTTGTCCTCAGTTCCCTTTGAATGCCTTCCTCTCACCCCTGCCTATCTTTTCCCTCCCTTGCTGTCTCCTAGTTCCATTTTTCCACTTGTAGGAATCTTCTTACCCTTGAGTGGAAGTCTCCCTCCCTTTGCCCTGTGACCCTCTCATTTCTTGAGCCCTTTCTCTGCACCAGTTTTGTATTAAGTGCTTTCTGTACCTTAAAATTAAATCCTCATCAACCTGCAGAGCACGTGTTATTATCCTCATTTTACAGAGGAGGATATTGACATGCAAATGGGTTATGTAATTTAACAATCTAGAGCATAGCCAACCTAAGACTGACTGACTCTAAAAACCATCCCATTATTTTGCTTCTCACCATGCCTCAGACAGTAAAGAATCTGCCTGTAATGCAGGAGACCTAGCTGCAATCCCTGGGTTGGGAAGATCCCCTGGAGAACAGAATGGCAACCCACTCCAGTGTTCTTGCCTAGGAAATCCATGGACAAGGGAGCCTGGTGGGCTACGGTCCGTGGGGTCTCAAAGAGTCAGACACGACTGGGCAACTAACACTTTCACTTTCATTTGTACAGAAAACTTGCTGTGCCTCCAGGGCACCTGCCCTCTGCCTCTGGCTGGCTCTCCACTGCTATCCTCTCTGCCAACAATATCTGCCTGGCTGGCCATGAAAACATCAGGTGAGTTGCTAGCAAACTCCCCACTCCTGCCACAGCTCCATCTCACATTGACATTCACCCGTCCAAACCCCAAGCGCTCTGTATACTTTCTTGGATTTGTCAACACTGTACAGTGTCTTTCTAATGCAGACGCAATGTCTCCTGCAGCCAGTGTTTCATTTCTTGAAGAGAATGAACACAGCCTTTAGCTTTAGTCTGATCTACTCAATCACCTCAATTTCTCCCAGTGGCTCTGGCCCTTTTCCTCCTCATAGGGTGCCCAGAATAAATCCAATTTCTCTGTTGATCTGAAGCTCACATCAGATTCCTCACTTCCAGGCATGTGAATTACTGCAAATATGTCCCTTGGGTTTATCACAATTGAGCTACCTGACTCATGGTGCTGACAATTTTGCCTCATGTAAGGAAAAGGACATGAGAACTGAGGCGCTGCTCTGGACTTCATTCTGGCCAACAGGGAAGAACAAATTGGTGAAGTAGAAGTGATGGGAACCTTGGGAGAAAGGGACCATGTCATGTTGGAGGTTGTTATTGTGAATGAAAGAAACATTGGATATAGTCAGACACCACTTTAGAAAAGCAGGTTTCAAAATATTTAGATAGGGCTGCTGCCACAGACAGACTCTAAAAGAATGGTGATCATATTTCCAAACCAAAAATCAGAACATGTCACAGGCCAATAGATTATATTGTAGCTGGTACAAGGGACACTCTGAGGAAAAGAAGTTTAGATGCAGAAGCAATGATTTTAAC
The DNA here is from genome assembly GCA_024291935.2 of Okapia johnstoni. Classification (NCBI taxonomy): domain Eukaryota; kingdom Metazoa; phylum Chordata; class Mammalia; order Artiodactyla; family Giraffidae; genus Okapia; species Okapia johnstoni. The sequence continues at coordinate 39,949,407 of CM044314.1, read as the reverse complement.
ACACATTTCAATAGTTGGTCTATGAGAATAACAGGACCAATTACCTGAAATATTGGGTGTCTAAATTTTACAACATCGGAATACTGAAAGAGAAGCTAGTAGTAGTAGTGTTAGTCACTAAGTTGTGTCCAACTCTTTGTGACCCCATGGACTGTAGCCCACCAGTCTCCTCTGTCCTTGGAATTCTCCAGGAAAGAATAGTGAAATGGGGAGCCATTCCCTTCTCCAGGGGATCTTCCTGACCCACAGATGAAACCCAGGTCTCCTGCATTGCAGGCAGATTCTTTACCGTCTGAGCCATCTGAGAAGCCTGAAAGAGAAGTTGGGAGGCCCTAAATCAAGAAATTCTCAGGATGCAATTATAGTTGATCCCAATTAAAAAGACATCCAAAGAAATCAATGTATCTGCACAGGGAGCTCTTTGATGAATATAGATTTCAAAAGGATGTAGGGGGTGGAACGTAGAAGGAAGGTGCAAAAGAAAGGATACCTTTGAATGAAAAACTGAGGAAACACCAACTCAAATTCACCTAAAGGAAGAAAACATGGCACAGAAGTTCAAAGGTGGGTGGGCCCCTGGATGGTGTAAGAGGGCAGATTCTCTGACTTCCTTGATCTTAACTTCCCCGGTGGGTTATCTTCACCCTCAGGCTGGATGAAATTGGATAATATGATGATCCCTAAACTAATTCCAGGCATTAACTGTTTCATAAAATCATAGGAGCATAATTACCTAGGATATAATGGATGTTGAGGAATCAGCTAGAATAATCACTGCACATGGGCACATGGCCAAGGAGAAATGCCCAAGCGGTATATACTGATAAGAGTAGTATCTAGAGGTCACAGCTAATAATGAGCTGGGTGACACTGGAAAGGACAGCACAAGTGCTCTCCCAGATACATTTGTAATAATAGGACACGGAAGCAGCCTGCCGGGGGCAAACAGTGCAGTGTCAGGCAAAGAGACGGGACAGGCACTGCCTCTCAGTCACTGCTGAGCTCCTGTTTTCATCAGAAACGTGGAACAACCCTCAGTCAGAAGACACTGGTCAGGAGAAGTAGTTTGAGATGAAAAGGGCATCCCCAGACACTCTTGGTGAAGTCTGGGTTGAAGACTTAAGCCAATTTCATCACAGAGCACTGAAATAATTTGCATTTGAGAGTGTAAGGCTTCTGATTGTATACTTAAAGATTCAAAGAATAGAGAGACAGTGACCTAATTTTCTAAAATATTTCAGTAAAGATCAAACGTCTGGACTTGGACCAGCAACATCACTCTCTCAGTTAATTCTCTCCTTTGCCATCCAACACTCCCTCTCTTCTGCATCTCTCCAAGAGTTTACACAAATGCTCCTTTGTGTCACCCATTCTCTGGGGCTTCCCAAGTGGCATAAGAAACGCAGATTCAATCCATGGGTTGGGAAGATCCCCTGGAGGAGGAAATGGCAATCCACTCCGGTATTCTTGCCAGGAAAATCCCATGGGCAGAGGAGCCTGGTGGGCTACAGTCCATGGGGTTGCAAAGAGTCAGACACAAACTGAGCAACCGACACTTTCACTTTACCTGATGTTACACGTGGTTGACCAGGATTCCTTCCTTAACACTCCCTCTTCTTGACTTCTGCAAATCTCCATTTGGGGGATTTCCTCTTACTCCATAGAGTCAGTCTTCTGTCTTCTCTTCTGTCCTCTCTCTTTTGCTCTCTACCCTTCTTGTATGTGATGCCCCATATTGACATTCTCTAGGATTTTGTACTGATCTCTACTTTTTGTTAATATTTTTCTGATGTGGTGTGTGTTAGTCACTCAGTCATGCCCGACTCTTTGCGACCCCATGGGCTGCAGCCCACCAGGCTCCTCTGTCCACAAGATTTCACAGGCAAGGGTACTGGAGTGGGTTGCCATTTCCCTCTCCAGGAAGGAATGTGACGTGGACCATTTTTCAAATCTTAATTGAATTCGTTACAACATTGTTTATGTTTTATGTTTTGGATTTGGGGCTGTGAGGCATGTGAGATCTTAGCCCCCTGACCAGGGGTTGAACCCACATCTACAACATTGAAAGGCAAAGTCTTAATCACTGGACCATCAGGAAAGTCCCACTGAACTCTGCTTTTATCTCTCTATAGCCTCTTCAATCCCATGGCTCAATCCATGTACACAATAAATATTTTAAAATTTATATCTCCAATCCAAACCCCCTCTTTGGTACTCCCGATTAAAACATCCAGGGCCCAGTTGACCCCTCCATTGGAATGTCTCCCAGGTATCTCGAAGTTCATATTTCTCAAGGGGAATCCACTCTCTTCTCTCTTAAAATTATTTCTTCTTCTCCCCATCTACGTGAATGGAGCCCCCCATACCCAGAGGCTCAGGCACAATATCTAGGTATTCTGTTTAAGTTCTTCAGACACATAATACCCAATATCTAATCCATTAGAAAGTCTTACCCTCTACTTCCTAAATATATTTTGAGTCCATCTACTTCTCTGTTCCCAATATGAAACCCCTTGCCAAGCCACCTTCTTTCATCTTAGTTAATTCAATAGCCTTCCAACTGGTTCCCCTGCTCTCACTCCTGTTCTCATGTAATCCATTCCCCAACACAGCAAGCAGAGGGAGATTTTTACACAATAAAGCAGATGGCTTTACTTCCCTGCCTAAAAGCTTTCAATGGTTTCCTTTTGCACCTTGAATAAAATCTAGACTCTGTGTTGTGGTTTAGCAAGCCCTACACATTCTGACTTCAGTCAACCTCTTAGTCAAAGGAGGGGCCTGGGCTAACCACATGGTGCAAGGCAGAGAACATAAGCACAGCTTCTGCAACATGCATGGAGTGGTCAGTCCCATCTATATACATCCTAAGGTGAGCATCTATATACATTCCAAACTGCGCTCCCCTTTATTTAGACTCTTGTGAAAGTGGCCTCAAGAATGCATGGATGCTAGATGCTCAAGGGAGTTGCATACAACTGCTAAGAAAGCCAGCAGCCCATTGTTGATTACACCTGGAGGTCCTATGGAAAGCAGAAGCTATGTACAGCCTCGCTATGGAGGGCAACAGAGTCACCAGTCACCATCAGATGTTGCAGGCAATACGGGGAGTGTCCTGGAGGTTGCTCAGAGTTTATCCTGCTTGCCACTCCATACTCTTCAACCTTGGGCATCAGGTTCTCCTTCTCAGTCTTGGGAGTCCAGCTTAGCTAGACTCCTCTCAACTTTCCACACAGCACGCTCACCCATCACAAGTTTCATCCATATTGCACTCTCTTGGAATTTTCTGATGTTCCTCCATCTTTAAGCTGAAATCCTTCTTTGGGTTTTTGTCTGTTTGCTTGTCATTTTTTGTTTTGGCCTCACCATTCAATTTGTGGGATCTTAGTTCCCCAACCAGGGATCAAATCCACACGCCTTGCTTTGGAAGCGTGGAGTCTTAACCACTAGATGGCCAGGGAAATCCCTAAAATGCCATTTCTTTGAAAAGCATTACCTAGCTCCTTTCATATTCTCTACTCTGTCCCCAATTAGTTTCCTTCCTATCAAGTTAGGGCTTCCCTGGTGGCTCAGATGGTAAATAATCCACCTGCAATCCAGAAGATCCAGGTTCGATCCCTGGGTCAGGAAGATCCCCTGGAGAAGGAAATGGCTACCCACTGCAGTATTCTTGCCTGGAGAATCCCATGGACAGAGGAGCCTGGAGGGCTACAGTCCATGGGATCTCAAAGAGTTGGACACAACTGAGCAACTAACAATTTATACCAAGTTTCACAATTTGCACTTTATATTTATTCCTTTGTTTCTTTGTTTCAAGTCTTACCTTCACTGGATTGAAAACCCATGAGGGAAGGGACTGTGCCATTTATAGTCTGAAATGAAATGGTATTACAATTATTTCAATAGTATCATTATTTTGCAAAATTACCCATCGAAAAATGCTATTGTATCACCTCCTTATTCTTATTATTTGTATTAATATTTTTACTGATCCATTAAATTTAAATTTAAAATTAAATTAAAATTTCTGAAAACCACGAGGCTAGACAATAAGTATATTTTAGTGTACTCATAATCAAGCTATATACTTTAGCCCCAAACAGTAAATAAATGGACTGATGTAAACCTGTTTAAAGAGGCATAAGAAGTTTATGGTCAGGAGATATTTCCTATTCACCATTACAGCCCCAATGTAAGACACTGACAGCAGATATTAGGTATTTAATAAATATTTGTCAAATTAGAGAGATTAATGAGGTATGCCTCCTCATGACCTGCTTCAGGAACTAGTCATTACCCTTGTCCTGTTCAACAATTTTATCAACAGCAACCCAGTCCTGTTCAATATTTTTATCAATAATTTGAACAAAGATGATATAAATCTGAGAGGATAACACAGTGAATAAGAAATCAAGATTCAAGATCTTGTCAGGTTGGAAGAATGAGTCAAAACCAAGAGGATGAAATGAACAGCTTTTCTTTAAGTGTAGAAGATAAATCATACACCACACCATGACAAGGACAGGGTTTAATAAGTTACATGGGAAAACAATACTGGTAGGAGATGCTTACAGGTACAAAGGAAGTGGTAAATATAAGGATGATGGAATGGAGTAGCTGCTGTGAGTACCACTGATGTGTTGAAGAGCAGTAATGAGCTCAGAGTGACTCACCACTAATTCAAGAAAAGATGTGAAAGCCAGAGAGTTTCCTTGGCAGCATTTAAGAAAACTCTAATCTCCTGCAGCCACTGAGAAAATAGTGTAGCACCAAGCTCAGGCCAGATTCTCCAGAACTTTCTAGGCATGCACAAGTGGCCCACTCTGTTAGAAGATGGTGAATCCCCCTTGCCTGAAGATCATGCAGGAGCTTCCATAGATTGGTGCCTCACAAGATAACACTTATCCCTCTACGGATCTACCCCACCTCTCCTCCTACCAAGCAGACCAATAAGAGATGAGATCGGATAACTGGCAGGACACCAAAGACATTCATTCTATCAACTGGCATGGATGAGAGGAAGTGTCAAGTACATTGGAGGACTTAGTCAAGTACATTGGAAGATGCACGCCTTCCACAGAAAGATAAACCCACCTAAGATTCAGTGATGTTTTCAGGGTCCAGGGATTTGGGGCATGTCTGACGCTCTCAAAAACATAGGACAAATGAAATTACAAAATGGCCCTAAGTGAGAAAGGAATACAACATTTGCATGTATGCATGTGCTCAGTCGTGTCCAACTCTTTGTAACCCTGCAGACTGTAGTCCACAGCCTCCTCTCTCCATGGAATTTTCCAGACAAGAATATCACTGTCAATTGCCAATTCCTACTCCAGAGGATCTTCTTGACCCAGGGATCGAACCCACATCTCTTTCATCTCCTGCACTGGCAGGCAGATTCTTTACCACTGCGCCATCTTGGAAGACTATAACACACAGATATCTTTAATTTAGGAAACTGCATGTTCATTTACCAGGTGACTCAGAGGCTGCCAACTCTGAGTGGTGTCTAGAGCACGAAAGGACTCTACAGTGGTTCAAGTCTAGTTGTATCACCCATTAGAAGCAAGACCAACGAGGATCCTGAAGAAACTATTCCCAGAAGCCCAGAAAGGGCAAACTTATGATAAGCAAGTGGATCTGAGCAGCACAAGCTGGAGTCAAGATTGCCGGGAGAAATATCAATAACCTCCAATGTGCAGATGACACCACCCTTATGGCAGAAAGTGAAGAACTAAAGAGCCTCTTGATGAAAGTGAAAGAGGACAGTGAAAAGTTGGCTTAAAGCTCAACATTCAGAAAACTAAGATCATGGCATCAGGTCGCATAACTTCACGGCAGATAGATGGGGAAACAGTGGAAACAGTGGCTGATTTTATTTTTCTGGGCTCTAAAATCACTGCAGATGGTGATTGCAGCCATGAAATTAAAAGACGCTTACTCCTTAGAAGGAAAGCTATGACCAACCTAGACAGCATATTAAAAAGCAGAGACATTACTTTGCCAACAAAGGTCTGTCTAGTCAAGGCTATGGTTTTTCCAGTAGTCATGTATGGATGTGAGAGTTGGACTATAAAGAAAGCTGAGTGCCGAAGAATTGATGCTTTTGAACTGTGGTGTTGGAGAAGGCTCTTGAGAGTCTGTTGGACTGCAAGGAGATCCAACTAGTCCATCCTAAAGGAGATCAGTCCTGGGTGTTCACTGGAAGGACTGATGTTGAAGCTGAAACTCCAATACTTTGGCCATCTGATGTGAAGAGCTGACTCACTGGAAAAGACCCTGATTCTGGGAAAGATTGAGGGGAGGAGGAGAAGGGGACGACAGAGGATGAGATGTTGGATGGCATCACCAACTCGATGGACATGGGTTTGGATGGACTCAGGGAGTTGGTGATGCACAAGGAGGCCTGGTGTGCTGCAGACTGAGCGACTGAGCAGTACAAGAGGTAAATTCTAGTGGATATTGTTATGCTCCACCAGCTTCCTTCTTTAGGTAAGGCATCTACTTCTCAGTTGCTGGATGGAACAGCTGCTGAGGGCTCACAGCTACATCCTTCACTGAGACAAACCCTCAGCCACAGAAAATGATTCACCTGGCCTATGGCCAATGAGGGATTGGAATAATGAGGAAAAACAGAGCTTATCCTTTTTTGTCTGATTCAGGACAACTTTGAAGGCCATCTGGCTTCAGACCTCTGTGCAGAATTTGTTTAGACCTCAGTTGCAATCACATCACAAGTCAACTTCCTCTTTGCCCAACTCTTTATTCTTTTCCTTAAAGATGTTGCCCTGAGAACACATTCCAATAGATCTTCTGTATGTAACTGTCTACCTCAGAGCTTATTTATGGAGAACCCTATCACTCAGAGGTAAAAGTGTCCTCTTGCATTGCAGGAGCCACAGGAGACATGGGTTCGATTCCTGGGTCAGGAAGATCCCCCGGAGGAGAGTATGGTAACCCATTTCAGTTCTTGCCTGGAGAATCCCATGGACATAGGAGACTGGTGGGCTACGGTCCATAGGGTCGCAAAGAGTTAGACACAACTGAAGCAACTTAGCGCACTATCAAAGACAATAGTAACTATCACCACATGATTATATCTTTGCACTTTTCCATTTGGTTTAATGCAATTTCTTCAAGCCATCATGCCACTGTTCTCAGTTTCATTGTACTTTTCATGCTTTTAATGGAGGTTTCATCTCTGTAATGTTTTTATCTTCCATTTTTCTTCAAAAGCTCTGCTAACTTATATGCCATATCTTTTCATTGTCTTATTTTCTTTTCACCATCCATTTCTTTTGGAGCTCTAAGAGATATTATATTGTCTGTAACTTCTGCAAGAATTGGGGGAAATGTTCAAATCAAGCCATATGAATCTGTATTTTTGAGACTCAAAAAGCTTAAACACTGACAGTTTCATATGGTTCAGCCTAATGTTTACTGGAAGGTTTCCTGTTGTTTTTGGTTCATTCTTCCTGACTTGTATGTTTTTTATCTACTTTTATCTTTTTTTATCCCTCTCCACCCTATCCCTCTTTATTTACCATTCCTATGCAAAGATCTTCTATTTGTTTCCTTTTAGAAAATAACACAATGTCCATGAATGATGTTAATTACCAGTAAAGAGTAATATAAGGGGAGGTATAAGAGTAATATAGGGGGAAAGGAGTTGGATCCTCTCAACATGCCTTTGAGCACATCGTGAATGATTTCTTCTCACACATCTGGCATCTCTTCTTCCCTCAAAGCAGGTTTACTCTCACTTTTAGGTGCTTCGTGGGCTTTCCTGGTGGCTCAGATGATAAAGAATCTGCCTGCAATGCAGGAGACCCAGGTTTGATCACTGAGTAGGGACAATCCCCTAGGGAAGGGAATGGTAACCCACTCTAGTATTCTTGCCTGGAGAAGTCCATGAACAGAGGAACCTAGTGGGCTACAATCCATAGGGTCACAAAGAGTCTGACACGACTGAGCAACTAACACGTTCACTTTCCTTTCACTTTAGGTGCTTCGTAGGTCAGTGTATCTCACAGGTATCAGATTCACTCAAGAGCAGAGCCTGGGAACGAAATTCTTGTGCAAGGAACCTGAAGGGGGTGAAGGAAGTTGGATAGAGCAGAAGAATAAGCTCAGTAAAGAGGTTTCAGATGAAGTCAACATCAGCCTGAACCTTTGGAGAGTTCTGGAGCATGAAATGTATCACAGAATGGTCCAGCATGAGGTTTTCCTCTTATCATTCGGTCAGAAGCTGGAGCCTGACCTCACCCCAGAGATAGAGTATAATCTACTAAGCATCTCAGGATGAGGCAGCACCTCTTATATTGTGAGAAATTCTCTGGAGAAGGGCAGATGTGGACCATAGCACCCAACACTGCCAGCAACTGCAGAATGGAAGTGCCGGCCTAGGAACAGAAATCTGGGCTCTCTGTATTGCCTCTTTTTCTTTCTTCCAGCCCACTGGGTCTCAAACAGTCACTTGGGACAGGCAGCCAGGTTATCAATAACTTGGTCATAGAACTGACCTGCCATCTCCATCTTCGGCTCCTCTTGCCTTCCATTTCTGCCAAGTCATACAGCTGGTCCACATGGACTCCTCTCCTGGGGCCAGGTCATACCCCTGGGTCTCCTTGTTTTAGACAAAAGAGTGTTGTCTTTCAAGACGGAGACCCTTGACTATGGGGAAGGCTGCACCAAGCTCAAGGTGGCAAGTATCAGCTTTCAGCATACTTGTGTAACCAAGCAGGACCCATGGAACCCTCCTGGAAAAACTCCCCCACTTCCATGCCCTCTGCTTGTCTCTTTCGTTTTTTTTAATTAATTTGTTTTTTAATTGAAGGATAATTGCTTTGCAGAATTTTGCTGTTTTCTGTCAAACTTGAATATGAATCAGCCATAGGTATACATATGTACCCTCCCTCTTGAACCTCCCTCCCATCCCACACCTCTAGGTTGATACAGAGCCCCTGTTTTGAGTTCCCGGAGACATACAGCAAATTCCCATTGGCTATCTATTTTACATATGGTAATGTAAGTTTCCATTTTACTCTCTCCATACATCTCACCCTCTTCTCCCCTCTTCCCATGTCGATAAGTCTGTTTACTATGTCTGTTTCTCCATTGCTGCCTTGAAAATAAATTCTTCAGTACCATCTTTCTAGATTCCATATATATGCATTAGTATATGATATTTATCTTTCTCTTTCTGACTTACTTCACTCTGTATAATAGGCTCTAGAACTGGAGTCAAATGCATTCCTTTTTATGGCTGAGTAATAGTCCATTGTGTATATGTACCACACTTCTTTATCCATTCATGTGTTGATGGACATCTAGGTTGCTTCCATGTTCTAGCTATTGTAAATTGTAAATAGTGCTGCAGTGCCTGACTTTGTAGAAAAGCTTTCGCCTCCCAGGCCGCCAAGTTGCAAAGAGTAAATTTAATCAGAGAAGTGAGAAAATGCAGAAAAAAGGAAAACACTCAACCAAGACAAAATAATAATAGTTCAGGCATTTCACAAAGTCGAGGACATCATCAAACCCCATGTGTACCCCTCCCCAATTTATATTCTCCTGCTCCTCCCCAGAAGAAATTACTGTTTTAATTTATGTCTATCCTTGTCTTGCTTTGCTTTACAGTTTTTAACCAGATGTATCTATAATTCCTAAGCAAAAGAATGCTTAGTTTTACCTGATTTCACTCTCTCTGAATAGAATATAACCTGTTTGTTCCTCTGCAAATGCTCTTTAGGCTCAATATTATTGTTTTGAGATTCTTGCACAGGAAGCACTGAGTCACAACTCACTCATTTCTATCACTGTATAGTATTCCTTTGCATGACTATACCAAAAATTTACTTATTCATCCTATTGGTGAGAGACACATTTAGGTTGTTTTCAGTTTTCTATTATTAAAGGTGGTACTGGTGCTAATATTCTTATACTTTTGTCCTAATGCTCATTTGCAGTAATTTCTTTAGGACATATATGTGTAAGTAGAATCGTCAGATCATAAGAAATTCACATTTTCAACTTCAGTAGGTAATACCAAGTTGTTTTCCAAAGTGTCTCTATCAGTTACACTCCCAACAGCAGTATAGGAAAGTTTCCTTGGCTCCACATCCTTGCCAACATCACTTGGTATTTTCAGACTTTCTGATGATTGCTTAGATAGACAGTAAGAAAGCATATCACAAGATGATTTTAATGGGCATTCCATGATTCCCATAGAGGCTGAGCATTCTTTTATATGCTTATGGCCATTCACTCTCTAGTGTGAAATTTCTGCTCATACATTCTGTTTCTCTTTCTTTTGAGTTGTTAGTGTTTTCCTTATTCATTCACAGAAGTTCTTTATTATGTTCTGGACACTGAACCAGTGTCAGTGATGTGTGTGGCAAACCTCTTCTCTTTGTACTGTGTCTTTTAGGTTCTGTTGTCATTGAAAAACTAGACATTATTCGTTTTAATTTACCCTGCTTTGGCAGTCATTTTGTTTATCATAGGATCTTCAGTGTTGTGTTTAAGAAATAACTTTCCAGAAGGCATAAAGATATTTTTTTTCACATTTTGTTCTAAAAGTCTTAAACTTTTGCCTTTCACATTTAAGCCAGTAATCCATCTGAAATTAATTTTTGTGTATGGTGTGAACTAGTCATACTTTTTGTTATTTTCCATCTGGATAACTAGAACAACATATTGAAAAGCTCATCTTTTCCCCATTGATTCATTCTGTCAGCCATCAGTTCCCAACACATGCATGGATCAGTTTATAAGCTCTTTTTTATGTTACATCAGTTTATTTGTCTATCCCTGTGCCAAAACCACATTCTTTACTTTTATAGTATTAATATGTTATGTTGTTAGTTAATGGGGCAGGTATTTCTCTCTTCTCTTGTTCTTATTTTTCAGGAATACACTGACTCCTCTTGACTCTTTGTTCATCCATATAAACTCTATAACTAACTGGGCAAGTTCCATGAAAACCCCTTTGGGATTTTGACTGGAATTATATTGAATTATAGGGAGCAATTTGTATATAATTGGTATCTTTATGCCATTAAGTCATGCTCTTCATAAGCATGATATGCTCATCTATTTATTTAGATCTTTTTTGATATCTTTCAATAAAATTTTGCAATTTCTCCAGAAAAGAAAGTGTAGAATAGTAGTTAAAAACACATACTCTGGAAACAGATGCTGAACTTGAACCTCTAGTCTCCAATTTACTAACTTGACAATATGGATAACTCATTTTATCTCTTTGACTATTAATTTCCACAACTACAAAATGAGACAAATTTATAGTATCTACCTCATAGAGGTCTTGTAAGAATTATATGGGTTAATACAAAAGAGTACTTAGAATACTGTATGGCCCATGACATGCTGCATATAGCTTTGTTTTAATATCCTTGGGTACATTATAATTTTTTCTATCACAAATAGCATTTTAATTGAATTTATATTTTTCCCAACTATGCAGATACAATTGACACTTGTATTAATCAAAACCAGTCAACGTGCTAAATTCTCTTATGCATTATCATCATTTTTTGTAGATTATTTTGAGCTTCTTATCATATTATGTGCTAATAATACTGCTTATTCCTTTCTAGTCCATACACAAGTTTTTCTTGACTTATTGCATTGTCTAAAACTTCTAGCATATTGTTTGAAGTAGTAGTGGCAAGAATTCTTTCTTTCTCCAAATGTTAAAGAGAGCACTTTTAATAGTTTGTCACAGAATAAAAAGTTAGCTCTAGATTTCAGGAGTATATAATTTATCAGGCTAAGGAAAGTTTCTGAATTTGCTAATACACTTTACCATGAATAATTTATGGTAATTGATCATTGAATATCAGATTTGTTTGCTATAATTTGCTAATGTGGGAATTTAAAATCATACATTTTTCTAGTGTTTTAACTACCCTTACATTCCTGGAATAATATAAATTTGGTCATAAAGTATTATTTTGGGGTTTTGATTCAATTTTCTAATATACTGATTAGAATGTATCACACACTAGCCTTGAGTTAAATTGGCCTGTAACTTTCCTTTCTTGTACTGGTTTTGTCAAGATTTAATATTCAAGATATCCTACCTCTTTTTGACTCTCTGAAACATCATATAAGTTTATAATTATTTGTTCTGTGAAAGTTTGTAGAGCTCATAATTTACAGAACTGTCTGTGACTAGTGTCTTCTTTGAAGAGATGTTTGTGGATTTGAATTCATGCCCTTCATGGCTATAGAATCATTTTTGAGTCAATTTTCATGATTCTTATTTTCCAAGGAATTTATGTATTTTGTATGAGTTTTGAAATTATTAACATGATTTTTTACATGATAGTCTCATTTCTTTTCAATCTCCACTGCTTCAGTACATAGCTGTGCCCCCTTTCATGTCCAGAGTTTTTTGCTTGTTCCTCTCACTTTTATGTCTTGCAGAGATGTGTTAATTTATTAAGATTTTCAAAGAAGCAATGTATACCCTGTTCTTTCTATATAGTCTTTGTTTTCCATTTTCTCATTTTTCTGACATTTGCTTTACTTCCTTCTTTGAGTTTTTTTTCTATCTTTATGTTCTATACTTAAAAGTTCAATGGTTAGCTGCTTGTTTATTTTTATCCTCACTTCCTTTATAATAAAAACACTGAGGCCCTAATTTTATCTGAGGCATCAATTTAGATGAATCCCACAAGGTCTGATTTTGAGTAGTTTCATTACTGTTTTTTTTTACCATATATTTGTTATAGAGTTTCTTTAATTTCTATTATAGTTTCTTCTTTTTTCTTCATTTCTAGTGTAATTTTGTTGTTGCCTAATAATGTAGCCTGTTAGACTAGATTCTTTGAAATGCCTAGTACTTAATCAATTTTTATAAATGTTCTGTGTGTGCCTGAAAAGAATGTGTATTCTCAGATTATTGGTATAGCATTCTATGTACATCTCTTCAATCATGCTTGTTAAATGGGTAGTTCAGATCTTCTCTGTCATTATTGATTTTGATCTGCTTGACCCATCAGTCTGAGAGCAGGATGTTAAAATCTCCCACTTAGACAGTAAATTTGTCAATTTGTCCTTATAGATGGATCAATTTTTGTTTTATGTGTTTTGAAGTCACACTATTGGATACATTCAGATTTAGAATTGTAGCATAGTGAATTGAATATTTTATCAATGTGTAATGAGCTCTTTTTTTTAAATTTCTAAAAATGTTTTTGGCCTTAAAGTCTATGATATCTGAAATATATACACTATACCAAGTGTCCTTTAGTATTTTCCTGGTGTTTGATTTCTTCCATCCTCACTTTCAGCCTTTCTAGATCCTTGAATTTCGATATTTGTTTTATAGCTGACATATATTTGGCATAATGCTTTGCCTTATTATACTTTTTAATCCAGTTTGGCAGTCTTTATCTTTTAACTGAAGCATTTAGCCCATTTACACTGATTGTGATTTCTCATTTATTGGGGTTCATCTCTACCATCTTACTTTAACATTTTAAAAAATTTATTCTTTCCTTCTTCTAGATAAACTGAGTTTTCCCTCCATTCTTGTCCTTCTTATATTGGTTTTAGAAATTATTCCCTCCATTTTTATTGTTTAAACCATTAAATTCAACAGTTGTTACATTTATTAAATTAAAAGTAAAATTAAAAGTTACTTTGAGCTCTCCAATTAACAGAAACTAACACAAAGTCTTCGAGGCAGATAGCATATTTGACAGGCAACCCAAAGGAGCAGGAGTAAGAGAATGTGCAGATAGGGAAGAGAAAAGGCCCTTCTAAGAGTCTTTACTAAGGTCACTGCCATGACCAAGGAGGGAAGGGATTGATTCTGCCACATTTTCTGAGGAGCATGAGCAATGTCTTCAAGAATTATTCATCTGGATAATGGGAAGTGTGGGCATTCCTCATCAATTAGGAGTTGCCTCCAGGGGCAATAACTCACCCAAACCTCTGCACTGCACTGGCACTTGAGCCTGTGGGTATCCCATGGCTTTGGAGAAGTCCTCGAAGCATAGAAAAGCAAAGAGTATGGTGCATCAGGGATCAGATGCTGTCAGCATCAGTGTGAGGTCACTGATTACCATGCACTGCAACAGTGCCTACACACAAATAATTATCTTTACTATTCTCTGAAAACACAAGGATATTAGGACACTTGAAATGCAATCACTCCCATCTGACTTATATATAACTGTCCAGAATTTTGGATCTCTACTGATTTTTTAGCTCCACAAATTAGGCATCATTAATATTGGGTTTTCTAGATGGGGGTAGGGAGGAGAGATGATTGTTTTATTTAACGTGCAGAAATCAACACAGAGAGTCAAGAAAATGAAGAAACAGAGGAGTATGTTCCAAACAAAAGAACAAGGTAAAATTCAAGAAACAGATCTTAATAAACCAGAGATAAGTGATTAACCTCACTGAGTTCAAAATAACAGTTATAAAGGTACTCATCAAAATTAGGAAAGCAATGCGTGAACACAGTGAGAACTTCAACACAGGGATAGAAAATACCAAAAAGCACCAAACAGAGAAATTACAGAGGTAAAGAATACAATAACAACACTGAAAATTTCAATAGTGAGGTTCAACAGCAATCTGTTAAGGATGTTTGCATATATTTAATGAGACCAGCCTGTAATTTTCTGTTGTTATGTTATCCTTGTCTGGTTTTGGTATTAAACTTATAACCAGGTGGATATTGTTTTATATGTTAATGCTGATTTAGATTTACCCACCTATTATTTCCTTTGCTCACCAATCCTTCTAGTACCTACTTACACTCTTCTTCTGCAATCATTTCCTACCTTCTTAAGTTTAGAACGTTTGGAAAGTCCCTTAGTGAAACCCATTGTCAGTACATACTCCCAGTCTTTGGTTTGAAAATTTATTTTTGTCATCCTTAAAAATTAAGTCTCATTAGATATAGCATCTTATGTTGATTGTACGTTCTCTCCAAAATTTGAAGATCTCATCTCCCAGTCTCGGAATTTGATTGTGAATGTTGAGAAGCTATCTGTTCGGTGTAATTTTCCTTCTCCTG
Organism: Okapia johnstoni; assembly: GCA_024291935.2. Classification (NCBI taxonomy): domain Eukaryota; kingdom Metazoa; phylum Chordata; class Mammalia; order Artiodactyla; family Giraffidae; genus Okapia; species Okapia johnstoni. The sequence continues at coordinate 39,934,352 of CM044314.1, read as the reverse complement.
CAGCCATCTGTCTTCTTCCTGACTGTTTTAAGTTCTCTTCTTCTTGGGTACCCTGTAGTGTCACTATGTTGTACCTGGGTGTGTATGTAATAAACACAACCTTTGGTGTCTTTCATCAAATTTACAAAATTTTCAGTCATTATTTATCCAGGGTGTCCTCTCCCCTCTTCTTTCTTTCATCTCCTTCTGAAATTTCAGTAATAGAGATGCTCGATCTTCTTCCTATACATCCACGACTCTAAGAGTCTCTTTCAGGTTGCTTTCAGATTTATATTTCAGTTCACTAAACCTCTCTTTAACTATCCACTGGTAGCTCAGCTGGTAAAGAATCCGCCTGCAATGCAGGAGACCTGGGTTCGATCCCTGGGTTGGGAAGATCCTCTGGAGAAGGGATACGTTACCCATTCCAGTATTCTGGACTGGAGAATTCCACGGACTGTCTAGTCCATGGGGTCACAAAGAGTCAGACATGACTGAGCGACTTTCACTTCACTTCAAACCTCTCTTTAATTATTCACTAAGTTTTAATTTCATTGCAAAGGTTTTTTTTTATCTCTAGATAATCTGTTTCATCCCTTTTTAAATCTCCCTGGTCAATTTTTATAAGCTCTTGATTTGTTTTTCAACATCCTTTGATTTAATCCCAAGGATATATTAAACATCTTTGCTTTAAATTCTCTACCTGCCAATCCAAATATCTACAGTCTTTGTGGTTCTATTTGTGCAGTGGTTGTTTCTGCTGCCTCTTGCTTATGGTTGTTTGTGACCTCATGTGTGTACTGATTTCTTATTGTGAGCTTGTGTTCATAGGCTCTTTATCTGAGGGAATCCTCCAGACATGCATTTAGAGTTTGTCTCCAGAGAGTGTTTATTTCTTCCAAATGCCTAGAGACTCTACTAACCTGAAAATACTTAAAATTAAATTTTCAGGTTATAGGTAATGTAAATTCAGACCACAAATCTGCATGCAGAGAGTTTGTGGGTAAGTTTTCAGGGTGGATATATCATTTTATTCTGCTCTGCCCAGAGGGACATGTTTTTTCATCATCTCTCTCTGGGGGATGTGTAATTTTTAGGTCACTCACGGAGGGACCTAGCTTGTCAAGAAACTGCTTGCAATGCAGGAGACCCAGGTTCGACCCCTGGGTTGGGAAGAGGAGTAACAATACAATAGCCCTCGGTGCCTAATCACCGAGCAGACATTAGCTCTCACCTGGCCAGACCTCCACAGAATATTTAGGGTGAGGGAGGCAAGGAGAAAGCAGGAGATCTCTGGATCCCAGTGCATTGCCTAGAGAAGGAAATGGGGAGTGAAGATTAAGGACAGAAAAACAAGTTTGTATTGAGTGTGGGAAGCTAGATACAATGGCATAGCATGGACTTTTTTAGGGAAAGAGATGGGGGTGAGGTAAGCAGCAAGAGTGCAATTGGATGCTAAATGTAAACCATGGAGTCTTTACTGAGTTGCTGAAACTCAGCCTTACTCCTGGGAGAAACATAAATAAAAGGAATGAATAAGACTTGCATGTTACACATTCGAGTCATAGAATCTCCTAGTCTGGTTTCCTCAGTTGAGTAATAGAACCCAGATAGGTAAGTATATTTGTCCAGGATCACACTGTGAATGCTCAAATTTAGGTGTTCAGATTTTTAATTCCAGCATTATTTTTATCTCCCAGCATATCCTATCAGTCAGTTCAGTTCAGTTGCTCAGTTGTGTCCAACTCTTTGAGACCCCATGGACTGCAGCACACCAGGCTTCCCTGTCCATCATCAACTCCCAGAGCTTGCTTAAACTCATCTCCATCGAGTCAGTGATGCCATCCAACCATCTCGTCCTCGGTCGTCCCATTCTCCTCCTGCCTTCAATCTTTCCCAGCATCAGGGTCTTTTCCAATGAGTCAGTTCTTCACATTAGGTGGCCAAAGTATTGGAGTTTCAGCCTCAGCATCAGTCCTTCCAATGAATATTCAGGACTGATTTCCTTTAGGGTGGACTGGTTAGACCTTCTTGCAGTCCAAGGGACTCTCAAGAGTTCTCCAACACCACAGTTCAAAAGCATCAATTCTTTGGCACTCAGCTTTCTTTATAGTCCAACTCTCACATCCATACATGGCTACTGGAAAAACCATAGCCTTGACTAGATGGACCTTTGTTGGCGAAGTAATGTCTCTGTTTTTAATATGCTGTTTAGATTGGTCATAGCTTTTCTTCCAAGGAGCAAGTGTCTTTTAATTTCATGGCTGTAGTCACCATCTGCAGTGATTTTGGAGACCCTAAAAATAAAGTCTGCCACTGTTTCCCCATTTACTTACCATGAAGTGATGGGACCAGATGCCATGATCTTAGTTTTCTGAATGTTGAGCTTTAAGCCACCTTTTTCACTCTCCTCTTTCACTTTCATCAAGAGGCTCTTAATTCTCCTTCACTTTCTGGCATAAGGGTGGTGTCACCTGCATATCTGAGGTTATTGATATTTCTCCCGGAAATCTTGACTCCAGCTTGTGCTTCATCCAGCCTGGCATTTCACATGATGTATTCTGCATAGAAATTAAATAAGCAGGGTGACAATATACAGCCTTGATGTACTCCTTTCCCAATTTAGAACCAGTCAGTTGTTCCACATCCAGTTCTAACTGTTGCTTCTTGACCTGCATACAGATGTCTCGGGAGACAGGTAAGGCGGTCTGGTATTCCCATCTCTTTAAGAATTTTCAACACTTTGTGGTGATCCACACAGTTCAAGTCTTTGGCGTAGTCAATATAGCAGTAGATATTTTTTTGGAACTCTCTTGCTTTTTCAATGATCCAATGGATGTTGGCAATTTGATCTTTAGCATATTCTATAATGTGATTTATACAACACTAATTTACTACTAGGGGCTTCCCAGGTAGCACAGTGCTAAAGAATCCACCTGCCAATGCCGGAGACTCAAGAGATGTGTATTGGATCTGGGTCAGGAAGATCCCCTGGAAGAGGACGTAGCAACTCATCCAGTAGTCTTAGCTGTAGAATTCCATGGACAGAGGAGCCTGGTGGACTACAGTCCATGGGATTGCAAAGAGTCAGACATGACTGTAGATCCTTACCACTCTTATTGTAATGATTATAGGAAGAAAGAGATGAGTAGCCAGATGTGACTGGGAGACTTTGAGGTGGACATTTAGATATGCTTGGGAGAATTTTTTAAACCCCTTTTAATATGCAACTGTGCTTTGTGATGCTCAAAGGGAAGGTTGCAGAATAAACAGCTTCCCAAACTTATTTGACTATGGACTCTATGCTTTTTAATTGAATATCTCAAGGGATTAATGTTCAGCAGAAAACAATTTGGAAGATGCGAGGCTATGTCATACTACTCTTATAATTCTCTAACTCTTCTCAAATGTTTGTTGAATTCATGACAACAAGCATTTCTTGAGCTCAGGCCATCTGCCCTGCACAGTGCTGAAGCAGTGGAGGCACCAGGATGAATAAGGTTCCCAGCAATATAACCAAGATTCTTATATTGTCCTAACAACATTCAGACATGTGCACCCATTGTAACCCTGCACAGCATATCATCACATAGCTTTTGAAAATTACAACCATGTTTTAGAGATTGAAAGGTTGGAGATTTCACAACTGGACAGAATCTTCACATCACTTCATCACTTGGACCGCTGACAGATACCTAAAGTTGACTTTTTCAAAACTGAACCTCTGATATCCACCTACCTCTGCACACCAAACATGCATTTCTTCCAGTCTTCCTCATCTTGGTTAATGACATCTTTCTGTTCAGTTCAGTTGCTCAGCCGTGTCTGACTCTTTGCGACTCCATGGACTGCAGCATGCCAGGCCTCCCTGTCCATCACCAACTCCCGGAGTTTACTCAAACTCATGTCCATTGAGTCCGTGATGCCATCCAACCATCTCATCCTCTGTGTCCCCTTCTCCTCCTGCCTTCAATCTTTCCCAGCATCAGGGTCTTTTCAAATGAGTCAGCTCTTTGCATCAGGTGGCCGAAGTATTGGAGTTTCAGCTTCAACATCAGTCCTTCCAATGAACACCCAGGACTGATTTCCTTTCGGGCTAAAATTTGCATAACCGTCCTCGACTCTTCTTTGACTGCCACAACTCACAACTAATCTTTCAGCCAATTTTTCGGCTCTGCCTCCAAAATACATCCAAAATGCAAACCCTGGTCTCCATCTTCCCTGCTACATGTGTAAATCATCACCTCTACCCTAGTTGACTTCAATAGTGTGGTCTCCCAGTGTACTAATCTCTCTGCCTTGTGGTTTAGTCACTAAGCCATGTCCAACTGTTTGAAATCCCATGGACCCACCAGGCTCCTCTGTCCATGGGATTCTCCAGGCAAGAATACTGGAGTGGGTTGCCATGTCCTTCTCCAGGGAATCTCCCCGACCCAGGGATCAAACCCAGGTCTCCTGTTCTTCAGATGGTCTCCTGCATTGAAGGCAGATCCTTTACTGACTGAGCCACCAGCCTGGGTGTCCCTTTATCTTCTCTTATCACTGTGTTAGGCAGAATCATTTCAAAATCCATGTCATCTCACAAGGTCCCTCATCTCAAACCCATGTAGTGCTCCTCATTTGACCAAGAGCAAACGCAAGCTCTACAATGTCCTGGAAGATACTAAATGATTTGATCTCCTTGTCCCTTTGGTTTCCCTTATTCTACCTACATTGGCGTTTTCAATCTTCTTTCAAATCTCTTGGTACCTTCTTACCTCCACATCCTCACATTTCCTATTTCATTTTCCTGGACCAGACACTCATGTGTTCTCTTGGCACTTCCTTCACATCAGTGTTTCAGTGTCATTTTCAAATCAGAGAACACCTGTTGTAATCCCATCCCACCCTTAGCTTTCCTTCCCTTGCTTTATTGTTCTCTAAACACTTATCTAATTATTCATTTATTTATTATTTCTCTCTCCACTAGAATATAAGCTCCACGGGAGCAAAGATTTTCATATCTGCTGTCTCCTGCTGCTTCCCCAGAACTTAAAGCAGTGTTTCACACGTAGGAGGAGCTCAACAAATATTTGTTGAGTGGAAAATGAACAAGTGTATTGTAAATGTTGAGAGAGCCTTAATGAAGAAGGTGGCATTTGGGAAGAGCCTTGGAAGAAGTGGCTGAGTGAACAGAATATTGATAGGAGCCCTAAGAGCAACTGCACCCAGGTCCATTTCTGCCAATGACTAGGATCTGACCCTGGTCCAGCCATAGCCTCTCTTGGTTGGAGTTGGTCTTTTAAAAATTTTTTTTCTCTGAATTTAGTGACTCTACTTTTTAAAATCTTGGGAAAAAGTTGAGGTCCAAATAAGCGCTTTTAGCACAATTGGGCTATATTTCTGACTTAACAGAAACAATTTAGTCAAATTTTGAATGGAAAGTTGCAAAAAATATATGATCGGTTGCAAATGTTAGTAATAATGAAGTTGTTAGTTTTCTCTTAAGCATTCTTTCTTAAATTTAAGTATAGCTGACTTTTTGTTTGTTGTTCAGTCACTGAATGAAGTCATGTCCGACTCTTTGTGACTCCACAGGCTGCAGCACACCAGGCTTCCCTGGCCCTCACCACCTCCCAGAGTTTGCCCAAGTTCATGTCCACTGAATTGGTGATACCATCCAACCATCTCACCCTCTGTTGCCGTCTTCTCCTTCTGCCTTCAATCTTTCCCAGCATCAGGGTCTTTCCTAATGAGTGGGCTCTTCAAATCAGGTGGCCAAAGTATTGTTATATACAATATTATGTAAGGTATGTATATGTATATGTGTATATATATATATATATATATAATATACTGCCTTTAAAAACTGTGAATCACTATATTTTGTACTTGTACTTTATATATAGTGCATATCAACTATACTATATTATATATATAAAGTACAAGTACAAAATATAGCGATTCACAATTTTTAAAGGCAGTACTCTATTTACAGTTATTATAAAATATTGGTGATATTCCTCATGTATCCTTGTAGCTTATTTATACATAATAGTTTGCACCTCTTAATCCCCTACCCCCATATTTCTCCTCCCCTCTTCCCTTTCCCCACTTGTGTCTCGTGGTTGGGCTTTGATCATGAACTTTAGTCTAGGATGAGTTTAAGGGTCCGGGAAGAAAAAAGAGCATGTGACACCACCCATTTCCTCCAGAATAGCTTTACTCTTCTCTTGTGGACATTTAGCATTCTGCATAAGATTTCCTTTGAAGCCTTACACTGTAAAAATGAAAGCTTGAAAACCATTGCCTTTGGTGGTGGTAAGGCACCTGACCCTTCTTGAACATTACATCACATGGACCACCAAGTGGATGAAAGCCACCCAGCAGGAAGAAGACCCCTTTGGCTCAATCTAATCTGAAGTGAAAGGGGTGAAACGACACTTTGTACTGAATCTTGAATTCTGGTCGGGTCAACAGGTCTCCCCAAGGCAGGTATCAGAAAGATGCAAAACCAACCTCCTTCAGTCTAGTTTAGTGGGTGAAGAACAGAACAGACAGCCCTGCTTGGGGAATTCAGCAGGTGTCAAAATCCAGTTTGTTCAACTTCCTGGATAAATTAAGAGCCCATGATTCCAGCCTCACACTAATTAAATCATAAGAGAAAATGATAGAGTGAAGAAAGAAGACACTGAATAGTTGAAAGCTGTTGAAAGTCTGCACTAATGATAGCTGATTCTACATTAACATGAATGCCTTTGGTTAACAGGAGAAATGTGCTGAAGCAAAGGCTTTTGTCAGACCAAACACATCTGTGAATAACTGAACAATATTCATGTCGAAGGAGTCAGCAATTTATCACTGACTCGGCCTCCACTTTTAGAAGGAGTGAATAACTTTCTGAGTGAAGACATTAAACACGTATACACACACACTACTCTTGCTGCAGAAGAAGGTTCAGAATCCAACAGCTCTTGAATGTGACCATTAGAAATTATCTAAGTTTTAATTATGCAGGATTCAGAATCTGATGTAACTAACTTGAACCCTCTCTGCCACCACTCCAGTCACCCCAGGGGCTATCAGCCTCAAAAGTCACTGCTCAGACCATCAAAGGCATTTCCTATGGCAAGTGTGCTCTCAGCTCTGGGCCACCAGTCCCCCTGCACCTCAGAGGGGGACGCTCTCTCACCAGAACTGAGGCAGCAGGGAGGAGTCAGGCAGTGATGAGAGAAGAGACTAGGAGAAACTTTAAGACAGCCATGAACACAAACAGGAGTCGGCCTCTGTTGGTAGGAACCAAGAGAGGGAGAAGGACGGTGACTTAGCCAAGGTACACAGTGAGAGTATCACACTGCCCTTTGACGCCTAATGTCTTCAGACAAATGGACCCACAGCCCCCAGCCCCTGCAAGGCAGGGGGTGGTCTGCAAAGCAGAGGGGGCTCTGCCAGACCCCCAGGAGGGAGACACTTGGAAGCATGGTGAGGAGTGGAACTACTGGAATCTTGAATACATCATGGACCCTGGGGATAGGTCCTGGGATCTGCCAGCAACTGCTTCCTGAAGGGACGGCTTGCACCAGGAGTTTGGCTCCAGAGGGAGAAGGGAGAGGAATGGCAGCCTTGAGTGGAAATCTCCACCTTCCACATCCATGTATGTGGGTGTATAAGTGCACGTGTGTGTACATGTGTGTGCATGCATGTGTGTGTGCATGTATGTGGCTATATGTTCACACATACAAGTGTTCCTGTACATGTATATTGTATGCAAGTATATATTTGTGTATGGATGTATATGCATGTGGGTATGGATATGTATGTGTGTGCATGTATATATCTCTGTGTTACATGTGTATATCTATATGTATATATGTTTGTATGGGTGTGTGTGCATATATGTATATGTGTGTATTATGTGTGTATGTGTATTGTGTACTGTGTATATGTGTGTGTGTGGTGTGTGAATGTGTGTATGTAGATGCTTGTATGTACATGTGTGTATACCCGTTTCATGTGTGTGTGCGTGTTTGTGCGTCTGTGTGTGTGTTTATATCTATGGTCATTTCTTCCAGAAGATCAGAGACAACTAACTTAGGCCACAGGTGGAGGAGCTGCCTTCCCCTGGAGAGTGATTGTGAGAGAGGGACAGCAGCATTGAGAGAAGTGAACACCCAGTGTTACCATTTGGGAGTTGAAAGTAGCTCCAAGCAGAGCCCTCTCTGATGACCCCTTTTGCCTGGCCCTGCCCTCCCTGCCCCCCAGCCCACAGACAATTCCCCTCAGATCCACAGCCTGAGCCATCCTTACAGTCGTTAATGAAGCTCCACTCTGCTCTCAGGGAGGAGGGAATGGGTACCAGATGGAGCCCAGCAGAAATGCAGTGGAATAAAAATAGAGCCAGCAGCGGCTTGCATTAAAAGTGAATCTTAGGTGGGTGCACAGTTCTCATCTAGTTGGACCCCGAAAACCCTGAGTCCTGTAAGTGCTGCACCCCCACCCCACTCAGTGCCATCTCCCTGCAGGCCGCCCCTCCGTAGCAAATGCATACACATTAGTGGGTTTCCCAGCCCGGGCACAAACATGGGTACATAATTATTTATTCCTGCCCCCCAACACCCCAGCAACTTTGTACCCTGGCAAAAATTTAAGCTAAAATAAACAATTAGTCACTAACACGCTGCATAGTCTTGCACAGTCATGCTTTTTTCCTGGGTCTCTAGTTTCACAGCCATATAATGAGGTGTGGGTCAGTCTCCAAAGATCCTGCCCGTCTTCGCAGCTTTCCTTCTGTTGATCATAAACAGTAAAGTTGAGGAATGCACCCAGAAGGGCCAAGCCCCTGGTCTGTCCCCACCCATTGGAGCAGATGGGCAGTTTTCTGAAAAATTGGTCACAAGCAGCCTCAGGTGGCAGGTTTGGTCCTCCCACTTTCTCCACCCTACCCCCATTTCACCATGTCTGTCAATTCACCAGACATGGTCAGCACCATGTTGTTTAGGGCTGTTTCACAGATGCAAGTTACATGAACTATGACTGAAAGGAAAAAGTAGAATCGATGATTCTCTTCAGCTGGGAAATCTGAGGATTCACTATCTTCATGCCCAGATTTACCAAGGGGCTCAAAGATGTCACCAGGATCCTAATGGTCATCCATTAACTCCATTTGTTTGGGGCATCTCAGGCAGGGTCTTCCTTCAGGGTGGTCTGTGGCTGCCCCAGTCCCTCCATTCTTACTGGTTCCATTCTGGGAGGACATAAGGCATTTTCTTCCAACTGTCATTCAATCGCTAAGTCATGTCCAACTCTGCGAGTCCATGGACTGTAGCCCACCAGGCTCCTCTGTCCATGGAATTTTCCAGGCAAAAATACTGGAGTGGGTTGCCATTTCCTTCTCCAGAGGATCTTCACAATCCAGCAATTGAACCCACATCTCCTGCATTGGCAGTTGGATACTTTACCACTGAGCCATCAGGGAAAACCTTCTCTTCCAGTAGCTCCCACAAACATCCTAGATTTGCACTGAGTAGATGAGCCAAGCTCAGGAGCCCACCTCTATGAGTGGGGAGGACTGGGGCTGGGGCAGAGTTTGGGTAGAGGTGGATGTCACGGTTCAGGGTAACACAAGAGAGCTTGGAATTCAAGATGGGTAACACCTAAAAGGAGTGATGGATCCCATTTGCTCTGGGATTTAAGTCATAGAATTTTGTAGCAACATGAATCCTCCTATCTCCTCTTCCTCTCCCCTCTTGGCTTCCCATTGAGGAAAAGGGTTATAGAAACCAAATGAGAACTGGGAAGGTTACTTGATTCGTGCCGGAGACAGTGGGTCAGAATCTCTCAGGAAGGAAAGATGGGCGGAGACACGTGGAGCATCACCAAAGAACACAGCACACATTGGGTGCAGGCTGCATTCCACCCCAGGCCCTCCGATAGGAGTATCACCATTGCTCATGCTGCTCATTAATTGCAACCAGATGGTGCTCTCCTGACCTGGGTAAGTCAGATCCTGGAAACACCACACTCCAGGTTTTACTGTCCAATCTTGCCTTCTGGGTCCCCTGTCCCCCATCCCCTGTCCTTCACAGACTCCCCTCCCACCACCAGGAATGTGGCTCCGCCTTCTTTGAGGCATCTGCAAGCACAGACTGACTCAGAACGACGTGAAATCTCACTCCAACATCAGACGCTGCCTCTTTGCCCAGAAATCTCAATTTGTTTTCAGGCTGAATGTTACAGTTTGTAAATAACATAAAATAAATATATGTTGTTGTTTTTTTACACTTAATACCATGACAGCTGAAGAAAGATGGGGAGCACAGTCTGCACCAGGCAGGCAGTTTACATTTAGAGAGGCGAGGAAAAGGAGCAGAAATCACACGCAGCAAGTCTATGGTGGGATCAGAGAGCAGTCACTGTCATCCAGCTTATTTGCCCCCATCTGCCCACAGGCCCTCCCTGCTGCAGCGCTGGTCCTCTAAATAAGAATCTGGACATGGACACGCCAGACCTCCTCCTAACAAAATGGCAGAGGATATATTGGATGGACTGCAAACTTGTTCTTTCCTCATACACGCTACAGGTTAACACACACACACACACACACACACACACACACACACACACACACACGGCGCATGTGTACTCTATCTCTATCTTACTCTAAAACCATGTCTCTAATAGTTTTCTTCTTCCTACCTAAAATACCTCCTTCCCTTCACTTCTCTGAATTGCACCCTTTCATGAGACTCAAGGGGCTTTCTAAGTGGCACTACTAGTAAAGAATCTGCTTGCAAGGCAGGAGAGATGTGGGTTTGATCCCTGGGCCAGGAAGATCCCCTGAGCAGGAAATGGCAATCCACTCCAGTATTCTTGCCTGGAAAATCCCATGGACAGAGGAACCTTGTGGGCTACAGTCCATGGAGTCACAACGAGTTGGACACAACTGAGCACACACAAAACAACATGACCCAAATCCAGTACTCCTTCCTCCAGGAGGCCCTCTCTCCCTCCCAAGCCCAGGAAAACTCTTTCTGTGGAACTCCAGCTGCACCTCATGTGTGTACCCCTCAAATGCGCCTCACGGTGTTGGCTCTTTCAGGTCATTATCATGACACATAAGAGGCAGGAGAGCCTAGGAAGGCAGCATGCACTCAGCGTCCCACTGGCTCAGATGAAATCCTGGCTCTCAAGCCTGTGCCATTTCGTAGCTTTCACCCACAGGCCATGTACTTAACCTCACTGTGCCTCAGTTTCCTCTTCTGTAAAATGCTGAAGATGATACTACTATTACTTGCTGCACAGGGTGGTTTAAGAGTTCAAAGAGTGACTGCCTGTCAGACACTCAGAACAGCACATGGCACATATAAGCTGTTAGCATGACCCCCTTTCTCTCCCAGCTCAATAAGGGGTAGGACTGTCTTTTCTGTCTGCTCCACAGAGCCTGGTACACAGCGCATGCTCAATAATGTGTGTTGAACAAGAACCAGCTGTTTATATGGGAAAACAGCTTAAGGAAGTAGGAGATGTGAGGGTGGCCATGGTGCAGGGGGCCCCTGTAAAGCGAGGTGGACCAGCCTGCTTCCCTTCCCCCTTGAGAATGTGTGTACCTTCCTTTCTGCCTTACAAGCCCCACTGCTTCTGGGAGAAAGGCTAGTCCTCCTGACATTTATTTTATAAACTGCTTTCTTTATGTATACCTGGGCTGTCCCATCCCAAGCCCACAGAATAGCAAATACACTTTTATAAAAGAGCAGGCTATCAACGGAAACAATATCCATAACATTCAAAAAGGAAGGCAGGAGGTAAGTGATGAAATTAAAAATATTCATGATGGGACCCGAAGAGCAGAGGAAGCAGGGAGCAGTGCAGGCAGGCTGTGGCAGGACTGGCAGGGCTGGTGTGTCTGAGGGGGCAGGATATGGAGGGAATCTGGAGCAGGTTCACAAGGTGGGGGATGAAAGCTTAGGCAAACCAGGGAGACCGGCAGATGCCCAGGAGACACAATGTGAGGGAAAAGGGAAAGAAAGGCAAGACAGGAAAAAAGAAGGGAATACATAATCACTCTTAGCAGAGATTTCTGTTTCAGATTAAAGGGTAGCAGGCTTCCCTGGTGGCTCAGTAGTAAAGAATCCACCTCCAATACAGGAGAGACGCGGGTTCAATCCCTGGGTCAGGAAGATCCCCTGGAGAAGGAAATGGCAACCTACTCCAATATTTTTGCCTGGAGAATCCCATGGACAGAGGAGCCTGGTGGGCTACAGTCTATGGGGTCGCACAGAGTCGGACACGACTGAGGTGACTTAGCAGCAGCAGTAGCACATACACAAAGGGCAGAAGAGGAAGAACGTTCTTCCTCCTTTACTTCCCCTGCAGTTGGATCTTGATAAGACAGTCACAGGGCTTCCCAGGTGGCGCTAGTGGTAAAGAACCTGCCTGATGATGCAGGAGACATAAGAGAGGGGTTCAATCCCTGGATGTGAAGATCCCCTGGAGGAGGGCATAGCAACCCACTTCAGTATTCTTGCCTGGAGAATCCCAGGACAGAGGAGCCTGAAGGGCTACCGTCCGCGGGGTTGCAAAAAGTCAAATACGACTGAGTGACTGAGTACACACACACACACAAGACAATCACAATATCACCTGAGTGTGGGGAAAGGAGATGGTGGAAAGATGACAAACTGGGAAGCAGTCCCTCTGAGCTTGGTTATGAACTGAACTTAGTTGGGATATTTATAACACCTGGAGCATAGTCGTTGTCAGCTATGTATTCTCATACACCCATAGCACAGTCGATATCAGCTATGTGGTCTCATGGTCATCATTATCACTGCACTTAGAGTGTGGACATCCAATCACCCTGGAGATCAGGTGTAGGGGATACACAAGTCAACAGAGAAAGCTACTGCCCTGATGAGAGAGGAGGCTGGCTACAGAGACAGGTCAATTCCCAGGCAGGTGAGGAGGGAAGGAAACGTCACCAGGGACCCCCTAACTACAAGGTGGGCTGATCTTGGGGGGATCAGCTCGCGTCTTCTCTGTGCCACTCTGAGCTGGGATTACTTGGAGTGAGTCCTGGGGCTCCAAGCTATGGCTTTCTGTGCCACTCAGACCTGTGGGGAGGGGACCAGGGAGATACGGTCCAGCCCCCAACATGTTTCTGCATTCACAGCCAGCCAGAGCTGCCCTAGGCCTTGGGAGAGGCTACCTCTTATCAAGGTCGCTCTGGAAACTCTGCCTTTAAATCGTTTCCCTCAATCAACTTTTACATTTATAATACAGCAGAGATCGACAGGGCCGCCGCGTGGAAAACGTCTACAGCTTTTCATTTCCTGGTATGATTAGGGGGATAATCACTGTGCTTGGAAAAATAATAAAGCCAGGGCCTGATGTGAGATCAAAGCGAAGAGTCTGGCCATGTCCACAGGCCCAGAGATGCTGCAACACACAGATTCAAGCCTCGCCTAGGGGTGGGAGAGGCAAGAGGCCCTGTCACCAAGCCTCTGCAGAGGGTCACTCGGATCAAGCCTGCAGCTGTCTGCTCAGCATCAGCACCAATGTACGAACAGGGAAATGTCTCCATGTTGGCCCACGGGCCCTCACCCAGGAAGGGAGAGAGCTGAGCATGCTGGCTGGGAGGGGGGATGGCAGACATGTCTCCTGAGAAGGGCAGATAAAGTAGAGACCAGAGTTGCTGACAGCCATCTGCTCACAACTGCCCCTGGCCACCATGCAGCCGGGGAACGCATAAGGCTAATAGGTGCTGGGGAGCAAAGCTCGGTGTGGCCACACCAGTGGATTCTTTTTTCTTTTTTCAATTTATTTTTGGTTTCATGGGCCTTCACTGTTGTGCAAGGGCTTTTACTAGTTGCAGTGAGTGGGGGCTACGCTTCACTGCAGGGCACAGGCTTCTCTTGTTACGGAGCATGGGCTCTAGGTGCACGGGCTTCTCTAGTTGCAGCACTCAGGCTCAGTAGTTGTGATTCATAGTCTTTAGTTGTTTCGCAGCATGTGGAATCTTCCTGGACTAGTGATAGAATCCACGTCCTCTATACTGGAAGGCAGATTCTTAACCAGTGGACCACCAGGGAAATTCCACACACCTGCTGCTGCTGCTGCTGCTAAGTCGCTTCAGTCGTGTCTGACTCTGTGCGACCCCCTAGACGGCAGCCCACCAGGCTCTCTCGTCCCTGGGATTCTCCAGGCAAGAACACTGGAGTGGGTTGCCATTTCCTTCTCCAATGCATGAAAGTGAAAAGTGAAAGTGAAGTCGCTCAGTCATGTCCAACTCTTCGCAACCCCATGGACTGCAGCCTACCAGGCTCTTCTGTCCATGGGATTTTCCAGGCAACAGTACTGGAGTGGGGTGCCATTGCCTTCTCCGTTCCACACACCATTGGCTTCTTAAAAAAGAGACCTGGGGATGTGAGGGAGGGAGCTTAGGAAAGGAGCCAAAATAAAGGATGGTGCCAGCTCTACCCTGCTGGCCAACACCCCGGGTTGGATTTGTTTTCCCGTCTGCCTGATGGAGGGAACAATTCCAGCCTCGCCTTCTGGACATGTGAGGAGTTAGAAGGCAGAGACAAAGATGAAGTATTCATCCTGAAAAGAGACTCCAACTGGGCTGGCCAGGCAGGGATGCTCCCAGAGGGACCAGAGGAGGAGCCAGGAGGATAGAGCTTTTGGGTAAATGGGAACAGCCTGTTTGGCCCCAGAAGCACTGCACTTGACCTTGGAGGTGCAGGAGACAGAGATTCAGCAGGGAGGGAGTCCCAACTGAAGAACCCAGGGGTGCTCCAAGCCCCGGAGGGAGAATTGGGGCTGCACCGTGGGTCCTTCCTTTGCCCTTGACACAAGCCATGACTCCCCTCACTGCAAGTCATCATGCTCGGATGGTACCAGCCACACTCGCTGTCAGATGTGCGTTACTTTCTATCCTCCCCTCTCTGGGTCTCCGACCCCACATCTGTAATGAAGTGATTATACCCGCCACTGTCTGAGCCCCTCAGAATGTCTATCCTGAGGGTCACCTGAAGGTGGTTTATTGAAGGGCAGAAATTAGAGCGGGACTTTCAGGGAATTGTTGTGACTTTTTATTGCATTTATTAATTGACTTGTTTCCCAGCCCCAATATAACTTCTCTGAAGGCAGGAATGTTGTTTCAATTGTCTTTGTACTGCCAAATCTTAGATCACTGTCTGACGTTTATAATAGAAAAATGCCACGGTCTGATTTTATGAACAAGTGCCCCCTGGATGCCAGGTTTTATCTAGTAAGCCAGTCAGCAAGTCCAAACTCACCCAGATTCACAGCTAACGGCTAGACATCCCTTCAAAACACATGTGCAAGAAAGTATGAGATTTGAACCCTAAAACCTGGTTACAGGCCCTAGTATAGTAACAGTTTTATTTACTTTTAAATTTTTATTTATTTACTTTCGGCTGTGCTGGGTCTTTGTTGATGTGCTTTCTCTAGCTGCAGCAAGCAGGGGCTACTCTTCTTAGCAGCGTGTGGGTTTCTCGTTGCAGTGGCTCGAGGTACACCAGCTTCAGTAGCTGTGGTGCACAGGTTTAGTTGCCCCATGGGCTTAGTTCCCCATGGCCTGTGGGATCTTTCCAGACCAGGGATTGAACCCATGTCCCCTGCTTTAGCAGGTGGATTCTTAGCTACTGGACCACCAGGGAAGTCCCAACAATTTTATTTTATGAAAGGCAAATATGGGGTGTGAGGGGTCTGCGGTGGGCGGGGGGGTTGCACTGAAATCTCTTCTATCAAGAGAGAAATCTGGGGAGCAGAGAAAAATCCTTTACATGGTGTCATTCACCCCCAGAAGGCCCAGGGTTAATGCCAAAACATCTTGTAATGAAAATCAGGCCAGGATAAAAGGAGAATGTGCCTTTAACAAAACAAGGTCAAGGTTATTATTTCTCAAGGAGTAGGGATTCATGAGCTGGCTTTCCCCAGAGTACTGGGAGAATTCCAAACATAACCTTGACTGGAGAGTCTACCAAGAAAATTTGTTTTCAAGGAGGTAAGTTCCATTTGCCTTCAAGAGTCTCAAGAGGGGTACCAGCCAGGTTTGGTGGTAGGGACAGCTGGGATGCAGGTCTGAAGCTGCAGCTGCCCAGGTTTCTCTCTGGTCTCTGCCACCCCTCCCGCTTCTAAAGTAGCAAGGCTGAGCCCAGAAGACCCACTGGCATTTGTCTGGAGCCTGGGCTAGCAGAACATGTAAGACTTGGGGAGTTGGGGCTGTGACTTACTTTGGTGGTAGTCGGTGAAGATGGGGTGATCCAAGGGCAGAAGGCCAAGACCTGGATGGGAAGGCTTAAAAAGCCTCATAGACAGAGGAACAAATGTGTGGTTACCAAAGGGGAAAGATGAGGACAATAAATGAGGAATATGGGATTAACAGATATGCACTACTATATATAAGGTTTGGCTCCGATGGTAAAGAATCTGCCTGCCATGCAGGAGACCCAGGTTCAGGTCTCTTATATATCTATAAAATAGACAAGCAACAAGGATTTACTGTATAGCACAGGGAATAATATTTAATATCTTATAATAATCTATGATGGAAAATAATCTGAAAAAATTATATATATATATGTGTGTGTGCATATATATATATATATATATATATATATGACTGACTGACTCACTTTGCTGTACACCTGAAACTAGCACAATATTGTAAATCAACTCTGCATAAATTTTTAAAAAGAAAGAGAGGGCATTTGAGGAACATAAGAACTTAAAATAGGGGTGGCTGGGGAAAAGTGGAGCCTGCTGGAACAAGGACATTTTTGTAAGAAAATCCTACCCCAGTGTGAAATAAGGGATCAAGCTCACTCTTAAACCATTCTCACTTCAGTTCAGTCACTCAGTCATGTCCAACTCCTCACAACCCCATGCTGAACTGCAGCACACCAGGCTTCCCTGTCCATCAGCAACTCCCAGAGCTTGCTCAAACTCATGTCCATCGAGTCGGTGATGCCATCCAACCATCTCATCCTCTGTCATCCCCTTCTCCTCCTGCCTTCAGTCTTTCCCAGCATCAGGCTCTTTTCCAATGAGTTGGTTCTTCGCATCAGGTGCCCAAAGTATTGGAGTTTCAGCTTCAGCATCAGTCCTTCCAATGAATGGCTGACTCATTAGAAAAGACCCTGATGCTGGGAAAGACTGAAGGCAGGAGGAGAAGGGGGTGGCAGAGCATGAGATGTTTAGATAGCATCACCACCTCAGAGGACATGAATTTGAGCAAACTCTGGGAGATAGTGAAGGACAGGGGAGGCCTCACTATTGTGCTGCTGTCCACGGGGTCACAAAGAGTCAGACACAACTTAGCGACTGAAAAATAACTACGACAAAGAGGCTGGAAGTCCAAGGTCAAGATTCTACAGGGCTGTTTTCTGAGACCTCTCTCCTTGGCTTGTGGACGGCCACCTTCTACTCGTGTCTTCACACAGTCTTCTTCTGTGCATGTCTGTCCAAATCTCCTCTGCTATACCAGTCATTTGGATTAGAGCCCAACCTAGTGATTCATTGTACCTTAATCACTTCTCTGAAAACTCTGTCTCCAAATACAGTCACATTCTGAGGTGCTTGGAGTTTGAACTGGGGTGGAGGGAGCACATATTCAGCCCATAACAAGGCTGGTCCCTATTTAAGAACTCCATGAAGCCTTTCCTGAATACAGCCTCAGCATTAAGCCAAAAGAAGGGGAGGGGGACTCCGTGCTGCTCTATATTTCATCATAGTACTGCCCTCACCCCTGGCCCCAACCAGACTTGGCCATCAGAAGGGCAATATCCTCAAACTTCATATCCGGGTCCCTGGCACCTCCCATAGTCCCTAAGAAACAGCATGCATGCATGCTAAATCATTTTAGTTGTGTCCGACTCTTTGTGATCCTATGGACTATAGCCCACCAGGCTCCTCTATCCATGGGGTTGCCTAGGCCAGAAGACTGGAGTGGGTTGCCATGCCATCCTCCAGGGAATCTTCCTGACCCAGGGACCAAACCCTCATCTCTTTTGTCTCCTGCATTGGCAGGCAGATTTTTTATCACTAGCACCAACCTGAGAAACAGCAGAGCTCAATAAATGTCCAGGGAATAAATGAGTGATCAAAGATGTGCCGTGCTCTGTCTTGGTTAAAGACAAAAGCTATCCTCGAGTTTAGTTTAGAGAAGGACGGTTCCAACACATACGATATAACACGTGAGTAAAGGCCAGGTTTGATTTCTTGCTCCCTTTTATTGTGTAATCAATAACTTCTGAAAATCCTTAAAAATAAGCTGCAGGGCAAGGCTAAGGCTCAGAAGAGTGGAGAAGAGGAAGACGTCTAAGGAGCCTGCAAGGAGCATTATTAATATGATGCTGGCATTACAAGGGTTATCAATATTAATAGCAATATTAGTGCCAAAATGCATTGGCCTCAATATTTTGCAGTTGCTTACAAACATCTTGAATGGGTGATGACAGATGGGAAATTTCAGGATGGAATTGAAATGCACTGTTATGAGGGTTGAGAAAGGTGAAGCAAAGCATGTGTGCTTCTCCTTAACAGGATTGGTCTTCCATCACCCCCACCCCCAGCCTCGCACGTTGTGCCCTGAACACCCCCACATACCAAGGTTGCAGGCCCAGCAGTTCTCTTCAGATGCTAAAGGGCAGAAGGATAAAACTATTCAACTTATGAACTATGTGTCTTAAAGGTTATTCCTGCATATGAGCGAGGTGTTGACTGCAGCTTGATGGATATGCTGCCTCCTCCCACTTTAAGCTAGAAATGTTCTCCTGCAAAAAGTGATGAGGATCTAGGTTATTTGAAATTGCATCCTGCTGCAAATGCCCAGGGGATTTACCCTCTGAAGAGATCTTTTGGCAAAATTATTTATATAACCTAGAATCCTTTTGTGAAATGAACACAGGTGTGTTCTCCCTTAAGCAAATCTAATTTACAAATTCAATTTAATTCAACAAATGTTTATTGATTACTTTTTCTGTATGCAGGGCATTGTGCCAGTACAAGTGATAAAAAATGTATTTAAGATGTGATCCCTACCCTTAAGAAACTCATATTCTAACAGAAGGAGGCAGACATATAATTAATACTTCTACCAATATGGTATTGCTACAGTGAAGATATATTAAAAATTCTCTGGGGATCAAGACAAATCAAACAATTCATTAATAATGGAATAAGCAAGTAAAGTTGCAGAAAGGAGGGAATAAATAGGATGGGCTTTGAAGTTTGAGTAGGAGTCCTCCAGGCTGGAATGCAGCCATGACCATCATGATAAGTAATCAATGTGCCTACATCTAGAACACACAGGGTGGTGAGGGAAGGATCAAGAAGGAGAAATGGAGAAATACCCTAGACAGATAGCATGCTCTACACTGAAGGACCTGATTCAGTCAGACTCAAATTTTTATTCCTCTCTGATTTAGCTGTTGTACCTAAGAGGTCGCCACAGAATTCCGGTAGCTGGCAAGCTCTCCTACCATGTTGACAAATGACTCAATTTATAAAAATTTGATTTATGTACTTAGAGGAACTCATTGATCTTGTGGAGAGAGGCACATTTGTAAGGAAAGAATTGTTACGTCTGAGTGTTCACAAAGAATAAAGAAAAGGAAGATGCTTGCTGGAATCCAGTGTTCTGCTATACTGGTTCACATATGCAACTCCAGGAAAGGGAGGCTTGAGATTGAAAGACTACAGCCACTTAGACTGGATATGGGTTAGGACTAAAATGGCCACTTGAACTGAAACTCGTCTGAATGTGTCAGAGTAAAATGCCTGAAGGAAGCCCTGGATCCAACCCAGTAGGCTCACAGTGCTGCATTAAGGAGAGGCTACTACATTTCTCTGAATGCTCCTCTCAGTGGTGCTGACCGCTCCCCTTGTAGGTTTCAGATTTCACAGTTCACATTTCTCACTTGTTCTGTGACACTCTTTTGTCCATCTTCCACCTTCTCCAAGTTTTGTTATTTTTAGAATCCGACTGATGGCCAGATAGAGCAAACTCTTCTTTATCATCATCATCATTATCATCATCACTGTTTTATTCCATTTGGGCTGTTGTAACAGAAATATTATGGATTGGAGAACTTATCAACAACAGAATCATATTTTTCACAGCTCTGGAGGCAAGGAAGTTCAAGATCAAGTTTCCTGGTTCATAGACTTCTCTCTTTTCCCTGTGTCCTCTGTGGGGCAAGGGACAAAGAACTCTTTAGGGCCTTTATAAAAGCACTAATCCTATTCATGAGGGTTTCACCATTATAACCTAAAAATCTCCCAAAGGCTCCACCTTCTAATATCACCACATTGAAGGTTAGGGCTTCCAGATATGAATTTAGAACTCAGCTGGGTGCTCAGTGGTGACCTAGATGGATGGAACTGGGGTGAGGAGGGAGGTCTAAGAGAGAGGGGAAATTTGTAATGTATATAGCTGATTCACTTCGTTGTACAGCAGAAAATAATACAACATTGTTAAGCAACTCTACCCCAATTAAAAAATATATTTAAAAAAAGTTTGGTCAGGACACAAATATTCGGTCTATAGCAATCATCATCACTTTTTTGGCATATAGTTTGAAAACTATACCCTCTCTCATTTAACACCAGCCAGAACCCTGAGAGGAATGCAGGCTAAAGAGACAAGTTCTAAAAGAGACATCAGTGGCTAAAAGAGGTTATTTAACTTGTCCAGGGGTCACACAGCTAACTATTTGCAGAGATAAACCTAAAACCAGCTCTCCTGGCAACCCATGCAAGGTACTCCCACCTACACCACACTGCCTCCAGAGAAGATGGACTCAGCCTTATACATGAGCAAAGCAGTGGGCTAGCTATCAGGTGTGAATTGAGAGACCTCAGGAAGACCTCCCACTTTTCAATTTTTCCCTGGCTAACCAGTCACAAGGCATGAAATTGCACCATTTGATACTTTGTGGGTATGTGCGGTAAAGATAAATGACTTCAATTTACAGAGTTTGTAACTTTTCTAAAGTCCTTCTACATGTTTTACCACAAAATTCATCTTGCCAGAGGGCAAGGGCCATCTGAGTTTGAGATTCTTTTCACTGCCAAGTGCAACTGACACAGGTAGAAGTAATCAACGCTTCCACACAGTCTCAAGAGAGAGAATTTCCAGGGCTAGAAATAATAAAGTCACACAAAGATACCACCAGGCTTCTGCATCCTCAGCCAGCTGGCAGCTCTCCTCTTGGACACAAAATGGTTGCAGCAAGCAGCTCCTTGAGTCTCCTCATGCTGCAGTCAGAGATGGGAGAAAAAAAGTATCTCTCTTTATGTGTCTCAATTTCTTTAAGAAATTGTATGAAGTGGTTTCAGACACCTCCAAGTAAACATCCCCTTACATCTCATTAACCACAGTAGAGTCACAAGCCCACAAGCCCTAATCAGATCTGGCTGAAAAATTGGAATTTTCTTGATTGGTTTTATCTGCATAGCCTTCTTCCCCTAGAGAAGGAGCAGGGTCAATAAAGCATGCTCTACTCCAGCACTTGAATAAAATCTGGGTTTTGTTAACAGCAAGAAGGTGGAATGATGCCTAAGTAGAAAACTCACAATTTGTTGCTGTTGTTCAGTCACTAAGTTGCGTCCAACTCTTTGAGACCCCATGGACTGCAGCACACCAGGCTTCCCAGTCCTTCATTATCTCCTGGAGTCTGCTCAGATTCATGTCCAGAGAGTCAGTGATGCCACACAACCACCTCATCCTCTGTCTCCCCCTTCTCCTCCCACCCTCAATCTTTCCCAGAATCAGGGTGTTTCCCAGTGAGCTGGCTCTACACATCAGGAGGCCAAAGTATTGGAGTTTCAGCTTCAGCATTAGTCCTTCCAGTTAATATTCGGAGTTGATTTCCTTTAGGATTGATTGGTTTGATCTCCTTGCAGTCCAAGGGACTCACAATGTCTGCCACATATCCCCAATTTTCAGAAGGAAAAAAAAGATTTAGAACCTTCCAGAGCACCCCTCCAGCCCCAGAAGAGTAGACATCTCTCCCAGTAGCACCATATGAAGTTATTATCAGCTTATAGAAGTATAACAATTAAGTTTTATAATGCTATTAGCTATTAACACCTTTATTCCTATATCACCCATTATTAATCCTATCAGCTGTCTGGTTATGAAAAGGACTGTTGTAATTAATCTCAAAAAATTCTGAATTATGTTTCTAAATGATCACAACACAAATAAAGTGCAAAGTGAGGATGGGCTTCCACAGAACAGGAACTCAAACCTAAAAGGGGCCCGATGAGGTTGCAGTGGTAAAAGTGGTACAGAAGTAGAGGGAGGAAGGGGCTGCAGACAGGGGCCCTTTATCCATCACCCAATGTTGATTTCAGTGGCCCAAGTGAAGTTGCGAGGCTGAGAAAGTGAAATGGGTCATGATGACTATAGACAATAAGCAACTCTCAGACCAGATGAAGTCAAAAGTCAGGAACTTACCCAGCACTAAATCTTCTGGTAGGGCAGTTCTTTTTAATGGCAAACATTTCCACTTGTTGTTATTATTGTTTAGTCGCTAAGTCGTGTCTGACTCTTTGTAACCCCACGGACTGTAGTCTGCCAGGCTGCTCTGTCCATAGAATTCTCCAGGCAAGAATACTGGAGTAGATTGTCATTTCGTTCTCTAGGGGATCTTCCTGACTCAGAGTCTGAACCTGTGTCTTCTGCATTGGCAGGCAGGTTCTTCACCAATGAGCCACCAGGGAAACCCAAAACATTTCTACTAATAGCACCAAATTGCAAGTCTTGCTTTTATCCACCCCTTTACCTGTCTGCTGTTGCATTTATGATTGCTGGTTTGAGTCAGGATCAGTAGCAAAAGGGGGAACACAAGGTGTACCAGCTCCCATCCTCACAGGTTAGTGTTTCCTAATTCCCAATTGACAGTAACCTTCAAGATTTGAGAACAAGAAATCAGACTTCCTGGTAATTCTTGGAAACCACCCATACCATATAATTCTGCATTTTTCATAGCACTTTGTGTATTTTAAAATAATTATGAATCACTATAATAATAAGTGAGTTGTTTGTAGGTTGTAGGACTATCACAGAGTTTTCTGTTAAAATATACAATAAATGCATGATTAAACTTTGTTTTAAGCCAAAATATTATGACAAGATTATATACCTCCATGATATGTAAAATGATCCCTCTTAAGATCTCTTATACATATTTGATAATCAAAAATACTAAAAGAAGCAAATAAATGCCAAATGAAAATCATTTAAGTAGATATACACAATAAAATATTACTCAGCCATAAAAAGGAACCCATTTGACTCAGTTCTAATAAGGTGGATGGACCTAGAGCCTATTATACAGAGTGATGTAAGTCAGAAAGAGAGGAACAAATGTCATATATTAACTCATATATATGGAATCTAAAAAGATGGCACTGACGAACCTATCTGCAGAGCAGCAATGGAGACGCAGACATAGAGAACAGACTTGTGGACACGGAGGGCAGGAGAGAGAGGGTGGGATGAACTGAAAGAGGAGCACTGAAACATACACATTATCATATATGAAATTAGATAGCCAGTGGAAATTTACTGTATGATGCAGGATGCTCTGCAACAACCTACAGGGATGGAATGTGGTGGGAGGTGGGAGGGAGGTTCAAGAGGAAGGTGACATATGTGTACCTATGGCTAAACTAAGATGGACTGGAATGGGTGAATTTAACTCAGATGACCATTATATCTACTACTGTGGGCAAGAATTCCTTAGAAGAAATGGAGTAGCCCTCATAGCCAACAAGAGTCCAAAATGCAGTACTTGGGTGCAGTCTCAAAAATGAGAGAATGATCTCTGTTCATTTCCAAGGCAAACCATTCAATATCACAGTAGTCGAAGTCTATGCCCCAACTACTAATGCCAAAGAAGCTCAAGTTGAAGGGTTCTATGATGGCCTACAAGATCTTCTAGAACTAATGCCAAAAAAAGATGTCCTTTTCATCATAGGAATGCAAAAGTAGGAAGTCTAAATACCTGAGGTAACAGACAAGTTTGGCCTGAGTACAAAATGAAGCAGGACAAAGGCTAACAAAGTTTTGCCAAGAGAACACACTGGTCATAGCAAACACCCTCTTTCAACAACACAAGCCAGATGGTCAATACCAAAATCAGATTGATTATCTTCTTTGCGGCCAAAGTGGAGAAGCTCTATCCAGTCAGCAAAAACTAGACCAGGAAATGACTGTGGCTCAGATCATGAACTCCTTATTACCAAATTCAGACTTAAATCAAAGAAAGTAGGGAAAACCACTAGACCATCCAGATATGACCTAAATCAAGTCCCTAATGATTATACAGTGGAAGTGACAAATAGATTCACAGGATTAGATCTGATAGACAGAGTTCCTGAAGAACTATGGACAGAGGTTTGTGACATTGTACAGAAGGCAGTGATCAAGACCATTCCCAAGAAAAAGAAATGCAAAAAGGCAAAATGGTTGTCTGAGGAGGCCTTACAAATAGCTGAGAAAAGAAGAGAAGCAAAAGGCAAAGGAGAAAAGGAAAGATATATGCATCTGAAAGCAGAATTCCAAAGAAGAGCAAGGAGAGATAAAAAGCCTTCCTCAGTGATCAGTCCAAAGAAATAGAGGAAAACAATAGAATGGCAAAGACTAGAGATCTCTTCAAGAAAATTAAAGATAACAAGGGAACATTTCATGCAAAAGTGGACACAATAAAGGACAGAAATGGTATGGACCTAACAGAAGCAGAAGATATTAAGAAGAGGTGGCAAGAATACACAGAAGAACTATACAAAAAAGATCTTCATGACCCAGATAGCCATGATGGTACAATCACTCACCTAGAGCCAGACATCCTAGAATGCAAAGTCAAGTGGGCCTAGGAAACATCACTACAAGCAAAGCTAGGGAAGGTGATGGAATTCTAGCTGAGCTATTTCAAGTCCTAAAATATGATGCTGTTAAAGTGCTGCACTCAATATGCCAGCAAATCTGGAAAACTCAGCAGTGGCCCCTGGACTGGAAAAGGTCAGTTTTCTTTCCAATCCCAAAGAAAGGCAATGCCAAAAATGTTCAACCTACTGCACAATTGCATTTATCTCACACACTAGCAAAGTAATGCTCAAAATTCTCCAAGCCAGTATAAATACTCCTTCAACAGTATGTAATACATACTTCAACAGTATGTTAATCAAGAATTTTCAGATGTTCAAACTGGATTTGGAAAAGGCAGAGGAACCAGAGATCAAATTGCGAACATCCACTGGATCATCAAGAAAACAAGAGAGTTCCAGAGAAACATCTACTTCTGCTTTATTGACTATGCCGAAGGCTTGGACTGTGTGGATCACAATAAACTGTGGAAAATTCTTAAAGAGATGGGAATACCAGAACACCTTACCTGCCTCTTGAGAAACCTGTATGCAGGTCAGGAAGCAACAGTTAGAAGTGGACATGGAACAACAGACTGGTTCCAAATAGGAAAAGGAGTACATAAAGGCTGCATATTGTCATCCTGCTTATTTAACTTATATACAGAGTACATCATGCGAAATGCCAGGCTGGATGAAGCAAAAGCTAGAATCAAGATTGCTGGAAGAAATAGCAATAACCTCAGATATGCAGATGATACCAACCATACAGTAGAAAGCAAAGAGGAGCTGAAGAGCCTCTTGATGAAAGTGAAAGAGGAGAGTGAAAAGCCTGGCTTAAAACTCAATATTCAAAAAACAAAGATCATGGCATTGGGTTCCATCACTTCATGGCAAATAGATGGGGAAACAATGGAAACAGTGGCAGACTTTATTTTCTTGGGCTCCAAACTCACTGTAGATGGTGACTGCAGCCATGAAATTAAAGATGCTTGGTCCTTGGAAGAAAAATTATGACTAACCTAGACAGTTTATTAAAAAGCAGAGGAATACTTTGCTGACAAAGTTACATCTAGTTAAAGCTATGGTTTTTCCAGTAGTCATTTATGGATGTAAGAGTTGTACTATAAAGAAAGCTGAGCACTGAAGAATTTTTGATTTTTAAGTGCAGCATTGGAGAAGACTCTTGAGAGTCCCTTGGACTGCAAAGAGATCAAATAGGGGAATCCTAAAGGAAATCAGTCCCGAATATTCGTTGGAAGGACTGATGCTGAAGCTGAAACTCCAATACTTTGGCCACCTGATGTGAAGGACTGACTCACTGGAAAAGATCCTGATGCTGAGAAAGATTGAGGGCAGGTGGAGAAGGGGGAGACAGAGGATGAGATGGTTGGATGGTATCACCAAGTCAATGGACATGAGTTTGAACAACCTGCAGGAGTTGGTAAAGGACAGGGAAGCCTGGTGTGATGCAGTCCATGGGGTCACAAAGAGTTGGACACGACTGAGTGACTGAAGTGAAGCACGATATATAGTTTTTAATATTTAAAAACACTCCAGTTATTCATTGCCCTATCCAAGAGTCTCAATCTCTCTTTTGCTGACAAGTATTCCAGACATGTGACTTCCTATAGCTCAGATGGCAAAGAATCTGCCTGCAATGCAGGAGACCCAGGTTTGATCCCTGGGTCAAGAAGATACCGTGGAGAAGGAAATGGCAACTCATTCCAGTATTCTTGCCTGGAAAATCCCATTGACAGAGGAGCCTGTCGGGCTACAGTCCATGGAGTCGCAAAAGTCAGACACGAGTAAGCAACTAACACACACATTCCAGACGTAGACAATGTCTCCCATCTTGCATTGACCTCGGTCAAATTGGTAAGAGTATGTCCAGCAGTAGCAAATTCAAGTTGAGAGGTAGGGTTGTTTTATATAAGCTCCTCTCCATTTTTAATGACAAAAGCATTTTGTCTGTTTGATTTGATTTTGGGTGGATCTTCGAATTCATTACTGCTGCTGCTAATTCAGATTCTTGAATTCGTTTCCGATTTAATGTTGCAGTATTTCCTCAACAACATCTTCTTTTTGCATTTCTACGTTCATGTATTTGCAAAAGAACGGTTAAACTACAGTAAGTATTCGAGCCATAAACATTTTTGGGTAGTAATGAAACAAAGTAACATCCGGATTTCCTAGCAAGGACTCCTAACAGCACCGCACAGAATCACACACTGAAATTGTCAGCTTAGAGTCGTATTTCACTTCCAAAACTTACTATTTCTTAGAATATCATCCATAAAGTAGTCCATGAGTATAAGCTGACTAATATTTATTTTATTTGCAGCAATGACTTAGCATTAGCAGCAGTCAGGGTGGCAAATAACTCTTCTCTCCGGGCAAAAACTGGAAGCAAGGCTGATTGATGGGACTTTATGTTACTCTCTACCTGCTCCTGTCCTGAGCCCTTGAAACTCTGACCTTCATCTTCAGCTCCTTGGGTCAGCATCTCCTACTCTTGTTTTCGACTTTATGTCAGCAGATTCTTTCAAAGCAGTAGCACCTCTTCATTGATTGTTGAGCTTCGATTCTCACAAGAAACCTATAATACTTTCAACCATTTTCCCAGTTTCTCAACTGACTTTTCTCAGCATTTGGAAAAACATGCACATTTCCTGTGAAATACTGAAAAAATAATTTCTACCTCAAACACACTCATCAGGCAAAAGCTGGTGGGTCCAAGGCAGTTGCTGAAAGAGGATGTTTCAAGACTCTCTCCCACAGCCCAGGCAGGAGGGCCAGAGGACCCAGGACTCTTCATTCTCACCCACAGTTCATCTCCCCTCATGAATCCTGGCCCCTCTTTGCCTAGCCTGTTATCACCAAAGCTTACCCAGACCTACCTACCTCATTCCCTCTTTCTTCTACTCAAAAGTACTCTCAAGCACCTCCTTTCTCACATTCTAATGTTTTGAGCAAAATATCCATAAAAAAAAAAATACTGTCTGCTGTATCAGTAAACAAAAGATGTCACAGCCATGAAGCCATCATATTACAGCATCCCCAAGGTTGAGCCCTGAGGGAACTCAGGACAGAAACAGGATGTCCGCCATCTAGCAGTCAACTGCTGCAGCCACTCTGGACAGCATATCCTGAGGAGACTCAAAATGAGAAAGCACAGGATACTGGCCCCAGACAGCTGAGGTGCTTATCAAAGGAACAATTTCAATGGGCATCTTCCCATACATAGAAAGGTGCTAAATTCCTTAACTTGAGATGTCTGACTTCTTTAATTTTCAATAATCTTCTGAAGTTCCAGCTGTGCTAAGTTGATTCAATCATATCTGACTCTTTGCGACCCCATGGACTGTAGCCCACCAGGCTTTTCTGTCCATGAGATTCTTCAGGCAATAATACTGGAGTGGATTACCATTTCCTTCTCCAGGGAATCTTCCTGACCTGGGGTCAAATCCTCCTCTCTTACATCTCCTGCACTGGCAGGTTCTTCACCACTAGCACCACCTGGGAAGCCCAAAGTTCCAATTACCTGGTCTTTGTTGCAAAAATTCTTACATATCTTTGACTCCTCCCTTGCCTCTTCAAAGCAGTCTCTCAGAACCATCAGAGATACTGTGTCCTGGGTTTAAGTCCTCAAACAACACATAACTCTCAACTTTTAGGCTGTGTATTTTTTTCAGTCAACAAAAGTGTCAGCCATGAGCGTGGTCTAGTTGCCACTATGACAGTTTAATTAAAGCAATGCAGACTAAGGTGTGAATCATATATCAATGTCCACTGACTTTTAGCGTGATGCTGACTAAATTACTTCATCATACAGAACCTCAATTTTTTCATCTATAAAATGAAGATAAAAATTCCAGCTCATAATTTTTATTTATTTTTAAAAAATTTTTATTGAAGTATAGTTGACTTACAATATTGTGTTAGTTTCTGCTGTACAGCAAAATCAGTTATGCATTTACATATATCAGCTCATTTTTTAGCTTCTTCTTCCATATAGGTCATAATATACAAACGGTTCATTTAGCTCACTATCAAAAAAAAAAAAAACTCGACCAAAAGGCGGACAGGAGATCTAAATAAATATTTCTCCAAATAAGACATACAGATGGCTAAACAGCACGTGAAAAGATAAAATCATCGAGGACAATGATTGCAGCCATGAAATTAAAAGATACTTACTCCTTGGAAGAAAAGCTACGACAAACCTAGACAGCATGTTAAAAAGCAGAGACATCACTTTGTTGACAAAGGTCTGTATAGTCAAACCAGGTTTTTCCAGGAGTTATATACAAATGCAAGAGTTGGACCATAAACAAGGCTGAGTGCCAAAGAATTGATGCTTTCGAAGTGTGGTGCTGGAGAAGACTCTTGAGAGTCCCTTGGACAGCAAGGAGATCAACCAATCAATCCTAAAGGAAATCAACCCTGAAAATTCATTGGGAGGACTGTTGCTGAAGCTGAAGTTCCAATACTTTGGCCACCTGATGCAAAAAGCCACCTCATTGGAAGACTCTGATGCTGGGAAAGATTGATGGCAGGAGAAGTGGGTGACAGAGGATGAGATAGTTGGATGGCATCACTGACTCAATAGGCATTAGTTTGTGCAAACTCCAGGAGATTAGTGAAGGACAGGGAAGCCTGGCATGCTGCACTCCATGGGATAACTTAGCAACTGAACAACAACATTACTCATTATTAGAGAAATGCAAATCAAAACCAGTTCATGATATTTTTGAGAAGATGAAACAATATAGGTATAAAGCATAGAGCTGTTCAGTGCTAGGGAACTGTGAGTTTTCCTCTTCTTTCTCCAAAGAGAATTTGATTTGAATTTTAAAGGAAGGAGATTTTGAGAGCAAATAATCATCCTCTAGCAGCTACTGAGATTGCAGACCTAACCCTCAGGAGCAGAATCCACTGTATTTGCAAATCCAAACATGAGCAAGTGTCAGCAAATGCCTCTCTTCTGGCTCCCTAAAAGGTCCATACTATCCCCTAACCCTGTGTCAATTCCACTAACTTCTCACTCTGCATACTTCCAAAGTAGGACCAGCATGCCGAGAGTGAGTCCACCAACTCAATGCCTTTACCCACTAGCGCTGCCCTCAGCCTAGCCTGAGGTAGATGCTCAATAAACATTTGCCAAATTGAATTTTCTTCTCCCTGGATTAATCACTGGCCAAAGCAAGGAGCTAGCCTCCAGCGTGGCTCCAGTGTCCACAAACTTTATGAGTCATGTCTTCAAAGGCCTTGCAGCAGCCACCCCTTTCCCTTGCCTGTGACCTCTCCTGCTTCTTCAGCATGTTTATGGACATAATTACAGCACGCTATTGATTTCCTGACAGGCGCCTTGATGTAACTATTTTACAGAATCAAGCTAATTTCATACATTGAGGTTTTTATGGGCTCTGGCAGACTCAACCTAAGAAGTAATTTCGTCTCCTCCTTGGGCACTCCCACCCCTTCTCAGAACATTGCTTCTCTTGGTCCCTCCTTCCCTGAAGCCCAGCTGAGCTGCTTGCAACCCACGGTCTCTGTCTTTTCCTTGAGGCCCCACTCTGATGGCCTTGTGAGTTGACCAGCCATGTCTTAAGAAAACAGCAAGGTCTTTGAGGTCCCAAGAAGTCATGGCAGTGCATCTGGGTGGTGGGGGAGTGGGAGATAGAACCCAATTATTCCTCTAATTTTTTAAAAAAACTTTTTATTTCCTATTGAAGTATAGCAAGTAAATGCAAGTGAAGTTGCTCAGTCGTGTCTGACTCTTTGCAACCCCATGGACTGTAACCTACCAGGCTCCTCCGTCCATGGAATTTTCCAGGCAAGAATACTGGAGTGGGTTGCCATTTCCTTCTCCAGAGGATCTTCCCAACCCAGGGATCGAACCCGGGTCTCTGACACTGCAGGCAGATGCTTTACCATCTGAGCCACGAGGAAGCTGATCAACAATGTTGTGATAGTTTCAGGTAGACAGCGAAGGGATTCAGCCATCCATGTACATGTATCCATTCTCCCCCAAACTCTGACCGCATCCAGGCTGCCACATGACTTTGAGCAGAGTTCCCTGTGCTATACAGTAGGACCCTGTTGGTAATCCATTTTAAATATAGCAGTGTGTACACATCCATCCCAAATTCCCTAACTATCCCTTCCCCTGTTCCTCCCCTCTGGAAATCATAAGCTCATTTTCTAAGTCTGTGAGTCTGCTTCTGGTTTGTAAATAATTTCATTCATATCATTTCTTTTTATTGGGCTTCCCTGGTGGTTCAGCTGGTAAAGAATCCACCTGCAATGCTGGAGACCCGGGTTTGATCCCTGGGTTAGGAAGATCTCCTGGAGACGGAAACGGCTACCCGCTCCAGTATTCTGGCCTGGGGAGTTCCATGGACAGCCTATGGCATTGTAAAGAGTTCTTTTTAGACCCCCACATAAAAGGGATGGCATTCAATATTTCTTCTTCTCTGTCTGACTTACTTCACTCAGTATGGCAATCTCTAGGTCAATTCATGTTGATGCAATTGGCATTATCTCATTCTTTTTAATGGCTGAGTAATATTCCATTGTATACATGTTGGTATTCCTCTAATTTTTAAAGCCTTGGTCTGCTATTACACTCTGAATACATTTCTGGACCCACTGAAATGTCCCTTCCCTACATGCATCTGCTAATTAATGGTATGCAGTCTTTCAAGAGACATGATCTTATCTAATCTACCAATCCTGGGGTTGTGCTATTATGTCCATTTTACAGATGTGGAAAATGAGGCTGGAAAAGTAAAGCAGCTTGATAATTCAAAATAGTAACAGCAAGCATATGAACATCCTTCACAAAAAGACTTCACATGGGCATTTCTTCCCCATTTGGAGATAGAGAGTTGCAGAGCCAGGACTTAAGTAGACTTCTCATGCAAAGCTCTTCCCTCTACACGGCTGCTTCCTTTCTGTTCTCAGGCCCATACACAGAGTTCCCCTTCATGGTCTTGGCCAGGCTATTCTTACACTCCCAGGACGGTCCTCCCCTTTCTGCCTATCCAGCTCACATGTACCCTTGAAAGCATGATGGAGCCCTCCTCTACTCCTACCTCTACCAGGAAACTTTCCCTTATAAATCCATCTTTCTATGACACTCTCTACTCTGGAACATACTGGACAGGTCCATTAGAAAATAACTGCACATAAATAGACATTTAATAAAGTTATTCTAGTCATGGAAGTCCCTGAATGTAGTCTATCTGGATTGGTTGAATTCCATCACCCATTCCCAATAGATGTCAATGTTCCAATTTGTCAAAGACCACCATCCTAATCTGAGGAGCCATAGGACACCAGGGAAGTTGAGTTCAGCCCTGGTTCCAGGACTGGGACCCAAGACCAATGTCTGGCTAATCAGTACATCTATGTGACCTGAGCGGTCCAATCAGAGGAAATATCTAGACTGTAGAGAGATTGGCTCTTCCTGATGGATGTGAAAGAGAAGTGAGAGGTTGCCAACAATAGAGCCAAGATGGAGGAAGCAGTCAAGAACTGGTCAGAGGAGAGAGAGAGAAAAAGAGCAATTAGGTCAAAAACTTCAAGCTGTAAGATCAGACCTTGCCTGAAGCTAACAAAGCCCTTTCTCCAGTCTTTTCAATGACAGGAGTCAACTCATGTCTCTTTGCTTAAACTCGTTTCAGTCCGGCTTTCTAGACCCAAAAGGTTCTAATATATATATATTTGAATAGTGACATTGGTTCTACAACAGTTCCTATCCACCTAGAGGCAGCACAACTCTCTATTCAGACTTGTTTTAAAAGAATATATTGAAACCAAAATTTTTAGCTCCATTCATCGTTTTGTGACTTATAGGCTTTTTGTTTTTTCTAAATACAAAAACATCCATTAGAGACACTCAAGAAATCCCACCACTACTAACAACAAAGATGTACTTAATTTTATTTTAAAATGTATGTTTTATAAAATTGGGATGAATCATCTTACTGTGTGTGTGGATTCAAAATCCCTACATCAATCACTTAATGACAGTAGATTACTTCAGCTGAGGGGGAAATAAGTAGCTATATTGGGGTTCCCTGAGGGCTCAGTGGTAGAGAATCCACCTGACAATGCAGGAGAAGTGGGTTTGATCCCTGGGTCAGGAAGATCCCCTGGAGAAGGACATAGCAACCCACTCCAGTATTCTTGCCTGGGAAATCCAATGGACAGAGGAGCCTGGAGGGCTACAGTCCATGGGGTCACAGAAGAGTCAGGCACGACTTAGTGACCAAACAACAGCAGCAACGTAGCCAGACTGCCTGGGTTAAAACCCCAACTCTATCATTAATGTGTATGTGACCTTGAACAACTGCTACAAAACCTGTCATGTCTCAGTGACCTCATATGTGGAAAGGGAGTACTGATAGCACTCGATTTACAGGAATTTCATGATAATTAAAATATTTTGTGTGGCTTTTGAATTGTGGTGCTGGAGAAGATTCTTGAGAGTCCCTTGGACTGGAAGGAGATCAAACCAGTCAATTCTAAAGGAAATCAACCCTGAACATTCACTGGAAGGACCGATGCTGAAGCTCCAATACTTTGGCCACCCTGATGCAAAGAGCCGATTCATTGGAAAAGACCCTGATGCTAGGAAAGATTGAAGGCTCAAGGAGAAGTGGGCGATAAAGGAGATGGTTGGATGGCATCATGACTCAATGGGCATGAGTTTGAGCAAACTCTGGGAGATAGTGAAGGACAAGGAAGCCTGGCGTGCTGCAATCCATGGGGTCTCAAAGAGTCAGACATGACTTAGCGACTGAACAACAACATCTTGTGTGATATCTGTGTATAGTCATGTAGTAACAACTCAATTTTTGACAAACTGGGTTTGGGATACTATGGCTATTCAAGAAAGCTAATAGTGCACATTCTTTGTGGGCATCTGCCCTGTGCCTTAGAGGGTGCTTAGCTGCATCCCTGGCTCCTACATAGTAGATGCCAGTAGCACTCACCAACCTACCAGCCTTTATAACCAAATTGTCTCCAGACGGACAACACTCCCAGCTGAGCATCACCTGGCACGGCACTTCATGACACAGCTCTACTGTTATCTGTATAGCTCAAATGTAGAGACCATTGTTAGGTGACAGTAGTACTGAAGTATCCTTATACTGTTACAATTTTAATAAGAATCCCATTGGTATTTAAACATCACATAAAAGATTGAACAATTAGTTTGAGGTAAATGATATTACATTAATTTTTATTAAATTTTCCGAGAGATTTTTTTTTTTAAAGGCTATTATCTCATCAAATCTCTTTAGGGCATCAACTGAAATTTTCTCTGCCTCACTGACTCCTGGATTATATTAACAGAATTTGTAATATTAAATCATTCTTGTATTCTTGAGATAATGCCTAAGTGGGCACATTATAGCATTCATTTTTTAATATAACAATGAGTGTGATGTGATGACATTTTATTTAAGGAATGTTATTTCAAACACATAAAAGAAACTGAATCGTGTTCTTTTACCTTTGCTTCATTTAGGTTGGTTTAACAAAATAATTTTGACAGCTTTCTATTAATATCTTTTTATATGATTGGAAATGGTTAAATTTCCCCTAAACGTTACATATTTCTTTAAATTTGATCAACTAAACTGACCAACAACACAGTCAAGAGCATTCAGAAGAAAGTAATACCACAGCAATTTTTTTTAGTAATTTCTTTAAATTCTCAACTGTGAGCCAATTTTCGTGATCAATATCATGTAAAAATCATTACTTTTAATAAAAAGTTTTTGTAAATAGTATATAAGACAATATATTAATCTTGTATATTAATCTTATGCAACATGTTATAATTTCAATATCTGTAATGTAGTTCTACCCACTTCATAATACTATCTAATTTTGTACATTTCTTTTCTCTTTTTTCCTATTACACTTCTAGATCTACATACTACTATTCTAATTGAAGACAATTCTTATGGTTTTTTCCTTCTATTTAATGTTCTTTGTGCTGCTTATTCAAATATTTAATTAAGCATTTCATTTTACTTCTAATGTATTATAAAAGTATTCAGCCTATGATTTTTCCCTTTTGTACAGCTTTGACTTTTCCCCATGAGCTTTTACATAAAATGTTCCAATTTTTATTTCTTTATAAATAGTTTATAATTCTTATGACCCAACAATTATTACACTGAACAGTTTCTAGTTTTCAATGTGCCTTCGAAAAACCTTTATTTTATCTATTCATTATTGTTTGCAGGTTAGTAACCAGTTCTACATAAATAATAATTTTCACTATTTAAGGAGATTTTCTTTTTGTTTCTGTCTCTCTTCTAAGAACGGTTGAAGGAAAGCTCTACTACCTGTTCACAGGGTTAAAGGTTTGCTAGGCATTTTTATTAAGTAAAACTTATTAGTTCTATTTTCCATGTACTGTACATCCTCATTTTTTTTTAAACTGGGGAAACCTTCCCAACTTTATTTATTTTTTAATTGAAGATAATTCTTTACAGAATTTTGTTGTTTTCTGTCAAACCTCAACATGAATCAGCCATAGGTGTATATATATCCCCTCCCTTTTGAACCTCTTTCCCATCTCCCTCCCCATCCCACTGCTCTAGGTTGATACAGAGCCCCTGTATCTTCAGGACTTTCCATCCAAACGCAGAAGGATACACCTTCTTCTCAAGCACACGTGGAACATTCTCCAGGATAGACCACAGCTTGGGTCACAAATCAAACCTCAGTAAATTTAAGAAAATTGAAATCATATCAAGCATCTTCTCCAACCACAATGCTATGAGACTAGGTATCAATTACAGGGAAAAAAACTGTAAAAAACACGAACACATGGAGATTAAACAATACATTTCTAAATAACCAACAGGTTACTGAAGAAATCAAAAGGGGAATCAAAAAACTTCTAGAAACAAATGACAATGAAAACACATCCTCATTTATTTTTTGTTGCCTCACCTGCCCTATTCTAAGAAAAATACATTGTCATTCCTCCACCAATACTTTTTATTGTTTTTTCCTCATAGTTCTAATGCTTTTGCATAAAATATCTTGATATTAAAT
Source organism: Okapia johnstoni (assembly GCA_024291935.2). Taxonomy (NCBI): domain Eukaryota; kingdom Metazoa; phylum Chordata; class Mammalia; order Artiodactyla; family Giraffidae; genus Okapia; species Okapia johnstoni. Next base: position 39,898,406 of record CM044314.1, on the reverse strand, counting down.
TATTTGGCATTATCTTCTATGTGGCTTATGACTGCTACATTTTTATTCTAGATTTTATGTTCCATCTATGTTACACAATTCTCTTTGTTCTTCCAGTTCAGCTGTTGTTAATACTGTCATTCTTGCATTTTGTATGTGTCCTCTTGATATCTTTTACCAAAACTTGTATTTTTATCTTCCCCTGTCAATCATTTTGTATTAGATTTACATCTTGTAAACAGCATATAGTAGACAATTATTATTTCACCTAATCTGAGAGTCTGTATTTTCATGGGAGGGTTGACCTTTTATTTATTGCCATAAATTATATAACTGGGATTTTTACTGTCATTCATTTACTATTTCTTCCTAAGGGACTTCCTTACTTTTTCTTATTTTGTTTGGCTTTTTACCTAGAAATTTTCTTCCTTACTTTAATTTTCATTCATTAAAGAGTCTGTGAATTATTTTCTTTGAGCTTTTTTCCTCAAGTAGCCTGAGAAAGCATATATTAAAAAAAAAATTAGTGGAATTTTAGGTTTTAGAAAACAACTTTTCAATTTCTTTTCATAATAATCAATATAGAAAATAAACCTATCTACTTCTTCCTTTAAGATGAGGAAACCAGGATCCTTTTTACTACTTTCTCCTCTTCTATCACCCAATATCTTCATTTTTCCTGGAACAAAATGGGGTATTAGAACCAAATGCTGTTGAGTTTTTTTTTTTTTTCACTTTTCAAAATGACTTTCTACTTTTAATTCTTCTTTATAGCCATGTTAACAAGAATTATTTAGCTTTTACTCCATGGTTATCTGTTTCAGTGCTTACCACCTGGCTTTTACTTGATAACCTCCTTATGTTTAGATCTTTATTTAGATATGTCTCTCTATTGACTGAAATACAATCTTCAGTACTTTTTTCAGGAAGGAAGTAGACCTTTGCATATTCTGGACTTTTATATTTCTGAAATTGTGTTTCCCTTATGTTCATACCTAAATGACAGCTTATCTAAATTTCAAAAATTGCATGAATCGTGACTGTGTTCCTCAAAATTCTGTAGCCCTTTATATGTTAGAGAAAGCTAAATGCTATAACAAGCCACTGAAATTCTGAGGTTAACACTTAGGCCATTTTAGGAGTCAGGGTCAGCCTTTTAGGAGATGATTCAGGAACCCAGACCCTTTCCACTGTCACCTGGGATCCTAGGCGATACCTTCCGCATCTGGCAGAGAAATGAAGAAAGAGAAGAAAATAACAAATCTTGTAGCTGTCTTTGGGAGCCAGAAAAGAAATAGCTTGTTACTTCTGCCCACAGTCCATCAGCCAGAACTGGTCCATGACCATCAAATTGGAGCAAACTGGGTACCTTTGTCTTCCGATGTTTCCAGGAGGAAGGTGAAATGATTTGATGTACAGACTCAGTGCCACATACTTCCCCATTGCTCTTGGGAATGTGCAGAGACCTCAAAAGATATTTTAAATTTTGTAACTACATATATTCACCTAGCTCTTTTTGTCTGTTTGATTATTTTTCCTTCTAGAGTGCTTGTAACACTTTATCTTTTAACTCAAAAATTTAGCCAGGCTGTGTGTAGAAGCAGTTCCCTTTAAATTTATTTTGCATGCATATTTAGGCCATTCTGCAAAACACATTTTCTTCAATTATGACTTTGATTGTTGCTTCTGAATAAATCGTTCTGGTTTATTCCTCAGCAATACCTATAATTCCTAGATTGCATCTCCTTCTCTCTTCTCCATACCTATTATCTCCTCATCACTTTCATCTCCTTATATTTTCCCCTCTGAAAACAAGGAGAATTTGTTCCTCTCCTCAGCGATTTGAGTCTTAGCTGTGTTAACTCCTGCCTTTACTACCTTTATATAAATTGTATTTATTCTATTAGATTAAAGAATCCTTCAATTTTATTTTTATTTAGTCATCTTATTTGCAATGTGCCTTCATCTCAACATGATTTTCTTCTTATTGTTTTTATTTCTATGGTCTTTTTTATCTTGGATTCTTCATAGCACTTTTCCTTCTGTTTATTAATTTCTAAAAGTGGCATAAACCCCCTGATAGCTTACAGTGAATGATGTCAGATTCATAATCTCCAAAAAAGAAGATTTAGCTTTGGGACCAGGGACCAGGCTTGATCACTCGAGAGCTTTTGTGTAGCAGAGATTTATTAAAGTAAGAAAAGGAACAGAGAATGCTTCTGACATAGACATCAGGTGGACAGAGAATGCCCCCTTAGCTAGTCTTATCAAGGCCTTATATACTTTTTTCAGACCCACTCCCACAACATACATCTTAAATTAACAAGATTAGAGCAAACAAAAGAAAGATCTTACCAGACCCACTCCCATAATATACATTTCAAGATGACAGGATTAGTCAGAAGGTTCTTGTTAAGGAGAAACATGCCCTCGAGCAAGATACATTGTTATATTAATTAAGACAAAGGAAAATAGAAAAGAACATTTGTCCTTTTCTCCTTGAGAGCCCCAGACCCCTTTCTCCTTCTCAAGGGCTCTGGACCCCTTTCTCCTCCTTGGGAACCCTGGACTTCTTATCAACCTACCTAGGAACTGACTCTCTCATTCCCCCCCTTTCTTTTAGGAGAATTGTGTTGCCATGGGAAAGGGGCGGCATTTTCATTCCATAACTACTTCCTGCTGTTGAGGGGCATCTTCCCTAAATTGTTGAGGCAACATATTCTCATATTGAGGGTCTCTGATCCAGGGGTCCCAGGTAATAGTTGGAGGAGCCTCTGGCACTCATAGGAGCCTGGACAACCATTTGTAGCTTAAAAACTTTCAAACAGTTAGAAACAAACACCATTTTACAGTTACAGATGTAAGACAAAATAGTCATTAAACCAAGTTAAAACCTAATCAAAATTAAAAGTTACATTATGTCCATAGTTACATCAGTCCATCTTAACACTGTTAGATGTCATCACAGAGTTGAAAAAAGTCCTTTCCTTGAAGTGGAGAAACCCACCATGGGAAGTATTCACTTAATGAGGAGGGGAGTGCTCCACAGACCCACCAGTTATGTCGATTGTGGAATGTGGCATAGGGATGAGCCCAGGACAGGAAGGTGTTGTCTTGAGGGTCAAACAGCAGACTCAAGATTTTTGGAGTCAGCAGAAGCAAACTCACATAGATTCTCAGGCCCATCATGGTTCCTGGCTTAAACAGCAGCTTGTTTGACTCAAAGGCTGGGTCAGGAGTTAATCTCCTGGTAATGTCTGTTGAAAAGCTAAAAGCTGAGTCACATGATTAATTTTAAGACTTCAGGATCTATGACAATATCTGTGCACAAAAACAGTCTGTCATAGAGACAGTCCTTTCTTCTTAAAGGCAGTTTGAGCCCTCATTAAAGCTACGGGTAGAACTTTAAACCAACTGTCTTGTGTTTCCAGAGTTAGCTTACACAGATGTCTTTTAATAATGTCATTAGACTTTTCAAACTTTCCTGAAGATTGGGGTCTCCAGGAACAGTGCAAGTGATATTCTATTCCTAGAGCTTTTGACACCCCTTGAGTTACAGCAGCTTTAAAGACGGAGCCATTGTCACTCTGAACGTTAGAGTTTAAGATCCCACTTACGTCATAAGAAGTCAGTACAGTAAAATTTGCCCATTAGTAAACTTATGAGCTTTCAGATCAGTTCAGTTGCTCAGTCATGTCCGACTCTTTGTGACCCCAAGAATTGCAGCACGCCAGGCCTCCCTGTCCATCATCAACTCCTGGAGTTTACCCAAACTCATATCCATCGAGTCAGTGATGCCATCCAGCCATCTCATCCTCTGTCGTCCCCTTCTCCTCCTGCCCCCAATCCTTCCCAGCATCAGGGTCTTTTCCAATGAGTTAACTCTTCGCATGAGGTGGCCAAAGTATTGGAGTCTCAGCTTCAACATCAGTCCTTCCAATGAACACCCAGGACTGATCTCCTTTAGGATGGACGGGTTGGATCTCCTTGCAGTCCAAGGGACTCTCAAGAGTCTTCTCCAACACCACAGTTCAAAAGCAACAATTCTTTGTCACTCAGCTTTCTTCACCATTCAACTCTGACATACATACATGACCACTGGAAAAACCACAGCCTTGACTAGATGGACCTTTGTTGGCAAAGTAACGTCTCTGATTTTAAATATGCTATCTAGGTTGGTCATAACTTTCCTTCCAAGGAGTAAGCGTCTTTTAATTTCATGGCGGCAAGCACCATCTGCAGTGACTTTGGAGCCCAAAAAAATAAAGTCTGACACTGTTTCCACTGTTTCCCCATCTACTTCCCATGAAGTGATGGGACCAGATGCCATGATCTTAGTTTTCTGAATGTTGAGCTTTAAGCCAACTTTTTCACTCTCTTCTCTCACTTTCATCAAGAGGCTTTTTAGTTCCTCTTCACTTTCTGCCATAAGGGTGGTGTCATCTGCATATCTGAGGTTACTGATATTTCTCCCGGCGATCTTGATTCCAGCTTATGCTTCTTCCAGCCCAGTGTTTCTCTCATGATGTACTCTGCATATAAGTTAAATAAGCAGGGTGACAATATAAAGCCTTAACGTACTCCTTTTCCTATTTGGAACCAGTCTGTTGTTCCAATGTCCACTTCTAACTGTTGCTTCCTGACCTGCATACAGGTTTCTCAAGAGGCAGGTCAGGTGGTCTGGTATGCCCATCTCTTTCAGAATTTTCCACAGTTTATTGTGATCCACACAGTCAAAGGCTTTGGCATGCATAGTCAATAAAGCAGAAATAGATGTTTTTCTGGAACTCTCTTGTTTTTTCAATGATCCATTGGATGTTGGCAATTTGATCTCTGGCTCCTCTGCCTTTTCTAAACCCAGCTTGAACATCTGGAAGTTCACGGTTCACGTATTGCTGAAGCCTGGCTTGGAGAATTTTGAGCGTTATTTTACTAGCGTGTGAGATGAGTGCAATTGTGCGGTAGTTTGAGCATTCTTTGGCATGCCTTTCTTTGGGATTGGAATGAAAATTGACCTTTTCCAGTCCTGTGGCCACTGCTGAGTTTTCCAAATTTGCTGGCATATCAAGTGTAGCACATTCAGAGCATCGTCTTTCAGGATTTGAAATAGCTCACCTGGAATTCCATTACCTCCACTAGCTTTGTTCATAGTGATGCTTTCTAAGGCCCACTTGACTTCACATTCCAGGGTGTCTGGCTCTAGGTAAGTGATCACACCATCGTGATTATCTGGGTCATGAAAATCTTTTTTGTACAGTTCTTCTGTGTATTCTTGCCACCTCTTCTTAGGCATTAGCAAAACAATAGTAACAATTACCCTTAAGCCATGTGGCCATAGTCTTTTTTCAGTAACAAGCTAAACTCTGATCCTGTAGGCAAGCTCAAAGTTGGAGGCTGTAAGACAGCAGTTTGAAGAGCCTTAAAAAGCCTTTTGATTCCTTGGGGACCAAACCAGCTTGTCGGTTTGGTCCTACTGAGTCTCAGGTATAAGTTTATATAAAGGCTGGGCAAGTTCCCCATAACCTGGAATCCAAATGCAGCAATAGCCTGCAATGCCCAAGAATCCTCTCAATTGTCTTAAAGTCATATTTGGCTCATTTAGGAATTTCAGACAATAAAGTATAAGGATTAGACACTTATTATTTGTGTATCTTGACCAAGTCTCCATTTATCATTTGATTTCTTTACACCCAAAATAGGAGTGTTGTATGGACTGTTATAGGGAATTAATAGCCCCTGCCTCTTTAAATTCTCAATGATGGGTTTTAACCCTTCCTTATCACTTCAGGCTTTAATGGATACTGCTTTTGATGTGAAAATAGGTGAAGATCTTTGAGCTTGATAAAGACAAGAACAGCATTTTGTGCTCAATCCACAGTTTTTACATCTGCCCACACTTTAGGATTTACATTTTATTCAATTAATGGGAGAGAAAGGGCAGGCTCCATATTCGTGAAAACAGAGGCCTGGATCTTGCTCAGTATATCCCTCCCCAGAAGGGGTGAGGGAGACTCCAGCACGATCAGAAACTCGTGAGAAAACAGCACAGATTCCCAGGTGCAGCTTAAAGGATGACTGAAATAACAGCATTTGGCTCATCCTTACAGTCCCATTACAGTAGTGGATCGGGAGGAAAGCAGACCAGGGGCTTCAGTGAGCACAGAGAAAGTTGCCCCAGTGTCCAGAAAAAATCTATTGATTGGCCCCCCACAGTTATTAATACCCAGGGCTCCACAGATGTAATTAGGATGGAAGCTTGTGTGGGGACCCCCGGGTACTTTCAGTCCCAATTGCCTTTAGAGTCTGACCCCTGGGGCCTACACCTTGGAGGGCAGTCTCTCCTTAGGTGTGGTCGTTTTACAGACTGGACATGGAGCCAGGGGCAGCTTAGATGCCTGAGGGCAATCCCGCTTCAGATGCCTCTCCTTTCCACAGTAATAACAAGCCCACCCCTTTTCACCTGGGTTCCTCTGGGCACTTTTCCTCAGGCTGTTTCAGAGTGGATCTAACAGCCATTGTTGGGGCTTTGGTCTTTTTCCAGGTTTTTTTTTTTTCTTCCTATTTTCCTTCTTGTATTCTTTACCATGGTATAACATCTGAGCGAGCTGTACAGTTTTTTTAACACTGATTTGGTCCAAACTCCTGTTTTTGTAACTTATGGCAGATATCTGGAGCTGACTGAGTGAGAAATCTATCTTTAAGATCATTCCTTCCTCTGTACTTTCAGGATCAATATCAGTAAACTTGCGGAGAGCCTCTTGTAGTCTATCTAGGAATTTAACAGGAGTTTTCTTCTCTCCCTGTTCTATGTCACCAAGTTAGCATAGTTTAAAGTCTTAGTGGGCACTTGCTTGAGTCCTTCAAGAATACATCTGGCAATTGGTTCTGATCCCACCTTCTTTTAGACACGTTATAGTCCCAGTCTGGCTCTGTCGTGGGAACTGCTTGGCTCCCAGTAGGGAGGAGGGCTATTTCGTGTTCCCTCTTTCCCTTTGTCTCATGTTCAAGCCATTCATCTCCAAAAGTAGTAGCTTCTCCCAAAACTTGAGCTCTCAAGTCAGGAGTCAGCATCTGTCCCAAGACACACATTACATCTCTCTGAGTAAGGTCATAAAGTTAGTCTTGTAAAGGCTTCTATGAATTGGGACTGTCTGAATTTCTACCGAAATTGAAGCAACCCCTTCTGGAAGGGTGCTCTGACTCAGCCTACTTAGTTGGGAGCCCCAGATACAGGGACAAAGTAAGAGAACAGGAGGCAGCTGAATGTTTCACACCCAAATCCGCACCCTTAGGACATGAGTCGGGCATGTCTAACAGAGAGATAAAGAACAACACATAAGGCACTTCTACCCATTTTCCTTATTTTCTATAGTACCAGTCTAGTTGTAAAACAGTAATAATTGAGATCCTTCAACAGGTCAGCATTCACCATCTTCCAAAGGATACTGTGGCCATTCAGTATCACAAAAGAAGATCATGCATGTCTTTTAAACTCTGGGGATCAAACTTTTCCTAGCTCTTTTTTTTTTTTTTAATACATCTTAAAGGAGTGGTTCTGGAACTGCTACCTCCCATCTATAGGAGAGAAAAAAGCACATCCACAGCTGTGGCTTTTTTCCACCAGAAGTGTCCTTCCCTGCTCTAGATGGGGGTGTAGACAGACTCTCCACCAAAGCTTTCCTTCCCTGGTCAGACTTAGTCTGTCCCTTACCAATGCAGCTGTCTTACTTGTCCCTCCCGGTTCTACCACTGAGGTGGGGTGGAGATGTTTAAGGGGTAGACATGATGGCATCCCAGATTGATTTAGTTCCATACCACCAAGACCTTTGTTTGATTTGCCCTTTTCCTCTGATGCCACTCAGGGTGGAGCAGAGAAGCTTTTTGTAGTGCCTCCCAAACTAGTACTACTAGGGGAAGCATCCATCTTTCATGCGCCCATGCACATTCCTGAGTATAGTCCTGACTGCAGTAGAAGCAATGAGTCATAAAGGGATGAACAACAACCAAGATGTCCCTTCAGAGTGTCACCACACCAGTATATGTGATAGCAAAAGAGATTGTGGTGGGTTGGCCAGCAAGGAAAGAGTGATTTTTGTCCTCAAGCTACCAGAGCCAATCCTTCCAGTTCATTTCCACAGCTTCCACAAAAGAAATACCTAAGGAGTTGAGACAGAAGCCATCAGAGAGCCTTGTCTGTTCTGCTAAGAGCTAGCGCTACCAAAAGAAGAATCTCACTACATTTCCAATCTGACCAGATGCTGCAATTCCCGATCTGTGTCCTCAAAAACCTCATGGTCACCAGCAGTGCTTCTGTCCACAGATAGGAGACACAGCCATGACAGAGACTCACTTTCAGATCACTGGCCCCTGAGGCAGGCAGCCAAGAGAGTGACCTCTAGCCTGAGAGATGTTCCACCTCACTCCCAAATGTGCTCTTAGTAACTTTCTAACAAGGCTTGCCTAGTCTAGCAAGGCTAAGCACTTCCATACATGCTGCTAAGTCGCTTCAGTCATGTCTGACTCTGTGCGACCCCATAGACGGCAGCCCACCAGGCTCCCCCGTCCCTGGGATTCTCCAGGCAAGAACACTGGAGTGGGTTGCCATTTCCTTCTCCAATGCATGAAAGTGAAAAGTGAAAGTGAAGTCGCTCAGTCGTATCCGACTGTTCGCGACCCCATAGACTGCAGCCTACCAGGCTCCTCCGTCCATGGGTTTGTCCAGGCAAGAGTACTGAAGTGGGGTGCCATTGCCTTCTCCGTTCCATACATGGGGTCTAAGTAAAAGTACATAATAACAGCAAGGTCACAAGTCACTTGAAAGTCTATGCCCTGACAAATTAGGTTAGTAGTTATAATTTCCCATGCAACTATGAAGTAGTCAAAGAGATCAGGAAAAGCTGACTGAGAAAGGAAAATTCGGTCCACACACTTTGCCCATTTCTGGTCGCTCCCCTTGGAGGGACCTTAGGTGTCTCTTGGCACTGGCAGGTTGGTATAAACCCCCGACAAGACTCCCCTTTTGGGAGCTGCCTTCAGTCATTACTAAAGGCAGGGCTTCCCTGGTGGCTCAGACGGTAAAGCGTCTGCCTGCAATGCAGGAGACCTGGGTTCAATCCCTGGGTCGGGAAGATCCCCTGGAGAAGGAAATGGCAACCTAATCCAGTACTCTTGCCTAGAAAATTGCATGGATATAGGAGCCTGGTAGGCTACAGCCCATGGGATCACAAAGAGTCGGACACAACTGAGCAACTTCACTGGTTCACTGGTTCAGTCATTTCAAGGCACCACGAAACCACAGAGTGGGGCTCATTACTTGCTTCACACAGGGCATGTCATTCATTCACACAAGTATACCAAAGAGTTAGTAAAGTAAAGCAGAAAACGTGTATACTGAGAAAGCAGAGAGGCTACAGCTCTGGGTGTTCTTACCTTGTCCTGAAGATCCCGGACGAACACCCAAGATGATAGCTTAAGGTGAATGATGTTGGATTCGTGATCTCTGAAGAAGATTTAACTTTGAGACCAGGGACCAGACTTGATCACTCAAGAACTTTTGTGTAGCAGAGTTTTATTAAAGTAAGAAAAGGGGCAGAGAAACCTTCTGACATAGACATCAGAAGGGAGACAGTAAGTGCCCCCCTTGCTAGTGTTGCTGCTGCTAAGTCGCTTCAGTCGTGGCTGACTCTGTGCGACCCCACAGATGGAAGCCCATCAGGCTCCTCCGTCCCTGGGATTCTCCAGGCAAGAACACAGGAGTGGGTTGCCATTTCCTTCTCCAATGCGTGAAAGTGAAAAGTGAAAGTGAAGTCGCTCAGTCATGTCCGACTCTCAGCGACCCCATGGACTGCAGCCTACTAGGCTCCGCCGTCCATGGGATTTTCCAGGCAAGAGTACTGGAGTGGGGTGCCATTGCCTTGCTAGTGTTAGCAAGGGAGTTACATACTTTTTTAATTAGTTATTACAATAAATCAAAAGAATGTCTCAAGTTTGTGAAAATTTTACCAGACCCACTCCCATAATTTACATTTTAGGATAATAGGATTAGAACTTAACAATAGAAAGATCCTACCAGACCCACTCCCATAGTTTACATTTTAAGATATCAGGATTAGTCAGAAGGTTTTCAGTAAGGAGAAACTGTCTTCAAGCAGGATACACTGTTGTTATATAATCTCTCCTACAGAGTTTAAAGGTTGTTTGTTGTGTAATCATCAATCCCAGGCTTAAAGAAAAAACCGGTTTATGTGACTAAGACTAAGGAATGTATAGGAAAAAAAAAAAAGTTTGTCCTTTCCTCCTCCTTGAGAATTCCAGACCCCTTTCTCCTCCCTGAGAACTCCAGACCCCTCTCTCCTCCTCGGGGACCCCAGACTTCTTATCAACCTGCCTAGGCATTGACTCTCTCACCCCCAGACCAATGGTTGTCATCAGGAAGGACATGCAGTTTGCCCTGGGCCTTGCACACTTCTCAGCAGTAGGGTTGTATAGAGTTTCAACCCAAACAGAAAATTGTAAGGTTCACGCTATCATGTCCTAGCAATACCTAACAGAATATCACATAGCTCGACCTTAGAGAGACCAAAAACCTCTGACGTTAATCACATCATGGCACACACCATTTTAGCCAAAATCTTTTTTTCTGATTTCTGGATGCAAAACAGGTGCTATATTAATCACTTGTCAGGCACTGTTGAGTGGATGGATGGATAGCGGATGGATGAATGAGTGAATAAGTTTGGAAACAAACCAACAATTCAACCAATTCTGCCTGAGCACAATGATGAGAAGTGACTCCCCTTATTTTTCTTTCTGTCTTGAGAGAAGTCCAGTACTCAGAAATTTCTCTTGTTGCATATGTGAAGGTTCCAGTTCCACACTAGACCATGCAGGAAGTTGGGACAGCCACTGCCAGCCTGCTGCCCCAACCCTGCTTCTAGCCATTACCAGTCATGGCTGCTGCCTCCCTGAATCTCCACTGCCATCCATCCTGCTGCTGCCACAGCCACTCCTCATAGCTCTGTCCTGTCAGCCTCCTGGTGGGGGGAGGCTCCTTGTCCCTCCTCACCCTGGTTATTAGCTAAAGACCTTCCTCCTGCTCTTTTCCCTCTCTGTCTTTTGAGGAATGGGAGAGGGGAGACTTGCTGCGGATATAGACACCCCCAGGTGTGGAGACATGAAAACTAGAGCAAAGATTGGGGTCAAGATCAGAGACTCTCAGTGAAGAACAACATGCTCTGTAAAAATGGCAGATTCTCAGCTACTGAGCTTCTGCATCTGACAGCTAAATATGTGATCAAGGTGACAAGGTGACATGATGACAGGTGTTTCTGACATAAATACAAGCCAGAATGTAATGAGGATGTTGCCTAACCACCAGCGAAGTCCCAGGCAGGATGCCCTACAGGATACAAACCGAAGATCAGACAGGCAGCCCTGGTTCCTGATCAAGGTCGCCCCTGCACAGGGCCAGGTAATGAGTCCTGAGAGCTGCAGAGGGTGGCAGGTCTCTGAGCAGCTGTGTGCAGTACTGACAAGGGGGCAGGAAGACTGACATGTAGCCCCAGGTCTGTCATAACTGGCTGTGTAATCTCAGGCAAGTGTTTGCTTCCCTCAGCCTTCATATGTTGTCCTGTGAAATGGGATAATAGTAATTTGTTCTCTTTCTTTCACTGGTGGTGCATTATCAGTCATGTCCAACTCTTTGTGACCCCATGGCCTGTAACCCACCAGGCTCCTCCGTCCATGGAATTTCTTTCATTAGGACTCACCTAGTGCCTGTCATGCATGCCTCTCAACCCATCCCTGGAGCTAATTAACCACAATCTCCAGGTGGAGCCTTGCCCAGGACTGGCAGCCAAGTCTGCCTTCAGTGAGCACCATTAGAAGAACTCTAACTTGGCGGGGGCACGCTATGTGGCATGTAGGATCTTTGTTCTCTGACCAGGGATTGAAACTGCATCCTCTGCAGTGAAAGCACAGATTCCTAACTACTGGACTGCCACAGAAGTTCCTAAGAGTTCTAAATTGATAAGATGTGTGATTACAGTAACTCTGATGTCTAACTGTATACATATACTGAATAATTTAGCTCTCAGAGATAAGTACTGTCATTATTCCCACCATCCTTATTTTGGATGAGGAAACCAAGGAACAGAGGATGTAGCAACCGCCCAAGGTCTCACACTGGTAAGAAGTAGAGCTGAGCTAGACCACACTGACTTGGTGCCTGAGACTCAACGGATATCAGATTTCCTGATGACCCGGCACCCAAGTGGTACCCCAACTGCAGTTCCTGAGTTTCTGCTTCTTCCACAAGTGTTAGTCATTCAGTCATGTCTGACTCTTTGCGATCCCATGGACTGTAGCCTGCCAGGCTCCTCTGTCCATGGGATTTGCCAGGCAAGAAATACTAAAGTGGGTTGCCATTTCCTTCTCCAGGGGATCTTCCCAACCCAGGAATCAAACCCGGGTCTCCCAAATTGCAGGCAGATTCTTTACCATCTGAACCACCAGGGAAGCCTTCTTTCACACAACACGCTCCTACCTCATATTCCACAAGGAGTAGATGAACTGCATCCTTATTCCCTACAGTTGTCACTCTGTAACATGCCCAGCATCCCTGTTCCCAGGAGTCCTGCCCAGGACTATTACGAGGCTGTTACCTGTGGTCAATTTTCCTTGTACTGCCCCCTCCCCATTTGGAAGCTGCTCCAGGCAGGGCCTGGACCTAATCCATCTCCACATGCAGGGGTTGTTTCAGCATGGCCCAGAGAAGGCACTTAGTTAAGGCAACTCAACTGGCTTCAGACACTCATGGTTCCTCCACCTGTGATCACCGTGCTAATGGTGGTAGCCCACCCGGACCCCAATCTACGATGGCCTGTACATGGAAGTCTTTTACATCCAAACAGCAGATAGATCACGCCCTTAGGATCAGACACCTCTAGTTTTGTATCTTGTCTCTTCCATTTCATCTGTTCTTTTGAGTTTTTATTTTTCTTTTTTGGAGGTAAAATTTACATGTGAGATGCATAGATCTTGAGTGCATAAATTCAGTGAGTATCACCAAATATACCCAGCCATGTGACAAATGTCCCTATTAAGGTATGGAACGTCTCCATCACCCCGGAAATTTCCCTCTTTTCCTCTTCCAGTCAGTATCCACCTCCCATAAGTAACCATAATTCTGAAATTTATCACTGTAGATTTGTTCTTTTGAACTTCATCAACTTTAAATTTTATAAGAACTTGGCTTTTGCATCAGGCTTCTTTTCCTCAAAATATTGGGTTTTTTTAAAATTTTCATCTCTGTTGTTTCTTTTTGATTGCTGACTAGTATGCCATCATATATGGGGAGATCTGGTATCATTTATTTTGTAATCTTGGCAGTTATAGGAATCTTCCCCATTCATTTCATTCATTCTTTTAACAAGAATTTACCCTCTGCCTCAGTTTTACTTTCTTTAATTTCATACTGATGACACTTGCCATTGTCTCAGCATTTAACCAAAATTAAAGAGCCAGTAGAAACCTACAACTTAGGAGACAAATGACTTATTATACATTCCAATCCTGGTTTTAGCCTGCACTCACTGGACAAAGCATTTAACCTCTTGGACAAAGTGTTTAACCTCTCTGTGCTTCAGTTCTCTTCTGTGTAAAAGGATTATCTGAGGATTCTCAAACACAGAGTTAATATTCATAAAGTTCTTAGAACAGTGCCGAGTATGCTGTAAGTGCAGCATTATGTAAGAGTCTGCTATTATTACCAGGTACATAGCAGGCCACAGTGCACAGTGTGTGCTAAGTCACTTCAGTCATATCCGACTCTGTGTGACCCTGTGGACTGAAGCCCATCAGGCTCTGCTGTCCATGGGATTCTCCAGGCAAGAATACTAGAGTGGGTTGCCATGCTCTTCTCCTCGAAGAATCGAACTGGGGTCTCCTGCATTGCAGGCAGATTCTTTACCAACTGAGCTACCAGGGATGCTCACACTAGCATTTAATTTAGTGCTATGGAATGACACCAATCCCCCAGACATACTAAATCAACAGATCTCTACCTGAACAAAGGTGACCAACTTGCCCTGGGACTTACTTGGTTAGCTCTGAAAATCCCAGGAACATTTCCTTAGTCTCAGGCAAACCAGGACAGTTAATCATCCTAATCTGAACCTCATTCTTCTTATCTGTGAAATGGGCATCATATACTGGGCTACCTTTTTCATACAATTGCTGAAAAAGCCAAATGCAATGTCTTTGGAAGTGCTCTAAAAAAGCAATGAGGTTTTCTGCATGTTGGATTGACTATTTGTTTCTGGATACTAGAAATCACCCTAAACCTTGAATTTAATTTTGAATTCAAACCTTAAAGTCCATCTTGAATTTGTCACAGCTTCTCTGCTTCTGAGCTGAGTGGCACTGAGCCCTGTCCCTTCTCTGGGACTCAGCTTCCTCATCTGTAAAATGGGAATTACCATGACCAGTCCACAGAGTTGCTGTTAAGTTGCGTATGAGAAAACACTGTCAGTACTGAAACATGGGACGGGCTTCCAATGCAGAAGCCACAAGAGACATGAGTTGGAAAGATCCCTTGGAGGAGGGCATGGCAACCTACTCCAGTATTCTTGCCTGGAGAATCCTATGGGACAGAAGAGCCTGGCGGGCTACTGTCCATAGGGTCGCAAAAGAGCTGGACACCACTCAGCACATATGCACTGAAACGTGGGATACAAATTAAACATTAGTTAGTGTGGTAGAGGAATCCATGGTGGGGCACAACCCTCGATCCAAGAAAAGCACTCCAAACTGTCACCAGACTGCCACCTTCTTCTCTAATCTCACTGATGCTGCTGTCTGACCACAGGCCGCACCTCTGGTTTCCTGGTGTCTCTCCTGACCTGGACCCTGGCAGGCCTTGCAATCTCCAGGGCCTGAGGAGGGTGCCCTGGGCTCAGCCTCACAGCCCTCCCACCTGCTCCTCCACCAAACCCCGAAGCCAAGAGAAATGACTGCTGGAATCACGAGGCCTCGGCGGTAATCAGCACACGCAGCCCGAGGTAATGGAATAACCCTGATGCAATTATATATTGATTGCAAGTATTATGGCTGCTCCTGATTGCTTCTTATTGATACAAATCCACTGGGCTGCCTACTTTGATAAAGCCAAGTGAGAACAAGGAGAGATGGGGGTGGAAATGGGAGAAGGTGAGAGGAGGAAGAGGGATGGGGGGAGAAGGAAGAAGAAACAGAACCATGTTTCAGAGGACCCTCTGGAGAGGAAGGTCAGGAAGGACGGCTGCCCCTGCCCCACAGCCCAGCGAGCCTGGCGGGAAAGAAAACCACAGACAGTGAGTCAACTGGGGGTGTGTCTAAACTGGGGTCAAGGAGGCGTGAAGAAGCCATGATGCAGAGGGTCAGAGGTCGTCCAACACATCTGTCCCCAGCGAAGGTGGAACATACACTTTTTGTTTCATCTCCAAAACCATATACAAAGATTCTTTTTAAAGTCTATCTAGGAGACTTCCCTGGTGGCCCAGTGCCTAAGACTGCATGCTCCCAATGCAGGGGCCCTGGGTTCAATCCTTGGTCAGCGAACTAGATCCCACATGCTGCAACTAAGAGTTTATGTGTGGCAGCAAAGATCTCACATGCTGAAACTAAGACCCAGTGCAGCAAAATAAACAAATACTTTTTAAAATTTAAATAAAATTTATCTAATGCCACATGATTTGCATTTTTGTGCTTTTGGGTGGTGATTTTGCTGTCTAAGATGACCCCAAGCATAGTGCTCGAGCGTTGCCCAGGGTTCTACAGTGCAAAGAAGGCTGTGATGCACCCCATGGAGAAATTAACTGTGTCTGATAGGCTTCTTTCAGACATGAGATTCAGTGTGTTGGCTGTGAATTCAATGTTAATGAATCTAAAATGTCTTTTTAAGGTGTCTTTGAACAGAAACACACCTAAATTAAGCTTACGTAGTGATCAGTTGATGAAAATATTGTGACCGGAGGTTGACAGGAAACTAGCCTTGTATTTGCCCTGGGGACGGCAGTTTTATACTCACTAATTCAATGTTCACAGCGACTTGATAGACACTGCCTACCTTCTTAGCAGGAACCAACCGTATACCCATACATAACAAAACAAAAACAGGGTTACCCTGTCCAGTTCTAGTTTCAAAAAGAAGGGAAGGCTTGAACCCTTCTATAAATAACTAAAAGAACAGTTTCATACCTGATTTTTCAAAGCTGATAACTGAAGATTTATCATGTTCTTGGGACACAGGATAATCATATAAGAAAACTGTTGTTTGTCCACCAAGAACTGACTAACTATAAACTTGGCAGCTTTGCAAATCTTGTGCTTTTTTTCCCCCTCTAAATAGATGTCATAATTTGTATTTGACAAGTTGGTCCTTGTAAAACCTCCTCTGCAAGCAAACTTCCTTTCTTATCTGAATGCTTTCAGTGCTGTGTCTCTGAGTCTTCCTTCTATTCTTACTAGTTTGGAGGAGAGGAGGCCGAATTAGTGAAAAGTTCATACCAATGCTGCCCGACTATGTCCCAGAAAGTAGTCAGCAGGCACTTGTGTGCTCACAGGGCCTGCAAGGCTGCCATGTTCTTCCTATTCTTCCTCATCACACTCTGGGCAATGTCTTACACACAATAGGGGCTTTCTATGCAGAAGCATGTTAGAGTCAGGGGCCTTGGATGCAAGCAACAGAAACTAACCCAGTTAAATTAAACAATTATTATAATGCTACCAGGTAGCTCACAGAATTAACAGAAGAAAATGAGTGAGAATCAGAAGCAACTACTCAAGGGACCAAGCAGATAGGATGTTCCCCCAAGGGCTGCAGGCTAGAACATTGCAAGGGCCATGGGTACCCCTGTCTCTGCTGCCTTTATATGGATGCTGCTGAAGCGCCTGTGCTGACTGCAATCAACTTCAAACTTTCCCTGCTTATTTGCAGCTCTTTCTCCAAATTTCAAGTCACAAAATGTGTGCTCAGTCGCTAAGTCATGTATGACTCTTGGCAACCCCATGGTCTGAAGCCCACCAGGCTCCTCTGTCCATGGGATTTTCCAGGCAAGAATACTGGAGTGGGTTGCCATTTTCTCCTCCAGGGGATCTTCCCAATCCAGGGATCGAAACTGCACCTCCTATCTCCTGCATCTCAAGTCCCAAATGGCAATATCCAATTGCCCAGAGGCAAGTGTCCTCAGCCCATTTGCCCAGGCCAGGATGTCCAAGTCTAGACTTGATACTGAGAGGGTTCAACACATGTACCTCTTGTAAAAATGTTCTTCAAACTCCCCTCTCATGGAAGTTTGGGAGAAAATGGACACGTGTATGTTTGGCTGAGTCCCTTCATGTCCACCTGAAACTATCACCACGTTGTTCATCAGCTATACCCCAATACAAATATGAAGTTTTCTTCTTAATTTCTTTAAAAGCAAAAAATGAAAACATTCTCCAACTTCCATGGGAGAAGGCTGGGCCTGTCCTGCCACCACGCTGATTTGGAGTTGCCAGTGAGGATAAGATGGATAAGTTGAGAAAAATCGGAGAAAGAACTGGCATCACTGGGAAATTGCTTGGATACAGAGAGCAGTAGAGATCATCAGGACCCAGGGTAGGGGCAATTCCTGAGTCAGAGAACACCAAAAGAAGGCAACAGCAAAGCAAACAGCTCAATTTGGACAAATTGAATGTGCGATGCCTCCAGCCGTTTAGTAGGCATTCTGCAAACTCCCAAGTTCTATGCATTTGGAAAGGATTCTATTAATATTATTGATGCTATCACTATTATTAAATATTAATGAAATTGCCTTCCAAAGACAGAATCACTCCAGTGAAGTGGGAATAGAACTTTGCTTTTTGCCAACAGACAAGCAAGTGAGGATTTAACTTTTAATCTTTTTCTCCTTCTTTCACTTTGGCTGCCAGGTCACACAGAGCATGGCCAGGCGTTCAGGGCAAGGCTGCCCAAGGCAAAATGCCAATTTTCAAATAGGTAAATAAAAGCCCATGATACATAAAAATCAGCAACCATATTCAAGGCTGTTGTATTTTAAGGTTCTGTCTACACTGGGAAACCATCTGGTGACCAAAAAGAAGAAGTGGCGTTTGCTTGGATGGTTCCAGGGATGAAGGAGATGCCAAGACTCTGGCTCACTTTGATCTGTCTACATGTCAACCCATAGCCTCCCTGCCTCCCAGCTGTGAGGTTTCCATGGCTCACATTTGGTAGGTTTGAGCCCAGAAGTGTGACATCCTTGTAAAGATGGAACACTTTAATTTTCCAGGATCATTCTGATGCAAATATTGTAATGCTCAGCCTTCTCAAACCATGTCCCTGGAGTTCTGTCTCAGAAAATAAAATGCCTCTTTTGGGGGAGAATGGATACATGTATACGGATGACTGAGTCCCTTTGCGGTCCATCTGAAACTGTCACAACCTTGTTAACTGGCTATACTCCAATATAAAATACAAAGTTTTTTTATAAAAAAAAGAAAATATGCTGCCCCAGGCATTAAGGAAAGAATATAGGGAGTCAGAACAGCTGATAGCGGCATTCTGGTTTTACTACTGTCTGACCTTCAGCACATTTTAAATATTTTCTAAACTGAACCTCGGTTCCCTCCTGTGTAAAATGGGACTGCCACCACCTACCTGTGTTACAGGAGGTCTCTCAGAATGAAACAAGGGTAAAGAGACATGCACTAAAGCATCGTATATATATTATTAACTCACCCAGTGATTGTTCATCTCTAACCCATTCATGCTTCCTATTCAATCTCTCCCTCTCATAATAACCTTTTTGACAAGTACATGTATTGAACCCTTCCAATACAATCATCACTGCAGTGAGCTAGGAAGAGAGCATGACACTATGTTAAACAAGGATGGAAAGTTCCAGAAGAGCCAATGTCCCACATTCACGACTCTTCAGAAAAAAGAGATGGGCAGGAGAATTCTGTCACATGCTTGCTCTTGTCTTAGGAGAATTGATGCATCTTGTTTTACAGAGCTGTTTCCAGAACAGAAGAACTTATTTAATTGCCTGAATTTTTTTTTCTCTTAATTCTGTAGCGTAGCCTGCAGCCTAGTAGTTAAGTAGAGTGTATCTTTAACGAAGCCAGTAAATAAACTTTTTAAAAAAAGAAGTGTCTGATTTACTAGGAAAAGACAGTGCTCTATAAATTCAAGATACTGCTTTATAACTGCTTGCCCACGGTGGCCCACAATTCCTTGGTAGAGGGCCATTTCTGCACATCAGATCATCGGTGATTTACAGGAGGGCAGGGGGGACTTTTAACTCAGTTCAGGCCTTTTAACTCAGTTGCATGCCACCAGGCAAAATAAATGGAAGGTTCTAAAGATTAATGAAAGCTCATGTGTATGAAAGGATGCAGTATACAGTAGACACTCAATAAAGGCTTGTTTAGTCCCTTCTTGGCTGTCTTCTCTTTATTGGACTGAGAGTCCCCAGCTGCACGAAGTAGCAGGCATTTCATTAATGTTGGTACACATCCTCTCTGTGGGCTAAATACTGAGCAAATCAGCTTTTTAAAATAAATACTACCTCCATTTATTTTGCAAAAGACTTGCTGACAAGACACCCAGCAGCATCTGAAATTTCATCTAGACAAAGAGGGCAGTGACAAGGAGCTCTATTTTTCCCATTCCGAGCTTCCCACTGCATTCCTCCCACACTCACGCAGGCACACACATCCCAGCACATGTGCGCCACCGCGATAAGGAGGCTTTCAAACGCACAATTCATCACCTTGGCCTCAGATGGAAGGAGAGTGTGCGTGTGTGTGTGTGAGCGTGTGTGCATGCACGTGTGTCACACTCTTGCACGCACGTGCTCCCGAGGGCCTTTGTAACCCCTCCTCTGACACAATGGAGTGAAAGCACAGAGCTCACAAAGGGAGAGGAAAAGGAAGGGAAGTGAAGAGAAGTGCCCACTTTGGCTGCCTCCGTTTGATTCTGGCTGCTCCATCTGAGCCAGTTAACCAGTTAACGATATGATCAAGGACAGCAGGAAAGGAGAGAAGCTTCCAGCCTGCAGCCCTGATGCAGGAGGAAACAAACATTAATCACAGCAGTCCCTGTGGGATCAGGGGTTGTGCCCTGACGCTCTTTAGTGGGGGATTCATGAAGTCATGAAGTCGGAGGAGGCAGCCAGGATGCTAATATCCTTTCCCAGAATCCTCCGGGACCCTCATGCCAGCCCTGGCTGGTGAAACTAGGCCTCACCAGGCACCCATGCATGTGCACACACACAGACACACACTCTCCAGCCCCCACCTCGGCTTCACTCCCAGAGCTAACCACTCACTCTTTTTGGCGGAGTTCTTGGGAAAGTGGGAATTAAATGAATCCACGTTTATGGAGATCCACTTGGTGCCAGGCACTTCCATTGGGTTACTTAGTGTAAGCCTCACAAGAGTACTGGGGAAATATTTTTCTGGTTATTACTCCATGTGTAGAGATGCTGAAAACTAAGATGCAGAGAAGGGATGTGGTTTTGGTTTCCAGGCACACTCAGCTGGTAAGTGGTGAATGGAGAATTCAAATCTAGGTGGGGTTTTTTTTCCTTTTATTGGATGCCCAAAGTAGTATGTTTTCCTTTTACAGCACAACTGGCATTCACTTTCTGCCGCAGATTCCTGGATCCTATGTGATACAAGAGTTCTGGGTGGGGTCTAGGAATCTGAATTTTATTACAAAATTCTTTTTTCCTTTATTTTACTATGATAGCTTCATTGAGGTATAATTGAACTACGATAAATTGCATATGTTTACAATTTACATTTGACAAGTTTTAGCATTTGTATACAGGCTTCCCAGGTGGCACAGTGATAAAGAATCCTCCTGCTAATGCAGAAGGATCAATCCCTGGGTTGCAATCCCTGGTTTGGGAAGATCCCCTGGGGGAGAAAATGGCACCCCACCCCACTATTCTTGCCCGGGAAATCCCATGGACAGAGGAGCGTAGCAGGCTAAAGTCCATGGGGTTGCAGAGGCAGATGCTACTGAGTAACTGAGCACACACACAAACATTTATAGACACCCTGAAACCATCACCACTATCAACATAGTAATGTATTTAGCCCCCAAATGTTTCCTCATGCCCCTTTGTAATCTTCCACCAACCCATCTCATCCCATCCCCAGGCCACCACAGACATACTTTCTGTCACTGTGAATTAGTTTGCATTTTCTGGGATTTTATATTTTTGGAATCATATGGAATGTACTTCTTTTTTTATCTGGCTTTTGTCGCTCAGTATGACTATCTCGAGATTCATCCATGTTGCTGTGTGTATCAATTCATCCTTTTATTGTTGAGTAAATTCTGTCCTAAGGCTATGGCACAATCTGTTGATCCATTCACCTGTTAGTGAATATTAAGGTTGTTTCTAGTTTGATGTTTTTACAAAGATACCTTCCATGAGCACTAGCTTTAAACTTTCTTAATAAGACAATGAACAATTCAATTTAAAAACTGGGAAAAAATCAAATAGACACTTCACCAAAAAGATATACAGATGGCAAATAATCAAATGAAAAGATGCTCAACACCATTAGTCACTGAAAGTGACAGTGTTAGTTGCTCAGTAGTGTCAGACTCCTTGCAACCCCATGAACCCGTAGCCTGCCAGGCTCCTCAGTCCATGGGATTTTCCAGGCAGGATTACTGGAGTGGGTTGTCATTTCCTTCTCTAGGGGATCTTCCCGACCCAGGCATCAAACCCAGGTTTCCTGTATTGCAGGCAGATTCTGGACCTTCTGAGCCACCAAGGAAACCCTTCATTAGTCACTAGCGAAATTCAAATTAAAACCACAAGGAGGTATTACTACACTACTATTGGAATGACTAGAAAAAATCAATCACTAAGAATGATAATCTCTAGGTCCATTCATATTGCTGCAAATGGAATTGTTTCATTCTTTTTTTATAGCTGAGTAGTATTCCATTGTATATATGTACATCTCCTTTATCCATTTATCTGTCATTATCAGTATGATAAGTGAGGTAAACCAGATAGAGAAAGTCAAATATCATGATATTACTTATATGTGGACTCTAAAACAAAAGATACAAATGAATTTATTTACAAAACAAATAGACCCACAGACATAGAAAACAAACTTATGGTTGCCAAAGAAGGAGGGGATAAATTAGGAGGATGGGATTAACATATATACACCACTATACATAAAATAGATGACCAACAGATCTATACTTGAAACTAACACAAATTATAAACCAATTGTACTTTAGTTTTAAAAAAAATAGAGGCCATCATTATGAGTGTTGGTGGGGACATGTAGCAACTGGGACCCTCATACGTGGCTACACTGTGCATGCTCGGTCACTCAGTCACGTGTGACTCTCTGTGACCCCATGGACTGTAGCCCACCAGGCTCCTCTGTCTGTGGAATTCTCCAGGCAAGAACACTGGAGTGGGTTGACATTCCCTTCTCCAGGGAATCTTCCCAACCCAGGGATCAAACCTGCATTAGAGGCAGATTCTTTCACCATCTGAGCCACCAGGGAAGCTCCCAGTTTAGCTAACTGTTTAGCTAAACTTGTTTAGCTCTCCACTTTATTCCTATGATCCACAAGAGGTAGTTTTGATGACTCCCAGCTTCCAGGAATCTATGTCTATGATCTCAAAGAACTCCACAAGGAACATACCCACCCTCCTTGAAAACATGGAATTAACTCCACAAAGCAATTTATGTGTCATAGTTTTCCCCTGTAAGGAGCATCCATTCTTCTTCTCAGCAGGTACCCAGGCACAACAGTGACTGGTATACACACACACACACACACACACACACACACACACATACACACACATTTTAAATTTAAAATGTTAATGTCTCCAAGATTGAGGGAGGCAGGATTATCATTAAACTCTTGCAGACACAAAGGCCCTCTGCTGCTTTGCAGCCCACGTGAGACTGTATTTTACTTATCTGGATCCCTTTTGTCTGGAATTATTTCCTCATTTTGAATAACCTGCAAAATGTAAGGCTGCAAACAGAGAATTGTCAGCCCCCCTTATTTGGAAATAGATTTGTCATTTGCAGTCAGTCCCTGTACCTGGGGCAGTTTGGGATCAAAAACAGTTTTCAAGGCTTCATTTATTACCACTCTTTAAAGAACTCACCCTTTGATCAAGAGCCTGGGGATTCCATGCTTTGCCCCCTCAAAATGTGTTCCCACCCTCAAGATCCCAGCACTGTTTTTGTTTCTTTTGAAAGCCCTGTTTACTTCAGAAATTCAGCAATTGCTCCCGAAGTTCCTTTGATGTCTATTGAATTTAATATATTTCATTGCATTATGGAAAAGCTATTTCAGCTTTTGGTATCAGCATCTTCTTGATATGCCGAGGAGGTCTTTTTGTTGGGTTTTGTGTGTGTGGTTGTTGATTTGAGTTGTCAAATTTTTTTTAAGAATGATTTTAAGACTTTCGTTCTTTTTTTTTAAAGACTAGCCAAAGGATGAGCAAGCAATGAGATTGACAGCTCCTACAAATTAGAATTCTCCATTTGAGTCTAGGAATGGGTGACAAGAAGAAATATTCTTTAAATTCTCCCTATTTTCACTAATTCCAATGGTCCCAGCATTGCCTCCACAATAAACCAACAAAGGCTACGTTTTAGGAACTTTGTATCTATCCATAATCAATCAACTGCTTACTGTTTACTTGTTAGTATAGCAAGCGATTGGCTAGTCAAGTCACTTAAAGTGTAATTGAGAAATTTTATGTACATACATATGTGTATATAAAATTTCTCAAGATTCTCAGTATTCTCAAGAATACTGTAGTGGATTGCCATTCCATTCTCCAGGGGATCTTCCTGACCCAGGGATCAAATCCATGTCTCTTGCATTGCAGACTGACTCTATACCATCTGAGACAGCAGGTAAACCCAATATATTATATGTATATGTATATATATATATATATATATATATATATATATATATATATAATCATACACTAATCTAAGAGCTTTCATATACTTGTTGTTTTTTTATAATCTTACCTCCCATTTTTGGTGTAACCATATGATTTACCATCTAAAGACACTGTCAAAGACACTTTGATAGTAAAAGGGGACACCATTAATAATTAATAATAACTAGTGAAAAGGACCATTAATAATACTAGGACAACAAATATTAGCCAAGACTAGTGGGAATGTATGGTCATGCTATCTGTATTGCAGATGGGGAAACTGAAGTACAAAAAAGTTAAGCTGCTTACACAAAGACACAACAGCTAGCAGATAGCAGACAAGTTGCGAACTCACTGTATTTGCCTGCAACCGCCACTCTACACCATACTGAATTTGTCCAGTCTTCTGGGACTGAATCACAAGAACAAAGAGCCACTTGAATGTGTGCTTCAGCCACAGATGTGCCATCAGTACAGGCAGGTCCAGGTGTCCCAGACCTAAGAGGAGTCAAGAGGATGCTCTCTGTTCCTGTTACACAGAGCCATAGTAGAAGTTCAAAGATCTAGATTATAGTCCCAATCTGCCACTCAGTTGCTGTGTCCTGGGGACAAGTCACTTCCCCTCACTTTATCCTTGACCTTTCCAGTCTGCAGTTAAGCCAGCCCGCCTGCAGCACCGCCCACGTGACCCCAACAGTAACCATATATCCAAAGCCTCACCTGCTCAGGATCTCACACATTAAAGGGCAATTGCAAAAAAACAGAAAAATGATGGGAGTGGGATCCTCTGTTGCCTATGGATGGGCTCTCGAGTGCTTCAGTGGCTCCTGATTGAGGTGGTTTGGGTGACCTGTGGTGATTGTGGCCTATAAGTGTGTGAGAAGCCATAGGTGGGCAATCTTTCCAACAGAGAGTGGGGATAATCTGAGCCACAGCTACATTCTGGGCTCTTCACTAGTTCTGAAACCAGGTTCTGAACCCCTAATTAGACCAAGGTCCTGGTGCCCTCATCCCCTCCCTAGGACCATCTACAGGGCTTCTCCTTGTACCCCACCCTGCCCCCTCAGGTCTGACTCTGGATAGGCTGCACCAAGCTTGAGTTGCCTCAGTCTGCTTAGATCTGGCTCTTGGACCTCTGGCTTTACCGCACCTTTACCCTGACTTTATCCCTCTGTCTGGGTAGCTCTAACTTTGACCTACAGATGGCCTCAGTTGGTCTTTCCTCCCCATGGGAGTTTTCAGTGTGGTTCAAGGTCAGGGCTGACCAGCTACGACCACCCCCACATCCCCTGAGTGACCAAGTCCTGCTGAATTTACTTTCCAAGTAATCTAGATTCCATACCTCTCGTCTTCCACTTACGTGAGCTATACTGCTCAGCTAGTCTTCTAGCTCAAATCTCTTCTGTGCTTTGACTCTCTCTTTCCCTTCATGAATTCCCCCGGCTCACCATGTCAAGAGTATGATTTTAAACCTATGTATGATTCCATCATCCCCTGTGTGTGAGCCTTCATTATATTCCCAGCATAAAGACCAAACGCCCCAGCACCATTTCAAGGCTTGCACTGACCAAGACCCAACCTGCTTTAGAACCTTCTCACACTTTTGAATCCTCTCACACGTTGCCAGGCACTCCCTCCCTCCTGCTTTCTCAAAGTACCCCCTGGTGTTCCAGGTATGTGTAGCATTAAGTCCTGCACCCCAAACACAGCATGCCTTCTCACACGTTGCCAGGCACTCCCTCCCTCCTGCTTTCTCAAAGTACCCCCTGGTGTTCCAGGTATATGTAGCATTAAGCCCTGCACCCCAAACACAGCATGCCTTCAAAACCTCTCCCTTTTCAGGGCTGAGAATGCCAACCCTCCCTGTGATAAACTCAGAATCCTTCTCACCCCTTGGGCATGCCTCAGATAGCACAGATAAACAGTCCTCCTCACACCCAGCCTCCATTAGAGTCTGTCCCTCACTGCCAATGGATCCCAGTACTCTCTGATAAGGCTTATTTCACTGCTCTTGCAAACTGGCTGAGAGTGCAATTCTGACAGTGCTTATCTGTCTCCCCAGAGAGGAAAGCTTTTCATATTTGCATCTCCCACAATACCCAGCCCCATGTACACCCCCTTAAAGGGGGCTCTGTATGCGTGCATAGGTTTGACCTTTAAGCCAGAGCAAAAACACATCTTTGTACCTGGCCTCCTCCCCTCCTAATGAGCCCTGAGCCCTGGTAGCAACATGGTCCATCTGTGGGATTGGAACCAGAGGCAGCAGATGCAGCCAGCGGCAGGCCCCTAGGAAGACTCATCAAATCTATTGAAGAAACCTGCTTAGAGACTTCCCTGTTGCTCCAGTGGTTAAAAATCCACCTGCCAATGCAGGGGACACAAGTTCAATCCCTGATCCAGGAAGATTCCACATGTTGCAGGGCAAATAAACCTATGTGCCACAAATACTGAAGCCCACGTGCCCTAAAGCAAGTGCTCCACAAGAGAAGCCACCTCAATGAGAGCCCATGCACCGCAACTAGAGAGTAGCCCCCACTCACTGCAACTAGAGAAAGCCCACTCACAGCAACAAAGACCCAGGGAAGCCAAAATAATAAATAAATAAAAAGAATTTTTTAAAAAAGAAACCTGCTTAGAGAGGAGCTCTGGATGCTAGTCAACCCCAAGACAGGGAAAGGAAGAATAAGAAAGACTCGCCTTGCTCTATGCATGTGCCCCACTCCTTGGAAAGTTTTTCCCTGCCAGCAGCCAGCCGAGGGAGTGGGAGTCTTTGCGGCTGAGTAGGTATTAGAAGGTCCAGAGTTTTTCTCCAATTCCTCCCTCTCTCCAAAGCCCCAGCCCTCTTGTGTTTGTTGCAATTTGGCTGCCAAGCGTTTTTCAAAGACACAGCATTAATTCCACTTGCGACACAAGTAGGATCAGGCATTTGGAAAAGAAAAGAAATATGGAATTCAGGAGCTGAGGCTGCCACACACAAAGACCATCGGGGAAGGCAGACCAAGGGGAGCCTTTATTTTTCTGTTGTTTCATTTTTCAACAGACCTAAGGTCACTGCAAGCAGCAGCCATTAGCCTAATTAGACCCTGGGAATGAGAAAACGGAGGGAGCACTCCAATGGGGGACTAGAGGGGAGGGGCAAAGACAGTAATCGAAGCCAAATAATGAATATTAAAGTCTTGTAAGTAATGTTTAATTAAGTTATTCTACAATTGAGGCTTTTTGCAAATATTACCATGGGATTCAAAGGAGTACATTAAGTGCTTGGAAATATCACTAAACAGAGAACACAAGCTGCCTTCTTTGCCTCTAGTCTATGGCTCTGCTTAATCTGCATAGAAGTTCCATGAGCCAAAGGCTAAAGGAAGTCACAGAAACACATGTCCCCAACCCCCTGCTTCTGCCCGTCCGTACACAGTTTCCACACCATCACGTGGCCCTGCAGCTTATCACCATGTTACAGTTGAAAAGTTCCATTTGTCAAAAGATTGTATCAAAAGTGAAAAAGACAAGCCAAAACTTGAGAGGATTTTGCAAGACACATCACCAAATCAAGTTACATTTTTCAAAATATATAATGGTCTACTTACCCAACGGAAACACAGAAACACGGCAAAAGATATGAACAGGCAATTCACAGAAGACAAAGATCTAGTTAAAATACAAAAAAAAAAATAGTCAAACTCACTTGACATCAGAAAAACACACAATCTGAGATGCTACCATGTCATATCCATCAGATTAATGATGACAACAACAGAGAATTACTGTCTCATAATGCTAAGTGTTGGTGAGGATGCGGAGAGATAAGAATGTTTAACCAATACACACTGGCACAGTCACACTGGAGAGCAATTCGGCACTGTACAGCAAAGCTTGCCGGTAGGCATGATCCATAGGGTCGCAAAGAACTGGACACAACTGAAGTGACTTTACACCCACGCACAGCAAAGTTTAAGATATGTGTACTTAAAACCCAGGGAATCGATTAAAAGTGTATACTAGATTCTTAGAGAGGTGTACCAAAATATTCAATGCAGCATTATTTATACAGCAGAAACTGGAAACAAACACCGGCCTATAAACAAGATAATGGGCATATAAATTGAAGAATCTTCATATAATGAAAAACTATTTAGGAGGGAAAGAAAATTAATATATGATATGAATAAATCTCTTAAACATAATTTTAAGTAAAACTCAAAACATAAAGTTTTTTTAAAGTGGCAGAAGAATATAATACATTATGATATAATTCATGTAAAATTTAAAATCTACAGACCATAATATTTAGAGACACAAATACACATATGTTGAAGAATTGATGCCTTTTAACTGTGGTGCTGGAGAAGACTCCTGAAAGTCCCTTGGACAGCAAAGAGATCAAACCAGTCAATCTCAAGGGAGATCAACCATGAATATTCACTGCAAGGACTAATGCTGAAGCTGAAGCTCCAGTATTTTGGTCATCTGATATGAACAGATGACTCATTGAAAAAGCCCCCTATGCTGGGAAAGACTGGGGGCAAAAGGAGAAGAGGGCATCAGAAGATGAGATGGCTGGACAGCATCACCAATGCAATGAACATGAACTTGGGCAAACTTTGGGAGACGGTGAGGGACAGGGAGGCCTGGAGTGCTGCAGTCCATGAGGTGGCAAAAAGTAGGACACGACTGGGCAACTGAACAACAACAGCAATACATATACATATACATATATATATATACATATAATAGGGGTTTCCCAGGTTTAGTGGTAAAGATCCCACCTGCCAATGCAGGAGACATAAGAGATGCAGGTTCGATCCCTGGATTGGGAAGATCCCCTGGAGAAGGGAATGGCAATCCACTCTAGTATTCTTACCTGGAGAACCTCATAGACAGAGGAGCCTGGCCAGGCTACAGTACATAAAGGGTTGCAAAGAGTCAGACTCGACTGAAGCAACTTAGCATACATGCATATATGTAACAGAAATGAAATGAATGAGAATGAAAAACACCAAATCAAGGTGAGATTACCTGGGGCAGTGGGTGAGAGATGCCATGGGGAATGGTCCACAAGGGAACAGTCAATTGTGAGTAATGGGTACATAAGCAGGCATTGTATTAATCTATAAGCATTCCTATGCCTTCAGTATCTCATGATATTTTTAATTAGTAATGATCATATTTTTAAACAGGCCTCAACAAGATCCTATGCTCCTGGAAGAAGAGACTTGAAAATTCACCCGAGAATGGAATACCAGGTATGATTGGGGGTAAAATGCAAGACACATTTGAGACACAATCCAGATGATGGAATTGAGGGCCATGAAATGTTGTTCTTGCTGAAATTTCTACCCAGAGGGCACTTGAAATTCAAGTGGACTGAAAGCCATTTGATCCTGGAGCAGTCACAAATCGGACCAGGAAAGCCAGCATGGTGCCCAACTCAGCCCTGCTAAATAAGAGGACTTGAGGGTGGGAGATAGAATCCACTGCCCAAGAAGGATCAATTAGGTTTTTCTTGCCAACTGAATGGAGGCTAAACTCTAACTTTTCTTTACATTCGGTATTTAACAGATACATCCAGATTCAGCTTCCGCGAGTATGGCGGTACTTTCTGAGAGCCTACAGAGGCCTCACTTTCTTGTTAGAGCTTGAGAATTCCTAGAAAACATTAGTCTTGGAGATTCTTACCATTGGCCAGAAGAGATGCTGCAGACACAAAAACTGCCAACAGAAATATTTGAACCTCTTTTAGTTGGATTTAACTGGAAGAAGTCTTGGGAGGAATTGCAATAAATTTATATTTTTTATAAAGGATAGTCATGATAAATACATCTTTAGCTGGAGTTTAAACATTCAGAGGGTGGTATTTTTATCCATAGAGGAACACCTACTATCTTATTTATTTACTGAATAAAAGAAGTAAAGAAAGCAGGCAGACAACCTAGTAAACTATGGTATTGTGCTGCCCTTGACTTTGGGTAGCCCCCTCTCTCTCCAAGCATGAACCATCCCAATTCTATAATTAGGGGACTGGTCTAGACTAGAGGTCAGCCAAATTTGATCCGTCGCTTATTTTTGTGTGACTTGCAGGTGAAGAATGCCTTTTTATATTTATAAGTAATTTTAAAAAATCAAAAGAAGAATATTTTGTGACACATGAAAAGTATATACAAATGTTAGTGTCCATAATACAGTTTGCTATTGTTGTTTTCTAATATACACTATTTTAAGTAATTTTTGTTAAAGTAAAGTTGATTTACAATGTTGTATTAGTTTCTGCTGTACATCAAAGTAAATCATACTTATATATATATATATATATATATATATATATGTATATATATACTTTTTTATATCCTTTTCCCATATCACAGAGTACTGAGTAGAGTTCCCTGTGCTATACAGTAGGTCCTTATTAGTTATCTATTTTATATATAGTAGTGTGTACGTGTCAATCCCAATTTCCCAATTTATCCCTCCCTCTCCTCCTTGGTGACCCTTAATTTGTATTGTGAGTGGCTGCTTCTGCACTTTAGTGGCAGAATTGAGTGGATGGGATAGGGACTGTAGTCTCTATATTTACTGTTGGACTCTTTACAAAAAAGATTTGTCCATCCCTGGTCTACAGCAGCAGTGTCCA
Organism: Okapia johnstoni; assembly: GCA_024291935.2. Taxonomy (NCBI): domain Eukaryota; kingdom Metazoa; phylum Chordata; class Mammalia; order Artiodactyla; family Giraffidae; genus Okapia; species Okapia johnstoni. Next base: position 39,867,806 of record CM044314.1, on the reverse strand, counting down.
AAAAAAAAAAAAAACACAATACCAGCTAGATATGAAATGTGAAAGTTTCCAGTTGCCACATTAAAGAAAAAAAGAAAAATAGCTGAAATCAATTGTAATGATACATCGGATTTAACCCAATCTATCCCCCAAATGCAATGTGTAATCAATATAAAGAATTTGGGGTGAGATATTTTACATTATTCTTTTCCTGCTAAGCCTCCAAAATCGGATGTGCATTTCACACTTCCAGGGCATCTCAATTTGGCCAGCTACATTCCAAGTGCTCAATGGCCTATGAGGTCAAAGGCTATGCCAGACAGAATAGTCAGATTACCTCTGAGGTCCTGTTCAGCTTTAACATGATAAGATCTAAAATATGCATCAGCTTAAAAAACAAAATTTTCCTGGTGGCTCAGACGGTAAAGAATCTGCCTGAAATGCAGGAAACCCAGGTTGGACCCCTGCGTCAGGAAGATCCCCTGGAGAAGGGAATGGCTACCCATTCCAGCATTCTTGCCTGGAGAATCTCATGGACATAGGAGCCTGGCAGGTTACAGTAGTCTATGGGGTTGCAAAGAGTCAGACACGACTGAGTGACTAACACACACAGAAAACAACAAAAACACAAGATATATCTCCATTCACCAGGTTCCAATTAGAGTTACAGTCCTTAAAATCTTTCCTGATTCCTTCAATACATACAGCCCTCAACTCAAGGTAGCATCACTTTTACCAATGGAGACTGCCCTCCAACCTTGAACCTTTCAGAGGCCTGAACCCACAGGAGTAACAGGGCTGTTTCCAAGGAGCTGCCACCCCTTGCTCACTCCAGGCTTCATTGCTCACTGAATGACCTCTGCTCCTGCCTCTCACTTTGCTGTGTGTCTTCACTCTTTATGGCACCTCTCTGTGCTCCTCCTGGGGGTCTTGGCTTGGGTTTTCTCCAGCTCCCCTACCCTGGGGAGACCTTATGAGGCCTTCTGGAAGCCTCCTCCCAGCCCTGTCCAAACAGCCAGGACCTCTTAGTAGAGGAGGCACATCAGGAGTAGCATAGGAATGTGAGGATAAAGGGCTTCTGAGGTGGCAAGTGGGCAAAGAACCCACCTGCCAATGCAGGAGACAAAAGAGATGCAGGTTCGATCACTGGGTCGAGAAGATCCCCTGGTAGAGGGCATGGCAACCCACTCCAGTATTCTTGCTTGGAGAATCTCATAGACAGGGGAGCCTGGCGGGCTATAGTCCATAGGGTCACAAAGAGTCGGACATGACTGAAGTGGCTTAGCATGCACACACATGAAGATAAAACCTAAGTGGACCAAGGGATTAAGAAAAAAAAATACTCTGAAAGATGATTCAGAAAATTTGGAATTAAGAGAACTGAGCAAATTAAGGAATTTGAGCATTAAGGAAAGCTTTTGAGAAGACGTTTTTGAGAAAGAGATAGCAGAATTCCTATGATTCTTAACCAAGGAGGAAGACTGGTCATGAGTTGAGGGAGAGAGTTGGAAATTGAAACAGAATCCAGAAAAGCAGGCTGGGACCCCAGGAAGACTGGGCTCTGGCTCCTGCAGAGCTTCAAAGGCAGCTGGCGCAACAGTCCTGAGTGGGAGGTGGGACCCTGTGTGACTCATCACCAAAGTCTGAAACCTTCCTTAGTCATCAGGATCCAAAGCAGGAGATGGGGCTGAAAGGGAGAGATGGGGTTTGATGCTTAAAACCTGAGTTTCTTCAGAAAGTGCATCTAAATTTTTCCCATGTCCCCGATCCCGGAGGAATGATGAAATGACCTGTGTGCAACACTGAAGTGGGCTGGGCTAGAAAAAGAGGGAATTATCAGAGGTGGGCTAATCAAGCATACCTCAAAAAGTAAAATACATTATCATTATAAAAACAAATGCCCGTTACAATTTGTTCAAACCGTACATTTTTGTTGCTCCTCAGCTGCTCCGTTGTGTCCGGCTCTTGGTGACCCCATGGACTGCAGCACACCAGGCTTCCCTGTCCTTCACCATTTCCTGGAGTTTGCTCAGACTCATGTCTATTGAGTCAGTGATGCCATCCAACCATCTCATCCTGTCACTTCCTTTTCCTCCTGCCCTCCGTCTTTCCCAGCATCAGGGTCTTTTCCGATGAGTTGGCTCTTCACATCAGGTGGCCAAAGTATTGGAGCTTCAGCTTCAGTATCAGTCCTTCCAATGAATATTCAAGGTTGATCTCCTTTAGGATTGACTGGTTTCATCTCCTTGCTGTCCAAGGGACTCTCAAGAATCTTCTCCAGCACCACAATTCGAAACCATCAATTCTTCGGCACTCGGCCTTCTTTACAGTCCAACTCTCACATCCATACATGACTACTGGAAAAACCAAACTGTACACAGAAGTATAGTAAAAACAGAAGCTAACTAAAGTTTCTCAACCCAGAAATAATGATTTGGAGACCATTCTTCATGCGTGTCTTGATGTATCCTGCATTACTGAATAGAATCATATCCTACAAGCTCATTTTCTCATAAACATCATTTGTGTGTGCGCATGTGTGTGTGTGTTTATTTTAGATTAGTATGTTGGGGTGGGGAGGGAACTTGGGAAGACTTACTCCTTTCCTTTCTCCTCCCAACCCATATACTTATATAAGAAAGGCTGTCGTTATTTTACAAAAAAAGATCATTTTTACACACTTTTCTACATTCTGCTTGTTTCACACTTTGTATAAATTTCCCCAAATTATTGGATTGAGAGTTCATTCATTTTTAATGTCTGCATAATATTTCTAGTATGGGTGTACTGTAATTTATTCAATTATCCCCACTGATGGGCACTCCCTTTGAAACAACTTTGCATATATACTCTTACTCACCACCACTTTTATTTCCATGAGATAAATTCCCATAAGTGGGAGTGCTGGGTAGAAGGGGATATGCATTTTTTAATTTTACTAACTATTGCCAGATTGTTTTCTAAAAAGACTGAAACAATTTACATTTCCTTCAGCAATGTGTGTGTAAATTCCCTCTGCCCTTCATCTCCTCCACCAGTAGATATTATTGGTCTTCCTGTTCGCCAGTCTGAGTGTAAAGTGATAATTCAAAATTCTACTTTCATTTGCATTTTTCTGACTTGCAGTAAAGTTTGAGCATTTTTTAAATGTGTTTATTGGCCTTTAGATTTGCTCTTCTGTGAGTTGCCTATACAAATCCTTTATGTGTCTCTCTGTTTGGTTACCTTTTTGTTGATTTTTAAGAGCTTTTTGTATATTACAACTACGAATCCTTTATCTATATGATTTTTTTTTCTAAATTTATCATTTGACTCCATTCTTATATTTACACCTAAATTGCAGCACGCTGTTTGACCCAGGGGATAGGATAAGAATCAGAGATTTGGGGCCTTCCCTGGTGGTCCAGTGGCTAAGACTCCAAACTCCCAATGCAGGGGACCAGGGTTCAATCGTTGGTCAAGGAACTAGATCCCACATGCTGAAACTAAAGAGTTCACATGCCACAATTAAAGATTCCACATGCAGCAACTAAGACCCAGCACAGTCAAATAAAATCAATTAATTAAAATTTTAAAAAGAATCAGAGATTTTAAGGGTACATAGAACAGACAACACCATGCTCCAGATCCCCTCTGAGGATGATGGATTGGTTGGCTCAGGATGGCAGAACAAACAGCCATAGACTGGAGGCTTACACAACAGAAATGTACTTTCTCACAGTTCTAGAGCCTGGAAATCCAAGGCCAGGGTGCCAGAGGGTAGGTTTCTGGTGAAGCCTCTCTTCCCAGCTTGCAGATGGCCACCTTCTTGGTGCGTCCTCACAAAACCACTCTTCTGTGCTTGTGAGAAAAAGAGTGATACCTGGTGCCTCTTTTCTCCTAAGGACAGCAGTCCTATTGGATCAGGGCCCCACTCTTAGGAAGTCATTTAACCTTAATTATTTCCTTAACCTCAGATATGCAGATGACACCACCCTTATGGCAGAAAGTGAAGAAGAACTAAAGAGCCTCTTGATGAAAGCGAAAGAGGAGAGTGAAAAGTTGGCTTAAAGCTCAACATTCAGAAAACTAAGATCATGGCATCTGGTCCCATCACTTCATGGAAAATAGATGGGGAAACAGTGGAAACAGTGGCTGACTTTATTTTGGGGGGCTCCAAAATCACTGCAGATGGTGATTGCAGCCATGAAATTAAAAGACGCTTACTCCTTGGAAGGAAAGTTATGACCAACCTAGGCAGCATATTAAAAAGCAGAGACATTACTTTGCCAACAAAGGCCCATCTAGTCAAGGCTATGGTTTTTCCAGTAGTCATGTATGGATGTGAGAGCTGGACTACAAAGAAAGCTGAGCGCAGAAGAATTGATGCTTTTGAACTGTGGCGTTGGAGAAGACTCTTGAGAGTCCCTTGGACTGCAAGGAGATCCAACCAGTCCATCCTAAAGGAGATCAGTCCTGGGTGTTCACTGGAAGGACTGATGTTGAAGCTGAAACTCCAATACTTTGGCCACCTGATTCGAACAGCTGACTCATTGGGAAAGACCTTGATGCTGGGAAAGATTGAGGGCAGGAGGAGAAGGGGACAACAGAGGATGAGATGGTTGGATGGCATCACCGACTCAATGGACATGAGTGTGGGTGAACTCCAGGAGCTGGTGATGGACGGGGAGGCCTGGCATGCTGCAGTTCATGGGGTCGCAAGGAGTCAGACACAACTGAGCGACTAAACTGACTGACTGACTTCCTTAAAGGCCCCATCTCCATATACATAGTCTCATTGGGAGATAAGGTATCAATATCTAAAGTTGACGGTGCACACAATTCCATTTCTAATGCATAGGTTCTACAGAAATGAATAAACTCAGAGGGAAAATGAGGGCTTCCCAGGTGGTACAGTGGTATAGAATCTGCCTTCCAATCCAGGAGATGAAAGAGACACTGGTTTGATCCCTGGGTCAGGAAGATCCCCTGGAGTGGGAAACGTAAACCCACTCCAGTATTCTTGCCAGGGAAAATTCCATGGACAGAGGAGCCTGGAAGGCTACAGCCCACAGGGTGGCAAAGAGTTGGGCATGACTGAGCACACAGAGGGGAAATAGTATATCTGAGTGACATTCATTCTTGCAGTAACTTCCACTCTCCAGCAGGACAACGAAGCAGCTGGATGATCCCCATTCCTCCAAAAAATGGCACAGAAATAGCAGAGGAGCCCCTGGCCTGATGGGACCTGGTGGGACCAGAAAGCAATCATCAGAAGCCTGCCTTCCAGGGGCCCAGCACCAGGGCAGGGGAGTAGCCATGCCTGGGTGGACACCTATGGGAATAGACGCCTAAAGGGCCATAAGCCTTGGCTCTGTGTTAATTCCCTAGAATGTAGATGGGGAGTAGGGGACAGGGGATCACCAACTGACTGGACTTCAGCTTTCTTCATTCTGGCAGAAAAGAGTCCATTTGGTGCAGCCAGAGCACAATCAAGGAACAAGTGTAGCAGAACGCAGCCCAAATGAGAACATGCAGCCCCTGAGCCGGGCAGCGCTGGTCCTGGGCAAGGAGCAAAGGCTCTAGGAGGGCTGGTATCTAACCTCCATTTCTCTTTCCAGGCCCTCTGAGTAGACACTTCTTCTATCTGCAGCTCCATCCTATTTAGCACCCCTTCGCCTCATCACTTCAACTCCTCTAAGAGCCATGGCAGGAAACAACCTTAATTGGAAATGAGGGCCTCAGCTCCTTCCACCAAGTCTCCCTTGAAGGAACACATGGCAAATTGCTCGCATGGACTCCTTTAACCTGATCCTCCAATTTATTCCCCATTAAGGTGGGTACTTTAATGCGGTTATTTGTGGCTGTCAGGCACAGCTGAGAGCCCACCTGCTTGGGGATGCAGCTGCCTGCTGCACCACGCCAGTGCCCGGGTCCTATCCCAGGGGGCACATGCCAACACCTGTTCATGTTTGAGAGCACAGGCACAAGTCGGAAGGAGAACTGGATGGATTACACACCTGAGGTTTCATATCCTGATTCTCAGACTCTATAATGCTGGATAGTATTGGCTCCACACCATGAAATGGAGGAGACACACAAGCACCACCTCCCCTGGATGTGTGGTGGGGAATATAGTACAGAGCAGAGAAGGACAAGGGGACCCAAGGCCTGGGTGCTGCCATCCCGGGTCCTGCTGTGACTGAACAGTCATGTGATATTTCACACTACGTCCCCATTCTAGGACTTGACTTCCCTTCTTCAGTCCTGCTGATATCCAGGTGGCACAGTGGTAAAGGATCCGCCTGCCAATGCAAGAGATGCAAGAGACAGGGGTTCAATCCCTGGGTGGGAAGTTCCCCTGTAGGAGGAAATGGCAACCCACTCCAGAATTCTTGCTTGGGAAATTCCATGGACAGAGGAGCCTGGCAGGCTACAGTCCGTGGGGTCACAAAGAGTCGGACACAACTTAGCAACTGAGCACACATACACGCTAAGCCTTAGCAGGGCTGAACGTGTTGCTTTTATAGATTAGGTATCTGTGTTGTTTTTGTTATGACCTGTGTTTCAGATAGTATTGTTTTGTTACTAGCATTGTCACGTTGGAGCTCAGGTCCTTGGAGAAAACTGAAGGTGACTGGCTTTTGTTTTCTTCTTTTGGATCAAATGCCTCCCTGGCTTTTTATTTCCTGGAGTTTCACTTCTGAGCACTCGAAAGTGTTAGCGTTCCTTGGATTCGAGCACCGACAATTACATCTGGAGCTGTTCTCTCTTAATAGTCTGCCCTCCGTCTGAGAAGTTTATCAGTTCTCTTGGAGAGTCCCCACCGTGCCATTAGCATTTGATATGGATGTCACAATTTGCAAGCCTTTTTATCTTTGGAAAAAGCAGAGCAAGGAAAGCAGGCCAGATCACTTGGTCCCCCACTCGGAGTTGCAAACTGATTTTATTTGTGAAACTGGCTTAATTTAATCACTGGGACTAGTGATCCAGGCGATGTTCTCATGCAAGCTGGTGACAGGCCAGCCTTCCTTCTTGCTCTCCCAAGCACACATGGGAACAAGCTAAACTCATTCACACTGTCCTCCCTCCATACACATCTACCCCCAAATGAGAAAATGCCATCTGTGCAATGCGTGCATTCGTGCTCAGTTGTGTCTGACTCTTTTCAACCCCATGGACTATAGCCCACCAGGGTCCTCTGTCCAAGGGATTTCCCAAGAAAGAATACTTGAGTGGCTTGCCATTTCCTCCTCCAGGGGATCTTCTTGACCCAGCGTTCGAACCCATGTCTCCTGCTTCACCCGCACTGGCAGGCAGATTCTTTACCACTGTGCCCCCTGGGAAGCACATCTGGGCAGTAGTAGTCCTGAAGCAACACTGGAGTGGGGACACTTTATGTAAGGGACAGAGAGCAGAAATATGGGGAAGACGGAAGGGCAGCCAGAGACATGGCACTAGGTAATTTAACATGAATCTCCTATATTCTTACAGCGTCATATCATTGACAAGGCATTTATGGGCACACCATATCTTTCAGTCTCTCACATCTCAAGGGTACACACTGTTACTTCTCCTTAGACTGTCCCCATCTGTGCACCTGCCAACACCTTACGACAGCCAACACCTTACGCTAACGTGGCTGACTTCTCCTCCTTCCCAGAGAAATCTTCTCTGACAACCCCATCTACATTAGGAACCTCTCAGGACTTCCCTGGTGGTCCAGTGGTTAATATCCATGCTTCTGATGCAGGGAGTACTGGTTCAATCCCTGATCCAGGAACTATGATGCCACATGTCTCAATGTGACTAAAAAGTGAAAACTTTAAAAATAAGGAAATAAATAAATTAGGAACCTCTCCCACCATTATTCTCCATCTTAACACTCTATTTGTTTTTATAGCATATAATTATTTTTTGTGTATTTATTTACCTCTTGATTACCTGTCTGATTTCCCACTGAATGATAAACTTCTTAAAAGAAAAGAATCCAGTCTGTTTTTTTCATCTTGGATTACCAGCCCCCAACAATGCCTAGCATACAGTCAGCATTCAACAAATATGTGTTGAATAAATCAACTTGATTTTCACAACAACTCTGCAGTTATAGCCATTTTGAAAATAAAGAAACTGAGGTTCCTAGAGGTTAGGTGACTTGCAAGTTGCTAATAGCTAGTAAGTGGCAGAGCCAGGATCCCAATCTCATTCTATGCTCTGTTTATATCACGTTCTCTGAGATAGTCATTCCCTGTGATATGACTTGACCTCTGAACTCCACTGTAGCTCCCAGCCTCAGGAAAAGGAGGGAGATTTTCACACACACACACACACACACACACACACACACACACACACACAGGCCTTTGACCTAACCCCTAGCTTATTAGCCACAAAGGACCAGGTGGTAAATTTCACTCTGTCATATGTGCCATACTCCCATTGTCTGACTTACAAATGACCATGTGAGAACAATTAGCATTTCCAGGGCCTTGAAGATGGGAACACACAAAGGAAAGATGACAGAATGTTATAATTAGAAGGGACACTTTGCATATAGGGAAATTGAGGCTCCATTGAATGGGAGTGATTTGCCCAAGGTCATTATAGAACCAGCATCGGGCCTCCTCAATTCTTGGATTCTTGGTCCAGTAGCCAGTTCCAAAAAATCAATCACAGTGAACACACAATAAATTGTATCTTAGACATTGTCTAATCACTGATCATCAATGCTGATAACTTTCTTCATCTGGCTTTTCAAAGCTTGATCGCAAAACAATATGTATAGGACAGCCTGCTCTGATTTTGTGAGAATGTTTCATATGTGAAAGTTGGGCTTCAATTAAAAAGAATACATTCAAATCAGTTCTAATGAGGTGGATGAAACTGGAGCCTATTATACAGAGTGAAGTAAGCCAGAAAGAAAAACACCAATACAGTATACTAACACATATACATGGTATTTAGTTAATCAGTAAAGATAACCCTGTACACAAGACATCAAAAGAGACACAGATAAATAGAATATTATGGACTCTATGGGAGAGGGCGAGGGTGGGATGATATGGAAGAATGGCATTGAAGCACGTAAATTATCCCATGTGAAACAAATCGCCAGTCCAGGTTCGACGCATGATACAGGGTGCTCGGGGCTGGTGCACCAGGATGGCCCGGAGGGATGGGATGGGGAGGGAGGTGGAAGGGGGGTTCTGGAAGGGGAAAACATGTACACCCATGGTGGATTCATGTCAATGTATGGCAAAACAAATACAATATTGTAAAGTTAAAAAATAGATAATAAACTATTTTAAAAAATAAAACTAATTTTATTAGTTAAAAATAGTTAAAAGTTATTAGTTAAAAATAAACTCATTATTAAAAATTACTAAAAATAAACTATTATTAAAAATAAACTAATAAAAAAAAAAAGAAAGTTGGGCTTAGGTGTTTTGCAAGTTGCTAAGTATTTGTGTTAGGCTCTTGCTTCAAGCCTACATCTTTTTCTTACTCTCCCAACTCAGCCTCTGACATTAACGCAGTAAGTAGCAAGCATTGCTCCTAAGCATTCTTAAGAGATGTGCCCAGCCTCCCAAATGATCAGTGTTCTTTCTCCAATAAAAAAGTTAAGGGCTTCCCCGGTGGTCCAGTGGTTAAGAATCCACTTGCCAGTATAAGGGACGCTGGTTCGATCCCTGCTCTGGGAATATCCCACATGCTACAAGGCAACTAAGCCTGTGTACCACAACTACTGAAACCCTCACACCCTAGAGGCCGTGCTCAACAATAAGAGAAGCCACTGCAATGAGAAGCCCACACACTGCAACTAGAGAGTAGCCCCTGCTCACCACAACCAGAGATAGCCCGAGTGCGCAGCAGCAAAGACCCAGGGAAGCCACAAATAAGTGAACAAATAAATCTTTCTTTAAAATGCTAAAAAGATGACATGTGTATGCTGGGAAGACACTGGTCTAGAGATGCAAAAGAAGTTTTTGCATAAACTTGGGTATCCTAGGTTAAAGAATTGGAAATTAAAAGGAAAGTTCCCTAAAAGAGGAAGATTATCAGAAAAAGAATTCCAGAGACTTTCCTCCAAAAGTATAAGCAAAGAACACTGCCAAGATGAGACCAGCTCTGGTGGCTGGAGACAGAGGACCAGACTTAGCCCACACGCCAGAAAGGGACTCAGAATCAGATTTCAGATCCATTCTAGAAACAAGCATCACTCAGCTCATGCACAAGTCTGCTGCCCATGCCCTACAGATGCTGGCATGGTGTAGACAGTCACCATGACATATAGACACCACAGTCATATAGACAGTCCATGGCTATAAAGGCCATCTCACACATGTGTGCACATACTCACATAGGTATACGCATGTACACACATGTGCACACTCACAGTCACATGTCCTGTTCTCTTGCTCATGATACTCCCTCTGCTTGGAACAGCCTCTCCCACTTGGTACTCTGGAAAGGCTCTTGAAGACTCAGCTTCCATGGCCTCTTCTCCAGGCACCTTCCCTGGTTCCTTCCATCTCTTCCTGAGACCCCTCCCATGTTCTGAGTTCCCATAATAACACTCTGTGCTCACCCCCATGATGCCACAGTTACCCACCTGCACAAGTGGCTTCCCCACCAGACTGCGAGCTCCTTGAGAATCAGGGCAGGGTCTTGTGTATCCTTGTGTCTCCATCACAGGGCATAGTGCTGAGTCCCCTGCAAATGGTTGTCAAATGGTTAAATGGATGGATTTCCTTGCTTGGGAGTGGAGATGCTAGGATCGTGTCCCAGACTCTACTACATAACATGACATGTTTTATCAGAAATCCTGATAACGTTAACACTTGTCACACAACCAGGGGATTTTCACCCCAATTAAATATGGCTGTGGAGTCCAGTTAAATAATGGGAGGTAAAACAGAAAGATAATAGGGAAGGAAGGACACTGTATTCGCGTCTTAGGGCCACCTTAACAAGTACAAACTGGGGACTTAACCAATAGAAATTTCTTTTCTCATAGTTTTGGAAACTGGAAGTTCATGATCAAGATGTGAGAAGGGTTGCTTCCTCTTGAGGGCTGTTAGGAAGAACCTTCTCCAGGTCTCTCCTACAGTTTCTGGTGCTTGGCTGGCCATCATTTGCCCTCCTTGCCCAGATCTCTGCTTTCACATGTCACTGTGGCACCTCATAGTCTGTTTCTGTGTATATCTGCCTCTGTCTCCTAATTTCTTCCCTTTTTTAAATTGTATAGTAGATTTACATACAATGTTGTTAGTTTTATGTGTACAGCAAAGTGATTCAGTTAAAAAAAATATATATATATATATATATAAATCCTGTATATATATATAGGATTCCCAGGTGGCTCAGAGGGTAAAGAATCTGCCTACAATGGAGGAGATCCAGATTTGATCCATGGGTCGGTAAGATCCCCGGGAAAAGGGAATGGCTACCCACTCCAGCATTCTCGCCTAGAGAATTCCATGGACGGAGGAGCCTGGCGGGCTACAGTCCACAAAGTTGCAAAGTCGGACATGACTGAGCAACTTACACTTTCACTTTCATATGTATATACACACACATACACACACACACATATACATATACACTCTTTCAGCTTCTTTCCATTATTAGGTTACTACAAGATACTGAGTTGAGTTCCCTGTGCTATGCAATAGGACCTTATGGTTTATCTATCCTATATGCAGTAGTATGTATCTGTTAATTCCACACTCCTAATTTATCCCTCCCCTTCCTCTCTATGTAAGGATACCAGTCATATTCTCAGAGAAGGCAATGGCACCCTACTCCAGTACTTTTGCCTGGAAAATCCCACAGGTGGAGGAGCCTGGTAGGCTGCGGTCCATGGGGTCGCTAAGAGTCGGACACAACTGAGCGACTTCACTTTCACTTTTCACTTTCATGCATCGGAGAAGGAAATGGAAACCCACTCCAGTGTTCTTGCCTGGAGAATCCCAGGGACAGGGGAGCCTGGTGGGCTGCCATCTATGGGGTTGCACAGAGTCAGACATGACTGAAGCGACTTAGCAGCAGCAGCAGCAGCAGTGACCTCATGTTAGCTTGATTACTTCAGTAAAGAGCCCATTTCCTGATAAGATCACATTCTGAGATACAGAGGGTCAGCGCTTCAGCATACGTTGGAGGGGACACAATTCAACCCATGTGTCCATACTCAAAACTGGCAGACCAGAGGCATACAGTCTTAGCTCTTTGACCATTCTGTCTCATTTTCCTCTGGTAAAACTGTGGAAGAATTTGTGCTGGTATTGTTGTGGATTTGACAACCTGGTTTTTTTATTATTATTATTTCCTCCTTCCCCCACCTACCTGCCCCACTCTGTGGGATCCTCTACTATTAGTTCACTGTGACCTGGCTGCTACAGAGCAATCCTTCCCAGAATACTTGCATGCTCATTTAGATTCTTAAAGATGGGATGGGCTTCCCTGGTGGCTCAGTGGTAAAGAGTCCACCTGCCAATGTAGGAGATGAAGATTCAACCCCTGGTCCAAGAAGATCCCCTGGAGAACGGGGATGGGAACCCAACCCAGTATTCTTGCCTGGGAAATCCCATGGACAGAGGAGCCTGTCGGGCTACAGTCCATGGGGCTGCAAAAGAGTCAGACATGACTTAGCAACTGAACAACAACAGAAGATGCAATAGATTTCAAGATCCAAGGGTGTTCCCCCATGATGGTGGTGTTCCAGACACAGTAGTGGAAGAGGTATGGGAGGGAGGTGGGTGTCAGTGAGAGAGACAGAGCGCTAGAATTAGGAACATCAGGACAGTCCAGCTGTGTTCCCTGCCTCCTGCCTCCTGCGGACATCATGAGGTCAAGGGAAATCCCAAGCGACAGTATAGGAGAGGATCCAGAGGAACAGATTGTGGGTGCAGTTAGGCATGGTGCCTGGAGTTGCAAGGGCTGCCACGTGAGATATGTTCAAACCACACGACGACACAGTGAGTGGAGAGAAACACCAGGTCCCCGTGTGGGCCATCAGCTTGGGGCATTGCTGTCAGCAAGAAGATGGCCTGAGGTGTGGGTACATGCTCTAGTCCAGCACCTCCACTAACCCACCGTGTGAAACTGGACCATCTCTTCCTGATTCCATAGACTCACTTTCCCCATCAGTAGGATAGAGACTAGGCTGAGGCAGAGGTGGGATTGCAAGGCTGATCTGTAGCCCCTTCTCATTTGTATACCCATCTCCAACATCCCCTCCTTGCCAAGAAAAACCGTCAACACAACAGCAAACAAAGAGAGGACAGCGAAAGCCAGCCAAGCCTTCATCTGGTCGCTCACTCTAAACAGAAATCACTTTCCCTAAACGGCAATCAGTCCCCAATGGCCTCCTTTCCAAACGCCCGTGTATGACAATGAGTGATTTGTAACAACATCCAATCAGGCGCACCTAACCTTCCTGTAATTGCCTGTCCTTTTCAGCGTTCTTAAAAGCTTTCCAGTGGAAGAGAACCGAAGCTCCTTGTCAGAAGGAGGCTATTATACAGAGGAGAGAGACAGCCCCCCATTCCCTTCCTCCCTTCCAGCCCAGGCGTGCACCCCTTAGTACTCACACCCAGCAGAGGGAACCAAGGAGTCAGCACCTGCCTGACATCGCCATGGAAGCGGCACCTACCTGCTGGTGTAAGTCACCAGCTATTCCCATCCCCATCCAGCTCCCTTCTTGACACTCAGAACCCTGAAGGCCAGAGCAGCTCATGGCAGGCCATGCAGATTTCCAGGTTTGCTTTCAGGCTGGAAGAGGTGACCTCAGCAGCATTTTTAGTTCACACAGAACATCGCTATAAAAATAAGCAAGACAGGACACCGGAAAGGTCCAGGCTCTTGTCCTGAGGTTATAAGGGCCAAGGCAGTGCTCACTCCAGAAGGCTGGGATCCTGGACACACCGTGCATCCATGCTGTGTGCCCTGAACAAAAGGATGGCACCCTACCGCTGGCCTGGGAGTGCCAGGAGTCTCCGGTGGTTCTCTCAGACCCACCACCAGCTCCTCTCCAGAGATGCCAGATAAGACTGAGGACAGGAAATCACACAGCTCAACACCAGGATTCAGAAGTCTACCAAGTTATGGTCAAAAAGGGTACAAGAATGAGGCTGGAGGGTCCTGGGGCTAAAACTACGGGTTGAAATTCTCCATGAGAGGAAAGTCATATGGGGCTATGCATCAAACTCAGTTGCTCCATCATGTCTGTTTCGAAAACAGGAGAGATGTCTCACTCTCCCATCCACACACACTGTGTGTGTGTGTTAGTCAGTCATGTCCCACTCTTTGTGACCCCATGGACTGTATCCCCCAGGCTCCTCTGTCCATGGGATTTGCCAGGCAAGAACACTGGAGTAGGATGCCACTCCTTTCTCCCCATACACATCATGCTCACTCTGAATCCCTTGACTTGACTTTGAATTTACATGCTCATCCAACAGATGTTTGTGGCACATCTTCTGGGTGAGAAGGGCTGTGCTAGGCAGACACTATAGAGATGGAGAGACATCCATGACACGGGTCTTGCCTAGCTTGCTGTACACTGGGGAGTGTGTTGGGGGACAGGGAAGCCTTATTCAGGTGACTGATGACTGGTCTAGAGTGGTACAGCTTACAGGAGGATCAAGGCCAGGGCACCCACAGGGAGGAGAGATGGTGTCGGTGGCCCTGGTGGGGTGGGAGTGTGGAAGTCAGGAAGTTGGGTAATAGGTAAAAAAGGAGGGGGGTGGCAAGAGATTTGGGCAGTGGGTAAAAAGGGAGGGGGATGGCAGGAGGTTGGGTTTCCAAGTAGGATATGATTGGGGGCAGCATAGAGGGTGTGGTCAGCAAGGCATGTAGGGGTCAGGGCGTATGGAGGTATAAATGCCCACTGAAGGGTCTGAATCACCACATCATAGAGCCTCAGAGCCAGAAGATTCTAGAAAAGTTGTCTGGTCCAACTTGTCACCTGTGGCCAAGGTGGCCCCTCACTCATATGTTAGGAAGCTGGACTGTTTTCCCTCATTGAGCACAGTCTCCTACAAAGAGAGAGACTGTAAGTTCTCTAAGAGACCACATCCCACACTGGTTTAGACCCTAGACCGAGACCCAGCAGGGAGCTGGGAATGGCATCTGCTCCCAGGCCTGCTGACTGGCTGATCTTCCAAGAGAATAGAAAACTGCTTCCTTTAGGGGCAACACACTGCTCCTTTGCCCCTTGTCCCACGGCTCTTGGAAGGTAAGAGAGGGGAAAATGGCCCAATTTCCTTTTGAACAAGGCCCTACTCTCTCTTCTTTCTTGTGCTCAGCTGGGATGGCTTCATTCCAGATGACTCTGAGCATGCACACATGCACACACAAACACATACACATGTGCACACCTGTATATGCCACACACATGCACACACAAATGCAATGCTCCCACACATAAACACAGAAGTGGGAGCATTCTGCATGTGTTTCTAAAATGGGGTCTGTGCACTAACCATTGTCCAAGCATTAAATCTCTAATAGTCTCGTGTCCTCAAAATACAGGTCAAACTGACATCACCAAGAATCCTCCCCCAACCCTGCTATGTGCATGTACATGCACACACATACATGTGTAATGTGACAAACACAGCAAAAAGCCTGGAGGAGAGAGGAAGGATAGACAGATGCTCCAAAACAGAAAGTGATTGGTGATGCAAAGAAAACCAGGCCTGGAAAGACAGACAGACTAACCAACAGACAGTAACACATACACAGAAGAATGAAAGCCAGGGACAGAACAGCACCTGACAGAGTAGATGCTGCCATCCTTACCAGAGCCATGAGCTTCCGCAGACCTTCATTCAGACTTGCAGTCCTGCTCTGTTCCCCCAGAATGGCCCAAAGGAAGGGAATCTTTCCTTCCAGTCTTTGCAAAATAGTAACTATTTTACCACCAGACTAGACTTTCCTCCTGAAAATACTTCCCAGCCTCCACCTCCCACATCACACCCTTTACACCAGTGCTGGAGGTCAGTGAGTCCTGGGTCCTCCTACCTGTTCCAGGAGGGAGAGGCAGTCCACAATGTCCCTACCCCCACGTACCCCCTGCCCATCTGCTGTTTCCCTCGGCCTCTCTTCACTTCCACTCTGTGGGATGCTGAAGAAACTGTTTTCTCTAGAAACTCAGCCCAAAATATCCTCTCTGCCACCAACTCAATCCTACTCTTCCCTTAAGGTCCACCTCCTTCAAGAATCCTTCCCTGGGATTTCCCTGGTGATCCAGTGGTTAAGATTTCCCATTTCCAATGCAGGAGGCCTGGGTTCTATCCCTTGTCAAGAAATTAAGATCCCATATGCCATGTGGCACAGCCAAAATATAAAATAAAAATTAAAAGGGCCACCGCCCCCACTTGCTCACCTGCTAGCCCAGCCCAGTCCAGCCTGCCTCTCCCACCCCAGGCATGGCATAGTGGGCACTGGGTGCATTGGAGAGCTCACACCTGGTAACTCCCTGCCTCGCCCCCCGACCTGGCCTCAGACCATAGGACTCTGTGGATAGGGCCCCCAGCTCCGCCTCTCTGTGCCTATCCCCCTACCCAGCCTTTAGGAACTGCCTTGTTTCTGCTCCAAGTTTAAGAAGCATCTATGAATGAACCGACTGATAAAAGGAGCAGATATTTCCCCAAAACATTGCCTTTTACCCAAAGCCCTGTGGACTCATGAGGGAATTTCTCTTCCCTCATCATCTTCTCTCACATGAAAACTAGTTCCTTTATGAGCACAGTCCTTCCACCCACCGCCTGCCTCAAGCATCAGAGCAGCATCAGTCCATGCCCTGCACATCTCACCACCATCAGGTCCCTGGTGTCTCTGGAAGAAAACAACTCCAACAGTGTCACAGAGGAGCCCATGGCAGCCCAGCATGCACTGAACTGCAAAACTCTTAATACACTTTGAGGGACTTCCCTGGTGGTCCAATGGTTAAGACTTTGTGCGGTCAGTGCGGGGGGTATGGGTTCAGTCCCTCATCGAGGAACTAAGATCTCACATGCTGTGAAGAGTGACCAAAAGATAAAAATAAATGAAGGTGTCCCAATCCAAAAAAAAATCCTTTGATATTTTCCCATCACCATCCATTTTCTGTTTTTCCCTACCAGCTACAGGTAGCCCACACTCCCCTTCCACTCTAACCATCATTCATTCCATCTTGGTAGGAAATGGGC
This sequence comes from Okapia johnstoni, assembly GCA_024291935.2. Classification (NCBI taxonomy): domain Eukaryota; kingdom Metazoa; phylum Chordata; class Mammalia; order Artiodactyla; family Giraffidae; genus Okapia; species Okapia johnstoni. The sequence goes on along the minus strand of CM044314.1, from coordinate 39,850,653 downwards.
TGATTAACTCATTTCCCCTCACACCCACAACTGCACCTCCTTGCCAAGCCCTGAATTCTGTCCAGATATTGAATTCCTTAAAGGTAAGAGCCACTGCTTTTTCATTCCTGTATTCCTAGAACAATGCATAGTTATTGGAATCAGTCGACAACAAGAAATGAGGCAGGATGAAAGAAAAGGATGGAAGGAAGGGAATGGGGAGGAAGAGAAGAAGGAAGAAATGAAAGGAAGGAGGGAGAGAAGCAATGGACCAAGGAATCAAGTTTTGGCTGAACTCCAAGTAGAAGTCTATCTCTCTACCTGGCCCAGGAAAGATGTCATCTGAACAACGGCATCAAACCCTTTCAGCATGTCTCTCTGTTCCTCAGTATCCTCATCTCGATTGATGCTGATAAAACAGGACCTGCCTCAGAGGGCCCTCGTAAACCTTAAATAACTTACTGTGCACACAGCTCTGGGAGCAGCACCTGCCACATAGTAAACAATCACGCATTAGCCACTGTCTTTATCAGTCTCATCATCATGGGAATGGACTGTACGGGCCACACAGGCCCACACCTGCTTGCAAGAGGCAGCCTCGTCTTGTTAGCAGAGTCCTAATCCAGGTGAAGATACAGACCTGCAGGAGCATCTTTACCACGTGTTGAGCTGTCTCCTGTTGTGTGCACTTGAATGTGTGATTTATGGGGGCTAGCTGGGTGTGTCGACTGAGCGACTTCACTTTCACCTTTCACTTTCATGCACTGGAGAAGGAAATGGCAACCCACTCCAGCATTCTTGCCTGGAGAATCCCAGGGATGGCGGAGCCTCATGGGCTGGCATCTATGGGGTTGCACAGAGTCGGACACGACTGAAGCGACTTAGCAGCAGCAGCAGCAGCAGCAGCTGGGTGTGTGCTTTGTGCCTCCTGGTGTAATGACTTCGCCGGGAACTGACTGCAAACACTGAACCACAGTCATGCTTCACTGATGCCTCTTTGCTGGTAATCAAAGAACAGGTGAGCCAAGTTTCCAGATAATTGAAACTGATGTTCTTAAGCATAAACTTACTTTCTTTTGTTTTTTCTTTTCTTTTTTTCTTCTTTCCTTTTCTTTTTTTCCTTCTTTCCTTTTCTTACTTTCCTTCTTTCCTTTTCTTTCTTTCCTTCCTTCTTCCTTTCTATCAATCTTTCTTTCTTTCTCATCCTATCACTTTTGTCTTTCTTTTTTCTTTCCTTCCTTTCTTCCTTCCTTCCTTTCTCTCTTTTTCTTCTTCTTCCTTCCTTTCTTTCTTTCCTTCTATCATTGGGGTAAAAGTAATTCCCCATACATTCTGACTCCATTATGACTCCATCATTGTTCAGTGACTGGCAGCAGCTCAGGTGTAGTGGAAATGACACTGGACCCCAAATCAAAATGTTCTGCAGTTTGGTCCCCTCTGGTCCCCATCACCCAGCCACTGTCACAAATAAAAGGTATCATGTCTGTGAAAGTGCTAATAGTTGAGTATTCACAGAGGGGCCCTGGAGAATTCTGGAGGCTTCGGAGCCATTTACTCTACACTAAATAGCCCTGCCCCACCATGCTGAGCTATAATTCTTCCAACTCTTCCACTGCTGTTAGCTTTTCCAGTTGGAGTGCCCCAGTGCCTTCCAACTCTGCTTCTCTTACAGCTCTCCTCCCCCTGTGACCACCACTTCCTATCAACCACACAATCCTAACCTACCCATCACTTTCCAGCCAGTTGTCCTGTCCTCAGGGATGGCCACATGAGTGCCCAGAGACCCTCCAGCAACTCAGGAGCTACCTGCACAGTCCAGATCTCAAGGGGCCATCCATCTCTTATCTGAAGCCCTCTTCCTGTCCCTCCCAACAGGGCCTAGGCCACTACTCATAGCAAGTGTTCAGGATGAAAAAAACAGGGGAATTTATCTCATTCTGCCACAAAGAAAGCCATTACCAAACTACTCAGCTAAGAAGGAAGAGTTCACCAAGCACACAAACCCCGATAAGCATCTCCTTGCTTTCTTAGAGTTTTTCCACTCCTTATACACAATTCTGAAACTAGGAAAGTGACTGGGTCTTCAAGTAGGTTTAATAATCTCCCTGGGACATTGTGGGGAGATAAGGCCTCAGGCCAGAGCTCACGGCAGCCTCACCATCTGCAGCTGCCACAGGCTGTGTATAGCTTGCTTGCTATGGGACATCAGTCCTCAGAGGAACCTAGGCCTCCTCTCTTGGAAACCGGGATCAGACTGGGAAGGAGTCCTGCCCAGACTCCCCTACACTCTCAGAGGATTGGGGGTCTGAAGCCCCTGGGACTGCAAAGGCTCCTGGAGCCCTGCTGGGGACCTGGCCTGGGCTGAGGTCAGGCTGATACAACAGGATGCAGCCATCCATCTGCTTGGCCAGAAAAACGTATCAAAGCCTTCACAGCCACTGTGTCAGCACCTTTGTGTTATGAGGTGCTCTGGGGCCCCAAATTCATTTTAATTTTCAATGTAGAGAGTGGTCATTTTTATAAATAGGATGAAACTCCCTGCTTTCAGAAACAGAATACACAGAGCACAAATTAGTATTTTTGGTTATTCACCCACATGATTGTGATGGAAGTGCCATGAAGATGGGGACTTTTGTGTCTCTGCTCCCTGCCTTGTCCTCGGTGCCTAGAACCATGCTTGGCATCTGCAAGATGCTCAGGAAACATAAGCAAGGTACCTTCCCATGCAGGGCTCTGGGCACCAGAGGACAGATGGGTGGATTTCTCTCCTCCTGGCAGAGCTCACGGTCCAGCCTGTTATGTTTACACTCGATTGGAATGACTCCACAACACAGGCTGCCCACTAGGGAACTTTTGAGCCACGGCATCTGTGTTTTAACATCTGTCTTCTCTTTCTCTTTGCTAGACTGTCAGTTGTCACTTAAATTGCATGGAATTGTAAACAGGATGTGAAGTTAAGATCATTCTCAAGAAGGGCAGGTATGTGGCTAGACAACACCTCTCCATCACAACACAGAGCCTTGCATGCCTCTCCCCATTCATTCCAGCTGATGGCGCCGACTGAAAAGAAGCCCTTCCAACCCTTGATCCAATACAAGAGTCATGTTTTGCAGGTGAGGAGGCTGAGCTCCAAAAGTGAAGTGACACCTCACGTCAAGCAGCACAGGGAAGCAGAAATAAGATCAGTGTCCAGGTCTTCTGAGTCCTACCCCAGGACTCAAGGCTCTGAGCAGCTGTGAGCCTGCTTCTCTCATCCTGGCCACAGACTCACCCTAATTTTCTGTTGGCTGGGGATGGGGTAGGGAAGATAAATGAGCTTGTTAAAACTATTCCTAGAGTGGAAAATATATAGACATTGTTCCTACTTGCTCAACATCATATGTCATCAGGAAAATGAAAATTAAGTTAATGAACCACCACTACACACCTATTAGAATGACCCAAATCCAAAACACTGACAGCATCAAATGTTGGCAAGAACATGGAACAACAGGAACTCTCATTTGTTGATAGTGGTAATGCAAAATGGTACAGCCACTTTGAAAGAAAGTTTGGCAGTTTCTTAAAAAACTAAACATACTCTTACCACACCATCCAGCAATTGCACTGCTTTCTATTTACCCAAATGAGCTGGAAAATCATACCCACACAAAGACCCGTACATAAGTTTATAGAAGCTTTATCTATAATTGCCAAAACCTGGAAGCAAATATGATATTCAACATAGGAATGGATAAACAAACTGTGATACATACAGACAATGGAATATTATTCAGCAATAAGAAGAAATGTGCTATACAGTCATGAAAAGACATGGAGGAAACTTACATGCCTATGAGTACATGAAAAAAGCCAACCTGAAAAGGTGACATGCTGTATGATTTCAGCCTTATGACATCATGGAAAAGGTAAAACTACCAGAGACATAAAAAGATTGGTAGCTGCCAGGAGGTTGCAAAGGAGAGAAAAGATAGATAAATTGACAGAGGACAGGGGATCTTTGGGGCAATGAAACTATTATTCTGTTTGATACTGTAATGGTAGATACATGTCATTACATATTTTTCCAAACCCATAGAATGTACAATATCAAGAGTGAAGCTAATGTCAAGTACAGACTGTAGTTAAAAATAATGGTTCAATATCGTCTCATTAATTGTAACAAATGTACCACCCTAATGCAAAATGTTGATAGGGAAAACCAAGAAGGGAAAAAGGGAATGATATATGGCAGCTCACTGTACTTTCTACTCAAATTTTTTAAACCTAAAAGTGCTCTAGAAAATAAAGGCTTTTAACTTTAAAAAAAAAAAAAAACCTATGCCTAGAGTGAAAATATATAGGCACTGTCTTCTTGATAAAATCATGAGCTTTAGTCCCTGGGTCAGTGACACTGGGTGCAGAAGACGGGCTGACTGATCTCTGTCACCTGGTCCAGCCACAGTGAGTGTCAGGATCTGAATAACTTGAACACAGTTCTTGATTCTAAGTACCCTGGACCTGGTACTAAGCCAGGCTGACACTGAACAGAGAAGCTGTGATCTGGGGTCATCAGGGCTGCGTTTTAAGAGTCCTTTCCACTCCATCAGTTAGCAAAGGAGAGTGTGTGGACCATGTCTCAGCATCCTCTATATCATGGAAATGACTCTGGATGCCTGATTTGAATCCCCCTGCCAGGCTCACCCCCTCCTCTCCTTGCTCTATCCTTAGGGATCCTTGGTAAATGCCAAGAGTCCTTCAGCATCAGAATGCAACCTGTTGGGGGGATTGAAAGTAAGACCTCCATGGCAGAAGCCACTCAGGGACACGCGGCAGCCTCTGGGCTAACAGATTGACACAGCATCACGTGCAGGCACAAGCGATAAAAGACTCATCATTTCGCTAAAGCCCTCTTTATTCACCCTGTACTTTTCCACACATTTCATTTCCCATCATGGCTGACTGCCTTGAGCATTCATGTGAAAACAGCAGATTTTTGCCTGTGTGTGTTACTCCCTGTCTCCTCCCAATAATGCAGTTTATTGGATTCTCAGAAATGACAGAAACACTTGGTGTGCTCATGAGGGAGAAATAAACAGAAAGGGAAGTAAAATAACCAGTGACACAGACAGGGAGAGGGGCCGGGGCCTGTCATTTGCTGGGAACAGTGAATTCAAAGCTGTCATGGGTCGGTAGAAGGGTCCCTGGCAAAGACTTCATTTAACAGATGAGGAAACTGAGGCCCAGAGAGGTGAGTTCTCCCAAGCTCTCTGTGTGGAGGAGAATGAGTGCTGTTGGCTCTTTATTGATTTCTTTCTTTTTTTAACCAGAAACAATTAGAAAATAATATATTTATTTATTTTAATTTTTGTTTTATATTGGTATGCGGCCGGGTCGGGAAGATTCCCTGGAGTAGGAAATGGTGAGCCACTCCAATATTCTTGCCTGGAGAATCCCATGGACAGAGGGACTTGGTGGGCTACCGTCCACGGGGTCACAAAGAGTCAGACGCTACTGAGCAAGTGAGCATGTATTGAGCACACATGCACAGTTGATTAACAATGTTGTATTAGTTTCAGGTGTACAACAGAATGATTCAGTTATACACACATATGTATCTATTCTTTTTCAAACTCTTTTCCCATTTAGATCACGTGCTAAGTCACTTTAGTAGTGTCTGACCCTATGGACTGTAGCCCCCCAGGCTCCTCTCTCCATGGGATTCTCCAAGCAAGAATACTGGAGTGGGTTGCCATGCCCTCCTCCAGGGGATCTTCCCAACCCAGGGATCGAATCCATGTCCTACTACTTCTGCATTGGCAGGCACCAGGCATTGCTAGCATCACCAAGGAAGCCCTCCATTTAGGTCACTACAGAGTATTGATCAGAGTTCCTTGTGCTATACAGTAGGTCTATGTTGTGTACCTGTTTTAAATATAGCAATATGTACTTGTCAATTATGCGTTCCTTTCTTATTAAGGCCAAAAAGCATGAGGAAGTATTCTGAGCAGGGCCGAAGAATATGGGATTGCATATTATGGGGTTGTAACAATAAGTCACTGATTCCGTTTCTCATCGGGGTCTTTCTGAGTCATTTCTTTCTCACTCACCCAGTAGAAGGCCCACAGGTCAGTAGAATGAGAGGTCAAATGTGAAAAAGGAGGACAGAAACAGCACATTTGGAGCACCATGATGGTAGGTCCAGTGTGTGGCTGGGAACGTTGAACATGTTAATTCCAGTTCCCAAGATCATCCCCTGAAAATCTTTCTAGAATAGACTCTGTGGTCCCAAAGCAGGATACCCCAGGAAAGATATATCATAAGAGCCAGTCTTGACTGAAGACTTATTATTTGCTACATGTTAAGCACTTAAATGGTGGCCAGTGTTAAAGACTCTGCCTGCCAATGCAGGAGATGAAGGTTTGATCCCTGGGTTGGAAAGATTCCCTGGAGGAGGAAATGGCAACCCACTCCAATATTCTTGCCTGGATAATTCCATAGACAGAGGAGCCTGGAGAGTTACAGTCCATGGGGTCACAAAGAGTCAGACACGACTAAGCAACCAAGTACATCAGATACACAAGCACTTAAATGCTTTAACTCATTTAAATCTCACAAGAGGGAACTTCCCTGGTGATCCAGTGGTTAAGACTTTGCCTTCCAGTGCAAAGGATACGAGTTCAATCACTGGTAGCGGAGCTAAGATCTCACATGCCTTTTGGCCAAAAAAACAAAGCATAGAACAGAAGCAATATTGTAACAAATTCAATAAAGACTTAAAAAATGGTCCAAGTCAAAAAAAAAATTTTTTTTAATAAATCTCACAATGACCTTAAGAGGTAAGGATGGTTATTCTCTTTTTTCCAGATTACATAACTGAAGCACCCAAGGGACATGGGGACTTCCTTGAGGTCACAAAGCTAGTCAGCCATGGGTGGGGCTGGGTTTTATCCCAGAAGTCTTGCCCCAGAGCTGAGGGCCTGCATGCCTCCCTAGCTTTCGAAATGTCCACTCATCTCGAGCCAGACATGGCGTGAGTTTCTTCCACAAATGGAGCCCAGATGAGCTCTTTTTAAGAGCTCCTCCTACATCATCTCATTTGGTTATCACAATACCCTGCAAAGTGGGCAGAACAGATATTTGTCCCCATTTAACAAAATAAGAAAAACAAAGTAGTAAATCCTGGTCACACAACTGACAGGTGGCTGTGCACAGATGAAGGTCTTCATCTGTGGCTTCACTTCATGGCTGTTCACCCTACCCCACCCTGTCCCCAACTCCCCTGAACCCAGGACATCCCTCAAGAGAATTTCCGAGTCTAATAGCAGTCCCACGCAACTCCAAGTGGAATGTCCTGTCTAAGTTTCGAGAGAAGGGGAGGAGAGCTTTATAACAAACAACCACTCCCATCTCTGAGTGCCTGGTTATTTCTCAGGTTTCCTATATAGGCGCTGCAGCTCAACAAGGTTTGCTCCAGGAGCTATATCCTCGTTGACTTCATTTGGGCTGGTTTGGGGGGAGACCATGGGAGAAGAAACCACACTCATCATCTCCCCAAACCTCTCTTCTTTCCTCCTCTGTGCACCTTCCCCAGACTCACCTCCTTTTTCCTTCTCCTCCCAGTCACGCAGCTTTTGAACAACCCCCATCAGCACAATGTGTTAGTAATTGTTCAGTGAGGGTGACATTTAGATTCACAGTCCTGGAAGAAATTGCATGGATTTGGATTCACCAGAACACTAAATTTAACCAACCCTGAGGGCCCCTGGGTGGGCAGGGGGAAGTAGGGGAGGGGAAGTAGGGGAGGAGAAATGAGGAGAAGATTTCAGCCTGGGACTAGTCCTGCAAAATGCAGGTGCTGGATCAGCCTGGGCTGCCCCTCCCCGCTCAGCAGGAAGTGGGGAAATGGAGCTTCAATCAGCCCACATTCACCTTTCCCTATTGTCAGGTGCTTGCTCTGAAAGCCCCTAATCATTTCTTTTATTGTCTGGCTTAACACAAAGCAGAGCAAAGCAGTGTCAAAGCTGAATGTCTCTCAGCAGAAAGCCCCAAGGTATGTTGATATATGTGTATAGACATATGAATATATGCACACCATCTCTCTCTCTCTCTCTCTCTCACACACACACACACACACACCTCGATTAAGAAGGATGTGGTGAAGGGAAGCATGCAGAACAGAATCCCCACACTCAAGCTTATATCTTCTCCTATAAAATGAGAACAGTGAGGAAGAAACCCTGATTTTCATCTTCCCAACTCCCAAATGTCCTCCTTAGTGAGACTTGCCCAAGACTTGCATTGACAATGGAAGTCCAGTGTGCCCTTGTACTAATTTGTGGAGCGTGTATAGTCTGAGCGTTCTTAGAATTCAGAATCACCAGGATTTTTTTTGCATTTCCTCAGTGTCTCCTTTTGGCCAAGGGATATAAAGTGCTGGCAAAGTAACTTCAGCTTTATCTCCTTCCTCTGTTCTCCAGAGATGGGGATTGACATATATACACATTGATATGATGTATAAAATAGGTAATTAATGAGAAGAACCTATGGTATAGCACAGGGAATTCTATTCAATGCTCTAGGGTGACCTAAATCCCCAAAAGAAGGGATATATGTATACATATAGCTGATTCACTTTGCTGTACAGTAGGAATTAAGACAACACGGTAAAACAACTATAGAGTTAGCTGCTCAGTCATGTCCGACTCCTTGTGACCCCATAGACTGTAGCCCACCAGGGTCCTTTGTCCATCAAATTCTCCAGGCAAGAATACCGAAGTGGGTTGCCATGCCCTCCTCCAGGGGATCTTCTCAACCCAGGGATCAAACCTGGGTCTCCTGCATTTCAGGCAGATTATATACCACCTGAGCCATGAGGGAAGCCTAAAAGCAACTATACTCCAATGAAAATTAAAAAACAACAGTCATTGGAACTTAGGCAGGACTCTTAAAAATAAAAAGAGGTTAGTTCTGCCCATAAGATTTAGGGAAATAAATCAATGACCTACAAATATTTGCCTCTCATGTGGAAACACTTAAGCCCCCATAAAGCATAATACCCTGGGCTATTTTGTTGTGTAATAAGATGCAAAGCAGGAACCAGATGTAGCAGAGTGAAACAAACTATTGTCTTAACAGCTGGAACCAGGATGCCTCCTAGAGAGGGAACAGTCTTTGCTTAGGAAAAGACTTCTTGGAAGACATGGTGTGAATGATGGATTGCACTAACATCCCCAGCTTCCCAGGCTGTGTGTAGCTATGTCCTTCTGCAGTGCTTCCCACACTGACTCCAGGCAGGGCCATGTGAATGAGAAGATAGCAAAGAGATGGAAGCAGAGGCTGGAAAAAATCTTGCATATCTTCACTCTCTTTTCTATCCTGCCTATCCACCACCATGAGAACATGTCAAGGACTGGTCCGAGAGTGGATGAGAGACCCCTGGAAGAAAGTCAAAGGCATCCTTGACCAACCAAGAGGACCCATGAGCTGACAATCTATACATGAATGTTCCCAGCCAAGGTCAGCAGGACCGCCCAGCTAATCCATAGACTCATCAGAAATAATAAATGATCGTTGTCAAAGACATAGAATTTGGGGGGTGGTTTGTTACACAGCACTAGTTAATACACTTGGCTTGGAAAGTAAGTCCCAGAAGGCACTGGATTACAAGGATCAAAAGATATCATTAAACTGCAAGGAACAAGAGTTGGGAATAAGGGAAGAGCAGAGTAGAGAAAGAAAGGCAGGAAGGAAGAGGGGAAGGCCAAGTGAAATGATAATTCGAGATGGCTAATGTTCAATTCTAAATTGTATATTACTCCAGTATAGGCTTCCGTGGTGGCTCAGACAGTAAAGAATCTGCCTGTAATTCAGATCCCCTTGCCAATGCAGAAGACATGAGTTCAATCCCTGGGTCGGGAAGATCTCCTGAAGAAGGAAATGGCTACACACTCCAGGATTCTTGCCTGGAAAATCCTGTGGACAGAGGAGCCTGGCGGACTACAGCATATGGGGTCACAAAGAGTCAGATGTGAATGAGCGACTTTCACTTTCACTCCATTATATCCATCTTTTATTCAGTAAAATCTGCTTCCTACATAAAGACTTGTGGGTGTGAGTGAATGAGTGTTTACACATCTGTGTAACTCATAGGAAGAGCATGAGTTCCATGCCTGAGTCAATATGAGATGGAGGAAAAATAGGATCCACAACTCATTTGGTGACAGCACAGGCTCAGGGACTGTGGGAATGTTCGTCCTTCAGGGATTTGCAGAAGTCTTGGAGGAAGCATTGGGCTCCTTCTAAACATGGAGCAAGAGTTTATGCCAATCTTATCTCAGATAGGTGCACCAGCTGACTTCCAGGGTAAGGGCATGACACATGTTCTTAGGACCCTTCTTCATGTGAGCTCCCTGCTGGATGGAACACAATTTAAAAAATACCCAGTCCTGAGTTCCCCCTTTTCCTAGCTCATCCTCATACATCAGTGCAGTACATGCACACACATACACACACAGAGCATAGCACAGCACACAGACTCAATACCCACGAGCCTCTCCTGAGCTTCTTGGAAGTCTCCGAAGTCAAGGGGAACTCACCACGAAGCTAACAGAATTTAAGCTTCAGAGCTTCTCACGTCCATGATCCATTCCAAAGTTCAATATCCAAATTTATTCACAAAATTGGGTATTCTTTTTCTTAAAAGATCACATTAGCCTGAAGCACCACAAAGCCTGAATCCACCTCTACTCTAACAGCTTCAATCAAACATCTAGCTCTCACACCAGGCTCTTCTCACTTTGAGCCACACACAGACTCTGTGACCATGGGGTTCTACTCAGGAATAAGCAGGGGGGTGTGCACCTCACTAGACCCCTCCATTAAGAGCAAGGTACCTGGGCTTTCCAGATGGCGCTAGTGGTAAAAGAGCCTGCCTGCCAATGAAGGAGATGTAAGAGGCATGGGTCCAATCCCTGGCTAGGGAAGATCCCCTGGAGGAGGGCACAGCAACCCACTCCAGTATACTTGCCTGGAGAATCCCATGGACAGAGGATCCCGGCGGGCTACAGTCCATGAGGTCACACAGAATCAGACACGATTGAGCGACTTAGCACACACTCACGCACCTGGACCCCCACCCCTGCCCCATATGTCTGCTGACAACATGGAGTTATCCTCGTTTGTTGTCATGGTTAAGACTTCAAAAAATTCCCCATCCACAGGTAGTAGAAAAAGACAGGTCCCAGAACATCATCAGAGACAAAGTCAGAAATCCATGGTCACTTTTTTTTCTCCTTCCCTTCCCTCTATCATTATCTCTTCTTCCCTCTTTCAACTTAACCACTCTACATCCTCCAGGACCATCTCCTCCCACTACATAGCTTTAAGCACATCTGCCTGCTTAACAGATACCTACGTCTCAACACAACAAAAAGTCATCTGTCCAAACACATCTGAACATCCTCCTGCTTACCTCCTACAAAAGAATAACACAGCTTACTACCTTGGCATTCAGTCCAGAGACCATGGAAATACAAATTTCTTCCTCTGTGTTCATCCCCACATTCAACCAATTACAAAGGCTTTTCCATTTTCCATTGGAAACATGCCTCCAGCCTGTCCACTCCCAGTCTGTACTGTGACCACCTATGCCTGGGCCTGGACTATTGTCCCTGGCCTGGCCACCCTGGCTCCAGCCCCACTCCCCTCCAATTCATCCTCCCACCCTGAGCCAGGATGATAGCTCTAAGATGAACTTGTAACTCTGATTCCCCCATGCCCTCTTCAGTGGTCCAGCACTAATCACCACCATCTGAGCTCCTTTATTAGGTATCAGAGGTCTTCCAAGATTCACCACCACCACCACCACCATCACCCCATCCAGCAGCCTCGACTCTCACTTCAGCCCTCTTAACTCCCTCTGGTATCCCAACCTCCATGACTGTTATCATTTCCTGTCTCCTGGCTATTTCTTTATCATAAGGTGCTTTGCACCCTTCCTCTATTCCCTTTCTATTTATCTAGACTTAGCTGATGCCCAGCACACCCCCTTCCCAGGTGGACTGCTCATTCACTCCCTCAAGCACTGGTTTGCATTTGTACCATTGCCTTTCTTGCACCTAGTAGTCAATAACAGCTGTGTAAATCACACATCGCTGGGGGTCTCCTGGTACTTATCATTAGCTTAAACCCCAATTTGTGGCCAGTGGAAATCCAAAAACCAACTTTAGATTTCTATGAATTCCTGGGAAGCTACATCTTCATGGTCACCCATGGTTATGGGCTTTTACCTTTATTGAATGAATAGAAGAAAAAAATAAATATCTCCACAAGGCATTAATGAGTATTGACTACTCTAAACGTCCTTAGGCCATCCACACCAGGAAATTTCCATTACATCTTCACCCCCAGGGAGTCCACCAACTAACAGCCACTCCTTGGCTCCTCTTCCTGCCTCCTCCCCTAGCTTCTCCCATCAGATTCCCTTTAGGAACCCCCAATTTTTTCCTCCTTTATTGTGCAAAACCCTGCATCATGGTCTGACAGCCTAGGTCTGACAGCCAAACTCTGCTGCAAGATCACAATCATGCCATGAAGCCCACAAGACCCATCTCTAAGGCTGTAAAAAGCAAAATTAATTCCCTTTCAAACTGTCCATCTCCTCCACAGACTATGCCCTCCCGCCAGCAGAACAGGCTTTATCCACCTTGATATCCCCAGGGTTTAGCACAGCATCTGACACATAGCATGCCTGCAACAAATGTTTGCTGAGTTAATAAATGAACACATTCACAAATGATTCTGCAGCCCACCCCACCCTCACTGTCTGGTTGCTTGACCCTCAGAAGAAGTGATACAGCATGAATGGAGGACGGAAGGCTGGAGAAGGTGGGTTCACGATGGTTCAAATTTCCTTCCTGCTTCCTCCTGGACCTCACATCCCCCTGCTGAAGACTGGCCTCTTTCCCATCAGATGCATTATCTCTGCCACCTTCAGTGGTGGATCAGCATATTTCTGCATGAAATAAATGTTGTTTTCTGGTGTACCCAGGTTTCATTAGTCTTCCTGTCAGAAAGAATCAAAGAAGAGGCGATGAGAGCCTGGCAGAAAGGGGCTTCTTGCTTACAGCAGGCAGAAAAGGCTCATGGTACCCAAGGAAAAAGAGGGAGGAAGGGAGAGAGACGGAAAACTCACTTCCTCATTTAATCAAGTCGAAACACAGATTATATGAGGTTGAAAAACAGTCACCTTGTTCTCGCCCCAGTCTCTTGCTCTGTCTGGAGCTATAAAACCCTTTGCGATTTTATCTTTTCATAAACTTTTATTGAATCTGATGTTCAAGGGGCCATGGAAGATCATCCAATTAAACTCCCCCCACTAATCCTACTCTTAAACCCCAGCACTAAACTGATGGGAGATTAAAAGCTAATAAAGATGACAAATGAGAGGTGATCTGCAGGTTGATAAGGGAAATGGAGTCCGGTGGGGACTGGCCAGAAACGAGCCAGGCTTGATTCTAGAAAACCAAGGAGTAAAGAGGGCTTTCACGGTGGCAAATTCAAAGAGCTCTAAAAAACAACATAGATGCCCATGGCAAAGTCCTGCTCTGTGATGCTGTGATCCTGGGCTAAGACAGGCTGCCCAGGACTATGTGATACAGCAGGAAGTGGGTTGGACTTGGCACAGACAACCTGGTCTGAAATACCAACTTGCTGTCACTAACTGTGGGACACAATGGAACCAGAGTTATGTTAATTTGCCATTCCTAATACAAATACTATCATAACAACAGCCATACAGCAGCCCCTTGTAGAGCACCAACCACATGCCAGATATCATCATATGAATGTAAGTCACGTATGAGTGTGAAAGGAGTGTTAGCCCACTTTACACACTGGAAAACTAAGGTTCAGCAGCAGACAATTTCCCACAGTCCCACAGTTAGTGGCAGAGTCAATATTACAACCCTGTCTTTCTGAGAAAATAATCCCACTTCATGTGGTTGTGTTGATGATTTAATGATGGTTCTGGGTTCATTGTAGCCACCCCCAGGTAACTTCTTTCCTCACCTTAGGGCTCATGCCTTGGAATTTTAACATCTCAAAAGAATCCATATATTCCTCACCACCACCATTCCAAAATGCAATTTTTAACTACAGGGTAAGTGAAAAATTGTTAATATCCATGCCAGATAGTTTATATCAATTTATTTAATCATTCCACAGGCATCTATGAAAACCTTTCTTTGCCAGACTCTTTCATAAATATGTATCAAACTAATCCTCACATCAGCCCTGAGAAGTAGGAATTATTTTCTCATTTTAATTAATGAGTACACAAAGGCTTAGAGAATCTGAATGATTCTCCTGGGATCACAAAGCTAATAGTGACAGGGATGAAATTCAGACCCACATGGACTTGACGCTTGAGTCCGACTTCTCCCTCTGCTCCATCCGGCCCTGATTAGTATCCAGTCTAGTGGGTAGGAATGAGACCCATGACTATACGGGATAGACACACTGTCATGGTAGTTTCCCCAGAGGGCATTTCAAGAATGGATTCATGGAAAGCATAGCATTTCTTTTCTGGGCTTTCAGAGGTGCTGAGTTGTGGATGTTGCAAAAAGGGACATTCCAGGTGAAAGAACAGTATGAGCAAATGTAAGAGAGGAAACAATGGAGCCTTTTGGGGGGATTTGGAGGACCCCAGTTTGGTTGCATTCTGTAGATTTCAAGAAGAGAAGACATGACATTTAATGAACGTTGGGTGAAGTCAGGAGCACCTCGTGTGTTCCTGGAGAAGCAGTAAGAAGGCAAGTTAAAAGCAGCCTATCGCACCATCTTTCCTTCCTTCTCAAGGGACCACATCATTTGCTGTTGTTATTCAATCACTAAATCATGTCCAACTCTTTGTGACCCCATGGACTGCCAACGCAGGACCACATCATAGGCCACCTAAAAAACAAACAAGTATGACAGCTCTTCTCACAGTTGACAGAAAAGGCAAATTTCCAGGGTGGAGTAGGAGGAGGAGCTGGAAGTCAGAAGACAGGGTAGGGTTCAGCCACTCCCAGCCCCCACCTGCTTTCACGTGTCCCTTTGTTCCTAAGGAGAACAAAAGAGTTGAAGGAATGAATTCTTCTCCTGGGTAATTCCATCAGCACTTAGTGAAGAATTCACATTGGCTTAAACCACCAGGCCTCTGCCATATTCTGAATCATCCTAGCCCACATGCACTTGAATCTTAATGGAATGGTGTGACAATTAATTCTATGTGTCGACTTGACTGGATTAGGGGATGACCAGATCTCTGATAAAATGTCATTTCTGTGAGTGCCTTGAGGTTGCTAATCCAGAAGAGATTAGCATTTGAATTTGTAGACTGAATTGAACAAAAAGGTAGAGAAAGAAAAGATTCTTTCTTCCCCCATCCTTCCCCCCAACACGCACACCCCTGCCTGACTGCATGAGCTAGAACACTGATCTCCAGTTGCCCTCAGTGCCCAGACCTTTGAACTAACCCATCAGCCTCCCAGGGTCTCTAGTCTGTACACGGTAGATTGTGGAAATTCTCAGTCTCTATAATCACTTATAATATGAGCCAGTTCCTCATAGTAAATGTCTCTCTAGATATGTTTGTGTGTGTTTGTGTATGTATGCACACACAGATAGATGAAGATGGAGATGTGGGTTGGAAGATGGAGATGATTGTGGAGATGGAGATGAAGATAGAGATGCAGATGTGAATGCAGAGATGGTATTGACATAGGGAGATCCTATCAGTTCTGTTTCTTAAGAGAATCCAAACACAGATTTTGGTATTAAGATTGGTTCTAAATGGATGGAATTCTAAGGATGAGTTTCCTGAATTGGTTCTGGGGTTTCTTAAACAGACCCTCTTATCTCATTAGATTTAGAGACTGATGACTCTATTTCCAGTAGTAAAAAGAGCACTGAGAGTTCATAACAAACAAACTACCTTCTTCTGAGGCTCCACTATTTCTTTCACTCCTTCAATCTCATTTTTTCATCACAGATATACAATGTAGCTTTGATTAATCTCACTTTTCCAGACAACAAAACAAAGCCCAACTAAGGCTCAAAGAGCAAGAGACTCAAGGACACACAGCTGGTTCAAAGTCTCACTTGTCAGTATGGACTTTTTTCACTGCATCAGTTGTTCTCAGTCCTGGCCAGTCATTAGAATAACCCAGAGACCCCACCTCAGGCAAGTCTCTGGCAGTGCAGTCCAGGCCTTGGCAGATTTTAGAAGCCCCTCAGGCAATTTGATTTGCAGCCAAGATTGACAACCACTGAGCAAAAGTTGCTTTTCTCAAAGACAACAGACTTGAGTCCATCCACCGCAATGCCATCCCCCACCTCAGCCTCACCTACCAAGCAAACCCAGCCCATGCCTGACTCTTTTTACAAGTTAATATTCATTTCATCACATTTAATTAACACAGGGAGACTGGAGCTGTCTCAGCATTGCACCCAGCTAGCAGGAGCCCGTGCCTCCCTCGGAGTTCAATCACAACACTGTCTTACACAATTAGCTTCCTTACTCCTGATCTGAAGGGTCTGCGCCCATAAATATCAACCAATTTTATTGATATTTGTAATTAAAACCACCAAACGGGTCACACTCGGTTGAGCAACTTTGCAACACACACATCCATAATGGGAACATGAGCATATTTGTGTGTGACATTCGATAGATCATAATCCTAGGCATTTCTCATTTTCAGAACATCCTGTGGGTACCAGCTAATTAAGGCCAGTGTGTCTCCTGGGACAAAGGCATTCTTTCAACATACCTCTTTGATTGTCTTTGTTCCTGAAGTTTTAGGAAATCTGAGGGCTCAGAAAGAAGGGAGCAGGCTAAAAACCACAGGGAGCAAACAGAAGCTCTCCATCTGACCTTGCCCATCTGTCAAGTTCCATCTTACCACAGCTTCTCTTTTGCAGCCTCCTAAAGGGAAAAAAAAAAATTAACTAATGGCAATAAGAAGGTGGCACTAGTGGTCAAGAAACTGCCTGCCAATGCAGGAGACAGAAGAGATGCAGGTTTGATCCCTGGATTGGTAAGATCCCCTGGATGAGGGCATGGAAACCCACTCCAATTTTCTTGCCTGAAGGACCCCATGGACAGAGGAGCCTTGTGGGCTACAGTCCATTGGATGGCAAAGAGTTGGACATGACTGAAGTGACTTAGCACACACACCAAGCCTCCCCAGAGGCTCTAAGTCTATTTCTCTAGGTTTTTCTCTCTTGGCTTGACTCGTCCCTTCCATCCAAAAAATTAGGTGGACAAAGTCTGATTCATCCCTTGGTTCAAAACTTTAGTAGCTAGAGTGTTAGGTGCCAACATCCAGTAGCACCATGTTCTTATCTCTGTGTTGTCCTAGTTGTAGCTACACCCACAGGTTGTTTGGGATCCTAATTGGGTGGATTTTACCAAGAAATTACCAACAGGGTGATCCATGTGCTGGGTGGAGATCCAGAGCAAAGCATTGCTACTGGTTAAGGAGTAATAGGCATGTTTGAACTTGGAAAACAAAATGAAGCAGGGCAAAGGCTACCAGAGTTTTGCCGAGATAGCACACTGATCATAGCGAACACCCTCTTCCAAAAACACAAGACACAATTCTACACATGGACATCACCAGATGGTCAATACCGAAATCCGATTGATTATATTCTTCGCAGCCAAAAAGAGGGCAGGAGGAGAAGGGGATGACAGAGGATATGATGTGGTTGGATGACATCGCCAACTCAATGGACATGAGTTTGAGCAAACTCTGGGAGATAGTGAAGGACAGAGAGGTCTGGCGTGCTGCAGTCCATTGGGTCACAAAGAGTTGGACACAACTGAGTGACTGAACAACAACAACAGTTAGTATAATAGAACAGAAGTCATGGCCACTCACAGGACCAGCAGAGGCCCAGGTTATCAGCTCCATTCACCTCTCATTTTCCCTTTCAAACCTCATCACTCATATATACCCAGGGAGATTTAAGACCTCTTTTCCCAAATCCCCTAACAGCACTCTTACAAGAAATAATCAGTCTTCGAGAGAGTTACTAGGAAGCCATTCTATCCCAAAGGACAGGCTCTTGAGTGCCAGGGTGGGAAGATTATTCCTCTGGTGACTTAAAATACATCCCTTCATTTCCAAACCGCTAAAGGGTAGAAGGTAATTCCAGGGGCAGCAAGAAGACTAGTGGAGAGAGAGTGCAGAGGGATGGATGAAAGCAGACTGCTAGGCAATGTTAGAGTGACAGCATTTTTACTGTGTAATGACTGATACCCTACCTGCTTTCCCAAATGATCCGAGACAGTTACAGTAATAGGCTCATATCCAATAAAGCCATTAACATAGAAATAAGGAGGACATATAAACGTCTGAAGAGGTTGACACTGAGTAGCCAAGTTTCCCATTATCCCAAGAGCCAAGGTAGGAACAGTGGGTTTAAGTGAGAATGAGGTGTTTCATTGATCACAAAACAACTTACTCAATTACTAGGGGTTAACAATCCAATCTGCGTTTAATCTTTGAGTCTTTGGAACCAGATCTCTCTCTCTCCTGCTGCCTAACTATGAAGAGTTTCACAGTCCAGCAAGTATCTCACCAACCATGGCTATCAAAAGGCATGAAATCAGAGGCTTTGAGAGCCAGAAAGGACTTTCTACATCACTGAGGAAAGCTTTCTACTAAGTTCAGGCATTCTTTTCAAAGCAGCTGTATCAGAGTTGTACAGCATCTACTTGAATACCTCTAAAGACAGGGCACTCATTACCTGATAAGTTATTTCTCCTGAGAGTCCATTCTACAGCTACACAATTTGCATCATTAGTTAGAAGTCTCTTTCTTAGATAAAAACAAAACCCATCCCTTTGGAAAAAACTACCAGTCACTTCCAAACCTGACTGAACTTCAAAATTACCTGGGATGCTTTTGAAAAGAGATTCTGGTACAAGTATTAATTTTAAGAAATTATCAATATTATAAATATTAAGGAAACAGTGTGACATTATCTGCTAAAGCTGAGCACATGGCTTTACAATCCTCCTCTTGGGTGCACACCTAACATAAATATTTGCACACACACACCAGAGACCAAAATATTCTCAGCATTATTCACGACAGTCAAAAACTGCAAACTAAAAAAAGTCTCAGCAGTAGAATGGGTAAATTTGGTTGTATTCAGAAAACTGAATATTCTAGAGCACAGCTGTCCAAAAGCATTTTCTGTGATGATGAAAATGTTATGTTCTACTGTGTCCAATACGGTAGCTTCTTACATGTGGCTATGAAAATGTGGTTCATGCCAAAGAGGAACTGGGTTTTTAATTTTATTTCATTTTAATCAATTTAAATTGAAATAGCCACATGCTCCTAATCACTACTGCATTGGATAGCATGGTGTAGTGAACAGAACAGAGGAAAAGAGCACATTCTTACTATGTGTAATAACATGAATGAATCTCGTCCAGTAAAAGAAACCAGACCCTAAAGAACGAATACAGTGTGATTGCTGTTGTTCAGTCACTAAGTCATGTCTGACTCTGTGATCTCACGAACTGTAGCCTTCAAGTCTCCTCTGTCATGGGGTTTTCCAGGCAAGAATACTGAAGTGGGTTGCCATTTCCTTCTCCAGGGGATCATCCCAACCCAGGGATCGAACCCATGTCTTTTTCATTGGCAGGTGGATTCAGTGTGATTACATTTATAAAAAGCTCAAAATAGGTAAAATTGGGCTAAGTGTTTCGAGATGAAAAATTAAACCACGAATTTAGAGGTTCAGGCTTAAGTGGTAAAACTTTGGATGGGAAGCAAAGAGTAGAATCACAGGGTAAACTTTTGGAGACTCAGTTCAGTTCAGTCGCTCAGTCGTGTCCAACTCTTTGCAACCCCATGAACCGAAGCACACCAGGCCTCCCTGTCCATCACCAACTCCTGGAGTCCACCCAAACCCATGTCCATCGAGTCGGTGCTGCCATCTGACCATCTCATCCTCTGTCGTCCCCTTCTCCTCCCGCCCTCGATCTTTCCCAGCATCAGGGTCTTTTCCAGTGAGTCAGTTCTTCACATCAGGTGGCCAAAGTATTGGAGTTTCAGCTTCAACATCAGTCCTACCAATGGACACCCAGGACTGACCTCCTTTAGGATGGACTGGTTGGATCTCCTTGCAGCCCAGGGGACTCTCAAGAGTCTTCTCCAACACCACAGTTCAAAAGCATCAATCCTTTGGCGCTCAGCTTTCTTTATAGTCCAACTCTCACATCCATACATGACCACTGGAAAAACCATAGCCTTGACTTTGGAGACTGGCCAGGTCCTATTTCTTAGTGATGACACCAGTGTTCACTTTGTGATAAATCACCAAGGTATTTTTTGTTGTTGTTGTTTGGGGCACTTACCTACATGTGCTTTATATTTCACAATTTTAAAAAATGATTAAAATATAAATTACCTATTCAACTTTTCTGTAAATCAAAAATTATCCCCAAATTAAATATTTATCTCTTTAAAATAGAGATTTTCAATGCCCTACTCCAGATTTGTTGAATTAGAGTTTCTAGAAACGGGTCTAGGGGTCCATATTTTTAAAAACCCTGGGGGTTGGAACTATACCCAATATGTTGTAATAGCCCATATTAGAAAAGAACCTGAAAAAGAAAAAATATATATGTGTGTGTTGTTATTATTGTTGTTTAGTCGCTGAGTCGTGTCTGACTCTTTGTGACCCCATGGACTGTAGCATGTCAGGCTCCCCTGTCTATGGGATTCTCACACAAGAATACTGGAGCGGGTTGCCGTTTCCTTCTCCAGGAGATCTTCCTGACCCAGAGATCGAACCCACGTCTCCTGTGTGCCCTGCATTGGTAGGCTGATTCTTTACCTCTTGGCCACCGGGGAAGCCCCATATATATGTGTGTGTGTGAATCACTCTGCTGTACACTTGGAACAAACACAGCATTGTAAATTAACTATACTTCAAGTAAGAGAAAAAAAAAATCTCTGGGGAAATTCTCTTGCATGTCCAGATAGAGAAGCATTGCTTTCTCCTCTGTGTGGAGACTCCTCTCCAAAGCTAAATGGCCCCAGAATCTGCTTCCATTCCTAGAATGCTTCAGTTTCCACTCCCTGAACACCCAAAGTCCCCTAGAGAATCACTGTGGAGAATGACCTACCAAACTCCCTGGCCAGAGCATAGCACTGTAGCTACAACCTTCACACAAGCCGGCAGCCGTTTCAGCTGTTGACAACTGTGTAAATAGCTGGAGAAGGATGGAAGGGGAGAAGTCTTGAGGATGACTAACAGGTAAGGTGAACTCTGATGGCTAAAATGAGTCTTAAGAATCTCAATACAACTGGGGGAAAATTAGGGAGACCTGGGTTCAATCCCTGGTTGGTAAGATCCCCTGAAGGAGGGCATGGCAACCTACTCCAACAGTCTTGCCTGGAGAATCCCCATGGAGGAGACTGGAAGGCTACAGTCCATGGAATCACAAAGAGTCAGACATGACTGAGCGACTAAGCACACAGCAAAGGACACATAGTATAGCCTGTTAAATGCCCACTAGATTCTTCTATGTCGATTTTTGCCCTCTGCCCACATTTATTTGTCTTTACATCATGTAGACCAATTTTCACTTGCACAAATCAATTGTTAACCCCAATACAAAGCTATAGAATCAATTGCTAGCATTTCATTCTGCTGCTGCTAAGTCGTTTCAGTCGTGTCCGATTCTGTGCGACCCCATAGATGGCAGCCCACCAGGCTCCCCCATCCCTGGGATTCTCCAGGCAAGAACACTGGAGTGGGTTGCCATTTCCTTCTCCAATGCATGAAAGTGAAAAGTGAAAGTGAAGTCGCTCAGTCGTGTCCGACTCTTCGCGACCCCATGGACCACAGCCCACCAGGCTCCTCCATCCATGGGATTGTCCAGGCAAGAGTACTGGAGTGGGGTGCCACTAAAGCTACTTAAAAATTCTACATTTCACAATTTTATTTTAAAACCATTTAAAAACATACAGCAAAAGTTTTATGTATGGCATTTTACTTTTAAAATCACTATAATATTCCACTGTGCTATTGACATTTATAATATTAAATATAAATTTTATCTCAATAAATAAAATATATTTACAATAGAAACTTAAATTAGCCAGTTTGTTCTTTAACTGGATGCTGAGGTATATAACTGAAATGCTCTTTTTTTTTTTAATGCATGTTTTCTTCAGAGGAGAAAAATCTTTTCAAATATCTTACCCCCACTTCTGCTCTTTATTGAGTAAGTTGCATTGGACATCATGAGGCTTTTTTTTTCTGGTTTTATTGAGAAATCATTGTCATACATCACTGTGTAAGTCTAAGGCACATAGCATGACGGTTTGATTTACATACATTGTTGTTGTTCAGTCTTTCAGTCAAGTCTCACTCTTTGCAACCCCATGGACTGCAGCACACCAGGCTTCCCCTGTCCATCACTATCTCCTGGAGTTTGCGCAAACTCGTGTCCATTGACTCGATGGTGCCATCCAACCATCTCATCCTCTGTTGCCCACTTCTCCTCCTGCCCTCAATCTTTCCCAGCATTCGCATCAGGTGGCCAAAGTTTTGGAGCTTCAGCTTCAGCTTCAGCATCAGTCCTTCCGGTGAATCTTCAGGGTTGATTTCTTTTACGATTGACTGGTTTGATCTCCTTGCAGTCCAAGGGACTTTCAAGAGTCTTCTCCAGCACAATTTGAAAACATCAGTTCTTTGGTGCTCAGCCTTCTTTATGGTCCAACTCTCACATCTATACATGACTACTGGAAAAATCGTAGCTTTGATTATAGCCTCTGTTGGCAAGGTAATGTTTCTACTTTTTAGTATGCTGTCCAGGTTTGCCATAGCTTTTCTTCCAAGGAGCAAGTGTCTTTTAATTTCATGGCAGTGGTGATTCTGGAAACCAAGAAAATAAAATCTGTCACTATTCCCACTTTTTCCCCAGCTGTTTGCCATGAAGTGATGGGACCCGATGCCATGATTTTTGTTTTTTGAATGTTGAGTTTTAAGCCAACGTTTTCACTCTCCTCTTTTACCCTCATCAAGAGGCTCTTTAGTTCCTCTTCACTTTTTGCCATTAAAGTGGTGTCTTCTGCATCTCTGAGATTATTGATATTTCTCCCAGCAGTCTTGATTCCATCTTGCGCTTCATCTAACTCAGCATTTAGCATGATGTACTCTGCATATAAGTTAAATAAGCAGGGTGATAGTATACAGCCTTGACGTATTCCTTTCCCAATTTGGAACCAGTCCATTGTTTCATGTCTGGTTCTAACTGTCAAATCTTGACCTGCATACAGATTTCTCAGGAGGCAGGTAAGGTAGTCTGATATTCTCATGTCTTTAAGAATTTTCCAGTTTGTTGTGATCCACACAAAGGCTTTCGTGTCGTCAATGAAGCAGAAGTAGATGTTTTTCTGGAATTCTCTGGCTTTTTCTATGATCCAATGAATGTTGGCAATTTGAATCTCTGGTTTATCTGCCTTTTCTAAATCCAGCTTGTACATCTGGATGATCTCAGTTCATGTGCTGTTGAAGTCTAGCTTGAAGCATTCTGTCATTACCTTGCTAGCATCTGAAATGAGTGCAGTTGTACACACATTAAGAAAGGATTACCCCAACAGGTTCAGCCCAACATCCATCTCTCACATAGGTAGAATGAAAAGAAAAGAAACAAGGAAAGGAAAAAGGAAAAATGTTCTCCTTGTGATGACAATCCCCAGAATCCACTCTTCTGACTCCTCTCCTATGTACTGAACAGCAGCGTTAGCTATAGTCACCATTTTGTACACTATATCCATGGGAATTATTTATCTTGCAACTGAAAGTTTGCACCTTTTGACCACTTTCTTCTATCCCTGCTCCCTGCACCCTCTGCCTCTGGTAACCACAAGTCTGATCTCCTTCTCTATGACTCTGGTTTGCTTTTTTTTTTTTAATTCCACATGTAAGTGAGATTGTACAGTATTTGTTTTTCTCTGTCTGATTTATCTCACTAGCACAATACCTTCAAGGTTTATCCATGTGCCAAAAACGGTTGGATTTCCTCATTTTTATGGCTAAATAATATTCCATTGTGTGTGTACATATATATATACACATATATAAACACTCATCTTTATCCATTCATCCTGTGATGGACAGTTAGGTTGTTTCCATGTCTTGGCTATTGTTAAGTAATTCTGCTATGAACATGGGGGTACAACTATCTTTTCAAATTAGTATTTTTATTTCCTTTGACTATATTCCCATAAGTGGAACTGCTGGATCATGATATAGCGCTATTTTTAATTTTTTGAGGATCCTCTATACTGTTTTCCATAGTGACTGCACCAATTTATATATCCACCAACAATGTAAAAGAGTCCCTTTTCTCTACATGCACACTAACATTTGTTGTCTCATCTTTTTCATGATGGTCATTCTAACAGTTTTGAGGTGATATCTCATTGTGGTTTTAATTTGCATTTCCCTAATGACTATTGGTGTTGAGCATCTTTCCAAATACCTGTTGGGCTTCTGTATATCTTCTTCAGAGACACGTCTATTCAGGCTTTTGGCTCGTTTTTAATTGGGTTATTTTGGATTCTTGCTATTGAATTATATGAGTTATTTATACATTTTGGATATCAATCCCTTATCAAACATGATTTGCAAATATTTTTCCCACTCTGTAGGTTGTCTTTTCACTTGGATCGTTTCCTTTGCTGTGAAGAATCTTTAACTTGATGTCAGCCAACATTTTTGTTTTTTTATTTTATTGCTTGCGCTTTAGGTATCATATCAAAAAAATTATTACTAAGACTCATGTCATGGAGTTTTATTCCTATATTTTCTTCTAAGAGTTTCATGGTTTCAGGTCTTGCATTTAAGACTTTCCATCCATTTCAAGTTGAATTTCATGAATGATGTAAGACAGGGTTACACCTTTGCTTCCAGTTTTATCAAGAAATAGTTAACATACATAACCACATAAGTTGAAGATGTACTGAACAATGGTTTTATTTACATATATTGAGAAATTACTACCACATTAGATTTAGTTCCCATCCATCATCTCATATGGATACAATAAAAAGAAAAGAAAAAATATTCTCCTTGTGTAAGAACCCTTAGGATACAATCTCCTTTAACAACTACTGGTTCTTTTTAGAGAAGATCCCAGAAATTACCAAAAGAAAGCCTGATCTATCCAAATGACAGCATTATCACGCAGCTACCTCATCTTCAGTAAGTTTCTAAACATGATTGTGGCAATATTACTCTTCTCATATGTATTTCCTTTTTATTTTATTATTGGAGCATAATTATTTTACAATGTTGGGTTAGTTTCTGCTGTACAACAAACTGGATCGGCTATATGTATACATATATCCCTCTCTCTTGACCCTCCACCCCCCTATCCCACTCCTCTAGGCCTTCACAGAGCACCGAGCTGAGCTCCCTGTGCTACACAGCAGCTTCCCATTACTCATATTATTATGCTACTTCTTTATCCAGAGAGGAAACAAGGCTGATTACCATTATAAATCTATTATACATTAGGAGATGAGGCAAGAGGCAAGAAGTTAGTGATTTGATTTTTTATAAAATTTTTAAAAATCAGACATAATAACAGGATCTCTTCCTCTAATACATGGTGCCTAAAATGATTTCTAAAGTGAAAAATATATTTGAAATTATTTTCATTGGACTTCATTATAATTCAGAAATTCTGTTTGATCAGAAAACTTATTGCATATAACATTGTTAAAACCATAACAAAAAATTGTACTTTTCACTTTAAGCACTACATTGCTTGTGCTTTCATTAATGTCAAAGTTATATATTTTGATCTTTCTATAAAACCAGCACATGAATTAATAGACACAATCCTGATGATCAATGTACATATTATAAAATAACCTATCACAAGAAATAGTTAAAATGCAAACTGTAAATTCTTTATCCCTTTTTCTTTATCCTTTCTTGAGTCTTTGAGTAAATTTCTTATTCCCTCTGATCCACAGTTTTCTCACATGTAAAATCACATTAATAATAGTATTTGCCTTATAGAAAAGATCTTAGCCTAATACTTGGCACAGAACAGCAATTTAATTCTTTCTTATTTTTTTCCTTCCTTCTCTCCTTCCCTCTCTCCTTTTAAAATAGAGATTTGGGGACCTACATACAAGATTATTGTTCGGGATAAAATTATATAATACTTGTGACAGCATTTGTGAAGTATAAATTAGTACCTACCTTTTTAGAAATTTTTAGATTTGGACCATAAAGAAGGCTGAGCACCAAAGAATTGGTGTTTTCAATTGTAGTGAAAGAGAAGACTCTTTCAGAGTCCCTTGAACAGCAAGATCAAACCAGTCAATCCTAAAGGAAATCAACCCTGAATATTCATTGGAAGGACTGATGTTGAAGCTGAAACTCCATTACTTTGGCCAACTGATGCGAAGAGCTGACTCATTGAAAAAGACCCTGATGCTGGGAAAGATTGAAGGCAAAAGAAGAAGGGTGCGTGCGGCAGAGTATGAGATGGTCAGATAGCATCCACGACTCAATGGAAATGAATTTGAATACATCCCGGGAGACAGCGGAGGACAGAGGAGCCTGGTGTGCTACAGTCCATGGGGTCGCAAAGAGTCAGGCACAACTTAGCAACTGAACAACAACAAATTACTGTTTAGAATGCTTAAAACTTCAAATATGTAATTAATAAAAACTAATATTCATTGATTATCCAGGATGTTCTAGGGACTCTTGACTACTTTGCAGGCATTATTTCATTTAATTCTCATAGGAACCTAGTGGAACAGGTACTATGATTTGCTCACGTTCACAGATGAGGAAACTGTGATTCAAAATGCTAGTTAATATAGAGAAGGTCATGTGCCTAGTAAGCAGTGAAGTCAGGATTGAAATTCAGACACTAAGAGTACAAAGGTTTTCCTCCTAGCAAGTGTGACATGCCACCTAAATAGTCATTGCATTTGCCATCATGTCACTAACTGCTGTGATGAGGGCCACTGCCTGTTACTCCAAAAGCTTAGGCAACAGGTGTGTACACAGCAGTACACAAGCAAGGTAATATTCAATTTAAAAGATTCTATGAAATTCTTATGGAAAAAGAATCTCATCTGTTCCTGCTGTCCCAGGCCCCAGTTAACCATCAGACTATGGTCATGTCAAGTTGTAAGTCTTTGGTGGATCCACTGGGTGGCCCAATGCATGAGAAGTGCTCGTTTTTCCTATGGCCTGCTTGCTCCCATCCATCCTGCAATGAAGTTTGTCTTGCATTCAGTTAGCTGCTTCCTTCAAGCCCTTCCATTGGGTGAGCTTTTCCCAGATCAGTCCCAGCAAAGCCACCAATGCTGGGGGCCTCTCCACCTGTCCTTTCCTCTTGGAAGCTACAGGTATCAGGAAGGCAGGGTTGAGCAGGAGGGGCAAGATAAGGGATTCCTCTGAGAGGCAGGTGATGGATTCCTCTGAGAGGCAGGTGATGGATTATACCCTAGCCAGACACCTCGGAGGGCTCATTCTAGGAAAGTCAACAAGGGCAAGGAGCAGCAGGTAGTAAATAAATAATCATGTCTCTCCTGGGACCTTCAAATCAACTCTAAAGTAAGTAGGTGGGATCACCACGCTGCCCAAAGCCAAAGCCTCCATGGACACCATAGTCACATGCCTCCTAGAGTCTTCTATCATGTGGCCAATAGGCAGCTCCATAGGTGGGGTGGGTTTTTTGTTTTCTTGCTTTTTTAATGGTATATTATTTATTTACAAACAGAGGATAATTTCTTTACAATAGTGTGTTGATTTCTGCCATCCATTATGGGCAGGTTTTCTTATTTCCATTTTTAGAGGAAGAATCTAAGGCCAAGAGAAGCGTTGGGTCTCTAGGCTACATCTCCTGGCCCAGCTGTGTGCTGTTACAGCCACAACACCAGCTGCCCTGATGGCCTCTGTCAACAGACCTGGCCTTGAAGTCATCAAAAGGTCCTGTAAAGACCAACTGGGGAGTGAACAGAGACTAATCTTCTCTAGGAACAGGGAGAACTCAGATAATGCCAGGAAGCAGGGCTTTGGCAACTATGGTGGCCTCCATGGCTGGCTTCCAAACACCGTAGCAGGAGTCCAGTTGAGTTTAGAGCATCAGGAAAAGCATCTGTGAAAAACATGGGGAGAAAAAGCCAGATTGCATGGAATAACATTCAGAGAAGGCAGAGCGGGACATAATTAAGTCTAATTGTGTAAGCGCTGCCATGCTTTCTAGAGAGAGGGTTGCCAAGGTCTCGTGTTCCCTTCCACTCCAGGCAGCCCAGAGATTTCCACCTGAAGGTCACCCTCATTAACACTGCCCAGAAGAGCCACCCCTCTCCACATCCAGCTGTTGCAATCATAGGACCTGTTTCCGGGCATATTAGACCCATGAATAAACGCGTGCATATGTGTGTGTGTGTGTGTGTGTGTGTGTGTGTGTGTGTGTGTGTATGTGCGCATGCGCACGCGCGTGTGTCAGTGCATGAGGGCATCCAGGTGGGTGTCTGTGCCCCAGTGCGGGTGCCTCTGCATCCAGACATGATCCATTTGCTTCTGGTAGTTTATGGGCTTACACAGTCAAAATTAATGGAATCAAGTTGAGATTCAGATGACATCACACTGGTGACTCACATCTTGATAGATGGATAGATCCAGCCCTCCTCCACCCTGTATTCCTTTCAAGGTAACCTTGATTTGTCACACAGCCTCCAGGGAATGACAAGAAGGGGACTTTCTCATAAACTTTTGGCTTGGCCATCCACAGTTAGCAATCATGGCCTGTGGGGAGAAAAGGAGGGCAAGGATCAAAGGTCAAGTCTAGTCTGCCCCAGGGGCCGAGGGGTAAACTAATTAGTGGAGTCATCCATTGCTGGGCCAGCCAACATCCTGCAGGGGAGGGGACGTCCCAGGGGCAATCTCAATGTAGACTGCGTAGCTCTAGCTCCCTGGACATGACGTTTCTTCAGCAATATTTATCTTGCGCAGCCTTTTCCCCTGGAAAGTGAACAGGTATTGAGGAGGAGTAAATGGTGAGAGCAACTGGAGAGCCTGGCAACAAGAGAACAGGGGTGCAATTATGCAATCATTTCCACTACTCGAATGTCTTGGAGGGAAATTTTCATTGGAAAAATGCAAAGAAGAGAGGATGCCTCACACTCTATTGAAACACAACTTGCCCCTGAATGTGTGTGTCCAGAGGTCAGACTGACATGGCTGCACAACCTCCAGTTCTTTAAGTCCAAAGGTAGTCACCAAAACCTTCTCTTCCTTCTCTCCCTGCCTAGCATTTTTCTTCCTTGCGCCAGCTCCTTCCTCTGCCTTGAGCTTGCAAAGGTATTCCGCCCTACAACTTTAACTGCAGACACAGGGCCAGGTTTTGGGGGAGGGGTTGTTGTTGCTGTTGTTGTTGCTTTCATTTTGGGGTTTTTGGGGGAGGGAATATAATTGCTTAACAATATTGTGTTACTTTCTGCTGTACAACAGAAAGTATATATATGCATATATGCATATACATGTATATATATGTATACATATAATCCCCTTCCTCTTGAACCTCCCTCCTGGCACCCTCATCTCAACCCTCTAGGTCATCACAGAGTGCTGAACTGAGCTTCCTGTTCTATACAGCAGCTTCCCACTAGCTATCTATTTTATACATGGTAGTATATATTTGTCAATCCCAATCTCCCAATTCATCCTACCCCCTCCCCCCCACCATGTCCACACGTCAAAAAGACACGTGTACCCCAATGTTCATTGCAGCACTATTTACAATAGCCAGGACATGGAAGCAACCTGAATGTCCATCAACAGGTGAACGTATAAAGAAGACATGGTACATATGTACAATGGAATACTACTCAGCCATAAAAAGGAACAGAATTGGGTCATTTGTAGAGATGTGGAGGGATCCAGAGACTGACATACATAGTGAAGTAAGTCAGAAAGAGAAAAATAAATATTGTATATTAACGAGAATATGGGAATTCTAAAAAATGGGACAGATGAATCTATTTGCAAGGAGGGGTTGTTAGAGACAACCTTGAATAGAGACAAGGTCAGGTTTAACCAGGGGCTTCCCCAGTGGTTCAGCGGTAAAGAATCCACTTGCAATGCAGGAGACATGGTTTCGATCCCTGGGTAGGGAAGATCCCCTGGAGGAGGGCTTGGCAACCCACTCCAGTATTCTTGCCTGGAGAATCCCATGGACAGAGGAGCCTGGTGGCCTTCAATCCATAGGGTCAAAAAGAGTCGGACACGACTGAAGCAACTGAGCACACACAGCACGCAGGTTTAACCAAGCAATCTGGGTTCTTTCAAGCAAGCTGCTTGTCGGTTTGTTTTTCAGAATGATCTGGCTCTAGAAGCTCACCCTGTCTGAGTGAGCATGGGGCAAGCATCAGCCTTTGGGGCAAATTTGTCCTCAACAGTAGGTAGACAGGACATAGAAACTTTGTCTTCCAGAATTTGGAGATCTCTTATTGACCATCCTGTTCACTCTTCTCTCCTGACAGGTGGGCACACAGAAAGATGAAATAGTCACACAGATAGAGTGAGTGGCAGATGAAGATGAGCACACTGGGCTCCCAAGATCACCAGCCAGGAGTGCTTCCTCTCATACTGCTCTAGATTCTTGAAGCTCTCCTCCCTCTGCTTAGCAGGTATGCTAATACTACGGCATTTGCAAAGTATAAGGTGCTCCCTCCAGCAAATCCAGAAAAATGTCAAACCCTGTTTTACTAGCAAAGCAAGCAGCAGGTAAATTATGTGAAGATGAACCCCAGGGGATATGTATAAGGTAAGGGACATGTCTAAGTCACGCACAAGATCACTGACCAAGGTAGGAAGTCTGTGGATACCTCTCCTTGGAGATCTGGCTCCATCACTCCACCCTACATCTGAGAATGGTTCTTACCACTCTGAAGCAAGATGGCAACCTCTGCTCTTCCTCTAGAGGACAGAATCATCAACAAGGCACGTGTCCCCAGGCCCTCTCATTTCTTCTTCCCACCATTTGGTCACCATTCCACTTCAGCCTCAAGTGTCGCATGAGTCTCTGCCTCTCTGCTGCTCAGGATCTCTGATCCGAAATCACCCCCATCCCATTTTCCCTGAACCTCACCCCATTCTCTGCACCTGAGCTCATCTCATGTGTCAAAAATCCCACTGTGTTTCTCAAGTCCTACATCCTCCCTGAAGTCTTTCTTAGTCCCTCCACTAAAGCGTGTATTTTCCCTTCTCCCTGTGTTTTTAACCCTTTGTATGCCCGTCATCATGGGATAAGTGGTTCAGTCCAGAATAGCATTCTTGAAGGGAAGCTCCTAATGTGACTTAGCCATCTATAGAGGCTCTAGAATGTTAAGTCTGATAGTCAGTAGCATTCAACTGGGCCACCTAGAACCACATAAATACATTTCTTTCACTTAGGATTTTTTTAGCTTTTTATTTTGTATTGGAGTATAGCCGATTAACAATGCTGTGATAGTTTCAGGTGAACAGCAAAGGGACTCAACCATAGACACACATGTATCTATTCTCCCCCAAATGCCCCTCCCATCTAGGCTGCCACACAACATTAAGCTGAGTTTCCTGTGCTATACAGTTGTTCCTTGTTGGTTGTGTGTGTGTTAGTGACTCAGTCATGTCTGACTCTTTGCAACTGTAGTCCGCCAGGCTCCTCTGTCCATGGGATTCTCCAGGCAAGAATACTGGAGTGGGTTGCCTTGCCCTCCTTCAGGGATCTTCCCGACCCCGGGATCGAACCCCAGTCTCCTGAATTGCAGGTGGATTCCTTACCATCTGAGCCACCAGGGAAGCCTCTTGTTGGTAATCCAGTTTAAATATGGCAATTTGTATGTGTCTATCCCAAACTCCCTAACTATCCCATTCCCCTTTCTTTCCCCCTGGCAATCGTACGTTTTGGAAACAACAAATGGATTGGTCAAAAATGAACTTATGCAAACTCTGAAGTCATACCATGCTCATGAACATAAGCTGCTCAGAAACAGAGCTCCCCTCTTCTGTCCCTCATAGCATAGCATCACATGGTTCTACCTCTTTTAATCCAAATGCAATTCCAGAAAAATTGACTGAGGACTTGTTATAGGCACTGTGCTGGGGTAAGCAATAAAGGGGCTTAGAACTTGGTTTTAAGGTTCCCAAGCCTTTTCAGACAATAAATAAATTTATCTCCAAATGGGCTTCCCAGGTGGCACAGTGGTAATGAATCTGCCTGGCCATTGCAGGAGGTGCAAGAGATGCAGATTCGATCCCTAGATCAGGAACATTCCTGGAGGAGGAAATGGCAACCTACTCAATATTCATGGCTAGAGAATCCCATGGACAGAGGAGCCTAGTGAGCTACAGTCCATGAGGTCATAAAGAGTTGGACATGAAAGCACAGCAGCACGTTATGGATGAAAGATGCACCCACCCGCAGGGATATTTCCATTTTGGCAGAAAAATTCTGGTACCAGTGACTCTCAACTCAAAAGAAAAGACACCCAGTGCTGGCTATTCAGACTCTGGAATAGACCAGTCAATGACACATTTGGGACAAGAGCTGCTTTTTGGTTTCTTCAAGTTTTTTTAAGGTACCGCTTTACTCTCTCATACATCACTCTTCCCTGGATGTCGGCCGCTCTGAGCTCCAAGCACACACCAGTGAGAGAAGGCCCTGCTCCATGCAATGACTGCACCTAGCATTCTTTATTCCTTTATTCCCTAAGACGGTAGCCAAGAATGATCCTCAGGGGCTGGGCTCCCAAAAAGCTCTCTCCAAGGGCAAGCGGGACATCCACCAGGTGCCTCGCCCTCAATGCAGCCCCTGCCAACCGCTCAGTCCTCTGATTACAGGAAGAAATTGCTTCCTCCTGCTTCCTAACCAAAGCCCTCCTCTGACCCTAATAACAGGGCTGGTGAAATCAGCAATTCCATTTACACAGCCAGAACCACACACACTAAAATCAGCAGGTCAACCACAGAGCTGCATTTAGCAAAGGCAGGTAAGATTTAAGAAGAGAAATGACTTAGAATGGTGAGCGGGGAAGCGTTCAGCCATGAACTTGACTTCATAATGTTGTCCAAAGCCAGCGCTGATGATCAGTTTTACGCTCCTTGGTAATAATACCAACATTTAAGTTGCTTCTATCATCCTCCATAATGAAGTTGTTCTTTTCTAAATTTATCATTTATGAGCACTCTCACCCACAGCATCTCATTTAACCCTCACAGCAATCTTATAAGGTGAGTGCTGTCATACTACAGAGAAAGACAGTGCAACACTGCAAAGAGCACAGGCCTTAGAGGCAGAGCCTGAGCTTCAATTCTAGCCCTGTCTTTCCTCTGGGCAATTCTGCCCCTCAGGTAATAAAAAACTCCACTTGAATGCTTCCTGGAACTTCAGGAAAATCAGGTGCTCGGCTCCTCTGGGCCTAGGAGAGTCTTAACACTTCTTGTTTAGTTGCTAAGTTGTGTCTGTCTCTTTTGAGACCCCATGGATTGTAGCCCTCCAGGCTCCTCTGTCCATGGGATTTCCCAGGCAAGAATAGGACTTGTGACAGTCCGAGTTCTTAGGACTGTGACAAGGAGGTGTACTGGGGCTTTGTTCTTTTAAACGTGCACCTGTCAGTAGGCCTGCCTTCTATTAAGGACGCCCAGGTAAGTATCCTTCTCTCTGCTGCTAATGACTGTTTATTGTCCACTGTGGGCATGGTCACAACAGACCATTGGTCTGGCAAGCTCATTCAGGTCAGAAAGAATGCCTTTAGAGAAATCACTCTAAAACTAAACTCATCTTCACAGGAAAACATCTGGCAGCATCCAATTGTCCCAACAATTCTGTACCACAGTTCAAATTGTTAGCAGGGAATAGAATGTGTCAATAATGCATCTTGGCGGTTTTAACCAGGAAGTTACATTGCACAGAATTTAAAATTCTAGTGGGCAGTATTTCTCAAAGTGTGTTTCAAGGATTCTCCTCAAAGGAGATCTGAAATGGGTTGATTTGTGTTCCCCTTAATGATAAATCGTAGTGTTAACCCTAAGCTTCCCTGGTGGCTCAGTGGTAAAGAATCTGCCTGCCAGTGCAAGAGATGTAGATTCAATCCCTGGGTCAGGAAGATCCCCTGGAGAAGGAAATGGCAACCCACTGTCAGTATTACTGGCTGGGAAATCCCACGGACAGAAGAGCCAGGTGGGCTACAATCCATA
This sequence comes from Okapia johnstoni, assembly GCA_024291935.2. Classification (NCBI taxonomy): domain Eukaryota; kingdom Metazoa; phylum Chordata; class Mammalia; order Artiodactyla; family Giraffidae; genus Okapia; species Okapia johnstoni. The sequence continues at coordinate 39,816,390 of CM044314.1, read as the reverse complement.
AGATATCAAAGAGTTGGACACAACTGAGCAACTAAACAGAACAAGCATTAATCCTGGTACCTACCTGTGAACGTGACCTTATTAGGAAACAGGGTCTTTGTAGATGGAACTAAGTTAAGATGAGGTCACAGTGGATGGAGTAGGGTGGGCCCTAGTTCAATATCACTGGTATCCTTAGAAGAAGAGGAGAGAGACCCACAGGGAGGGCACTTGGTGTGACGGGGTGCAAGCCAAGGGATAACAAGGGCTGCAGGCACCACCAGATGCTAAGAGAAAAGCATAGAACAGGCTCTCTCTAAAAGCCTTGAAGAGAGCACGGTCCTGCTGACACCTTCATTTTGGACTGTGGGAGAACTGCTGCTTTAAGTCACTCAGCTTATGGTATTAAGTTGCAGCCATCCCAGGAAACAAATGCAAGGTCTACATAACCTTTTAAAAATGAAGAGTTCACCAGTGCCTTTAAACCCATGGAAATTTTTGTTAAATATCCCACCATAAACCAGTTAAATCATAATCTCTGAGGGATGGGTATTTTTAAAGTATTTCTTTAGAGCACCCAGGAGATTCTGATGCACAAAACAAAACTGAAAAATTTCCTTACCTATAAATTTTCCAGCACTGCTTATATGCAGTGGATTACTTTACTAAGAGAAGATATTTAGGATGCAGAATTTCTCAAGGTTTTTGGACCACAGAAACTTTTTTTTTAAACATCTTCTTCAAGACACACGTGTAGCAGATTGGAAAACACAACTATCTTTTATTGGGTTTTTTATAGTCTCAGTAGGTGAATGGTAACACCTGCTTTGAAACCTTCCCAGGCCAAAATTATTGCTGTGAAGCTCTATATTACAGAACTTCTTCTTTCACTTACGTATTCATGTTCCAGAATAGATCAGGTCTTCTTACAGAGGAAGTGTGAAAGTACTGGGTCCATTTAGCCAGTCACATTTCTTGAGGAGACCCTTGTATTATTTTCATTTAATAATCCTTGAAACTGTCCTCTGTCTAGTTGATTACCAAAGCATACGGCACTGTCTTTAAATGCTAACACTGGCTAACTGTGCGCATTCTTATCAAGACATGATTTCAAATAGGCTGTGCTCAGTCTGTGTCAGACATAGTTGCAAAAGTATTGTGTGTGTGTGTGTGTGTGTGTGTGTGCGCGTGCACGTACAAACCTACATTTGTTTATGCAAGATGTCCCAAAGCTCACGCATTCCATTATCTCATTAAACAAGTATTATTTTTTAATTGAAGTAAAGTTGATTCATAACGTTATGTTAGTTTCAGGTGTACAACAAAGTGGTTGTACATATACATATACATATACGTATGTGTGTGTGTGTGTGCTGTGCTCAGTAGCTTCAGTCATGTCTGACTCTGCAACCTTATGGACAATAGCCTACCAGGCTCCTCTGTCCATGGGGTACTCCAGGTAAGAATACTGGAGTGGGCTGCCATGCCCTCCTCCAAGGGATCTTCCCAACCGTAGAATTGAACCTGGCTCTCCTGCATTGCAGGCGCATTCTTCATCTCTGAGTCACCGTGACATCTATATATATATATATATATAGTATACATGTATAGTGGAGGACAGGGAAGCCTGGTGTGCTGCAGTCCATGGGATCACAGAGTCAGACACGACTTAGTGACTGAACAACAACAAAAAATATATAAAATATATGTGTATGAAGTCTTTTTCAGATTTTTTTCCATTATAGGTTATTACAAGATATTGAATGTAGTTTCCTGTGCTATGCAGTAGGACCTTGTTTTTATTTTTTATCTCTTTTATATATAGTAGTGTGTATCAGCTCATCCCAAACTCCTAATTTATCCCTCATCCCTCTTTCCCCTTTGGCAACCATAAGTTTTTTTTCTATGTCTGTGAGTCTATTTCTGTTTTGTAAACTTCTATGGCTCTCAAATCAGAAAAACTTGTACTACTGTTAAGCAAAATTTTAATCTTTGAACATTATTAATCCTGAGATGATTTTCCTCTTCACACTGGCCATGAGAATCTTAAACTCAACTTAACATCTTATCTCTAGAAATCACTGATAACATAAGACATGCATCTGTGTGTCCAAATACCATTTTGGATGACTTCAGCTATTCGCCATTCAACTCATACAACAAGCATTCCTTTGCTATTTCTGGGAAGCATTGTTACAGCAGGAAAAAAGGAACAAAAAGTGCCCAGACTCAGCTTCTGAGCTTCAGAGGCAACTCCTGAATCTCATAGAGGAGAGAACAGAGGAGAAGATACATTTTTAAGTCTCAACTAGCGTGTCCGTATCAAATGCCACAGCCCTTAAGGGATCACAGCATAAAGTTTATGCTATAAATTATAAATTTGGAAGCTACTGATAAAGTGCCAGACTACCCTGTTCTGACCAGCTGGCTGGAGGATGGGAGTGCATGGGGGGAGGAGAGGGAACAAGCTGGTGAATATACAGACTCCATTCTTCAGCTTCCCAGGTGGCACTAAGGGTAAAGAACCTGCATTGCCAGTGCAGCGGACATAAGAGACATGGGTTGGATCCCTGGGTCAGGAAGATCCCAGAAGTAGGGTATGGCAACCCACTCCAGTACTCTTGCCTGGAGAATCCCATGGACAGAGGAGCCTAGCAGGCTACAATCCATAGGGTCGCAAAGGAGTCAGACTGAAACTGAAATGACTTAGCATAGCATAGAATATTCTGCAGCCTACCCTCCCCTGCCCTCCCCAGCCCAAAGCCAACAGGACGATAGATCCAGAAGAAGCAGAAACCTGTGTGCAGCCTAGGAGGAGCTATTCAGGGGGGCCCCCCACCTCTCCTGCCTGCATGCCAGAGCAACCCCACAGCAGAAAGGGCCTGGGACAGTTCCCTGAAGTCTGTCTAGAGTGATGGAGGATCAGGTCCCAAGTACTCCTGTTCTCTTATTTCCTTTCTTTCTTTCTTTTAATTGGCAGATAATTACTTTACAATATTGTGATGGTTTTTGCCACACATCAACATGAATTGGCCATAGGCATACATGTGTCCCTTCCCTTATGAACCCCCTCCCACCTCCCTCTCCACTCCATCCCTCCAGGTTGTCACTGAACACCGGCTTTGGGTGCCCTGTGTCATACATCAAACTCCCACCGGCTATCTATTTTACATATGGTAACACATCTATTTAAATGCTACTCTCTCAACTCGTCCTCTCCTCTCCTCCTCCCACTGAGTCCAAAAGCTGTTCTCAATGTCTGTGTCTGCTTTGCTACCCTGCACTAGAATCGTCAGTACCATCTACCTAGAGTCTATTGTACAGAGTAAAGTAAGTCAGGAAGAGAAAGACAAATATTGTATTTTAATGCACATATATGAAGTCTATTCTTAAACATAGTTGACAGAGGGCAGAAGCCCCAGAGAGGCACAGTGTCTCAGAAAACAGGTGCCTGAGCTAATTCTAGCAGACTGCTATCAGAAACCAAGTGGCAACACCTCCTGAAAAGCAAGGATGACTTTCTCAGGCCACAAAAGCAGGTATGCAAATATGGAAGGTTCTTAAATTTCCATAACTCATCTCATTTTCTAACCCAAGTCTCGGTACTGCCGACTAGTGAAAATTTTGTTGTTGTTGAGCCGCCAAGTCATGTCCGATTCTAAGCAACCCCATGGACTATAGCTTCCAACATGGGGGTGACCTCTCTGTGTGAACAGGAAGAGCTTTGATCTCTCTTCTTCTCATAAAGACATTACTCCCAGGAACTCCCTGGAGGCCCAATGGCTTTCACTACCATGGTTCAATCCCTAGTCAGGCAACTAAGATCCCACAAGCCACAGAGCTCAGCAAAAAAACCAGAAACCAAACAAACAAAACACCACTCCTGGGAAGCTGCTGTATAGAACAGGGAGCTCAGCTTGGTGTTCTGTGATAACCCAGATAGGTGGGATGAAGGGGTGGGAGGGAGGTCCAAGAGGGAAGGGGTATGTGTATGCAGATGGCTGATTCACTTCATTGTACAGCAGAAACTAACATTGTAAAGAAATTATACTCTAATAAAAAATAAAAATAAATATCATATTAACAAATAAAAAATTATGGCATGGAAACAGCAATCCAGGAGAACAAAGGAACACAGGTAACTTAAGGAGGAAATGGAATGACCCAAGGAAGTAAATTTCAAGACAGTTTCTTAACCAGAAATAAGTACTGAAACCAATGTGAGGGGTCTGGTCATACTCAGCATTACCATATTCATTCACTGTTCTTCTGAATCAGCATTCACCCTCATTGGTGGGGAGATGGAACAACCTTGTTGCTTGACAATCTGCAGAGATAGTGATCTGAAGAGTTTATCAAACATTTCTCTTAAATTTTTTACTTCTATTTAGTGAGTTATTGGGCCAGTCTCAATTTTTGAACCTAGGTCCCTAAGCAAATTGGGAATGACAGAGGGAGACAGAAACTTGCAACTTTGTCATAGAACTGACGTTCCCTGAGCTGCAAACATTGATTTTTGTTGTCACCCAAGCATTTTTTTACTGCAGTATAATTACTTTACAAAGATGTGGTACATATATATAACGGAATATTTGCTCTTGCTGTTGTTTAGTCGCTAAGTCACATCTGACTCTTTTGAGATCCCATGGACTGTAGCCCTCCAGGCTCCTCTGTCCATGGGATTTCCCAGGCAAGAATACTGGAGTGGGTTGTCATGCCCGCCTCCAGGGGATCTTCCCAAAGCAGGGATCAAACCTATGTCTCCTGCATTGGCAGGTGGATTCTTTACCACTGAGTCACCAGGGAAGCCCATAATGGTGTACTACTCAGTCACAGTAGTACTACAAAGAAAATTAAACTGGGTCATTTGTAGAGATGCGGATGGACCTAGAGTCTGTCATACAGAGCAAAGTAAATTAGAAAGTGAAAAACAAACATCATATATTAATGCATATATGTGGAAACTAGAAAAATGACACAGATGAACTTATGTGTAGGGCAGGAATAGAAACACAGATGTAGAGAACAGACATGTGAAGGTGGAGGGGAAGGAAAGGTGGGATGAACTGGGAAGTTAGATCTGACATAAATACACTACTGCAAATATTAAATATCTACATGTACCAGGTAATGAAACGCATTGATTATTGCAAGGGAAGAGCCACCACATACCTACTAGCCTTTTAGCATCAGGGCTTACAGAGGAGTGAAAGTCATCCAACAAGGGAAAAATAAGGGGAGGCTTATCCGGTGGGTGCCATGGGGAAATTAGCAACAAGTCAGAGGTTAGGCCAGCGCTAGAACCGTATGTCTGCTCCCTTGATCTCTAATGCAGGGTGTCTACACAGTCAAACACATGAGAACCAAGTACAATCCCATGTTTCTATGACAGCTTTCCAACAACTCCAGCTCATGAGACTGAGTTAAACAAAGACATATCTGAGCCAATGATGATTTCCAGGCACTGACTTGAGTGTAGGAATGACAAAAATGAAATGTCCAAGGAAAGACTGGATGCAGCCAGGTGATCTGTGTGTTCTCCAGACCTACCACACCCCAAAGAGAGTCTCACCTTTTTGCTGCTCCTCACTGACCGGCCTCTGAAATTTTGAAGGCTTCCAAAGACGTCCAGTTTCGTTTTAGATCTGCCCGAGATAAGTGTTTCTGATTTACCTTCTCTGCAGTCTTAGCTGGACTCAGAGAGGCCTCTTTCCTGCTTCATCTTGGCCACCCTCATGATTGGGAACCAGCTCTGAGGCTGGCACCAGGAAGCTTGGGTTTTATTTCTCTGAAACAAATTAACCTCCCAAAATGACATATAAATAGAACATTGAGTAAGGCAGGTAACTGCGAGGCTTCCCCTGAAACACAATCATTTGCAAATCTCTATCAAATGAGAATAGAAAACTTCCCTGCAAGAGGAAGTGAAGACAGGGATATGAGCTAACTCTGTGACTAGAATCTCGACTCCAGTAGCACAGGTCCCACTTCTGGCGAGCTTTTTCTAGGGACCTGAGAAGTAGAGTCTAGAAATGATTCTGGAAATTGGAAACTATCCTGGAAAGTAGCCCATCATCCTCTTTCCCCATGAAAAAGCCCTACGGCTCTGTACCTACTTATGGACACTGATAATGGTGATTATCACCATCATCATCATCAACCCACTGTTGTCATAAGTCTCCCTCGTTGACCAAGTCTCTGAAATGGAAGAGGAGGTATCTATCAACCCAACAAAGCAGGGAGTGTCTTGCACTCTCTGCCATTTACTGTCTCGGGTCAAAACCTTGGGCTTCCCTGGTGGCTCAAGCAGTAAAGAATCTGCCTGCCAAAGCAGGAGACAGGAGATGCAGTTTTGATCCCTGTGTCAGGAAGACTCCCTGGAATAGGAAATGGCAACCCACTCCAGTATTCTTGCCTGGGAAATCCCATGGACAAAGGAGCCTGGCAGGTACAGCCCACGGGGTCAAAAAGAGTCGGACACGACTGAGCATGAAGTGGTCCCTTATTTGGAATTCAGACTCAAAAAACCGGAGACTGGCTCAATAACTCCCCAAATGCCTTGGAGTAGTCAGGCACTGAGAGAAGTTAACAAGTAGAAGTTTATCCAAATGTGATCATCATCATCCAGTTCTTTAAACTCAAAAAAACAAAAAAGTCAAATGGATGAAGTCTGAATCTGATTTTTACAGAGTGTCAGTGGTATGCAATTTGATTATTTATGCATATCTCTACTTTATACTTTATACCCGGAGAAGGCAATGGCACCCCACTCCGGTACTTTTGCCTGGAAAATCCCATGGACGGAGGAGCCTGGCAGGCTGCAGTCCATGGGGTCGCTAAGAGTCGGACACGACTGAGCGACTTCACTTTCACTTTTCACTTTCATGCCTTGGAGAAGGAAATGGCAACCCACTCCAGTATTCTTGCCTCGAGAATCCCAGGGATGGCGGAGCCTGGTGGGCTGCCGTCTCTGGGGTCGCACAGAGTCGGACACGACTGACGTGACTCAGCAGCAGCAGCTACTTTATACCTTTTCTAAAGTCATCTAAGCCAGTTAATTTATCACAGTAACATGTATGCCTGGGTGCTCAGTCACTCAGTCGTGTCTGACTCTTTGTGATCCCATGGATTGTAGTCCACCAGGCTCCTCTGTCCATGGGACTCTTCAGGAAGGAGGAGGAGAAGCCTGAGGAGAAGGAGAAGAAAAAGAAGAAAAACTATTCCTAGTGAAAGGGATCCTTGTTAAATAATCCAGAGACTGGTGCCTCAGAAGTAGGTGGAAAAAGAAGCCATGAAATCCAGTCTAAAGATAAATGCCTTGTGAAAAAGGCCAAACCCACACTCAGACCTGGGGCTTTCCAGGTGGTACAGTTGGTAAAGAACCTGCCTGCATTGCAGGAGACAGCAAGAAATGCAGTTCGATCCCTGGGTCAGGAAAATCCCCTGGAGTAGGAAATGGCAACCAACTCCAGCATTCTTGCCTGAGAAATCTCATGGACAGAGGAGCCTGGCGGGCTACAGTCCATGGGGTTGCAAAGAGTTGGACACGACATAGCAACTAAACAACATAGTTGCTTTACAATGTTGTGTTAGTTTCTGCAGTATGGTAAACTGAATCAGCTATGTGTTTACGCATATCCCTTCTTTCTTGGATTTCCTTCCCGTTCAAGTCAACACAGAGCACTGAAGTCGAGTTCTCTGAGCTATACAGTAGATTCTCATTAGTTATCTCTTTTATACACAGCAGTGTATATATGTCTGACTCCCCTCTACCACCATTCTAGATTTAATACCTATATGGAAGGAGAAACAATAGACAGGTGATACAGAGATAGATAGACAGATAGGTAGAATGAACCTTGGTCTCATTACTGTAGAAAAATCAAAAAGAATAAGAGGTACTACTCACCTCCTCTTCTTCCTCTCAAGCGACTACGTAAGGCTCTGAATCCTAGAAACTGTGCTTCTCTTGTCGACAAAATAGGGTTAAAAGACCTTTGTTTTTAAAATTCATGTGATCTTGGAGACCAGAAAACCAAAAAAAGAGATGTCTGAAAAGAAGACTAGTACTAGGGCTTGGGATTGGGTCAGCAGAGAAAGTAACATGACACAGGCAGACCTCAGAGAAGGTTTGATAGATTCAAGACTAGAAGGGCACAGAGACTTATGGTTTCTGGGAGTAGCAAGCTCTATTTCCTGCTCACTTGCATGCACATAGGAGGTGTCAGGACCTCAGAGGGCAATGCCTCTGTCGGCTGCATCAAGGTGATTAGAACTAAGTATGGGTCTCAGCAAAGGAGGTGTGTGCCAGCTAGCATAGAGGCAGCCAAACTTCAAGCGACTTTGTGGGCTTGAAAACTGGACAGTGTCATCTGAACTAAAGACCAGAGGGTGCCCAGCAAACAGTCTGCACTTTTTAAGATTTTATGACTCACAACTCAAAGAAGGCATAGAGCAGAGGGGAATGGAGCCCCAGTTGTGGCTAAGATTGAATTTTCCATTGGCTTGGCAGGATGTGGGCTCAGAATAAATTAAAAAGTTAGAGGGAAGAAAACTTTCTTTATATCTCATGTTATATGTAGAGTAAAATTCATCTCCACTAAATAGAATTGAGCTCTGCCCCACACACAATGCAACTGCACTGGATTATACTTTTTGGTTAAGTCCCTGCATGACAGCTGGCAGCATCCCAGTTGGTTCAGATCCTGTGCTGAGCTCCCAAACAGCCCTGAACAGCCCAGCCTGGCTGGTCCCAGACATTCCAAGGCAGATCTACCTTTAAAATGCATGCATGTGTGCTCAGCGGTGTCCAACTCTTTGCCACCCCATGGACTGTAGCCCACCAGGCTCCTCTGTCCATGGGATTTCCCAGGCAAGAATAATACTGGAGTCAGTTGCCATTTCCTCCTCCAAGGGATCTTTTCAACCTGGGGATCAAACCCAAGTCTCCTGCATTGCAGGCTTTACCGCTGAGCCACTGGGGAAGCATAAATCATCACTAGTTAGAAGTTAATATTTCATGGGTTAATCCCTTACTATACTCTGGCTTTGTAAGGTCAGAGTCTCAAAGCTTTGTCATGAATGCTATCCACCAAAGCCCTCAGCTTTGAGCTGGCACTGAATGCTCAAAAGTACCTCCATATTTCAGCCACCATTCCTGCCTCAAAATTGCAAACTGCAGCCCTCGAACAGCTTTGTTTTGTCCCTGTATTTGTCATCTGTAAGGACTGAATCTGATATGAGATTACAAAGTAATAAGACTGACTTTTAAACACATCATAGGTCCTATGAATCCATATGAGCGCTGACTTTCAGTGATTTCACCATGGGAGGCTCACATACTACAGTGAGGCTGTCACTCCAGGCACCACGACTGGAATTTCTCTGTGGAAGTTGCCTGCAGGGACAATTAGACAGTTACAGAGGAAAACAGAAAATCAGTCCCACCACTCGGTGGCACTAATGGCTCTCAAGTGTGTTTCATTGTTCATGTGTCAAGCCTCCCCAGCCCATGTCCTTTTCCAGGGCACATGTCTTATATATCACTACATAGCCCAGGCAGTGTACAGAATCCAGTATGCAGGAAGCTCCTCATTGGCCCAGGGATTATTTTTTTTCCTTCCCCCTCTTTTTTTCCACCTTCTCCACTGTTATTGTTGTTGTTCAGTAGCTAAGTCATGTCTGGCTCTTTGCGACTCCATGCACTATAGCCCACCAGGCTCCTCTGTCCACGGAATTCTCCAGGCAAGAATACTGGAGTGGATTGCCACTTCCTTCTCCATGGGAATCCTCCAGACCCAAGGATTGAACACGTCTCCTGCTTTGGCAGGCAGATTCTTTACCACTGAGCCACATGCGAAGCCTATCTTCTCCATTAAACGTTCATTATTTATCCATATCCTCTTTTTCTGGCTGCAGAAGTCACAACAACAAAAAAAATATTCAAGGAGGGAACTAGAATTGACCACAGAGCATAAAGGGACTGAGGCTTCTGTATACATGAGGATAGGCTGGGCTAGGCTATGTCATGGTAACCAACAAACCCCAAATCTCAACAGTTTAAAATGGTGAAAGTTCATTGCTAGCTCACTGTACTGGTACAAAGTGTGGAGGTAAAGGTGGGGGGCTCTGCTTCATGTAGTCAGTCATCAACCTGGGCCAACAGAAACTACCACACTCTCAGCAGATACTTCAGGGCACATACAGTACAGGAGGGATGGCGAGGCTGGATTTGCTACACCAGAAATCACTTTGTGGCAAATAGATGGGGAAAAAGTGGAAGCAGTGACAGATTTTACTTTCTTGGGCTCCAAAATCACTGCAGACAGTGACTGCAGCTGTGAAATCAAAAGACAATTGCCCCTTGAAAGGGAAGCTATGATCAACCTAGACAGTGTGTTAAAAAGCAGAGCCATCACTTTGCCAACAAAGATCTGTATAGTCAAAGCTATGGTTTTTCCAGTAGTCATATACGTACGGATGTAAGAGTTGCACCAAAAACAAGGCTGAGCACTGAAAAACTGATGCTTTTGAACTGTGATGCTGGAGAAGACTCTTGAGAGTCCCTTGGACTGCAAGGAGAGCAAGCCAGTCAATCCTAAAGGAAATCAACCCTGAATATTTATTAGATGGACTGATGCTGAAGCTAAAGCTCCAGTACTTTGGCCACCTAATAAGAAGAGCCAACTGATTGGAAAAGACCCTGATGCTGGGAAATATTGAAGACAGGAGGAGAAGAGGGCAACAGAGGATGAGATGGTTGGATGGCATAACCAAATTAGTGGATATAAGTTTGAGCAAACTCAGAGAGATAGTGAAGGACAGAGGAGCCTGATGTGCTGCAGTCCATGGGATTGCAAACAGTGGGACACAACTTAGCGACAGAACAGCAACAAGAACAACCTGGAAATAACATAATTTCACCCACAGCCCATATGGCCCACTGGTCTCATGACCCCACTGTAAGGAGGGACAGGGAAATAACTGTCATTCTCCTGTGTTCCTGGAAGAAGAGGAATACCAGCACAAGATATGGGTAAGCATTTGAATTCTCTACCACAAATCGGCTCTGGACATCAGCAACAGCAGATCAACGACCTCATCAAGTGTGGTATCTAGTTATATTCATGGCCGCTCAGTGGATCATGCCTCCCAGAAACTATTCCTTTGTTTCATTCACTCTCACAATGGCTATGAACTTAGCCAAGTTACTTTCTTTGGCCAATGGGACATCAGCAAATATAATGCAAGCCAGAGATTTATAAGTGCTTGCACATTGAGGCTAGCTCTTTTGGAATGCTGCCACTACCCTGTAGAAAGTCTAGGATATCTGTTATAGGAGCCACACAAAAAAGAAGAGCAGTCCCTCCCTTGATAGCCCCAGCCAACTGGAAGATGCACACAAGGCCATCTCCATCAGCCAGCTCCCAGATGAACTGACAACCGAGTGTAAGCATATGACTGAATCCAGCCAACACCATGTGGGACGGAGATAAACCATCCAAGATAAGCTTGCCCAAATCACTGAACCACACAAGAGTGAGCAAATAAATGGTTCTTGTTTGAAACCACAAAAACGTGGAGTGATTTATTGCACAGCATTAGGTAACTGCTAAAGCAATTCCTATCCAGGAGACGGGTACTGCCATAACAAAAATCTAAACCATGTGGTGTTGGCTTTGGGTCAAGCCAGTGGATAGGAGCAAGGAAAGCAGTGAATAGACTGTTAATAGAGGCTGGAGAAATGGTGAACAATCTTCTACTGTATGCTAAAATGGTAGTGAGGAAATTGTCACTAGGAGCTGAGAAAAGGACAATCTATGTTACATGGTGGCAGAATTATTGGCCAAAATGTTGTCTACAGTAATTTAAATGATATAAAGGACCTGACTGAATTTATGGATTTAGGGAAGGAAATTTCTAGACATGATGCTGAAGGCATCAATTGGATTCTGCCTGTTATGTATGATACTGCTGCTGTTTAGTCGCTAAGACTGTGTCCAACTCTTTGTGACCACATGGACTGCAGCCCAACAGGCTCCTCTTTCTACAGGATTTCCCAGGCAAGAATACTGGAGTGGGTTGCCATTTCCTTCTCCAGGGGGATCTTCCCAATCCAAGTACTGAACCTGTATCTCCTGCATTGGCAGGCAGATTCTTTACCACTGAGCTACCTGGGGAGGCCCTGTGTATGTTAAGATACCACCAAAGAGAGATAAGCCAATGGAGACACTGTTCAGTATTCCGGCTTACTTAAGGAGAAGAGGAGAGGGTCCAGAATTTTCCAGTTTAGAAAAAATTAAACTGTTTTTCATCTCTAGTATCTCCAGCCAGGCAAAGATTCTCCAGTAAGAAATGGCCCCAGCATAACAATCAAATCAGATCTATGCTTGTAAGCCCTCTGAAAGGAAGTGCCTAGGAGACCCTTTCAGTGACACAAAAGGACTTCTGAGAATCTTGAGGTTATAGGCCCACAGCAACTGACATGCTCAAAAAAATATATGGACAAAATCCTGAAGACACAGGGTGAATCCCACCAAAATCCCTAGGAAATGCATAAAATTTTTAGGAGAATTTTATCAATGAAAGCACAAGGTTGGACTAAAAGTGAAAGAGATAATTCACAATGAAAAGAGACCACTGGACCTCCACTTTCTACAAGCAGGAATAGACTGACAAGGCTACTTAGCTACAGACACACATCATTTCCTATGGGTAAGAAAAGGCATCTCAGAGGATGGAGCTAAGAGCTCAGCAGGAAGACCTAAAAGCCACAGAGCACAGTTGGCTAGGTAACCTTCTCAGGAAGTAGAATCAGCTCCCAATCAAGAAACATTTTCTGACCCATATAAGGGAAGCCATAGGGGATGAGATAGTTGGATGGCATCACTGACTCAATGGACACAAACTTGAGCAAACTCTGGGAGATAATGAGGGACAGGGAGGCCTGGCATGCTTCAGTTCATGGGGTTGCACAGAGTCAGACATGACTTAGCGACCAATAACATCAACAAGGGGAAGCCAATGTGATCAGTTGGGCTTCATAATAGCTGTAGCCTAATGACTGCTTTTTGGTTCCTATCCTCTCCATTTTAAATAGGAGTATCTGTCAACAAGGTCTATCTAGTTGCTTTCTCATGACTGTGTTTTAGAGGTGTAAGAATACAATACTTGTCTTTTAAGTTCAAGGTTGCTGTATCAAGAGAAGCTGCAGCTGAAAAGCCATGCTCAAGAGGTCTTATCTATATGATAATCTGGGGCAGATCATCAGATAATGGACTTCCAGCTTGATATTATCATGAGATAAAACTTTGGGGGTTTGGGGAATGGCGAGTGTATTTTGCACATGCCAGAGAGTGATTTGCTGAAGCCAGAGGATAGACTGGCACATATGGTTTTCTACAGACAACTTATTTCTTCCATCCATGCAATGTGAATCTGCAGCTCCTTTCGTTACAAGGTGAAACCTATTTCTCCACCCCTTGAATCTCAGCTGGCTCCATGACTTGCTTTAGCCAATCAAATGTGGCAAAAGTGATATTGTGTGACCTCTGAGCCCCAACCCCAACAGGCCTAACAGCTTCTGCCCTCATTCTCTTGCAAAGTGGCTGTCACCACACAAAAGAAAAGCTGATGTCATCCTGCCAAGAAGGAAGAAACCATGTAGCAGAGAACCAGACACCTCAACCAAAAGCCCTACCTGGGACACGTGAATCAGACCAGACCAAGATGTGAATAAATCCATCTTGGGACATCCAGCCTCCATTGAGATGGCAGATGAATGCAGCCACAAAATTAACCCCTAGTAAGACCAGTAGAACCACCCAGCTAAGCCAAGTCCATATTTAATTTCAAAACCATGAGTGAATAAACAATTGTTGTTTTAAGTCAATATCTTTGACACGGTTTTTGTACAAATAGGGCTTCCCTGGCAGCTGAATCTGTAAAGAATTCCCCTGCAATGCAGGAGACCCGGGTTCAATCCCTGGGTTGGGAAGATGCCCTGGAGAAGGAATGGCAACCCACTCCATCATTCTTGAATGGAGAATCCCAAGGACAGAGGAACCTGGATAGCTATAGTTCATAGGGTCGAAAAGAGTCGGACACACTGAAGTGACACACACATGTACAAATAATGTGCTTAATCACGCCAGTCGCCCAGTCTTCCCGACCTAGGGATTGAACCTGGGTCTCCTGCATTTCAGGCAGATTCTTTACCATCTGAACCACCAGGGAAGCCCTATGTACAAATAAGACTAATGATTTAGTTAATGTATCTTTGCTATATAAAAGCCAACCATTAGTAAACACTTTATAATACACAGTCTTTATTTGATTTCATCCCTGATTTGTATCATAGTTGTTATTACTTCTGCTGGCTGCCCGTAGACTGGCTGCCCATAGATAAAGAAACAGAATCTCAGAGAAGTTAAGTAACTAGTCAGGGCTGTGCAGCCTGTAAGTGAACCAGGACTCAAATTTTCCAGTTCTAAAAGCCAAGTAGTTCCAAGTCCTGGATCGAGAGAAACTGCACCTGAGGAGACACACTTGAGGAGACTTATCTGCTTCTGAAACTGATGCAGATCATGAGATAATGGATGTCATGTCTGGTGCCATGTTGAGAAATAATTTTTTGTTATACCACTGGTGCCTCTTAGATGCTTCAGTTACATAATATTAACATAGTCTGGGAATTCAAAGCTCTAGAACTTGACGACTGTGAATCAATAGCTTATCTATGGGCAGGTGGACGAGCATGGAGATGCATGAAATAGACAGATCTTAATGAGACCAAGCACATCCCTGCTTCCAGGCCTTTGCACTTGTTCTTTGCACTGCATGAACCACTCCCCAAGGAGCCCATGGGGCTTGCACCTTTCCACTCTTTTAAGTTTCTGTTCTATGTTGCCTTGTGTGTAGGGTCTTCCCTGGCTACCCCAACTGGAAAGTGAAAGTGAAAGTTGCTCAGGCGTGTCTGATGCTTTGCAACCCCATGGACTATACATTCCATGGAATTCTCCAGGCCAGAATACTGGAATGGGTAACTGTTCCCTCCCCAAGGGATCTTCACAACCCAGCGATTGAACACAGGTCTCCCACATTGCAGGCGGGTTCTTTAACAGCTGAGCCATCAGGGAAGACCAAGAATACTGGCATAGGTAGCCTATCCCGACACAAGATTCAAACCGAGGTCTCCTGCACTGCAGGCAGATTCATTACCAACTGAGATACCAGGGAAGCCCATGGCTGCCACAGCTGGACACATGCACAGTCTATTTCTCTTTCTAGTTTGCTTTGCTCCACATTTACCACCCTTTGACATGCCATTTGTTTTACTGGTTTGCTTGTTTATTTATTAACTGTCTGCCTCTCCCCATGATGGAGAAGGCAATGGCAACCCACTCCAATACCCTTGCCTGGAAAATCCCATGGACAGAGGAGCCTGGTAGGCTACAGTCCATGGGGTCGCAAAGAGTCGGACACGACTGAGCGACTTCACTTTCACTTTCACTTTCTCCCTATGAGGATGTAAGCTCCATGAGGTCAGGGATTTTCATTTTAATAGTGCATCCCCAGGACCTAGAAGAGTTCCCAGAACGTAGTAGGTGTTCTGTAAATGCGTGTTGAGTGAATGATTGTTGTTGTTGTTTTAGTCACTCAGTCGTGGCCAACACTTTGCAACCCCATGTAGCCCACTAGGCTGCTCTGTCCGTGGGATTTTCCAGGCAAGAATACTGGAGTGGGTTGCCATTTCCTCCTCCAGGGGATCTTCCCAACCCAGGGATCGAACTCCCTGGCTCTCTGTGAATTCTGTTTTCTGCACCTCTTGTGAAATCAACGTTCCCTCGGCCTCTGAAAGAAACTGCTGGCCCTCTTGGAATCCTAAGAAATGGGGCTATTCAGTCCCAATGCCCAGTATCCTGAGCCTTGGGCCCCAGAATTTCAAGGTACTCATTCTTCCTTTCCTCCTTTTCCATGAGCCTTCCATGGAGTCCCATGGCCACTGCCTCAGCTCTTCTCTAACAAGAGTTCATGGATGCTCATAGAAAGATATACAAAACGAGGTGATAGGGATTACCTGGTGGTGCAGTGATTAGAACTTTATCTTCTAATGTAGGGGGTGCAGGTTCAATCCCTGCTCAAGGAGCTAAGATCCCACATGCCTCAAGGCCACAAAAAATCATAAAACAGCAGTACTGCAAAAAAATCCAATAAAAACTTTTAAAATGGTCCACATTAAAAAAAAATGAGATGATTAAAGGGGAAATGATAGAGGCTTCCTAACAGGTTCCAAGCAATGAAGGTAGAGAAATGAACCTTCCTAGTGTTTTCCTCCCATAGTACAGGTGGAGCTCCTTGGAAAAATAGCATGGGCTCTTGGACAAATGATGCTGTAACTGCTTGTTTCTACCACAGTACCTTTGTTTATGCTGCAGGCACCTGCGTGCACACACACACACACACACACACACACACACACACACACATGCACGCACAGGCACACACACACACACCCCTATCTGAAATACTAAACTCTAACCCCAGATCAACCCCATAGTTCAGAACACATTTATTCCTTGCTATTTATTCTCACCATGCTAACATTGCTTTTTCTCCTTTGGAATGCAACAGCAACATTTCTGGTCCACAACAATTTATATACGTCAAGGTCCCAGCAGGAAACAGATGTCACAGTCAGCTGGGATGTCTAAAGAGATGTTTTATAGAAGATCTATTTACAGAGGTGTGAGCAAGGGTTAAAGAACTGTGATATTCTGAGTCCTCTGGGAAGAAGACCTGAAGACAAGAGTAAATTTGCAAAGAATTTTTTAGGGGAAATACTTATGAGGGAAAAAAAATGGGTAAGGGTCCAGATAAAGCTGGAAGAACAGTCCTACTATATGGTGAGTCAGACCCTAAAGGAAGGCC
The DNA here is from genome assembly GCA_024291935.2 of Okapia johnstoni. Lineage (NCBI taxonomy): Eukaryota > Metazoa > Chordata > Mammalia > Artiodactyla > Giraffidae > Okapia > Okapia johnstoni. The sequence goes on along the minus strand of CM044314.1, from coordinate 39,799,482 downwards.
AGAGGAATAGAAGGTTAAGTAGAAGCATCCTAAAGGGGGATACAGTCTAAGGAAAGCTCAGGATTCCTCCAGCCAGTGACAGTCATCAGAAGACTCTGTTGCCCTTAAGAAAGGACAGCTGTGACCTGCCACACCTGTCACTGGCTGGGAGCAGCCCTTGGGAAGTGGGGCCTCATGCTAATGTGACGATGGACTTGACACCCAGATCACTTAGTCACTTGTGTTCCCTGTACTCAGAAGTCCGCAAGGCACATTCTTGTGGCCACCACAGTCTATCCCTCCCACCAAGCAAATCTACTTCTCTACAAGATTTGGGCAGCAACTCCAACATGGTTACAGGTTTTGTTTTGTTTTGTTGTTTTTTTCTGAGGGGGAATTAGAAGAGGGAGATTAGTGGGATGAACTATTGCCCCCATCTTTGCAATTGACTATGGGGCCAGAACAAATACCAACCTCTCCCTTCTCCACTCCCTTCTCAATTTTCCTCAACCTTAGCTACGGCTCACCAAAACTTTGGCAGGTTTTGGTGGCTTCCCTGGTGGTGTGAGCCAAAGCTTCATTCCTTGGGGTTATGGACCCATAATGATCACTCATCTCAGGCCAGGGTGCTTGCCTGGGTCCACTCACATTTGCAATGTGGCTAAGGAGCACAAGGACAGACCAAGTGGATCACCAGGTATGTTAGTCTGCTCAAGCTGCTTTTAACAAGAAATCACAGACTGGGAGAGGGAAGGCTTAAACAGCAATTTTTATTCTCTCACAAATCTGAAGGGTAGAAGTCCAATATCAAGGTGTCAGCAGGGTTGGTGTCTGATGAAGGGGTCTCGCTTTGGTTGTAGACAACCACCTTCTTGCTATTTACTCCCATGCCTTTTCCTCGGGGCCTGCACATAAAGAGAGAGCTCTCTGGCTGTCTCTTCTTGTAAGGACACTAATCCTAACAGATCAGGGTCCCATCCTTATGAACTAATTTAACCTCAATCACTTCTTTTTTTATTATTTTATTTTTATTTATTTATTTTTGGCTGTACTGGGCCTTAGCTGCTGTGCAGGCTTTTCTCTGATTGAAGAGAGTGGAGGCTACTCTCTAGTTACAGTGCATGGGCTTCTCATTGTAGTGGCGTGTCGTTGTGAAGCATGGGTCTAGGACACTTGGGTTTCAGTAGTTGTAGCACACAGGCTCAGTAGTTGTGGCTTTAGGCTCTAGAGCACAGGCTCAATAGTTGTGGTGCCCATGCTTAGTTGCTCCAAGACATGTGTGATCTTCCCAGATCAGGGATCAAACCCATGTCTCCTGCATTGGCAGGTGGATTTTTTACCACTGAGATACCAGGGAAGCCCTCAATTACTTCTTTAGAGACCCCTGCTTCCAGATACAGCCACACGAGAGGCTAGGGTTTTATCATATGAATTTTTGAGGGACACATTCAGTTTATAACATCTGGATTCCATGTGTGTTTTTTTCCTGCTACTATTGTGTAAAAGCAGATCCATATCTTCCTGCTGATCCAGGTCATTTGCCCCTGTTAATGCAGTGACTCCTTTCCTTGCCTGTTGTCTCTGGGAACAATGAGTCTAACGTGCCCTGACAAGCACCTGCAAGTTGTATTCAGTGGTATACTTGCTGTGACCTGTGACAAATGTGCACCTCTTCAGCAATCAGAACCTCCAACCCTACAGAACCCAAAGTTGGAGGGACAGAGCATATATTAATAACATCCCCCCATGGGTCATTGGTGTGATGGTAAATAAGGCCACTCCTGCTGCTACTCCCTGGTTCCTGGACACTTGCATTCTTACTGGAGACTGAACAACACATGAGTCACTGATTTAATAAATACTCTGCAACCCTGAATGATGGCATCTAATCCCTTCAGAATGTTTCCTCTAAGCTAGGACTTCCATTGTATCAATAGAAGGCCACTTCTGTTTCATGAGGATGGCTGCCTCTGAGGATGTAGTATGTAATAAGACAAAAGTATCCCCAGTCATTGTCCCAGTCTCACACTTTCTTCAATATGAAGTGGATCTTCTGATTAGATGCTGCACTGTGTGGGATTCCATAACTCTGGATCAGGCATCCTATAAACCCCTAGATAATAATGCTAGATGACGTTTGGCAGGTGGGAAAGGCAAACCAATACCCAGCAAAGATATTTATCCTTGTGAGAAGGAATCATTGCCCCTTTCAGGGTGGACATGAGCCAGTGTAGTCTGGCCAGTTGGTTTCCTCCAGGAATAGAGCCAGGATGAATTGGTTTCTTCTGCTAACAATTTGGACATTCAAAGCAGCAGCAGCTAGATCAGTCTTGGTAAGTGGAAGTCCATGCTATTGGGTCCACACATACCTTCCTCTCTGACACTGCAGCCTCTCCACTCAGGAGCCCATTTTGCCAGCCTGGGGCGGCTGATGATGCAGTCTGGCTAAGGTTTACAGAACAAGTCTTTCAGACCACTTGGTTGTACAGTTGATGGTGGATGCTTACTGGTGAGCGTTAATACAAACTAACTTAGTGGTGAATGTGATATAAAAATCTTCACACATCATGTCCACTCTTACATGTCTACCACACACCTTCACCCCAGAACTCACTGCCTGTGTTCCTCTATTTCTTTCCTTTTCTGACCCAAGTCCAGGCCATTGGCCATTCACTTTGGGCCACTTTTCCTTTCTTACAAATACAATCAGGTACACTGCTTATGATTCTACCCACTGGGAAGACCTTCCCTTTTCTACTGTCTTTTAGAAAGTGAAAGTGTTAGTTGTTCAGTTATGTCCAACTCTTTGCAACCCCATGCAGCCCACCAGGCTCTTCTATCCATGGGATTTCCCAGGCAAGAATACTGGAGTGGGTAGCCATGTCCTCCTCCAGGTGATCTTCCCTGACTTAGGAGTCAAACCGAGGTCTCCTGCATTGCAGGTGAATTCTTTACTAACTTTTAGGGCCACCCTTAAATATGGGAGAAAAGGGGTTGCTGTCTATTTTGACATGCACCCATGTATTCAGTTAAGAGAAGGCAATGACAAACCTCTCCAGTACTCTTGCCTGGAGAATCCCATGGATGGAGGAGCCTGATAGGCTGTAGTCCATGGGGTCGCAAAGAGTTGGACATGACTGAGCGACTTCACTTTTCCCTTTCCTGCATTGGAGAAGGAAATGGCAACCCACTCCAGTGTTCTTGCCTGGAGAATCCCATGGAGAGAGGAGCCTGGTGGGCTGCCGTCTATGGGGTCACACAGAGTTGAACACAACTGAAGCGACTTAGCAGCAGCAGCAGCATGTATTGAGTTAATCCAAATGTAAACCAAGCTGAGGTTTTTTTCCTCTTCTTCCAGCTGGTCTTTTGTGATTCTCCTCTGTGGTCATAGACACAAGACAGAGAAGGGCATTGGCCCAACTGTGGTGGGCTACAAGCAGGTCTGGACTACCTAATCTTGCACCTTAGTCATGGCCTTAGTCATGCCCTCTAGTCCTACCCAGCCTCAACCTCAGATGTACTATTTTCACACCATGATGGATGCCTGCTGGACCTGTCTGACTTCATGACTTGGAGGTCTGACAGAACCCAGCTCATAATGGGCAGTTCCGGATGCATTGTCACTTGATGACTATGGCCAAGTACTCTGTTCCACCAGGATACGGTAACGTGCCAAGAACTATTTCTCAAAGGGTGCATAATTCTCCACTGCAGATGGCATGACATTGCTCCAGAATCCCAGGGGCCTGCATTGTGATTCTCCTGCTAGAGTTTTACCATAAGCCAAGGTCACCCCCACCTATCCTTCCCTCCTCCAATCGACTCTCTGGCCCCTTTCATCTTATTTATTTATCTCAAGACTCTGTGCATTGACTTACATAACATTCTGTTAGTTTGCTGGGGCTGCCATAGTCAAGTACCATAGACGAGCTATCTTAAACAACAGAAACTTATTGTCTCACAGTTATGGAGCTTAGAGGTCCCAGATCAAGGTGTGGGCAGGGTTGGTTCTTTCTGTAGGCTGTAAGGAGAATCTATCCCATGCCTCTCCCCTAGTTTCTTGTGGTTTACTGGCAATCTTTGGCATTCATTACCTTGTAGAAAAATCACCCCAATCTCTTTTATCTTCACATGGCATTCCTCCTATGCATGTGTCTGTGTCCAACTTTCTCCTCTCTATAGAGATGCCAGTCATATTGGATTAGAGGTCCACCCTAAACCATTATGGGGCTTCCCAGGTGATGCTAGTGGTTAAGATTCCACCTGCCGTTGCAAAAGACTCAAGAGACTCAGCTTCAATCCCTGGGTCAGGAAGATCCCCTAGAGGAGGAAATGGCAACCCATTCCAGTATTCTTGCCTGGGAAATTCCATGGACAGAGGAGTCTGGCAGGCTATAATCCACAGGATCACAGAAGAGTCAGATGCAACTGAGCATGCACACAGTACTCCAGTGTGACCTCATCTTAACTAATTATATCTGCAACAGTCTTATTTCCAAATATGAATAACATTCAAAGACATTAGGACTTAGGACTTCAATATATGAATTGTGTGGGACATAGTTCAACCCGTAACAAATATCTTGATGTTCTCTCCTCACTGTAACACCTCTCTCTGATGCTTCCTTCTTCCTGGGATGACAACTATCTCCTACGTCATTCAGACACCACAGTTCTTTGAATGTGGACCACTCAGTGGGGATGCTAGTGAGCATGTGGCCCCAGGAGCAGCCCTCCCACTGATGCTCACATACTTACCACAGGCCCCGTCCTTGCCAGATCTTCTGGATCCCAGAACAACAAGGTGTCCCGAAGCCTGTCACCCTTCCTGACCTCAGGACATCCATTTCCCCACTGAAGCCCTCTCTCCAGACTTGACTGTGACACACCACATTTCACATTTTTGTCACCAGACAGAGCATGAAAAGGCACTGTTGAAAGAAGCCGTGTCCTCCCCCGGAAGCATGGACTAGACATAGGTGAGAAAGAGCCCAGATGACTTTCATCACTCTCATCATGCCTTTAGAAACTCCCAATTCTACCCTGCCCCTAAACATTCTTACAAACAAGCAGTACAACGTAATAAGGAGAGCGCTGAGTTTGGAGGACAACTGAGATGCAGCCAGGTTTTGTCATTTAGTAGCTGGGTGGCCTTGAGTGAGTCACTTTACCTCCTGATTCTCATCTGTAAAGCAAACAGGCAAGTGAGGGACTGTTAGATGACCTCTAAGATGCCTTCAAACATGAATGACCTAGGGCTCAAGCCCAGATGGTCATTAACTTTTCCAAAGAAGGAGGAATATATTTTCTTAGTCAGGGCAGTTTATTTGAAAATGTCCCTTTTCCTCAACATCGCTAATTATTAGAGAAAGGCAAATCAAAACTACAATGAGATATCATCTCACACCAGTCAGAATGGCCATCATCAAGAAATCTACAAACAATAAATACTTGAAAGGGTGTGGAGAAAAGGGAACCCTCCTACACTGTTGATGGGAATGTAAATCGGTACAGCCACTATGGAGAACAGTATGGAGGTTCCTTAAAAAGCCAAATATGGAACTACCATGTGATCCAGCAACCCCACTCCTTCGGCTTATAGCTGGAGAAAGTCATAATTCAGAAAGATGCGTGCATCTCTATATTCATAGCAGCACTATTTACCAATACTTGGAAGCAACCTAAATCTCCATCAACAGAGGAGTGGATAAAGATGTGGTACATATATACAATGGAATATTACTCAACCATAAAAAATAAAAATAATGCCATTAACAACAGCATGGATGGACTTAGAGATTGTCATACTGAGTGAAGTAAGTCAGACAGCGAAAGACAAATATCATATGATATCACTTATATGTGGAATCTTAAAAGAATGGTACAAATAAACTTATCTACAAAACAGAAATAGAATTACAGATGTAGAAAACAAATTTATGGTTACCAGGGGTAAAAAGGGGCAGGGATAAACTGGGAGATTTGTATTTGCATATACATACTACCATATATAACAGATAACTAATAAGGACCTACTGTAAAAACAGGGAACTCTACTCAATACTCTGTGATGACCTACATGGGAAAAGAATCTCAAAAAGAGTGGATATATGTATAACTGATTCACTTTACTGTACATCTGAAACTAACAATATTTTAGTTACAATTTACAGTATAGTAAATCAACTATACTGCAATAAATTTTTAGTTTGCATTAAATTTGATAATTAATATTGTTTTTATTAAAAGGAACAACAATATTTTTGTTTTTTAAGTAATTTAGTTTTAATTGAAAGATAGCTGCTTTACAATATTGTGTTGGTTTCTGCCATACAACATGAATCAGCCATAGCAATAAATTTTTAAATTCTTTAAATTTAAAAAAAAATTAAGAACAGAAAATGTACCTTTTATCTGAAAGTAATAGTGAAACTGAGGACAGAAGACACTTTGGTTCATATTTAAAATTCAGGATCTTGGGTATGTGTATTTCCTTAAATAGCTTTCCAGTTTTCTGTCACTGCATAATAAACCATCTCATAACTTGGTGGCTCCAAACAATAACTGATGTAAATCCCTCAAAGCTCTGTGGTTCAGCCGGGCTCAGTTGTGTGGTTTGGGGTCTCTCAGGAAGTTGCAGGTAGCTGGGCTGACCCACTGACGCAGGCTGGCAGGTGAGGCTGGCAGCCAGCAGGCCACTCAGCTGGGCAACTAAGCAGAGCACCTACCTGAGGTATCGCCATGCACCTTTGTCTGGGGCGGGGGAGGTGGGGTGGGTTCCAAGAGGAAGTACCCAAGGATGAGAGTTCCAGAAGGGGAAGCAGAAACCACAAGCCTCCTCTGACCTGGCCCTGGAAGTCCCAGAACACCACTTCTACCACATTCTGTTGACCAGAAACTAAAAAAAACCCACATTTAAGGGGAGAGCAACGGATTTCACCTCTTCATGGAGAAATGTCCAGACCACTTCACAGAAGAGCACGTCAGGAGAAAGAACCATTACATCCAACTTTGAAAAATGCAATTTACCACAGTATAGAAATCTATCATATACGCCTGTATGATATAATGCATAGACATGCATAAAAAAGACACCAAGAATACTTATCTCAGGGCGAAAGAACTTTAATTTTTTTGAAAAGCACTTACGCAGTATTTCATATATATATACCAGGTACTTTTTAAAGCACCTGAACACATATAAACTCCTTTAATCCTCACAAACTCATTCAAGCCACTCTATTACCACCATTTTACAGATTGAAAGACTGCAGCACAGAGAGGTTAAGGAAACCGCCTAAAATCATACAGCTAGTTAAGCACCAGAGCTGGAATTTGAGCTCAGGCGGTCTGAATCTAATCTATATACTGCAATTATGGTGAATGTTTATTTTTTTTATTGAGCTTTCTGATTTTTCTACAATTTTATTGTACTTTTCCAATTTTTATAAATGAATATGTATTATTTTACAAGTCAGAAAAATGGATACTCACTGATACTGAGAGAAGTCTAGGCGAATGGCTCTGGAAAGTCATCTGTGCATTGTTTGGTCATGAACAGAGTATCAGAGACTGAATAGAGTATCAGAGACTTAACAGTTCAGTCTAGAGTGAAGGGGGAATGTGAAAGCAGAGGCAGCTTCTGAAGGAAACAGTGAGGTGTAATTCTTGCCCTAGTGATACCCACCAGGGTTCCTGACCTTCCCCAATGAATAGAAATTGACTAGAGGCCTGGAAAGAAATCCAAGCAAGGCTTTAATGGGGGCCCCTGCTACAGCAGGGGCAAGTGAGAACAAAGGGTTCCCTTACTAAGCTTGCCTGATGGGGGGCAGTGAGGGGCTAAGCTTGTTACTTACATGGGGTGAGAATACAATGTGTCTAAGGGTTCGGTGGTAGGGGTGGCTTAAGGTGTTTTACCCACCCCTTAGGTGGTGGTATGTTCTGTGACATTCTCAGAAGCCTGGTTTTGCTTCCAAACCCTACTTTTGCTCTGGGCTCTTCAAAACTAGCAATTGGGTTTTTTTCATCTTTTTATCATCTGTCGGGACTTTGCCGGTGGCTCAGTGTTAAAGAATCTGCCTGCCAATGCAGGAGACACAGGAGATGCAAGTTCGATCTCTGAGTGGGGAAGATGCCCTGGAGTAGGGTACGGCAACCCACTCCATTATTCTTGCCTGAGAAATCCCATGGACAGAGGACCTGGCAGGCTACAGTCTGGCTAAAAAACAGCAACAATCTTTACAACAATCTTCTGTCTAGAGTTCGTCCCAACTGCAGTTATTTTTAGTCCCATATAGTTTCTTTGTATTTTGTTGCTGGAGGAGAGGTTTGTCCGCATGTAAGCATTGCAGCACTGTAGCAAAGGCTCCCAGGTCCCAGCCTGTCTAAGAGACTCAGAGTGCCTGACATCTTCTAACTGATGTAGCTGGACTCACTCCAGTAAAATCATGCTGGTGGCATTCCCAGCTTCAGATCTTCAAATAAAATCTTTTCAGATAAACAGCAAACACTTCCATTGTACAAAGTGTCCCCAGTATTGCATGGAATACATTTAAACTAAAATGCATTTGAGTTTTATCTGAAACTCATATTTAACAGAGCATTGTGTGTCTTTGTTTGCTAAACATGGCAACGCTGCCTGCTGTGAATGTGGTGAGGGGCTCTGAGACTACCAGGAAGCCTGCAAGGATGGGTGAGCAGACATGACCCAGAGGCAGGACTTCATGAAAAAACTCAGCTCCATGGTTTCCCTAATGGAGGCTGAAGGGAAGTTCTGAAATTAGGAGCATCCCCAATTGAGGCTGTTCTGTGCTTGTTCCTGACAATTTAAAAATAAGTCAGAGGAACAAAATAAGCAGGAAGAGTGGGAACCTTTTATTTGAACTGCCTTCCCTCCTTCTACTGTGTCCTTAGGCTATGTTTCTTTTCTGTCACCCTAAAGTGTAAAACCACTTCCTTTGCTTCCCATGAGGAATGATGAAGAAAAGGAGGGTCCCCTGGACTGTGGGGAGGTGAACAATGAAAAGGGCTTAAGGTTTACTGAGATAAAACATGTTAGTCACTCAGTCCTGTCCAACTCTTTGCAATCCCATGGACTGTAGCTTGCCAGTCTCCTCTGTCAGTGGAATTCTCCAGGCGAGAATACTGGAGTGAATTGCCATTCCTTTCTCCAGGGGATCTTACCAATCCAGGAATCGAACCCAGGTTTCCTGCATTGCAGGCAGATTCCTTACTTTCTGAGCCACTAGGGTAACTTCTAGTTAAATCTGGAGAGGACTGTTCTTCCTCTCTTATGGTTAAGCCTGGGAGGAGCAACAGATTCCTAGTGACAGCACATATTTCTGTGGGTACCTCTTGCCTAAAGGGTCTTTGAAGATTCCTCTTTCTTGAGGTTTTGGAGGGAATAATTTAACTCTGACATCAATTGCAATCCTATTTTCTGGGCAGGGTGTGCTGGTACGAGGACATTGACTGCTGGATTTGCATCCCTGCACTCCATATTCTGACCATGACTAGGACATGTAATTTAACCTCTCTGGGCATCACATTCTCTCTTTGCAAAACACAGCAGTCTCTCAGTTAGTCTTCTGCCCCTTTTCATTCTTCCCAGTCATTACTCCTCCAGATCCTCCCTTCTCCAACAGGAAGCACGTTTTTCCCAATCCCACTTGCCTTCTCCCCCACCACTCAATACTTTCTGAACCCTTTCTCTGTCGCTTCTCCACTCATCCCCTCCTCTCACTGCCACCTCTCCCTGTGTCCACTGGTTGTTGGCTGAGAATATTCCAACTCTTCTTCATTCAGATCTAGGAATTCCACTGGGTCCTGAGCTCCAAGTCATACCACAGAGTTCCCTGATCATTGCCTTCCCAGGAGGCCACAGAATATCCAATCTTTTTCCCAGGATGCTGCTCCCAGAATTAGCCCTCTGGCCAAGCTCTGGGAGGGATGTGTTGCAACCCCAATATTCAAAGCATTCTGGTAAGAGCTGTACCATCCTGCTGGTGGTTTAGTCACTAAGTCATGTCCAACTCTTGCAACTCCATGAACTTTAGCCTGCCAGGTTCCTCTGTCCATGGGATTTTCCAGGCAAGAATACTGGAGTGGATTGTCATGTCCTTCTCCAGGGGATCTTCCCAAACAAGGGGTCGAACTCGGGTCTCCTGCACTGCAGGCAGGCTCTTTACTGACTGAGCTATCCTTCTTCTTTAAGTAGAAATGATCCTCCTTCCCACTACCACCCCATCATCATTTTGTAAAGAGGCCAGCCCCAGAGAACACTTTCATTATCTAATCATCTTAACTTGCATAATTATTTCCCTAAAAGGACAATTAGCAGATACACCTCTGGGATTTAAAATATATAGATAGCACAGCCTAATACAAAAAGTGTATCACGGAAGGGAGAAGAGACTGAAACACAGAAGAAAAGAGAAATGAAAAGATGAGGGAGAAGACAGGAGGGAAAGTACAAGGAGCATCGCAGGAGAAAGGGGAAATGAACAGAAAGAAGAAGGGCAGAGAGAGGACCAGGAAGAGGTAAGGAGAGAGAGGGAGGTACTGGCAGGAAAAGTGGTAAAGCTGGTGAAAATGAGTGTCAGCACCCCTCCATCCCAGCAGCCTGAATGCTTCTCCTTCTGCCCATGTGCTGGCCAGAGAACCCATCAAAAGTCACTGCAGCCAGAATCTCCAACCCAGAGTATTTCTCTTGGTCCACTTCCAGTGTGGTTGCCCGGGTTCTGCCCCATTGCCTAAACCCAGAGTCATCTCATGGTCTCATCCTCCAGGTTGACAATGTGGCTACTGACTAGCATGCTGCTTCCTAGGCATCATCCTTGGCTCCAGGGAATAGAACTTCTAGAGGAGTGACTCCCACTCTGGTGCCCAGGCCAGACTTCTGGATGAATGCTATGCCTCAGGCTGAGCCCTGTCCTGAGATGTTCCTTGTCTGGCAGAGAGCATCAGACATCAGACCTCTCTCACCCTTCCTTCAGCCATTCCTAAACAGTATGAATGTGCCATCAGGAATGAACTTGGAGAACCGGAGATTCTGTGACAGCATTAAAGTTTCTCATCTCCAGCAGGTTTCATGCAGCAGGTATGATGAGGAACAAGCCCAGAGTCTGACAGGTGGGGCTGCAGAGTCCCAGCACCAAGTAGTTCTCAAACCCTCCAGACCTCAGATGTAAGCTGGGAGGTGGAAAAGCAGGAATCCGAAATACAGAACAGGGAACTTTAAACAGATGCTGGTAAGACTGACAAACTTGATTCCATCCCCCCTCAATTCCCTTGCACTTTCCTGGCTCTTCAACATGGGTTAAAAACAACACCACCGCTTCCGGCCCCAAGTCCTGTATATCCATTACACCTTGCCCATGCCTTTGTACCCAGTCCTTCTCTAAGTTAACTTTCTTTACATTATTTCCATCTGAGTGTGCCAGCTGTTTCCTCTAGACCCAAATGATACAGTGTTAATAAGTGTTAAGAGAAGAAAGGAGTTCTGTGGCCAAATAAGGCTGGAAAATCTGGTTAAATGTAACCAGGGAGAGAACAAGATGGCGGAGGAGTAGGTGGACGTGCAGTACATCTCTCTCCACAGATACATCAAGAATACACTTCAGACACAGAAGTGCTTTCAGAACACCAGCTGAGAGCGGACAGGAGTACCTGACCAGTGGGAAAAAGATATAGACCACGCAAAACTCAATAGGACGAAGGAACTAGGGGGAAAAACGGAAGTGTTAGTATGACTGGGCCTGCCCTCAGCAATAGGAGGGAACTGAAGCAGGGGTCCAACCCCCACATCGGGGCAATTGTCTGAGTCAGAGGAGAACCATCTAAGGCTGAGAGTGAAACAGCTGAACTGTGGCAGCCTAAATGAAATGAGAATCAGACAGTCCTTGCTGCAGCCATACATACCCCGGACATGGTGCAGGTCCCCTGGAAGGTGCAACGGCTGGAAGCTGGAGCAATCCCAGGGCAAGGGCTGCTGTTGACTGTGGAGAGACGGATCGAAGGGACGTAAGAGAGGAGACTGTGGTGGGAAATGCCTGTGGAGGAAAGCCGGGCAGCCATGGAAGCAAGGTAATACTGCTGAGTCACACGTAGGGGTGGAGCCATCACCGTAGCCTCTCTCTCCCCACACACCAGCATCGTCCGCTGAACAATAGAGAGGCTGGCCCATCAAACGCCTGACGCACTGAACTACAGAGTAGGACCCCACCCAGGGTGGGCCCTCTATGTGCCTGAAACGCCGAACAACAGAGAAGGACCCCAGGCAAGGGAGCCTCTAAGTGCCTGAATGCGCAGAGCTACGGAGAAAGACTGACCAAAGAGGCCTTCTGATCGCCAGCTACAAGAGCCTTGAAAAAAGACTCTGAAAGGGCCATAACTCCTGCGGCGGAGGCAGTCTGTGTCCCTGCACACTTGGCGCCGCCGCGATCCCCGCAAGCCAAGCAGCTGCGCCACCTTCATGCTCAACTCTCACTGAGGCAGAGCTGCCACAGGCAAAAAAAAGGTCTTGCATCTATGTGCACAGGATCGCTTCGGTAGTGTCCGACTCTTTGCAACCCTGTAGACTATGCCCTGCCAGTCTTCTCTGTCAGGGAAAGGGGTTCTCCAGGCAAGAATACTGGAGCATATTGGCCTACACTGGTTACCATACCCTTCTAGAGCACTATATTTCCTGCTGCCCTACCCGCCAACTCCCGTGAGTACCTCCTACTGCCAGAACCCCTGCAACCCAAGCAGCTGCACCACCTCCACACCTGGTCCTTATAGGGGCAAACCCAAGTCCTCCAGGGCAGCCTCAAGAGTAAACCCCAGTGGACGACCCACATGCAGAGATGGAAATAAAACAATTTAAACCCAGGGGCAGTGTGACTAAGAAAGAAGACCAAAAACCTTCCCACCAGCTGTACAAGCTGCAGATTAAATCCGCATGATCAACTAGGCTGACTCTGTGTCTATGCAATATATAAAAGGTCATTGAGAGCTCCCACAAAAGAATACTAGCTATCAGCTAGTTCCGATAGCTATGGACATTGGAGGCAAGGACACACAGGAGTAGGACCAGATTAGAATCTGAGCTGCCTCCACAGCAGGTCCAGAGATCAGCACAGTGTTGGAGGGCATCCTAGAGAGGTGAGGTGGACTGTGATACCCAGTGAGGGAAAGAACTCTGACAGCAGTGACTCAAGAAAAACATTTATTATTCTTATGTTTTGACTTGTTCTGTAGATTCTTTTGGATTTTTTATCCTTTTTTTCCTTTTTTCCCCTCCTCTGTTGTAGTTGTCAATTTTACTGGCACTATGAAATCCCATTAAGCTTTTGAGCTTTTTTTTTCTTTTTCTTCTCAGTCATATTTTTATTGTTGTTATAAACCTCTGTCTCTATGTTGATGGAGAAATCAAAAGCTTTTCAGACAAGCAAAAGTTAAGAGAATTCAGAACCAACAAACCAGCTTTACAACAAATGTTAAAGGGACTTATATAGTGAGGAAATACAAAAGAAGAAAAAAGATCTACAACATCAACCCAAAACAATTAAGAAAATGGAAATAGTAACATATATATCAATAATTACTTTAAATGTAAATGGATTAAATGCTCCAACAAGAAGACACAGATGGGCTGAATGGATACAAAAATAAGATCCATATATATACTGTCTACAGGAAACCCACTTCAGACCTAAAGATACATATAGACTGAAAGTGAGAGGATGGAAAAATATATTCCATGCAAATGGGAAGCAAAAGAAAGCTGGAGTAGCAACTCTCATATCAGACAAAATAGACCTTAAAATAAAGATTATAAGAGATAAGGAAGGACACTACATAATGATCAAGGGATCAATCCAAGAGGAAGACATAACAATTGTAAATATCTATGCACTCAACATAGGAGCACCTCAATACATATGACAAACACTAACAGACATAAAAGGAGAAACTGACAGTAACGCAATAATAGTAGGAGACTTTAACACCCTACTCACACCAGTGGACAGATCATCAAAACAGAAAATTAATGAGGAAACACAAGTCTTAAATGATACATTAGATGAGATGGATCTCATTTATATCTTCAGGACATTCCATCCAAATGCAGAAGAAAACAACTTCTTCTCAAGTGCACATGGAACATTCTCCAGGATAGACCACATCTTGGGTTACAAATCAAACCTCAGTAAATTTAAGAAAATTGATATCATTATCAAACATCTTCCCCGACCACAATGCTGTGAGACTATATATCAATTACAAGAAAAAACTGTAAGAAACACAAACACATGGAGATGAAACAACATGTTTCTCGATAACCAAAAGGTTACTGAAGAAATCAAAAGGGAAATAAAAAAATTTCTAGAAACAAACGACAATGAAAACACGACAACTCAAAACCTATGGGATGCAGCAAAAGTTGTTCTAATAGGGAAGTTTTTAGCAATACAATCCTACCTCAAGAAACAAGGAAAACATCGAATAGACAACCTAACTTTACACCTAAAATAACTGGAGAAAGAAGAACAAAAAAAAAACACCAAAATTAGTAGAAGGAAATAAATCATAAAGATCTGAGAAGAAAGAAATGAAAGAAACAATAGTAAAGATTAATAAAACTAAAAGCTGGTTCTTTGAGACGATAAACAAAATTGACAAATCTTTAGCCAGACTCATCAAGAAAAAAAGAGAGAAGAATCAAATCAACAAAATTAGAAATGAAAAAGGAGAGGTTACAACGGACAATGCAAAAATACAAAGGATTATAAGAGACTAGTATGCAAAACTGCATGGCAATAAAATGGATAACCTGGAAGAAATAGACAGATTCTTAGAAAAGTTCAATATTCCAAGACTGAAACAGGAAGAAATAGAAATTATGAACAACCCTATTACAAGCACTGAAATTGAAGCTGTGATCAAAAATCCCCCCAAAAAACAAAAGCCCAGGACTGATGGCTTCACAGGAGAATTTTGTCAAACATTTAGAGAAGAGCTAATGCCTATCCTTCTAAAACTCTTTCAAAAATTGCAGAGGAAGGAACCCTTCCAAACCCACTCTATGAGACCATCATCACCCTGTTACCAAAACCAGACAAAGACAACACAAGAAAAGAAAACTACAAGCCAATATCACTGATGAACATAAAGGCAAAAATCCGCAACAAAATTTTAGCAAACAGAATTCAGCAACATATCAAAAAACTCATACACCATGAGCAACTTGGGTTTCTTCCAGGGATGCAAGAGTCTTCAATATATGCAAATCAATCAATGTGATACACCGTATTAACAAATTGAAAGATAAAAAACATGATCATCTCAATAGATGCAGAAATAGACTTTGACAAAATTCAGCACCCACTTATGATTAAAACTCTTCCAAAAATGGGCATAGAAGGAACCTACATCAACATAGTAAAGACCATATATGATAAGCCTACAGCAATTATTCTCAATGGTGAAAAAATTGAAAGCATTCCCCCTGAGATCAGGAACCAAGATAAGGATGTCCACTTTCAACACTATTATTCAATATAGTTCTGAAAGTCCTAGCTACAGCAGAGAAGTAAAAGAAATAAAAGGAATCCAGATCAGAAAAGAAGAAGTAAAGCTCTTACTGTTTGCAGATGATGTGATACTGTACATAGAAAACCCTAAAGATAGTATCAGAGAATTACTAAGAGCTAATCAGTGAATTTAGCAAAGTTGAAGGATACAAAATCAATACACAGAAATCACTTGCATTTCTATATACTAACAATGAAAAATCAGAAAGAGAAATTAAAGAGTCAATCCCATTCACCACTCCAACAAAAAGAACTAAATATCTAGGAATAAACTTACCTGAGGAGGCAAAAGAACTGGACATAGAAAATTATAAGACACTAATGAAAGAAATCAAAGATGACATAAACAGATGGAGTGATATTCCATATTCCTGGGTAGGAAGAATCAATACTGTGAAAATGACTATACTACCAAATGCAATCTACAGATTCAATGTGATTCCTATCAATTACCAATGGCATTTTTCACAGAACTAGAATAAAAAATTTCACAATTCATATGGAAACACAAAAGACCCCGAATAGCCAAAGCAGTCTTGGGAAAGAAGAATGGAGCTGGAGGAATCAACCTTCCTGACTTCAGATTATACTACAAAGCTACAGTCATCAAGAGGGTATGGTATGGTACTGGCCCAGAAACAGAATTATAGGCCAATGGAAAAAGATAGAAATCCCAGAAATAAACCCATGCACCTATGGGTACCTTATTTTTGACAAAAGAGAATATACAATGGGGCAAAGACAACCTCTTCAATAAATGGTGCTGGGAAAATTGGACAGCTACATGTAAAAGAATGAAATTAGAACACTTCCTAACACCGTGCACAAAGATAAACTTAGAATGGATTAAAGACCAGAAACTATAAAATTCTTAGAGGAAAACATAGGCAGAACATTCGATGACATAAATCAAAGCAAGATCCCCTATGACCCAGAGTAGAGTAATGGAAATAAAAACAAAAGTAACCAAGTGGGACCTGATTAAACTTAAAAGCTTTTCCACAGCAGAGGTGAAAAGACAGCCCTTAGAATGGGAGAAAATAACAGCAAATGAAACAACTGACAAAGGATTAATTTCCAAAATATACAAGCAGCTGGTGTAACTCAATGCCAGAAAAGCAAACAACCCAATCAAAAAGTGGGAAAAAGACCTAAACAGACATTTCTCCAAAGAAGATGTATAGATGGCTAACAAACATGAAAATATGCTCAACATTGCTCATTATTAGAGAAATGCAAATCAAAACTACAATGAGATATCACCTCACACTGGTCAGAATGGCCATCAGC
Source organism: Okapia johnstoni (assembly GCA_024291935.2). Classification (NCBI taxonomy): domain Eukaryota; kingdom Metazoa; phylum Chordata; class Mammalia; order Artiodactyla; family Giraffidae; genus Okapia; species Okapia johnstoni. Next base: position 39,782,638 of record CM044314.1, on the reverse strand, counting down.
AAAAAGTCTACAGACAATAAATGCTGGAGAGGGTGTGGAGAAAATGGAATGCTCTTGCACTGTTGGTGGGAATGCAAATTGATACAGCCACTATGGAAGACAGTATGGAGATTCATTTAAAAACTAGGAATAAAACCACCATATGACCCAGCAATCCCACTCCTAGGCATATACCTTGAGGAAACCAAAATTGAAAGAGACACATGTATCTCATTGTTCATTGCAACACTATTTACATAGCTAGAACATGGAAGCAACCTAAATGTCCATTGACAGATGAATGGATAAAGAAGTAGTGGTACATATACATGATGGAATATTACTCAACCATAAAAAGGAACACATTTGAGTCAGTTCTGATGAGGTGGATGAACCTAGAACCTATTATACAGAGTGAAATGAGTCAGAAAGAGAAAGATAAATATCATATTCTAACACACATATACTGAATCTATAAAAATGGTACTGAAGAATTTATTTTCAGGGCAGCAATGGAGAAACAGACATAGAGAATAGATTAATGGAGTTGGAGAGGGGGTGAGATGTATGGAAAGAGTAACATGGAAACTTACATTAACATATGTAAAATAGATAACCAACAGGAATTTGCTGTATGGCTCAGGAAACTCAAACAGGGGTTCTGTATCAACCTAGAGGGGGGGATGAGGAGGGAGATGGGAAGGAGGTTCAAAGGGGAGGGGATATATGTGTACCTATGGCTGATTCATGTTGAGGTTTGACAGAAAACAACAAAATTATGTAAACTAATTATCCTTCAATAAAAAAATAAATCAAAAAAAATGTAACCAGGATTTCCAACTGCAAATGATAGCCATATAATGTACTAAGATATCAGTGTGCTTTTCATTCTCATTACTGTAGGAGACTCAAAAGGATTGGAGTGCCTCTTTGCCTCCATGAAGTTGGCTAACTTTATTCTGAGTCTGATCTCCAGTTCCTCACAGTGGGGTTAACAGCAGATTATATCTCAGAGCCAAAATAATGGACACTGATACTGAGAAATGACTCTCTCAGTATTCCTAGGCAGGTTGATAAGATGTCCGGAGGTTCCAGAGGAGAGAGGGGTCTGGAATTCTCAAGGAGGAGGAAAGGACAGACGTTTTTTTCCCCTCTACATTCCTTAGGTTTATATAACAATAATGTGTCCTGCTTAAGGACAGTTTCTGGAAAAAACCTTCTGGCTCATCCTGTTATCTTAAAATGTAAATTATAGGAGTGGGTCTAGTAAGGTCTTTACAACCTCCAGATATTCTTTTGATTCACTGTAATAAGTAATTAAAAAGCATATAACTCCATTGCTAACACTAGCGAGGGTGCACTCTTTCTGCCCCCTTCTGACATCTATGTCAGAAGCTTTCTCTGTCTCTTTTATATTTTAATAAAACTTTATTACACAAAAGCTCTGAGTGATCAAGCCTCATTTCTGGCCCCGGATTGAATTCTTCTCCTCCAGAGGCCAAGAATCCTGATGTCTTTTGTGGTTCAGCAACAACCTTTCAATATCAAATACCTGGATCCCAACTGAGATGTAACTTAAGAAGTGGAGATCAATAAAAGGGGACGGGTAGGATTCTCAGGCTCACACTGAAGAAAATAAAAAACAAAGATGAAAAATAGGAAATAAAGTTAGAAGACAATCCAAGTCCAACAATTATCTAATAGATATTCCAGACAAAAGCAGGTAACAACATAGAGAAGAAAATCATCAAATATGTGCTACAAAAATGTTTCCTATGAACTGAAATATATGAGTCCCCTGATTGAAATGGTTCTCTGATTGCCCAACAAAGCAAACGAATAAAGACCTCACATCTAGGCTGCTCATCATGAGATTTTAGAACATCACAGGTAAAGATCATGTCTTAAATGCTTCCAAAGAAGAAAACTGTCACATCTAGAGACATGAAATATGAATAACAACTGACTCCTCAATAACCACATGGGACACTAAAAGACAAAATTCTGAGGGAAATTTATTTTCAGCCTAGAATCAATTGAACTATGATTCAAGTATGAGGATAGAATAAAGATATTTTTAGACCTACACGACACATTCAGGCATTTCAGGAAGTGATTAGTAGGTAGTAGAAGGTATAAGGAAGAAAGCCAAAAAGAGAAGAACATGGATCCCAGGAAACAGGGCTCCAGACAAGAGAATGGGAAAGTAAATCCTAGGAAGACAGAGAAGGTGAGTCCCAGACAACAACTTTGTAACAGTCCCAGAGAGCAGCTGATCCAGATGGGGACAGAGTGTTAGCTTTAAGGAAGAATGACATTTTTTAAAGAATCATCAAGCTGTTGCAAAACCTGATGTGAGCACACAAGAAAGAAAATGTAATTATAGTACACTACTCAGTTCAGCAGTACAGTGATTCATGTACTGTAACCATGTAAATACTGAATATTGGCTCAAACAAAATTTGTGATCTAACTGCTTTGTTAGGACAGCAGAAATGATGCTTAGAGAACTGAAGTGTCATTCCCCAAAATAAGAATGTGTACTCCTAACCTCCAAGAGAGGAGCAAAGTAGGCATTTCCCCTCAAAATATGTCTAATTACAGAAAACGTTTGTAGTTGGGAATCCTGTGAGGCTGGTGTTCCATGGAATATCAGTGAAGGATTTTGTCCACCATCCCTGATTCCCCCAACTCAGGAGCTTGCAATGTGGTAAGGGGACCCAGAACCCTGGTGTCACAGTACTTGGGCATAGCACAACTTAACTCTACCTCTGAAACCTCAACATTGCTCTTTCAGACCACACTTCCCATCTGGCCAAGTAATTCCATGATTTATATTGTTCACTTAACACTTGTTCAATTGTTAAAGTTAAGCTTGTTTGTATCTGTTTAAAGTGTATAATGGTACTGTAACACTGCTATTGTAATCAGTGTCCATTGAACATGCTTTTAAAATAATGTGGCAGTTTATTTTTAAGATAGATTTATAAGTTTTTGGTTAAAAAATGAAAATGATTATATCCTTTGCAACTGATAAACTAATGATTAAAACTTACATGTCGATTTAAAAATATATGAAGGAGTATTTTTAAAAGCAACTTTCCTGCTCTCTGAACTCCATTATAACTGCTTTTCAATCTCAGTGATACCTGGGTCTTCAGAATTACATCTTCTTCTAGTATCTTCTCTTGTCTTTCCTACACTCAACTCAGGTCAAGAGTTTCAGCTCTCCTTCCAGCAGGTTCCTTGTTTTTTTCTCACACTCTCATCCTTCTGTCACACCTGCCCTACACATTCTTTCCACTGTTCTACCTGCACATCTGAGCAGTGCTGGAAAAATGATAAAACCACAGGGGTTGGACACCTGGTGATATTTTCCAGTCTCAAGTGGTCCAAAGCACACCCAGGACCCTTTTTATCCATCTGTGTCAGCATCCTTTCCCATTCATAATCTTCCTGATCTCCTTAAGCCTGTAGCCTCTTCCTTCCTCTTTACCCCTCCTCCTTCTTCATAGTGGAAGAGGTATCTGCCTTTAGGTTCACAGCCAATCCCTCCACCTGTGCCCATGGTCCCATCTATTCCTACTTCAATCCATGGTATTCATTTATTTACATCCTGAGCTGCTCCCCTCCACTTGCTCCTTCATCTCAAGCCTTATGAATCTATGTCACTTGTAATTATTACCTTATATTGCTCCCATTTTATTCTGAGCTTTTAAGGGAAAAAAGTCTGCCCTATGTCCCCACTTTCCTATCTTGTATTCACTTTTTAATGTAAAATGCTGCAACAGTTTTCTGCCTTCTTCATGCCAGGGAAGTTATTCTTACCAAGGACACCTCCCAACCACCAAGTGAAATGGATGCTTCTTAGCTCTTGCGTGCTAAGTCTGACTCTTTGAGACCCCATGGGCTGTAGCCCACCAGGCTCCTCTGTCCATGGGATTCTCCAGGCAAGAATACTGGAGTGGGTTGCCATGCTCTTCTCCAGAGGATCTTCCCAACCCGGGGATCAAACCCAGGTCTCCTGTGTCTCCTGAGTGGGCAGGAGAGTTCTTTACCACTCGCACCACCTGGGAAGCCTCTTAAATAATTCTGTTCTTTGGTGTATTTGGCATTCTTGACCAAGAATTCCTTTTTTTCTCTCTATGGCTATGCCCTTCCCTGCTTTTTACTCCTTCCTCGTTGAAAACTCATTCACTCACCCAGAAAATATTTCTTGAGCACCTCTTCCATGCATGGCTGGACATAGGAGCTCGTGATCTGGTGGACAAAGGCAGTCGGGAAGACCAGAGTGCTCAGAAAAGTGCTACAGGAACAGGACAGAAGTTTAGGTGCCGAAGAAGACAAAAAAGGAGGAACTGTCATGACACTTAGGAGGGAAGACTTCAGAGAGGAGCTGAAAGATGAGCATTTGCCAAAAAGACAGGGGGAAGAGTGACATCCTAGCAGAGGAGCTGAAGAAGCACAGGCTTGAGGCCTGCAGTGGCCTGGACACCCACCCACCCTTCCCTCCCCACCCCTAGATGTGTGGAGTGGTTGGGGCATGGGAATAGGGGTCGTGCATCACTAGGCCCTCTTCCTCTGCTTGTTCCCTAAAGTCTCCATCACCATGGTTGCCCCCTTGTCTCTGTCTTCTTTCCATCTCAGAACCTCTCCTTGAGTGGTCTCAAGTCCACCCCCACCTATATGCACAAACAAAACCTCATCCTCCTCTTATATCCTGCTGTGGTTGATAGTGTACTCATTCCCCAGGGATCAAAGATAGAAGCCTGGAGGTCATTCTCGACTCCCACCTGTCCTTCCCTCCCCCAGAAATACCAGGGTCCCATCGATACCACCCTCACATCCCTCTGCCTTCTATTCCCCATGGCCACTGCCATGGCCAACCTCTCAGCTCCTCCAAAGAGCTATTCTGAAGCCCCCTAATTGGTCACCCTGCCTCAAATCTCATCCTCCCTCTTCATGTGGGTCACTAGATGATCTTTCTAAAGCAGACAGGATGATGACCCATCCCCCCACTTCCACTCACCTCTGCAGGCCTCCTTAAATCCTTCAAGAGACCTCCCAACAACAGTAGACCAAACACACTCCCTCTTAGGGAGCTGGCCAGGACCCCAGTCCAAAGACTTGTTCCAATGCTCTAATGATATTTCAAGGGCTTCCCTGGTAGCTCAGCTGGTAAGGAATCCACCTGCAATGCTGGACACCAGGGTTTGATTCCTGGGTCAGGAAGATCCCCTGGAGAAGGGATAGGCTACCCACTTCAGTATTCTTGGACTTCCCTGGTGGCTCAGACAATAAAGAATTCGCCTGCAATGCGGGAGCCCTAGGTTCGATCCCTGGGTCAGGAAAATGCCCTGGAGGAGGGCATGGCCTTCCACTACAGTATTCTTGCCTGGAGAATTCCACGGACAGAGGAGTCTGGCTGGCATGGTGTCACAAAGAGTCGGACACAACTGAATGACTAAGCACAGCACAATGATTCTTCAAATAACCTAGCTACTGAACTACTCAACTTCTTCCCCAAGGTGTTCAAGTAAAATCAATGCCTCAGAAAGATTGCACTGTATTTATTTTCCCTGGGGCTTTAGTTGCCCTTAACTGTACCACCTTGACCCACCATCTGTATCCCTTCCCTGACTGAGGAGCAGCAAAGCCAGCCCCCTAGCTTGGCACATAAACCTGTCGCAGCCTGGCCACTGCCTGGCCTTCCAGGATGAACTTTCACCTCTCCACAACTCACATTCTTTCCCAGCTGTACCCTCTGTGTATCCTCAAATACCACACAGGGCCTGTGTAGAAAAAAATTTAACTCATTATACTCAGGTCCAAAAACTGTCTTCAACCAGAGGGCTCCTCTTGCTTTAATACTTCAGGGTGCCTACACTGCAGTGGACTTCTAGAAAACTCATCATGTTGTATTGTTATTTTAATTAAAAAATTAAATATAACACACACGTGTATTACTTGGGGCTTCCAGGTGGCGCTAATGATAAAGAACCCACTTGCCTACGCAGGAGGCTTAAGAGTTTGATCCCTGGGTTGGGAAGATCCCCAGGAGAAGGAAATAGGAACCCACTCCAGTATTCTTGCCTGGGAAATCCCACTGACAGAGAAGCCTAGTGGGGTACAGTCCATGGGGTCACAAACAGTCAGACACAACTGAGCAACTAACACTTTATATAGTAAACATGTTCATTATTTTAAAAACAAGCAATAGATAACTAATAAGAACTAGTGTATAGCACAGAGAACTTTAGTTTGTGTTCTATAATAACCTAGATGGATAGAGGATGGATTATATATACATATATATATAACATTCACTTTGCTGTAAACTAACCAACAATGTAAATCAAATATACTCCAGTAATTTTTTTAAATATAAAGAATGCAACTTTTATCAAACTCCCACCACTACCTAGAAATAGCCAATGTTAACATGTAAACCTCACTTCAGACATCTTTGTATGCATGGAACTTTGTGGCAGCTTATATGTGTCTCTCTGGCACACCATCGGAGTTTCTCCAGGGTCCCAGCTCTTGTAAATGCCTGGCCGTGATGGGGAAGGAAGGAGCTCCACAGCTCATGTGCTCTGGGAACAGGAGTCCACCCCTCCTGCATGAGCCTCCCCCTTCACTGACCAGCAGCTTTAGCTCCAAAGCCCAGGCTCACCCAGTCCCCCAGCTCCTCCCACCCCCATCACCCACCTTCACCATCTGTTCTCCAACCTCTGCTCTGGAGTAGAGACTTGTCAGGTGAGCCTCTGGCGGCCCTTCTAATTACAGGGGAATTGACAGGATGGGTTGGAGAAATGTGTATTTTTAGCCGTGGTGAAGAGAAAGGCGATCAAGAGAGGAGATTTTCTGTGGGAACTTTCTCAGTTCTCTCTCCTGAACTCAGCAGCTTCCCTGGGTCTTGAATTTGCAAAATTTCGGAATGAGAGAGAGCAAGAGTGAGCTATTGGGAAGGGCTGATGCTAGAGGAGGAAAATGGTTAACACTGCTGTCAGAACATTGGTTGGAGAGAGGTTTACAAAACAGTGAAATGTGTTTACTGTTCAATGTTGGAAAGCTAACAAGAAATAGATACAGAAGCACCGGTGACACTAACTGCCTTTGACACTGGTGATGGCCCTTTGGTTGGAACAAATTCACCCAGTGCCGGAACAGATTATTTCACGTGTCCGTTGTCTTGAGAGCCACACTTTGCAAATATTCTAATTCCCGAGTTGGCTCATCTGTCCACTTATTGATTTATTTGAAGGCAGATTGGGGTGGAGAAGCAGCTGGCAGCAAGGATCCTGCAAGGATGGAGGGGCTGAAGGAAGGGAGGATGAAGCGGCTGGTAGTGATCGTGCCAAGCTCCAGGCCCTCGGGCCATCTGGGGGCGGTGACCCATTCTGACGTGCCCCTGTGAAATCATTTAATCTTCCCAATGACATAGGGAGATTGAAAGAATTATCAGCACTCTACAGAAACAGAGGCTGATGCAGCCGTTGAGTGGCAGAGGTAGCATTTTGGCTGAAAGCCCATGCACCCCTCACTGCCTGAGTTTCACTGTGTTCAGCTCCTTGAGAAAGGAAATCAAAACCTCTTCATGCTGGTGACCTGAGCCAACCTCTCCCTACACATGGGCCTGCAGAACTCCTCTGCAGACACACTTCGCCCTTGACCAGCTTTCTTACTAACTGAGCTACCGAGGAAGCCCACGTGGACAGAGGAGCCAGGCGGGTCACAGTCCAAGGGGTCGCAAAGAGTCAGACACGATTGAGAAGCTAAGCACAGCACAGCTTTCTTACAGGCACAGGGTCCAAATTCAGGAACACGGGGATGAGACTGACTCTGCCTCTTGAAATCAGTGCTTATTTCCTTTTTTTTTAGCAACTGATATTTTTAAAATACATCAGTTTCAAATATATTTTTGAAAATAAGTAGCATTACTATAGGGCTTCCCTGATGGTTCAGACAGTAAAGAACCTGCCTGCAATGCAGGAGACACGGGTTTGAACCCTGGGTGTGGGAGATCCCATAGACAAAGGAATGGCTACCTACTCCAGTATTCTTGCCTGGAGAATTCTATGGACAGAGGAGCCTGGTGGGATACAGTCCATGGGGTCGCAGAGTCACATACGAGTGAGTGACTAACACTACTATTACTTGCATTAATATAGTTCAGGAATGCCAATTCCCATGGACTGGTTGCAGCTTCCTGAGTTAAACTCTAAGCTGAGATGGGTTCTCAGGTCAAGTACAGGTTCAGTGGGAAAGAGTCCAGAGGTCAATGCATAATAACTACCATGCATACAACTGAGTCACATCATAAGCACATTTAATTCATTCAAATGCAAACACTTAGGCTCTATACAAATGCAAAAGAGAAAGAAAGAGGAGTTTTAAAAGTGTGGGTGACTCTACCCATCTTTACACTCAGTGAACACAGGCACCCAGTGAGGGGGTGATTGGCTCTCAGCCCCCTCCTGCATCTCCTGGTGTGAGTATCTCACAACACTCAGTGGGATTCTGGTGAGGTGCCAAGTACTTGCATATAGTAGACTCACAAATGCAAACCAAATTCACACTGGCCTGTTCAAATATGAGGAAATTCTTAAAAGGCTTGATGTTTCTAACACAGAACCTTTCTCAGGGATTTTCCAGGATGGTTTTGTTCCTATACAGTTTCATAAGGAACCCCTTACTCACGTGAGATGTAAATCCACAGTACTTGCCGTCCTGGTGGGGTGAAGGCACACTGGTCTGGGATTTACAGCTGCCGGGTGTACCACTTACTACTTTTCCAGTCACTTAACAGTTTCCTAAACTTCTCTGCAGGCCTCACTGGAGACAAAAATCAGTATGATGAGGTATCCCCCAGAGCCAAGAGCTGAGAAAATGCCTCAACTCTATTGTTCTTCCAAGCTCCTAAATGTATTTTTCCACTCCTCCTACTAGCTGAGCCAACTTCAGCAAGTGAGCCACATTTGTACTCTGTTTCCTTACCTCTAAAACGGGCCCAAAACCCATCAAAGGTTGGTTTCGAAGAAAACTCAATAAAATAATATAGACAAAGATATTTTGAATTTTAAAAAGCACTCTAAAAAAGGTATTTTTGCTTTGCTTGTTGGTGGATTTCTGTTTGTGTTTTTAGGCTGCTGTTGTGTATCAGAATGCAAACCTGATTCTGTCACTAGTCTACTTAAAATCCTTCTGCTAGAGACTGAACATATGAGCCTCTACAGAATTCATATGAAGCCCTAAATCCCAATGTGATGGTATTTGGAGGTGGTGACTTTTGAGAGGGGGGGAAATCAGAGTTAAATGAAGTCATAAGGGTGGGGTCCTGGTGATGGGATTAGTGCCTTTATAGAAAAAAGAAGAGACTTTCTCTCTCTCTCTTTCCTTTACTCTCTCTCCCTGGTCCCAGTGCACACACCAAAAAAAGGCCATGTGAGGCCAGAATCAGGGAGAGGGCCCACACAAAGAGCCCAATTGTGCAGGCACCCTGATCTTGGACTTCAGCCTCCAGCACTGTTGGAAATAAATGTTTCTTGTTCAAGCCACCCAGTCCATGGGATTTGTAACATCAGTAGGAGCTGATTAAGGCATTGTCTCTGACTACCCATGCCCATGGATTAGAGACCACACTCTAGCCTAGCATACAATGCCCTTTGTCAGCTGTTCTCAGTCTGTCTTTCCAGGCTTACCACAAATCCCCACCCCCATTCCCACAAACACATGCCTAACTCCAGTTTCCTCAACAAGCCGTATTCTAAATAACTCTTATCATTGTGCATCTGTTGGCAAATGATTTAGACTTCAAGAATCAATGCAAATATCATTTCTCTGTGAGGCTGAATCAATCACTCTGTTGTTTGTTCTTGTGCCCATTTCTGTTGTAATGCTCGTCACATCATATTATCTCTGGGTTCTTAAATACCTTTCTCTCCCAGTTGACTGTGGGAGGCATGAGAAGCTGTCACTCCTTTAATTCGTGTCAATCCTTAGACAAGAACTCAGTAAATTGATGGGTAGATGAATGAATGAATCAAGTAAGGAAGGGTCCATTATTAGGTTATGAATTTATGACTATCTTCAGGCAGTTTTGAAAGACAGGAAAATATTGTTAATATCAATTTGACATGGAGATTCTACTATTTTCCATTGAGAGTAGATAGTTTAGATATCATAAAGGAATAAAAGGTCCCATTTTCTCCATCTACCCAACCTGTCTGCTGAGTTTCCTCCATGTCCCCAGTGCAAAGAACAGTCTTGGAAAACCCCACTGGAACTCCTCTTTGCAAAGAGAATTAAGGGTAAAAACAGCACTCACCATAGTGATCAAGTTGAAGAAACAAATACTTCTGATTTTGTGCCATTTAAAAACCACCTGTTGAACTTACCACTCACATGGTACCCAACACAAGATCTTCTCATTTTAAAATGCCTACAAAGATCCTGACCAAATGAAAATCTATAATAAAGGAAATTAAGAGAACTTTACAGGAAAGTAAGTAGATGTATATTAGGGGGAAAAAAATCTAGCCAAGTTTTGCCCTATGAAATATCAAAGTTCTGTGTCATATGAAACAAAGACTCTTTTTTAAAAATTTAGGATGACATTTCATGCTTTTCCCACTCTATGACCTCTGACTCCAAAACTCAGAAACCCAGGTCTATACCAAGCATAAATATGAGGAATCATCCCCTGGTGCTGATGAGTTTTGTCTGGAGAACTGTTGCTCAATCTCTTGCTCCCTTCTACTGGCCCCCAATCTTAATCTCTGCATCTTTTTACATCTCTTCAGCAACAACCCTTAGAAATCAGTTGTCAGAAGTAGAGGGCCGGTAGGAAAGGTATTTCTTCAGGTATTCCATCCACCCAGCTTATCAGAGAACAAGACAGTAGAAGCAGAAGAAGACGCCTTCTAGGTAAATTATTATTAGAGTTTGGCACTTAGACTAGAAGTTGCATGCACAAAACCAGTCAACAACTTTAGGTTTGGGAAAGTGAGTATTAGAGGTATTGCCTCAAATGAACAAAGAACATGGAAACTGATATGCACAAATGTACAACAAAAGAATACAGGTTTTAATTTGTTGAATATGAATAAAATTTTCAGTGTAAGAAAATCGCTTAACAAGACAAATGGGACATCATCTAAGACCCAGAGGAAGAACATAACCTCTAAAGAGATGAGCACCTCTAGGCACCAGAAAAAAAAATTCTGTAAATTTGTATCCTCAATAGAATGCAACAAGTCATTGCCTCTTATGGAACAGAATGAAAAGAGCTGAGATTCAAAAGATAATGGACTGGAAAGGGGAAATAGATAAAATATGGAAATAATTACAAATCTTCTAGCATTCTAATAAACTAGACCTGAATGGATTATGAAAGTCATTTTTTAAAGCATTTTTGAGTTCTCAAGAAAGGAAACATACAAAAGAGAGATGGAGAAAGAGAAAATAGCTTGAGGCAAGGAACATAAAGCCAGGATTGTTGCATATCTAAATTCTTGCATCTGCATTAAAATCAAGAGACTAAACTTGTGACCCTATGCTAGTTGAGAGAAATGAACCTGAACATCTTTTATTAAACTGAGGTCCTTCAAAGAGGCTGAAGTGATCCTAGGTCAGTAATGCTGCTTGCTTCCCAGTAGGAGTGAACACAAATCCTCTGAATGAAAATAACCCCACTAGAGGTTCTCAGTATTCCTACACATTAGGATCAACCAAAGATTAAACTCAAAATAAAAAATGTTATCTAATTCCACAAGGAAATAAGCTACTATGATTAAGAATAGGTAGAAATAAAATACAACACATTGCAAAATCTACTTTAAGAAAACTAAAAAAAAAAAGAAAAACTCTAATGAAAGAAATAAAATTAAAAAAAGAACTAACTGAATAGAGAGATATTCCATGTTCATGGATAGGAAGACTCAACACTGTCAAGATATCAATTCCTTCCAACTTGATCTATAGATTCAAAACAATTCCAATCAAGATTTCAGCAAGTAGTTTTGTAAATGTCGGTGAATTAATTCTAAGGAGACTGATACCACCTGACTACAAAACAACATAAAACTACATCAAGAAAGTGTGTTATTGGTGAGAGAACAGACAAATAGACCTATGCAACAAAACAGAGAGTCCAAAAACAGACACACACAAACATAGTCAACTGATCTTTAGCAAAGGAGTAAAGGCAATACGTTGCTAGAATAACCGGACATTCATGAGAAAAGAAGAAGAATCTAAACACAGACCTTATACCATTCACAGAAATTAACTTGAAATAGATCATAGCTTTAGATGTAAAATGCAAAACTATAAAACCCCTAGAAAATAACATATGAGAAAACTTAGATGACTTTGGATATAGCAGTGCCTTTTTAGATGTATCACCAAAGGCAAGATCCATGAAAGTAAGAATCTGTAAGCTGAACTTCATTAAGATGAAAAAATTCTGCTTCACAAAAAGCAAGAGAATGAGCAGACAAGTCACAGATTGGGAGATAATACCTGCAAAAGACATACTGATAAAAGACAGTTATATAAACTATATAAATACTTCTTAAAACTCAACAAGAAGAAAACAAACAACTTGCATGAAAAAAATGTAAGTCACACTGTAAAATACTATTTTATAAAGCCATTAACCACTATATTATTTTAAGATACATACTTCTGCTAAGGGCTTCCCTCATAGCTCAGTTGGTAAAGAATCCACCTGCAATGCAGGAGACTCCCAGTTCAATTCCTAGATTGGGAAGATCTGCTGGAGGAAGGATAGGCTACTCACTCCAGTATTCTTAGGCTTCCCTTGTGGCTCAGCTGGTAAAGAATCTGCCTGCAATGAGGGAGACCTGGGTTCGATCCCTGGGTTTGGAAGATCCCCTGGAGAAGGGAAAGGCTATCCACTCCAGTACTCTGACCTGGAGAATTCCATGGACTCTATAGTCCATGGGGTCCCAAAGAGTCTGACACAACTGAGCGACTTTCACTTTCACTTTCATTTCTGATAAATTATTTCTTAAAAATGAAGAAATGGCAAATACAAGTTAAAGATGGTGGTTATCAATGGGGTTGAAGCAAGCAGAGAAATACCTTTAAAACTATGGTCAATATTCCAATTCTAAACTGGATGATAGAGTCAGTTGTGAGTTATCATATTAATATCATAATTCATAACTTACAGAACTTACATGTTAGTTCTTACATATACATTATAATTTACATGCTATATAAAATCCTAAAATGAAAAAGAAATTGCAAGAAATTTTCAAATACAACATCAGAGTTCAACAAAGACAGAAAGCAATAAAGAGCAGTCCTGACTATCCTAAAACAAAATCACTGCTATGAAATATACATTTCAGAAGCGTTTTCTAATAAATGGAAAAGCCCAAAGAAAAAAATACAAAGAAAGAATACAACATGGATATGGAAGACAGTGAATGGAAATAAACATAACTGGAGTTGCTGAAGGAAAAACAAATAAACAAAAAATAAGCAAATGAACAAGTAGTAACGCAAAGACAAAATTAAAGAAAACTTTCCTGAAATGAAAACAACTGGATTTGCCAGACCAAAAGGAGTCACTTACAATGAAGTAAAAAGAGAGGGAGAGAAATGCTTCAGTGAAAATGTTTAATAAAATAAAACAAAGACTCATGAAAACTTTGTCAAGGAAAATAAAAGCTCTCTTAAAAAAGATAGAAAATTGACCTCAGAATATGCCTCCTAAATTTAAATGCCAAAGAAAATGAAATCATAGTGACAGATTTTTGAGAGAAAAGAGTTAGTACCTGAAAATTCCATGCTAATTAAGTTGTTACTTATGTGTGATGGCAACTGAATACATTCTTAAATACACAATAAAACAAAGGCATCAACAATGAAGAAGGCATGCTTTAAATGAGTGGTAAATATTGAAATCATTAAGACAAAGATTCAAAGGAAAACATCTGTTTCCAATGTAATTATAAAACAAAAGGAAATGTCAAAAATAATTATCAAAAGAAGATACATAATGTAAGATGATAGTAAATCACAATAATTACTCCAAACATTGCAGATTAAATTGATGCATTCTCTCAATAAGAGAATAATTGATGGAGAAAGCAAAATATGCTAGTTTCTTAATAATATCTCAGAAGATATTAGATAATATTGAAAATGTTATATATTTAGATAATATTAGATAAATGATACTTGACTGACATTGATGATTAGATGGGACATGTATGTCTTCTTAGTGAAAATTAGTCATTAGAGAAGAAAATAAAAGAAGGGCTAAATCAATTATTAAAAATAAAGCAAAGAATATATATTTTTAAATACAAAAGTTTCCAATAAAAACAAAATGACAAAAGTAGAACAAAACTTATCTGTGATAGTAACAAATAGCAATAGGATAAACTCATCTACTGAAAGCAAAAGACATTCAGATCTTATTTTTAAAAGAATCCAATTATAAATTATCTCCAAGATATACATTTACAATGACAGAAAAAGGTTAAAAATAAAAAGATGAACAGAGATGTACCTGGCTAATGCAAAAAAAAAACCAAGCGGAGGCCATAAGACTAATATTAAAATAAAACTCAAAGCAATATGCAATTAACAAGATAAAGAGGATCACATTTAATCATAAAGAACAAAATCCATGAGGCAGATGAAATAATATAAAATGGTTGCTTTGAATAACATAATATCAAAATTAAAACTATTTAAATTACAGGAAGAAGATGGCAGAAATGCATTAACAGTGTGATTTTTCTTAATATACACCTTGATAGATATTTCTGGGCCTTGATAGAACAAACATGAAACATAAGAATCTAAAGAATGCAATCAATAAAAAATCAATTTAAATTCTTCATTAAACCTGGCACTTTATGGACGATATACCTTCTTTTGTGGTGTCCATGAACACTTACAAAAGCTGATGATATACGTTCAGTTCACTTCAGTGGCTCAGTCGTGTCTGACTCTTTGCAACCCCATGGACTGCAGCATGCCAGGCTTCCCTGTCCATCACCAACTCCTGGAGTTTACTCAAACTCTTGCCCATTGAGTCGGTGATGCCATCCAACCATCTCATCATCTGTATTCCCCTCTCCTCCTGCCTTCAGTCTTTCCCAGCATCAGGGTCTTTTCAAATGAGTCAGTTCTTCATATCAGGTGGCCAAAGTATTGGAGTTTCAACTTCAACATCAGTCCTTCCAATGAATATTCAGGACTGATTTCCTTTAGAATGGACTGGTTGAATATCCTGCAGTCCAAGGGACTCTTAAGAGTCTTCTCCAACACCACAGTTCAAAAGCATCAATTCTTCGGCTTTCAGCTTTCTTTATAGTCCAACTCTCACATCCATACATGACTACTGGAAAAACCATAGCCTTCACATAGAGTAGACAGACCTTCATTGGCAAAGTAATGTCTCAGCTTTTTAATATGCTATCTAGGTTGGTCATAACTTTCCCTCCAAAGAGTAAGCATCTTTTAATTTCATGGCTGCAATCACCATCAGCAGTGATTTTGGAGCCCCCCAAAATAAAGTCAGCCACTGTTTCCACTGTTTCCCCATCTATCTGCCATGAAGTGATGGGACCCGATGCCATGATCTTAGTTTTCTGAATGTTGAGCTTTAAGCCAACCTTTCCACTCTCCGCTTTCACTTTCATCAAGAGGCTCTTTAGTTCTTCTTCACTTTCTGCCATAAGGGTGGTGTCATCTGCATATCTGAGGTTATTGATATTTCTCCCGGCAATCTTGATTCTAGCTTCTGCTTCCTCCAGCCCAGCGTTTCTCATGATGTACTCTGCATATAAGTTAAATAAGCAGGGTGACAATATACAGCCTTGATGTACTCCTTTTCTTATTTGGAAACAGTCTGTTGTTCCATGTTCAGTTCTAACTGTTGCTTCCTGACCTGCATACAGGTTTCTCAAGAGGCAGGTCAGGTGGTCTGGTATTCCCATATCTTTCAGGATTTTCCACAGTTTATTGTGAGCCACACAGTCAAAGGCTTTGGCATAGTCAATAAAGCAGAAATAGATGTTTTTCTGGTACTCTCTTGCTTTTTCGATGATCCAATGGATGTTGGCAATTTGATCTCTGGTTCCTCTGCCTTTTCTAAAACCAGCTTGAACATCTGGAAGTTCACGGTTTGTGTATTGCTGAAGCCTGGCTTGGAGAATTTTAAGCATTACTTTACTAGCATATGAGATGAGTGCAATTGTGTGGTTGTTTGAGCATTCTTTGGCATTGCCTTTCTTTGGGACTGGAATGAAAACTGAACTTTTCCAGTCCTGTGGCCAGTGCGTGTGAGATGAGTGCAACTGTGCTCTAGTTTGAGCATTCTTTGGCATTGCCTTTCTTTGGGATTGGAATGAAAACTGACCTTTTCCAGTCCTGTGGCCACTGCTGTGTTTTCCAAATTTACTGGCATATTGAGTGCAGCACTTTCACAGCATCATCTTTCAGGATTTGAAATAGCTCAAATGGAATTCCAACACCTCCACTAGCTTTGTTTGTAGTGATGCTTCCTAAGGCCCACTTGACTTGGCTCTAGGTTGGTGATCACACCATTGTGATTATCCGGGCCATGAAGATCTTTTTTGTATAGTTCTTCTGTGTATTCTTGCTACCTCTTCTTAGTATCTTCTACTTCTGTTAGGTCCATACTATTCTGTAGTTTAATGAGCCCATCTTTGCATGAAATGTTCTCTTGGTATCTCTAATTTTCTTGAAGAGATCTCTAATCTTTCCCATTCTATTGTCTCCCTCTATTTCTTTGCATTGACCACTGAGGAAGGCTTTCTTATCTCTCCTTGCTATTCTTTGGAACTCTGCATTCCAATGGGTATATCTCTCCTTTTCTCCTTTGCCTTTTGCTTCTCTTCTATTCACAGCTATTTGTAAGGCCTCCTTAGACAACCATTTTTCCTTTTCTCATTTCTTTTCCTTGGGGATGGTCTTGATAACAGTCTCCTGTACAATGTCACAAACCTCCGTCCATAGTTCTTCAGGCACTCTATCAGGTCTAGTCCCTTGAATCTATTTGTCACTTCCACTGTATAATCGTAAGAGATTTGATTTAGGTCATACCTGAATGGTCTAGTGGTTTTCCCTACTTTCTTCAGTTTCAGTCTGAATTTGGCAATAAGGAGTTCATGATCTGAGCCACAGTCAGCTCTGGTCTTGTTTTTGCTGACTGTATAGAACTTCTCCGTCTTTGGCTGCAAAGAATATAATCAATCTGATTTCGGTATTGACCATCGGGTGATGTCCATGTGTAAAGTCTTCTCTAGTGTTGTTGGAAGAGGGTGCTTGCTATGACGAGTGCATTCTCTTGGCAAAACTCTATTAGCCTTTGCCCTGCTTCATTCTGTACTCCAAGGCCAAATTCACGTGTTAATCCAGGTATTGCTTGACTTCCTACTTTTGCATTCCAGTCCCCTATAATGAAAATAATACAATGGACCCTTAAAAAATACCTCAAAAATTTATTCAAAAGCAAAAACTATCATCCTCATTCTCAAATTTACACAATGATAAGACAAAAAGTCAATGCAGATGCATGTAACAAATCAACTGGAAATTGTAACATGCTCTCCCAGATAGTTATGTAGCTAAGGATATCAAAGATACACTTGGAGAAAGCTTGGATAAAAGAAGAGACAGACTGTTCTTATAAAAAGGTTTAACATGATAAAGAGCACCATTCTCCATAAAATTTAATTTATAAATTCAATGTCTTTCCAATCAAAATTCCAATGACTTTTTTTTAATTTTGGGAAACAATCCTAGAAAGTATATAATGGATTAATTGAGAGCTTCATTTTTATAAAAAGTGATTTTGAAAAATAAAAAAGGAAGGGAACCAGCTCTATAGATTATTAAAAATAAGTGATAAAACTAAAAACAACATTTAAAGAAGGTACTTATACAAGAGAAAATTTTATCTAAATGTCTAAGAATATGTAAAATATATTTACACAATACTTCAAATTGAGGAAGCATTGAGGAATGAGAAATATTATTAACAAATGGTGCTAGATGATTAATATGGACAGGAATAAGAAACTCACATCCCATCATCAAAATATTATACTTTGGTGACAAAAGCATGCAAATTGAAAAAATAAGGTACTATTTAATAATTAGGGCAATCTGCCTTGGGGACAATTTGATAATACATATCAAAAGTTTTAAAATATGCATCACTTTTCACTCAGAAATTCAACTTTAATTATTGAGAATTTGCACAATGGAAAATAACAGAGATATGAATAAAATTAAACTGATAAAGATGTTTACTAGAATCTTAATAACATTATCAGAAAAATTTTTGTATTCATTTATTTAGCTGTGCCAAGTCTTAGTTGCTGTATGTGGGATCTAGTTCCCTGACCAGGGATCAAACTCAGGGCACCTGCATTGGGAGTATGGAGTCTTAGCCACTAAACCACCAGGAAAATCCTTATCAGAAAATTTTAAATTGTGCAGTATAAAGGAGCTATTTAATTGAGTACTATAGATGCAGTCATTAAAAACATTATATTTAATAACCTAAGAAAATATTTATAATCTGGAGAAAGCCATATTGCATTGTTGCTTTTATGTAGACCCTATACAACTTTCTAGTAGCCAATTACACCCTCTGAGATAGGAATAGCATTTATAATCCGAATGTTTTTCTTTTTCTTACCTTATTGCACTTAGGCCCTCTGTACAAGGTTGAATAGAACTACTGAAAGGTAACATCCTTGCCTTGTCCTCGACCTTAGGAGGAGAGCATCTAGTATTTCACCACTAGTATGAATTAGCTATAGAAATTTTGGAAATGACCTTTACAGGTGGAATAAGGAATAAGTTCCTTTCTAATCCTAGCTTTTTTTTCAAGAAATTGTACTAAATTTTATCAAATATTTTTTTCTGCATGTATTGAGATGATCGTGTGGTTTTGCCTTTTAGTCTGTTAGTATTATGAATTACACTGATTATTTTTTAATGTGAAACCAACCTGTGTTCTTGGAATAAATCCTACTTTGCCATAATGCACTATTCTTTCTCCAAGTAGTAAGCTGGGGAAATACTGGAAATCACATTGTTTCTCATCTCTCAGGCATCACTCACTGTCCTTTGTTGCCTGAAGTCCAAAGGCTTGAAACTGTGGTTTCATATACACACACATATATATGGATGTGTGTGTATATGTACGTGTGTGTGTGTGTGTATACACATGTGTGAGTGTATATATATATGGATAGATAGATATACATACTGCATTTGTTTCACATTGAAGGATAAGTCAGAGCTTACCCTGTTTCTCTATCTTGCCAGGAGCAGAAAACTGATTGATATCATTTATTTTATTCTTCAGGAGATAAAAGCTCTTTAGAAGCCAGTTCTAAAGAATTTTTGCCAAATTAACTTCACATCTGAGTCTCTGAGAAAGACACAGACAAGAGCTATTCTGAATGAAAAAGCATGTTTTCTAGTATGTTAATTAGGACTACTTGAAACAAAAGAGGACAAATCAAATATAAAAATTAACAAAGTCTGTGTAGAAAGGACATCATCCAAAAAAGCTAACATTCTAGAGAAATAAGTCAGAGAAAAGCAAATACTGTATGATCTCACTTATATGGAAACCTTAAAAAAATGAACTCACAGATACAGAGAACAGACTACTGAATCCTAGAGTCGGGGTGAGGAGGTGAACGGTTGAGGGGGATCAAAAGGTACAAACTTCTGGCTATAATATAAAAAAGCTCGGGGGATGTAATGTACAACATGGTGACTATAGTTCACAATATTGTATTTATATTTGAGAGTTGACAAGAAAAGAGATGGTAAAAGTTCTCATCACAAGAGAAAAATCTGTTAACAGTATGAGGTGACAGAGGTTAACTAAACTTATTGTGGATCATTTTGCAGCATATCCATATATCAAATCATTGTGTTGTACACCTTAGTCCAATACAATGCCGTGTGCCAATCATATCTTAATAAAACTGGGAGGGGGGAGGACTTCCCTGGCAGTCCAGTGGTTAAGACTCTGAGTTTCCAATGTAAGGGGTGTGGGTTCAATTCCTAGTCAGGAAACTAAGTCACTGCACATGCTGTGAAGTGTAGTCAAAAAAAAAAAAAAAAAAAACACCAGAATGCACAAGATATGAAGTCCAAGAATATTATACAAGAGCATAGAGAAAAGAGTGAGAACTTATAAAATATAATCTTAAAAAAACCTGGGGGGAAATTACCTCCAAGAAAAAGAGAAAGATCTGCAATAGTAGTTTTGCTATCTTCAATTAAAGAGTTGTTTGATGTTACAAAAAAAAAAAGAGAGAGAGAGAAAGAAAGAAAGAGAGGGAGGGAAGAACGAACGAATGAAGGCATGAAGAAACATAAAATAAAACAACACCAAAAGCTTAAAACAAAGGCTTGGAAAAAAGATACACGGAAAAAATAATAAATGAAGCTGATGAAACTGTATTTTTAAGTATCGAAGATTTAATGAGGCAAAGAGAGACATCATTTGATATTTTTAAAATGAGCAATTTCCAAGAAGATCATAAACAAAATAGCCTGGAATACATAAAGGAAACAGAATTACAAGGATAAATTGACAAATTCATGATTACGATCAGAGATTTTACATCTCTTCCTCTCAGAAATTGATAGGATAATCAATTATTAAGGTGTAGATTCTTAAAACATGGAGAAAGAATCTTATACCCAACAGAGTAACTATTTTTTCAAGTATGCATAAAGATTTACAACAAAATGACCATATATTAAACCAGAAAAGATACCTCATCACTCCCAAGAAAAGTAAATAGCCAGATGTTAAACAGGAGGAAGTATTTGCTGTCTGTAGAACTGAAGAAATAGTCTACAACTGCAGTTTCACTGTCCAATAATTAAGCAACAAGTTAATTAAAATAATAATTTCACTGGGTTATTTTTATTCTTTTAATGTGGCTACTGGAAAGTTGTGTGGCTCATCCTATATTTCAGTTAAACAGGGTTGACCCAGAATATATAAGGAACTCATGAAAATCAACAAGGAACAAATAGCAACTGTAACCTCAACAGAAAAATTGGCAAGAGATACAAACAAGTTATTTACAGAGGAGAAATCCAAAATAATCCATATGAAGATCTGCTCAAAATAATTAAGATTGTTGTTAGGAGTGTTGCAATTGGAAGAGAACATAATAAGGTATTTTGAAGTTCTCAATATATTGTCCTGTAATTTGATTCTGGTATGTTTGTGAAGATTTATTGAGCAATAAACTTATGATTCGTATAAAGGTGTCCTTCGTATATTTTTAAACACCAACTCAACTACATGACAAAATGATTTTCGATGAGGTTGTTGGAATATATGGAATACATACATACATATGTTTGCCAAACAATTTCCTAAGTGACTTTACTATGTTAAACATCTTTATTATAGCATTTTTTTTATTTTAAACTTTTTATTTTGTATTAGGGTATAATCGATTAACAATGTTGTGATTTCAGGTGAACAGTAAAGGGACTCAGTCATACATATACATGTATCCATTCTCCCCCAAACTCCCCTCCCATCCAGGCGGCCACATAATATTGAACAGAGTTCCATGTGCTGTACAGTAGGTCCTTGTTGATTACCCATTTTAAATACAGCAGTGTGTACATGTCCATCTCAAACTCCCTAACTATCCCTTCCCCCTATCCTTCCCACTTGCAATCATAAATTTGTTCTTTAAGTCTGTTTTTTTAGTTCATCTGTATCACTCTTTTCAGACTCCACATATAAGGATGTCATACAATATTTCTTTTTTCCTGTCTAAGTTAATTCATTCAGTATCACAATCTCTAGGTCCATCCATGATGCTGCAAATGGCATTATTTCATTCTTTTTAATGACTGAATAATACTCCTCTGTGTACACATACCACATCTTCTTTATCCTTTCCTCTGTCGATAGATATTTAGGTTGCTTCCATGAAACATCTTTTTAATAAACGTATTTGATGCTTTATCATCCAGAAAAAATAATAATTAAGAGTAAGAGAAATCCAAATCAAAGCAGCATTGAATACATATTGATAAAAATGTAAAAATGAATAATGTCAAGAGTTGTTCAGGATTTGGAGTTACAGGAACTCTTGGCACTCCTGTGAGGATGTGGATGGGCGCAGCCGTTCTGGGGAACAATCTGCCACTGCCTGGTCAAATTAAGTAAATACATATGCTATGACACAGAAATTCCACTCTGAAGTCTATATCCCAATGTAATTCTTAGACAGCTACAAAGTAGTATACGAACAAGGATGCTCATTGCAGTATCTATGGTGACCTAGAGTTGGAGGCAACTTGGGTATATGTCATTGGGAAAGAGAATACAAAATATACTATGTAGTAGTTGAAAGCAGTAGCTTATATTTAAACAGAGCAATTGAATGGATCTTAAAAATATAATGGGTGGTGAAGAATATATGAAATAAATTGCTGTATGTATCATATACATGTATATATGAGATACATCACTCAGCTAGAGCCAGATATCCTGGAATGTGAAGTCAAGTGGGCCTTAGGAAGCATCACTACAAACAAAGCTAGTGGAGGTGATGGAAATCCAGTTGAGCTATTTCAAATCCTGAAAGATGATTCTGTGAAAGTGCTGCACTCAATATGCCAGCAAATTTGGAAAACTCAGCAGTGGCCACAGGACTGGAAAAGGTCAGTTTTCATTCCAATCCCAAAGAAAGGCAATGCCAAAGAATGCTCAAACTATAGCACAATTGTACTCATCTCACACGCGAGTAAAGTAATGCTCAAAATTCTCCAAGCCAGGCTTCAACAGTACATGAACTATTTACTTCCAGATGTTCAAGCTGGATTTAGAAAAGGCAGGGAAATCAGAGATCAAATTGCCAACATCCATTGGATCATCGAAAAAGCAAGAGAGTTCCAGAAAAACATCTACTGCTTTATTGACTATGCCAAAGCCTTTGACTGTGTGGACCACAAAAAACTGTGGAAAATTCTTCAAGAGATAAGAATACCAGACCACCTGACTTGCCTCCTGAGAAATCTGTGTGCAGGTCAGGAAGCAACAGTTAGAACTGGACATGGAACAACACACTGGTTCCAAATCGGGAAAGGAGTAAATCAAGGCTGGTTATTTTCACCTGCTTATTTAACTTCTATGCAGATATACATCATGAGAAATGCTGGGCTGGATGAAGCACAAGCTGGAATCAAGATTGCCGGGAGAAATATCAATAACCTCAGATATGCAGATGACACCACCCTTATGGCAGAAAGTGAAGAAAAACTGAAGAGCCTCTTGATAAAAGTGAAAGAGGAGAGTGAAACGTTGGCTTAAAACTCAACATTCAGAAAACTAAGATCATGGTATCCGATCCCATCTCTTCATGGCAAATAGACAGGGAAACAATGGAAACGGTGACAGACTTTATTTTTGGGGCTCCAAAATCACTGCAGATGGTGACTGTCGCCATGAAATTAAAAGACACTTGCTCCTTGGAAGAAAACCTATGACCAACCTACATAGCATATTAAAAAAGAGAGACTTTACTTTGCCAACAAAGGCTCATTTAGGCAAAGCTATGGTTTTTCCAGTAGTCATGTATGGATGTGAGAGTTGGACTATAAAGAAAGCTGAGCACCGAAGAATCGATGCTTTTGAACTGTGGTGTTGGAGAAGACTCTTGAGAGTCCCTTGGGCTGCAAGGAGATCCAACCAGTCCATCCTAAAGGAAATCAGTCCTGAATATTCATTGGAAGGACTGATGCTGAAGCTGAAACTCCAATACTTTGGCCACCTGATGCGAAGAACTGATTCATTGGAAAAGACCCTGATGCTGGGAAAGATTGAGGGCAGGAGGAGAAGGGGACGACAGAGGATGAGATGGTTTGGATGGCATCACCGACTCAATGGACATGAGTTTGAGTAAACCCCAGGAGATGGTGATGGACAGGGAAGCCTGGTGTGCTGCAGTCCATGGGGTCACAGAGAATCGGACACAACTAAGCAACTGAATTGAACTGATAGGTATGATACTATATACACGATACACACACAAATACACATGCATATAAACAATGCCCTCCTCCTTTTCTGGCCACACCACACAGCATGCGAGTTCTTAGTTCTCTGACCAGTGATCAAACCCTTGTCCCTGCAATGGAAACACAGAGGCTTAACCATTAGACTACCTGGAAAGTCCCAAAACAATACCAATTTTGTAGGAACATAGTCTAACATAGAGTTATACTTTCAACTCATTAGAATAGAGTTGTCTCTGGGGTGGAGGGTCTGGGAAGTGGGCCATGAGAAGAGAATTAAGGGATAATGATAATAAATAAGTGCAAGTTTGCATACATACAGCAGAGAGCTTCTGTGATGATAAACCTTGAACCAGGGATATAACGAACTCAGTCTTCTCCAACTTTGATTGGAAAAAATGGTGCAATTGTTGCATCTATCCCAGAACAAGTACTAAATTTGACCACCTAATATTTCTGAGTTTCCTATCTTCCAAGACAAGAAGGAAACACACAAAATTACAAATCTGGGTTATGTCAACAGAAACACCACTATTTGTGAGATGAGACCAACCTTGTCCTAGCACTAAACTCCCAACATAAAATCTACCTTAGAATTAGCCCTAAAGATTTTTACACTGTGCTCAATGAAGCCCTTTAACAAGAGATCATGCAGGGGAGTGTGAGGGTAAGGAAAAATCTAGAGAAGGAAAAGCAGGGTGAGAGGGAAGACATGGCTCTACAGCCTCTAGCTTCCACTTCAACCATGTTCATCTATTATAAGCATGAAGTTGCCACATAAGCTTGTCTTTGAAGAAAGGATTTTGTGATTAAAAAGAAAAAAGTCAGAGCCACTCTCCTATAACTTTATATAAGATATTGAACAATACAATGAGAGTAGCCTCAACAGTGGTTATACAAAAGTTGCAGAGTAGTCTTCATATCACCGTTTCTTTTATCAACACTAGATGAAAACTGAAGGCATAATGTTAGATCACCATTCTCTGAAAGGACACTTCTATGGGAAGCTAAAGTAATGTATTATGGGTGTGTGTCTTCCTGGTAACAGGAATCACTAAAGCAAGAATGAGCTTAGAGAATTCAGAAGAATTGATGGTTACTCTCCTTTGGGCTGACTCTCCAAGGTCCCTGTCAGGCTGCTCTCAGGAGATTTAACAGGTTAAGTACTCCAGGTTAACAGGTATGTTCAATTGTTGAGTGAAAGGGAGCCATTGATTTTAAGAAAAATTAAAGTGTTATTAAACACAAAGAGCCAAATTTTTATTCTTCTCCAAAAAGAAAGTCCCCTAGCTTCTCTCCAATGCATCAATGTGCATGGGCACATACAAAAGAATACACACATACCTGCATGGAAGTGGGTTGCAGAATCACTTGGGCATGTGTGATGTCGCTTGAGTCATGTTCAGCTCTTTGCAACACTATGGACTGTAACCCACCAGGCTCTTCTGTCCGTGGGATTCTCCAGGCAAGAATACTGGAGTCAGTTGCCATGCCCTCCTCCAGGGGATCTTCCTGACCCAGGGAGTTGAATCCGCATCTCCTGCATTGAAGGCAGATTCTTTACCCACTGAGCCACCCAGGAAACCCTAGAATCACTTATAGGTAGGGTCAAATTTCCACAGAGAACAGCTTGCCATCTGCATACTTGAATAGTGGCTAAACTGAAGTCCTACGCAGCCATCCCAGGAAAGGGAAAATTTGAGGGGGTTGCCTTCACAATTTTAAGATCAGTCATAACAAATCTACATGACTATTAAAGACCCTAAATATTGTTCTAATTCTTCTTGTAGACCATCAGAGGGCAAGATATCAGACTCTAACATGGGATCAGGGACCCTGGACTGGATTCAGGGGTAAACAAAATTGGCTTACAGGTTGCCAAGCGCAGACTCAAGGAAGATTAGAAAGCTGGCTCATGGACTTTCAACTTTTGGCAATAGTGGCATGGCTAATATTGGACTAACATCCATGCCAATGACAATCATAAACTATAGACAATATATTAAAAATAACACACAAGTATTTGAAGGGCTACAGAGTGACCTATAGGGAGAATCTAGAGGGGTAAGACTTGATGAAGGGGAGGTCTCTCATCTTACTAAGGCTTCTATAACAAACTCAGTGGTTTAAACAACAGAAAGTTATTGACTCACAATTCTGAAGGTTTGAAGTCTTAGCATGGGGCAAGATTGGGTACCTCTAAGAGCTGTGAGAAAGAATCTATTCGATGCCTCTCTCCTAGCTTCTGAGGTTTGTTGGCCATCACTGACATCCCATGGCATGTAGAAACATCATCCCAATCTCTGCCTTCATTTTCACATGGAGCTCTCCCTATGTGTGTGGGCCTGTGTCCAAATGTCCCTTTGGTTAGGACTCACCCTAATGACCCCATTTCAACTTGATTATCTCTGCAAAGACCTTATATCCAAATGAGGTCACATTCTGAAGTCCTGGTGGTTAGGACTTCAACATACAAATTTGACAGGACATAATTCAACCCATAGCAGTAAGAAAACTGGATGCTAATGGCATTTACATGACTTTTCATCTCCAGGTACACCTGGGTCCACATGGCACATGGAAAATAGATTTTGAGCAGAAAGCAGTCATCTTAATGGGCTCCAAAGTCAGAGATTGGAGTGTAGGGTTGTCATAGTGGGTAGAAATTGAGGAGGGAAATTCAGAAAAGAGTGGGCCACCAAAGGGTGAGGCACAGATATGCATAAAATCTGCCTTCAAAATC
Organism: Okapia johnstoni; assembly: GCA_024291935.2. Lineage (NCBI taxonomy): Eukaryota > Metazoa > Chordata > Mammalia > Artiodactyla > Giraffidae > Okapia > Okapia johnstoni. The sequence goes on along the minus strand of CM044314.1, from coordinate 39,755,811 downwards.
TTAGCTGAATTCTAAATTGCTCACAGGTTGAGTAAGGCTCTAAAAAATCCACTGAAAGCTATTACTTGTAGGGTAAAAGAGGTAAGAAGAGTCAGTTCAGGCTGTTATTAAAAAAGTACAATGGTGTAGGTGGCTTAAACAAGAGACATGTATTGCTCAGTGTTCTGACAGCTGGGAAGTCTAAGATCGAGGTGCTGGCAGATTAAGTTTCTGGTGAGAGCCTGCTTCCTAGTTTGCAGATGGCTACCTTCTTGTTGTCCTGCATAGAAGAGAGAGAAAGAGCTCTGGTTTCTTTCTCTTCTTATAAGGACACTAATCCCATGTGTGAGTACCTCACTGGCTCAGACGATAAAGAATCTGCCTGCCAATGCAGGACATGCAAGAGACGCAGGTTCAACCCCTGGGTCAGGAAGATCCCCTGGAGAAGGAAATGGCAACCCACTCCAGTATTCTTGCCTGGAGAATACCAAGGACAGAGGAGCCTGGTCCATGGGATCGCAGAGTCGGACACGACTGAGCTACTAACAACCTCGTGATCTCATATAAATCCAATTATCTCCCAAAGTTTCCATCTCCAAATACCATGACATCAAGCCTTAGGACTTCAAAATATGATTTTGGAGGAGGTATAAACATTCAGTCCATAGCAGAGATATTGCAACAGCTATCTCATGTTGAAGAGAGAGTTTTGGGTTCAAACTAACCTATTATAGAGGTCTTTGGCAAACCCCAAAAGCCTTCCTGTGGCAAGCCACCTAATGCAAAGAGCGAACTCATTGGAAAAGACTTTGATGCTGGGAAAGATTGAAAGCAAAAGGAGAAGAGGGCAGTGGAGGCTGAGATAGTTAGATAGCATCACCAACTCAGTGGACATGAATTTGAGCAAATTCCAGGAGATATTGAGCAACGGGGGAGCCTGTTGTGCTGCAGTTTCGGGGTCACAGTAGGACACAACTTGGCAACTGAACAACAACAACAAGTGTGATAATTTCAAAACAGAGACTATATCTGAGTCCAAAACTTAGGGAAAAACTGAAATAGAGCCATCCTAGAAGAGCCTAAAATCAAGTTTCCACAAATCGAGGTGCTCTGTCAGTGATTAACTGCTTTATAGAACAAAACAGTCTTCAGTGTAGGAAAACAGAAATAAGAATCTCTAGAGTATATCATCCATAATGTTCAAAAGATAATCAAATGTTGCTGGGCACACAAAAAAGTAGGAAAATGTGACAAATAATGAATACATAAAATAGTCAATAGAAATAGACCCACAGACAACACAGACATTGGAAAGATCTCTTAAGTAACTGGGGGAAAAGGAAAGGGTTTAAATGAGACATTTGCTTTGAGTGTAAAACTTAGGGAACGTCCCCAAAAAGTTCAATTGTCAAAATAATATAATGCAGTATTTTAACAAATCAAAATCAATGCAGATGTTAACAAACATCAAAAATTTAAATAAAGATAGGATTAATAGCAATGCCAAACTAAGTTTATTGGAACATGGGAAAGGAAAAATCAAAAATATTGATCCTGTCTTTACTTTTAATTTTTTGTCAGGAAAAAAATGATAAAATATCAGACTAAGTTTTTCCAAATCTAGATAAAAAGACACCAAAGAGCCATGAAGCCCAGAAAAGTCCCCATAGGACAGATACAAAGAAAACCTCTCTGAGGGGTATCATCATCAAATTGCTGAAAAAGAAAGAAAGAAAGAAATCACAAAAGCAATCTGAAAGCTACACACAGCAACAGGGCACCAACAACTAGAATAGTGGCTGACTTATCAGAAAACAATGGAAAACAGAAAGCAACATAAGGGTATCTTTAAAGTGCCGAAAAAATAAAAATTTAAAAATAAAAATATGCTATATCCAGTGAAAACATGGATATGTTTTCATATCCATGAAAGTTTTGAAAGATTGAAGGCAAAATCAAGGTATTTTAGATCATTTAAAGCACAGAGTATTCATTGCTAGCAGATCCATGTCACCAAAAAAAAAAAAAAATTGCTAAAGGAGGTTGTTCAGTCTGAAAGAAATGACACCAAATGGAACTGTAGATCTATAGGAAGGAAGAACAGCACTGAAAATGGTAAATACATCAGTAAATTTCTCTATTTTTTTCTTAGAGTTTTTCCAAGAAAATTGACTACAGCAAAGTAATAATAATGTAATGTAAGGCTTATAAAATACGCAGAATTATGTGTGTGAAACAATAGAACAAAAGACATTAGGGATACATGTAATTACATTTTCTGTAGATTCTTACATTAAACAAAGCATGGTATAATATTAATTTCAGGTATATGTGATTAAATTAAGGGTTAATATGACAATCCCTAGGCAAAAGACTTTTTTAAAAAATACAAAGACGTATTAGCTAAAAAGCAAATAAAGATAGATCAAAACAGTCCCATAAATCCTTGAGACTCTTCATTTTTTTCACTCGATTCTCTCTGCTGTTCAGATCTGATAAATGCTGTGTTTCTGCCTTCCTCTGACACTACTCTAGGAGACGGGAAGGCACTGCCCATTACTGATAGGTGGGCGTAGAAGTTCAGGTTCCCTATTGGACCCTCAGGTGGGAAGGGTCTTGTTACCACTGGGCAGGGCTGGGAATTCTGGGTCTCCACTAGGCACCCCAGTGAAACCACCTGGCTGGGAGGATGGGGCGTTCTTCATACGTAGTCACATGCAATTCTTAATCCAGTGCCTCAGACCACTCAGCCACACTACCCAGTTTCACATGCAATTCTTTGGAACACTATGGACATAGCTGGTCAGGCTTGTCTGTCCATGGGATTTCCCAGGCAAGAAAACTGGAGTGGGTAGCTATTCCCATCTCCAGGTGATCTTCCCCACCCAGGGATTAAACCTGGGTCTCCTACATTACAGATGGATTCTTTACCATCTGAGCCACCAGGGAAGCCCCGGATGGGAAGCCCTGGATGGGAGGCAAAACCTCCTTAATTCTCTCTGGGTGATCTCTCCTGAGGGATGACAGCATGGTGACTGGAGTTCTCACTGTTCATTGGTCCTTACCTCCAGCCCCCACCATGGCACGGGCACCTCATTACAGCCTTGCGAGAGTCAGAATCCTGGATTCCCACTTGGCCTTAGCTGGTGGGACAGGGCTATAGCCTCTTCCCTGGTGCTTGTTTGGAGCACAATAGTTAGAGTCTAAATGTTTTCTGTCTTGCTTGGCACCCTTTTCCTGGTCCTCTGGCTAGAGAGCTTGCTTGAGGCGGGGGTGGGTGTTCTTTTCTCTCTGCATCTGTTAACGTGCCTGGGTTGCCTGTTTCTTTAGCTCCAAATCTGGATATAAAAGATAAGAAGACCAAGGGAACTCACCACTGGATCTTTTCTCGGGTCCCAAAAGCCCTTATAGTGTGTCTACTTTCCTCAACCTTTCTAAGTCTCCTTCTGCTTGTTTTATATATAAGGTCCAGGATCTTTTCATTGTACTTAGCAGGAGGAATAGGGAAAACTACATCTACTCCATCTTTCCAAGGCTGTAGTGCTGAATTGCTTTTCTCTCTTACAGTTTTCTCTTCCAGTGGAACACTCTGAGGACAAGATGCGGACTTCCTTCATTTTGGTTTCTTCAGCACCCGGCCATGATTGTGCTGAAGAATGAATGTCAGAATGAATGTAGTGCCTACAGGACCATAAAGAACCGTCTGCAGGAGCCAGCTCTTCCCACTTTGCTCTCCAGCATTTTGCTGAGACTGTGGGTATTTCTTCCCTCTGAGCATACAGCTGGGACCCTGAAATTCCACATTATGTGTCAAGGGCTTACTCTCTGCTTTGACTGTGTGCTGTCTTAATGGCCCACCGCGGGGAAAACAGACCAGAGAGGAGGAAAGAACAAAGGCCAGAGTTCTAAAGTGTCAGGAGGACATGCCCTTCGGCAGAAAGTTCCCAGAGAAGAAAACACCAGAAAGCCTTGAGAGGGATTGTGCCCATATGTTTTCATCTCATCTCTCCATTTGCTGCTGCATCCGAAGCTGCTGGGTTAGAGTCAGAGCAAACAAAGCAGGGGCGCTTGGGGGATTTCTCAAATTGAAAGAAAATTGCATCTCATTAAAATGTGCGCACACACTCACAAAGCCATCGAGTACGCGAGTTCTGGGTTACATGAATTCCCACACCGCTGGGTAATTTATTCAGTTCCTATTCCCACACTACTGAGACACACTGAAGTACAAACCAGCAAACATAAATAATGAACAGCTTTCGTGCCTTAATCAATCATAAACACTGTGTTAAGTCCCTCAGGAGAGACTTGTAATGAAATCCTCCATTTGTGGTTTGGGGTGCCCCTTTCTCATCTGGGAGACTTGTGGGCCAGCATCTCCCTCCCTATGATGTTACTGGAAGGGACAAATCCCAGTCTGGGCCAGTCAGTCTCACACACTCCCGTCCTTCAGAGGAACAGATATGATTAAATCAGCCCTATACAATAGAAACAAAATTTAAACCACATAGGAAATAAGAAATTTTCTAGTAATCACATTACAAAAAAGTAAAAAGAAATAGATGAAATTATTTTTCATAATACATATTATACTCATAATGAAAGTACTATTATTTCAATATGCAAACAATATTTTTAAAAATTATTACTGAGATGTTTACAACTTTGAGGTTAAATCTTTGAGGTATAGTGTGTCTTTTATATTTATGGGGCATCTCAATTTGGACCAGTAAAGTTCAAGTGTCAACAACTAGAGGTGGCTAGTGGCTACCATACTGGATGCATGCATGCATACATGTTAAGTTGCTTCAGTCATGTCCGACTTCACAACCCTGTGGATTGTAGCCCACCAGGCTCCTCTGTCCATGGGGATTCTCCAGGCAAGAATACTAGAAAGGGTTGCCATGCCCTCCTCCAGGGGATCTTCCTGATCCAGGACTCAAATTTGCATCTCTTACATCTCCTGTATTGGCAGGCAGATTCTTTACCACCTGGGATGGCCCACCATATTGGGCAGTATAGATATAAACCATGAGTGAATAAATGAATGAGTGGGTGAGTGAAAGAATAAAGTTCGTGAGTGAATGTAAGACTGACCACTGGCTGGTCCCTCATGCCCATCACATATGCTGGTTGGAGGAGAGTGGGCAAGAACTCAACACCTCATCATTATCACCAGTGTGAATATTCCTGCCTTGTGCTTATACACCAGTTCACTCTTTCCAGACTTTTTTCCCATGCACACTTTGGTCCTCCCAACAGCCCTGGGAAGGTGGTAGGAATCTGCAGGAATGACAGGATCCCAGGCCTGATAGACATCCCCACTCCCACCCTGCCACCCTCTTAGCTGTCGACAGACAGACAATGCCCCAGAACCACCACCATGAGAAATCCTGGGCTGGGAAAGCTCATTCTTCTCATGTCTCCTTGGCAGGAGTCACTTACCTCCACTGACTGCCTTTATGCTGCCGCCATGTCTTGTTCCACACTTGGAGAGTGGTACCTGCCATGTTTTACTCCAAAAGCAGCCAGATCCATGGATGTTCTCTGGAGGAACTGCCTTCCTGGAACGAGTAATAAATCCCAGCCTTGGTAATAAAGCCCAGTCTATATATAGACTGTACTATACAGTTCACCAAGAACTCTCACACAATCTCTAACCGCTCTCTTTTCAGGACCGGCCCAGCCCGGCCATGCCTCAGCCTGAAAGGACAATTCCAGGATGAGGGTCTCAGAGCCCAGTGTGGACTCAGGCAGGATGTTTTACCCAGAGCACAGGCAAGGGCCATTGAGTGAATGTACACACACACAGCCCATGAGACCCAAAAGTCATGTCTGTAAAGAATCAGAAGGAGGCCGAGGTGGCCAGATTATTACAATCAGAGGGGAATGTGGAACCAGATGGGATTAGAGAGGGAGACAGGACCCAGTCACACATGTTGGCCTGTAAAGTGGAATTAACCCTCAAATTTCTATAGAGAAAGAAAACAGATTTCTACAGAGAAAGAAAACAGGTTGTCTGAGGGCAGGGCAGGAAGGGGAAGAATGGGGAGTGATTGGTTAAAAGGTGTGAGGTTGTCTTTTTGAGTGATGAAAAAGTCTCGGAACTAGGTCGTGGTGACAGTCACACAATATTGTGAATGTGCTAAGTGCCACTGAATTGTACTCCTCAACAATAAAAAAGAATGAGTGTTAGAATTCAAATGCAAAGCTTGTCATCAAGATGAGCTCCCTTCCCCATTGACTAGGCCTACACAGCCCAGTAGAGACTTTTTCGGTGGCTCAAGGACATCTTTGTGCTCGTGTGCTAAGTCGCTTCAGTCATGTCTGACTCTTTGAGACCCTACAGACTGCAGCCCATCAGGCTCCTCTGTCCACGGGATTCTCCAGAAAAGAATACTGGAGTGGGTTGTGATGTCCTCCTCCAGGAGGTCTTCCCAACCCAGGGATGGAACCCACATCTCTTGTGTCTCCTGCATTGGCAAGTGGTTCTTTATCACTAGTGCCACCTGGGAAGCCCAAGCACATCTTCAGAGACAGGCAAAATCAGGCAAACCTTGAACACCCTGTCACACCCACAGATAGGCACACTCAATCAACAGCAGAGCAACCCAGCAGAGAAGACTGGGAATTACCTACTGTCAAGTCTGGAAGATTTGATGTGTTCTATCTGACAAGAGAGCACGGAGCCCAGTCAGGGAATGAATGTGATATAAAGGGTAGCATCCTAAAGTCCTAAACTCCATTCCTCAGCTCATTAGGGAACTTCAATCTTTGAAATTTGTAAACCTTTCTTGAAGTTATTTATATGCTCAGCTAGTGCAGTATCTCTTGGGGATAAAGAGTTGCATAAATTTATACCACTCACAGGGCAAAGCAGAATTCCCTTTAGTTCTCCTAAAATTATCTCCTGTCAAGTTTTATGGGGATGGAGGAGAAGGAGGAATTTAGGTCTAAGATGTCAGGATTCCAACACATACACTCTCTTTCATGATCAGCTTACCTTTCATCTCATCCTCTCTCAGACTTGATCTTTCCAGACTTAAAGAACACTAATTGCTCCCCCGTCTCTCTTGATCATTTTAGTTGCCTTTTCTATAGATTTTACCTATTTGTCTTTCCTCTCTCTCTCTCTCAAAAGGGAGTGATGAGAATCTCCTGAAGTATTAAGAGACATTGAAGCAGCAGCATCTACCATTACTAAATCTGCTAAATGCCTGGCCCATCAGATGCATCTGTGCATTTTAAAGTGAAGGAAGTCAGAAAGATACAAACAAATACTGTATATTAACCCACATATGTGGAATCTGAAAAAAAATGGTATAGACAATCTCATTTACAAAGCAGAAACAGACACAAATATAAAGAACAAATGTATGGATACCAAGGAGAAAAGGGGCTGGGATGAATTGGGAGATTGGGATTGACATCTGTACACTGTGCTGTGCTGTGCTTAGTCGCTCAGTTCTGTCTGACCCTTTGCGACCCCATGGATTGTAGCCCACCAGGCTCCTCTGTCCATGGGGATTCTCCAGGCAAGAATATTGGAGTGGGTTGCCATGCCCTCCTCCAAGGGATCGTCCCAACTCAGGGATCAAATCCAGGTCTCCTGCATTAGAGGTGGATTCTTTACCGTCTGAACCACCAGGGAAAACCAAGAATACTGAAGTGGGTAGCCTACTTCTTCTCCAAGGGATCTTCCTGACCCAGGAATCAAATTGGGGTCTCCTGCATTGCAGGCTGACTCTTTACCAGCTGAGCTACCAGGGAAGCCCATATATACACTATTATGTATAAAATAAATAACTAATGAGCACCTACCATATAGCACAAGGAGCTCAACTCAGTGATCTGTGTTGACTTAAATGGGAAAGAAATTTAAAAAGGAAGGGATAGATTGTATACATATGGGGCTTCCCAGGTGGCACTAGTGGTAAAGAACCTGCCTGTCAATGCAGGAGACATAAGACATACCGGTTCAATTCCTGGGTTTGGAAGATCCCCTGAAGGAGGGCCTGGCAACCCCCCCACTCCAGTATTCTTGCCTGGAGAATCCCATGGACAGAGGAGCCTGTTGGGCTACAGTCCATGGGGTAGCAAGGAGTAGGACCCAACTGAGCAACTCACATGCATATGTAAACATATAGCTGATTCACTCTGCTGTACAACAGAATCTAACACAACATTGTAAAGCAACTATACACCAATAATATTTTTTAATTATAAAAAAATAAATAAAATTCACACCCTCTTCCTAGGCTTACAGGTCTACAGGGCCCTGTACAATCCAGCCACTGCCTTCCTATCCAGCCTCATCTCATATCACTGTGCTTCTTGTACACAGAGCTCTGGGCACTCTGGTTTCTTCCAAATGCCTCAAGGTTCTTTGAACCTCAGAGTTCTTATACATGCTTCCCATTTAACAGAAGAGACACTGTGCCTGTTATGGGGAAAGCACTCCATACATATTTTGTTGAGTGATGATGACTGAAAGCTTAAGCATCTTCTGGGCTCTGGAAATTCAGAGATGAACAAAATGCCATCCTGTCTCAAGGGAATCTCAACCTCCTGGGAAAGACAGAAAAGTAAAGCAGTGAGTAACAACCACAAACAGCAACTGCATCTGTGCTATGGCAGACACAGCAGAGTTAGGGGACACAGAGGAGGGTCACATGAGGGGTATCAAGAAAGGCTTCCTGGAGGAGGTGACATTTAACATGAACTTGGAAGGATGAGGAATAACTGTCCAGTGGTGGAAGGGGAACCCTTTCCAGGCAGAACAAACCACGTGAGTAGAGTCACTGAGGAGTGAGAGGGCTCTGTGAGTAATTGGAAACAGAGTGATAGCAGATGACAATCTAGGAGACATGTAATGAAGGATCTCAAGTAGTCAAGTCTTTTCAGAACCTCCCCAGAGCCCAGCACCAAAACATGTCCAAATAGGAACAGGGAACAGCCCTTTAGGAGCATGGAAACTCCAGATGGAGCTGCTGCCATCAATACTGCAGACTCAGGACTTCTCTGGTGGTCCAGTGGTTAAAGAATCTGACTGTCAATGCAGGAGACATGAGGTCAATCCCTAGTCAGGAACTATCCCACATGCCGTGGGGCAACTAAGTCCTCATGCCACAATAATGAGAAGCCTGAGAAGCCTGAGCACTGCAAGAAAATAGTAGCCCCTGCTCACTGCAACTAGAGAGAAAGCCCTCATGCAGCACAGCCAAAAATAATTAATTTTAAATAAAAGAATTTTTTAAAATTCTACCCACTTACTCAGTTTCTTTCATCTCCTTTCTGTGGAACAGATACTCCTTGGTGACTCAGATTCTAAAGGCTGTCAATATTCAACACCCATTCACTGGAGACCTACAACATGCAGGCATGACACCAGGAGTAGAGAAGATGCAAAGAAGATTATCCCAGGTCATTCAATTTTTATACACACACTGATGTTCTTACCCTCATTCACACACACTCACACCAGGAGAGTCACCCCTCACCCTTTAATCCAAGGCCAACTGGCAGCCCCCTGCTGAGGATTCCCTTCTTTGAGTCTCCCACTCGCTCCAGTACCTCCTTGAAGATGCCTGGGAGTCTACTGACCAGAGAAAAAATTTCCATGATGACATGAGAGGGGAGGTTCAAACAAACCCACATGGAAGAGTTAACATCTTGCCTAAATGTCTCAGACAAGGTGATGCCCATGAGCAAGGGATCCCTTTTTGTTAAGTCTAGGTCCAGCTCTCCAACCAGCTGGAGCTCCTAGGAAGCAAAGTCTCTTTGTCCTGAATCCTACTTGGAGACACTCACCTGAATGTTTCGGACTTTCAAGACTTTGGACAGGTATTTCCCCTCTGCCTTTCTCATGTGTCTTCCTGGAGACCTCCTGCTGGCATCTTCAACATCTAACTCATGGTCACCACCACTGTGAAGCCCTTCTGGGTCTCCTCAGTGATGCCACAGCACATCTGGTCATCTGGAGGGGCTGATGCCACCCCCACTAAATGGTGACTTCCCCAAAGACAGGGACCATATCATTCATCTCTCTCCCTACAATATTAAACTTTGTGCCAAGCACATGGTAAAAGCTTGGTTGAGATGAATAAATCAGAGAAACCAAGGGGGTTTGTTCTTTGTGTAAAATAGATATTAATAGCTAGTGGGAAGCTGCTATATAACACAGGGAGCTCAGTTCAGTGCTCTGTGATGACCTAGAGGGTTGGGATGGAGGGGTAGGGGGGAGGATCAAGAGGGAGGGGATATATGTGTACACATAGCTGATTCAGGGATTCCCAGGTGGCTCAGTGGTAAAGAATCCACCTGCCAATGCAGGAGACACAAGAAACGAGGTTGATCCCTGTTTCAGGAAGATCCCCTGGGTTAGGAAATGGCAACCCACTCCAGTAATTTTGCCTGGAAAATTCCATGGGCAGAGGAATCCAGCAGGCCACAGTCCATAGGGTTGCAGAGTTGGACACAATGGACCACTCACACAAGCACATAGCTGATTCACACTGTTGTACAGCAGAAACTAACAGCATTGTAGAACAATTAAATTCCAATAAAAAAGAGGGGAGGCAAGTTCCTTTCTGGCTGGTGAAAAAGTTGCTGGATTATAAGGCCAGCTTCCCAGCTGCCCTCATGTCCGGGGACACCAGTAAGCACTTGGGTTGATGGCTCTGCTAAAGGGCATGACTCCTGAAGACTATCCTTGCTGGTGGTGGATGGGTTGCTTTGCTGAACCGGCTCACACAGTCCCACCTTCCTTCAGCAGCAGTGAGACCCTGAGCTTAGCTATGTTGGCTCAGACTTGAAGTGTCCAGCTATTACCCTCTGCAACAATGGCCTTAGGGGCTAATGTAGAGAGAGAAACACGCAGAACAATTCTGAGCATTCTTCCAGACCACCTGGCCTCTGCAAATGATGCCACCAACAGTCCCAACTCCTGCTTCAGACTGCAGAGCAGCTCCAAGCCAATGTCCCATCTGGCTGCACCAGGACAGAGAGGCAGGCCCCAGACAGAATGCTGTAAGCCCCCTTTCCCCTGCTCCTCCCCTCAAGGTAAGATGCTCTAGAGGTGATTCAACAGACATCATAAAATTACTCTCCAGGGTAGAAGAGGGTTGGAAATTGGGACCACAAGACTTGAAAAAGGACACAGCAGCAAGGTCTCTAGGTTTTATTTGTCTGTCTCATATATGCCAGATGGGGCATGGAAGAGTCCACAGCCCAGAACCACCAGGTACAGACAGAGAATTCAAGAGAAAGAAAAGGAAACCTGCTCTCTTTGGCAAAGGAGCTGGAAAGGGAGAAGCCCAGCAAGGTCTTGGCAGAGAAATCCTTACCCAGTGGCCCAGTCTGCCCACAGCAGCACTACCTGGGCAGGCTGACCCATTCCCACCTCATGAGGCAAGCTGGATAAGTGTCCTCTTGTCCCACCGCACCCACCCTCCCATCTCATGGATGGGAGGTCCATCCCCTGGCAGGCCCACCCTCCACCTCTGGGAGCTGCCTCTGGGAACCCCACACCTCACACTCCTCTCAGATCAGCACCCAGGCTGTCTGCCCCATTGCACCTGCCCACCAGGTCCCCACCTGTTCCAGCTATCATGCTGAGCCCTTAGGGGCACCCACACTGTAGCTGCCACCCACCCTTCAACATTCTTTTATTTCCAGGTTACACCCTCTTGCAAGGATCCCTGAGCTGCAGAATTGAATGGAACATTCCAGAGCTTCTTCTTCCCCAGAATAAGTATATGCCCCCTGCAACAGCAGGGCCAGAGGTTCTTGATAACAGCCCCTACACTCCCAAAGGACTTCCCTGGGAGTCCTTTTCACTTCAGACAGTAAAAAATCTGCTTGCAATGTAGGGGACCTGGGTTCGATCCCTGGGTCAGGAAGATCCCTTGGAGAAGGGAATGGCTGCACACTCCAGTATTCTTGCCTGCAGAATTCCATGGACAGAGGAGCATGACGGGCTACACGCCAGGGGGTCGCAAAGGGTCAGACACAAGTGAGCGACTTTCACTTTCACTTTTTCACTTTTCACATTCTCTAAACACTCAGGGACCCCAAGCCTCAAATCTGCCTGAGTCCTTTTCCATGGTCCTAACAACCAGGTTCTTGCATGAGGCATCAGTTTACCCCATTAATTTCTCCTCTGCCCAGAACCCATTTTCAATTTAGCAGACATGTCTCAGGCTTCCCTGGTAGCTCAGCTGCTAAAGCATCCACCTGCAATTCAGGAGACCCCAGCTCGACTCCTGGATCGGGAAGTTCCCCTGGAGAAGGGGTAGGCTATCCATTCCAGTATTCTTGCCTGGAGAATTCCATGGACAGAGGAGCCTGGTGGGCTACAGTCCTTAGGGTCACAGAGTCAGACACAACTGAAGCAACTTAGCCCAGAGAACAGAGTAGCACTGGCCCAGGTTAGCAGGCAGAGTGCCCTCCCCAAGAGCTGTAGAGGATATTTGCTCCAGCTCACAAGTCTAGAGTCATCAATTTCATTTTGAGTGATTTAATTATGGTTAATTAAGTGGATTAACTGCTTTGTACTATATGAATAGAAATAAATACCTCTTTCCTTTGGGTCTTAACATTGTTGTTTCAACTCCAAGTTCATCAGTGTGCTAGACATGTGTGATCTAACCAGCTCATCTCAGGTGGCTAAAACTATATAGAGCAAGACCAAGAAATCTGGGGAGGCTGCTGCTGTCCTTGAATGGTGGTGAGTGGGCCACACTGTCGGGGACCTCACCACTGACACTGATGGATCCCTCTCAAAGGTTCTAGGCTACTTACACATATATTAATATTATCATCAGCTTATAGGTTGCGTAAGTATCACTGAATCCTGTGTGACATATAATCTCTTTTTGCGGTCCTACAGCTCTAAGGCAATGTTTTTCAAAGTATGATCCATAGACAGCCTGTAACAAAATCACCCCAGGGTGCCTGTTAAAAGGAAGATTTCTGGGTTCCACTGAGAACTTCTGATTCAGGGTCCTAGGAAGTGTGGCCAGGAAGACACATTTTAAGTGAGCCCCTTGATATTTCTATTACTCCACATTTTTAGTAATTTTTTAATTTATGTTCTCCTTACCAGATCATGATGATGATAATGATGATGTTGATAACGATGGTGATGGTGGCGGTGATAACAATGATAATGATGACGGTGGTGGTGGTGATGGTGGAAGCTACAATAAGATTCCTTTACATTTTGGGGGGGGGTGCTTTACTATTCATAAAACTCTTTCACTTTCATAGTTATTTCATGTAACTCTCACCAGGACTGGATTGTTGCAATCTCATTTACAGATGATGAAGGAGCTAACGTTCAGAGAGAAGTTAAAAGACTTCCCAAGTTCCTCAAAGTATCTGCTCTGAGCCATTTCCTTTTCCAGAGGAGACAGTCTTACATGAGTCAATTCACTCTGAGCCTATCCCCAGACACCACAACCTGGAAGTTGATTGACCAGACCTGATCAGGTCTCAGCTTAAGACCAGACAATCATTCAACTCAGGAACTAATCACAGGACCTTGAGTCATGTTCTGTGCAGCCAGAAAGACTCCAACTACCTGAGCCAACTACTCCTTACCTGGTTAAGACCTATAAACCTCCTTAACCTTCACACCCATCAGAAATGCCATATGGTAGTCAGAAGACCTGGTATTAGATTGTTGTGACTGTACCTCTGCTAACTAAATGGGTATCCCTAGATCCTAACAGAAATCTCATCCCCTATAAAATGACAAGTCATAATAAGATTAAATGAAAATTATGCTTGTGAAAGTGTTAAGTCATTTAGTTGTGTCTAACTTTTTTGCAACCCCATGGACCATAGCCTGCCAGACTCCTCCATCCATGGAAACTTCCATGCAAGAATACTGGGGTGGGTTGCCATTTCCTTCTCCAGGAGATCTTCCCAACCTAGGGATCAAACTTGAGTCTCCTGCATTGCAGGCAGATTCTTTACCATCTGAGCCACGCATGGCAGATTATGCTGGTGAAGATGCTCTGTAATTGGAAAGTGTATAAGTATTATCTCATATGACTGTTAGAATCATTATCATCTTTTGGTCTCAAATTCAGACCTCCTTCCCTTTCCTCCCTGCCAACTCTCCTCACCCACCCCTGACCCAGCCACCAGCATGGCTACATAAGCCCCCAACATACCAGCAAAGAGTGGTTAGCAGTAATTCAAGGGTTGCTTTTCCTCCACAATTTGTAGCAGTTCAGAAAGGCAAGTCCAGTCATCAACTGTGTACAGAAAAGACGGCATGTCACCAAAGGGACCATTACCTCCTTGGAAAACAAGCAACATAGATTAGAATGGAAATTATTTGGGATCTTCATCATTTGGCTGAAATTGTTCAATGCTCAGCAATTCATTGAGGTTTGCTACCAGATCATTGATTTTAGTGGTGAGTGTGTGTCTGTGTGTATGTGTACGAGCAAACATGACTGTGTGAAGGCATGAGTGTGCATGTGAATGAGTGTCCATGTGTGTGCTCCATATTTGGTTGAGGCTCAAACAGAAAAGAAAAACAGAGGCCACCACAAGTTCTCAGCAAGCTGACATTGCACCAAAGATCTGGGTCTGGGGGCTTCCAGTTTCATTCAGTCTTGCAAAGTCCTCCCAGGGCCACAGAAAGATCCCCACTGGACAGAAGGTTGTGGAGGGAGAGGTTCTCAGTATGAGACTTCTGGGAAATTCTTCCCAGAATACAAAAAGCACTACAGCCAAAAACAGGGTAACTAGAAATCCAAGGACATCTTCAGAACCAGGGACCCTGAACCCAGTGTGCCCACCCTTGGTTCAAACTGTGCCTCATCCCCACCTGATCTGGGATCCAGGTTGCCCAGTCTCATCTGCTGGACTCCTGGGAACCAGGGCAGGAGTGTCAAATCAAGAGCAGGAATAAAAGCTGAGCTTTATCAAGCACTTACTATGTGCCAATGGAGAAGGAAATCGCAACTCACTCCAGTATTCTTGCCTGAGAAAAATCCCATGGATGCAGGAGCCTAGCAGGCTACAGTCCATAGCGTGGCTGAATGAGCGACTGAGCACTCTGCTATGTGCCAGGCTTTGTGTTAAGTGCCAACTGGAGATGCTGGCAGGAGATGCATATTTTCTGTCCATCATTTCATTTGATCCCACAAAACCCCTCTGAACTGGGTTCTGTTATTATCCTCAGTTAATAGGTGGGCACACTGAAGCTCACCATGGGTCAGTGACTTATGCAAGTTCACAAAATCCATCACAGGGGCAGACTGGATTCCATCTCCCATCTTACTCTAAAACCTGGCACATAATTGAATTTTGTCAGTGCAGACCGTTACTCAGGGCCTGGCCCAAGGAAAGTATAGATCTATAGTGCTGTTAAAAATCGAAAGTTCTGTGGCTTGATTATTTGATTCAACATCCACTGCTACAGTTCACCAGCTCTACTTTAGCCTTTCTGTGGCTCAGTTTTCCTGTTTATAAAATGGGTACACTCCGCTTCACAGAGCTTTAAGAGGTGTTTATATGAAGTCATGTAGGTAAAGTCACCCAAAGTCCTGGCACATGTAAATATTCAATATGTAAGTATTTGAAATAGAGGGATTTAAAGAGGCTGAGAAGCCAAACAGGAATAATGTGACAATCCAGATATTAGCAACCACAAGTAGCCACTAGCCTCCTGGGCTGGTGGGACAAAGGCAGAGGGGCATTAAAGAAATCAGACTAACATATACATTACAGTGGGTAATAGGTAGCTAGTGGGAAGTTGCTGTATAACACAGGGAGCTCAGCCGGTGCACTGTAACAACCTAAAGGGGTGGGATGGGGTGGAGTGGTGAGAGAGATGTTCAAGAGTGAAGGGACATAGTATACTGTGGCTGATTCACATTATTATATGGAAGAAATCATATTGTAAAGCAATTATCCTCCAATTAGGACTTCCCAGGTGAGTCAAGTGGTAAAGAATCTGCCTGCAATGCAGGAGACACAGGTTTGATCCCTGGGTCGGGAAGATATTCTGGAGGAGGAAATGGCAAACCACTCCAGAATGCTTGCCTGGGAAATCCCATGAACAGAGGAGCCTGGTGGGCAGTAGTCCATGGCATCACGAAGAGTCAAACACGACTTAGCGACTAACAGTTTCGCTTCATGTCAGGGGTCAGGATCATTTATCTTTATAAGTTCCTGGGGTAATGTTGAAGTTCTGGAGATTCCTACAGGTGCAGACTAGAGCCCTCAGAGGCTTCCAGGGTCTCCTTTCCCAGGGAGATGGGAGGAAAGAGCAGGAAGAGAGAAAGGGGAGCGAGGGCGCATGCTCAGAGGAGAAGAGGAGGGACGGGAAAGAAGAGAGTGCGCAGGCCCAGGAAGCTTGGGAGCTGCCGATAAGTAGGCCATAGGGTCTGGGCCGAGAATATGTGATTAGCACTGCTATTCATTTCACAAGCTCAAAATAGGTTCTCTCCTCAGAGACCATCGTCCCTGGGTCAGCCGCAGTTTCTGATAAGCCAAGGCTGCCACTGGGCTGTGACATGAGAGTAAACAACCCACCAGAGGATGGGAGGGCCCGACATGGACCCCAGGGATCTGTGCTCCTGGAGGTCACTCCCCAGCCTCCCAGCCCCCCAAGCATGGGGTGCACCTAGTACTCATTGCTACTAACCCCCATGACAAGGTTAGTTCAAGCCCCTTCACAAACAGCAGAGCCCAGCCCGCATGGCAGTAATTGGCAGGGCCTGGGGCCAGCCCCGGGGGGACAGTGATCTGGGAGAATATCCTGCCTTCTGGATGTCACCCTCACTTATCCTCAGGGTGCTGTGGCCCCCTGGAGTCTCTCGAGGAGCTGTTTCACACCCCCTCCCAAGACAGTATCTATCATGATTAAAATCACATAGCCCCTCTGTTCAGACCCCTGTCATCTTTCAGCCAGGCTGCCTCTGCTGCCAGACCAGACCATCACTTTCTGTCCCCCTGTGAAGACTCTTGTACAACATGGGTGCTGGGAAGCGGGGGCCGGTGGGGACAGAAAACCAGAGTTACAGCAGCAGTTAATTGCCTGGGTGGTGGCAAGGCCGATGCGGGGACATGTCTGCCTCACAAGCTGCCTGGGTTCTCTGCTGATCATCAGGAGGCCAGCTTCAGTGTCTTCATCTCACAGGGACACATGGAGGATGACAAGTCGGCAGGGACTGAGCACGACGCAGCTTCAAATACAGAGGCAGCATCTCAGTGGCCTGAGGGCACGCTCCTCCTCACCCCTTGCAGCCCTTACCAGTTGGCACAGCTAATTGGCAGCTATGGGAAGCCGACTGAGATGCCATTTCCCAGGACAGATCCCGTTACCCAGCAGCTCTGATCGCCCTCTTGCCTCAGTCCTGTCCTGCCGGGTCTCATGGACCCACTTCCTGGGTCCATCTCCTGCGCAGAGCCTGTCCTGACTACACTGCACAAGCCCAGGGGGGTCACTTACAGACGGGGAGATGGGCTACGCCTGAAGCAAAGGGAGTGGGGAGCCATTTCTGTGCTGGAGTAACAGCAGATGATGTCAGATGAGTTCCAGGCAAGGCTCAAGTGTCCAAACCGGCCGTGTCCCAAAGAGGGGATGAGTGCCAGCCCCAACCTTCTCTGGGGGCTGGGGGGCTGGGGGGTACCTTCAGTGGCAGATGGAGAGCAGGGGTGCGAGACGTGCTGCAGGTCGGTGGTCCCAAAGTAGCTGTCCACAGGCAGGTCACACATTCCAAAGGGGCCAGGCCAAGCCCACAGGGACTGAAGACAGTAGCTGCAGGAGGCAATTTGCAGTGAGGCCCCCAAAACCAGGCCCAGAGAGCCAAAGAGCATACTGAAGGACTGCTTCCCCAGCTGGTTCTGTAGCCCCAGGTGAGGAGCACTCTGAACCCTTAAAGGACGCTGGAGAGAACACAGAGGAGCCCACAGCATGGCAGACCAGAAAGTGGCCAACCAGGCAGACTGGGCCTGGCTGTGGGCAAGATCCAGTGTTCTCCACCCCCGTACCCCCAGCCCAGGGAGCACAGACAGTCAGACAGCAGCCTGCCCACCTAGCCTGGGAGCCTCGTTCAACCTCTGCCCAGGGCTGGCGCAGCTGCTCCCCAGCCCAGCCCTGCGCAGCCCAAGCCCAGGAATGTGCTGGCCACCCTCCAGGCAACACGCAAGCCCTTGTGCTTGGGATGCCCAGAGGCTGCCTGTCCCTCTGGGCAAGCCTCCTCCCCCTAGGGCTGGGAGTGGGGCCCAGGATTTTGTCTTGGCTGGGGTAACATGATGTCTGCCCTTGGGAACATTGTTAAGGAGGCTGGCCAGGTCAGCTGCAGCTGCCCACAACCAACCGCTTTGGGCAGAGAGTATGAGGCAACTCTCCATAAACCCACTGCACACTGCACAGCCTGGGTGCCCAGAGATGCCCATAATCACACTGAGTAACACAGCTCTCCAATCTACTCCATGGCCACAGCACCCAACAGGCAATGTACATTCTGCTGATGAGTCTTAATTTCTAGCTATTCCATCTTGATCATTTTAGGGATTTGGGTTCACATAGGAACTCTAAGGGGGCTTCCCAGGTGGCTCAGTGGTAAAGAATCCACCTGCCAATGCAGGAGACACAGGAGATGCAGGAGACTCAGGTTTGATCCCTGGGTCGGAAAGATCCCCTGGAAGAGAAAATGGTACTCATTCTAGTATCCTTGCCTAGAGAATCCCATGGACAGAGAAACCTGGCGGGCTACAGTCCATAGGGTCACAAAAAGTCAAACAGGACTGAGCACAGACTCTTATATTGATCTTTCAAGAGTTTCAAGCAGCAAGGTGGCAGTAGCATGGTGGAAGGAGTTATTTTCATTAAATTTTGTTTTTTAAATTATGCAATAGTGGATACTTGTGAGAGACTTTATGAAAAAATCCTAAGAACCAGAACATCACCAGGACCACAGTAGCAGACCGCTCTGCTCCTCCACTCCCCACTGCCTCCCCATCCAGGGAGAGTTTCATGAGCTGAGATAGGCTGGAATATGTTGAAGGCCTATGAGGAAGGAACTAATAAAGTGGGGAGGGCCTCAGGGGAGTGCATGTTGGAAAAAGTGAACCGGGAAGGCTATGAGCACAGGAGAGGCGAGTGGACAGCATCATCATTCCTTGCCCTGAGCCCGGAAGAGAGGAGGTGAGAGCTGGTGTCAACTTAGACAAGTTGCAAGTTGCTGAGGGCGGTTTTGTCCCATAACCCTCATCTTCTCTTCAACAGAATAAAAATAACAATGAGACCAGTAATGAGGTGAGGACCTCGAGGAGAGTGAACTGACCAGAGACACATAAAAGCTATTGCCAAGCAGAACGGAGGGCCTGTGCAGTGGATCTGTAGTGGCTCCATCCTCTTCCTAATTATGTAATTCACTCCAAGAGCTCTCAGCCAGCCAGGTGAGAAAGGTTGGATTGACCCAAGGTTCCAAAGTCATCCAACATCCAGGCTGTTGTTCTGAATTGGTGCTGATTAGAACTGGGTTACACAGATGCACCACTAGGATCTTGGCCACCCAGAGGAGAATATGACACAAGAAAGGGGATGAGAGTTAGCCTGGGGGTAGGGGGAAGGATCAAGGGACTGTACCTTGGGTCAGATGACACAGTCAATATCTTTGGTACGTGTCAAAGGAGCAGCGGAAAGTGCTCATAGGGTTTGTGTCTGACTTTGACACCTATCAGCTGTGTGGCCTTAGGCAGATTTTTTAACATCTTGAAAGCCCCGTGAACTTATTCATAACAATTCCTCTCTCCGGGGGGCTGGGAGGGTGTCACAAGGCTCAAAGGAAAGAACGGTGCAAGTTCATTGTACCATTGTAAGCTGTGTACAGATGTCAGCCTTGATGAATCAGGCAGAGAGGTCACGGAAGTCTTCCGGTTTCAGGCAGGATTGGGGCTCAGCAAGTCATTCCTCCCCATCATCCGTGTGGCTGCTTTTTCCTCGCTTTGCCCTTGTCCTCCCAGAATCTCATTTGGCTGGTTCCTGACCATTCTCTAAGACCCACTGGAGTTAATTTGAATTCTAATCGGATCCTCCAAGGTGCCCCTCCAGCCTCAGCTGGGTGTCATCTATGAAATTAATGAGCGTGCTCTCTGTTTCATCATGTAGTTCATTGCTGGAAACATTAAATAGCCAAGGGCTCCAGATTTTGAATCGCTCCAAATGTCCTCTCGCACTCTCTGAGGTTTTGTGTGTGTGTGTATGTATGTGTGTGTGTGTGTGTGTGTGTGTGTGTGTGTGTTTCAAGACAGACAGTGGGAAGGCAGACTCTCTTCCTCCTAGATTTTAACCATCACTCCCACCCCAACCTCCATTCTCATCCAGAGAGGTGAGAATCAAGGCACAAAAAGGACACTAGACATTTTGCAATAAAACTTAAGGCCCCCTGCACTTCCCCGGGGAGCCCTCCACCTCTATGCCCTGAGACTTTCTTTAGGGGACCCTGGACCCACAGCTTTGACCCTAACTCCTATCCAGTGCTCTTCTTCTAGGGACCTCTGAGTCATGATTCTCTCCGTTCATGATGTTTAGCACAGAAGCAATAATTTACTTCTGATAGAGGATTCTTCGGGCACCAGCTGGAAATATCTTGAAATGCAACCCAGTACCATGTATCTGCCTCCACCGTGCTTTCTTACAAGTCAGTCCTGAGATACAGACCCTGGAAAGTGAAAGCTTTAAGTCTCTCAGTCATGTCCTACTCTTTGCGACCCCGCAGACTGTAGCCTGCCAAGCTCCTCTGGCCATGGAATTCTCCAGGCAAGAATACTGGAATGGGTAGCCATTTCCTTCTCTAGGGGATCTTCCCGAATCAGGGTCCCATGCACAGCAGGCCAATTCTTTACTGTCTGAGCCACCAAGAAAGCCTCCAGACCCTGGAGGCTGGAGGCTGCATGCTTCTCCCACCTGCTGGCACGCCTCTTCCCTTCTTGTCTGCCTGGTTCTCAGAGACAGCAGCCAGCATTCATTCAATTGTATTCACTATAGCCTCTGGCATTGGAACACAGCCATGAATGAAACAAACACATCTTGTGCTTCAGTCCAAGCTCTCTTCTATTCACTATCTCCCTCTGATCTCCCAAAAGAGCTGGTCTCCACATACCACCTCCACATACTAGGTGGCAAAGCCTATGCTGACTTCTTGCCCTACATTATTAGGAAAATCCCCTTTCACTGCTGATCTTCTGCTTCAGTTCCAGCTCCTGGCTCAGCCCAAAGTCTTCCACATCATCTTTGTCATCTCCCCTGCCCTTTTCTATTTTTTAGCATCTCTGTATCTTGTGTCTAAGCAGGCGTTGTTTCTCTCTGTTATACCTCCCATCCTCTTTCACCTGAGCCATGACCAGCCCTTCTTCTCTCTTTCCCTTTATGTATCTATCTTGCCTTTGTTGTTGTTGTTCAGTCACTACAGTTATTTTCGTGTTCAGTTCTTTGCAACCCCATGGACTGCAGCATTCCGGGCTTTCCTGTCCTTCACCATCTCCTGGAACTCGCTCAAACTCATGTCCATTGAGTTGGTGATGCCATCTAACCATCTCATCCTCAATCACCCCCTTCTCCTCCTGCCCTCAATCTTTCCCAGCATCAGGGTCTTTTCCAGTGAGTCGAAACTTTGCATCAGGTGGCTAAAGTATTAGAGCTTCAGCATCAGTCCTTCCAATGAATATTCAGGGTTGATTTCCTTTAGGATTGACTGGCTTGATCTCCTTGCTGTCCAAGGAACTCTCAAGAGTCTTTTCCAGCATCACAGTTTGAAAGCATCAATTCTTTGACTCTCAGCCTTCTTTATGGTCCAACACACACATCCATACATGACTACTGGAAAAACCGTAGCTTTGACTATACCTCCAGCTAATGAGTCAGCCAATAAGAATTTACATCTACAAAGCAACTCCTTTGTAACTCTACTCTCTGGCCCCCAAAGGGGTCTGGCTTTGGAACTTCTATAATGGGGACAGTGCTCTACATCAAATGCTGGCACCTAAGTGTCTCATATCTCAGGGTTTTCCTGGGGGAAGTTGGGAAAGATTCCTTTGTAAGGGATCAGACCCAGTGCCTGTGAGGTCCACTGTCACGTCAATCCTTCAACAATGATGATGGCAGCCATACCTGACTTGGTGCTAGTCACCAGAAATCCAGAAATGATTAAGATGCACAGCAGTGCATGAAACTAACATGGAAACAGAGACAATGAGAACAAAGGCCATAGGCAAAGCACAGAGGAAAAGAAATTCTTTTCTTTTCTTGAGGAGATCAGGAATATTTCATAGAGGTGACATGCTGGGTCAAAACAAAGGAAGTAAAGAAAGTATAAGCAATGACATTGTCTTTAACTTTGAAATCTGTCAGCTCTGCGGAGAAATATTTTTTGCCTATCCTAGTGAGCACACAGAAGAGCTGAAACTCATGTGTGTCTACATGCATCCAGCCACTCATGTTTACACATGTGCCAGTGTAGTCAGCCCTGGAAGGAGAGGATGGTGATATGTTTCCTTTTTTTCTAGATTTTTTAAAATTAATTTTTATTGGAGTACAGTTGTTTCACAATGTTGTATTAGTTTCAGATGTATAGCAAAGTGAATTGGCAATACGTACACATATATTCCCTCTTTTTTTGGATTTCCTTCCCTTTTAGGTCACCATAGAGCATTAAGCAGAGCTCCTTGTGCTATACAGAAGAAAGAACTCAAAGGGCAAAGTGAAAGTCGCTCAGTCGTGTCCAACTCTTTGCGACCCCATGGACTATAGAGTCTATGGAATTCTCCAGGTCAGAGTACTGGAGTGGATAGCCTTTCCCTTCTCCAGGGAATCTTCTCAACCCAGGGATCGAACCCAGGTCTTCCACATTGCAGAAGGATTCTTTACCAGCTGAGCCACAAGGGAAGCCCAAGAATACCGGAGTGGGTAGCCTATCCCTTCTCCAGCAGATCTTCCTGACCCAGGAGTTGAACCAGGATCTCCTGCATTGCAGGCAGATTATTTACCAACTGAGGTATCAGGGAAGCCCTCAAAGGGCAAAGGGCAACCTCAAAGCCCTCTGGTGGCCCCACCTTCACAGTTCTTCTCTAGTTGATCCCATCTACCCAGCCACCTAATGGGGACCTTGTCAACCCTACTTTCCAAGCACCTCTTGCATCTGTGTATTTCCCCCACTCCACTGTCACTTCCTAAATCTGACCCTCATTGCCTCTCACCCCAGTTACTACAGCAGTCTCCTAACTGGTCTCCCTGCTTCCTTTCTGACCATCTTCCAAACTATCCTCCTTTTGAAGCCATGTGTCCTTTCTGACACACTGATCATGTCCCTTTTCTTCAGTGCCCCCCCCCCTTGCCCTTTGCCTAAGGAGGTATTTCACGTCCTCCAGGTATGGCCGCTGCTGATCTCTCCAATTTGATATCTCACCACTGTCCCCATAACCCCAGGTTCGATTCCCCACCCAGGCTGCATTGTTCTCTCCTACCTCCATCTCTCACATGCCCTTACAACTTCCTGAAATGCCTTTGTCCTTCCCACCCACCACCTCCTCTTTGCATGGCTGATCCATAGCATAGTCATGCTTGAGGTCTCAGCCTAAGCTTCTCGGCCCCTTTCCTGGCCCCAGTCGAGGGTAGGTACCCAGCCTCATTATCACATGGTAACATGACTATCTGTCTGTACACCTGATTCCCATGGGACTCTCAACTCAGAGAAGGCAGAAACGGTGTTGTGTTGTAGCCTGTTGTATCTGTGGCTCTAAATCAGTACTTGTTGAGTTAGAAGTGCTCAATATTTATTGAACAGCTGAATATGTCAGGACTCCTTAGTGAGGCTCCACCTCCAGCACTGACTTTCCAACTGAAATGAAGCATTTCAGTGGTTTCTCCTGAAAAATAATAGAGTCTCAAACTCCTGGAGGTGGAGAGGGCCTTGGGAGTCAGTAAGTGCAAATCTTAGGGGTCAGCTGAAGGAATTGAGACCCAGAGAGCAAAGGGTCCCCTGAGGCTAGAAGGAGAATTACCATGATGGTTACTCTATACTGTATGTGGCCATTAGTGGTGCCAGCCCACATCCTACACAAAGCAGCCCATCAAAGAGCCCTGTTTCCAACAACAAAGCATTTTCTCACCCTCATCACATTTCTTGTTGACTCCTACAAAAAAATTGGTTGGGCAGGTGACCCCAGTGCCCCCATTTTATTGATTAGAATATGAGGCTCTAAGAGTCCAAGCAGCAAGTCCCAGGGATGCAGGAAGGCTCCTCTGTATCCAGACTCCATCACCTCTCATCACATAGCATCTGGCCCTTTGCCCTTTCCCCACAAGAGGGTTCAATGCCAGCAAGGAGTGGGATGATGCAACCGACTCCCTGTTGCCATAGCAGCATGTATCCAGGATGCTGATAGCCCACAGACAGCCAGGAGGCAAGACCCCAGATGAATCCACCCTGTGTCCAGAACTGCCAGAGTAAATGGGCAGGCAGCAGCTCTCAAACTTGCTAGGTGCTTGACTTTATTTAAGAAAATTATTTTTCATTCAGTCTCATGGGCAATGGACTATGTCCTGCCTTTTTAAAATGCGATGGGCTAGGTGGAGCTGACCTGACACATCCCTCCCATTTCCCCATGCACACTTAAACATTCTGCCAAAACTAATATCTTTATTCCTAAAACCTTCAATTCACGTAGGGCAAGCAGCGTCTGCCTGTGCTGTACAGAGCGTGCACTTCAGCCTTTATATTACCCAGAGGAATGAGCTGCTATTATGAAATCATTAAATTAATAACTTGGTAATATAGGCAGATATATAAAACAATCTGTTCATAGAACAAAAGAAATTACTACGTTCCAAACATTCATAATTTAATTTAACAGCAAATTAAAGTAGCATACATAATTTTAGCCTCAAAATGTCAATAGAATTATGTAAATACAGCACCAAGTTCTACTGCTCTGTGTGTGTGTGTGTGTGTGTGTGTGCGTGTGTGTATGCGTGTGTGTACTTGTGGGTAAAAAAGGAGGGCGGGGTGCAGAGCTCACATTTGCCTCCAGTAGGCCTCTCTTCTTCACAACAGAGAAGCAATTGACAGAAATAGATGAGGTGCCCAGCTTTTAATTAAGAATTTATTAAACATGCAAAGAGCTGTAGAGGAAAAAAGCTAGCAAGGGGCTCTGCTGGCTGCCAGGAACGGGTGCTGAGCAAACAGTAAGAGCCGAAGGGTCGAGAGGGGCTGTGCCAGGGCTCCCTTGGGAAAGGATAGCATCAGAGTCCAGCAGGTATCTTAGAGAGAAGACGGATCTTATGAAAATAGAGATGAAACAGTGGAATATGGAGACGCTGGCCTGTGTGGAATTCTTTGGGAAACTCTGGTGGCTCAGGGGTAAAGAATCTGCCTGCTAATGCAGGAGACACTGGTTCAGCCCCTGGGTCAGGAAGATCCCCTGCACGAGGAAGTGACAACCCACTCCAGTATTCTTGCGTGGAGAATCTCATGAACAGAGGAGCCTGGCAGGCTTCAGTCCATGGGGTCACAGAGTCAGACACAGTTTAGCGATTGAGCAAGGATGTGTCGAATTCTTTAGGGAGAACAAGAATAGGGGAAATATTCTCCTGTCCCAGCATTTGGCAGGAGCTGCCTCCCACCTGGGGCAGCTGTGAGAGAGGTAAGAGCAGAGTAAGCTGGATGAGTCCCTGCTCATTCTGGTCAATTCCACAAAACACCTGCCTTGCATGAACCAAAGGAATGCGAGCCAATAGAATGCAGTGCCAGGGATGGTGAAACACTCCACTGCAGAATTCTTGACTTCCCAGGAGCCCTGGAGCGACTCCTATTAGAGCTGAGTGAGGTGAATGAAGTCGCGTCCGACTCTTTGTGAACCCATGGACTGTAGTCCACCAGGCTCCTCTGTCCGTGGAATTCTCCAGGCAAAAATCCTGGAATGGGTTGCCATTCCCTTCTCTAGGGGATCTTCCGACCCAGGGATCAAACCCAGGTCTCCTGCATTGCAGGTATATTCTTTACCATCTGAGCCACCAGGGAAGCTGTTAGAGCTGGAAGAGTGCAAAGGGCTTCCTCTGTGAGCTGAGTTTGCCCTCATCCCAAGCCTTTCTTACCTCTGGGGTATTAGACCTTTTCCTGCTCTCATGTATTGTTTTTGGGGGATAATAGCTATCTAGTCTGATGGATTTTCAATGCAGGAAGGGACCAGTGAGTCTGTGGAGCCCAGCTGTTCCTCAATATATATATATATATATATATATATATATATATATATATATATATATATATACATGCACACACACACACAGAATTTGGCACACAAGTTCAGGGCCCTCACATATGCCACAGATGAATCCAATGTTAAGAATCTGGTCTAGCTGAAGACCTGAAGCATGGAACCTTATTTACAAAGAGCAATGTACATCTAGAGCCAGTATTTCACAGTACAGATTTTCGTTGAAAATGAAAGACTTTCAGAGAGGGATGGTGGCAAAGATTGCACACCAGTGTGAATGTATTTAATGCCTCTAAACTGTGTTTAAAAATGATTAAAATAATAAATTTGTTACGTATATGATACCATAAAAAAAAAATAATGTCGGTAAGTTCATCTTCCTGAAAATGCAGACTCTGTTAAAACATGATCTGCTTACAGGAGATGTTCTCTAAAGCCCTCTCTGTCCCACTTCTGCTTCCCCTGTGAGTACATCACCACTCTTCACCCCAAAACCAGCTTCCCTTGAGTGCCTCACCTCAGTCCACATGCACATGTATGTCCCCAAACCAGCTTAGAAACCTTGCTGTCTTCCCCTTCCCTTCCCTCCCATAAACCTCCAAATCCAACAGGCAAGTGTCTCAAATTCACCTTCCCCTTGGGCTTCCCTGCTGGCTCAGATGGTAAAGAATCTGCCTGCAAACTGACAAAGAATTAATCTCCAAAATATACAAGCAGCTCATGCAGCTCAATACCAGAAAAACAAACAATCCAATCAAAAAGTGGGCAAAAGAACTAAACAAACAGTTCTCCAAGAAGACATACAGATGGCTAATCAACACATAAAAAGATGCTCAACATCACTCATTATTAAAGAAATGCAAATCAAAACCACAACGAGGTGTCATCTCACACCAGTCAGAATGACCATCATCAAAAAGTCTACAAACATAAATACTGGAGAGGGTGTAGAGCAAAGGAAATGCTCTCATGTTATTGGTGGGAATGCAAACTGGTATGGCCACTATGGAGAACAGTGTGGAGATTCCTTAAAAAAACTGGGAATAGAACTGCCATACAACCTAGCAATCCCACTGCTGGACACATACCTTAAGGAAACCAGAACTGAAAGACACATGTACCTCAATGCTCATTGCAGCACTGTTTACAATAGCCAGGACATGGAAGCAACTGAGACATCCATCAGCAGATGAATGGATATGGAAGTTGTGGTTCATATACACTAGGGAATATTACTCAGCTATCAAAAGGAATGCATTTGAGTCAGTTCTAATGAAGCAGATGAACCTAGAATCTGTTATACAGAGTGAAGTAAGTCAGAGAAACACCAATACAGTATATTAATGCATATATATGGAATTTAGAAAGTAACAACAATCCTATATGCAAGGCAGCAAAAGAGACACAGATGTAAAAAACAGACTTTCAGACTCTGTGGGAGAAGTCGAGAGTGGGATGATTTGAGGGAATAGCAATGAAACATATATATTACCATATGTGAACTAGATGACCAGTGCAAGTTCAATGCACAAAGCAGGGCACCCAAAGCTGGTGCTCTGGGACAACCCAGAGGGATGGGGTGGGGAGGGTGCTTGGAGGGGGGTTCAGGATGGGGGGACACATGTGCACCCATGACTGATTCATGTCAATGCATGTCAAAAGCCATCACAATATTGTAAAGTAATTATTCTCCAATTAAATTAAATCAATTAATTTTTTTAAAAAAGGATCTTCCTACAAAGGGGGAGACCTAAGACACCTAGGTTGGATCCCTGGGTTGAGAAGTTTCCCTGGAATAGGGTATGGCAACCCACTCTAGTATTCTTGCCTGGAGAATCCCATGGACAGAGGAGCCTGGCGGACTACAGTCCATGGGTTTGCGAAGAGTCAGACACGACTGAGCGACTAACACTAAATAACACTAACCTTTCTCTCCATCGTCCCAGACACTGCTTTATTTCTGCTTCACAAAAGGGTAGCCTACTCTTTCTTATATTGACAATTTCGTCAGCCTCTAAGCAAGTTCTGAACCATTCAGGTCTCACGCAACCTTCCTCTCATCGGAGTGGTCTTCTTTAACCAAGTCCAATTGGACTTGTTCACAGGGAGGGAGGCATTGGCAAACTGCAACCATTATCTCATGGATGCCTCATCCTAGAGAGATGCACTTCCATTGCCCCATTTACAAAAGAGGAAAGTGAGGACTGGAGAGCTTCAGCCATTATGTCAAGGTTATGCAGTCGATAAGTGGCAAAGCCAGGAGTCCCACATGGGCTATCAAACACCAGTTAATAATAGGAGCCGGCACCAACTCAGGGCAAACTATGGTTCAGAATGGTTCTAAATGCTTTGTACCTAACAATTCATATAATCCTCCTAATTCCATGGAAAAAAATATGATTATCATCTCCATTTTATAGGTGACAATTCAAGGTAGAAAGAGTTAAGTAATTTACCCAAATTAACCCAGCTAGCAAAGAGTGGGACAGAGATTCAAGTCCCCCGCAGTCTGGTTCCTCAAAGCACCTACCACAGGCAGTTCCCACAGGGTTAGACCATGCCCCTCCTCCAAACCACACAGAATATACTCATCCTCTGTAACATGAGAACCAAAGCCCAGCCCCCACTGACCACAGTCTAGGATCCAGACACCTGCCTGTGATCAATACACCCTGTGGCAGCCATACCCAATTAATCATGCCCCCCAAACACTTCATATCAATCCTTAATCCTAGGGTGTCCTTCAGAACCTCTCTACCTATAAATACCAGGTTAATCTTTACAAAGTTCAACTGACTATCATCAACTCTGGATCATGATATCCAGGACCTATTTATAATTCATTCATTCAACCAAATGGATCAAACATTTTGGCCAATCTCTGTGCCAGGTGTTGGGGATACCTTGATACATGGAACAGACTTGGGTTCCATTGTTAAAACAGTGGCAAACACGTATCATCATTTGATCCTCTTCAACAGATCCTTGGATTATCATGAACAATTTATCTGTTTGTCTCTATTGCTACATGGTGGGTTCCCAGAAGTCAAGATGACACCTTACCAAACTCTGTGCCCCTTCCATGTACCTTGATCATGGTAAATAAACTTAGAAAATGTATTTGATGAATCAATGTTTGGATGACTCAATAGGCCCCACTTAAATTACAAGTCTGATAATGTAGACTGTAGCCTCCCATAATGAGTCATGAGCTGGTGGAGTTGAGTGTCTTCATCTGTAGGACTGGCCTCTATAGGATCTGCTTGACTGACTCTCTTACTGTTATTGCTGTTCATTGGCACAGCAGTCAACATTTTGCAAAATATTTTCACATCCATTTTCTCACTTGATTCTCCATGGAAGGGAAAGATAATCTTTTGCATTGGCTTAAAATTAATTTTCTATATGTTCATAAGCATATTTTGATTGCCCCTAATGAAGTTGTCAAACTAAAGGCTCTAGAATTAAATGCAATGTCCCTAGAGTAAATATCTTAAGGGAGAATGCCTGGGCTTATAGAGACTTGGGAATGAACTCTTTTCTTTTCAATGGAGGCATCAACAAATGGGGCCATGGTCAGGTTTAAGGAAAATAAGGTTACAAAACACACAGAACTTAGTACAGATAAAAGTCTCCACAAATATGATAAAGGCAAAGTGTTCTTTGCTAATAATAGTAGCAAGATAATTAGTCAGGTGGCTCAGCAGTAAAGAATCCACCTGTCAATGCAGGAGACCCTGGAGACATGAGTCTGATACCTGGGTCAGGAAGATCCTCTGGAGGAGGAAATGACAACCCACTCCAGTATTCTTGCTGAGAAAATCCCATGGAGAGAGGAACCTGGCGGGCAACAATCCATAGGGTGGCAAAGAGTCAGACACTACTGAGAACGCACAGGCTTAGTTGCTCCATGACATGTGGGATCTTCCTGGATCAGGGATGGAACGAACCTGTGTCTCCTGCATTGGCAGGCAGATTCTCTACCACTGAGCCACCAGGGAAGCCTTCCAAATTAAGCTCATTTCTAAGCCCTCAGTCTTTCCTGAAAGCATAGTTCCTTTTGGAATCTTCTCTAGTCCTCCCTCAGATCCTAATTCAAGTTCTAGAGAAATGTTCCACACTTAAAAACCTACCCCTTTCTGGCTCTGAGTGGTTCATTCAAAAGTTCCAGTTCAACATTCGTATTTGAAAGACATGATGTTTTCCACTAGTTTGAAATTAATTTGCTGTAATTCACACCAGTGTGTTTTGATTGCTTTTGATTAAGTTTAACAAACTAAAGAAGTCTGATGAAATTAAACATCAAAGTAAACAATCCCTTTTCTAAGGCTCCTTGTGCATAATTATCAGCCTTGTCATTCTTGCTAAATATATCCATTATGTGACAGTCCCTATGCCTGGGTACTTGTAATTAATACAGAATCCCAAAATCAATTCTAGAGAAATACTCTAAAAAATCCAGGGAGCTCATTTGCATAACTTCTAAAATATTTGAATGAATTGTTTTGAAACTGAAATGAAAAGAAGGGGGCTTTTACAGGTCAGGGTTTCTCTGTAAAAATAAATAAATAAAACAGGCTGCACATTTAATATTGGGTTTGTTGTAAAGAAAAATAGGTCTTTAGTGGAAAGTATGAATAAACAGGTAAATGACTCTTTGGAGCTGTCACTTTGCAGAAAGCCTCGGCAAAATTAATGGCTAATAATTAACCACCCAAGCAACTAATGTGTTTAGAAAAGTTCACTGGCAGCTTTGTAATGTTGCTGAAAATGATGAAAATTAGAGTTAATATCATTTCATTATATTGTGGGAAAATAAATATGTGTATAAGGAGGGGGAAAAAGACGTCTCCATGGCTTCATGTACTTCCTTTCATCCAGGGAAATACAGAAAAAAATTCCAGCACTGAAACAGAGCTGTGCTCTGTAAAACTCTCTTGGCTGCTTTGAAGCACAGTGAATCTGGACACAGGATACATTCTCCTGAAGCCTCAGTGTCCTCATGGGAAAATAGGGCCCACCAGCTTTGCACCCAGAGCACTTAAAAGGGGGGGACCTGGGTGCTCAGCTAGTCTCTCTTCTCTGTGGGTCTCAATTCCTCTGACTGCAACTCTTCTCCATACACATCAATTATTAAAGGTAATAATAATCAGAAGAAGAATATTTATCAAGAATTTATCAGACCCTATGCTAAGCACTTTTCTTGCATTAGCACTTTTAATCATAACAATGACCCTATGAGAAGGTTATCTCAGGAGAAAGTATCATCTTTTTCTAAAAGTTTAAACAACTTTTCTAATGAGGAAACTAAGTCTTGGGGTGAGCAGTCAACTACAACGCAAAGTTGGTTTCTGAATTTGGAGGCCTGTGTCTTTAACTGTTGCATTATATGGTGGCCCCTGGGATGGGATTTCCAAGCTGGAGGTATATGGGAGAGCTTTGGGAGGAAATATAATCTCTGAAAATATTCCAGAAATAGTTGTATATGTGAACACATTCCATGAAAGTTCCCAAAACTTTCAATTAGTTCTCAAAGGAGGCCCTTACCTGCAAAAGACTAACGTTAAACATTTTACACTGAGCCAAACTCAATAGCCTAGACTGTTTTGCTATCTGAAGTGTGGTCTGGGGACAAGTAGCATCAGCATCACCCGGTAGCTTGCAAGAAAATGCAAATTGTGGGCCCTGCTCCAGACATACTAAATCAGAATCTGGCTCTTAGCAAGATTCCCAGACGATTTCTGTAACCCCAAAACAGCCTGCAAGAGCAAGGAAGATCTTCCTGGATGAGGCAATGCATGAAATAAGCCCCACATAAGGGCCTCCCTAGTGGCTCAGTGGTAAAGAACCCACATGCCAGTGCAAGAGACTTGGATTCAGTCCCTACTCTGGGAAAATCCCACATGCCATAGAGCAACTAAGCCCATGTAACACCATTACTGAGACTGTGCTCTAGAGCCTAGGAACCGCAACTACTGAGCCCATGTGCCACAACTACTGAAGTCCACATATCCAAGAGCCCTTGCTCCTCAATCAAAGAAGCTTGTGCACCACAACTAGAGAGTAGCTACCACTCGTTATAACTAGAGAAAAGTCCAAGCAGCAACAAAAACCCAGCAATAAAAGTATTTATTTCAAGTTCCATTAAAAAAAAAAAAGCTCCAAGTGATGACTAATCATCAGCCAAGGGACAATGGAGGTGGATAAAGACATTTCAAACAGAAGGATATGCCCAAACGAACATATGAAGGATGAGGGCTGCAAGCTTAGAGGATGGGCCAGGGAGCCACAGCAGGTTAAATGGCTGGTGAGTGTGGTGTGAGGCCTAGGGTTCCAGAGGCACAAGGTAGATAGGAAGGTTCGTGCAGGCTGCAAGCTCAGTCACTTAAGTCATGACTAACTCTTGGACAGTAGCCCACCAAGCTCCTTTGTCCATGGGGATTCGCCAGGCAAGAATACTGGAATGGGTTTCCATGCCCTCCTCCAGGGGATCTTCCTGACCCAGGGATCAAATCCACATTTCCTATGTCTCCTGCACTAGCAGCCATGTTTGCTACCACTAGAGCCACCTAGGAAGCCCATAGTGTTTGGAACATACACAGAGGAGAGGGGAGTGGCTGCTTATGAAGGAACATAAGGTAGTCAGATGCATATTTTAGAAAATCACTCAGGTGACAGAATGGAGACTGAACACAGCCAACCCTCAAGGTGCTACTAGGAGGAATTGCCCCTCGCACCCTCTCATCACTCCTCCAGCACTTATTCGCTCCCCTCTCACACCAAACCTATCCACACCATGCCCTGCTGCCGCTCCCAAATATCTGTGGCCTGAGTCCCTCTGAACTGGGACCAAACAGGTGACAAAGAACATCACTGACAATATAGTTAGATGCCAGCTCCCCGAGAATAGGCCTGCGACTGTCTCCTTGACCACCAGTCCTCAGTTCTAGAAGAGGACCTGGCCTGAGTCAGTGCTCAGTGAGGATTTGTTGAAGGAAAGCGTGATAATGAGATTAAGTCAGTGATTTTTCCCCAGGAGCACTTAATCTTCCACAGACCTAGGGGATATTAAAAGTGCATGGTGAAAGGGACCTTGTCTGGCTCCTGCAGGTCTGTCTGAATGTAGGAGTGCCTAGAAAATGCAACAGAAACTTCTAATGCATTTGGCCAGTTAACAGTGTCTGTGAACTTGAGATTGAAGGAGAATCAGGACCTGGTGTCGCCCCTGGGCCCTCAGAGGTTGTAGCTGGGGGCAGGGCTGCAAGGGTCCATAGGCCATTTTCCTTTTATTCCACAGCTTGTTCCCTGAGTCCCCTCACATTTTCACACCACAAGACAAGCATTTATTAAGCACCTGCCATACACTAGAAAATACAGAGTGGCAAGAAGTATAAAAGGAAGGAAGTGGGAGGCCCACACCTGGTGGTATAGACATGGAAAAAGAGAGGCATGTGGGTCCCAACCCCCCATCCCCAGAAGATTCTCAGCATGAACACTGTTGCTTAACAGTTCCCCTGAGCCTCCTTTGGGGCTGGCCTCACAGCAATCAACTCAGCCTTGGGCCTGGGGAGATAGGGGGATGGTGGGATAGTGGGATGGTGAACATGAGGTTGGTTGCCTTCAGCCATCATTCTGAGGCTCATATATGCCCTGGGTGTGGGTCCCAGCCAAGCTGTGGTGTCCCCAGTACAGTGCCCTGTCTGCCCATAGGGGCGCCCTTCTCCAACTCGCAGAAAGGTGTCATGCAGGCTAATGGTGCGGCTTCCGCATCCAAGCCAGGGCTTCCTTAAAGACCAGCTCTGGGCTCAGCCTGGGGAATGAAATGAAAGAGCAGAAATTTCATTGTGTGAGTGCCTGGAAGGGCCCACGCACTGTGCTTCGAGTTGTACAGGCATTATCTAATTTCATTCTCCCAACCTGGTGTACTCAGATCTGTTTACATACGAAAACTGGGGCTCCGAGCAAGAGGTAGATTTGATCCCCAAGTAATGAGTGGCTGAGGGGTGCAGTTGGACGCTCTTGTCTCTGTCTGGCTCAAAGCCCAGCCACCTTCTCCCCCATCCAGCCCACTGAGCCAAGGATGCCCAGCCCTCCCCTCACGCTGCCATTTCCTATTTCCTCTTTTATAGTAAACACTAAACGAGAAAGTAAAATCAATGAGAAATAATAAGCATTTAAAAAAACACTCCATAAAAAGACAAAAACAGTAAAAACATAAAAAGACTTAAGAACAGTAAAAACAAAAATTTGGCTTAAAAAAAAATGGGCAAATTCAGCACAGGGGACCAACCAAGGAGATTAATCTCAGTGTTATCATCTCAAACAAAACTGTGCCTTAGAGGCAGACCAGAGGCCCAGTGCAGGGAGCACAAGTTTTAAAAGATGGAGGAAGATTTGGAGTTTGGACTCCAGTCCCTACACTCCCCTCATCTTGGTTGGCAAAGTCAGCATTCCTTGCAGTGACGTAGAAAGTCTTCCTGGAGGAAGTGGCATTTAGCTGACCTTTGAAATTGGGCTACCATTTGAGAGGGCACTCCTCCCAGAAGAGGATAACTTTCAAAACAAAGTCATGAGAGCAGGTGCAAACTATTACATAAAAAATGGATAAACAACAAGGTCCTACTGTACAGCACAGGGAACCATATTCAGTATCCTGTGATAAACTATAGTGGAACTTCTCAGGTGGCTCAATGGTAAAGAATCCACCTGCCAATGTATTGATCCCTGGGTCAGGAATATCTTCTGGAGAAGGAAATGGCCATCCACTCCAGTACTCTTTCCTGGAAAATCCCATGGACAAAGAAGCCTGGTGAGCTACAGCCCAGGGGGTCAGAAAAAAGTCGGACATGACTAAGCAACTAAATAACAACAATAAAAGATAATGGAAAAGAATATTTAAAAAAGAATGTTTGTATGTGTATGAAAGAGACGGGGATACCAGACCACCTGACCTGCCTCTTGAGAAATCTGTATGCAGGTCAGGAAGCAACAGTTAGAACTGGACATGGAACAACAGACTGGTTCCAAATAGGAAAAGGAGTACGTCAAGGCCGTATATTGTCACCCTGCTTATTTAACTTCTATGCAGAGTACATCATGAGAAACGCTGGGCTGGATGAAATACAAGCTGGAATCAAGATTGCCGGGAGAAATATCAATAACCTCAGATATACAGAGGACACCATCCTTATGGCAGAAAGTGAAGAAGAACTAAAGAGCCTCTTGATGAAAGTGAAAGAGGAGAGTGAAAAAGTTGGCTTAAAACTCAACATTCAGAAAACAAAGATCATGGCATCTGGTCCCATCACTTCATGGCAAATAGATGGGGAAACAATGGAAACAGTGGCTGATTTTATTTTGGGGGGCTCCAAAATCACTGCGGATGGTGATTGCAGCCATGAAATTAAAAGACGCTTACTCCTTGGAAGGAAAGTTATGACCAATCTAGACGGCATATTAAAAAGCAGAGACATTACTTTGCCAACAAACGTCCATCTAGTCAAAGCTATGGTTGTTCCAGTAGTCATGTATGGATGTGAGAGTTGGACTATAAAGAAAGCCGAGCACTGAAGAATTGATGCTTTGAACTGTGGTGTTGGAGAAGACTCTTGAGAGTCCCTGAGACTGCAAGGAGATCCAACCAGTCCATCCTAAAGGAAATCAGTCCTGAATATTCATTGAAAGGACTGATGTTGAAGCTGAAGCTCCAATACTTTGGCCACCTGATGTGAAGAACTAACTCATTGGAAAAGACCCTGATGCTAAGAAAGATTGAAGGCAGGAGGGGAAGAGGATGACAGAGGATGAAATTGTTGGATGGCATCACCGACTCAATGGGCATGAGTTTGAGTAAGCTCCAGGAGCTGGTGATGGACAGGGAGGCCTGGTGTGCTGCAGTCCATGGTATTGCGGAGAATCAGACACAACTGAGCGACTGAACTGAACTGTATGTGTATAACTGAGTTACTTTGCTGTAGAGCAGACTGGCACAACATTGTAAATCAACTATACTTCAATTAGAAAAATAAAATTAATTTTTTTACAAAAATCAGAGACAATAGGGTGCAGAATTATCGAAGAATGGAGTGACAGTCTGGCTGACTGGTGCAAGCCCTTGCCCTAAGGGAGAGGTAGTGCAAAGGAGCCAAAAGTTGGTTTGGGGCCAGCCAGGGAGAACCTGAAGCCTCAGCCCAGTAGTGTGGACCAAGATCAAGTGACTCTGCCCCCTGAAACAAGGAGAGAGGACCAAAGGGTCCCTGCAGGAAGCTTCAAGGTCACCTGTGGCTCTGTCCCAGCTGGAGTTGGGGAGCTGAAGGGCAGCACCACTGACTCAAGGTAGCAAACCATGTGAGAGACTCAGGCAGGGCCAGGCCCTGAGGGAGCTGAGTCCTTTGCTGAATAAGGACTTGGCCTAGTTTCGCTTCCCGAAGTGACTGTTTGTCAGGAGGATGTAAAGGTTCCTTTACACAAGAGCAATTCTTCTTGGCAGGATGTGAGAAGTCTAGCGGGGTTGCCGACCATCCAGGGGATGGGCAATTAGAGTAGGGGAGAAGAGGAGAGGAAAGTGGAGGAGGGGCAGGACAGAAGGGAGAAATGTCCCTCGTAACTGAGCAGGCTGTTAGCAAGTCAACGTTCTGGGATAAAGTGCAAACTCCAGCTCCTGCCACCGTTCCCCTTACCCTTCCTCCTATCACACTCACACACCTCACCCCTCCCCCTTCCCCAACACATACCTGCAAACACACTCATTCGTGCACTTACAAACTCACACCCTCACACTCACGGAGACATTCACACGCTCCCCTCCTCTCACACGGACTCATACTCAGGTTACACGCTCACACGCAGGCATAATGAGCTAAACGTCAGATCAGATTACTGAAGTTTTCATCCACCTCAGCAAAATTAGTTTAAAAAGGGCAATGCAGAGAATTTTTTCCCAGTGCTATATTTATTCAATTTAAAGGACTACACATCATTCTGAGATTATGTCCCCTCTCTCTTCTTTGTGGCAGCAGATGTTAAAATATCCTCTCTTTTAGGAAAGGGTTGTGATGACAGATGGCAAGGTGTTTTCCTTCATGTCCTTTCTTGCATGTGTGTGTGTGTGTGAGCGCGCCTAGTTGTGTCCGACACTTGCAACCTCATGGACTGTAGCCCACCAGCCTCCTCTGTCCATGGGGTTTTCCAGACAAGAATACTGGAGTGGGTTGCCACTGCCTTCTCCAGGGGATCTTCCAGATCTAGGAATCAAACCCACGTCTCCTGCATTGACAGGCAGATTCTTTATTACTGAGACACCTGGGAAGCTCCTTCAAAGAGATGTGCCATGTGTGTGCTTAGTCGCTCAGTCATGGTCGACTCTTTGCAACCCCATGGACTGTAGCCCACCAGTCTCCTCTGTCCATGGGGATTCTCCAGGCAAGAATACTGGAGTCGGTTGCCATGCCCTTCTCCAGGGGATCTTTCCAATCCAGGGATCGAACCCAGCAATCAAACCTAGGTCTCCTGCTTTGCAGGCGGATTCTTTACCATTTGAGCCACCAGGGAAGCACCCCCCCCCAAAAAAAATACAAAACTCTTCACAAATTTGTGTGTCAGTATTTAAAGAGATACTTAAGTTAAAATGAGGTCAGTAAGGTGGACCTCATCCCATATGGCTGGTGGACTGGTAAGTAAAAGAGATTAAGACACAAACATACACAGAGGAAGATGACATGAAGTCAGTGGAAGAAGAAATGGCTGTCCACAAGCTGAGGACAGTGGTCTGAAAAGAAACTAATCCTGCTGACATCTTGATCTTGGACTAGCAGCCTCTGGGACTATGTTTAACCCCGGAGCCTGGGATGCTTTGTCATGACAGCCAAACTAACACACTACGCTTCATAGTGCTTTACCTCCCTTTCCCTCATTCGAGCCTCATTAGAGCTCCATGAGGGGCAGGACAAGGAATCATTGTTCCCATCTGAAAGCTGAGAAAGTGGCGGCTCAAAGCAAATAAGTGCCTGGGAGGACACTGGACCCTCCATAATCTGGATCCAGGGCCCCTCTGGCTTCACCATGCTTCTGTCTGCTCACCTGGGCAACACAAGGGCTCAAGCTGGCCTCTCTTAGCCAGGCCTTGGGAGGTGGCTCAGGACTGTCTCAATCCTTCTATGTTCCACCCTCCCCCATCCTCCAGTATCCCCGCAGGCCTCCTGCCCCCATCCTGCTGGATGACTCTGGGCTGCCTGGACCAGGCTGCATTCAGATGCCATCATTTCACAGGTCGTCCAGGGCCACCTCTCCCTGCAGGATCAGTCTGCACACAGCTTGGTTGGCAGCTGAACTGAGGTTAATAACAGGCTGAG
This sequence comes from Okapia johnstoni, assembly GCA_024291935.2. Lineage (NCBI taxonomy): Eukaryota > Metazoa > Chordata > Mammalia > Artiodactyla > Giraffidae > Okapia > Okapia johnstoni. The sequence continues at coordinate 39,717,235 of CM044314.1, read as the reverse complement.
CATGCATCCCACTGAGCTGGGGGCTGTTAATGGCTTGGTTAGGGGATGAGGGCGGTGGAAAAGTTCAGTTAGTGAAATGAATACCTAGCACCAGCCCTGGGGATTGGAAAAGGAGAATGGGACGAGGGAGAAGCAGGAGGAGACAGGGAGCGGGGGAGAAATTCAAACCAAAAAGGAACGAAAAGAGGAGATGAAAGGAGAGAAGAGGAAGGTGTGAAGGAGAACAGAAGAGGTTGGGTAGTCCCTCGTCTGGACTACGGACCCAGCCAGAGCAAACAAAACCCTTGGCTCCTTTATCCAGTTTTGTGGCTATTATTTCAATCTGTGAATGCAAAACACCTTTCTGGACTCACAGGAAGTTGCAAACCACCAGGCAGGGGATCACTCTGTCAGCCCTCACCTTCCCTTCTCTTAGTATCCCTTCCCTTCCATCTGTATCCTTTCTGCACCTCGCTCGTTTTCATGCTCCCCTTCCCCAACACTCCCTACAGCCCCCACGCATCTCCTCAGCAGAACAAACTCACGTTTTCTCCTATCGATTTGCTCTCTCTCTCAGTGTAAAGTGTGCAGAACAAGCAAGGCACACAGTGTTCTTTCTGTTGGGCAGCCATGGGGCTTGATGAATGGGCAAAGCGGATGCTGGAGGCTGTAGAAGAGTTGACAGCAGCACACGCGTAACTTCACTATAATGCAGACGGTTGCACTCAATTGTGCATTTACACAGGCTGGGGAAATTTATAGACATGTGTGTCCACAGACTGTAACTCACAGCAGCTTCGGCCCTTCAACCTGCCATCTATGGGGACCTCACAGAAATGATACCAACAGTTCTCCAAACAATTCTGAAAGTTTTCTCTGTTTTTCTGAGCAGAAAACACTCAGAGGCACACTATTACTGGCTACCATTTATTGAGCATCTATTATGTGCTGGAGATTCACGTACATTATCTCTGATCTTTCTGACAAAGCTCTGAATAGCCATTTGTATCCCTACTTTACAGATAAGGAAACTGAAGTTCAGCAAGGGGAACTTCTAGGGGAAGTATCCACCAGTTCTACAGAAGGGCAGGGGTAGGTCTGAAGTCAAGGCCGGCTCTCTTTCTGATACACCACAGAAGAGGATTCATATCATCTTCAGTGTACCTCCCAGCCACAGCCAGCTTGGTCTGTTCACTGCCATGAAATTAAACTCATCTAACCTCCATATAGGCCCAGGTAGCTCAGATGGTAAAGAATCTGCCTGCAATGCAGGAGACTTGAGTTCAATCCCTGGGTCGGAAAGATCTCCTAGAGGAGGGCATGGCAACCCACTCCAGTATTCTTGCCTGGAAAATTCCATGAACAGAGGAGCCTGGCAGGCTACAGTCCATAGGGTCTCAAAGAGTCAAACATGACTGAGCGACTTTCACTTTCTTTTCACTTTTCAGGCTCCATACATCTTTCTATTTTCAAAGCCCAGCACATTTTTCGGGCACAAAAGGAATTCAGTAAATGGTTTTGGATAATGAGGAAGCCACACAGGCAAACAAAATCCTGACTAACCAGAATCCTGCCAAAGGGAATGCTTGCAGAACGGAAACATAATTTGGGGTCTTTGATTTCATGTGAAATAGGCAAATTACAGCAAAATAGACTTGTCTCTGAAGTTTTATGAAGAGCCTTACTCATTTTAGGTCAGAGGACTGGGCAGCCAACAGAGTGGGTTGAAGTATAATATAAATGCAAGCTTGCAGTGGGCTCGGTAGTGTCCTGGCCCCACACTCTGTGTGTCCATCAACTATCTTGCTCAGAGAGAACTGATAAACACAAGATTGACCCCAAGGCCCAAGAAAACTCCTAACATTTGATGGAATCAAGAGGTATGATGAGATCTTTCTTTAAGAGTACCACATTAGGTATTGAATGAAATCTATAATTATACTAAGAATCCCAACATGTACATCACAGTATAGGAACCAAGGCAGGAAAACAGAGACTACAAGAAAACTGTCAATAGTCATGGTGGAAAAGTACAGTCTGTTGAGTTAACTCTCAGTTAACTTGACAATTCAATTACTCAAGCTAACCAGTCTCAGTTAATCAAGGTTACAACACAATTGGGATTGACTCTGCAGATTACTTATACCCTGATGACTGAAATGTTCCATAAATATGTCCTTCCTAGATGCAAAATAGATGTGTAGCTTTCAGTTCTCATCAACTTCACGCCAGCAGCTCCTTGTATTAGCAACTCTTCTCATTGCCCAGTACACCTTTCTGAGTGCATTTCTGAGCATGAGGAGTAGGGGGCAGTGAGAAGAAAGAAGGTTAGAAAGTCAGTTGAGACTGAACTCAACCTCGGCCATCTGCTTACTACCAGCTTCACAACACTAGGCAAGTTGATTTGCTCTTAGGGCCTCAGTTTCCTCATCTTTAAAGGGGATATAACAACATCTACACCCTGGAGTTTATTATTTATTCATATATATCCTCACTTTCCCATCTCTTTCAGAATTTTCCACAGTTTACTGTGATCCACACAGTCAAAGGCTTTGGCATAGTCAATAAAGCACAAATAGATGTTTCCTGAACCTCTCTTGTTTTTCAGTCATCCAGCAGATGTTGGTAATTTGATCTCTGGTTCTGACGCGCTTTCTAAAACCAGCTTGAACATCTGGAAGCTCATGGTTCACATACTGTTGAAGCCTGACTTGGAGAATTTTGAGCATTACTTTGCTAGTGTGTGAGATGAATGCAATTGTGTGGTGGTTTGAGCATTCTTTGGCATTGCCTTTCTTTGGGATTGGAATGAAAACTGACCTTTTCAGTCCTGTGGCAGCTGCTGAGTTTTCCAAATTTGCTGGTATATTGAGTGCAGCATTTTCACAACATCATCTTTTAGGACTTGAAATAGCTCAACTGGAATTCCACCACCTCCACTAGCTTTGCTCGTAGTGATGTTTTCTAAGGGCTAATTGACTTCACATTCCAGGATGTCTGGATCTAGGTGAGTGATCACACCATCATGATTATCTTGGTCATGAAGATCTTTTTTGTATACTTCTTTGTGTTCTTGCCACCTTCTTAATATCTTCTGCTTCTGTTAGGTTCATACCATTTCTGTCCTTTATTGTGCCCATCTTTGCATGAAATGTTCCTTGGTATCTCTAATTTTATTGAAGAGATCCCTAGTCTTTCCCATTCTATTGTTTCCCTCTATTTCTTTTCACTGATCATTGAGGAAGGCTTTCTTATCTCTCCTTGCTATTCTTTGGAACTCTGCATTCCAATGGGTATATCTCTCCTTTTCTCCTTTGCTTTTTGCTTCTCTTCTTTTCCCAGCTATTTGTAAGGCCTCCTCAGACAGCCATTTTGCTCTTTTGCATTTCTTTTTCTTGGGGATGGTCTTGATCCCTGTCTGCTGTACAATGTCACGAACCTCCATCCATAGTTCGTCAGGCACTCTTATCAGATCTAGTCTCTTGAATCTATTTCTCACTTTCACTGTATAATCATTAGGGATTTGATTTAGGTCATACCTGAATGGCCTAGTGGTTTTTCCTACTTTATTCAATTTCATTCTGAATTTGGCAATAAGGAGTTCATGATCTGGGCCACAGTCAGCTCCTGGTCTTGTTTTTGCTGACTGTATAGAACTTCTCCACATTTGGCTTCAAAGAATATAATCAATCTGATTTCAGTGTTGACCATCTGGTGATGTCCATGGGTAGAGTCTTCTCTTGTGTTGTTGGAAGAGGGTGTTTGCTATGACGAGTGTGCTCTCTTGGCAAAACTCTATCAGCCTTTGCCCTGCTTCATTCTATACTCCAAGGCCAAATTTGCCTGTTTCTCCAGGTTTTCTTGACTTCCTGCTTTTGCATTCCAGCCCCCTATAATGAAAAGGACATCTTTTGGGGGTATTAGTTCTAGCAGGTCTTGTAGGTCTTCATAGAACCATTCAACTTCAGCTTCTTCAGTATTACTGGTCAGGGCATAGACTTGGATTACAGCAATATTGAATGGTTGGTTTCCCTTGGAAATGAACAGACATCATTGTGTCCTTTTTGAGATTGCATCCAAGTACTGCATTTCGGACTCTTTTGTTGACTATGACGGCTACTCCATTTCTTCTAAGGGATTCCTGCCCACAGTAGTAGATATAAGGTCATCTGAGTTAAATTCACCCATTCTAGTCCATTTTAGTTCGCTGATTCCTAAAATCTCAACGTTCACTCTTGCCATCTCCTGTTTGACCACTTCCAGTTTACCTTGATTCATGGACCTAACTTTGCAGGTTTCTATGCAATATTGCTCTTTGCAGCTTCGGACCTTGCTTCCATCACCAGTCGCATCCACAATTGGGTGTGGTTTTTGCTTTGGCTTTGTCTCTTCATTCTTTCTGGAGTTATTTCTCCGCTGATCTCCAGTAGCATATTGGGCACCTACTGACCTGGGGATTTCATCTTTCAGTGTCCTATCTTTTTGTCTTTTCATACTGTTCATGGGGTTCTCAAGGCAAGAATACTGAAGTGGTTTGCCATTCCCTTCTCTAGTGGACCACATTTTGTCAGAACTCTCCACCATGACCCATCCATCTTGGGTGGCCCTACACAGCATGGCTCATAGCTTCATTGAGTTAGACAAGGATGTGGTCAATGTGATTAGGTTCACCTGACCTGCCTTCTGAGAAATCTGTATGCAAGTTAGGAAGCAACAGTTAGAACTGGACATGGAACAACAGATTGGTTCCAAATAGGAAAAGGAGTACATAAAGGCTATATATCCTGCTTATTTAACTTCTATGCAGAGTACATCATGAGAAACGCTGGGCTGGATGAAGCACAAGCTGGAATCAAGATTGCCAGGAGCAATATCGATAACCTCAGATATGCAGAGGACACCACCATTATGGCAGAAAGTGAAGAAGAACTAAAGAGCCTCTTGATGAAAGTGAAAGAGGAGAGTGAAAAAGTTAGCTTAAAGCTCAACATTCAGAAAACAAAGATCATGGCACCTGGTCCCATCACTTCTTGGCAAATAGATGGGGAAACAGTGGAAATGGTGGCATACTTTATTTGGGGGGGCTCCAAAATCACTGCAGATTTTGACTGCAGCCATGAAATTAAAAGATGCTTACTCCTTGGAAGAAAAGATATGACCATCTTAGACAGCATATTAAAAAGCAGAGACATTAATTTGCCAACAAAGGTCCGTCTAGTCAAAGCTATGGTTTTTCCAGTGGTCATATATGGATGTGAGAGTTGGACTATAAAGAAAGCTGAGTGCCAAAGAATTGATGCTTTTGAACTATGGTGTTGGAGAAGACTCTTGAGAGTCCCTTGGACTGCAAGGAGATCCAACCAGTCCATCTTAAAGGAGATCAGTCCTGGGTGTTCATTGGAAGGACTGATGTTGAAGCTGAAGCTCCAATACTTTGGCCACCCCACGCGAACAGCTGACTCATTGGAAAAGACCCTGATGCTGGGAAAGCTTGAAGGCAGGAAGAGAAGGGGATGACAGAGGATGAGACAGTTGGATGGCATCACTGACTCAATGGGCATGAGTTTGTGTAAACTCTGGGAGTTGCTGATGGACAGCGAGGCCTGGCATGCTGCAGTCCACGGGGTCGCAGAGAGTCAGACACGACTAAGCGACTGAACTAAATTGATCCTCACTTTACTCCAGGTAAGTTTGAAGAGAGCTTATGAGATCACATTAAGACAAAAAGATAAAGGTTGAAACTCATGCAAAAAAGGAAAGGAATTAAGGTAGAGATGAAGCAGAAGCCATAAATGAGGCTGGAAAAATTAAGATGGTAAAGATCTAAGAGCTGGCCATACATATAACTTCAAGTGTTATAGAAGCTAATGTGGAAAGGGAAGGTTGGTCATTTATGTGGTTCACAGTGTTTCTAAGAGAAACACCAGGTGACCAGAATTAGAGCCATACTTGGGGCTTCCCAGGTGGCACCAGTGGTAAAGAGCCTACCTGCCAATGTGGGAGACATAAGAGAGGTGAATTTGATCCCTAGGTTGGAAGACTCCCTGAATGAGAAAATGGCAACCCACTCCAGTATTCTTGTCTGGAGAATCTCATGGACAGAGGAGCCTGGCGGGCTACAGTCCATAGGGTCAGACATGACTTAAAGAGACTTAACATGCTTGCATGCATGCATAGCCATACTTGAACTAGGACAGAGAAGATGGTATCTGTGGAAGCCTTTAAAGGAGGACCCTACAAGATGCAATGAGCAATGCCTTTGTAGTAAACACTACTGAGATTTTCTAACCACTCCCAATATGGATTAGGAGCAGAGCACCCCTCAAAGGCCCATCTAGTGAAAACAGCAGGATTCAGGGGAGAGAATATAGGAAGGACAGAGTAATGAGATCTCATTCCCTGACCCTATTGTCCTAGGACAGATGTCAGACCCTTTAGACTTTAGACTCCAGATTCAAGGTTTTCATTTGAACAATCTCCTTATGTATTGCTTTTCTTAGCAGAATTTTTAAAAGTCAATATTGAGAGACAATGAACTCAGGACTGTCCACCCTGAAAAGCACCCAGAGTGCAGCTAATCCCGGCTACCATTTCAAACCTATGCACCTTAATCAACAACAGAGCCAAGAGTGGGGATGCTGTCTTCTTGTAGGGCTGAAGAGCCCCTCAGGAAGAATGACTGAGGAGAAGTCATTCTTTCTCCAACTGGAGGAGCCAACAGGCAGGCAAAACTGAGATCCTTCCTGATAAAAAGTCTTGGGCCTGTCCCAACACACAGATGAATGACTGGGCAGGTCCACACCACAGAGAATGGACATAAGAATTTTAGCCTGGAATTTTTTAAGTTGATATGCACAAGAGCACCATGTATGGGCTTTCATGGCAAATCCTTACCCATGCTAGGCTACTCTGGGAACTATATAGGTACTAGGGAAAAGGCCCTACTGCTAGTCACAAATGCAGAAAGTAGGCACAGGACCACATACTGGAGCTTCAGCTTCAGCACCAGCCCTTCTAATGAATATTCAGGGTTGATTTCCTTTAGGATTGGCTGGTTTGATCTCCTTGCTGTCCAAGGGACTCTCAAGAGTCTTCTCCAGCACCACAGTTCAAAAGTATAAGAAACAAATTGAAATGATGGGCTTCAAAACACTTTCTGATTTTACTGCTCCATCGACTAACCCTGACTGCTATTATGAAATTGTAGTACCAAATCCATGCATGCATGCTAAGTCAATTCAGTCATGTCTGACTCTGTGACTTTATGGACTGTAGCCTACCAGGCTCTTCTGTCCATGGGATTCTCCAGACAAGAATACTGGAATGGGTTACCATGCCCTCTTCCAGAAGATTTTCCTGACCCAGGGATCAAACCCACATCCTTTATGTCTCCCTGCATTGGCAAGTGGGTTCTTGACCACTAGAGCCACCCAGGAAGCCCACTGAATACATATAGGTATCAATAACTGTGGCTCTTTGATGAACTTGTGTATTAGTTCATAATCAATATAAAGGCTAGAAAAGAATCAACCAAAACCACGCATGATCTAATATTGTTCCTAGTGGACTTTACCACCAGTTTGTAATTGGTTAAAGACATTGTCTATGGTTGAAAAGCCTTATCCAAAAGTCTATTTGTTTCTCAGATAAAGCATTGATCTGAAAAACCCAGGCTTCAATGAGTTCATCAGAGACACTTTCTATGGAATGTTCCCAAACTTGTAAGTGTGTGTTCAGGAGAAACAGAGATAGATCTCCTTTTTTAAGATGGGATAAACTTATCATCTTTGTCCAGCCAGTCAATCACTGATCATAGACTCAATAAAGCTGAGCAAGTTATTAGGGCAGGGAACCCACCATTTAGAGTCATTAATAGCTCTTAGGCACTAAGGACCTTTCTCTGGCATGGTATTCAACTATAGTTTTTAATACAATGAGCTACTATTCTACACAATGTGAGGGGCTTCACCAAGAGTAACTTGGGATCTGTTAATGTTGAGGTGGACGGCTTTTAGAGCTGGAAGAACAAGCCTCCAAGACTGAGTTGGAATCTGAGCCCCACAGTCTTAATCCCCATGGTGCACCTCATATAATCATCTTAAAGTCTGTTTTCATTACCAGATCTATCAGTCATATTAAGGTCATCTCACTAAGTTTTATTACACCTAGGTATTTTCCAAGTTAGTTTTCTGTGATTATAGTTTCAGTGTGTCTGCCCTCTAATGCCCTCTTGCAACACCTACCATGTTGCGGTACACAACCACACGGACCACAGCCTTGTCTAACTCAATGAAACTAAGCCATGCCATGTGGGGTCATGGTGGAGAGGTCTGACAGAATGTGGTCTACTGGAGAAGGGAATAGCAAACCACTTCAGTATTTTTGCCTTGAGAACCCCATGAACAGTATGAAAAGGTAAAAACACAGGACACTGAAAGATGAACTCCCCAGTTCGGTAGGTGCCCAATATGCTACTGGAGATCAGTGGAGAAATAACTCCAGAAAGAATGATGGGATGAAGCCAAAGCAAAAACAGTACTCAGCTGTGGATGTGACTGATGCTAGAAGCAAGGTCCGATGCTGTAAAGAGCAATATTGCATAGGAACCTGGAATGTTAGGTTCATGAATCAAGGCAAATTGGAAGTGGTCAAACAGGAGATGGCAAGACTGAACATCAACATTCTAGGAATCAGTGAACTAAGATGGACTGGAATGGGTGAATTTAACTCAGATGACCATTATATCTACTACTGTGGGCAGGAAACCCTTAGAAGAAATGGAGTAGCCATCATGGTCAACAAAAGAGTCTGAAATGCAGTACTTGGATGCAATGTCAAAAATGACAGAATGATCTCTGTTCATTTCCAAGGGAAACCACTCAATATCACGGTAATCCAAGTCTATGCCCTGACCACTAACGCTGAAGAAGCTGAAGTTGAATGATTCTATGAAGACCTACAAGACCTTTTAGAACTAACACCCAAAAAAGATGTCCTTTTCATTATAGGGGGCTGGAATGCAAAAGTAGGAAGTCAGGAAACACATAGAGTAACAGGTAAATTTGGCCTTGAAGTACAGAATGAAGTAGAGCAAAGGCTAATAGAGTTTTGCCAAGAGAACACACTGGTCATAGCAAACACCCTCTTCCAACAACACAAGAGAAGACTCTACACATGGACATCACCAGATAGTCAAAACCAAAATCAGATTGATTATATTCTTTGCAGCAAAACATGGAGAAGCTCGATACAGTCAGCAAAAACAAGACCGGGAGCTGACTGTGACTCAGATCATGAACTCCATATTGCCAAATTCAGACTTAAATTGAAGAAAGTAGGGAAATGCACTAGACCATTCAGGTATGACCTAAATCAAATCCCTTAATACTATACAGTGGAAGTGACAAATAGATTTAAGGGACTAGATCTGATAGACAGAGTGCCTGATGAACTATGGAAGGAGGTTCGTGACATTGCACAGGAGACAGGGATTAAGACCATCTCCATGGAAAAGAAATGCAAAAAAGCAAAATGGCTATCTGAGGAGGCCTTACAAATAGCTCTGAAAAGAAGAGAAGCAAAAAGCAAAAGAGAAAAGGAAAGATATTCCCATCTGAATGCAGAGTTCCAAAGAATAGCAGGGAGAGATAAGAAAGCCTTCCTCAGTGATCAATGCAAAGAAATAGAGCAAAACAACAGAATGGGAGACTAGAGATCTCTTCAAGAAAATTAGAAATACCAAGGGAACATTTCATGCAAAGATATGCTCGATAAAGGACAGAAACGATATGAACCTAGCAGAAGCAGAAGATATTAAGAAGAGGTGGCAAGAATACACAGAAGAACTGTACAGAAAAGATCATGACCCAAATAATCAAGATGATGTGATCACTCACCTAGAGCCAGACATCCTGGAATGTGAAGTCCAGTGGGCCTTAGAAAGCATCACTATGAACAAAGCTAGTGGAGGTGATGGAATTCTAGTTGAGCTATTTCAAATCTTGAAAGGTGATGCTGTGAAAGTGCTGCACTCAATATGCCAGCAAATTTGAAAACTCAGCAGTGGCCACAGAACTGGAAATGGTCAGTTTTCATTCCAATCTCAAAGAAAGGCAATGCCAAAGAGTGCTTGAACTACCGCACAATTGCACTCATCTCACACGCTAGTAAAGTAATGCTCAAAATTCTCCAAGCCAGGCTTCAGCAATACGTGAACCGTGAACTTCCAGATGTTCAAGCTGGTTTTAGAAAAGGCAGAGGAACCAGAGATTCCCAACAGAGATTCCCAACCAGAGATTGCCAACATCTGCTGAATCATCAAAAAAAGCAAGAGAGTTCCAGAAAAACATCTATTTTTGCTTTATTGACTATGCCAAAGCCTTTGACTGTTTGGATCACAATAAACTATGGAAAATTCTTAAAGAGATGGGAATACCAGACCATCTGACCTGTCTCTTGAGAAACCTGTATGCAGGTCGGGAAGCAACAGTTAGAACTAGACATGGAACAACAGACTGGTTCCAAATAGGAAAAGGAGTACGTCAAGGCTGTATATTGTCACCCTGCTTATTTAATTTCCATGCAGAGTACATCATGAGAAACGCTGGACTGGATGAAGCACAAGCTGGAATCAAGATTGCAGGGAGAAATATCAATAACCTCAGATATGCAGATGACACCACCCTTATGGCAGAAAGCGAAGAAGAACTAAAGAGCCTTTTGATGAAAGTGAAAGAGGAGAGTGGAAAAGTTGGCTTAAAGCTCAACATTCAGTAAACTAAGATCATGGCATCTGGTCCTATCACTTCATGGGAAATAGATGGGGAAACAGTGGAAACCATGTCAGACTTTATTTGGGGGGGCTCCAAAATCACTGCAGATGATGCTTGCAGCCATGAAATTAAAAGACACTTACTCCTTGGAAGGAAGGTTATGACCAACCTAGATAGCATATTTAAAAGCAGAGACATTATTTTGCCAACAAAGGTCCGTCTAGTCAAGGTTATGGTTTTTCCAGTGGTCATATATGGATGTGAGAGTTGGACTATAAAGAAAGCTGAGCACCGAAGAATTGATGATTTTGAACTATGGTATTGGAGAAGACTCTTGAGAGTCCCTTGGACTGCAAGAAGATCCAACCAGTCCATCCTAAAGGAGATCAATCCTGGGTGTTCATTGGAAGGATTGATGTTGAAGCTGAAACTCCAATACTTTGACCACTACATGCGAAGAGTTGACTCATTGGAAAAGACCCTAATGCTGGGAAGGTTTGGGGGCAGGAGGAAAAGGGGACGACAGAGGATGAGATGGCTGGATGGCATCACCGACTCGATGGGCATGGGCTTGGGTAGACTCCAGGAGTTGGTGATGGACAGGGAGGCCTGGCGTACTGCAATTCATGGGGTCTCAAAGAGTCGGACATGACTGAGTGACTAAACTGATTTTCCAGGTAACGTAAAATTTAAAACAGACTTTAAAGTCCCAGTTGGACACTTGATTTTTTGTTTACACCAATCTTCACTGATCCAGTTAATTTTGTGTGTGTTCATTTTTTCGCTCTGGGAGGGGGTTTGTTTTGTCTTGGTCTTGATCATTAAGTTGTTCTTGTCAAACTAGGAGCCAGGAGGGTAAGGCCAAATTTTGCTGGGACACTTAGCAACTAAACTCAATTTTAATTTTTCTACACACTGCCAATAAATGATATCTCTACCTTAAAAAGCCTGGAGAGAAAATATGTTGAGATCCCCAAAAGCTCTTTTGCCCACCCATTTCAGCCCCCTAACTTTTCCAGGACAAAGTTGTTGACCCATGGGTTGGGACAGTCATGCTTACTATTTAAACAAGAGGGATATATTCCCTTTCTACCCAATCTAGATTATCCGTCCTTTGGTTAATCTTTGTTAACCCAAGCTGGGCTGACTTCACAAAAAGTCAATATTGCCAGAGGTGGCCCAGTAGAGAAGAGATGCCACTAAAACTTCACCCAGATGTATTTCACAAACTACCATTCCACACTATGGGTTCTACTCATGAATGAGTTTGTAGAGAAGGACAACTGTCTGTAAAATTTGTCACATGGAGATGTAATCTGCCCATCCCCCAGTGGCTCCCAGTGGAGCCCAAGCAAAGCTGCTGCCAATTCAGTTACTCAAGACTCCCCTTCTACCAACAACCAGCTCTAGCAGGAGTGCAAACAAATAGAGTTCAAAACACCATTTTTACAGAGCCATATGTCCAAACACACCTGACAAGGGAATCTGAGTGTTAAGACAAATCACATCCAGCTTGCCAGGGAACAAGATCAACTCTAGAAGAAAAAAGTCTCTGTCATTTAGCTGGGAGATCTGACAGCCAATCCCCTGAGCTTGACAGAAATAAGAGTGGCCAGTCCACCTTTACTTCTGCCAAAGTTATTTTTTTCCCTGATGGCTGGAGAGATAAAAGACCTAAAGCCGTAAACATGAATAGGTGAATTTGTAAAACCGAGTTTCCCTTGAAATAGAAAACGTTATTACAAAACAAACCTTCAAAACAAGAAAAACCTCCAAGCTGTTATCTTTGGTGCCCCGCATGGCCATGTTCCTAGAATGCAACTTAAGTCACTGTAGAGCTCTCCCCAGGATGGGTTCCGGGTCTAAAAAGTGCTGGCATGAGTTTTTCTGATTGGCTGGGAACCTTCCAAAGTATCTTCTTTCTATGTAAGAACAAGCTTCCTATTTGCAGGCAAAGACCAATCCCAGCTGAAGGAGAGAGGAGCTTCTGAAGGGTTGAGATCCCCCTGGAAGCATTAACTGGGTAAGTGAGCAGAGGCGATGCTCATAGGCTGCTACCAGGAGAAGAACCAAGTATTTTTCCAGGAACGCTGAGGGGTGGTAGCGAGACCATCCCTCAACCACAGATGAGCTAAGGAAGGGTTACATAATAGTGTTTGATATCTTCCTTGGAGGCTCAACTGGTAAAGAATCCACCTGCAATGCAAGAGAATGCCTGCAATGCAGGAGACCCACATTTGATCCCTGGGTCAGGAAGATCCCCTGGAGAAGGAAATGGGAACTCACTCCAGTATTCTTGCCTGGGAAATCCCATGGACAGAGGAGCCTGGTGGGCTGCAGTCCATGGGGTCATAACAGTCAGACATGACTTAGCAACTAAACCATATAGGGAAGGGTTACATAATACTATCTGATGGCAGCAAAGGAGAGATGATCCCACCAGTTGAGATAAGGACACAAACCACAAGAGGAGAAAGGTGCCCCAGTAGGGAACCTCATGGAGGCCTGATGGAGATTTGGAGCATGATCAGTGTGGATGAGAAGCTCACGGTAGATGGAGCTACTTTCTAGCAACTGTCATATACTGTTGAGTGGGACCAAAGAGTCCTATAGTTCACCCTCAGAGCTAACCTCATGCTTCAAGGGCATGGAGCATTATGCCCATGATCTAACAGAGGAAAAATACATCCTCCTAAGGACTGCATGGAGCCACAAAACTAGGGGGCCTCTAACTCCTTTTTATAGCCACAATCAGTATGACTTTGGACCCAGTGACATGGCGAGAGCGTCAGGAAGAATCACACAACAGGATGGCCTTCTCACTGCCTGCCAAAAAATGAAGTAGAAAAACTGGGCAATATATTGGAGTGACTCTCAGGAGTATCTACTGGAAATATCAACATTATGTGATTCTTCATCAAGGCCAAGCAAGGAAACAACAGACCTGTGTCTCCTGAGACATGACTTTTTCTTGCCAATCCTCCTGAGACATAACCTTCTGATGGGTATGTGTCTTGGTCAGCTTGGGTTGCCAAAACAATCGTAGATGGAGGAGGTTAAACAAGAGGAATTTATTTTCTCATAGTCCTGAAGGCTGAAAATCGGAGATCAGGGTGCCAGCATGGTTGAGTCCCTGAGAGAGCCCTCTTTCTGGCTTGCATGTGCTGTTGATCTTGCCACATGCTCATACTGAAGAAAGAGAAACAGAACTCTGTTATCTCTTCTTAAAAGGATACTAATTCCATCATGAGGGCCCCACTTTTATGACCTCATATAACTCTAATTACCTCCCAAAAGTCCAGGCTCCAAATACCATCACACTACCAGGGAACACATTTCATTCCAGAGTGGTATATTTTGCCATAAACCCAATCACTCTCTTTTATGAATCCACATTAGCAAGCAATACTGTTTCAACATGTCAGCCTTGACATTAGCATAGTGAGGGTATGGTTTGGTGGAAGCTATTGAAATACATAATAGACAAAATGATTGGATAGAATAAATGCTTATGAAATATTAGTCCCTCATTCCAACTCCTTTTCCTTTTTCTTCCAGAAAAAAATTTCTAAACCCTCTCCTCTGATTGTAAACCTCACATGTCTTCCATTTCCTCTGCTCTAAACCAATTAAAACACTCTGGTTTCTGGAAACTTCAAAGAGAACAGGTCACTAGCTCATGAAATATTTTTCTGGCACCATGGAAAGAATGCAAACTGAGAAAGAACAAGAGATACTCTCCACCCACAAGATATACAAAGAGCAGAGACCCCAGTCATTACCAACATATATTTCTTTTAAATTTTTTCATTAAACTTTTTATTTTGTATTGGAGTATGGCTGATTAACAATGTTGTGATAGTTTCAGATAAACAGCAAAGGGACTTGGCCATATATTAATACGTGTATCCATTCTCCCCCAAACTCCCCTCCCATCCAGGTTGCCACACAACACTAAACAGAGTTCCATGTGCTATACAGCAGGACCCTGTAGGTTATCCATTTTAAATATAGCAGTCCAATATATATTTCTTGAAAACAGCACTACACTAGATGCAGAAGAATAGAATGAGGAAGGTCCTCAAAGAGTTCACATTACCTTAATGCTGCTGCTAAGTCACTTTAGTCGTGTCCAACTCTGTGTGACCCCATAGACGGCAGCCCACCAGGCTCCCCCGTCCCTGGGATTCTCCAGGCAAGAACACTGGAGTGGGTTGCCATTTCCTTCTCCAATGCATGAAAGTGAAAAGTGAAAGTGAAATCACTCAGTCATGTCCAACTCTTAGCAACCCCATGGACTGTAGCCTACCAAGCTCCTCCGTCCATGGGATTTTCCAGGCAAGAGCACTGGAGTGGGGTGCTATTGCCTTCTCAGCATTACCTTAATAGGGAACATTAAAATCATAACTTATGTGGTTCTGATTGTAAGTGCTAAAATGGCCTGGAGGAGGGAGAGATCTGGGTTAGCCAGAATAATCAGAGAAGAATTTATGGAGGAGGTCAAATGGGAGTTGGAGCTTGAAAGACAAGTAAACATTTCAGAAAGGAGAGAGAAGAGCTTTGTCAGACAGAAACCGCACGGAGAAGCACATAGGCACAGACCTGACAGGAGTAGGGAACATAAGCAGATCTCTGTGGCTGGAATGGTGGCTAGGTGCTAAGATGCATTCATTCATTGACTCATCCTTTCTTTCATTAATAAACATTTATTGATCATCTGTCGTACATAGTCACTTCAGTCATGTCCAACTCTTTGTGACCTTATGGGCTATAGCCCACCGGGCTCCTCTATTCATGGATTTCCCTGGGCAAGAATACTGGAGTGGGTTGCCATTTCCTTCTCCAGCAGATCTTACCAACCCTGGAATCAAACCAGCTTTTCTTATGTCTCCTGCATTGGCAGGCGGGGTTCTTTACCACTAGCACCACCTGGGAAGCCCAATCACCTGTTATGTCATAGGAAATATTCTTGTTAAAGAGAACTGGATAGTGAACAACAACGAAATTTCCTTCACTCATGCAGCTTTTATAGCAAAGAAAAACAAATAAATATATATTCCAGGTGGTGATAAAAACTATGGAAAAATAAGGGAAGATTAAGGTTTCCAGTCAAGTAAAAGGAATCATTAACATTCTGCCTAAAACATTCAAAATATTAACAAAATATACAATGTGATTTTTCCCACTTTTAAATTTTTAATTGAAAGCTAATTGCTTTACAATGTTGTATTGGTTTCTACTGTACAACAGCGTGAATCAGCCACATGTATACATATGTCCCCTCCCTCTTGAACCTCCCTCCCACACACCCCCTCCACCCTTCTAGGTCATCACAGAGCACCAGACTGAGCTCCCTGTGTTATATAGCAACTTCCCAAAGAGGTTATCTATTCTACTTGTGATAATGTGTATGTTTCAATGCTACTCTCTCAATTCTTCCCACCCTCTCTTTCCCTTGCTGTGTCCACAAGTTCCATTTTCTATGTCTGCATCTCTATTCCTGCCCTGCAAATAGGCTCATCAGTACCATTTTTCTAGATTCCATATATGTATACTGTGCAATGATTTTTATTTTTGAAATTATCTTTAAGACACTGAACCTCAGACAACAGTGGACTGTGATTCTTGAGAAACAAGAAGTAAATAAAGTGAACCCTACAATATTTCCAGGTAGGTAATTCTACTAATAAGCATATAAAATGTAAATGGTCTAAATACTCCAAATAGAAGACATGGATTGTCAGACTGGGAAGAAAGCAAAATGCAACTGTATGCTACCTACCTATAAGAAGCACAAATATGATAAGAGCAAAAGATGGAAAGAGATATACCTTGCAAACACCAACCAAAAGAAAGCTGGAGTGGTCATAATAACAGCAGACAGAGTAGATAACAGAGTAAAGAGTATAATCAGAGGTAAGGAAAGACATCTCACGATGACAAAATCATCAGTTCATCAACAGGACAAAACAATCATCACAAGATGTGTGTGCTGTGTGTGCTCAGTCATTCAGTCATGTCCAACTCTATGACCCCATGGACTGTAGCCCACCAGGCTCTTCTGTCCATGGGGATTCTCCAGGCAAGAATACTAGGGTGGGTTGCCATGCCCTCCTCCAGGGGATCTTCCCAACCCAGGGATCTAATCCAGGTCTCCCACATTGCAGGTGAGTTCTTTACCATCTAAGCTACCAGGGAAGCCCAAGTGAAAGTGTTAGTAGCTCAGTAATATCTGACTCTTTGCGACCCCATGGACTGTAGCCTGCCAGGCTCCTCTGCCCATAGAAGTCTCCAGGCAAGAATACTGGACTGGAGTGGGTAGCCATTCCCTTCTCCAGGGGATCTTCTTGACCCAGGGATCAAACCCTGGTATCCTGCACTGCAGGCAGATTCTTTACCGTCTGAGCCACCAGGACACCCGATAATAAAGTTTTCAAAATACTTGAAGCAAAAACTGATAAATCTACAAGGAGACAATTTTAGTCAAGAATTTCAATACTTCTCTCTCAATAATTGATAGAATAAGTAGATAGGAAAGCAATAAGGACATAGAAAATTCAAGCAACAGTATCAACGAGCTTGAATCAATTAATATTTATAGAAAATGCCACACAACAAATATAGAATACACGTTCCCTTCAAGTGTGCACAGAACATTTCCTAAAATAGACCATATTCTAGACCACAAATTTAAAGTTTTAATAAATTTAAAAGGATTCAAGTAATATAAAGTATATTTTCTGACTACAAGGGAATTAAATTAGAAATCAACAACAAAGATCTTTGAAGAGTCCTGAGACATTTGCTAACACATAACACACTTCTAAACACTCACACTCCAAGGAATAAATCAAAATGGAAAACAGAAAGCATTTTGAACTGAATGAAAATGAAAACTCAACATAGTAAAATTTGTAGTGTGGAATTAAAACAATACTATAGGGAAATGTGTAGCACTAAACTCAGTTTTGGCAGGAAAAGAGTCTCAAAACCTCAGTTTCCACAGTAAGAAACTAGAAAAAGAAAAACAAACTAAACCCAAAATAAGTTGAAGGAAATAATTGATAAAGATCAGACCAAAAATCAATGAAATAAAAAACAGTAAAGCAATACATTAAAAAATCAATGAAACCAAGAGAGGGCTCCTTGACAAGATTAGTAAAATTGATGATTTTCCAGCAGGCTAATCAGGAAGAAAAAAAGAAGAGATAAATTACCGATATCAGGAATGAGAACGCCAACATCACCACAGATTTTACAGATATTAAGATGATGATAAGAAAATACTATTTTAAAAACTTTATGTCAATAAACTAGACTACTTAAATGAAATGGGTATATTTCTTGAAATATAGAAATTATTAATACCAAAACTCAATCACAAAGAAATTGAAAACTTGAATAACCTTGTATCTATTAAAAAGGTTCCTCCCACAAAGAAAATTCCAAACCCAGATGGTTTCACTGGCAAATTCTATCCAAATGTTAGGGAAAAAATAACATCAACTCTATACAAACTCTTAGAAAACTGAAGAAGAGACATACTTCCCAACTCATTCTCCGCAGTCTTTGTTACTCTGATACCAAACCATTGCAATACCAATATATTGCAATAAAACTATAGACCAATGTCCAAAACAGCAGACATCCATATGTAAAAATAATAACAATAAATTCCAATCTACATGTTATTGAATAAGATAATAAGTGAGTGCTCTTTTAAGTCACTAAGTTTATGATAGTTTATTATGCAGAACCAGAAAACTGATACAATGAAGAAAAGTTTTGAACACTTTGCCAGCTAAGACATATGGGTGGCAAATAAGCACATGAAAAAAATGTTAGACATAATTAGTAATTAAGAAATTCAAATTAAAACCTCAATGAGCTACCACAACACAGCTTTTAGAATTACTGAGTGTTGGCAAGGATGAAGAGGAACTGAAATTCACATACAATACTGGTTTATCTGTAAAATGATACAGATACTTCCGAAAATAATTTGTTGATAAGTTTCTTGAAAATTAAACATATGCCTACCATATAACTTAATCATTATGTTTTGAGGTATTTACCCAAAAGAAAGGAAAACATGTATTTACCCAAAGCCTTTCACATGAATGTCCACCATATCTTTTAAAAAATTCACCTACCAAGCAGGAGACGTGGGTTTGGTCTCTTTTGGGGGAAGATCCCCTGGAGAAGGAAATGGCAATCCACTCCAGTATCCTTGCCTGGGAAATCCCATGGACAGAGGAGCCTGGCGGGCTACAGTCCATGGGGTCGCAAAGTTGGACATGACTTAGTGACTAAACAGCAGCAGCCACCATAACTTTATTTGTAATAACCAACAATTAGAAATACTCTATGTAGCAATAGGTGAGTGGATCAACACACAATGAAATAATACTCAGCAATAAAAAGAAATACTCACTATGACATGGATGAATCTCAAAATAATTGTGTTGAGTGAAAGAAGCCAGGTTACAAAAGAATACATACCATACGATTCTATTTATATAAGTTCTAGAGAATGCAAGCTAATCTGTAGCAACAGAAGGCAGATCAGTAATTGCTTATGTGTGAGGAGAGGCAGGAAGAGATTACAAAGCAACAAAAGTAGACATTTGGGAGTAATGGATGGTTCATTATCTTGATTGTGCTGATGGTTTCACTGATGGATATGTCAAAACTTATAAAAATGGTGTACTTTAAATATGCATGTGTGCCAATTGTACCTCAATAAAGCTGTTAAAGTTTAAAAATAAAAAGAAGAATTAGTGGATAGAGAATGACAAAGGTGTGTTTTAGGTAGGATGTGCACAGAAGGCTCTCTGAGGAAGTGTCATTTGTGTAGAGGTTTGAATGAAGTAAGGAAGTGAACAGAATGACGGTGGGCGGAAGAGCATCCCAGGCAGACAGAATAGCAGGTGCAAAGGCCCTGGGGTGAGATCATCTCCGCACATTAGAGAACAATGTGGTTAGAACCAAGTGAGCAGAGGACAACAGTGAGATCAGAGGGTAGAAAAGGACCAGATCATGTAGCCCTTATCTGAGTAAAATTAGAATGTACTGGATTGTTTTGCACTGACTTGTAACATGATCTGACAATGTCTTTAAATTATCATTCTACACAGAGAACAGGCTTGTGGTTGCCAAGAGGGAAGGGAATAGAGGAGGGATTTGGGGGAGTCTGGGACTTGCAGATGTAAACTACTGTACATAGAATGAATAAACAACAAGGTCTTACGGTATAGCACAGGGAATTATCTAGTGATAATCATCTAGTGATAAACCATAATGGAAAAGAATACAGCAAAAGATTTTATACATGTATACATATATATATGACTCACTTTGCTGTACAGCAGAAATTAACACAATATTTTAAATCAACTGTTCTTCAAAAAATTAAAAATAAAATAAAATTATCATTCTAAACCATGATTATCCTAAGATAGAGGATGAGATGGTTGGATGGCATCCCCAACTCAATGGACATGAGTTTGAGCAAATTTCAGGAAACAGTGAAAGGACAGAAAAGCCTGGCGTGCTGCAGTCCATGAGGTCGCAAAGAGTCGGACATGAACTAGCTACTGAACCATAACAAACTATAAGAAGAACAGAAGCAAAGAGATGAGTTAGTAGACTCTTCCAAGAGTTAGGAAGAGGTCATGGTTACTTGCTCCAGGATGGCTGTGGGGGAGGAGGGAAGAAGGAATTGGGGTGGGATTATTTCAAACAGAGAGCACTTCCTTGTTCTATTGATGGGTTGGATACAGAGAATGAGAGGAGGAGAGACATCAAAGATGAGTTTAAGGTGTTTGGTCTGAATATCTAGTAAAAGTCACTCTCCCATTACTGAAATGAGGATGTGATTACCAGCTTCGAAGATGTGTTCAGCTTAGGATATGTTAAATTCAGGACGCCTATGAGACAACCAAGCAGCAGTATTGAGCAAGCTGGATATATCTGTCTGTAATCAGGGGAATGAGGTTGGAGCTGGGATTGGGGATATAAATATAAGTAGGAACATAAAGAAGAACTAAGCACTGGGGAACTTCAATAGTAAAAGGTTAGGAAGAGGAAAATCCAGCACAGGTGATTGGTAAAGAAAACAGTGAGTGTGAGCCAAGAGGAAAAACTGTTGCAAGAAATACAGTGGTCAGCTGTGACAAATGTGCTGACAGGTCAACATGAGGACTCTGCATTGACTATTGAATTTAGCAATAGGCAACCTTGGCAAGAGCTTCACTGGTGGCTCAGATGTTAAAGAATCTGCCTGCAATGCAGGAGACCCAGGTTTGGGAAGACCCCTGGGTTGGAAAGATTCCCTGGAGAAGGGAATGGCTGCCCCCTCCAATACTCTTGCTTGGAGAATTCTGTGGATAGAAGCTACAATCCATGGGGTCACAAAGAGTAAGACACAACTGAGTGACTAACACTTTCACTCATTTTCAACCTTGGCAAAAGCTATTTCAGCTAGGCGGTAGGAATGAAGGCTTGATTGGAATGGGCTCATAGGAGAATGAAAGGTGAGAAAGCGGAAAAAAGCAACTTACTGATAAGTTTCACTGTCAAAGCCAGCAGAGAAGTTGAGCAGCAGCTGAAGAGGGATGTGGGGGTCAAAGGAGATTTTTTTAAAAATTGAAGATATTATAGCATGTTTGTATTCTGATGGGAACACTCCAGTACAGGGCAGAGAGGTAAAAATTAATGATGCGGGAGAGAGAGAGAGGACAATTGCAGGAAAAAGTCCTTGAGCTGTGGGAACAGTACAAGATAAAGATGAAGAGATGAGAAGAAATGAGCTGTGCCACGTTTGTGCCCAAATCTACCATTCCAGATCCAAGACCCGGACCTGAAATCAATGAGTGCCTATATCTTAGGCATTCCTGGTTATTCTTCTCAGCCACCCTAGGAGGTAGTTATATTTAGCCCCATTATGGTCATGGCAATTGTGGCTCGGAGAGGTGTGATAACCCTCAGCATCACCCACAGCCAATCACAGTTACAGGGAGCCTGTAGCAGGCTGAGCGCAAGAAGGCTGCTCCCTCTCCCTCCATACCTCCTAACCTGCTCATCATGACAACATCCAAACACTGAGCCTGGGTCTGAGGCCAAGACTGTGCAAAGCACACTTTTACTCTCCCCGAACTGAGCTGCAGTTCAGCTACACAGGGCAACGTGGACCTTTGGCTTTTTTACCCCTCTTTTTCCCCAGAGGTACAAAATGTGAATACTAAAGACAAAATAGATCTCAGAAAACACCCAGCCCACTCCATTCCCATTTTATGGAAACTGAGATGCCAGGTCACAGAGCCCATGGTCAAAGACGAACAGAGCAAATTGTCAACTTATTGCCCATGAGCCGTCAAGCATTATTCCTCCCTTGTCCCCAGAGAGGTGAGTGCACACGCCCATGTATACAAAATCGATTTGAAGATGCAAATTGGCTACATTCAATTTCATCCAACTGTCTTCAAAATTTAAGAGCTCTGTTGACATGCACAGAGCAAAGAGTAAATTGTCCTCCTGAGAGAAATAGTCTTGGAAACAGCCTCCTGTGTCCCTGTCCAAGGTGCTGGACCAGAAGAGGCCGAGAGGAAGGAGACTGTGTCTGCCAAGTCCAAATGTAGCTGGGGTTTGGAGCAGAGGCAGATAAAAAAGACCATGTGAAATCCCTCTGACTTGGAAATGAATTGACACCTTCACCTGGGACTCCCAATGAAGCAGTATCCCAAGGTAAACCCATGTTATGCATGAGATGCCTGAACTTCCCCACTTCCTTTGGTTTTAGAGAGAAGATGAAAGTACAATTTTTAAATGGCACTGTGACCCAGGGACGTTCCCTGAGTGTCAAGGCCTCCAGCACAGGAAACCAGTTGCCCCAAGACCTGACCCACTGACTTGGCAAATGGATTCACAAAAACGTAGATCAATCAGAGCTTCACAGATTGATTAGGTCAGTGGTTTTCCAGCACTCTTTTAGAAGCAGAAATATTGTTTCAAACACATGTTGATCCAGAAGACAGCAAACAAAAGTGACCATGCTTGAGATAGGAGTGGAGGCACAGCAGCCCACCCTTTGGTGGATCCCAGGGCCTGGAGGCACCTCTATCGCATGTAGGGTTTTCAGAGAAAGAGTTAAAAATCACTGGATTAAGTGAACTCCCTAAAGGTCTGAAGAGTTCTGCTCTACCTCACTCTTCAGCAGATCAACAGCCCTGCCCAGTCTCGGTCCTTAATGAATCACACATCATATGCCCCGCCCCATCACCACCCCCAACCCTTGGTAGCAAGCCCTCTGCCCCAGTTGCAAAAATTTTTGGTCACTGACAGACCTGGACTGTGCCAAGTTTTCTGATCACAGTGTGCTCTTTCTTGCAGCCCACTTGCTGCTTCTTAATGACCAACATGGGTTGGCTGTCATCTCAAGTCCCAAGCCTGCCTGGTATACACTGAGGAATGACCTCAAGCCACTGTCTCTCTTAATGGACTTTTTGGACTTTGAATGTACCTCTCAGTAAAAGATGCTGTCAATGACCTCCCCAGATCCCCATTTTGGTGGCATCTTACTGCCAGCATATATCTCTCTCTGCATGAGAGCTTTCCTTCATCCTGCAAATCCACAGGGCAGTCTGGAAGTTCTGAGTCAATATGCCCAGGAGAAGCCATCAGCCAATGATCCTTGGGTAAGAGAACTCAGAGGAATGCCCTCATCTGTTTCCAGGTTTCCTAGTAGAATTGAGCCCAGGTTCCCACCGTAGTGGGAATAAAGCTGGTGGCACAGATGGTAAAGAACCTGCCTGCAGTGCAGGAGACCAGGGTTCCATCTCTGGGTTAGGAAGATGCCCTGGAGAAGGAAATGGCAACCCCCTCCAGTATTCTTGCCTGGAGAATTCCATGGACAGAGGAGCCTGGTGGGCTACAGTCCATGGGATCACAAAGAGTCAGACACGACTGATTGGCTAACACTTTCACTTTTGCTTTCCCACAGTAGTAACCTGAACTATAATATACCCTATTCAGCTTTCTTCCCTTCCTAGCACCACTTCCCTTCTCCCCTTCCAATTTTCCTAAGATCAACTTTCAGAGAAACTACATGCAGGCATGACTTCCCCAGTGGCTAAGCAATAAAGAATCCACCTACAATGCAGGAGTCACAGGTTCGATTCCTGGATCAAGAAGATTCCTTGGAGGAAGAAATGGCAACCCACTCTAGTACTGTTGCCTAGGAAATCCCATGGACAGAGGAGCCTGGCGGGCTACAGTCCACGGGGTCACAAAGAGTTGGACACGACTTAGCAACTAAACAACAACAACAAAGTAGAATCATTAGGATAGTCAAGCGGAAGCCTTTGCTACACATGTGTGGGCACACACACACACACTCGCGCGCACACACACACACACACACACACACACACACACACAGTGCCAAGAGAGTAAAACTGCAGTGACATCAACATCTTAGGTGAAACGACAGAGACTAGCATCTCAAAGACTTAAATGATACAAGGCAGTGGTCCCCATCATAGCCCCTTAAATTCATCAGCAAAATCTGATGGATCATGAATATGACAATGGACCATCATAAAAATAAGAGTGGTAGTCTCTATTGCAATTTTTTTGCCAGATACCTTTGGCAGAACAGGTCCACACAACCATCAATCCTTGTATGTGATTCTCGATCAGGTGAATGCATTCTTTTCAATCCTCTTCAGAAAGAATCAAAACAAGTTTGCATTCACTTGGAATGCATAGCTCACATTTTAATGGTCTTGCCCCAGATCCACTTAGCTCTTCTGCTCTCTGTCACCATCTAATTCAGAGGAAGTTTGACTTTCTGAACATGCTACAAAATATCAAACTGACCCATTATACTGATACAGCATCATAACAGGTCTGGTGAGCAGGAAGCAGCAACTACTCAGAAGCCCTGCTAAGACATGTGTACCAGGGATGGGATACGAGCCCTACCAAGACCCAGAGACCTGTCACATCCATGAAGTTTTTAAAGGCCCAGTAATCTGGGATATACTGAGGTAGTTCCTCCTAAGAAAAGGAGGGCCTTCCCAGGTGGCACCAGTGATAAAGAACCTGCCTGCCAATGGAGAAGACATAAGAGAAGTCGATTAGGTTCCTGGGTTGGGAAGAGCCCCTGGAGAAGGAAATGGCAACCCACTCCAGTATTCTTGCCTGGAGAATCCCGTGGGCAGAGGAGCCTGGTGGGCTGCAGTCTATGGAGTTGCAAAGAGTCAGACACAACTGAAGCGACTTAGCACAACAGCACAAAAAAAGGAGAAATTGAAGGAGGAAACAGACAGAACAGGCTCCATCTTGAAAGCAGGACTCCATCTTGGGCCGGACTGTGGACTTTGAGCTATATGTCTAGTATCTAAGGAAACAACATACCGACTGGAAAACCAGGCCCCTGGAAGGAAGAGCCCCAGGGCTCTCTTTGCCTAAAAGAATACCCTAATTATCTGTGTAACCAAATAGAGCCATACATTCTATTATGCTTATTGGGGTATGACCACAAGCCTATTGATAATTGTCCACTGTTAACTACCTAGGCTGAAGGCATATGAATCACGGGTTAACTTTGATTGTATCTTTCTTTTTCTTTTGTTCAGACTAGTTTCAGGGAACCTTATACACTTAGGGTATATAAGGTTTTCACAAAAACTTGTCGGGGTCTTTGGCTAAGAGGAGACTCTGTCTTGGGCCCACCGGTGTAATAAACTGCAGTCCACTATCTGAGTGAGTTTGTTTCCTGGAACGCATGGCTACAACAAAATCAATGGATCTTGACCATCCACTTTTAAGAGAATCTTACCAAAGACCTGGCAGATTCCATGAGACAGTATCTGGGATAGATAATGTTGTTTGGAGTCTCTGGCAAACTTAAGCAAAGAAGTCACAGGACAGAAATCTAGGATTCAAGCAAGGCTGTGTTATGTGCATCGAAATGCTCTTCTCATCATCCAAAATGCAGCTTTGTAACCGAGCAGGACCCTAAGGGGTCCACCCAGGAGGACCTACCCCCATATCCTCTGCTTTAGCTCCTCTCCAGGAAGTACATAGATAATAGTATTTGATGCAAATTTCCTGAGTTGTTTCAGAGATCTGAACCACCCTCCCCCACCCCCCACACCAAATGGAGGAACTACTTGCTGACTAACACATAGCCCCAGGCCAGGCCTTGTGGAGCCTAAGGAAGGATAATGCTAACCCCTGTGACACCACCCTGCTGCCTCACCATCAACCAATCAGAGAACTGGGGACAAGCTGATCACATACACTGTGAATCCCCTCCCTCACCTTACCTTTAAAACTGCTTTGCTGAAACGTTTGGGGAACTTGAGGCTTCTCAGGGCTTAAGCCACTGGTCTCCTTGCATTCCCTTGCAATAAACTTTTCTCTGCTCCAAACTCTGACGTTTCAGTTTATTTGGCCTCACTGTATGTTAGGCCTACAAACTTGCGTTAACAGTTTCGAGCATACCATTGGGCTCTGGCAGGGACTGAAAACCTGACCGTGGGACTGAAGTAGGAGATAAGACAGGCTCCAGGTTCGCTCAGTTCCTCAGTCATGTCCGACTCTTTGAGGCCCCGTGGACTGCAGTACGCCAGGCTTCCCTGTCCATCCCCAAATCCCAGAGCTTGCTCAAACTCATGTCCATCAAGTCAGTGATGCCATCCAACCATCTCATCCTCTGTCGTCCCCTTCTCCTCCTGCCTTTAATCTTTCCCAGCGTCAGGGTCTTTTCCGATGAGTCAGCTCTTCGCATCAGGTAGCCAAAGTATTGGAGTTTCAGCTTCAGCATCAGTCCTTCCAATGAATATTCAGGACTGATTTCCTTTAGGATGGACTGGTTGGATCTGCTTGCAGTCCAAGGGACTCTCAAGAGTCTTCTCCAACACCACAGTTCAAAAACATTAATTCTTTGGTGTTCAGCTTTCTTTATGGTCCAACTCTCACATCCATACATGACTACTGGCTTCAGGTTGGACTTTTACAATCAGCCAGTCTTCTCTTTGCATTTCCTAAGGCAAGAAATAGGTGAGTTCCAATTGAGGAAATTACAACCAGTCCACTGTTAGCTCTAGGAAATGGAAGCAACAACAGAAACAGGGTAAATAGCCAGTCTTTGTCTCCTGTAAATGTCTCAAGGGAACGCTAGGACAAAGAGAGGCAAAAGACTTGTCTGAATAAAGAATAAGGCAGACACCACACATGCACTATGAAGATAGCTTACAAACAGCTATGAAAAGAAGAGAAGTAAAAGGCAAAGGAGAAAAGGAAAGATATACCCATTTGAACGCAGAGTTCCAAAGAATAGCAAGGAGAGATAAGAAAGCCTTCCTCAATGATCAATGCAAAGAAATAGAGGAAAGCAATAGAATGGGAAAGACTAGAGATCTCTTCAAGAAAATTAGAGGTACCAAGGGAACATTTCATGTAAAGATGGGCACAATAAAGGATACAAATGGTATGAACCTAACAGAAGCAGAAGATATTAAGAAGGTGGCAAGAATACACAGAAGAACTATACAAAAAAGATCTTCACAACCCAGATAATCACAATGGTGTGATCACTCACCTAGAGCCAGACATCCTGGAACGTGAAGTCAACTGGGCCTTGGAAGCATCACTATGAGTAAAGCTAGTGGAGGTGATGGATTTCCAGTTGAGCTATTTCAAATCCTAAAAGATGATGCTGTGAAAGTGCTGCACTCAATATGCCAGCAAATTTGAAAACTCAGCAGTGGCCACAGGATTGGAAAAGTTCAGTTTTCATTCCAATCCCTAAGAAAAGCAATGCCAAAGAATGCTCAAACTACCGCACGATTGCACTCAACTCACACACTAGTAAAGTAAAGCTCAAAATTCTCCAAGGCAGGCTTCAACAATACATGAACCATGAACTTTCAGATGTTCAAGCTGGATTTAGAAAAGGCAGGGAAACCAGAGATCAAATTGTCAACATCTGTTGGATAATTGAAAAAGCAGGAGAGTTCCAGAAAAACATCTACTTCTGCTTTATTGACTATGCCAAAGCCTTTGACTATGTGGACCACAACAAACTGTGGAAAATTCTCAAAGAGATGGGAATATCAGACCATCTGACCTGTCTCTTGAGAAACCTGTATGCAGGTCAGGAAGCAACAGTTAGAACTGAACGTGGAACAACAGACTGGTTCCAAATAGGAAAAGGAGTGCGTCAAGGCTGTATATTGTCACCCTGCTTATTTAACTTACATGCAGAGTACATCATGAGAAATGCTGGGCTGGAAGAAACACAAGCTGGAATCAAGATTTCTGGGAGAAATATCAATAATCTCAGATATGCAGATGACCCTTATGGCAGAAAGGGGAAAAGAACTAAAGAGCCTCTTGATGAAAGTGAAAGAGGAGAGTGAAAAAGTTGGCTTAAAACTCAACATTCAGAAAACGAAGATCATGGCATCGTCCCATCACTTCATGGCAAATAAGTGGAGAAACAGTTGAAACAGTGGCAGACTTTATTTTGGGGGGCTCCCAAATCACTGCAGATAGTGACTACAGCCATGAAAATAAAAGACACTTGCTCCTTGGAAGGAAAGTTATGACCAACCTAGACAGCTTATTAAAAAGTAGAGACATTACTTAGCCAACAAAGGTCCATCTAGTCAAAGCTATGGTTTTTCCATTAGTCATGTATGGATGTGAGAGTTGGACTATAAAGAAAGCTGAGTACTGAAGAATTGACGAGTTTGAACTGTGGTGTTGGAGAAGACTGTTGAGAGTCCCTTGGGCTGCAAGGAGATCCAACCAGTCCATCCTAAAGGAAATCAGTCCTGAACATTCATTGGAAGGACTGATGCTGAAGCTGAAACTCCAAAACTTTGGCCATCTGATGCTAGGAACTGACTCATTGGAAAAGACCCTGATGCTGGGAAAGATTGAAGGCAGGAGGAGAAGGGGATGACAGAGGATGAGATGGTTGGATGGCATCACTGACTCAATGGACATGAGTTTGAGTAAGCTCCAGGAGCTGGTGATGGACAGGGAGTCCTGGCGTGCTTCAGTCCATGGGTAGCAAAATGTCCGACACGACAGAGCGACTAAACTGAACTGAACTGTACACGTGCACAGAAAGGCTCCTTGGAGTCAAAGGTAAAGGGGTAATTCCAGACCATAATGAATCTTGCTCCTCCCAGAAGCCTTCACTTTGAGATCCATCTTGGCTGAGCGGTGTGTGCACACCCCAGGGGAAGGTTCCAGGGTAGGTCAGATGTGGAAAAAGAAACCAGATAATTGGCCTGAAGGAAGACAAGGACCCAAAGAACTGACCTACATTAATGAGTTAACCACCTCTTTACTGCCCTCCTCCTCTCTAGGGGGGATGCCCACACGTTTTCTCTGGGGTCCCTTATGCTGGCGAACTAGCAGGCAAAGACAGAAGTTAAGGATGTGGCAGGGGAAACTGATGCTGATTATCATGAGGAGTTAAGGTTTCTGCTACACAAGAGAGGCAGAAATGGTGACGTGTGGAACTCAGCCAATTCACTGGGATGTGCACCTTGATAACCATGAATGGGCAATTGTGGCCACCAATGGCCTGACAAAGTCCCAGTGCCCCGGGGGCCCAGTTTCTCAGGGATAATGGCTTGGTCCCAGAACAGCAAAAATGCTGATGAGCACAAGAATTTAGAACTGGTGGTGGAAATAGCAATACGATGAAAATCAAGTACAGCCTCAGAACCAACTGCAGCTGTAAAACTTGTTTGTTTCACTAACCCTCAAGCTGTCTTTTCTCTCTCTCTCTTTTTTTAAGAACGTGTGATCAATCACCATTTGGAAGCAGCAGTGAAGACACAGTAAACTTCACTGGGGCAGGAGTGGGTCTGGGCTTACCTGGTGGCTCAGTTATAAAGAATTCATCTGCAATCCAGGAGACATGGGTTCAATCCCTGGGTCAGGAAGATTGCCTAGAGAAGGAAATGGCAACCCACTCCAGTATTCTTGCCTGGGAAACCCCATGGATGGAGGAGCCTGGTAGGCTACAGTCCGTGGGGTTGCAAACGGTCGGACACGACTGAGCGACAATAACAATAAACAAGCCATGGACCAGAGAAGGTGCTATCCATTCCCTTCCTGCATCCCCTAAGCACTACTGTTCCAGTCCATGCTGACAGCATCTCACTGCACTGGCAGCTCTCCTCTCAAACCCCTCAGAAGTGCTGGGCAATCAACACAACCGGAAGCAGCATCTGCCAATGCCGCAGGGCTGGAAGTGTTGAAGGACTCATTCTCGGTTTCTCTACCCCTCTGGCGGGATAACTCTCTGTGTTTTATACTGTCTTATAGAGTTCCCCAGGGACTGAGTTGCAGTTTCCCAGGGACGTCACCTGCTTAACAGCATAACTTTATTGGCTTTCTTCTCTCCCATTCCCTCATCAGTTCCCAGGACCAAACTCCTAAATAAACTACTTGCACGCAACTTCTTGGCTTAGAGCTTGCTTTCAGGAAACTCAACCTAAGACATTCCCCCAAGCGGCTCCAATTTCAGTTTCCCCCCTGGATTCATCCTCTGGGGACTCTGCATGTTTAGCTCAAGTTCCAGGCTCCCTCATAGATGACAACTTCTGCCCCTTATAGTGGCAACTTCTGGGGTAATTTCCTTTTAGGTTGCTTTCCAGACCCCAGTTCAGTCAAGTCCTCCTGCTTCTTGGCAAGAAAGCCTCCTGCATCACTTCCGTGTCCAGTCAAGATTACCCAGGAGGCACAGGAAGCCTGGGGTAGCCAACATCCTATACCCAGGCTCAGAAGTTGCTTGAGTTCCAGGTCTGGGAATTCTCTGATGCATTTTATGGAAGATGGTGCAATCTGCCAAAGAGGTAGACTTTCCCTGGAAAAGGGCATGCATGGTAGAGTGTGTGACTTCAGAAATTCCTCTCATCCATGCTCATTTCCTGCATCTCTATGGCCTTCCAGGAGTGGGGTGCTGTCCTGCTGCCCCCGTCAAACCAACAGCACCCATGAGGTCAGTCACTATTTCCTCGCAAAAACCTCCTGATAGTTTAATCCCCTCAAAAGCACTCAGTGTTCCCTTGAGGAGGGGACCAGAGTTACAAATTCTAAATGGCGACATTTCAGGCATTGCAGCACTGGCTCAGCTTGATATTCCGGGCTCTCAGGGCTTCTCAGTGTCCCTGAAATCACAGCACAGAGACAGCCACTCACTCCCCTAAAGCCCTAGAGAGAAAGAACTTCTGAGAACTCTTGCCTCGTGAGTTCCAGTAATGAGTGAAGATAATTCTACCCTAAACCCCAATAGCCAGGGAAGGGGATGGAGGGAGATCCTGATGAAATGGAGGACAAAAGAAGGCATCAAAGAGGATAAGATGAAATAGCAGGCATCAAGGTAGGGGCTCAGGAGAAAAGGAGGATAGGGAAAAAAAGACTACACTTCCTCAGAAACACAAAACACAGATACACACAATCAAAGAGGAAACAACACCAGAGACCACAAATGAAATTAAAAGTTGTTATGGCAACTGGAACAAGTGGGTGGGCACTTGTGCCTACCAAATTTACAAAATTAAAATAAGCATTGCATTTGCTAACTAATTAAATAATGCCTTCTAAACATTTCTAATCTCCCCACAATCGGGCACAGAGGAGGACTGGGAACACAGAGAGCTGGAGTTCTTAATAATTTACCTGAGGGTCTGAGGACTGCCTCATGGGGTAGCTCTGGCTGAAGAAGGGGAGGGATGTGGGGAATGGATTTGAGAGAGGAACCCGAAGCATGAGGACTCTGCTTCCTAACTCCTACCAAAGCTAGTACCAGGGAAGAGTAAGCCAACGCATGAATGAAACTATCACTTAGAGCCCCACAGAAGAAAGATGAGAAAAAGCAGGACAATCTGGCACTGTGTGTCCTTGGTTGCAGTCATTCTGTAGTCCCTTCCCCCAACCCCTGTCCAAAATGACAACAGAAAGAGGCTGGGTGACTTGGATCCCAGAGAATCTGCAGGGACCAGAGTCCTAGCCCTCTGCCAAGGCATTGTGAACCTCAAAGACACCAGTCACATAAGGCCACTAGATGGAGGAGACATTTTTCCTCTGGGGGTAAGGGGTGGATTGGTTTATTTTTTAAAAAAAGAAAAAAGGAAAAGAAATCTCTACAGGAATCAGATGTGCCATCTTAGCAGCTCTTCCCTGGGGAAATAAATTACACATAGCACTGTACACAAACACAGCTCCAAATGCAGACCCAGCTGGCAGCACGGTAACACTGCTCTCCCTGGGGAAATAAATTCCAATGTCTATATATCTCTATCTATAGATACATACACAGAAAAGGTCACACCATGTCTCCTTCAGTGCTCCTTTCACTTGAAATTAAACAATAATTGCTTTGGTGTTTAGTCTCCAGCAAAGGAACAGAGCAGATGAATTGGAAATCAGCCATGAAGCAGCTCACCTAAACACACAGGCAGGGCAGGCCTTCTTGTTCTGTCCTCGAGCAACGTAAGAGAGGGCGTGGGACACCAGGATGCAGGGATGTGTGTGACGTGAGCATCCGAGGAGGCCCTACCTGATGCAGAGAATCCAGCCAGGATCTGAGGATGTGTGGGTTATCCCTCAGTTATCTGGGGCTGCACTGATGCTTTCCTGTGTCAGTGATGGTGGTAGTGATGCTGGTGCATATCCCCAGGAAAGGACCTTCCACAGCTGTGACCAGCCCGGCTTACAACTAACTGTAAGTTTCACTGAATTTGAAAGATTCGGAGGCAGAAGTATAAGGGAGCAGGACCCTATGAGGCATTCCCAGAACAGATCCCACCCCATGTCCTCTGCCTGCATCTTGTCTGTACAACTTTAGCCAAAGAATTAATTTAATCAGAAAAGTGAGAAAATGCAGAAGTAAAGGAACCCAGTCAAAGAACACAATAATTGTTTAGCCACTAAACAAAGTCAAGAATTTTTAATTCCTCCTCACAGACTACCGATAATATTCTGAGCTATATACTTTGAGGTGTCTTGTAGATACTGAAACCCCCATCAGGTGAAAAAAGTTAACTACATGATGACCAGATTATAACCATGGCACAAACTGCTCCATTGTACACAATTCCAAGAATTGGCTTCAAGGAAATGAGGCCACCCTGGAACTAGAGATTAACTGTGCTTAAAACAATCAGGATGACACTGATCCTACCACTGCATGACCAATTTCAAGATGATTGTCAGAGCTGACTGTGCTGTTCAGTGCATAGACCCTGTCCCCCAACTCCATGCACCCCTGAAATTCTCCTTTAGAAACTCTTGCTCCCTCATCGTCAAGGGGGAGTTGGTCCTTTGGGACATGAGTCCACATTCTCCCTGGGATTGCTGGCTTCCCAGAAATAAAGCTCTTTCCTTTCACCCAGCACTTGTCTCTCCGTATTGGATTGTTGAGTGATGAGCATCTGAACCTGAGTTTGGTAACAGAAGAAGTCTCATTTTACAGAGAAAAAACCAAAAGCAGGAACTGGTGACAAAGGTAAATGCAAGCTCCATGAGGGCAGCGGTTTTGCCTATGTTCACTGTTACGAACAGTGCTTGGTTCATATGGAAAGGAGGAAAGGAGGGAGGGAGGGAACCACTAGGTATCCTGTTCCTCTGTCCACTCTTCTCTCAACTGACCATCTGTCTTCAAGAGTGTGGGCACCGGGGTGTGGCAGCACTGAGCCAGGTGTGTGGCAATAACAGGTCACGCTCAGAGTGGAGCTGGAAGGGTGGTGTTGGTGGCACCAGAGCCGCATGACCTGATTCCATCTAGTCAGAGGCTCTTTGCTCTCCTGTTCACAGAACTGCATCCTTCCAGACCCCTCTGCATGCCCCTCTCCCAGCACCCCAACCCACGTGGACCTCTCCCCTCTCTGACTCCTCCCAGATTCATCTGCTTGCCCTGCCAGGTGAGGTGACAAGGCGCATGTCACCTCACTCTATCCCATACAAGTTATACCTGTGCTGGTTCACCGTTTGTGGGTGTGCATACACAGCCATCCACCCTGTCTCTCCAGCAAGACGGTGAGCGTTTGCTGGGGATAGTGCTATGTGCATGGGTCATTGATGAATTCTTGGTAGGTTGATGGATGGACCTATAGGTGAACACAGGTGAACTAACAGAGGCAATTGGATTTCCTGAAAGATAGGAGTCAGACTCCAGGACAAGCTGGTAGGGACACCAATTCTGGGATTCTGTTCCTGCAATGGATGCAGGCTCCGATTGATGCTTTAAACAACCTTTGGCCCATCCAGAGGAGCACCATGGTTTTAAAGACCCAATACTCATTTCTGCTTCAGCTCAGAGTACCCCTGTATATATCTGCCCTCTACGACACCTCTTTTTCTGGCCGTATCTCCCAGCACCTCTTGTCACAAAGCCCTCTGGCTTCAGAGGGTGAGCCTTGCTTAGACCTGGGAATCTCCTGGGATGAGGCCTCCTGTGGATGCTCCCATGGCTCCAGATACTGACATTGAGGCAAGAGCATCAATGCACCCTTATCTTGGAATCTGGATTCAGGTAGGCTGGGACCCCAGAGCCCCCATCTGCCATGGTCTCGGGGGCAGAAAGAATACCACCAGGATAGAGATTCCTCAGAATCAGGAAACTGGAGACACAGCCAAATCTTCGGAGCCCAGGGCCAAACTGAGAGGCCCCTGCAGGCCCCCAAGGCCTGTTGGCCTTGGCCTTCTTTGTCAGAACAGGGCTGAGTGGCACGGCATCTTAGGAAGGAGAGGCTGCATGTGCCCTTTCGCTGGCAGTTTGTTCCAGTAAAACTAGGCCCTGTCCTTCCCAATCAGCTTCTGGGCGTGAGTCCCCAAGGAGAGGGGAGGGAGCAGTCAAGGCACAAGAGAAGATGTCAGTTCCCATCGAGGTCTGGCCCTGTGAGCAGGGCGAGGGGCGGCCTGGTACACACTCTGAACTCCGGCATCCTCGCCTCCCTTCACGTCAAGCCTCGTCTGAGGCGGCAGGCAGGGGAATGCATGAAGCTGGCAGGGCAGAGTGGCCAGTCAGCTGCACACTGGTGGTGAGCATGGGTCGTGCCCAAGGCTGCACCTCACAACAGAACCAGAAGAGACACAGGTGCTGTGTGCCAGGCACTGCACCAGGCTCGGGTCAGTGGAGAACAACAGTGACCCAGGCCACGCCCTCTGGGAGCCCAGCCCTCAGGCCCCGCCCTCGCGGAGTTCATGCTCTAGAAACAGGCATTGGCGATTCTGATTCTGCGTGATGAGTGCTTTGCTGTAGAAGGACAACGGGGTACTGTGAGAACCATGGGGAGAGGGGAGAGGAAAAGCTCCTAGGACAGTGATGTTCCCACATGGAAGGGGCAGTTAGGCACACAGCAATGTGGTACGGGCGCCACAGGTGTGAGCTTGGGAGTGGATCCAAACTGGGTCTACATTTACTAGCTGTGTGACCTCAGGTGAGTAACTTGAATTCTCTGTGTCTCAGTTTCCTTCCATAAAATGAAGATGGGAAAGATCAAAGTTCCTGTCTCACAGGGCTGTTGTGAGAATCAAATGAGAAAATGAATACAGGGAAGCCCTTGGCAGAGTCAGCTGTCGATGATGTCAGCTTTCACCTTTGCTCTTATTGATATACAGTTGCTATTACTGTCAGTAATAATAATGTCGACAGCAACGGCAGCTATTGCTGTTGTTGCTGTTACTGTTGGTATCTGCAAAGTCTCCCAGAAGCTACCTGGCTGCTGCTGGCCAGAGAAGCCTGGGCAGGGTAGGAGGAGGTAGGTGAGAGCTTACCACTGCAGAGCTCTTGGAGCACCTGAGAAGTTACCTGTACTGGACACTGTGAAGTCAGACACAATGGTTGATCAGCGTCATCTTGGTTAAGTCGAGTTCATCTCCAGTTCCAGGGTGGCCTCATTCCCTTGGGGCCAGTTCTCGGAATTATGTACGATGGAGCAGTTTGTGCCATGGATATAGTCTGGTCAACATGTAGTTAGCTCTTTTCACCTGGTGGGGGTTTCAGTATCTACAAGACACCTCCAAGGATATGGCTCAGATGGAAGGATATAGAAGGATATCTATAGCCTATGAGGAGGAATTAAAAGTCCTTGACTTTTTTTAGTGGCTAAACTATTATTACTTTGTCTTCTTTGACTGTGTTCCTTTGTTTCTGCATTTTCTCCAGATCAGAGTCCCATCAGCCCCAGGGTAGTGGTCCAGAATGAATTAAATCACCCCCACCCCATGATCAGGATCAGTCTAGGATCCTACAAGGGGTCCAGAGACCTAACCATGGGAGAAGGAAGGGCACAGAGATAGGGCCCATGAGGAACACGAGTCCAGCAGGACTGACCTGGACAGTGAGCAACAGGAGTCCAGCAGGACTGACCTGGACAGAGGCAGTGGGAGCTTCCAGACACCAGCTCTGGACCACCATACTGGCAGGGACCATCCATTCTAAGGCTCTTAATCTGGTCCCAGTTTGGAGCAATTCCAAAATCTGATGAATGCCCTGGATCTCCTCTCCTAGGAGAATGCACATGCGCTTCCATAGGAACGTTCAGGGATCGAAGGACTCCCGTGAGGTCATGAACACTAGAATAAGAATTACTCCAGGTTATAGTCCTGAGGCAGCCAGGGGATACCCACAAAAATGCCCACCCGTGGTGTCAGTAATGAGAATGGAAGTGCCTCACTAGGTTCCCAACTTGCCATATCCCCTGCTGTTTTCTCAAGAGGGACATCTAGACAGCAGACATTGTCCACAGTTCCCTAAGATGCAGATGGCTCCCTAGAGTTTCATGGTGTCCACATGGCCCAAAGCCCAAGGTCATTTGGTGTTCCACTACCATTTCCTGTGTGTCAGGCCAGAGAAAGGCACTGCTGGGGATATGGGATCAGACCCATCCTCAGGGAGCTCATGACCCTGGGGAGGAGGCCAGCATGAACACAGCTAACCCCAAGTCTGGGCACGGAATAGAGGGGACTGTACCAGGACAGGTAGAGTCCCTGGGAGAAGAGAATCATTGTCTCTGAGGGCCCCAGGGCTGGGGTGAGAGAAGACTTCAGGGTAGAGGCAGAGAAAAGGTATTGTTGAAGATACAGCAGAATGGCTAGAATTCCTATAGCATTTTGCAAAGAGACGGGGATAATAACCACATTTTATAATTTCTCAATTGAATGTTTTTGACATCTTGTAATCTTGCTGGCACTGGAGGAACTGTCCCTCTATTCTAGCCAATTCCTGGAGATAGGAAACCACCCAGTCCAGGGTTCACACACACACCGCCCCCCCCCCCCCCCAAAACTCCTCCTTATATTAAGTTCTTACACTGCTAGGATCCCAATTCCCCTGCCCTAATCACCCCAGAGCCAGGTAGGTACCAGATTACCAGATGACTTGGGAGAGTCCCTATGCTCCAGAGCCTGCTGATATTATTCAGTTATCCAATCTTAAACTTGATTGCCCTGCTTTGCCTATTACTTCCTGCATCTGTGCATGCTAAGTCGCTTCAGTCGTGCCTGACTCTTTGCGATTCCATGGACTATAGCTCACCAGGCTCCTCTGTCTATGGGATTCTCCAGGCAAGAATACTGGAGTGGGTTGCCATTTCCTTCTCCAGGGGATCTTCCCAACCCATGGTTGAACCCACGTCTCTTATATCTCCTGCACTGGCAGGCGGGTTCTTTACCACTACCACCACCTGCAAAGCCTGAATGCAGAAACCACTTGAAGACTCTTGCCCTGGTATTCCACCTTCCCCTGCCTCCCTCTGCCTCCTCATCAACCCATGTGGTCTCCTGGCATGGCCTGTCTCCTCTTTCTAGCAATTTGTAAGTATGAAAACATATTTCCTCACTACAGCCCTTTCTATGGCTGTGTGTCTTACCTCACCTGCTTCAGTACACATCCTTAATACACACAGTTGCTTCCCCTAGGGGGAGGGCAGGCTGGCTGAGCTTGACCCCCAGGAATCAGTAAATAATGGAGCGATGCAGAGATTTTTCTCATGGGACCAACTAAGTGAAGGAAGAGGACACCGTAAGAAAAATAAGCCTGGACCTGCCTACCTTTCATGTCAGAGCAGACCAGTGCCCCAAAGATCTACCAAAAACCTCTGGAAGCTGTGTAACTTCACTGAGTTTATGAACCTTCATCTCAAAAAAAGCTCTAAACAACAAGCCCTCTGGGTGTATTTAAAGACAGCTGAGAAGGACTATAAGATTCTACTTGGGAATCTTCCTAGGAGGACACCCATCGCTCCCTCCACGCGAAAACGGGTCCCTCGATGCCTGTGATGGCATCTGTTGCTAATGGAGTATGTGAGGGTAAATCCCAGTGAACGGGGTGGGGGGGGGGTGGTTGGCCACCAGAGAATAGAAGAGCACACAGACCCATTCCCTGGGGCCTGGGAAGAAGAGAGGGTTTTACCACGTTCCCTGGCAGGAGGCTAGGGTGTGTTTTTCCTAAAATCTCTGCAGGGCCCTGTAAGAGGCTGCAGGGATGATGAGCAGAAGAAGAGGGTGCTGGGTACATCCAGGGAGGCAGCCAGGGTGAGGTAGAGGGTTGGGGGCAGGATTCAGCACCCACCAGGGCCAGATTCTACCAGCCAGGGCTGCAGGGAGGGAAGAAAGGCCCCGTCTCTCTGGCTGTGCACCGCAGCCAAGACAGACTCAAAGGACAATCCCATGAGGTCAGTAGATAGAACCAAGAGAGCCGCAGGGCAAAGGGGGAACACTGGGCCAGTCATGTCTCTCTGGGGTCAAAGCCACAGTGCCGTTCCCTCCCACCCAAGCCCCACAGCCAGGAAGAATGGGCCCCTTTGAACACCCCACTGAAGGTCACGGGGGCACCCCTTCCAAGGCGCTCTTCATATGTGGGGCTTGGACCAAAGACTTCCTGCTGCCCAGAACCCCACTGGCTCAACAGGGCCCATTGTTGAGGTCGGGGGGCGGGCAGGGCTGGAGGCCTGGGGAGTGGAGGGTGGCTCTCAAGAGCCCGGCAGTTTGATGGCGTTCACCCTGCATCCAGCAACCACGGCCTAACTTGGGCAGCATTCTCGGACTCCCTCATAGGGTTCCAAGCAACAGGTTTTCCTCTAGCATCAGCCAGAGGACACCCACAAAAAGGCTCACCTGTGGTCAGCAATAAGACCAGCCCTGCCTTGCTGGGTCCCTGACTTCATGTCTCCTGCCACGTCCTCATTTCAGGTCCTCCATAACCGCAGGAGGTACATGCGCAGAGCTGCAGGGTTGTCCCACACCAGGTGCTCCCACTCTTTGCATCTTGCATCTTTCTGAGTGAGGACACCCAGGTGGTGCAGTTGATAAAGAATTCACCTGCCAGTGTCAGAGACGCAAGAGATACAGTTTTCATCCCTGGGCCGGGAAGATCCCCTGGAAGAAGAAATGGCAGCCCACTCCAATATTCTTGCCTGAGAATCCCATGGACAGAGGAGCCTGGATGGCTACAGACCATGGGGTCGCAAAGAGTCAGACACAACTGAGCACACATTTACACACTTCTGTCTGAGTCACTGCTGTCCCAAAATTCCTTCCTCCTTTGACCCCTAACTCACCCTGACCTTCCACCCTCTAGTTCAAAGCTGATCCCCAGCTGCTGGCCTCCTAAGCCAGACTGGACTTTGTCTCATCTGTGCCTTTTGGCCTCTTACCAGTAGAGTGCCATCCATTGTATTTAAATAGAGTAACCTTTCTCTCCATCTCTTGTCCTAATTTTAATATTAATAGCATCCCCTTTCACCCTTAGAAGTGCTTCACTTTAGAAGATAAATGATACAGCCAGCCTCCCTCTCAGGCATCCTTCAGCTGCTCCCACTACCCCCCCCCCCCCCCCCCCCCCCCCCCCCCCCCCCCCCCCCCGCCCAGAGCAATCCCGAAACCTCAGGCCTAGGTGACACCCCTTCCTGGTTACATGTGTGGCATTTCCGTCCCACCTGCTACGTAAGCAGGATGGGAACCAGCTGGCTGGCGTTATCCCATTGTGCAAATGAGGACAATGAGATGGGAGAGAAAGAGTGATCTACCCAAATCACTGGATGGTTAGCAGCAGATCTCAGGCTACACAAGGGCTCCAGGCCAGGTTTCCCACTAAATAGCAAGCCATCTTCGTGACCACAGCCCCTGCTGCTGCTGCTGCTAAGTCGCGTCAGTCGTGTCTGACTTTATGCGACCCCATAGACGGCAGCCCACCAGGCTCCCTCGTCCCTGGGATTCTCCAGGAAAGAATACTGGAGTGGGTTGCCATTTCCTTCTCCACAGCCCCTGCCGCATCTCAACTGTAGTCTGGGATACCTACTCAGGATTTCGCCTTTGCTGTCTGGCATTGTTCTGGAGTTGCTTCATGGATAATGGGCTGTGTTTTGTGCCAGACTGTTAAGTCACAGAGCCCAGGAACTGTGTCTTTTCCTTTTCTTGGTCTGGGTACAGAGGACACACTCAAGAATCAGCTCGAATGTCGCTGACTCTTATAGCTTTCAGGCATCCCCCAGGTGATTGGGCAGCCTTGTTCAACACAGGTGACTCAGTGGTGACTACTTGGGGGAACACTCTCTCTAAACTGCCATGCAGTTCTTTTGTCAGATCCTGTCTAGGCTGCCCAGGGCCAAGGCCATGGGTGGAGAGCACCCCTCACTGTTCTACAGAACTGACAGCCCACCACAGAGACACTCCTCCGAGGAGATGGACTTCCCTGGCCAGGGCACGCAGCTGCCTCAGTGAAAGGTGCTAGGTCTCCATTCTGTGTATGTGTGTGCATGCTAAAGCACTCGGTCATGTCCAACTCTTTGCGATGCTATAGACTGTAGCCCACCAGGCTTCTCTGTCCGTGGGATTCACCAGGCAAAAATATTGGAGTGGGTTGCCATTTCCTCCTCCAGGGTATCTTCCCGACCCAGGGAACAAATCCGCATCTCCTGAATTGACAGGCGGATTCTTTACCACTAGTGCCTCTAGGGAAGCCCCCATTCCATGGTCCCAAACCCAGGCCACAACTGGCCCGCTGCTTTCAACATTCAAAGTCAGGTCACTCTCCATCCTGTAACCCTCCCAGCTCTCCCTGTTTGATCCCCATTGGTTATGTGGCCTTGGAAACTCTCCTCCCTTCTCTGAGCCTCTGTCTCCTCATCTGTAAAATAAGAGGGGTGGACCAAGCCAGTGCTGCCCAATAGAAATATAATGTGAGATGCATCTATAGTTTTAAAATTTCTAGTAGCTACATTGAAATATTAAAAAGAAATGTATGAAATTAATTCCAAGAAGTTATATCATTGAATGCAATTTAGGCGTGTAGTAAATATAAAAAATTTTAATGAGAACATTTTACATTTTTTTTTACAAAGTTTAAAACCTGGAATGTATTTTATACCCACAACACATGTCAGCCACACTCACATGCTCAATGTACGTGGAATGTGGAATGGAACGGGGACCCAACCTCTGATTCTGCATCTCTATGTACGTTTGTGTCAAGTGGCCACCATATTGGACAACACAGGATGAGAAGATCCTAACGTCCCTTATCATTCAGGTGACTTCTAACCTCATGATAACTCCTCTGTGTGTACCTGCCACCAGACCTTCCATCACCAGCTCTGGCTACCTGCTCACCAGGAGATGCAATGCCACTTCCTGCCCTGCCAAGCTCCCCAGACAGTGCTTCATCACCCAGGGCTGACCCTGGTGCTCCCTGGATATGACATTTGGCCTGCCTGCACTTCCAAACCACAGGGGATCTTGGTCCAGTGCCTACTTCCGTCCAATGTGCGAGTTTTGATTTCCAAATCCAGGAAATTCTGAGACAGCCACTAGGCCCACAAACCTAGGGAAAAGACTAAAGAGAATTGGAAGCCCCC
The DNA here is from genome assembly GCA_024291935.2 of Okapia johnstoni. Classification (NCBI taxonomy): domain Eukaryota; kingdom Metazoa; phylum Chordata; class Mammalia; order Artiodactyla; family Giraffidae; genus Okapia; species Okapia johnstoni. The sequence continues at coordinate 39,675,591 of CM044314.1, read as the reverse complement.
ATACATGGCAGTCTTTCTCTCAAGCATCTGTGAGCATTTGCATCATGCCTAGCACGAGGCCAGCACTATGCCAAGTCTGGGGACACTAAAAAAGCTAGATGATAGTCAAGTCTTCCCTTTAGACCTGACCCTGATGTGCATGTGGTAAACAGCTGAAGGATGACATGAAACGATATACACTAACTTTAGTTAGTTGAATTGGATCCGTACCATCGGAAGTCATGTTAGCTGGGGGTCTCAGCAGGAAACAGATGGCACACTCAAGCTGGATAATTGAGGAGAGTTTAATGAGAGTGCTGTTTTAAAATATGTGGGAAGGGATTAGGACAAACCACAAGGGATAACTTGTATCACTTCCCTAGACCTGAAGAGTTTGGGGAAGGAGACACTGAGAAAGCAAAGAGGACCACTGTGTGAGAAGGTCCTCTTAACAAAATCTGCAACAACTGGAGGCAACCCCACAGGGAATATATACTCCTAGCTCACTCTCCTCCCACTCTTGCATCTTCTGTTGGTTCATCCCATTGGCTAAACCCAACCTGAAGCCAAAGGGAAGGGGATCCAGGTAGGTCACCCTCCCAGCACAGAGCAGGGTAGGGTAGAGATGGAAAGACCAGTAAAGGATTTCCAGCCAGGGAACCAGGATGCAAGCATCACAGATGGTAAGTGCAAGGGACATCAGGGAAGTTGCAGGGGTAGGGGCCAGTTCTGAGGGAGACAGGAATAAGCCTGGGTCCTAGCAGAAGAGTGGGCTTTAGGAAGCTAAGGGAGGAGAACCCTTTGGCTTAGACGGCAGAGTCAAGGGCAGGTGCACTGAGCAAACTCAAACAGCCGGAAGTGAGTTGTCCCCCAGGGTCAGGATAAACTTCTCCAGGGACCTAAAACTACTCCTTCCCTCACCAGCTCCAAGATCACAAAATCCCAGGCTTCCTTCCTGGAAGGGCAAACTTGAACAAGGCCCCACACAGAGGGCAAGGCCTTAGTAGGGCGGAGAAAATGGATAACAGTTGATGTTTGATACTCTCGTGGTGAGGTCTGAGGCAAAGCAGACTATGCGCTTCATGGTCTAACGCAGAAGGGTACATGGTTCTAGTCTGTAGATGAAACCTGAGAGTAAAGGTCTAATAGGAATCAGAGTAACAACTAGAATAGTCCTGAGCATGAGTATGGTACCTTGCATGAGGTCTTCACGTAGATTGTCTTAACAGCGATAAGAGGGAACAGAAGAAGTTGGAGAGACAAGTAACAAGCACAATGAATACCAAATATGTGCTAGACATTGTATACATGGCATCATACACTATATGTGTTCATAGTTCCATTCTTCCCATTATACAGAGAAGGATACTAAGGATCAAAGGGGATAAGCAATTTGTCCAAGACTGAAAAGTCATGAAGTGGAATGGGACCAAGACACAAACTCTGATTCTACATCTCTGTGTACTTACCACACTCATAAAATAAAGAGAGGGCCATGCAAGTCAGCATCAAATAGGCTCTGGACACTAATTGCTTTACAAGAGGTCAGAGCACTGAGTGATTAAGACACCACTGTTACAAGGGTCAGGACAGAATTTGGGCTACAGACAGTACGTTCTGGAGCTCAGAGAATGGTAGCCTGAAAGAGCAGATGAGAGGATATCACAGGGTGGATGCAGGACATGAGCTGAGATCTTTGTGCACCCAAGTCAGGTCTCCATGGAGACCAAACTCCCATCTCCGGGAGCTGCGACCCACCCTCTTCCTAGCACTCACAATCCAAATTTCCATACCATGCAGTCAGACAGCCCAAAAGCAAAATTTCAAGAGTACAGAAGACATATTGGGTTTAAATTTAAAGCCTGTGTACTCTGCCGGTCAACCAAGTGAAACGATGAGTAAGCTCTAAGTTACTACCCCAGCCACTGAGTGTGGAGCGAGGCCAGCACATACATGTTCTACCAAAGTTCATGACAACATTTTTACCTTAGTTATAAAAGAGAATGCTGTTTAGGTTGAACTTTCCTATTTGTAACCTCTTTGGCTTGAAAATGCAGGTCATCATTTCCTATCTGGGCTACGTCTACAAGAGACAAGAACCAGATGGGAAAGAGTGAGCTGATGTTCCTGGTGGATTCATGACTGAATTACCAAATATGGTTGGTCTGAGCCCATCTGATTTGGTATTTAAGTGGGTTTGGGGATTGGTGATGGCAGCAAGGGAAAAGAGAATAAATGGATCAAAGGACAGCTCCTATAAGGCACTAAGAAGGTGCAGTCAACTCATGGCTTTGGATGGGCTGGAAAAGACATCTTGCTTGCCTCTGAATCACCTGGAGAGCCCTGAAGTAGTACCAGTGCCTGGACCCTATCCACAGAGATTCCAGTTTTGTGATCTGAGATGGGGCTAGAAATTAATAGGGTTTTTTTCTCCTTTTTTTTTTAAATCAAAGTACAGTTGGTACAAAGTATTATATAAGTTATGGTTGTACAATATAGTGATTCACAATTTTAAAAGGTTATACTCCATTTACAGTTATTATAAAATATTGGCTATATTCCCTGTGCTATATAACATATTCTTGCAGCTTACTTTATACCTAACAATCTGTACCTCTTAATCCTTTAACCTTATACTGCCCCTCCCCACTTCCCTCTCCCCATAGGTAACTGCTATGAGTCTGTTTCTTTTTTGTTATATTCACTAGCTTGTTGTATTTTTTAGATTCCACATATAAGTGATATCATACAATATTTGTCTTCCTCTGACTTATTTCACTTTAGCATGCTGCTGCTAAGTCACTCCAGTCGTGTCCGACTCTATGCGACCCCATAGACGGCAGCCCACCAGGCTCCGCTGTCCCTGGGATTCTCCAGGCAAGAACACTGGAGTGGGTTGCCATTTCCTTCTCCAATGCATGAAAGTGAAAAGTGAAAGTGAAGCCACTCAGTCGTGTCCGACTCTGCGCAACCCCATGGACTGCAGCCTACCAGGCTCCTCCATCCATGGGATTTTCCAGGCAAGAGTACTGGAGTGGAGTGCCATTGCCTTCTCCGTCACTTTAGCATAATACCCTCCAAATCCATCCATGTTGTTTCAAATAGCACAATATTATGGTGAATAGCATTCCATTGTGTGTGTGTATATATCACATTTTCTTATATATATATATATGAAATACATATGTACACTGCAGTTGCTTTACCCATTCATCTGTTGATGGACACTTAGGTTGCTTCCATATCTTGGCAATTGTAAATAATGCTGCTGTGAACATTGGGGTGCATGTATCTTTTCGAATTAGTGTTTTGGGGTTTTTCCAGTATATTCCCAGCAGTGGAACTGCTGTGTCATAAGGTAGTTCTATTTTTAGTTTTTTAAGAAACCTCCATACTGTTTTCCACAGTGGTTGTACCAATTTACATTCCTTCCAACAGTGTATGTGCTCAGTCATTCAGTCGTATCCGACTCTGTGTGACCCCATGGACTGCAGCCCTCCGGGATCCTCTGTCCACGGGCTTCTCCAGGTAAGAATACTGGAGTGGGTTCCCATTTCCTTCTCCAGGGAACAGCGTATGAGGATTCCCTTTTCTCCACATTCTCACCAACTTTTGTTATTTGTGTTCTCTTTGATAATAACCATTTTGACAGGTGGGAGATGATATCTCACATGGTTTTGATTTACATTTCCTGATGGTTAGTGATGTTGAACATCTTTTTCTGTGCCTGGAAATTAATGCTTCTTAAAGGCACTTCAAGTGCAGGCAGAGTGGAAAAACACTGATATAAATCTAACTCCATCCTCTCTGAAGCCCCACCTCCTTTTTCCTTACTCCCCAGTTTCTGGGGCATCAGCAGGAGGCAGTATGTGATAAAGCAGCCCTCTGGATCACTGCTCTCTGAGCAGCAGGGTGACCAACTGTCCCAGTTTTAAAACTGAAAGTCCAGCATTCTGGGAAACCCCTCAGTGCCAGCAAACTTGGAGGCTGGTCACCCTACTTCCAGGGTTGCTAATCTCCCTGACCCTAACATCTCCCAACTCACTTACCCAGAGTAGGACACTGCCTTCCTCCTTGATCTTCCTGCTCATCCAAAGCCTCACAGACCATCTTGAGGACCCTAGGGCCCACCTGTCCCCATTTGGCCTCTACGTCTAATCCTGGATCCCTGGAGCTGCCCAGTTCTCTTGCTACTCCAGCCTCAGGTGTCCCACATATTTGAGAAGGGACCATCTGCTTGGCTGAGGCCATCTGCTTGGTGGTCCCTGGGTTGATTTGCCCCATATATGAAACTGCACCACTGGTGCTAATGTGTTCCTGCCTGCGGTCCTGGGGCTCTAAATCCAGGAGCCATTTACTAAGCAATGTTCATATTTATTTGTGAAATTATATGGACTTTTATAGCACACTTACAAAGATGAATAAATCCCTGCTCGTGTGGCCCAATTTGTTGTTCCAACCTGACACTTTCATGTCATAATCACCTTTCTTTCAGCTGGTTATGGCCAAGGCTGTTAGGGATTTATTAGAAGCATTTTATAATGTGCTTTACAAGATGTTGTTGGAGGCTGTGGCTTTGTTTATGGAAGAGAGAGGGAAGGATGGAGGAAAGGAGGGTGGAGAGAGGGGCCCAGGTAACTTAGTGCTTCTGGGAGCATCATCCAGGGATGAATTTAATGAGAACTTTCCTTCCACCCCCATTCCCAGTCCCAGACGCTGCTCACCCACCATTTGAAAAACTTTGATCTCTCACTTCTTCAATATTATTGATTTTCAGAGATGGAAAAAAAAGAAGACACAGACATCAAGGAGATTTTAATATAAGACTGGGGTTGCAGGACCCTCCTTTGTACCCTCTGAAATATCAGAAAACTTTACTAGAAGTGACCTTCCAACTTTCTCTCCAAAGAAGGGAAAGGAGAAAGCAGGTGGGAAATCACCTTTGCCATAGCTTTCCAAGCCTTATCTGAGGGCTGCAAACGGCTCTCCTGGTGACCTGCTCATCCTTTTCTAGGGAGGTTTATGCTGAAGATGGTGGGGGGAGCTCAAATGGCCATCCCAGATCCACTTGATAAATTACCTACTGAGAGCCTTTAACTGAGGAGCTGAGATGTGCAAGTCGTGGTAGGCAGCTTCCGGGAGCTCGCCTGGGAGCAAGAAAGGGGTGTTTGCAAGCTATATATAGCTCCACATGTCTGTGCTTTCACGCAGACATTTGAAAAAATCTCCAGGAGTGGGCCTTCCCTGGTGGTCCAGTGGTTAAGGCTCAGTGCTTCCACTGCAGGGGGCATGGGTTCGATCCCTGGTTGAGGAAATAAGATCCCCTACTTTGGCCCATGGTAGAGCCAAAGTAAATAAATAAAAACTAGGACCTATCACAAAATACATAAAAGCTAGGACCTATCACAGAATAAATAAAAACTAGGACCAAACTCTGCTCTATGCTCTATAATGATTTATATGGGAAAAGAATCAAAAAAAAAAAAAGACTAGATATGTGTGTGGAACTGATTCACCTAGCTGTACAGCAGAAAGTAACACAACATTGTAAATCAAGTATACTCCAATAGAATAAAAAAAAAAGAAGAAGAAGAAGAAGCTCCAAGCAGCTAAAGTGGGAATGACAGTTTTGTGGGTCATAAGAAGGGTTTCATACACCTTTGAGCTAGAAAAATAAAGCTTTCTATGGATGGACAGGCTTTCCATCAAAGACTGCCTCATGCAGATGACTGTACAAAGGTTTGGAGGTCATCACTCTCTCCCCACCTTGCTGTTCAGCTCTGCCAGGTACCAGAGGCTTTACTAAGGCTGGAAGACCATGGCAAGCAAGGCAGGTAAGGGCAAGAGTCTAGGGGCATTTCCCTGGGACCTGGAGGCTACCAGGCAAAGACCAGAGAAGATTACAGTGAGTCTAAAAGTCCGTCTGATGAGCAGAAATGGGCTCAAAACAAGACTGAAGAGGTGACCAAGAGCCAGGTAACTTTGGTAAAGTGTGCATACTTTATTCCAAGTAAAAAGGGAGGTATCTCATTTTGCATTTTTCAAAGATCCTTGGCCCAATGTCAGTGAGCACGCAGAACACCCAGACCTTTCTTTCTGATACAATTCTCCAATCAAAGCACTCCAGGACTCCTGGAGAAATTGCTGGTTCTTGGGCAGGGTCAGGGAGCATACAGAGGAGCCGATAGCATCTTGTAGATACAGGAAGTAAAAACTGCTCAAAAAACAAAGAGATGAGAGCGTGTCAAATGGGCGAAGGAGCCGACCTGAAGGAGCTCCCAAAGTCCAAAGCTAGAACAGCGTGAGACCCAAATGAACAACATCGTGCTGGATTATAATGCAAAGTATGAAATAAACTCCCATGACTCCATACTGACCTATATAAATGATGAATTATTAAGGGAATGAATGAATGAATGAGAAAAGACAAGTCTCCCATACAAAACCCCACATAATTCTGTAGATTATCTCACCCCCAAGAGATGCAATTCAATTCCCTCCTCCCCTGCCCCTTGAATGTGAGCTGTTCTTAGTGACTCCCTTCCAAAGAGTAGAATTCAGAAAGTGAGGAGAAAAAAGCAAGAGTCCAGCGGACAAACCTGGCAAACACTGCCTCAGGTGACCAGGGTCAGCGTCAATAGTGACACATTGCATTGCTAACATGTACCTTTCATGTGGGGTGATGGGAAAGGCACTTCACCCCCGTGGTCTTCCTCCCTAAAACTATGACTCCAGCCTATATTGTTGTTATTTAGTAGCTCAGTCATGCCCAACTCTTTGCGACCCCATGGACTGTAGCCTACCAGGCTCCTCTGTCCATGGGATTTCCCTGGTAGAGCGTAAATGGAATTTCCCACCAGTTGGATCTGGGTTACCTGGGGCTATCGGGCAGCCAGAGCTGTGGGGTCATTTTGGGTGGGTTGCTCCAAGCTGTGCTCCTCACTCTTGGAGATATAGCTTTATAGGATGATGAAGATTAAATGCAATGACCCTGGTCATCAGAGCACAGTGCTTCGTACACTGATAAGCATTCATCATGTGCAGTGTTATCCAGGAAGCTGTTAGATAGCCACTCATTGCAGAGCACAGGAAAGGGTCACAACTAGAGATAGGGGACTTGGGGAAGCATGAGGTGCTCTTCATGGGGACCAGGAGGGTCATCAGAGTGGGCAGAGCCAAAGCCATCAGGAATCTTCCAGAGGACTCAGCTCAGGGGCTGCCACTTCCAAGAAGCCAGGTACATAAATGCCCCTTCTTGGTGTCCACACTGCCAGGAGACATGAGCCTTCAGGACAATTCCAAAGTGCTGACCTGTCTGCTGATCTGATTTCCCCATAACCTGTGAGAGGGACAGGAATTTGCAGCAGCCTTGGAGTTTCATAAGGTAGTGAGATCCTTCCAATCAGATAGAAGAAGCTTCGTGTTTTTTCTGCAGGTCAGTGGTTTTTTAATAATTCTCTACAGACCTAAAACACCCAAGAAAACTCTTCAAGGGCAAACGCAGGGCCTCATTCATCTCTGTTTACCAAAAACCTGAGGCTGGGTTGTGTTATTAGTTCAAAGTAAGGTAGGAAGAGAGGGGGAGAGGTAGCGAGAGAAGGGAAGAGGCAGGGAAGAGAGAAGTGGGGAGGGGGAGGAAGAAAGGAGGGAAGGAAGGGAGAGAGGGAAGGATATGGGAAGGGAATGAATGAATGAGGGGAAAGAGTGTCTGGGTTTTTCCATCCTGAAGGAAGTATTTCATGTCCCCCCATCTGTTAAAAATAAACTGCTGAGTGCCTGGTCCCTCCAGTTATTTTCATCAGAGGGGGAACCAAGATTTAAGTCCCCTGCCAGGCTACCAGGCCAGCCTTGTACCTATTCCAACCTCCAGACTCTCGGAGACCAGGACCCCGACAGAAGCCACAGGAAATTCCTCTCTGCTTCCCCACCTGCATCAGCACCATCTCCCAAGGTCAGACAACAGCCATGGCCCTTCCCTCTGGGCCCTGGAAGGAGTCTGGAGCTTCCACGATCCACCACGGTTTATTCTCTTTGTGCATTTATATTGGGCTTGTCGTTATTTTCATTACGGCAATTTTTAATTTCCTCATCTTCTCTTTGGAAATGATGCCACGGGAAAATAGTTTGACTTTCATCAGATGCCTGGGTCTGTGGAGAACCAGAACAAGCCACTGAACCCTGCAAAGACAGATCATCCCTCAGCCTGACTGAAGATTCCACCTCCTCCCATAGCCCTGAGGCTGTCCCTATGTGTGCTCAGTCGTGTCCAACTCGCTGCAACCCCATAGACTATAGCCCACTAGGCTCCACTGTCCATGGGATTTCCCAGGCAAGAATACTGGAGTGGGTTGCCATGCCCTCCTCCAGGGGATCTTCCCCACCCAGGGGAAGATCTCCTGCATTGCAGGCAGACTTTTTACCACTGAGCCATGGGGGAGGCTGTCCCTGGCTTTCCCCAGGCATCCTATCACAAGATAGCTGGTCATGAGCAGGACTACATTTCAAGCTTTTCTAAAGAGCCTCCACACCCATTTTCAGAGCCCTCCTTGCTCAAATCTCATGATAGAAAGGAGACCAATGCTCTGAGCCCCATTTAACAGATGAGCAAACAGAGACATAGAGAGGGCTCTGCTTCCCAGGTTCAGGCTTGAGAAACACCCTGTCTTTCCTACTGCACTTTCACTCACTCTGGCTTCTCCTCCTTTCTTGTCTTCCCACCCAAAGAGGCTCCCAGAAACCTATATTTCAACCCTGGGAGGTCCCAATCTAGTGACCCCAAACCTCTCGAAAAATATGCACAGAATCGGGTGTGTAAACAAGACTCTCCAAAGAGACTCAAAAGGGCTAAGAACCATTATCCCATTCCCTACTTAGAAGTTGTGACATCAGCCCAAAGGGACAATCCCCATCAGTCATCCCCAGAGTGTGACCAGCACCACCAAGACTCCAGGCAGGGCTCCTTTGGGGGTCACGAAGCAGGAGCTGCCCCAGTGGTAGCTGTATTAAAATGTACCTGTGGGATTTTTTTAATTTTTTATCTATTTTTATTTTTGGCTAAGCTGGGTCTTCATTGCTCCATGCAGGCTTTCTCAAGTTGCAGCAAGCAGGTGCTACTCTTTACTTGCGGTACACAGGCTTCTCACTGCAGTGGCCTCTCTTGTTGCGAAGCACAGGCTTTAGGTGCCGGGGCTCAGTAGTTGTGGTGCTCGGGCTTAGTTGCTCCGAGGCATGTGAAATTTTCCCAGACCAGGTATGGAACCCATGTCCCCTGCATTGATAGGCAGATTCTTAACCACTGGACCACCAGGGAAGTCTGCCTGTGGGATTTTAACTTCTTGAGGAGACTGAATGATGACACAGAGAGCCTAATACCGTGGAAAGATTTCACTGTTACTCACAGTTTCCCCAGAAATGAGAGGCAGGCCACACATCCAGGACCACTCAGGGAAGCACCAGGGTTGTTCAGGAGGGGAAAGCCCAGGACACAGTCCCAACTGTGTATTTCATGGAGGAGGCCAGGCAGGCCAGGAGTGACTGCTGACGACTGGCTAGCTTGCATAATGTCAGCATGTGCTCAGCTATAGTGTGGTCTCTTGTTGTCTGGTACTTGGCCTTGGACTGAGGACAGGGGAATATTGGCTCAGTGGGTGAAAGCTAGATAAAAGAGGTGGCTGTGGTATGAACTTGGGCTTGGTTGGTTTGTACATGAAAGGTGCATTCAGAGGCACATTGCTCTATTATCTCTAGGAATCAGCCAGCCCTGAGAGGGGTGGTCTCCCCCCAGCCAGGGGGCGCCCAAGATGTCAAAGCATCACAAAATACAGAAAATTAAAAACCTGATTCATAAAGTAGTAGAGGGAGAATGGGATACAGGAAAGAAAGTCCTGACACTCGTATGCCCACAACCTCCACAAATATACAAAATAAACCACCACACTGGGCTCCAGCTGTCAGACCAGGGGAGCTCCATCTATTACCCTCTCCCCAAGCAGGAAGCTGCCCTTTCTACGTTGTTTTTGCTTCCCTTGTACGTTAAGTCGCTTCAGTCGTGTCCAACTCTGTGTGACCCCATGGACTGTCACCAGCCAAGCTCCTCTGTCCATGGAATTTTCCAGGCAAGAATACTGGAGTGGGTTGCCATTTCTTCTTCCAGGAAATCTTCCCCACCCAGGAATCAAACCCAGGTCTCCTGCATTGCAGGCAGATTCTTTATCGTCTGAGCCACCAGGGAAGCTGTTATTACCATTTTACCTTGATTTTACCCAGATTCGTGTGGAAGAGGCAAAGGGGACATGCAGAGAAAGATATGGGGCGATGTAAGCAATGGGTCCTGTCTTCCCCATGGACCCTTCAAAAGCCAGAAGTCCCCAGTAACAGGTCACCCTCACCCCATCCACTCTGAGACGCCACGTGTACTGGAGGACACACACAGTCTGGGTGGTGGGGCCAGAGCCTGTCACTGTCTCCCCCACAGAAGCCCCATGACATCTAGGAGACACAGTGGTGAGCCAGCTACTGGGTCTGTCTCACGGCATCTGGCGCCTCCTGCTCAGCTGCCTGGATGGGCAGGGTGGGAACAGCCATACACATGCTGGGAGACAGCCAACCCACCTTCCCTAAGAGCTGCAGCCACTCACTCACTCTCTGTGGCTCCAGGGGTCCCAGAGGCCCTGCTGCCTGTGTGCCTTCGTCTCGCCACTCCTGGGCACCTAATGCACACAATCCTCCCTTAGCTCTTTCCTTCAGCCTCAGGTTTTGCTCAAATGCTCACCTCACTGTATTCCTGATAAAACAAGGTTCCTTTCTTTATGCTGAGAAGGTGTAATGCGTATGTGCATACTAAGTTGCTCAGTCGTATTTGACTCTTTGTGACTCCATGGACTGTAGCCCACCAGGCTCCTCTGTCCATGGGATTTTTCAGGCAAGAATACTGGAGTGGATTGCCATTTTCTCCTCTGGGAGATCTTCCCAATCCAGGGATCGAACCTGCATCTCTTACATCTCCTGCACTAGCAGGCGAGTCCTTTACCACTAAAGCCACATGGGAAGCCCATGAGAAGGTGTAAACATCAAAGTAAAGCAAACTAGGGTGCAAATCTCATCTCCACAGTACCGTAGCAGGTTAGTACATGTCTCTGAGCCTCAACTTCCTCATCTGTAAAATGGGAATCATAAGATCTTTCTTGTAGGATTGTTGGCAATCAAATGAGACAGCATGCAACAGCTGACCACAGAGCAGATACCTCAAAAGAAGGTAACAGCATCCTTTATGTTCCTACCAGTTGAAGCACAGGTGCTGAGGGCCTTCAGAGTTGGGGGAGAGTGTGGCTAGATTTCTGAGGGAAGCAAGGGCTGCCCAGGGGCAAAAGGCCTGGATGGGAAGGCTGGGGGCCATATTCCCCTCCCCAGTTTGGCTGAAGATGTTCCCACTTCTGATCTCATCCAAGGAGACCTGCCCTCAGCAGGCTGGCCCACTTACATGCACGGGTTGGCCCTCCAACAATGCAGCTGGCCCAGACCCCAGAGGGAGCCCGAGACATTAGCTAGCCACACTGGCATCCAGACCATAAGTGCGTGTGTGTGTGCAATACAATCCAATGGGGTAATAATTAATCATCATCTTTGGCTGGCAGGTCGTACATCAGTAATGCAGAATGGATGATATAATTGCATGGTGTGCCTAATTATAGACTACAGTGAGGATAATAATAGGAGTAATTAACCTGGAAAACACTGAACACAAAGGGGATGTGTGGAGAGCCTGAAGGAGAGGGGCACTGCTGGCCTAAGTCACCAACAAGGAGCCTCTTGGCAGTGGGTTGCAGTGGCTCTCATACAGGGATAACACTCTGCTCACAGTAGGTCCACGGAGAAGCTGTTCTGGCCTCCTGGCTGAAAATACCAGCTGCTCGGGTGTCCCCGAGGTGGAGGCTGTCTCGTAAAGAATCCTGTTGGAAGTGGCAGCAGAACTGGAGACCTGCTGATACATGAGCATCCCTTTCTGTCACCAGCATCTTTCTTGATGCCTCCACCAAGGCTACGGCTTCCCAGGTGGCTCTAGCGGTAAAGAACCCGCCTGCCAATGCAGAAGATGTAAGAGACACAGGTTCAATCCCTGGATTCGGAAGATCCTCTGGAGGAGGGCATGACAACCCACTCCAGTATTCTTGCCTGGAGAATCACATGGATAGAAGAGCCTGGAGGGCTACAGTCCATAGGGTCACAAAGAGTCAGACACGGCTGAAATGACTTAGCACACACGTACCACCAAGGCCAGAGACCTGGGGCCGTGCTCCACATCTTGGCGATAAAAGAGCCGGCTGCCTGGTGAATACAGTTAAATCCCTGCACGGGCTCCAGAATGAAGCTCTTCCCCATTCCCTCATGGCATGTGCTCTCCCTGGCCCCGTCTGGGTGGCAGGCACTGTCATGGCACCTGCCGCCATGACCTGCTCCTGGCTGGTCATACGGGACCCCTTCAAGTGCACAGCTTTCAGTGCGGCCATCCGGTACCTCCACTCTCTTCCAGGGTCTTCATCACTCTAGTTTCCCCAGCAACAGGCAGCAAAGGGGCCCAGAAGTCCAGAGGTGCCCCATGCTTAGTAGTCACCTGGTTTCCTCTCCTTTGGAGGCCCTCCCGCTAGTCCTCCTTAGCACCCTCCGCAGGAAGCCTCCCTCTGGCCAAAGGGCAGATTTCTCACAGTTGCTCTGAGTACAGCCCGCTGCCCCAGCACACGTCCCAGGCCACTTCCAGTCTGTCAGCCTCTAACATTTCCCTGTTAGAGGCCATGCCCTAAGTGTAGAGACATCTCCCGCATCTTCTGTTTCTCAAAGAGTTTGGGGCACAGCATAGGTTTTCATTAAAACTTTATCAAATGAGTGAATGATTTACAAAATGCCCTTCCTGGATCCCCCACTACATACCAAACTTGGTAACTTTTCATTTAATCCTTGCAACAACCCTCCAAGGTATGTATAATTATACCTCTTCAGGAATTTATTATTAAGCCTTATCTAAGGAACCACAAAGCAGAGAAATTAATTTGTAGGAAACCTGGGTTCGATCCCTGGGTCAGGAAGATCCCTGGAGAAAGAACTGGCAACCCACTCTGGTATCCTTCCCTGGGAAGTCCCATGGTCAGAGGATCCTGGCAGGCTACAGTCTATGGGTTCACAAAGAGTCGGACACAACTGAGTGACTAACACACACACACACAAGGAACCATGAAGCAGAGGAATTAATTTAAGGTAATATAGCTGGAAAATAGCAAGGCTGGAATTTGAGCTGGGCTCTTCCCATTCCCCCAGCATCCTTTTTCACTGCACCCTGTTGTGGCAAAGATAGTTGGACTGGCCATTTCAGCTTCCATAGACTAGGGATGTGGTATCTGATGACAGCCACATCAGCAACAGATACTGCTACACCCAAAATGTGCCAGCCCTGGAGAACATTAAAAAGGTATTTGCAGGTGGCCTCTTTTCAACAAGTTCAAACAGCACCCCAGTATGTGTTTGAGTTGAGACAGTGCTAGCTGCTATAACAGAGACCCAAGAATCTTAGGGGCTTCACTCTTTTTCTCTTAATGTCCAGTTGGCAGGCTGGATGGGAACTCTGCACTGCCCAGTTATTTAGGAACTCAGGCTGACACAGGGGCCTCCATCTTCAGTGTGGGATCCTGATTGTTCAGGTAGCCAAAGAGAGAAAGGGAGAGATGGGAGAGGGGGGTCACATGGAAGGGTTTGGGGATCTGGGAGCAGAAAGACTTTGCCACAGACCCCCTCTGCCAATGGGGACCCACGGCCTACTGAGCACCAGTGAATGAACACTGGGCTGCTCCTGGGGATACTTGGGCCCCCTCTCCCAGTGTCTCTTGATTTAGAACCTACTGCCAATTTTACTTACTACTATTGACAAGCAACTAAATTAAAGATTATGCCAAGTAATAAACTGTAAGTATAAAAAGGACATTGGTGATTCTAAGCAGAGCACATTGAACACTTTTGGGGGGACTTGATGAGACATAGCACTGCAAGTATTGTTAAATAAGATACAGTGAGACTCCTTACAGGGACTGGGTTTGGGGAACAGACTGGGAAGTGGTAGGAAGAATAATCACAAAAATCTAAAATTCTGCACTCATGTTGTTTTGCATGGGGCTTGGAGTTTTTGCTCCATTTTTTAAAAAACCCAAATTAGACTTCTTAGGTGATGTATCGTAGATGTGGTTAATGCAAAAAAGATGAAGGGGAACTCCAGTTAGCAGACCCATATTCAAAGACTGGCCTTTGACCCTCCATCGAAGGACTGGCAAATAAGTGCTCATTTATATACTTCAAGTTAAAATGCCTAAAATGCATACATATCATTTCATTTTCCTTTCTTTTTTTCTTTCTTTTTTTTCTACACGGTTTCAGCAATCTTTCGTGGGTTTTTTAGGGTGCTTTTTAAAAAAACTTTTTATTTTGTATTGAAGTATAACTGATTAACAATGTTGTGATAGTTCCAGGTGGACTGAAAAGGGACTCAGCCATACATATACATGTATCCATTCTTCCCCAAACTCCTCTCCCTTCCAGGCTGCCACATGACATTGAGCAGAGTTATCTGTGCTACACAGTAGGTCCTTGTTGGTTATCCATTTTAAACATAACAGTGTGTACATGTCCATCCCAAACTCTCTAACTATCCCTTCCCCCATCCTTCCCCCCAACAATCATACGCTTGCTCTCTAAGTCCCTGAGTCTGTTTCTGCTTCAGCAGTCTTTCTGGATTGACCTGCCAGTGCCTGTCACGTGAGCACATGCTCTGTCCTTGGAAGGACAGGCTCCCATGGGAAAACGTGGACCCAGAGAAGCCCATCCGACCATCCTATCTCCAACATCTGTAATGTCCAGCAGTCAGGGAGCCCAGTAACCACGCCCCAGGGCCCAGCCAATGGTGACAACTAAGGTCCACCTTGGGGCCCTCTTGACACATTACTTTCCTGTAGGAGCCACAAGTTTTCAAAGCATAGCCTCCTTCTCAAACAGTTAATACACTAATCCAAGGCCTTACCCCCCACTTAAGATCAGTGAATGCCCTTGGCATACTGCCTGGTGCAGCCTCGTGGGCACACTGTGCTGCCTTCCACTCTGCCTGCCGGCTCCAGGCCAGGCCCATGCACAGAAACACACACACCTGCTCTTCCATTTACTCAGTTGTTCCACAAGCTACTAGAATCAGAGCTTACCTGTGAAATGATGAAGACAGTCCCTGCCCACTGTCAAGTAGAGGAGACAGAAGAAAGTTATAAATACAATGTCATCAGGGCTGGAATAGATGATAAGTGAACAGAGAGGAGAGAATAACTCAGGTATTGATTGGTTAATGCTAAGCTCATAGTTGTGATCAGTCATGTGTGTGCACACAGGAACACAAACACACACACTGTTTTTCTGACCTGTAGTAGCTCTCAACAGCCTACAATGTGCTCAAGAGCAGAGAATTCTAATACTCCAAAAGAAAGTGAATTTGAGGGAATTACCTGGTGGTCCAGCAGATAGGATTCTGAACTTTCACTGGTGAGGGCCTGGGCTCAACCCCTGGTGAGGGAACTAAGATCCCATAAACCACAGAGCATGGCCAAAGAAAAATTTTTAGGTGAACATGAAAACTCCACGGCTGGGTTTGGAAATGCTTCCCTCTGGCACTGCCCACAGTTACTGGGAGGCAGGCAGAGCCGTGTCCTCAAGGCCAAGAAGCAGTCCCTTCCCCCCTCTGGAACACATGCAGAGGAGAGCAGGGAAACTCCAGGAGTTCCAGCCAACACCTCCACACAGCCAGCTCCCCAAAGAATCCCAGTCTGACCAGGGCCCTCCTCTGCAGGATACATGGTAGTGATTCTCTCGTCTGCAGGGCTGATGAAGTCTTCATCCCTTAGTTAGTGCAAACAGGGCTTCACGATTTGTCAGCTACTTCATCTCATCTCCCAGCATTTTGAACTCTAATTCCAATCCACTTTTACACACACATACGCCTCCCTGGGGGCTCAGACTTAGAATCTGCCTGCAATGCAGAAGACCTGGATTTGATCCCTGGTTGTGAAGATGCCCTGGAAAAGGGAATGGCACCCACTGCAGTATTCTTGCCTGGAGAATGCCATAGACAGAGGAGCCTAGTGGGCTATAGTCCATGGGATCACAAAGAGTCAGACAGGACTGAACGACTCTCACTCTCACTTTTCACACATACCTTGACCTGATCCATGCTTCTGTTATACAATTCCCCATGCCAGGTAGTTTTTTGTTCCTTTGTTTTGTATCTTTGATTTGGTCCTGGCAAACTGTTACTCACTCTTGGAGATTCAACTCCAACACCACATTTTTTTTTTAGGTGTGCATTACTTTATTTTTTTAATTTTCATTTTATTTTGGAGTAGGGTGGCCTAGTGGCAAAGAATCAGCCTGCCAATGCAGGAGACACAAGAGACGCGGGTTCAATCCCTGGGTAGGGAAGATCCCCTGGAGGAGGAAATGGCAGCCCACTCCAGTATTCTTGCCTGAAGAATCCCATGGACAGAGGAGCCAGGCAGGCTACTGTCCATGGGATCACAAAGAAGTCGGACATGACTGAGTACTGAGCACACGCATGCACAGTTTATTAACAATGTTGCTTCATTTCAGGTGTACAACACAGTGAATGTGTTGTATATACTATATATATATATATATATATATATATATATATATATTCTTTTTCAGATTCTTTTCCCATTTAAGTTGTTACGGAGTATTGAGCAGAGTTCCCTGTGCTATACAGTAGGTCCTTGTTGGTTATCTATTTTAAATATAGCAGTGAGTACATGTCAATCCCAAACTCCCAGCATATTCCTCCATCTCTTCTGGCAGGGCTTCCTGAAGCCCCAGCCCCTCCACGTGCTCCAATCAAATCCAGTGCCTATGCTCCCTTGTTATTCACCATATTATATGAATATCTATTCATATAGTCCTAGAGGACTTGGTCCCTCTCACCCCCCAGCAACACATAGCCCACCCCCAGCTCATGATCAGTGCTTAATAAATATCTGTCATCTGAGGCAGACAGCCTAAGGTGACCTCCACGCCATGTCCTCCACGGCATGAAATCTGCTACACGGAAGGGCAGATTGTAACGAATATCACTGGGGAGCATTCCCTCTGGTTTGAGAGTGAAAGCAAGAGTTTGAGCACCCCCAACAAATGCATCCTGACCTACTGACCTGAATACACTGGTTGCTTGGTAGGCAGAGCTTAGAGAAAAGGATGGAGTCAGATTACCACAGCTTGATGGTAAACTCTCACCATGGCCTCTATTCTGTTGGTCTCTTTCCCTGCTTACTCACTTTCAGTCTTGAATTGCTTCCCAAGGAGGGAGAAGCACATGTGCTGTCCAGCTGCCACAACCATTCAGTCCTCTATGCAAGTGTGTCTCATTGTATATTAATAAATCAACACTCTGGCTTATCAGTAAGAATGTTGTGAGTTGAGCAAGTGGAAATCAGTTTGCCTGGGCCTGATGCCCCCTGGAGAAATGAAGACACAGAGCTTCCAATCTCAGAACAGAGGACCAGGGCTACCCACTGTTGCCCACAAGGCAGGCTGCCCAGCACTGACCAATTCCCACTTCTGTACTATTCCCATATCACGTACCAACTCTGTGAATAATCTCAGAACTCCTGACTCAAAGTCAACCAATGCATCAGTCAAAAAGGGGATCATTCATCATAAAGTGTTTAAAATAAAAGAGGGCCTCGGGATCTTCCAGCAAAACCTTGGCATTTCACCACAAAGAAATGTAAGGGGATGACTGCAATGAATCCCAATCCATCTGGGGAGTGAGAAGAACGTAAGAGAAGTCTGCCAATGGCCAACTCATATGGACATATGGCAAAAACGTCACAATGTTGTAAAGTAATTATCTGCCAACTAAAATAAATAAATAAATTTTAAAAGAAACTGAAAACAAAGAGGATAAGAGAAGTCTATTCATCTGAGGAGCTTATAGAGGAGTGTGAAAGTTATGTGTTATCACAGAACCAAATAGGTAGGGGACCAAATTCCAGTTTTGTCACCTACTAGTTAGTTGTATTGGAGAAGGCAATGGCAACCCACTCCAGTACTCTTGCCTGGGAAATCCCATGGATGGAGGAGCCTGGTAGGCTGTAGTCCATGGGGTTGCGAAGAGTCAGACACGACTGAGCGACTTCACTTTCACTTTTCACTTTTCACTTTCATGCACTGGAGAAGGAAATGGCAACCCACTCTAGTATTCTTGCCAGGAGAATCCCAGGGACAGGGAAACCTGGTGGGCTGCCATCTATGGGGTAGCACAGAGTCGGACACGACTTATGCGACTTAGCAGTAGCAGCAGCAGTTAGTTGTATGGCCTTGAGTGAGTTAAAGAACATCCTCCAAGCATCTATTTATTTTTTGGCGGGGTGGGGGGAGGGTGTTTCATGTCTTTATGAATTTTAACTTTGTATTGTGATAAAATACAAAACAGAAAAATGCACATGTCATGAGAGTACAGTTCACTGAATTTGGAGCATCTGTTTCTTTACCCGTAAAATGAAATGAATAATATCTATTTCCCAGAGCCATATTTAGTTGAGATATTGTATATTAATTGAGATATCAATTAATAGTTAATTGAGGTATCACATGCCTCATATATATAGAAGGTGTTCAATAACAGTTTCTTTACATGAACCAAAGAATAGAATGAGGACATAATTAAGGGCTAAACTGTGATGTGCCCTCTAAGTACGGTTAAAAGTTCTAAAAAGAGGAAACACCCATTTGGGGCTTTATCTAGAGCAAATAATGGATTTACAGAGTGGTTCATACTGGTCCCCTCTGGAGTTATTTGACACCCATTAAAAAAACATCCCAAGCTCCCCTGGGTCCTACAATCAAACAAACTGTTCCATAGTTCACCCCTCTCACCCTGCTATAGGTTGAATAGCATCCTCTCAAAATCCGTAAGCTGAAGTTCTAAACTCCCAGTATCTCAGAATGTGATCTTATTGGGGAATAAAGTCTTTCCATATAGAATTAAGATGAAGTCATACTGGAGTAATCCAATATTACCAGTGTCCTTTAAAAAGGCAAAAAATTGGACAAAGACACTCACACGGAGAAAACGCCCTGTGAAGGTCAGAGTTATGCTGCCACAGGCTCAGAAATGGCCTGCAGCTGGGAAAGAATGGAAGCTTGGAACGAGTCCCTCCCCAGGACCTTCAGAGGGAGCATGGCCCTACCAACACCTCGTTCTCAGATTCCCAGCCTCCAAAACTGTGAGGCTAATTTATGTTGGGTTAAGCCAATCAGGTTTTAGTACTTGGTTATGACAGCACTAAGAAATCGATGCCCAGGTCATGCCTACCATCACCATTGCCATGGTGCCATAAGGGGCACTAAACTCAAGCCAATGGGGAACCTGAGGGAACTTACACTTACTCTCTCAGCTTAGGACTACAAACTAAGAAAGCTCCCAGCCCTCCAAGAGCTCTGGTCTTCTCTTCCCATCTGCCAGGAGGAGGGTAGGCAACAGCCTGGATTTCAGGTCCACGAATCCTGAAGACAGATGCAAAGACAGCCATGGCAACAGGTAAACAGAATGGCTCAGGTCGCAGAATGGCTCAGGTAGACAGCATCCTCAAGGTCTCCAGTCCTGACTGGTTCTAAAACCCGCTACAACCTCCCTTCCCATGGCTCTCGGGCCTCTGCTTAAGAACAGAGAAGTGTGGGAAGTGTATTAAGTTCAGGGTTCCTTAAAAAGAAAAGCTTTGATCATTGCAAAGTTCTTCCTATAAATAAGCTAAATCCAATTCTTTCTTCCTATAACTTCCATCCCTTAGCCTAATATCTCTGCCCTCTGGGGTCATGTGGAAAAAAAAAGGAAAACTCCAACCCCACATTGTCTTGGCAGTTCTTCCGGCACTTGAGGACATTGACCGTGTGCCTCCCCATCCTCTCTTTTCTTGGCAAAACATCTCTGTCTGCTCACCATCTCCTCCATATAAGACAGGTGCCGACTGTTCACATATTGTGGGAGTCCATGTGTCCTGATCACTGTTTCTTTCAGTTTGGGGCTTTACAGTTGGGTTTGTCAGGTCATGTGACCCTCCCCCATCTCTTTTTCCAGCCATGATGCTTCTCTGATGAGAGGCTACTACATGCTGGGCCAGGGGATGGGTGTATTAAGAGGATTAAGACATGGTGTCATCCAGACTGCAAGCTCTTAGCAAGCAGGGTGACCCCGACTATCCACACAAAAAGAACACTTAACTCAAACTGGCAATAAGGGCAAGTTAAAGAGAGAAGAAAATAAAGTACCCTCCAATATTGATGTCAGACTCCCAGAAAGCTCAGTTAAGCATAAGATGATTGTCCCCAAAAGAGGAAGAAAGAGAAATCCGAACTGACCTGAAAACAACCCCTGACCTCATTTGAAGGCTCCTTTATTTTTAATCCAATACCCAGGAACCCTTCTCAGGGTGTAAATTCCCTGAAAAGCCAAATCTTTCCAGGACATGAAACTGTTGGCTGCCCTTTTGAGGGCTGAGAGCAAAGAGCTCCAAAATTTATGCACTACATTAAGCGAGATGCCTGGTATCCAACTAGGTTAAATTGCTTTCTATATTTAAATTGCCTGCTAGCTGGTTAGATGTGGGAGCCACAGCTGTGAAATGGATAGTTCCAGCCAGTAAATAGAAAGGAATAAATCCTAATGGATTAATCTGTTATAATTAGACAATTCTGTATGACTTTGACATGGAGCCCAACTCCTCCAGAAAGAGGAGAAGGGGAGGGGTGACCCTCAGGTGTGGGGGACAGGAGGCAAGAGAAGAGCGAGAAGAGGAAAGGGGTGTCTGAGGAGCAGAGGAAGGCTGTCAACCACAAGCCAGGAACACCTAAGAGTTAAGATGGGTGGATAGAAGGTATGAATAAAGTATCTCTTTCCACAAAAGAAATTCACACCTAAACCAGAGGGTTAAATTATAAGAAAGGAAATATAATTTATTCTTGCACAACACAAGTTTGAACTTCACAGATCCACTTACATGCCAATTTCTTTTTTCAATAAATATGTTGTCTGTCCTAGGTTTCGCAGCCGCCGGCACTTCCCTGTCCAAGGGTGCTTCCGCATCCGCGAGTTCAACCAACAGCAGATCACCTATCACTATGTTTACACTCCGAGGTTGGTTGAATCTGTAAATACTGGAGGGCTGACTATGGGATTTGAGTATCCATGGAGCTCCTTGTCCCCCTGCCCCCCAAGAGCCAGGAAATCATACTTGGGCACCGTATTTGGCAATTGGATGCTGCATTTTGCCAGCTTCAAGGTGTGTAGCCTCACATGTACAATACTGTCCTCCTGCATCAAAGCAAATCAAATATCTTCTTATCACCCATCTGCCCAGAGCTATGCAAAACTACAAATCCAAAGTCAGATAAATAATCAGAAATTAAGACAGCAGGAGTAAGACATGAACAGCATGAAAAGATCTAGAAATGGAGGTGACCTGCTTCAGGTATCCTGTGTGAGCAACCCTGGGCCTCTGGGCAGTGTGCCTCAATAAAGGGACCCCATGTGGGACCCCCAGTAGAGGGGATGGGGTCAAAGGTGAGAGTGGATGGTGACAAGCTGCATCCAGCGTCTCTCTCCTCTCTTTCACCTCTGTGCCTTGCTTCCATCTTCCCCAGGTGCCAGGAAGGCCACCTTAATCCTGTACAAACAAAGTTGGAATAAAACTTGAATAGGGATAGAAGATCAATGAATGGGAAAACAGAATATTGTAAAAGATATTCTGTTCTTCATGTGTTAATTTATAAACTTAGCGCGACTATAATTAAAATTGCAAGGGGATTTATTCCTTTAAGCTTAACTAAGTGATTCCAGTGGTCATCTGGAAAAATCAACATGCAATAATTTTCCAAGAACATTAGAAAAAGAGGAACTCCCAGTGGCAAATATTAAAAGAGGGATCAAGTGGCATGGAACTGATATAAGGATCAACACATTGTTTATAGAAAGTTCAAGTGTAAGTAAATATACACACATATATGAATTATTTTAAATATTAGACATTACCACTAATCTGTCAGCAAAGGTTAGCATTAACATTTGGTTAATTTATTTAATTTTTTTAAAAAATTTATCATTGAAATTAATTCCAGATGGATGGACTGTGTAACTCATAAATCATAGTGAAATCATAAATAAATAGAAAACAGAAGTAAAAATTTAATTTATCTTAGGGTAGAAAAGACTGTCTAAGCATAAATAGGATTGAGAAAATATTCTATGCACAAAATTATAGCTTGTGCATGTCAAAATCCCTGTAATAAACAAACAGGCAAATGATATATTGAAATAAAATAAGGATATATTAATAATTAAGCAATCCTTTCTACATTATATAGAGCACTCATATTCACTTTCACTTTTCACTTTCATGCATTGGAGAAGGAAATGGCAACCCACTCCGGTGTTTTTGCCTGGAGAATCCCAGGGACGGAGGAGCCTGGTGGGTTGCCGTCTATGGGGTCGCACAGAGTCGGACGCAACTGACTCGACTTAGCAGCAGCAGCAGCATATTTAAAACTAAAAACACATCAGTTAAAAATAGGCAAAGGATTTAGATTTTTCCATAAAAATACAAATGGCCATGAAATGTTTTTAATAGTAATATCTAGTGCCATAAATTGATCATGCTCAATTAGTACTGATAGGGAGTATAAATTGATTAAAACACAAAATAAAGCAAAACACACACACAAATGTTCTGGAAAGAACTTGACAGTATGTATTAATAGCAGGAATCTTACTTCTAGGAATGTGTCCTAAATAATCAGAGATATAGGCAAAGATTTACGAACAGTGTTTTTTTATGGCAGTATTATAAGAACCAAAAACTGAAAATAATCCGTAAGACCACTAGACACTGGCTTTTAAAAAAGCTATAGTGTGTATAGTGTGTGCACAAAGTAGATGATTACAACCATTCAAGATCAATGGCATCGGAAAAGCCTCAAAATATAATCTTAAATTTTTAAATATCAGAACACAGACCAGAAATGTAGTAAGTATGGAGTTTTGTTTTTTAAAAATGTATATTTACATAGGAAAAAAAGACTGAAAGGAATTCTTTAAAATGTTCTTTATGGTCATCTGAATGGTAGGATTGAGGTTATTTAATTTTTATCTTTATATCATTCTGTATTTTTCAAATGTTCTATACTGAATGTATTTCCTCTTGATAATTAGAAATTTAAAGCAATCAAGCTTACTTAGAAAAGATTAGTTCTCCAGTGTTCCAGAAAAAGGCAAAAGGTCAGAAAATGGTTCTGAAATCACTCTGATGCTTCCTCCTGCGGCACTAAATGGAGTACCCAGGCTTTAACTGGGACTGACAGCAGGATTATTTATAAGAATGGCCAGCCTGCCACTCACTCACCTGAGAGGAGCCCCTGCTGATCCCCTCCTGCCCTAAATAAATCAGACCAGCAAGCCAAGCCTCACTGCCTGCGCTTATCCATGTAAATTAGCTTGATTTGATGTTCATAATTGCTCTCCTCTACTGCCACATGCATGTGTGCATGCACACACACAGAGACACATACACATACCTGCTGCCTCCTCTGAAGTGGCCGGCACCCACCGAGCTGTCACCATGCCCAGCTTTCCCAGTTCAAGCCCTCAGCCAGGCCCCCTCTCAGGCTCTCCCACACACTCCATCACAGCATTACTGAGTTACTGCCCACTCCCATGCCCATCTGCCAATCCACATCCTACCTTGAATGCAAGTAAGTGCCTCTACAATTCCCAGCCAAAACCACATGAGGACCTGCTCTGTGTCACCATTGTGCACCAGGGACAGAAACAGAGAGGGCAGGAGTCACTGCCCATGAGGAGGTAGACATCCAGTGTAGCAGACACACAGATAATGAGATCATTTGAAGCTAATGAGCAAAGTGCTATAAAGGAGAGAGATGCTGGATGTTAAGTGATCATGGAGGACTTCCTGGAAGCGGTGGCA
This sequence comes from Okapia johnstoni, assembly GCA_024291935.2. Classification (NCBI taxonomy): domain Eukaryota; kingdom Metazoa; phylum Chordata; class Mammalia; order Artiodactyla; family Giraffidae; genus Okapia; species Okapia johnstoni. The sequence continues at coordinate 39,651,550 of CM044314.1, read as the reverse complement.
CCTGTGCTGAGTCTAACGTGTTTAGACTAAACAGTCACCCTTTGTGACCCCATGGACTGTAGCCCACCAGGCCCCTCTGTCCATGGGATTCTCCAGGCAAGAATACTGGAGTGGGTTGCCATTTCCTTCTCCAGAGGATCTTCCCTACCCATGGATCAAACCCAGGTCTCCTGCATTGCAGGCAGATTCTTTACCATCCGAGCCACCCGGGAAGCCCAGATTGTGTAAAAATCAAGCAGAGATAGTGGGAGAGAGTTGAGGAGAGTAAATGAAAGCCCAAAAGTGCAACGCCGTTAAAGCAATAGGAAGCCCCAAGCTGGAAGTTAAGCATTCAAGGAATTGAAAGAGGACGGAAATGAAGGAAGAAGAAAAATGAGATGGGAACATCAAACAGAGACCAAGTCATCAAAAGCATCATGTTCTTTGCCAAGAGCTGAGTATGGTCTAGGACCTCCACACAGCTGTCTCCCTTTTGCCTGCCCCCACTAGTCTGCCCAAGAGCAGTTCTTGGACTTCAAGCAGCTGAGCATCAGACATGCACCTCACCCAGCTGGCTCAAGGAAAACAACTCTGGGGTCTGGCAGGATTCCCTGGATCCCCCCTCTGTCTGCAGTCCTGACTTATGACTCCCTCGGACCTCACTTGCTTCTGGCAAGAATACTGGAGTGGGTTGCCATTTCCTTCTCCAAGGGATCTTCCCAACCCTGGGATCAAACCTGGGTCTCCTGCATTACAGGCAGATACTCTACCGTCTAAGCCACCAGGGAAGTAGCTGGATCAAAAACATTCTAGCAGAAATTATAGTAGAAGAGTTTCAAATGTGAAATAGGCAAAGATTTTCTAAACAGTTTACAAAATGTACAAACTATAAAGGAAATACTGATTACATTACAAATAAGGACTTCTCAAAGGAAAAATTGTTGAGAAAGTGAAAGGCAGTCCAGAGTGGAAAACAATATTTGCATTTTATATAATCAACAAAGGAATTGTGCCAGGAATACATAAGGAATTCCCAAAACCAAGAAGAGAAAGAAAGAGAGGCCACCCATTTTATTTAATGGGCAAAAGACTTGAACAGGCATTTTACAAAAAATAAACACATCCAAATGGCGAATAAACACATAAAACCCTGCTCAATCTTATTAGTCATCAGGGAAACGCAGATTAAAACCACAATGAGACATTACTGTATCCCAGGCAGAATGGCTAAAATGAAAAAAACAGACAATTTCAAACGTAAATAATGATGTGGAACTGGAGGAAACTGGTATGAAAACTGTGTAAAACTGCTTAGCAGTATCTATTAAAACAAAGTGTATTTGCGTATCCTATGACCTAGAAATTTCACACTTTACATCCATCGAGGGAGAGTGAATTGTCACAATGTGCAGCATCATGAATTTATATCATCATTTCGAGAGAGGACATCAGGCAAAAAGACCACATTCCTTATGATTGCGTTACACAGAGTTTTAAAGCAGACAAAGACTAAAGACTAATCCTTGGTGTTCTAATGCAACTTCATGGCGACTTTTGGGAAGATCCACGAGGTGACTTCTGTGTACCTGCTCACAGTGGTCAATTTCTGAATTTGGATGATGGTTAATCGAAAGTATTCACTGTGTCAGACTTTGTTGTTGTTGCTGTTCAGTCTCTGAGTCGTGTCCAACTCTTTGCGAGTGAACTGTAGCATGCCAGGCTTCCTTGTCTTTCACTGTCTCCTGGAGTTTGTTCAAACTCATGTCCATTGAGTCAGTGATGCCATCCAACCATCTCATCTTCTGTTGTCTCCTTCTCCTCATGCCCTCAATCTTTGCCAGCATTAGGGCCTTTTCCAATAAGTCAGCTCTTCACATCAGGTGGCCAAAGGATTGGAGCTTCAGCTTCAGTCCTTGCAATAAATATTCAGGATTGATTTCCTTTAGGATTGACTGGTTTGATCTCCTTGCTGTCCAATAGACTCTCATGAGTCTTCTCCAGCACCTCAACTCAAAAGCATCAATTCTTTGGCATTCAACCATCTTCATGGTCCAACTCTCACATTCATACACGACTACTGGAAAACCCATAGCTCTGACTAGACGGACCTTTGTCCGCAAAGTGATGTCTCTGCTTTTCAACACACTGTCTAGGTTTGTCAGACTTTACTGTTCTCATTCTCCTTGGAAGTAAAGCCCGAGATGGGCTTTCTATGGGGCTCCGGGCATCACCAAGAGCATCCACCACATCCATCTACCTCTGCACTCATGGTCTGTGCACCTGTCATAGGGTATCTTTGGGTATCTTTCAGGGTAGGGTATCTTTCAGCCCCATGGTTTATAGTGGTGGGTGGGGAAAGCTTGGGAACCAACCCGAAATTCTCATCTGTTCACATCATGCATCCAATTCACACTTTTGTGATTAAAGATAGATCAGGAATCTGACCACTTCTCACCACCTCAATGGCTCAGGAAGAGCCTCCCCACCCGGATTACTGCCTTTACCTCATTACAAAGCTCCCAGCTTCCATTCTTGCCATCCACAGTAGTCACAATACACTGGGTAGAAGGATGCCTTTAAAACATGGTTCAGATCACATCCCTCCTCTCCTCAAAGCTGTTCAATAGCTCTACATTTTACTCAGGGAAATAGGCAAGTCCCCGCAAGGCCCACAAGACCCTACAACGTGATCCAGCCCCGTTATGTCTCCACCATCCTCTCCTTCTTCCCCTCACCCACCCTGTTCCTCTGCTCCAGCCACAGGGCCTCTCTACTACTCCTGGAACCAAGCCCATGCCTGCCTCAGGGCCTGGGGCCTGGCTGTTCCTTGGCTTGCAAAAGCTTCTCCCCAGAGATTTGCAGAATGGAATCTCCCTCTTCCTGCCTGAAATCTTGACTCAGCTACCACATCTCAGGGAGCCCCACCCTGGCTACCCACTCCTGTTTACACCTCCAGTCCCTCTCACCTCACTCTATTTCTTTTTTTTTACAGCACTTATCTTCTAATATACTACATAATTTACTTATTATATAGTTATTAATTAGGAGATTGGGATTAATATATACACAGTACTATAAATAATTTACAAGGACCTACTATATAGCTCAAGAAACTCTACTCATATTCCTAATAACCTATATGGGAAAAGAATCTGAAAAAGAATGGATACATATATGTGTATATTGTTGTTTAGTTGCTAAATTGTGTCCGACTCTTCGACCCTATAGAATTTAGCCTGCCAAATTCCTCTGTCCATGGGATTTCTCAAGCAAGAATACTAGAGTGGGTTGCCATCTCCTTCTCCAGAGAATCTTCCTGACCCAGGGATTGAACCTGTGCCACGTCTCCTGAATTGGCAGGTGGATCCTGGTGGCTCAGATGGTAAAGAATCTGCGTGCAGTGTGAGAGACCTGGGTTCAATCCCTGGGTTGGGAAGATCCCCTGGAGAAGGGAATGGCTACCCACTCCAGTATTCTTGCCTGAAAAATCCCATGTATCACAGAGTCAGACACAACTGAGCACACACACACACACATAACTGATTCACTTTGCTGTACACCTGAAACTAACACAACATTGTAAATCAATTACACTCCCACAAAATTTTTTTAAAAACATTTGTTGATTATTGACATCTCCTCTCACCCCAACATACACATACATGAATTGCATAAGGTGTTGGTCTGCATTGTGCCCCTAGCACCTGGATCCACATGGAATTCTCCAGGCAGATGGTGGAACTGATGCAGTATTTGTGGAATTAGTGAGCCTACCCTGTACCCTGCTCTGCTCTTGGGATGATGTGTAGAGTCTGGCCCTCCCACACTGCTGGTCTGGTGGGGACCTTCTCTGTCCTCACATCCCACCCTATGGGCCACATGCCCCATCAGACATCCCGTATATCAGCCATTCAGTCTGACTTCTTCCTTGGTTCTGGAAAGTGCTTTCCCCACGTTACTTTACAGACCATCCCTACTTTCAAGAATGGGCTTCCCCGTTGGTTCAGATGGTAAAGAATCTGCCCCCACAATGCAGGAAACCTGGGTTTGGAATATCCCCTGGAGGAGGAAATGGCAACCCACTCCAGTGTTCTTTCCTGGGAAATCTCATGTACAGTGGAGCCTGGTGGGCTACAATCCATGAGGTTGCAAAGAGACATGGCTGAGCGACTAACACTTTACATTCAAGGCTCTAGTTAAGCATGGAGCATGTTTCAGGCAGCTTTCATACTCCCCACAGGCCCAAACAGTGCCGGCCATGGTGTAGGTGCCCAATAAGTATTTCACAAAGAAAGAACAAATGTCATTTAAAGTGAATTTATAAGGCAGCTCCTGCAATAACTTTAACAGGGCTAATGAAATTATATCATGTTCACCCCCAAAGAGAACCCAGGGGACTTCAACAAAAATTTCCCCTCCAACTAGCAAGCAGGTGATAGGTATAAAGTAATGGTAATAAACTGCCTGAAGTTCATTCTGGTTTTAAAAGTCCATCTGGTACTCACACCATGCTGGCCTGAGATAATCAATGGCTTGGAGCAGGGGTGAGAGGTCAGTCCCGGCTCTCAGGGCAGATGGAGACAGCATCCCCCTTTGCCGTGATGGATGGCAGCAACCTTCAGCTCCTAATTGTTCCCAAAGAATTCAGGTATGAGTCAAGCCCCAAATCACACACATGGGGGAGAGGAAGGACAGAAGCCAAGGCGAGAGGTTCAGTCAGCAAAATTGGAATCACTTGAGAAATGGAGGCGATAGAAGCCCTCATCTGAGCCTGCCCTATAAAAGCCCAAGTGATGTATTTTCTTCTGCTAGTTGACTTTTTTTAAGTGTCTCTCTCATAAGTCATTAATAACTAATTTCACAATCGCTGCATCATGTGACAGTCATAAAATATTGCCTGCACTTTTCCCAGCAAATTTTAGTATTGAGCCAATAATTGAATCCAAATTATCTATTAAGTTAATTCTTTAGTAGACAATATTTTGCACTCGAAGTCATTTTTCACAAGTACTCCGGAATGAAGTAATTGTGAAATTAGCAATGACTTTCCCCCCTTCCTGAACAAGTAAAAATAAAATCGCTGGGTTCAGCCCAGAGGGTGTCAAGCTGTTATGAATTCTTTCCTTTCATGTGTTGCCTCTTCCTAGTTAGAACTAGCTCTGTGTCCTCAACACTCAGCAGGAAGACAGCAGGACACAGCTGCTAGACTGTGAGTGTCTTAGGTGCAGCTACCCTGAGACCACCTCATGTGTGTCATCACATGACACCCTCTTCAGCCAGACTCTGGCATTTAAGAAAACTCTGTTCTTTCTGTCTTTTAAGACTGGTACAGAGTGAACCTGGGGATTCCGGCCAACTGACTCCTCCCCCTTCTGAGGTCCAAGTTTCCACCCACAGGGATGGGCACCCAGAGCCAGGTTTGTGCCAGTGACCTCGTCCCCAGCCTTCTCGATGTCTCATTGCTGACCACACAGATTATAGAAGAGTGGACAACTGACCCTGGCTGAGGCCATCAGAGTCCTTCTTACAGGAATTTGAACTTGAGTGAAAGAGGCACCAGTTAAGTCTCTATTGGCCCTTTGAATTAAGCATATGAATTTTTAATGGACTTTTCACAGGATTGCTATTTCACAGCTCCCACATGGTTATGGATCTGGTGGGGCTGGAGGAAAAAAGAGCAAGAGGGAGAAAGAGAGTGAAGAGAACACTCAGCATGAGGCCTGGAGGGGAAGGGGGACAGGAAGTGGAGCAGGACACCCCCACCACTCACCAGGGTACCCCACCCCCACCACCATGCCCTTCCCACCCCCATCCTTCCACGCACACAGCCCCACCTCACCCCAAACCTGATTCAAGTTCTGGGCCCTCTGAGAACCAAGCCATACATTCTGCCCCTGGGTTTCATGAAAATACCCAAAGACCCAAAGATTAAAAATAGCTCTTGATCAGAGCACTTCCTGAGGATTTAAGTGAAAGGGGGTGCTGCACCCAAGAGGACCAACAAAAATTTCTACAAATGCTTTCAGTGATTTCTCAGAGTGTCCCATCAAGACTCCCGCTCAGACATCTCCACACCTTTCTCTTCTGCCCTCCACCAAATACTTCCAGTTTTGTGGCACCTATGGATGCCACACCACTTCTCCCCTCACCACCAAACACTCTTGTGCAAATAAAGTGACTCTTTTGTTAATCCCTCACACAGAGTGAGTGCCACTTGGAGCCATTGGCAGGACATCGGGGTCCTGCTTATAGACAAGACATGTTATGAGCTAAAAAGATTTGCTACTTAATGCTTCTGTTCCTGTCAAATCTGTCATCAAGTCCCCACTTCTTACAGTTTTTGTTATAATCAACCAAAAGGACTTTGCTCCAGAGAAAATTCCTAAAGCCTGCCCATTCCTCTGCCTTTGTTAGACATGCAGGAAACAGTGTGACATTTGAGGACAGACAGACCTGGGTGCACACGTCAGCTTCTTTAAAAATAAAACCATGAATATCAGGTTTCTCCATTTAGTTGCTGTAGGTGTTGCTGTAGGTTGGGGGTAAGCAGTCTTTCCAGAGTCGAGTTGTTGTTCAGTTGCTCAGTGATGTCCACCTTTTTGCAACCCCGTGAACTGTAGCCCACTAGGCTTCCCTGTCTTTCAGTATCTCCCAGAGTTTGCTCAAATTCATGTCCATTGACTCGGTGATGCCATCCAACCATCTCATCCTCTGTTGTTCTCTTCTTCTCCTGCCCTCAGTCTTTCCCAGCATCAGGGTCTTTTCCAATGAGTTGGCTCTTTGGATCAGGTGGCCAAGTTTTGGAGCTTCAGCTTCAGCATCAGTCCTTGAAATGAATATTCAGGATTGATTTCTTTTACGATTGACTGGTTTGATCTCTTGCTGTCCAAGGGACTCTCAGGAGTCAGAGAAGTCCCTTAGATTCCTAATTTCTTGTGAAATTTATTATACTGATGATTATTGTTATAAATACGTGCTGAACTTTATCTTTTTATTGGCATTATCCTTATTAAAAAAGGTATTAAACTTATCAAATGTTTTTTGTGTCTCTTGAGCTAATCATATGATTTTTTTTCTCCTATGGTCCATTAAGGTGGTAAATTGATAGACCTTCTGCTGTTAAAACAACCCTGCATTTTTCACATAAACCCAGCATGACTGCGGTGATTGTTTTTAATACACTACTGGATTCAGTTAGCTAATTTTTATTTAGTATTGTTTTCATCTATTTTTACAAGTGATATATATCTATATGTATTTTTTTTTGCCCTTCCTTAGTTTAAGAGTAACAGTTAAACTACCTTCATTAAATGAATCAGACAGCTTTTTTTTTTTTCCTTTTTCTACTTTCTGGAACAGCTTCTGCAAAAGGGGGGTTCTTAACTCTATAAATACTTTGTGGTGCTCAACCGTAAAGCAATATGGGCCCATAGCTTTGGAGGGAGAGGGGAGAAGTTAGCTGTAATTTTAATTTCTTTACTCATGACTGGTCTGTTCGACTTTTCTTTTTATTCTTTGTCAATTTTAGTATTTCTCATTTTCCCAGAAAGCTATCCAATTCATCCAACTTTTCAAATTTATTAGTGTTTTATAATACTTGTTCATAATACTATGTTATTATTTTTTAAGTCTGTTGTGTCTGTAACTTTATTCTCGCTTTCAGTTGTATTACATCTCTTTTTTTTTCTCCTCAGTCTTGTCAGAGGTTTGCCTATTTTATTAATCTATTCAAAAGACCTACAGTCAGGGGACTTCATGGCAGTCCAGTGGTTAAGACTCCACGCTTCCACCGCAAGGGGTGCAGGTTCAATTCCTGGTAGGGGAAATAAGATCCCACATGCCTCGTGGTGCTGCCAAAATAAAAGGACCTACAATCAGCTTTCCTAAGCTTCTGTGATTTTAATTGTAATTTGCTATTTATTTATTTCTGCCTTTCAATCTATTATTTCCTTTTTTACTTAAGGTTTACTCTGTCATTACTTTTTCAGCCTCTTGAGATAAGAACTTGGCTCATTTGTTTCCTGCCTTCTCTGTCTTCTAATAAATAGATTTAAACTCTGTTTTGTCCTAAGTGCTGCTTTATCTGTGTCCTACAAATTTTGCCATGTGGTTTCTTAATTCATTTAGTTCTAAATATTTTGCATTGCCTGTATTATTCCCTTCCATAATCCAAAGACTTTTTACTACTGCCGTTCTTTCCGTTTCCAGGCATACATGTTTTTGATTTTTTATTGTTGTTTTTTACTGATTTCAAGTTCCACTATATTACAGTCAGAGAACATTATCTGAGTGATGTCAGTCTTTTGGAATTTATTGAGGCTGCCTTTGTTCCCTGATTTATGGTCCTTTCTATGAATGCTCTACACATAATCAAAAGAGTGTACATTTTCTGTTAGGTTTTAAGTTATATATGTGTATATAACTATACACAGAAATTTAAGCATGTTAAACAAATCATTCAAATCTTCTTTATACTTCATAAATCTTGTCTGTTCTATCAAGTTATAAAAGAAGCATGTTTAAAATATTCAAGTGAAATGGGTGAGATACCTATTTCTCCCTATGTAGCTATCCCTATTTATATATGTGTGCTTATGTATAAGTGCACATGTGTATATGTGATGGGATATTGTTAGATGTGTGCATATTTTTCACGATTGTAGTTTTATGACCTTTTATTCCTCTTACTGGAATGTTCCTCTTCTTTTTTTCCTTATAAATTTTCTTTTGTTCCTATTTGCATGTTCTATCTTCTTATACTGCTTTATTTGCATTCTCTTGTGTCTCTTGTGAAAAGCATATTCCTAAATCTTGTGTTTTTAATCTACTTCAAGAGTCTCTATATTTTGAATTATGAGTTTAATCCACTTATATCATTGTAAGTTGATGTCATATTAAAAATTATGTTTGCCATTTTATCTCACATTTTCTATACTCTTTCTTCCTTCTTTGCTTCTTCCCACTGAATAGATAAAATTTTCTCTCCTGGTTTGAAAGCTCTACACTCTATTTTTATGGTTCTAATGCTAATTTTCTCTAGTTATTCAGACCAAAAATATTGAAGTCATCCTTGAGTCCCCTCTTTCCTTCACCAACCCATCAGAATAGCTTTTTAGTCCTACCTTCAAAATGCATTCAGAATCCAAACGCTTATTCTCACCGCCTCCACACTGACATCACCCTGCTCCATGCCACCAGCATCTCTCATCTGAACCAAAGCCATCTCTTCCAACGGTTCTGCAGTTTTCTACCTTAGCTTCTAGACTCTATTCTCAACACAGAGCCAGACTGATCACTTTCAAGTTTAAGAGAATTGGGACTTCCCAAGCAGTCCAGCTGATAAGACTCCACACTTTCACTGAAAGAAGTACAGGTTCAATCCCTGATCGGGGAACTAAGATCCCACAGGCCATATGTCACAACCAAACTAAAATAAAATGGGCTATGGGGGAAAAAATAGAACAATGTTTGAGTTTTTAAAAAGTAAAGTAAAATGTAACACATGTAGCTTCTCTCCTCAAACCCTCCATAGTCTTCTCTGTCACTCAAAGTAAAAGCTAAGTCTTTGCAAGTCCCTGCAGGCCCACCCCTCTCAGGCACTCTCCTCTACCAAGCTCTCTTTGGCTCTCTTCTGTCCAGATACACCAGTTATCTTTCTGTTCTTCATATACACCTGGAATGCTCCTACCCCAGGGCCTTTGCACTGGCTGTTCCCTGCTTATAAAACACCCTTCTCCACCTATCCACATGGCTAACTCCCTCACCTCCTTCAGAGTTTGGCCAGGATATCTTCTTCTCAAGGAGACCTGCTCTGCCCATCTTATTTATATTGTAGCCCTCCCCACCCTCGTATTTCCAATCTCCTTTGTGCATGCCTGCTAAGTCACTTCAGTTTTGTCCCACACTGTTGGACCCTATGGACTTCAGCCTGCCAGGCTCCTCTGTCCGTGGGATTCTCCAGACAAGAATACAGGAGTGGGTTGCCATGCCCTCCTCCAAGGGCTCTTCCTGACCCAGGGATCAAACTCGTGTCTCTTATGTCTACCTACACTGGCAAGTGGATTCTTTACCACTAACACCATCTGAGAAGTCCCCAATCTCCTTTACACCAACCCATTTTTTGCATAGTGCTTACAAGCTTCTAACAGACCATTTTGTTTGTTTGTTTACCACATGTATTGAATATTGTCTGTCTTCCCTTGCTCCATGAGAATAAGAATGTCTGTTGTGGACACAAAATCTGCTGTTTAGAGCTCTGCTGCCAGAAGTGTAACTGACTCACAGTCTCAGCTCCGCCCCATGGAATCCACCACCACATCGGTATTGAGGCCTCACTTCCCAGAGCTGCTCCCTGCTAGCGGCCAAGCACAGCAGGTACTGAGGCAGCCCCAACCCAACAAAAGGCAGGACTCCTCTGCAGCTGAACTGGGTTCAAAGAGTCCCCACTAGCCAGGCCAAATCACTCCTGAAACTGTGCTTCAGTCCTCAGCTCTTCCTCCCCCAAGCCTCCTTCCTTCCTCATCTCCCTCTGCAGGGGTCAGTTCTGCATCCCAGTATGAAGGTACCCCTTGCCCTTCCTTGCTGCTTCCCCAGTAAACCTAACCCCACTGTGGCATCTTCTCAGTGGGCCTAGACTCATGTGTCTGTTTGTCTCCTGATGGGTCCCAATGCAGGAGACACGGGTTCAATCCCTGATGAGGGAACTAAGATTCCACATGCCGCCAGGGCAACTAAGCCCAGGAGCCGCAACTGCTGAGCCTGGTCACCTCAACAAGAGAGAGATGGAGTTGTACACTACAACTAAGACCCAATGCAGCCATAAATAAAAAAAATAATTTTTTAAATAAATTAATTTAAAAAGTAATTTAAAAAAGAAAAAAGAATTTTTTCAAACAGCAGACAAAGAAGGAATGCAGTCTTCCAATCAAGCATGGGAACGTAAGCCTGGACACTGGAAAGAGACTTCTGGAATCAAAATTTCCCCACAAACCCTCCTCCCCTCACCCTCAAGTGAATGGAAGTGAGCTCTCTTCCAATCCCATAAACCCAGGAGTGCCTTTCATGCTTACCATTGTTGCTGTTGTTCAATCGCTCAGTCATGTCCAACTCTTTGCGACCCCACGGACTGCAGCACCCTAGGCTTCCCTGCTCTTCACCATCTCCCAGAGCTTGCTCAAACTCATGTCCATTGAGTCGATGATGCCACCCAACCATCTCATCCTCTGTCGTCCCCTTCTCCTGCCCTCTAACTTTCCCAGCATCAGGGTCTTTTCCAATGAGTTGGCTCTTCGCATTCCGTACCAAGGGCTTTTTTATACTCAGAGCAATGGAGCAACAAATGCTTAGCCAATTATGTGTGCTTTACAGCTGGGGAGGGGACAGGAAAGGAAGGAGGGAGGGGAAGCATGATGAGGTCCCCCTGAAGCTTCAATGCCCCCAAAAGTGACCATCCAGGCATTTAATCACTGAACTGCTCCAGGAAGGAGCTGTGATCATGATCAGAAGTGGAACAAATGTCTGTGTCACTAACTGAACAAGGCGCTACTCTCCTTGGAGGACTGGAGTAGAACCTAAAAGCCCCTACTCTTGTTCATCCAGGTCAAGACCCCCGACCCCTCAGGCTCTCATGTGTTTCCAGCCAGCTCCACGGTCCCAGGGTACATGGTGGCCTCCAGCACTTGCCAACCAGCCTGCTGCAGCATGGCAAGCGGGTTACAGTGGAGGATGGAGACTGGCCTCTGGCCGCAAGTAGCCTTCCTCATTTACTCTAGTGTGTTCTCACTTCCAGAAAAGAGTTGGGGAGGGGAATGTGCCAGAGAATGCTTCCTAGGGTGAGGCTCACCAGCCAACCATCTCCCTTCCAGGCAAGCACAGCCTGGCTGGATTTTCACTGGGATTCCAGGCACAAGTTTCCCCCACCCCTACAGCATTCCTCACCTTCGACCCCTTCCCACTCCCGCCAAGCCTCATTCATCCTAGCTGAGCCCTGTGTCTTGGCAGCCCCAGTGCCAACCTGCTTTGTCTACCAGCAACAGCCACACCTTACCAACAGCCTGCCAGTTAGCAGGTGCAGGGTTCCCACTGGTGCCATGAACTCGCCATCCACCTCTTCCCATGATGAGGTCAGAGCCTTGTTTTCTAGATCTGCCCTCTGCCGTGCCCAGGCTGCTCCTCCCATCACCTCTACTGCCCCTCACCACCTCAACCCTAATTTCACCCGAAGGTTATCAGGCAACGCACGTGATCCTATCTGATCCTGTTGGGGAGCCCAGCCAACCCCCTCTCCCCAGTCCCCCCCCACCCAGGGCTGTCCCTGCCTCTCTCTATGGACCTTATTGTGTAGCTCTAACTACCTAACAACCGCAGTGTAATTACATCCCCCCTTCCAAGCTGCCAGCCCAGCAGCTACCGGGAATTGTGTGCTACTTAAGGGGAAAGCGTTGCTAATAGAAAACAGTAGATGAACAAGGGCTGTTGCAGGCACCTCGCTTCCTTTTCTTAATTTACAACAAACCTCTGTTTATTGAGCTGGTAACATATTTGAACACTGACTCATAAGAGGCCCTTCTCGCAGACACCGTATATCTGGCAAATAATTCCCCTTCCACTGAGGTGTGTGCAGAATTCAGCCCAGGCAATTTACAAGGCTAGGCAGAGAGGGGCATGCAGGGGCCACTTAAGCTGTGGGCCAGACAGCACGGCAGCTGGGATGCCCTGCAGGGTGGAGGATCCACCCAGGAGCAGGGACGCCACTCCCTAGTGGCAAAGGGAAATGGGAGCAGAGGGCATATCTGCCAGGCCTATGGGGCTGTCTCCCAGCTCATGTTTCTGGGCCTGTTTGCCTTCTTTCCTCTACCAACTCCATGAAGAAGGCCAGGCAGGTATGATGTGCCCATTTTACAGATAGGGAAACAGAGGGCCAGAAAGCAAAAAGAGATAGCGGCTCAAGGTCTATAGCTTTCCGCTTATCATCTGTCCCATGCCCCCAGGAGAACAGTCATACCTCCTTTCTCCTGATCAGGGAGGGAGAAAATAAGGGGCCAGTGGGCCCCTTCCAGTCCCTCCAGCTGGCAGAAGATGCAGCAGGGAGTCTGTGGCTGAGAGAGAGAGAGAGAAAGAGAGAGAGAGAGAGACCTGGCCATTAACAGTGAAGATGGGAAGACGAAAGTCATGTGATTGGTATTTTGAGTGGGTTATGACAGATAAGATTAGAAATCAGCTTCTTTCCACAGCTTTTGGCCTTCAAAGCCCTTGAAAGACAGCTGCTAATTAAACCTCATTATGGGGGTAAAAGGACACCCTCCTCCCCAGCCCCAACCCCACTACACATACACACACAAACACATACACACCTCTTCAGAGGAGAAACTAAAGCCTCCCAAGGTTGTACCATATTCAAGGATGTGACTATGGGGCCTGGGTTAGCCTAAGGAGATTCTTTGTTCATGGGTGCCCTCCAAAGCCAACCCCAGGCACCCCAAACCACAGCATACCAGGGAGGTAACAGAAAGAAGCAGAGAGAGTGTGGGGCCAGAGTTCAAAGTCTCTGAATACTGGGGGTCATGCTTGGACATCCTGATTGCTAACACCCACCTCCAGCCATCCAGCAGGTTGGAACCAAGAGGGGGCTGGGGTTCTCTCTGCCCACATCCTCTCATATTTCCCTCTGTGAGTTTGTTCCTGGCTCTAACTATCTCCAGCTAACTTCATTAGCTGGGTGAGTTGGCTAAGCCCTCTGAGCTTCAGTTTCCTCAACGATAGAATGAAATGTCTAACAATCACATAGATTTTTTTGAGGATTAGGTGAAAAATATGAGCCATGTGTCCCAGTGCCTGGCATACAGTAAGTGCTTAATAACTGTTCAACTACTTCTCCTGCCTCGTCACTCTTCCTTCCTTTGCTAAAACATGTGTGTGTGCTCAGTCGCTTAGTCGTGTCCAACTCTGCAACCCCATGGACTGTAGCCTGCCAGGCTCCTCTGTCCATGGGATTCTCCAGGCAAGAATACTGGAGTGGGTAGCCATTTCCTTCTCCAGGGGATCTTCCCGACCCGGGATTGAACCTGTGTCTCCTGCATCTCCTGCATTGGCAGGCGGATTCTTTATCCCTGAGCCACCTGAGAAGCCATTGGTAAAACATAGTAGTTCATTATCTCCAGAAGGTTTCCCCCACCCCACTCTGAGGTCCAGCTCTCCAGAAACAGACCCTGATGCTCGGAGGCAAGATTCACATGGGGTGACTTCCTGAGAAGAAGAAGCAAGCACCAGCGGGGCTTCACACCAAATCCTGGGAAGGTAACCTCAGCGGATACTTCCAGGTTCAGTGGCACACCCAAATTGTCTCGATGGGGAGACTGAACCTGAAACTTACACTCCTGTATCCCTGGCTACAGACAGAAACAAGAGGGTGGCAGCAGTTCTTGGGCAGCTTCCCAACTCTCGGATGTCCTCCTCAGGGACCAGTGTTGGAAGTAAATCTCACTAGAGCCAGGAACAGACTCACAGAGGGAGATATGAGAGGATGTGGGCAGAGATAGCACCAGCCCATTCTTGGTTCCAACCTGCCAGATGGCTGGAAATGTGTGTTACAGAGCATATCAGGATGTCCAAGCATGACCCCCACTATTCAGAGAGTACCTTGTCAAACATCAGTACAACACCCATACAGCCACTCTCTGATCCTCTCACAGCAGCGTTTCCGAGAATTAGACAGGGCACATAGTATTGTCTTCTCTTACAAAGAAAGCGAGGTCCAGAGATGCGTGATGAATCAGCCCAGGTCACAAAGCTAATTAATAGCAATCTAAATCCAGGCTTCTGCACTCCCAGCGCCAGCCTTCTTCCAAAAATAGTATTCAAGAGCATGCACGCACACACACCATATGTTGATCGTCTGTGTGAGATTTTTGTCTGTTTTGCAGAAGTAAGGTGCAGATTGATGATTTGGAGAAGAAAAAGAAACTGGAGCAGTTAGGGGCCGCAAGAAAGGGTCCTTCCCTCCAGTTCACACAATTCTCTGGTTAGGTTCACAAGTTAATTTGTGTAGAGTGGAAGTAATCCTGGAGAGAACGAATCCATTGGTTTGTTCTCTTCTCAACATCAAGACACCATGGGAAGATGAGCTTGGTGGGAAAGGAGAGAATGTGTAGCCTTTGCTGTAGGCCATTGGGCTTCCCTGGTGGCTCAAATGGTAAAGAATTTGCCTGCAGTGCGGGAGACCTGGGATCAATTCCTAGGTCGGGAAGATCCCCTGGAGAAGAGAATGGCTACCCACTCCAGTATTCTTGCCTGGATAATTCCATGGACAGAGGAGCCTGGTGAACTGCAGTCCATGGGGTCTCAAAGAGTTGGACATGGCTGAGGGACTAACACACACATACACACACACAAACACACACACACACACACGTAGACTGTATACAGAGCCTGTGGCATTCATCACTTTATTAATGATCTTTTTATTGAAGTGTAGTTTGTTTACAATGTTGTGTTAGTTTCTGGTGTACAACAAAGTGATTCATATAAATAGATGATAGACAGAGAGAGAGAAATAGAATATATGTATTCTTTTCCAAATTTTTTCCACTATAAGTTATTACAGGATACTGACTATAGTTCCTGTGCTACACAGTAGGTCCTTGCTGGTTACGTATTTTAAATATAGTAGTGTGTGTCTGTTAATCCCAAACTCCTAGTTTATCCCTTCCCCACTTTCCCCTTTGGTAACCATAAGCTTGCTTTCTATGTCTGTGGTTCTATTTCTGTTCTGTACATAAGTTCATTTGTATCATTCTTTTAGATCCCACATGTAAGTGATATGATACAGTATTTGTCTTTTTCTGTCTGACTTAGTTCGCTTAGGATATTCTCCAGGTTCACCCATGTTGCTGTGAATGGCATTATTTTATTCTTTTTTTATGGTAATAATCTTTTTCTCCACTCGACCATCAGCTCCTCAAAAGTAGGGCCACCTGCACTTTCCCAGCCATGTCCCCCTGGCACACAGAGGCACTCAGTCAACATACTTGGAGAGAATAAATGAGCCCATGACATTTGAGAGGAGGGCTCTGGGGGTCGGGGGTTGGGGCAGTACTCAGGAAATCAGGGCTTGTGTTAACAGGTATGAGAGGTCAAGAGAGGGTCAAAGAGAGAAAGGAGACCCTAAGAGCTTGGGAGAGGAACTCCAAGGAAAGTAGGAATGTTCCAAAAGCATCCTTCTTTGGCTGCCATGAGATCCTCCCTGTGAGGCCATTCCCTGCAAACAGCTCTCATACGTGCCAGTCCATTTGCGTTCTCAGAACCCTGTGAGCCCCAGAAAATAGGAGAACTTTCCAAACAGCTCCCATCTCAGTGGATGCTCTTCAGACCTCCCTCCCCACTCCCCAGGTGTTGGGAAAGCTGAAGGAAGGGAAGGGAAAAGATATGGACGTGGTGAACCCTCTCCACCATAGGGCCCCTGGAGAGCCACTGCCGGGCTCATCAGCCTGGATCCCTCTTCTAGTGCTTTGGCTCCAGGTCTGGGAGAACAGGCCAAGAGAGTGAAGGGATGTCAGAAAATGGGGCCTGAACTCCTGCCCTAATTTAAAGAAAAATAGGGGAGGAAAGAACTGTTTCCAGATGGGACTGTTTATTCTCCATCTGACCTGAGGGTACACAGTCTCAGTGAGAAGGGACCCACGGCAGAGGTAGGGGGCAGGCCTCCCCGCACGTGTTCCACTGTCCACCTGGGGACAATGGAGCTTCCTCTTAGCCTACCTGGTGCCCATCTTTGCACTGGGGATGTGAACTAAGCCTCCTGGCACCACCAAGTTCTGCAAAGGCTGCTCTCTCCTCCAGGGCAAGGGGCCAAGAAATGCTGCCTCTCAAAAGGGGCTTCCCTTCACCCCAAATTCCCTGCAAAGAGGTGCCAGCACAGGACAGGCGCCAGGTAGGAATTTGAGTCCCAGCTGGGAAGCGCTCTGGAGATGACTTGGGGCAGCCCTCCTCACCCTACCTCATTTCACTGGGGTGGAAACTGAGGCTCACAGAGAAGGTCCCCCTTCTCACAGTCATTTTCCCTCCTACATAGAAAAGATGTGCAGCCAAGCGGGTGTGAGAGTCACAGGCAGATCCAGGCAGAGCGGGGTGTTGGGGAGACAGGGAGGGGGGACCACTGCTCCTGCCAGCACTTCCCACCTGGTACCTGCCACGAGCCCAATCTAATCTCTGGCGCACAATTCCTTGCTGTCAGCAGCATATCAAAAACCTTACATTTTTCCAAGACACACTTTCATTAGTCTTTGGGGACTCCAGGGAGAAACAGGGAGGAAACAGATTATTTCCTTCTGATGCCAAAAATACATGCTGGAAAACAGTGGCCAAAAAAGGGTAGGATAAAGGGCCAGGCTTCAGAGGACCGTGACTACCCTTGTGGACAACTGGCCGGCGTGGCTCAGAGCCTGGCTCTCAACATCTTGCCCTTTTGGCTGTGGGACCTTAGAGAGCCGAGCAGAAAGGCTACTCAGCCAGAGCCTCCTGGGGCCTCCCGGCAGCATGGTTAGCAGGCCGGGGGACTTAAGGGGCCCACAGTGGGCACAGGTTCTCCACACACACCTCTCCAACTTCCAGAGAGCATCTCAGAGCCTCAAAACTGTCACCTGAGGACCAAGACCATGGTCCCATTTCCCCAAACTTCCTACCTCCTGCATGGTCATTATTGGGGCCCCTCCTTTCTGCTCCCCCATGAAGATTAGCAGTCAGCCTCCATAAAGAAAAGGGCCTGTGTGTTTAGATCCAGAGTCAGCAAGGAGGCGAGGCAGCCAAGATGACCCGCATATGGGACACACAGCCCATTGGGCGGGGAGAAGAGCTCAGAAGGAGAGAGGAAGGGGAATCGGCCTGGAGCCAAGAAATCTCCCCAGGGTCACCTCTCAGGACTAGGGTCCCCCTCTGCATTGTCTCCTCTACAAAAGTGGAGGGAGTGCTTCCTGGAGGGAGAGAAAGGACCAGAAGGACTTTTTTAAAGCATTTCCATTAATTTATCTTGAATAAGGTTTAGTGGGTACGGGAGGGACCTCTCTGGATGGGTGGATCAGAGAATCCACTGGAGCTCCGAGAATTCCATGGAGCACTGGGCAGAGTGGGGTGTATTTTGAAAATGTATATCCCAGGTATATATAATTGTGCATGCGTGTGTGTCTGTGCTCAGTTGCTAATTCGTGTCTGACTCTTTGCAACCCCACAGACTGTAGCCCGCCAGGCTCCTCTGTCCATGGGATTTCCCAGGCAAGAATACTGGAGTGAGTTGCCATTTCTTCTTCCAGGGGATCTTCCTGATCCAGGGATCAAACCCATGTCTCCTGCATTGGCAGGAAGATTCTTTACCACTGCACCTCCTGGGGAGCCTAGAGCATAATAATTTCTTATTTTAAATTCTTCTTTTAATTTTTATTTTTTTGGTCATACTCCTGTACAGCACATGGCATCTTTGTTCCCATCAGGATCAAACCCACCACCCTGCATTGGAAGCATGGAGTCTTAACCATTGGACGGTCAGGGAAGTCCCCAGTTTTCCTATTTTAAAAACAATAAGCAATGTCTGTCATTTTCACAATGTAAACTGTGGAAAAGAAAATCCAACAACATGCTTTTGATTGCTGGACCTGGGCATCCAAGTGTCCCATGATCCTCTGTAGCACGCAAGCACCAGCCTTGTGGGGAACAGAGCAGGATCCCCAGGGGAAAGAGGGAGATTTTTCCCACTCATCAGATTTGGACTTCGGTTTTCAAGTTTGAGAACAATGGTGCCACAGTCAGGACCTTCATGGGGACAGTTTCATCTGATTGGCTCCTTGTGGCCAAGGATGAGACTCAGCACTTTCCCAAACCTCCCCTCAAAGGATAACACAAGGTTGATGGGGAACCACATGTTCCCAGGGCCCACCATAGACAGGGGCCTAGGATCTGGATTAATTTTAACAAGTAATCCATATGGTTCTTATGATCATGCAGGATCAGGACACTCCGGCTTCCAGGACAAGTCAGGTAAATATATTTGTATTCATCAAAGTGAAAGTGAAATTCACTCAGTCGTGCCTGAATCTTTGCAACCCCATGGACTATACAGTCCCTGAAATTTTCCAGGCCAGAATACTGGAGTGGGTAGCTATTCCCTTCTTCAGGGGATCCTCCCAATCCAGGGACCGAACCCAGGTCTCCCACATTGCAGGCGGATTCGTTACCAGCTGAGCCACCAGGAAAGCCTGTATTCATCAAAAACCCAAGCTAAATAAAGAAAAGCCTGGCTCCGTACCTCCTCTATTTTCCACTACAGAGAACAGTTTGATTCCTTTCTTGTTTATCTTTCCAATGTTTTTTATGCAAAGAAAAAGCACCAATGAATATATATTTTTTTCTTCTTTTCTCCCATTCTTTCACACAAGACAGAATACTAGTTACATGGTCAGTATCTAGTTTTGGTCAGTTAACAAAACATATCCTGGAGATGTCTACATGTCCATACATGGAGATTTTCCTCTTTCTTTTTAACCGCTGCACAGCTTTCCACTAGGTGGATGTACCATACTGTATTCATCCAGTCCCTGTGCAAAAGACTACTCATAGACAAATGCTGCAGTGAGTGATTTTGTATATAGGTGATTCCATACTTGCGCAGGTGTGTCTATAGGAGAGATTTCCAGGAGTGAGATCTCTGTGAAGTTGGTAGACATCCCTAGTGTTCCATGCACAGAAATATTTCAATGGCAATGGCAGTGATCAAGCACTTCCCCCACAACTTTGCCAACACTGTGTTCTGTCAAGATTTTGAAATTTTTGGTAATGATGAACCTATTTGCAGGGCAGAAATAGAGGTGCAGACGTAGAGAACAGTCTTGTGGACACAGCAGGGGAAGGTGAGGGTGGATGAATAGAGAGAGTAGCATTAACACATATATACCTCCATGTATAAAATAAGCAGCTAATCGGAAGCTGCTGTACAGAGCAGGGAGCTCAGCTTGGTGCTCTGTGATAATCTAGATGGGTGGCATGGGGGCAGGGTGGGAGGTCCAAGAGGGAAGGGATATATGTATACATACAGCTGCTTTATTTCATCGAACAGCAGAAACTAACACATTTTAAAGCAATTATTATATAATTAAAAGTAATAAATAAAGTAAGATTTTGGATTTTTGCCAGATCTGAGAGATGAGAAATGGTATCTTTCAATGTAGTTTTAATTTTCACTTCTCTCCCTATGAACAGTTTGTCCATCAATTCAAAGGTTAAGGGACCATTCGCATTTCTTTTTTGTGAACTCAATGTGCGAGCCTTTTCACATTTTCTATTGGCTTGTGGATCTTCCTGATTTCTCATTGTATTTATCTTGGAGGGGTTAGCTCTTTGTGATATGTGTTGCAAACACTTTTCTCTCATTTTGTCTTTTGCCTTTTGACTCTGCTTCTGGTGTTTGGGGCATGCATACACTTTTTATTTTTATATAGTCAAATATAGCCATTTTTTCTTTGGCTTTGAGACTTTGAATCATAGTTAGAAAAAGCCATCCTCTTCAATGTGATCCCATGTTTCCTGAAAGCATTTTTATGTCTGCGTTTAACATTTAAATCTGCTCCACTTGGAGATTTTCCCAGTGCATGGTGTGAAGTACAGAGCCAAATCTGTCTTCCCCAAAATGGCTAGTCTGTTGTCCCAGTATCCTTTATTTAAAATTCATCTCTATCATCTTGACTTGAGATGCCACCTGTATCATTTACTAATGTCTTATATGTGTCCTGGGCTACCTTTGGACTGTTCTGTTCATTGGTCCACTTACCCCTTCCGATGCTACAAATATTTCATTACTGAAGCTGGAAGTCGTTTCAGATTGTCTGATAGGACTCGTCTCCTCTTAATGCTCTTTTTTTTTTTTAAAGTTATTTCTTGAGTGTTTTGCTTATTTATTTTTCCATATAAACGTAATACCTTGTTTAGTTCCAGGGGGAAACAAAATTTGTCGGCATATTATTGGGATTGTATTAAGTGTATAAATGAATCTAAAAACTATCGATCTTTTCGTATCAAATCTCCCCGTCCAAGAACATGGAGGCGAGCTGGGATGGAGAGAGAGAATGAGTTCTAGCTGTGGGTCGTGTGATGGGCAATAAGTGTGCTGAGGGTTAAGTCTGATTTTATCACGTTCCCCTAGGCATTCCTGGGGTGATAGTGTTTGGAGCCAGAGTTCACCCCCATTGCTCCTGCGTGTGTGCTTCATCGCTTCAGTGATGTCTGACTCTTTGCAACCCTCTGGACTCTAGCCCACCAGGCTCCTTTGTCCATGGGATTCTCCAGGCAGGAATACTGGAGTGGGTTGCCATGCCCTCCTCCAGGGGAACTTCCCAAACCAGGGATCGAACTGGCATCTCACGTCTCCTGCATTGCAGCAAGTTCTTTACCACTAGCGCCACCTAGGAAGCCCCCATTGTTCCTAGTTCACTCCTGTTACCTGAGATTATATAAGAGGCATTGAAGAATTCTAGCAGGACACACCAAACATGTGATCTAATTTCAATCATCTCCTGCATGTAGAATTAAGGATTATAATTGTCCAGTGTCAGGGACATCCCTGGCAGTCTAGCAGTTAAGACTCCACCCTTCTAATGCAAGGGGTGTGGGTGGGAGTCCTCGTTAGGGAAATAGGATCCCACATGCTCTGCGGAGTAGGCAAAAAAAAATTTTAATTAAAAAAAAAAACAGAATTGCTGAGTGTCACTGCGGGGAATAAAAACACAGGAAAGGTGTAGTGGGTGCTTCCTACCTACTGAGACTGGGGAGGGGGATTACAAGGAGGGACAGATCCCCAGATGCCCTGGAGCATGTGGCTGGGTTCAGCAGTTCACAACTGTTTAACATGAGGAGTGGGGTCCTAGGATCCTGACACCAAAGTGGGTGTGCAAAATGGGTTTTAAGTTTTCAAATTTAGAGAGAAGGGTTTTGACGGATAGTAGAGATGGGCCTCAGCAAAACATTGAGATCCATGAAATTTCCCTTTCATGTCTTTTATGTAGGCCCATCCCTCCATTCATCTGAGCTTCCTGCAGACATATGAAGCTTCTGCTGGAGTTGGGCAGGTCATATTCCAGCCACCAAACAGCTCAAGATGCTCAGAGGCAGCAATGACTCTCTTCTCTCTGTGCCTTTGCACACGCTAATTTTTTGCTCCTGGGTTACCCCTTTCCCCTTGGCTACCTGTCATCTCTTGTCCATTTTTTCAGACTTAACTCAAACATGCCAATGCATCCATGAAGCCACCCTGACCCTTTGCTGTACACCAATAGTCACTGATGTTCAGCCACCCTCCTGGGAGTGCATCTCTACCTGCTACATCCTTTACTTGCTATGCCCAATGATATGCTTCCAAGAAGTCCTCCCTATTAGACCCTGAGTTTCTGCAGAGCAAGGACTTCCTTTGCATTTCAGTGCTGATGCTGGTGGTAGTTTAGTCACCCAGTCATGTCTGACTCTTTGTGATCCCATGGACTGTAGCCTGCCAGGCTCTTCTGTCCATGGGATCTTCCAGGCAAGCACACTGGGGGAAATGGGTTGCCATTTCCTTCTCCAGGGTATCTTCCCGACCAGGGATCAAACCCAGGTCTCCTGCACTGCAGGCAGATTCTTTACCAACTGAGCCACCAAGGAAGTCCACATTTCATTGCTGGACACACAGAAAACATACAACATATGTCTGGGAAACAATGGAAACAATGATGGATTTTATTTTGGGGGGCTCCAAAATCACAGCAGATGGTGACTGCAGCCATGAAATTAAAAGATGTTTGCTCCTTGGAAGAAAAGTTATGACCAATCTAGACAGCATATTAAAATGCAGTGACATTACTCTGCTAACAAAGGTCCGTCAAGTCAAAGCTATGGTGTTTCCAGTAGTCATGTATGGATGTGAGAGTTGGACTATAAAGAAAGATGAGTGCTGAAGAATTGATGCTTTTGAACTGTGGTGTTGGAGAATACTCTTGAGAGTCCCTTGGACTGCAAGAAGATCCAACCAGTCCATCCTAAAGGAAATCAGTCCTGAATATTCTTTGGAAGGACTGATGCTGAAGCTGAAACTCCAATACTTTGGCCACCTAATGCGAAGAACTGACTCGTTGGAAAAGACCCTGATGCTGGGAAAGATTGAAGGTGGGAGGAGAAGGGGATGATAGAGGATGAGATGGTTGGATGGCATCATTGACTCAATGGACATGAGTTTGAGTAGGCTCTGGGAGTTGGTGATGGACAGGGAAGCCTGGTGTGCTGCAGTCAATGGGGTCACAAAGTGTCGGACATGAATGAGCAACTGAACTGAACTGAACTGAACAAAGCAATAAGCAGGAGGCCTGGGATTCAAATCCCAGCCTTCCACCACCACCATTTACCATACCTAAGTCCTTGCACAAGGTATTAAGCCTCTCTTAGCCTCAGTTTCCATGCCTGTAAAATGGAGCAAATAATAACATCTCAGAGGAGCCTGAGGGGTTCAGTCCATGGGGTCACAAAGAGTTGGACATGACTGAGTGAATAACACACACACGCACGTTGTAGGATTGCTATTAGGATTAAGGAAGATAACCCATGTAAAATGCCTGAAAGGCACATAACTAACATTAGCCACTATCACTACCATTAATGAGATTTAAATTAATGAGGTTTGAAGCTTGAATTTAATATTAAAAAGAGGGAGGATCCAGGACTGGGCTCAGAGTTGCATTTTCTGTAGCTCCTTCCATCCATTCCAGTAAAGGTTCCTGCTCAAATAGAGGCACAGACATAGAGAACAGACTTATGGACAGAGCTGGGAAAGGAGAGGGTGGGACAAACTGATAGAGTTGTACTGACATATATACACTACTGTGTGTAAAATAGATAACTAGTGGGAACCTGCTGTGTAGCACAGGGAGCTCAGCTCGGTGCTCTGTGATGACCTAGAGGGGTGGGATGGGCGGAAGTGGGAGGGAGGCTCAAGAAGGAAGAGATTTCTGTATACTTGTGGTTGTTTCATGTTGTTGTACATCAGAAACCAATACAATATTGTAAAGTGATTATCCTCCAATTAAAAATAAATTTTAAAAAATGTTCCTGCTCTAACTGAGGTGAGAGCTCAGTAAGCCGAGCCCCACCAATGCAAACAGACTCAGGGTTTCCCAGACTGAGTGTCCTTTGAAGCAGCTGCCACAGTGACAGAGTGATGACAGAGAGCTCCTGAACTACCACAAAGTCTCCGAAGTCTGGGTTAGCGTCCTGGTGACACACAGGGCCCAGCAGGGCAGAAGCACAATTGCAGCTCCGTGGGTTTTCCAAGCCTTCATCAGAAATGCTTGCTGAACAGCAAATCCCAACTTCACATACGGCCCCATTGGAAAAGCGCTGACAAAGGCCTGGTTATGTAACTGAGATGGCAAATCATTAACACAAATGCTCCCCAACAGAAGCAAAAGAAACACCCCCTAAGGCCCAAGTCATTCTCCAGAAGGAGATTGCACGGAGAGTTGCTTGCCTGGCCCGAGTATGGAGAAAGGATTTTCCTCCCCAGAAAAGACTTCATTGAAAACCTTCAGAGAACACCCCGCCAAACTCAAGGAGCCAGGCCAAGGCCTAGGGAGCTCCCCAGGGCCGGGGCTGTCGAGTCTTTTTTCCTCCCTGGGAAGGTGTGGAGAGAGGCCAGGGGCCAGCAGGAGTTTTCGGGCACCAGGTATTCGCATGTGGAGAGGGGACGCCTGTGCTACTGCAGGGCCCACGGGGCACCTTTTTAGGCAGCTCCTCCTTGGGCTCCCCATGGTCATCACACAGCCAACTCTGGATAAATGATGTTAAAAGAATACATTTTTCCTGCATCTCAAGCTCTAGGTCCCCAGGGATTTCCAGAGGACCAAGAGGAGATGTGGGTCACCAAGGCAGAGGAGAGAGTGGCGGGCAGATCATCTCCCCCGAAGCAGACCCACCTGCCTCCTTGACTTAGTCGATTCCTCTGCCTGAGCCCAGGAGACATGTTTCTTTCAGCTATGAGTTAACACCCAGCTCCCAGCCATGTGGAGTTAGTTTCCGCATAGATTATAAATCGTGAGGGCTTCATAAAAAGCCGCTGAATAAATAGGCTATGCTTTAAAGGCCCTTAAATGTGAATCTAATTTTATATTGCTCTTTGAGTTGGGAAAGTTCCTAAATGTCAGTCCATGTGTGTGTCCAGGTGGCTGCCCTGAATCGAGGCTCGTGGAGATAGGATACACCTTCAGGGCAAAATTCAGAGCCTTCACGCCACCACCATCCCCCGCCTCCACCCAGCTACACGATTCAGGCTGTCTGAGCTTTTGACTTTGAACCCGGCCCCGGAGAAGAATCAATGCCTTCAGAGTGACCCCAGGTCTCCCCCTGATGCCATCCTCCTATATAAGCCACGAGAAGGTGGCCTCACCAAAGGCCAGCCCCCGTCAGCTCCTGCAGGCTGGACTGGTTGGGACTCAGGTTCTGATCTTCTTCAGAGCAAACTTCAGACACGGTTGCAGCTGCTCAACACAGCCTGTGGCGCCTTCCTTCCAGGCACGGGGCAAAGAGCACTGAACCAGGCTCCCAGGCTACAGAGCCTCTCCCAGCCCCACTACTCACTGGCTGAGGGAGCCCCACTCCATCACTTAACCCCTCTGGCCCTCAAGCTTCTCTCAGGGAATCCAGATGAAAGCCACTGCCAGCCTGCTTCACACAGTCCTGTGAGGAGGAAATGAGATCAGGCTGTGAAACAGCACTTTGGAAACACAGAACTCCACGCCTGCACCTCGGGTAATTACTGTAGCTTCAGGAGGGTGCCCCGAAGCCACGTGCTTGGAGGGCCCATAACCCCAGGCCAGACTCAGTCTGTTGCTTGCAAGGGTCTCTGCCTACGGCCAGGTAGAACAACATAATGACTGGGAAGGTATCCTTGCCTGAGGTGAGGAAGCTGGGGTTTCAGCCAGCCTGGCCACCCAGCACCTGCCTAGACCCCAATTTCTTGCATTATAAAATGAGGGCCAGACTGCCTCTCCTCAAAGGCCTCCTGCAGTTTTCTGTGCTACAAGACACATGGAAGTAGACTGATACTTGCCTGGACACTTATTCCAATGGTTGTTGCTGTCGTTTTGTTGCAAAGTCGTGTCTGACTCTTTGCCACCCCATGGACTGCAGCATACCAGGCTTCCCTGTCCTTCACTATCTCTCAGAGTTTCCGGTGGTGTCAGAAGTTTATTCCAGGATTTGCAGAGCTAATGAACCCAGCCCTGGGTCAGGGAGTCAAGATGACCCAAGAGGGGCTAAAAGTCAAGTTAGAACACAGGACACATGGAACACATTATTCACGGTACCAGAGAATTTACTCTACTTTTAAGAGCTTGCTAAGCGCTTTCATGGGGTCAAGGACTCTGTACACACTTTGCTTACATGGTCTTGTTGCATCTTCCAGGACCTCACAAGGGAAATTCTATGACCTCCATTTATATGAATAAGACAATGAAAGATGAGAGGCAAATCTACTTGCCCAAGTTCACACAGCTATGAAAGGACAGAACCAGAAAACCCATGTCTTGCTTCACTCAAAAATATAGTCCTGAGCACAAACCAGGTGCTTGCTGGCTCCAGTTGGCAAAGAAGGCTTTGTGGAAGAGAAATGGATAGTTATTTATATGTTCATTGATTTATGTTCCCCATCCCACATAATCCCCAAAAGCTTTAAAGTTGTGTTTATAATAAAAGGTGTACAATAATTGAAAAAGATCAAAGCCCAGAGAGTAGAAAAGAAAGGTGATTATACCTGACATTTGAACTATAATGTTCTGTTTAATCATTTCTTCATTCATTCATTCATCTATCCATTCAATAAGCATTTATTGACTTTCTCGTAAGGTACAGATTCTGTGTGGGATGTTTTGAGCTGAAAGAGACCCTCCCTGACCTCAAGAAACTGAAAACTCTGTGTGTGTGTGTGTGTGTGTGTGTGTGTGTGTTGCGAAAAAGGAAATGAGACAGTCAGCCTGATAGTGTTCTCTAGAAGGAAATCATGAACACCAGGAGCACAGGAGTCAGCTTCTTTCCCAGACTTTGGGAGTCAGAGGTTTCCTTGAAGGATGTGTTGGAGATGTTGGCAAGTCCAAACATTTCAGACATCGTAACTCCTAAACACACAATTTAATTGAGTTTTCTGGCAACCAAAGCAGAAAGGGGAACTATGATCTGTTCCACAGAAGTCTAACATCAAAGGAGGCTTCACTTCCCTGTACTCAAGTCTAAGGTCATCTATATCCACATTCTAGGGACATGGTCTATAAAGGGCAGTGTCTTCCAGAATGGGTATGCAGACAATGCAAACCTCCACCAAGTGACTGTAACTTGTAGCAATTCCCCAAGAGAGCCGAGGACACTGGACCATCCACTAGTGCATACACTGAAACAGTGAATCAGACTAATGCAGTTGCCCTACGTGGCTTACCAGTTCTCAGACTTGGTGCAGCAACTGAGTAGAAGAATGTAGGAGTGGGCAGTAAGGAAAACAGGAAATGAGAAAGGAACATGTTTTTGGTGTTTTTTGAGAGCCTGTTATGTACCAGGCCCTGCACTAGGTGCTTCATCCAATACTTCACAGTGAGTGCTTCAAAGTGACTGTCACTTAATCCCATTTACAGGTGATGAGTTGAGTCACATAGAGGTTAGTGTCTTCCCAAGGTCACATTGTGGCTTTCCTTTTGGCTCAGATGGTAAAGAATCTGCCTGCAATGCCAGAGATGCGGGTTCAGTCCCTGGGTCAGGAAGATCCCCTGAAGAAGGGAATAGCTACCCACTCCAGCATTCTTGCCTGGAGAAGTCTATAGATAGAGGAGCCTGGCAGGCTACATACAGTCCATGGGGTTGCAGAGCTGGACACGACTGAGGGACTAACAAGGTCACATTGCTGGAGTTCACTGCTGAAGGCCTACAAGTTGAACTGGCCCTGCTTTAAACAGCCCATTTTCTTGAGTTGACCACCCACAGCTCTCAGCCACTGTTCATTCTAGATTGCCTGATTACCTGGTCCAAACCACTCACCTGATGGAAGAAGAAACTGGGGCTGACAGATGCAAGTGACCCAGACCAGGAGGGGACCACAGTCTTGCCTGCCTGACTCCCCAGCAGATAACCTTCTCCCTTACACCTTTTCTCTCTTGGCTTTGCTCATCCTAGCAGAGCCGTCAGCCAAGAGCCCCCACTAACCACTACTTCTCAGTGGTAAGGCGCTTGTTAGGACACTGCCGCCCTTTGCCTGCCCTCCATCTCAAAGACATGGCCACTTTTTGCACACACAAAATCCCTCAAAGAAAGAAGACATCCAGGACCCTGTCTAAAGGGAGACGGCGTCCAAAACTCCCATCCATCTTTTATTAAGAGACAATCTCCACCGACTGCGGGAAAGCCAAGAGCAGTGAAAGGGGGAAACCCTTCCACCCACCCCCTCTGTGGATCTTTCTCTCTTCCCATGCACTCTGAGTCCAATTTCCCTCTAAGTTCATGGGCAAACAGCTAATGACATGTTAAAAAGCCAAATGAGGGACTTAGGGAAATTCTTCACTAGTTGCAGATTATCACAGGAAGAATGCCTTCACAGGGGCCATGGAGGGAAATGGCGCTGGGCAGGAAGGCAGGCAGACAGGCAGCAGGACCCACTGGCTGAATGGGCTTCCCTCCAGCAGCTGCCAGGACTGATCATGGTTCCTGTGGTCACCTGAGATCACAAGGAGCTGCATGGATGCAGGGCCAGGCCAAAGAGGCCGTGTTCATATGGCTCAGTCACTTCTCCGTCCACTTCTTTGATTAGCTAGTCAGTCAGCTTCCCATGAAGGAACTCAGGGTTTGGGTTAAGAGAACTGTGTAAGAGTAAACAATTTGACCCAACATCTGTGTTCTGTCAACAAGTAACTTCTACCTGTGTGTGTATATATATATATAGGGACATAATAAGGGATATATGTGTGTATATATATAGGGATATATAAGCCCTATTTGTATATATATATATAGGGCTTCCCTAGTGACTCAGAAAATAAAGAATCTGCCTGTAGTGCAGGAAACCCAGATTCAATCCCTGGGTCGGAATATCCCCTGGAGAAGGGAATGGCTACCCACTCCAGTACACTTGCCCGGAAAATTCCATGGATAGAGAACCCCGGGCTACAGTTCATGGGGTTGCAAAGAACTAGACATGACTGAGACACTAACACACATATATATACTCACGTATGCGTACCCTGGGGGCTCCTCACTGCAGAACAGAAGCATCAAAACAAGAAAACCTATATGATCCCTTAGTCCCAAAACCAGCAGAGCTGATCCATGGAGCTCCACTAAGCATTCTTTTAAGTATAAAATCATTAGCAAATTTTAAAAGCGTAAAGCTGGCCATTCCCTGGTCTGTCTCATTTGTCTTCAAAAGTCAGCATCTTTGTGACATGTGACCAGAAGGAAATGGAAGAACTTTGGCCTCTGACCCCTGACCCTGACCTCCAACCGATGCTCCTCACTCTCCATCACTGATGGCTGAGAGGACAATTATCCTATGAAGACCACTCACCCAAATGGAGTGAGCAAGTTATGTTTGCTTGAGTGAGCAAGTTACTTTGTAAAAAGCAACTTTTCACCAAAGTATGTTTGTCCACAGAGTACTTTGGAATCTTCCCATTTCATCATCCTCCTGAGATTGTATCTATTTCCTCCCCATTACCAGAGGCAGCTGTTGATCTCAGTTCTAATGGTCTGGTGATTTTCAACAAGCTCCTTGTCCACCTGCTGATGGCCTTTCTCAATCACAAACCTGAACGGAGCAAGACTGGGTTTTCCCCTTTTATTATCAGTCGCTTCCACTTAGTAAATAACCTCCTAGTTCCCCTCCTCTCCCTCTCTAACCAGGCTCCTCCTTAACTCTTCCGTGCACAGGCAAGCAAATGCACTGGGTAGTTTTTTCCTTACTAACTTCACAGCTTATTTACCAAAACATCCGGCCATAGTGAAGAGCAAGCATGCACTCTTGGTGCAAATTCAGAAAGAGACTTCTGAAAGTCTGGCTTTTTAGCACTGGAATTGTCTTTTTTTTTTTTTTTTTTTTTTTTTTTTAACTAAGAATGTGAAGCTGGGTAAACCAGGACATTCGGTTATTTAAAAAGAGAGGATGCAGAAATCCAGATGACAGTCAGTTTGATGGTAAGATAAGCTTCCTGCAAAGGAACTCAGCTGAACTTGTTTAAACAGATGTCCGAGTCTCCATCCACTACCAAGAAGCTCTCCCCACAGGGTTCCCTTCAACCCCATCATCAGTTCCAACCAGGCTGAGACCCACGGGGCTTCAGTGGCTAAGCCAAAAGTTCTCTTTGTTCGATCCAGGAGAAGAGAGTTTAATAAGCAAATTAGTTCTTTTAAATGAGATTTCAGGGTATGTAACCACCAAAGAAATGCTTTCAAATTGTGGTCCTGGAGAAGACTCCTGAGAATCCCTTGGACAGAAAGGAGATGAAACCAGTCAATCCTAAAGAAAATCAATCTTGAATATTCATTGGAAGGACTGATGCTGAAGCTGAAGCTTTAGCTTCATTTGGCTACCTGATGTGAAAATCCTACTCACTAGAAAAGACCCTGATGCTGGGAAAGATTGAGGGCAGGAGGAGAAGGGGGCAACAAAGGATGAGATGGTTAGATAGCATCACCGACTCGATGGTCATGAATCTGAGCTAACTCCAGGAGATAATAAAGGACAGGGAAGCCTGACATACTATTGTCATGGGGTCACAAAGCACTGGACACAACTTAGCAACTGAACAACAACAGTAATATAGTCAGTCCGAAGGTGGTAAGTGCTTTGGAAAAGTTGGGAAGTCCTAAAGTAGGCGGCAGGGAAGGTACCCTGGACAGGGAGGCTTTCTTCAATTTGCTGACATCTGAGCAGAGACCTGAAGGAAGGAAGAGGGGGAGAGAGAGAGAACAACCGCTGCAAAGACCCCGAGGTGGGAGCCAGCCTGGTGTGGTCAAAGAACAGCAGGAGGCCAGGTGTCTGAAGCAGAGTGGGCAGGGGAGAGCAATTGGAGGGGAGATGGGAAAGGCAGCCAGGACAGCCCTCGTCAGCCTCCCAGGCCATTACAAGGGCCCTCGCCTACTTTACACATTATACTACATTTGTTAAGCAGAACTCTATAGTTTAGATTTTTTTTATTCATTTAGATGCTGCTAAGTCACTTCAGTCATGTCCAACTCTGTGCGACCCCACAGACGGCAGCCCACCAAGCTCCCCCATCCCTGGGATTCTCCAGGCAAGAACACTGGAGTGGGTTGCCATTTCCTTCTCCAATGCATGAAAGTGAAAACTGAAAGTGAAGTTGCTCAGTCGTGTCAGACTCTTCGCGACCCCATGGACTGCAGCCTACCAGCCTCCTCCATCCATGGGATTTTCCAGCCAAGAGTACTGGAGTGGGTTGCCATGAGTCTCCTGTAATTCCCCAATTCAGACAGTGAAAAATCTGCCTGCAATGCAGAAGACCCAGATCCATCCCTGAATTGGGAACATCCCCTGGAGAAGGGAATAGCTACCCACTCCACTATTCTTGCCTAGAAAATTCCATGGACAGACCATGGGGTCGCAAAGAGTCAGACATGACTGAGTGACTAAAATTTCACTAACTCCCTAATTAATTCAAATGAGAGGAATTTGGTCCCAGATTGATGGAGGGGTGCAAGAAAATGCATAATGAAATCTGAAGAGGCCAAAACTGTGGGGGAAATGGCAGTACCTGGACAAACCACAGGAGTGGAGGAGGCTGCTGAACATACTGACGTCAACCTCATAGTTTCTGCTCTCAACTCCACTCCCCATGGAAAGGAGAGGTCCCTAAGCAGGGACTGGACCAGACAGTGAAAAGAAAGTGAAGTTGTTCAGTCGTGTCCGACTCTTTGCAACCTCATGGACTGTAGCTCACCAGGCTCCTCCATCCATGGGATTTTCCAGGCAAGAGTAATGGAGTGGTTTGCCATTTCCTTCTCCAGGGGATCTTCCCAACCTGGGGATGAAACCCAGGTCTTTCACATTGCAGGCAGATGCTTTACCATCTGAGCCATGCAGATGTGATGATCACGACAGGGCGGCCAGTTCAGGGACTTTGAGTGGATATGGTCACCTGGGATCCTGCTTAGTTGCATCCGGCCACTGAGAGGAAGAGCAGCCTGACCTGAAGCAGAGGACTCTGGGAGAGAAGGCATCACTTCTCCAGGGTCTGCAAATGCTGAACAAAAACACCCTCACCAGAGGGTGAACTGGAGAAAGCCAGCCAGGCAGAAGGCTCAAAAGATGGAGGACAAAAGCAGAGTTCCTGGGAGAGAATGATCATGATTCTAAGCATGTGCCCAGTGGAGTTCCTAACAGGACAGGGCCACAGGGAATCAGCTAAACTCAGACACATCCAGAGCCCAGAGCTCACATCAGTGGTCAAAACCCCTCACCTGCCTATCAAAGGTGGAGGAGTTGCCTCTACAGTAAGGAAAGGGGTTTCGAAGCCACAGCCCTGGCCTGACAAAGAGGGTGGAGAAAGAAGGGGGGCAGATTTTCTAGGGAAGCAGTCCCCAGGGATGGAAGTTAGAGGTCCTGCAGATGATGAACAGAACACAAGGGGATCCCTGGGAATACCCATCTCCCACTGGAAATCAGTCACATGATCAGTTACACGTATTCAGGGGGAGGGGACACTCCCAGTCCTCCCACTGTTCTGAGATGTAGAGTCCCGAGTCCACATGGAGATGCCCAGGACAGGGCCAGACTGAGCTGTGTCCCCAATGCCTAGGATAGAAGGCCCTGGCCTGCTCTCTGAGCAGGGTCCCTTTCCCCAGGCAGAATCGGGGCAGATGATGGTGTGGAGGGGACGAAGTCCCACCAGCCAGCCGATGCCCAAAGAGTGATGAGGCCCACAGCACTAGCTCAGTCCCACCCTCCCCGGCAGCAGAGAGGGACCCAGCAACTCTGTCTGCTCCCCCATACTGCCCTATCTTTTTCACAGATACCCCAGGGCTGTACAGAGAGATGCATGGGTTTGGGTGAGTTTGAGGGGCTACTGGAGGGGTCATCACCGTCCTCTGGGATGACAGCATCTGTGGACCATTTCCAATCATCAAGAAAGTCAGGTCTCCGCGCTTTGGGAGAAAAGGTGATTTCAGCAGCCCCCCAGGTAGAAATGCTATAAATACACTTTTGGGGGCAGGCCTTTTTGTCCTTCATGTCACTGTGGCCTTGAGCTCACCCAGCTTTCTAACACAGGTAGAATTAAGAGTGATTTCAGGTTTCTGGGGCCCCTGGAAAATAAAAGGCCTTTCATCTGGCACTAAGGATAAAAATGAAGGATGGACTGGGCCAGCGGTGTCATCCTACAAGGATTTGTTTGGCCAACAAGGCTGGAATGAAGGAGAGTGAGAGCTACGGCCTTTATTTTAAATTGTCAACTTCCCAAGCATGGGTGGGCAGGGGAAGAGGGGAGAGAGTTCAGCCCACTGAGCAAGCTTGGAAAAAAGTTAAGGGGGAGGTTTTCCTGAAAGCCTCTCTTCCGGCTGCAAGAGCTTCAGCACTCGAATCACGCCAACCCTGGTGACTCCGCCAACTCCTCCTGCAAAGATGTTAGATGAGGATTACTCACTTCCGCCCAGTGGGTGGTCCCAGTGGAGGAGGCTCTGTCACCTCTGACTGCCCAGCAGGACCCAGGTCAAAGTGGTGACTCAAGAGCTCCCTCCCCAGGAAGGGAGGCCAGGGCCGGCTCCGTGGGTGCTCCCCCATGGGTGTGGACTGTCATCTGAAAAGAGGGAATGAGGCAAAGCGTGAGGGGCACCACCATCAGCCATCCCTAGAATGAGTCCCAGGCAGCAGTCTGCAGTTCTGCATAAGATGCTTGGTGAAAAACTGGAGCAACCAAGCAGAGTGGCGGTGTTTATTGAAAAAGAGATGAATTCCATCTCCTTCCAAGTTATTCAGTGCCAGGCTGATGAGTTCAGAAATAGCTAGCAGTCATAGAATCGCAGAATCCTATTGTGGACGGGAACCTCGGAGAGCAGTGCCTTTGACCCTTCCCTTTGTAGATGAGGAAAGTGGGGCCCAGCCAGGTTAAGGGACTTGCCAATTGCCATGTAGGGGCTCTTGGGGCCCCGCTGCCCTGCTGGGCTTTCTCTGCATTCTTGAGTGAACTTCTCCCCTCCCATCCATGGAGCAGTAGCTTCCCTCGCTCTGGACCCCAAGTCCTGCTCCAGCTCAGATGCCTTCCTGCAAACCAGGGAGTGATGTCCCCTCCTCAGGGTCCAGGGGGATGCATGGATGCATGAGTTGATAGCAGCTGACGTTCAACCCCATAGACAAGACACAACCTCAGAATAGTCCATGCAGCCCCCATGGTCCGGACCACACCTGTGGGTGTATGACCTGCAGGCTACCTGGATGATTCCTCACAGCCCCTGCCTGAGATGGGGCCTCTCCTCTAAGCATCCTCTTCTGTAGCTCATCTGTCTCCACCTCCCCATCACAATGGCAACCTGCCCTCTCTTCCATCTACCTGGGGGTGATTGAAGCCCCATCATCCATTGTCACTCCCTGCCACTGAAGCCCTGTGGTCAGAGAGCTTGGGATTGAGAGCTTGGGCTCAGAGATCATCTAGAACACGGTGGGCAAATGGCAACCCGGGGGTCAATTTCAGCCTGGACCTGTTTTAGTGAATCCAGTTTCATTGGAGCACAGTCAGCTCCATCACTTATATATTGCTACTGGCTGTTTTCAAGCTACAATACAATGGCTGAGTTGGTAGTTGCAACAGAAATGGCACAGCCCAAGAAGCCTATTACATTAATTACTTGGCCCTTGACAGGACAAGTTTTCTGATCCCCAATCTAGAGAAACCTTTCTGAGGCTCAGGGAAGCTCAATGACTTAGCTAGGTGAGCCAGAGTTAGAATTCAGGTCCCTGCACACCCTCTCCAGGAATACCCAGATTTCTGGAGGATAGAATATGGACTTGAATTGGCCACAGACTCCCACCACATTGATAGCCCTTTTTTCCTACAGGGAAATCACAGGGTAGATGGTTCTGCTCACAAAGCATCAAGGTGCTTTGACTCTGAACTCATTCCCAAAAGCCAGAGTTGAAGGCCTGGGGCTCCCACTCTGCAGTGAGTTCCCAAAAATCCCTGGGAGCAAAGCCTCTGGTCTGGCTTTGGACCCCACCAGGGACCCCATGCCAGCCTGCCTCCCTCAGTTTCCAAGGCCAATCACAGCATCCTGGCCTCAGTTTTGAGCTGGTGCACCCACAGCAGTGCCGCATCTTCTGCCTTCCCGCGTGGAGAAGGGGCAGACACACTGAGAGTGGACTCGGGAGAGCATGACATTTGGATGTTCTGTAGCCAGTGTCCCTGGTGACTCGCAGATCAAATCAACTCTCCTCTACCAATAGGATAAAGTTCCCTTTTTTCCTCTCCCCAACCCTGCTTGTCCTCTTAACTCCAGTTGGCAATGCTTCCAAGAGCACCGTGCAGGGGCTTAATGGTGGGCATTTCTTGTTTCTGCCACGGGGAATCTGTGAAAGTTTCTCTAGACACAGAGGAGGAGGAGGAGGAAGAGAGAAGCTCCAAGGATGACCCCAGAGCAGGTCCTCCAGCTGCCAAGAGGAGGCGACCTGCGTGCCAGGCAGGGGCTGAGAATCCAGGCCCAGGGTCAGGTAGCCACTAGAGGAAGGGAGGAGCGTGGCTGAAGGGAGGGCGTGGTTGAAGGGAGGGGAGTCGCTGAATGCCAGGCTCCTGGCAGGGTATTCCTTTCAATTCCAACCTCTTAGGAGGCAGGGCTGCTGGCCGCCTTACACAGACGAGAAACTGAGGCTTAGATTGAACGTGGCCACCCAGTTGGTGAGCAGCACATTTGGAATTCAATTCCAGGTCTGCCTCAACATATCCTCTTTCTGATCCTTGAGCTGTGTGGCCTCTTGAAGGTCTGGTGGAGAGAGCCAGGCCCAGCTAGGGCCTGGGGATCAAATCCTCAGAAGGCCTCACAAGAGCAAGGTTGGGTTTCCTGGGAAACTTGTTTGGCTCACACACTAGAGCCACCCAGAGCCAGGGCATGGCCCCCTGGATGCCAAGTTCTCTGAGCCTCTGAACCAGCCTCCTTGGATTCCCCCCCCACCACCACTTCGGGTCTCTGCTGGGCCTTTAGCCTGGTTAAGTGGGCCTAGCTGCATTGAGAGGAGGGCGGCGGGAGCAAGAGCCAGGTCAGAAGCTGAGGTCTGGGTTCTTGGCAGAACCAAAATCATCCCAGGTTGGAAGCATCCCCTGGGGGGAAGAAGCATCTTGATAGGGTTTCAGTCTGTACAACACACTAGACCCTAAAAAACAGAATAAGATAGGCTTCTAGATGGATGCATGCCTCAGATCAGGAATCCCCATGAGACTAGTGGGAGGAAAAAAAAAAAATCCTTACTTTATAGGCTTTGCTGACTCTGGAGTAAAGGCACAGTGGGCCTATACATCATGTGTTTGACTCCCCAAAAGAACCCAAGAGTAATTCTGACTCTCTGGTGGTGGCCCCCACCAATCTTGTTTTGATCTTCCCTGCTTCTCTCCCCATCTCTACCCCCCAAGCCTAATCTCAATGGCTAGGCCCAAATGTCTTAATGTTACTAAGATCCATTCAAATCATTAAACTAATTAGCATTAAGATAGTAAAACTTTATTCTTCAGTTTTATTTACATATTTTTAGAGGGTCATGGAGAACAGGAATTGTCTCACCCAAAGGAATGAATGTTTAATGGTAAAATTTTAGCTATGGGATACCTGAATGGGGAGATGTTTTAAGTCACAGTAAAGCTCTCCAGCCTCTATTCCTCCTTCATAAAGTCACCTCTGTTTCCTTTGAGGAAATCATCTCTCCCCATGATGCAAGCCAAGGGCTTATCTCCCATTAAGGATGCCATAGTGAAGAATAGGGAAGCCTGGGGTACTGCAGTCCATGGGGTTGCAAAGAGTTGGCCCTGACTTAGCGACTGAACAGTGTGACACCCAAGGGAGGTAGGAGATAGGCACAGGGCCCCAGTTCAGCCAGTTGGATGATGGTTATTGTCATTCATCACAAAGGAGGCAGCACTCTTACCTTGTAGATTCTGCTTTCTGTCCTTTCAAATGTCTTTTGGTTCCTGCCCAAACCTCCTTGGGATCCCCCCCACTCCTTCCCACTCTGTCAGCCACCTTCCCCAAAGACTTCTAAGTGAACCAATCTTTGCTGTTTGCAAAGAACACGGATTCCCAACTGAAGGGCCATTCCACCTTGCTCTACCCACAGTAAGGCTAGCGGTGGCTGGGGAAGAGGGCGGGCTGGCTCACCGCTCCTCCATCAGAGCCTGGGACCCAGGAGGCCAGGTCCCTGCCTTCACAACCACGTACCCTGAAAAAAAACAGGAGTCCCCACAGGAAGACCAATTGTGCCACCTCACAGGGCCAAGCAGGCATCCTTAAAACAAAAACATCCACGAGAAGTGACATCAGGCTGTCTCCCATCCTCCATTCCCACGGCTACTTCCATTCTCTTCCAGGTTGGGGCCAGCAGGCATTGGCCTGTTTGGGACGGGAGGGAGGAGATGACAGGTAAACGAACCAGTAGGCTCAGCACAACCAGGAACTCAGACCCAGGGAATGTAAAATCATCTCCATGCAGAGCTCCAATACCTGCCCCAAGGACATACAATGGACAGACACACGTGTGTGCACGTGGACACACACATTATCCCAGGGCTCCCCAGGAAAGCAACGGAGATGTTGGCACCGGGTCAAGAACAAACCAGGGGAAGCAGCACACCCAGAGTGAGGCAGAAGGCAGATTGCTTCCTAGTACGTTTATTGGAGCCTCGGCTACGCGTGATACCAATCAGGAACTCCCTTCCATGACCCCGTCAGCCCGACTGGGGCAGAAACACAGGGAGCCCACCTCCTTTTCTTCCCCCGTTATAGACAACATTATTAAAAAAAATAAATTTTACAATAATACATTTTCGCTCATCTGTTAGGGTATTATTTCCATAGGTTCTTAAAAAAAGGAAAGGAGGGGGAACCACACGATATATGTATACGGATGTATATATACATATATGTTGAGAAAGGAGCCGCGTTATGTACATATAGTGGGCAGTGGGCGTATGTCTCAGAAATGAGAAGAGAGAAGGTGGGCGAGTGAGGCAGGGAGGAGAGTGATGGAGGGAGCCGCAGAGACCAGAGAGTGGTGCTGGGAGACAGCCCACGGTGGTCTCCTCTGTCTCTCTCAGCGCCTGGCCCCTCCCTCCAAAGGGAGACCCACCAAAGGGAGACCCACCAAAGGGACCCACAAGAAACCAAGGGAGTGGACAAGGAATCATTTCTCTTTGATTTCAAAGGAGGTTCTTTGCCAGCGAGAAGGAAGAAGCCGCCTTGAGGTGGTGCCCAAGTTTTGCTCCCAACCCCCGGCGGGGTTTCCCAGGCAGGCTGGGCTCCCCAAGCTCCCCCGGAGCTGCCAAACCCTCCCCTCCATGCTACAGTGGGGATCAAGGGGAGAGCACCACACCCATCCACAGGTCAGATCCAGCCCTCAGAGAAGGGAGGCGAAATAAACTCCATCCTGGAAGCCAAGTGGAGGTGCTGACGGTGCCCAACTGGACCCCCAGGGGCCGGCTTTGCTGCCCTGCTGCCTGATGCCCACCACCAGTCCCCAACAAGTCCCCTTAGTGGGGAGCTTGAGAACAACAGCAGCCATCCTGGCCCCACCCATATCCCTGGGCAGTAGGGGTGTCGTCTGGTCTAATGTCAGCAGGGTCCAGAGAGGAAAACCCCCAGAGAAAAGTGAAGGGTATCTCTAGACCTGCCACGTGCCCTCCTCGGCGCGGGGTTTCCCCGGCCAGGGGGGCCTCTGGGCCAGCTCTCAGGCTACCCGCCTGCTTGTCTGTTTGGTTTAGAAAAACTTCTCCAAAGAATAAACCTGGGAGGAGACAGGTTCAGAGACAAAGTGGGAAAAAACATCTTTTTTTTTTTGCAAAGTGTGTGTGTGTCTGTGTGTCTGTGTGTGTTTCCATTTTGTCAGGCGGGTGTTCTCATCCGTGTAGCTTTCAGAAATCTCCCGATGGAATCCCCAGAGCCTACAAGGCCAGCTTCAGCATCAGGAAGGATGCAGCGGTCAAGGCAGCCGACGGTCTGGCTCTGCGGGGGCCTGAGTTAGGTTTGATCACCCTTTTACTCCCTGGGATGATATTGGTCGTGAGCTGCGGCCAGGTAGAAGATAGAGAGAAACAGAGAAAAAGACAAATGAGTCAGTAGGGCTGGGCTTCCCTGGTGGCTCAGACAGTAAAGAATCTGTCCGCAGTGAGGGAGAACCAGGTTTGATCCCTGGATGGGAAAGAGCCCCTGCAGAAGGGTTAGGGTTAGGGTCCCCGCAGGAGACCCTGCATGTGAAGGAAATGGCAACCCAAATCCCATGGACAGAGGAGCCAGGCGGGTTACAGTCCATGGGGTCGCCAAAAGTCAGACACGACTGAAGCAACTTAGCACGCACACAGATATAGTCCTGTGCTGGGTCTCCCTCAAGGAAGGGCCCAGGTCCTTTTCTATCTCTCCACCTCTGTGGAGTGTCCCAGAACCAGCACAGAGCAGGCTGCTGGGTGCACATGTCTATAGAGTCAAGAGGGCTTGCCAGGATCTCTCCTCAGGGCAGCCTGAGCATCTCACCCAAGAGACAAGGAAAGGCCCTGGCTGTAACTTCTACATCCACCCATCCTCGCCTCCCACAGAGTGAGTGCCCACCCTGGTTCAGACGGCCTGGAAGCTGAGCTAGCCCAGCCTGTGTTATGGGATCTGGGGGCTCCAAGTCCAAGGCTCGCCTAGAAAACAACCCCCCTCCCGGCTCAGCCCCCTGCACCCACCCCCACTCTGCCCCTCACTCACCTCTGTGAAGCACATGCTTAACTCTTTGGAGTTATTGGCCTTCAGCCCCTGCTCCTGTGGGAGAGAAGGCACTAGTAAGGGTGGGTCACGTGGCTGGGTCTCTGGCCAGGCTTTGTCCCCAGATTCAGACGGGATCCCACATTCCACAGCTGTGCCATCCACTGCTGGCATCACAGGGTACACACAAAGAGCACTAGCAACACAGGACCTGTGCCCTCCTCTGACACCTGCAGTGATTAAGTCCTGTCTCCTCTGGGCTCCTGAAGAAGAGAGTTCTAACTCTACTCTCCAACTGCCAGCATCATAGAGTGATAAGGTGCTCACAGGTTTGACTACCACCTTCAGAGCTCCACTTGACTTTTTTTCCTTGCATAACAGCGGCTCAATAAACATTACACAGTACGTACCCTACCTACCAACAAGTTCCATTCTGACAACACATTTCTAAGTCCAATTTGTTCATTAAGTCCAACAATGTTTGCCTAGGTACCCAACTAACTCGGCTATACGGTTGTTATTCTTCAGTTGCGAAGTTGTGTCTGACTCTTTGTGACCCCATGGACTGTAGCACACAGACTCCTTTGTCCTCCACTGTCTCCCAGAGTTTTCTCAGATTCATGTCCTTTGAGTCAGTGACGCTGTCTAAAGGGCAAATCTCAGCCTCTGACGTCCCCTTCTCCTTTTGCCTTCCATCTTTCCCAGAATTAGGGTATTTTCCAATGAGTCAGCCATATAGTACTTTACTGTAATAGGTTTATACTTTTCACACAAATAATACATAAAAACAAGCAAACACAAAAAATAAACATTTTTGATCTCACAGTTCAGCACCTTGAAAAGTACAGTAATACAGTACAAGAGCTGGCATACAGGGGCAGGCGCTGAGTGAATAGGCAAGAAGAGTTACTGCCTGCAGAAGGGTGAGGAGATGGGAGATGGTAGAAATGAAGGATCAGCAGCAATAGGAGATGGAGAGCAAGCTGAAATTTCACTTACACCTTACATGACTGGACATATGAACACACATTCACATTTTTGAAAGTTCGATACCTGAAGGTTCGTATGTAGGGGACTTACTGTACTCAGTTAACATTTGTTAACTGTCATTCATTAACAAGTCTGTGAATGAATGAATGAGGATGAATAAATGAATGAATGCTGCAGATCAGAACTGACACCCAAGTGCCAGCTCCAGAAAGATCATGAGTCCTCACTGGGCTCTTTGGGAAGACAGCTGTGATTGATTAGTGATGTCTGCCACTGGGGCCGGTTAGGCAGACACCTGGCCATGGTATCAGGTGTTAGCCATGCCTCCGAAACAGATGTGTGGCACGTGGGAGCTCTGTGGTCCAGGTGAGGAATGAGAACCAGAGGGTGTGCATGAAATCAGCCCTTTGTTGCCATTATCGTAATAGTGACCCATGGGAACCAGCTGGGGAATGTGATGATTCTATCCTGGCCATTGGCTCTGGCCACCAGAAGCAACTAGAAAGCCCAAGAAATTATGTCTAAATCACTGCTTCTGGCCAGAAGTATTAATAATACCTTAAACATTATAGGCGATCTACCATCCAGGGCATCTGGTCAGCTAAACAAGGCCCCAGCTGTCACACAAAGGCCCCAGCCAAGAGCACAGTCACTACTGAAGGTGGAGATGTGATCATGGTGACAATGAGAATAGCCGAGATGGAACCAGGGACAAGACCTAGGAAGATCCTGTTTAAGACCACAGCACCAGGAGCTGCAAGTGCCAAGATCTAGCCCGGCCAAGCCACCAACCAGGGACTCCTCAGAAGGGTGTCTGCTCGAAGGCTCTACAGGATCCAGAGACTGGATTTCACTGCCCAGGACCAACTGCAGCTCCAAGCACAGTGAGTCCAAGGAGATATGAGCATCGGGCAAGGAAGAAGGGGAGGGAGGGAGCAGAGAGGGAGGGAGAGAGTAGAAGCGGGGAGAGGGAGCTGAGGGGGAGGGAAGGGGCAAAGGAGGAGGAGAGGGAGCAGGGGAGAGGGAGGAAAAAGAGGGGAAGGGGAAGGAATAGGAGAGGGCCCTTCACCCCCTCCTCAGACCCATATTATTGTGAGAAAGGGATGCCATCTCCCAGGGCCAGGGCCGAAGGACTCCGAGCCAGTGTGTGGTCTCTGGTGGGGCCACAGGGACTTGGTAGGGGAAGGACTGGCTCCATAAAGATCAGGACAGGACCCTCCTCAGGCTCCATCAGTGACCCACGTGGGATCTATCACCCACAGAACTTGCCCAAGCCCTTCTGAGCCAATGGCATTTCTGCCAGGCAGGCTTCAGGGTTGACTTGCCCACAGTGAATGTATGCTGAGAGGCCCAGTGATACACTGGGCTTCCTGTGGCTGTCCTCAAGAACTGCCTTCAAGTGCTGCAAAATTCAGCTGATAGATGCTGTCCTCAGAGACCCATCCCAGCCTTTCCTTTTCAGACTGCAGGGTCCTAAACCTTGGTGTCCCTCCCATGGATTATCCCTGTTATCCAAGGAAGGAAGGGCCCCAGAGACCACAGCCCAAGGCTCCAGTCGGTTCAGCCACTGACCCCAGGCAAATCCCTTCATCTACTGGCACCTCAGCTTCCTCGTCTATAAGATAGTGATCTACAGTCAAGCAAACCTCACTGACCCACCGTGAAGATACATGAGACCACGCATATGGCAGAGCAAAGCCAAGTATGTGTATGTGTGTGCTCAGTCGCTCAGTCGTGTCCGACTCTTTGTGACCCCATGGACCATACCCTGCCAGGCTCCTCTGTTCATAGGATTTTCCCAGCAAGAATACTGGAGTGGGCTGCCACTTCCTTCTGCATAGACAAGTTTAAAGGCCCCTTAACCTC
Source organism: Okapia johnstoni (assembly GCA_024291935.2). NCBI lineage: Eukaryota > Metazoa > Chordata > Mammalia > Artiodactyla > Giraffidae > Okapia > Okapia johnstoni. Next base: position 39,608,746 of record CM044314.1, on the reverse strand, counting down.
CAAGCATGACTCAGGGCCAAGCAGAGCCTGCATCCAGCACACTCCCAGGACTGGGACTACAGTGTGAGACTGGGTTTAGCTGGTGGACTGTGGCTACCCCATCTCTGGAAGCAAAGCCAGGGAGAAGCCCCAGCCTCATGGAGATCCCACCCTGCCACCTGACTTCCAGAAAACCCAGAGCAGATAGTGAAGGAAAGGGCAAGCCCAAGACATCCCCCATCCACAGTCCTAGGCACACAGAACAGTGCAGGTGTCTGCTGACCAGCCGACCCTTTCTGACAGTGGCAGATGGAGGCGATGTAGAGCTAAAGAGGTTCCACTACCCAATAGCCAAGGCTTAGGCTCAAATTCACCGCCTCCCTCATCATTAACTGTCCCACTGCTCCCCACAGGAGGTTCGAAACACGAATGAGTCACAGCCCTGTTCACACCCCGATGAGAGAAATAAACACCTACACAGTCAACTCCATACCAGTTCAGCTAAGGCAGGGGAGAGGGGAGAGGCTGTGTCCTCCCCAAGCCGCTCCCCTACACTGCAGGCTGTCCTCTGAGGCCACACCCCACCAACGCCACCTTTGATGTCCATCTCAGCCGATTATCTTGGCAACAGGGAGGGAGGAGGATGGCAGCAGAGATAAGGTTCATCCTTCTAGAAATTTCTCCCAGAGGCCTTTTGCCCAGGAAGTTGGAAGGAAATTATCGCCTTCCTCATCTTTCTGGCCACCACTGTCCACACTCCCAAAGCCGCATCTGGCAGCCCCAGGGCCTTGTCAGTCCGGCCCAGGTGCCAGGGACCAAATATAGTGCTGTCTCTATCGGAAGGGCTTCCCTGGTGGCTCAGATGGCAAAGAATCCACCTGCAATCCAGGAGACTGGGGTTCGACCCCTGGGTCAGGAAGATCCCCCAGAGGAGGGCATGGCTACCCACTCCAGTATTCTTGCCTAGAGAATTCCATGGACAGAGGAGCCTGGCAGGCTACAGTCCACGAGATCTGAGCAGTTAACACCACCACCACCACCTCTATGGGAAAACTTTTGGCTGGAACTGGCCGATCCTGTCTCCTGCTTCTTTTCCTGCCTCCACCCCACCCCCTGCCTCCAATCTCAGTGCCCCTGGCCTCAGTGCCTCCCCCTACACATGCCCTGTAACTCCTCATCCTCCCCTCCCCACCACGTCCCTAGTACAAGCCCTCCTTTCTTAATGATGACTATCGACTATCACTGACGGTCGCAAAGATTTGCTAACTGTTCCCCAGTCTCCTTTGCTTGACAATCAATCTCCACCTGCTGTCAGATTATCTTCCCAAATCACACTTTGCATCACAACATCCCAGTTCAAAAGCTTTCAGCAGCCTCTTCACAGTCACCACTTTATCCTGCAAATCAGGTTTGACTCGCCACCCCTCCTTCCCATATCAGAACTCTGTGTTCTCACAAACTCATGATCTGTGTTCCTTTAGGTGAGGGGGATTCCCTGATAGCTCAGTTGGTAAAGAATCCACCTGCAATGCAGGAGACCCCGGTTCGATTCCTAGGTTGGGACGATCCACTGGAAAAAGGATAGGCTACCCACTCCAGTATTCTTGGGCTTCCCGTGTGGCTCAGCTGGTCAAGAATCCACCTGCAGTGCAGGAGACCTGAATCCCCTGGAGAAGGGAAAGGCTACCCACTCTAGTATTCTAGCCTGGAGAATTCCATGGATCATATAGTCCATGGGGTCGCAAAGAGTTGGACATGACTGAGCGACTTTCACTTTCACTTTCAAAGGTCAGGGGGAAATGTTTCTACAAAGGGTCAGAGAATTACGATTTTAGGCTCTGCCAGCCATCACATCCATCCCAACACAACTCTGCCTGCAGCACATAGACCATATGTGACAACTGGGTGGGGCCATGTTCAGTAAAACCTGATTTATCCAAACAGGCAGTGGGCCAGATTCGGCAGCAGAGCCCCTCCTCAGCTGCTCTGTACTGTCCTGACTCCCTGCCTTGGCTCCCTCCTCTCCCACTCCTCCCCATTCCACTCCTCCCATTCTGCATCCCTACATCATCCATCAGTTCTCCCTATTCCTCCTGGCCCAGGAGCAAGGTCCGCCTGCTCCATGAGGCCTGTGCTTACAAAGCAGCTTCTTCCTCTGGATCCCATAACGCCTTATCTGTTCCTTTGTGCACCCATCACTTCCTGCCCTGTAATTCTCTGAGACAGAATGCACTCTGACCCTCCTGCCAGTAAGAAGACCAAGGTACAGGCCTCACATGCTGGTCAGCCTCAGTGTCTGCAACAGAGTGACATGCAGTAAGAATCGATGTTCAATAAATGAGTGAATGCACTGATGGATGAATAAATGAATGACTACAAGAAAGAGATGAAAAGAAGAAATACATCAGCCTCTCAAAGCTTTGAATTGGGCTGAGTCTGTAAATAAGAAATACATTGTCTACAGCCATATCACCCTGAATGTGCCTGATCTTGTCTGATCTCAGAAGCTAAGCAGGGTTGGGCCTGGTTAGTACTTGGATGGGAGAAATATATGCCTAATAGGCATACAGACACACTGATGGGCCTCTGGGGCCCATGCTCTGACAGCCATAGGACTGTGTGCCCAGTAAGAGACCCATCCAGAGAATAGGGAGGAGAAGAGGGAGATGGAGGTGGGACTCTTGGCAAGCCCTCAAAACTCATTTTTAATTCCCCCAAATGCGATGGGCAGTAGCAAGGGTGTGAGCAGAAACTAGATGATAGAGACAAGGAATGCAAAGGAGAAATTACATTACTAGGGTCCTGCAGCCCTGGGGAAGATGAGACTCCAGGTGACCTGATGGGGCCCTGCAAACTGGCCCAGAGCCACCCACAGGGAATGCCAAGGACACTAGAAACAAACCAAGTCCAGGGATAGCGGGAACCCACTGCCAGTGTGCCCCGCCCACACTGTGCCACCCTGGTCCAGGCTCCATCACATGACAGGACAGCCTTCTACCCAATCATCCTGCATCCTCAACAGAAAGACTTCTTCACCTTCATATCTCATGGCACACAGAGGGCATCAATGAGAGGGAGGGAAGCTGAACAGAGTTGCCTGCAACAAAACAGACCATTTTCTACAACAGAGAGCAAGAAGTCCCCATAAATCCAATGATCAGGACCCTGGGCTCTTTTTGTCAACCTGTGTGGGGCATCCACTTGATGCCAGGTGCTAGGCACTTGGTTGTAAGGGCTACCAAAGGGGTGATTTTTCCAGTAGTCATTTATGGATGTGAGAGTTGGACCATAAAGAAGGCTGAGCATCGAAGAATTGATGCTTTCAAACTGTGGTGTTGGAGAAGATTCTTGAGAGTCCTTTGGACAGCAAGGAGATGAAACCAGTCAATCTTAAAGGAAATCAACCCTGAATATTCAAAGGACTGATGAAGAAGGTGAAGCTCCAATACTTTGGCCACCTGGTACGAACAGCTGACTTACTGGAAAAGACTCTGATGCTGGGAAAGATTGAGGGCAGGAAGAGAAGGAGGGTGACAGAGGATGAGATGGTTGGATGGCATTACCAACTCAATGGACATGAGTTTGAGCAAGCTCCGGGAGACGGTGAAGGACAGGGAAGCCTGGCATGCTGCAGTCCATGGGGTCACAAAGAGTTGGACACAAGTTAGTGACTCAACAACAACAACAACAAAAGGGGCAATACAGCTCCGGGCCTCCAGGGATGCTCATCTGGTTGGGGGAGCAGAACACATCCTGATGGGAGCCAAACAGGAGCCCTAAGCAAGGAGAAGACAGCTTGGCCAGAACTGAGTCAGGAGACCACCCAAGGGGCAGTATCCAAGGAGGATTCAAAGGTAGAGAGCTGAAGAGAGGGGAGGGAGACACCCTCTACTCAGAGGGACTGACAAGTTCAACGGCCAGCATCTTGCTCAGCCTGGACCTTGGGCCTACACCGGGGGGTGCACTATGGGCTTCAGAAACAAAGGCCCTGGATGAGGGTACAAGATAGAACAGCCTCCTATGGATTCTCTGCTCTAGGGACCATTGGGTAGAAGAGATGGAATTCACACTGGGTGTGTGTGTGTGAGAGAGAGAGAGAGAGCAGGGACAGAAGGAGAAACCATTCTGCAGATCCTGCTGCACTTTCTCCAAGCTCCAGAGAGCACCAGGCTGGCAGGGCCACCCGGAGAGGGGACCACAGCCAGGAGTGGGAACACACGAGAGCCAGACTCTGGACAGCATCAAGGACCCCAGACAGAGGGCCAGCTTGGGGTCTGCCCGGCTGCCGGCTCCTCTCTGGTACCTAAAACCCCCAAATTTCTGCTCAGCTGCCCTCCATGGGGACAAGAGTTCCTCCAGCCCCAGACCCTGCCCCCACTGTGGGAAAGTCCTCTGGGGGAGCAGATATAGAGACAGTACGGTGCAGCCAGAAGAAAACTGTCCGGAAGGCAGAGGCTGCGACAAGTCACTGTCCTCACTGGGCTTCCACCCTTTGAGGTTTGGGAAGCAGCTCCGAGAGCCCTTCACTCCTAACATCCAATCACTCATGCAGGGTCACCAGCTGGCTGCCATCTCTGAGTCAGTGAAGAGGGTCCCTAAGGCTTCCCCCGGGGTCCACCTGTGGAGGAGGAAGACAGAGTTAAACAAACTTGCCTCTCTCTCCAGAGGTGTCTGGGATGCACAGCCTTCCTCTCCCTCCCTCCCCAGCTCAGCTCCCCATCTCTGCCTTCACTCAGAGACTCCCTTATGTCGCCATGGGTTGTTGTCATTCCCAAGGGCCACCACAGAGTCCCTCCAAGGTAGCAGAGCTGAGGACGGGGGCATGAGCCGGGGAAGGACAGACCACCCACACCAGCCTCCAGCCAACCCTCGGCACTTCCAGCACTTCCAGTAGTAGCAGTAGTCTTTAAAAGACTAACACAGAATCAGAGGGACTTCCCTGGCAGTCCAGTGGTTAAGACTCCACACTTCCACTGCAGTGCTGCTAAGTCACCTCAGCCGTGTCCGACTCTGTGCAACCCCATAGACGGCAGCCCACCAGGCTCCCCCGTCCCTGGGATTCCCCAGGCAAGAACATTGGAGTGGGTTGCCATTTCCTTCTCCAATGCGTGAAAGTGAAAAGTGAAAGTGAAGTCACTCAGTCGAGTCAGACTCCTAGCGACCCCACGGACTGGAGCCCACCAGGCTCCTCCCACGTCCACGGGATTCTCCAGGCAACAGTACTGATGTGGGCTGCCACTGCCTTCTCCTCCACTGCAGTGGGTGTGCATTAAATCCCTGGTGGGGGAACTATGATCCCACATGCCAAAAAATTTAAAAATAAAAAGCAAAGGCACTTCCTTTTCAGTTTCTGAGAGAAGAAATGGGGGTGTAGGGATGGTGATGGATGGGTCCCTCTCCTGGGAAGGCCCCCCGTGCTGTCCCGCCCAGAGTGACTTAATCCATAGACCCAAGTGGTTGGTCACGGGAGACAGGCCTGGAGGATCCCCCAGCCAGACATCTCCCCATCCCCCTGGGATTCAAAACACCTAACATATAGGTAAGGTTCCTCATACATGTCATCTTCCATAGAGATTATGCATTAACCCCCCTGTAATCAAACCAAGTATAAGATGAGACCCCAGACAGTGAGCCTGCAACCCCAAGCTTGGGCTGAAAGAAACCAGGCAATGGTTCAGCAAGGCACTGGAGGGAAACAGGGGGAGAAAAGGGAGACAGAGTCACCAGGCGTTTAGTCTTAAGGAGAGTCCACAGCCCCCTGAGTGGGCATCTCTTGGGTTAGCCAGCCCCGAGGGGCTGGGGAGGAAGGCTGGCAGTGCCCAGAGGGACCTGGGGACCAGACCAGAGCCTGGTCACCTGACAGGTGGCACAGCCCCACCGGCTGAGTTGCCCATTGCTCTAGCATGAAATTGAGCTGGTGACCGTCTGTGGAGCGGCCCCTGAGCCCCACTGGCAGCCGCTGAAGCATGTTCAGTGTAATTAGGAGCTGCCCAAGGGTGACATGCACACCGCAGCCCCAACCAGGAGGGGTGGCCTAATGGAGGGGAGCGGGGTGTGGAGGGGCCACACTGGGAGGGCCTGAGGGCACTTGGAGGTTGGGGTGTCCACGAGGAAGGGAAGAGGGAGTGGGCTTCCCAACCAGGACGGGCACCAGCAAGGGATGCCCAAGGGGCCTAGATGCCTCTGCCAGGCCCCATCCTTGCTCAGGTCTCATCTCGGGACTCTGAAAGCCTGTTGCTCTTTATCTCTGGTGGTACTGAGGTTAGTGTTAGTGTTAATTACTCAGTTGTGGCCAACTCTTTGCAACCCTATGGACTACAGCCCACAAGGCTCCTTTGTCTATGGGATTTCCCAGGCAAGAATACTGGAGTGGGTTGCCATTTCCTCCTCCAGGGGATCTTCCCAACCCAGGGATCAAACCTGGGGCTCCTGCATTGCAGGCAGATTCTTTACCACTGAGCCACCAGGGAAGCCCTACTGAGGTTATATAGACAATCAAAAATTGCATATATTTGGAAATTCCCTGATGGTCCAGTGGTTAGGACTCTGCACTGCCACTGCAGGAGGCCCAGGTTCGATCCCTAGTCAGGGAATTAAGATCTCACAAGGCTCAAGGCATAGCCAAAAAATGTTATATATATTTAAGGTGCACAATCCAATACAGGTAAGTACTGTGAAATATTCACCATGAATCAATACAGCCATCACTTCACACCTCTACCATTACCTTTTTGTTCGTTTGTTTGTTTTCTTTTTTGTGCTGAGAACACCTAAGGTCTAGACATCTCAAGTCTCAGCAAATGTCAAGTACACAGTACAACATGTCAACCACAGTCACATGGCTGTAGCCAGCTCTCCAAGACTTACTCACCTTGCAAGAATGAAACTTCATAGAGTGTGCCTACTGGTGATCACACCAGCCCACCCCACTCAGACTGCGTCTTCATTGCCCTACACAGCCAGGCTTGTTCTTGCTGCCCCCACAGCCATGTCCACACTGAGCCCCATTGACTGGATTTCAGACCCCACCCCTCCTTGGGAATTCCAGCCCCAACTCCTGCCTGAAACATCCCTTATGCCCCACCATCCCTGCCCTCGATATTCCCTCCCTCCTCTGCTTCCCCTGATATTCTGCACCAGATTCTCTTTTAAGCTCTTTCTTCTAGGGTGTGAGTGTGTGCACAAGTATATATAAGTGTGTGTGTGTATTTGAGTGTGAGTGTGTGGGGTTTGGGGGGTGGTTTCCGATCAGATCAACATCCTAAGCAAAGAATCTACTATAGCAAATGGTGTGATGGCACGAGGGAAGCTCAGCAGAGACAAAGGCTGAGTGGGGAGCCCTACGATGTGTCTCCACAGTGCCATTCACATAGTTCCCTCTTGTGGCACTGACCACACCCCATGTCTGGTGCTTTTTGAACTGTCTGACCCCCAATAATATACCACCAAGGACCACAAAACACAGGACTTTGTCAGCCTCATTCACCAGTGTCTCCTTAGCATCGCACATAAGATCTCGATCAAAATGTGTGCATCACGTGCATTGGATGGATGGACGGACGGATAAACACATGAACATCATGGGCTGTAGAGTCAGAGGTAGGTGTGAAATCTTATTCCACCACTGACCAGCTGTGTGACCTGAGTGTGTGGCCTAACACCCCGGGGCTAGCTTCCTGTGTATAAACCAAGGATCCCAGTATCTCATCGTGTGAGAATTCAGTGAAATAGGTAGAGTCTGCTAGCTAGTCTACAGTACCTGGTCATCAGCAGATGGCAACTGAATGTTCACCTCATTTCTCTGGCACCCCTATGGTATGTAGTATAATCCTATGACAGAACAGGTGTCTGATACTTGCAAGGTGATGTCCAGTGAATGAATCATGGAAAATTAACTCCCACCAGCTCTTTCTGCCCCTAGGGTCCTGACCCAAAGGGAGGAGGCTGTGTGCCCCGTCCCTGGTCCCCTGTCTGTAACCTCCTGCCCTGCCCCTGACATGAGATTCCTCTCTCAGCCCTCCGCCTGCCCCAGCTGCACAGCCCCAGTGCCCGAGCCCTAACCCCTCACCTGGGCACCCCTCACCTGGGCAGATGTGCAGGTGGTGATGACACTGGTCCCCAGGCTGGTGCTATCACTGAGGTCATCTGGCAATGAAGGCGTTTTCTCTACCCGAGGGGCCTGTGTGGCCTGGAATGGGGGGTTTCTAGGGGACAGGTTCACATCTGTACCATTGCCAAAGGCCTGGATGGCGTTCCCTGTGGGGAAAGAGAGCAGGGAGACACAGAGAAATCAGAGGCCCCTCCGTCACTCTGCCCCTCAGCTGAAGGTATGCCAACAGCTACCTTCCCTGTGATGGCCCTGGAGCTGGGGGCAGGGTGGAACTTGTCTGAACTGACTTGGCTGAAGCTCCCTTTCAGATACCTAGCAAGGTCCCATACCCAGAGAAGAAAAGAGCAGGAGGGAAGCTGGAATAGAGGAGATGTACTGGATGAGGAATGAAGAGGAATAGAGAAGTGGGAGCATGGGGAGCCGGGAGGGGAGGAGCAGGCCGTGCCCAGGGCATGAGCTGTCTTCTCTGCGGCATTCAGTGCTGCAGGCCGTGCCCCCCACTGCAAGCCAATGCCCCCAGTGCAGCCCCCCTCCCCAGGTGGCCTCACCCACCCTCACTCAGTCAGTTACATTGATTCACTCAGGACTAACTAATGAGACCTCTTGGACAAAATCCTGTCCTCAGTACCCAACCATATACACAAGACCTACAGGAAGCTCCACCTCCAAGCCCCAGAGGCCCCTCAAGTTCATCAGGTCACCACCTGAACTAGGCACCACTCCCTCCTCTGCAACATTGCCTCCCCCCACATTTCCAGTACTGAAGGTTTGCCATCTCTTCTCCACTAAGTCACCCAAGGCCGAAATCTCGGTCACCCAGGACACTTCCCTAACCGCCCTCTTGCTGGCCACGAGCTGACCTCTGAGAGGTCTCTCCACCCATCTCTCCTCCCCATCCCACCCCCAACACTGCTCTGGATCAGTGGGCACTGTCCTCTGCCCGGAGCACCTGCTACTTCCTCTAGTGGACTCGGTTTGGGGTCACCTGTGAGAACCATATCCCTACCCTCACCCCCTCCACACGAGAAGCTAAGAGTGAGCCTTCCTAAATCAGATCTGACCACAGCACCACCTGCCAAGACCCCTTCACCAACCCACATACCACCTCTGCCACCTACAGGACCCTAAGATCCAAACGCCTTCAAGTCTGCCTGCCCCCTTCCATGAGGATGACTCTCTCTACCTGTCCAGGTAGCCCCAGGCATCCTCGCTCTCTGTGGCAAGGCTAAGTGGTCCACAGGTTCCCAAAACCCACCTCTGCCCAGAGCAGACCAGCGGGCCCTCGCTGCCACTTCAGCTGACCAGTGCCCAGCGACCCCTGCTGTGGGTCAGCTTCCAAGAAGCCTTCAGGGACCCTTACCTCCAGGATGTCTTGGGCATCCCCACCCTGTGCTCTGGCAGAACCTTCTGCAGACCTCCACCCTAGCACAGCACCCCTGTACTGTGATGGCCATGATGCTCTAATGGTGCCCCCCTTCAGAGGGTGAGCTGCTCAATGACAAGCCCTGTGACTTCCATCTCTAAACTCCCAGTGCTGTCAGAAAGGCAGGATGGACAGATGGACAGAAGGAAGAAAAGAGGAAGGGAAAGGGGGAGGAGATCTTCCACTGGGTGGGCTGTCGAGGGTGTCAGACTAGAAAGACCAGGCAGATGGAGCTTGTGGCTGACTTCTCTCTCTGGCCTTCAGATTAGTAGGAGTTTGATGACTTGAGACTCCAATTCCCAGGGGAAATCAGTCCTTAAAGGGAGAAGTGACAGAAGCTGAGACCCTCATTTCAGGCAGTACCCAAATGAACCTGGTGAAACCGTCAGGATAACAGACCAGAAACCTTCAGCCTTAATGTGACAAAGGTTGAGGCCTCCAGGGGCCTCCGGACAGCTCCGGGGAGCATCTCCAGGAGTGCAAAACCCACAGTCTGTGTAGTCAACCCCCCTACTGGAGAAGCCCCACAGGGACCATCAGCCACTGCAAGGGGAAGGAGGGCAGGACCCGGCACAGTTCCAGGGCCCCTGGGACAGGAGGGGTGGGAGGGCTCCTGACGGGGCGGATGCGGGCAGACTCACGGAGGCATGGGTTCTCTGTGAAATCCTTCAGAAACTTCTCACACTCCTCCTCCATGTTTCCACTCCCACGACAGCTGCACCAGGGGGACACCACGATGCCCGTGGGGCTGGAGTCCACGTAGTTGGGTGTTATATCGAACCCTGAGCAGGGAGACAGGGAGGCCGAGGAGAGAGGAGCAGTAAGGCTTCCCTCCTGGCCCCCAGACCCCAGGCACATCATAGAGGAGGCTTGGGACCCGTCCCCCACCCCCACCACCTGACCCCTAAACACATATACATCACAGCTCACAATCCAAACCACGAGGGTCGGCAAGGGGGATCACAGCATAGAGGACAGCAGAGGGGATACCCAGGAGTCCCTATCCAGAGCACGGGCCCTGGCTTTCTCCTACACCAACAGTCAAGGAGACTAAGGCTCTCTCCTGGGTTTATATCCTAGTGCCAGCATTGACCAGCAGGGTGAACATGTGCAAGTCACTGTTTCCCTAAGCCTCAGTTTTCCCATCTGTAAAGTGGAGCCCCAACCCCTCCCAGAAAGCACTGTTTTGAGATTTACATAAGACAGTCCACGTAAACTGCTCAGTGCAGAGCCTAGAATGTCACACAATGAACGTCACCCTTCTTATTTCAGAAGCTTCCTAAGATCCTTGGGGCTCCTCCCCTGTGATAAAACCCCAGCTCCCATCACAGCTCTTATCTGAAACCAGGCAGAGGAAGAACTGGACTTCAGTCCCTAACTGGGCCAGGGGCAGCCGGGAGCCACTGAGATCCTGGGCTGGGGTGGCTTACCGATCATGCCAGCGTAGGAGCCCAGACACGCCTGGTAATTGTCGGTGGGGCAGCTGGTGAGCGTCTGGTAGGAGGCACGGCAGTTGGCATGGAAGTCCGCCAGCCGGGACCTGGGGTCAGGAGAAGACCATAGAGAAAGCAGGTTAACCTGGCTGACCTCCCATCTCCTCTAGGGCACAGCAGCTCCTTCAGAGCCTCCCAGGGCAGGAGGAAGCCAGGAAGGACAGAGAGGAGGAAGATGGGGGGAAAACAAGTTTTGGGGGGTTTCAGGCTAGGAACTCCTTGAGGACAGGACTTCCTGGAAATCGAGGCATCCAGTTTTGTTGTTGTTCAGTCACTCAGTTGTGTCCAACTCTTTGTGACCCCATGGACTGCAGCACACCAGGCTTCCCAGTCCTTCCCTATCTCCCAGAATTTGCTCAAACTCATGTCCATGGAGTCAGTGATGCCATCCAACCATCTCGTCCTCTGTCACCCCCTTCTCCTCCTGCCAGTCACCCAGTTTAGGCAAAGCCCATTCTGAACAGGTCTCTCACTTGGAGGAACACAGAGAGAACCCAGGTGGGTTTGCTGACAATGTCTGGGACTCAGACAGGAAGGCCAGGCTCTGCTTCCTGCTTGGTCACAGTCCTGGTGACCTTTCCCAAGTCCTTCAACACATTGCTATTGCCACCCTACAATCCCTGCCCAGGGACTTCCCTGTGGGGTCAATGGTTAAGAGTCCACCTAGTAGTGCAGAGGATATGGGTTTGACCCCTGGTCCAGGAACTAACATCTTACAATGCCATGGAGCAACTACTCCCGTGAGCCACAAGGAGAGAGAGTTCAAGCGCCACAACTCAGGATCTGCATGATGCAACAAAGATCCAAAGCAGACAAAAAAATAAAGAACCCCTGCCCAGCCACCTCACAGGGCTTCCCTAGAGGCTCAGATAGTAAAGAATCTGCCTGTAATGCAGGAGATCCAGGTTTGATTCCTGGTTCGGGAAGATCCCCTGGAGAAGGAAATGGCAACCCACTCCAGTATTCATGCCTTGGAGAATCCCATGGACAGAGGAGCCTGGTGGGCTACAGTCCACAGGGTCTCTAAGAATCAGAGCAACTAACAGTTTCAGCCACCTCACAGGATCCTTCGAGGGGTCAGTGGGACCATCTCCCAGGGAGGTTAAAAAAAAAAAAAGAGTCCCCCTAGGATGAGACATCCCTCAGACATTCCTGACCCTTCTCTTCCACATCAAATCAGAGCAGAGCTTCCAGGGCCATCCCTCCACTAGCTCCCCAACTCTGCAAGGCACAATCAGCATTTTCTTCCCCTGGTGACATAACCTGTCATCACCTGCTCCTCTCTGTCAGCACGGATAAAGCTGCTTTGTACCCACCCGCACACAGCTCTGTGTTCCCAGAACGACCGTGAGCCGCCAGAAGGCAGTTGCTGTCTGAGCCCGTCTATCCCCAGCCCCTAGCACCTTGTGTGGAGTTCACAGGAGGCCTAGGGCACCCAAGTCTAACCTGCACAGGTATTTCTATTCCTTCTTCCTCCTGCCCTAGTGCCCCGGCCCCAGGGCTGTGGCCATCAGCCTGGGCTGGGACCATTGCCTGCCTCCCTACTACTCAGGCTGTATGAGAACGCTACAGTAGCCGCAGGAAGGACCATATGCCACCCTGCCCATGCTCTGTCCACACTGCAGTGTTTCTCACAAAGCCACCTCAAAGATCACCCCCAACTCAGCTCCCCTGCTCCTCCACTGGAACTCTGTCCACATCAGGAAGGAGCAGGGAGAGAGAAAAATAAGAAGTTGAGAGAGACCAGGAACAGGAGAACCTAAAAGGAACACTCTCAATGGAGGCATCCACTTAGGTCCTCCCATGGGACAAATCCTGATTTGCCAGGAGGCACCACAGTGCCAGGAAAAGGGGTATAGGAGAAGGAAGGAGCAGCTCTCCAGAGCAAAATTTGACCCCAAGAAGCCTCATGTGTCCCTGGCTCCTGCAGCCTGCAGAGACAGCAAGGGGCCGGAGATGGAAGGTGAGCTCAGAGCTGAGAGCCAGGGGGCAGGGTCTCGCTTCAGCTCCGCCCCTAACTCACTGCAAGACCTCAGATGAGTCCTTGCTTCTTGCAGACTCATTTTCCTTATTTATCCAATAAATAGAAACTGTTTTCACAGTCGGGGAAGATGATGAAGTTCTGGAGATGGATGGTGGTGTGGTTGCACAACAATGGGAGTGTACCCAATGCCACTGAGCTGTGCCCTCAAATATGGTGCAAATGGCCGATTTTATGTTATGTATAACTGACCACAATCAAAACGTGACCTAAGCAGAGGTCCATTCACATCCACTTTTTATGACTGAGTCCTCACAAAAATTCTGAGATATGCCAAGCAGTTGTTAGCACCCATCCCCCTTTACAGAGGAAGAAGCTGAGCCTCAGAGGAGCTGAGTAACTTGCCCTGGACCCCAGAGCTTCTGTGCAGTGGAGCCAGAACTCCAGCCCAGAACTCCAACGACAAGGGCAGCCCCTTCTGGCAAGCCCCCCACCCCCATCCTGCTCCTCTACAAAAGTATCTCGTCCTCCGTCCTCCGCAGGAAAAGGGAAGGAAATTTGCATTGTCTCCACCCTACCTCCTGCCCATAAATCACACCCTCTATCTGCTCACCCAGTCCCCCAAACAGGGAAAAACAGCACTTCCAACCAAGCTCCCAGCCCCTGCAGAATAAGACTTGGTCTTGAACGGTCAGATCAGCGACTGTCCTGCTGCGTGAGCCCAGCAAATGAATGAAGGTCAATGAGAGGTGGTCTCTGCCCACACCCCAGACCTCCAGAGACCCACCAGGGAGCCAGGAAGGGACACAGACTTAGGCAAACAGGATCTGGAGCCAACAAACCAAAATCTGTAAGCAGCTATCACAGGTTGAATTGTGTCAGCCAAGAAGCCACGTGGCTTCCCTCATGGCTCAGATGGTAAAGAATCTGCCTCCAATGTGGGAGACCTGAGTTTGATCCCTGGGTCAGGAAGATCCCCTGGAGGAAGGCATGGCAACCCACTCTAGTATTCTTGCCTGGAGAATCCCATGGACAGAGAAGCCTGGTGGGGTACAGTCCATGGGGTCATAACAAGTCGGACATGACTGAGAGACTAACACACACACAAGGAGCCAGATGCTCATCCCTGGTGCCTGTAAACCTGACCTTATCCAGACATAAGCTCTTTGCAGATATAGCAAGATGAGGTCACCGTGGATTAGGGTAAGCCCTCAATCCAATGTCTGGTGTCCTTATAAGAAGAAGAGAAGAGGCACAGACACACGGGGAGAATGCATGTGAAGATCCAGGCAGCACTCGGACTGATGCACGTACAAGTCCGGGCTTCCCGGGTGGTGCTAGGGGTAAAGAATCTGGCTGTCAATGCTGGAGATCCAGGTTTGTTCCTCGGGTCAGGAAAATCCCCTGGCGGAAGAAAGGACAACCCAGTATTCTCACCTGGGAAAACCCATGGACAGAGGAGCCTGGCGGGCTATAGTCCATGGGGATGCAAAGAGCCGAACACAACTAAGCTACTAAACATTCACACACCCTTACAAGTCCAGAGACGCCAAGGAGTGCCGACAACACCAGAAGCTAAGAGAAAGGCATCAAACAGACGCTCCCTTCAAGCCTGAACAGGGAGTGCGGTCCTGCCAACACCTGGATTTTGGACTTCTGGCCTCCAGAACTGTGAAAAATCAGTTTCTGGGTTTTTTTTTAATTGCATTATAATTGCTTTACAGTGTTGTATTAGTTTCTGCTGTACAACAACGTGAATCAGTCATATGTATACATATATCCCCTCCCTCTTGGACCTTCCTCCCACACACCCCTTTAGGTCATCACAGAGCACCGAGCTGAGCTCCCTGTGCTACACAGCAGCTTCCCTCTAGCTGTCTATTTTACACATGGTAGTGTACCTATGCCAATTCCAACCTCCCAATTCATCCCACCCTCCCTCTCTCACCCCATGTCCACATGTCCATTCTCTACATCTGCATCTCTATTCTAACCTATACAAACAGGCTCCCCTGTACTATTTTTTCTAGATTCTGCATGTATTTGTTAATACATGATATTTGTTTTTCTGACTTACTTCACCCTGTATGACAGACCCATATCTTTTCAGTTTCTGTTTTAAGCCACCCCGTCTGTGGCAGTTAAGGCAGCCACAGGACACTAACACAGCACCTTCAAAGACTTCATTGTTTGCTGTGGCCAAAGGTCTCCCTCTAGAAGGAGCCAAGGGGATGTGGTCAGGCCCCAGCAACAAGGAGCACTGCGGCTGGGCAGCAGGAAGCCATGGCTGAACTCCTGCAGGGCGCGGGGCTGTGAGATTACAAGTAGAGATGCTAGTTACCATCTCCTCCTCACCAAAGAGATGTTAAAATAGGATCTCTTAACCAAAATACAGAAGTCCATGCTAATGCCATTTGATCACATGGAGAGCCCAACCCCCTCCTACATCTCCTCAAGGGCTCACTGTCAGTCCTGCCCTTGAAGCCCTTTCTGCCCCATCAGCCACATGGACTTCTCCCACCTCTGTACTCCAGCTACATATCCAGTCTGGACAAGGCAATTTCATACTCAATTGCATACAGACTTACTGATATGGCCCTGTTTGCTCCCCCCAACTGGAACATATATTCCCAGAGTGGAAGACTCTACTGACTTCTTCATTTATATCCTTCAAACGCCTTTGGACTAGTGGGAGATACCCACTCATCTTTTTCCCAAATACGTATTGAGGCCCCACCATGTGACTGACAGACCAATGGTGCGAATGGCACACATGTCAGTGAAACGTCAGAAAGGACATCCTGGCCAATGGGATCAGGGCTGAGTGCCCACCAGGCCTGGGGCCAGGCCTCCACAGAGGTCAACGCCAGCCCAGTGTCCTGGAGGAGCGTGATGCCTGCTGCAGCAGACCTGAGACCCTAGCTCCAACCTCCCCATCCTACACGCGGGCCTCACCTCCCTTCTGCAAGGGTGGGTCTCCAATCACTGACACGGGAACATTGAGGTTCTTGGCAGCCTCACGTCCATGATGCCCCTCAAAAGATCACCAGACCCCAGGCTAGAGGCAGTGGGAACATGTGAAAATGAGAAACTGACACCCACAGTGACAGACAAGGTCATCCAGAGAGAGGAGGTAGGTGAAGGAAGGAAGCCAGGACATAGAAGGGGAAAGAGTTCCGATGCTCAGTGAGAAGGGGACAACAGATCCAGCTGCTGGGAGAGGAGGAAACAGCTGTCAAACGGCTGCGCACAGTCCACTGCTTGCCTGACATGTGACCTTGTGCAGGCCTGTCGTGTCTCTGTGCTCAGCGTCCCCAGTTATTCAACAGGGTGGGCCGTGCCGGCCTAGCTCCCTCATCGGGTCTGTTAGAGAGCTGGGCACACAGAGGAGGCACCGTCCTTACCTTTTTACTCTTGTCCAGACATCTTGTCCCCAGCACTGTGCCTGCCACTGGCAAACAGAAAATAGCTTTTCCTGTGTTTGATGTAGAAGAAATACCTGTTGGCCTTGTAGTAGGTGTGGGCCCCACATAAGGTGAGTGTATCAAGGAGAGATGACAGTTGCCACCGCCTCTCCATCCAGCTCCGGAGTCACCCTGCTGGACCCAGGTGAACAATGGCCTCCCTGCCCCACTTCGCTGTCCATGCCGCAGTGAGGACACAGGAGCAACAGGGGGCCCTTTGCCAGATCCAGGGTGACCAACAAGGAAGGGCCACCTCACTCCTCCGAGGCTGTGGCCTATTTCCTTCACAGCAGCCCCACGGCTGTCTTCAGAGCACAGGGTAGAGAGAGGAGCAGAGGGGGACGGTGGAGGGAAAGGCAGTGGCTAGGCCTTCCGTCACTCTATTTCTCCAGCCTCAGCATCCTTGGCAAACCAGAGTGACCATTTAGGAGGACGCCGTGTCCAAGTCTCCAGGAGGCCTTTGATTGTTCAGCTTCCCTCTGTCGCTCAAGACACAGCCAATTCCACATAGCCCACTCCCTTGTCCAAGCGGCCGGCTCCATCCATCAGCATTAGAGACCAGCAGCATCAATTTCCTCCAAGCCCATGACACTCTCAGCTCCAACCACAAGTGAATCAGCCCGGTCCCAGTAGGTACAGTCTCCAAGGCAAATGTTATCCTTTCATCATGCGCGGCAAGCCAGCTGGGGATCTTGGGCTAGCTGCCACTGGTCCCTATAGACGGTGTGAGTTCCCCAGTCTCTTGGACTCCATTCTCACTTCCAGGAACAGACTTTTCCTCGACCAGCCCCATTGCTTCCCAGATGTTTGCCTTGAAGAGGTCTCATAGGATAGATGGCATAAGATAAAGCACAAGAGAAAGAGAAGACAGACAGACAAAGGGAAAAAACAGAGAGCCAGCAGGAGAACCATCAATGAACATGAGCCAAGTCCACTCTCAGTGAGATGGAACGAAAACTGCCAAATGCATTCAGGGCAGCAGGTGGATCTATCTGAAATACACAGACCTCTTTGGGTTGGTTTCATCAGCCGCTGTAGCCTATTCAATCACAGGAAAGCAGCAGGAAAGGCAGAGAGACACTTGACTCCTGATTTCATTAAACAGTTGCCAGATTAAATGTAGGACATCCAATTAATTTGAATTTCAGATCAACGATAATTTTTTTAGTATAAGTACATTCCATTCAATATCTGGGATATACTTACACCAGATTCTTTTTTTTTTTTTTTCAGTTTATCCAGCATTCAAGTTTAACTGGGTAGCCTGTATCTTTGTTAGATCTGGCAACCCTATCTGATGGGCTAATGTGCTCCTGCAAAGGGAAAAAGAGGCAAAGCCGGAAGTGCCATGGTCAACCCAGACAAGCCAAACCATCCAGACCTGGCCGGTGGGAGAGGGTGGACTTCCTATAGCTCAGTGGTTCTCAAAGTGTGGTCCACAGACCCACAGCACCAAATGTAAATGTGGGAATTTGTTAGAAATGCAAAATTGCCAGATCCCACCCCAGATATAATAGATATGAAATCCAAGGGCAGAGGTGACTCTAATGCAGGAAAAGTGTAGGGATGCAACAAATGGTACAGGCTTCAGAGCTGGGCTTGCGGGGACCCTTCAGGCCCACTCCCTGGTCTCACCTTTAAATATGCACACATTATAACCCAGTCAATTGAAAAAAGTAATGCTTCAGGCTGTAGCCCAAGAAGGTTCACAGTTAAGTGGCTGGAGTACGCACATTTGTACACACACAAACCTATCCCCATACAGAACAGTCACACTTGGATACACTTCCCAAGCGGTGCTAATGGTAAAGAACCTGCCTGCCAATGCAGGTAACCCAAAAGACATGGATTCAATCCCTGGGTCAGGAAGATCCCCTGAAGAAGAGAATGGCTATCCACTCCAGTATTCTTGCCTGGAGAATCCCCATGGACAGAGGAGCCTGGCGGGTTATGGGGTCGCAAAAGAGTTGGACATGACTGAGTACACACACACATCTCAATTCTTTGCTTTGACCTTGTCAAGAAAGCACGGGTACCTGTTATGAACGAATCTCTCCCTTGGTCCAGGTTGCAAACACCTTCTCTTGCATAAAGGCTTTCTCCAATCTGTCTGGCCTAGAATAATACTATGGTAAATTGCTCCCCAGAACCCCAAAGCATTCCAATGCTGGTCAATACATAGCTTTAGTGTCTGAAAGTGAAAGTATTACTCATTCAGTCATGTCCAACTCTTTGCAACCTCATGGATCATAGCCTGCCAGGCTCCTCTGCCCATGGAATTCTCCAGGCAAGAATACTGGAGTGGATAGCCATTCTCTTCTCCAGGGGATCTTCCTGACCCAGGGATCAAACCTGGGTCTCCTGCATTGCAGGTGGATTCTTTAACTTCTGAGCCACCTGAAGATCTTGTTAACTTTGCCAAAGTCCCATTTATCAGGTTAGACCTATTACATTGCTGCCACAGAAACCAATGGGTTTCTACTAGTTTAGAATCATAGGAGGAGGACAGGAAGCTAATATTTACTGAGGGCCTCCACTCTGTGCCAGTCATGGGTATAGCATTTGACTTTCTGAACAATCCCACGAAGTAGGCATATTTCATAGCAAAGACACAACAACCCCAAGAGGTAGGTCACATGGTCACACACCCTATAACCAGCACAGCAAGGCCAGGTACCTGCCAATGAGAACGAGGTCTTTCTGCAGCTTTGCAGCCATGACCCACCACTGCTAACGATGCTTCTGGGGGCAGCCACCAGTGCTGCCGCGTGCTAATGAGCAGGGCACTTGAATATTTCATGGAGGGGAAAAAGGATTCCCAAGAAATGCAAATTACTCACGAAGGGCTTCAGAGCTGATTTAGGGGAACGTAGAGGAAATGGCTTTAATAGACCCAAGTGCTTCTGAAATGGCTTTCCGAGGTTCCCTCCAGCAATGCAGGGCATGGTTAAGCAGGCTCAATGTTACGTGACACCAAGACAGAGAAAAATGGATCTCCCCCCTGGGCCTGCTTTCTGACACTTCCGGGGTTCACTGTGGACAGCCTGAGCCCCGTTCCTTCCTGCCTTCTCTCGGAGGCTGCTGCTACTTGTCCCATGAAATGAAGAATCCACTTGGCTTCCTTCCCTCCTGCTTATTCTTTAAGTATATACATGGATATTTACTCTTTCTGCCTAGAATAGCCGCTCCCCTTAGGAAGAGCTATTCCTCCTCTGGCCAGGTAGTTCTTACAGGCTGTCAACCATGGTGCTCCACCTTCTGGGGCTCCAGGTGGACAGGTGATCCAGGCTGCACCCACTACACAGCTCTCTCTTCCTGGCCACACTGACCATCTAGGATAAGGAAGCAACACAAGCCAGGCCAAGCAGAGCCTATGGAGCAAAGAACTTTCTTTTCTTCCTGGTGATTAAGGCACCAAGGATGTGAGCCCAGAAAAATTGGGACCACAGATCTAGCCTCATGGTCACAATAAGGATAACACGCAGCTAGCCTGCCAAAAGAAGCAAAAGCTAGAGACAAGGAGAAACAGAGGGAGACCTATTTGCACTTGAGTCCTGGAATACACCCTTGCCCCTTCTATATTTTATTGAAAGCCAATAGATTACTTTTCCATTTTTCTTAGGGTAGTTGGGTTTCTGTCACTTAAAACAGAAAATTTTTTTGACTACTACTTAGCTCCACTCTCTGATTTTATCTGATCTTCTTTGCCCAAGTTCAAAGCAACCACAAAATGCACACACTGAAAGGGACACATATCAAAAACCAAACCCACAAAGGGTCTATCTAACCCACGTGAGACAGCCAGAATCACAAGAACACTTCAGCGCGTGTAACTTGGAAAATGGATGATGGTACTATTCATGAAGGAAGACGGACCTGGCCTTGGATTCTACACTCAGCTTAACTAGAGAAGAATGGTTCCAATAGGTAAGCCACAGAAAGCCCCATCACTACTGAAAATGACAAGGATGCTGTTGATGCTGTTCAGTCGATAAGTCATGTCCGACTCTTTGTGACCCCATGGACTGCAGCACACCAGGCTCCTCTGTACTTCACTATCTCCCAGAGTTAGCTCAAATTCATGTTCATTGAGTTGGTGATGCTATCTAACCATCCCATCCTCATCCTTTCTCCTTTTGCCTTCAATCTTTCCCAGCATCACAGTCTTTCCCAGTGTCACAGTCTTTCCCAATGAGTTGGCTCTTTGCCTCAGGTGGTCAAAGTACTGGAGCTTCAGCATCAGTCCTTCCAATGAATATTCAGGGTTGATTTCCTTTAGGATTGACTGGTTTGATCTCCCTGCTGCCCAAGGGACTCTCAAGCATGTAGATTATACCAATATATGAAAATTCAAACATGAAATCATGTTAAGGGATAAAAAGCAGGAAACGGTATACTTATGCACCCTAGGTAGAACAGCGGAAAACGGTGTGTGAACTGATACAACCCAGAAATAAATTTCAAAAGATGCTAATAGAATCCACTGTTCATTATGTGCTCTTTTAATAAAGTTGCTTTAAGATGGTCATTATTTCTTTACATTTAATTGAATGAGGCCTCAGGAATCCTGGGTTATTATAAACAATTATTTCTTGAAGTCTTTGGTTAGAGAAAATGTTACTGGTCCCAGAAGCACCAGAAACTGACCCTCAATCGCAAGAGAAAGAGGCTGAGAGAGCAAAGCTGCCATCTCAGAGTCCTGGCCCCTCATTCCAGGACAGCCCTGAGCCCTAGGAGCTGGCAGGTGGGAGAAGAGCCAATGCCAGGCTGGGAAATGCAGATTGAACTCTTCTGGATGTGACCAAAACCTCAGGGCAGGCTGCTGCCAAAAGCATGATTTGCTCTCCTCCCCCAGGAAGTCCTGAATTCTGTGAGAACCCCACCTATCCACAGAAGCAGGCCCAGCCCTGAGGACCAATTTATGGCATCATGTCATGCTGGCTGGGTCTGAACCCTGGCTCAGCTACTTGTTAGCTGTGTGGCCTTGACTCGGTCATTAAACCTCTTTTAGACCTCCATTTCCTCATCTGCAGAAGGGAAGGGATCACAGTACTTACCTCCAAGTTTGGGAAGATCCCTTGGAGGAGGGCATGGCAACCCACTCCAGTTTTCTTGCCTGGAGAATTCCATGGATAGAGGAGCCTGGTTGGCTATAGTCCATGGGGTTGCAAAGAGTTGGACAGTCAGTTCAGTTCAGTCGCTCAGTCATGTCCGACTCTTTGCGACCCCAAGAACCGCAGCACGACAGGCTTCCCTGTCCATCACCAACTCCCGGAGTTTACCCAAACTCGTGTCCATCGAGTTGGTGATGCCGTCCAGCCGTCTCATCTTCTGTCGTCCCCTTCTCCTCCTGCCCCCAATCCTGCCCAGCATCATGGTCTTTTCCAATGAGTCAACTCTTCGCATGAGGTGGCCAAAGTATTGGAGTTTCAGCTTCAACATCAGTCCTCCCAATGAACACCCAGGACTGATCTCCTTTAGGATGGACTGGTTGGATCTCCTTGCAGTCCAAGGGGCTCTCAGTAGTCTTCTCCAACACCACAGTTCAAAAGCATCAATTCTTCGGTGCTCAGCTTTCTCCACAGTCCAACTGTCACATCCATACATGACCACTGGAAAAACCATAGCCTTGACTAGACAGACCTAGTCAAGACGGACCTTGAGTAGAGTTAGACACGACTGAGCAATTAACACTTTCACTTTTCATGCTCAGGATGGGCTTCCCAGGTGGCGCTAGTGGTAAAGAACACGTCTTCCAATGCAGAAGACACAAGAGACACGGGTTCAATCCCTGGGTTGGGAATATTCCCTGGGGCTACCCACTCCAGTATTCTTGTCTGGAGAATCCAACGGACAGAGGAGCCTGTTGGGCTACAGTTCTTGGGGTTGCAAGAGTCAGATATGACTGAAGCAACCTAGCATGCAAACACACACACCCATGATGCTTCTCCATCCTCTCCCTTCAGGCCAAAGGAACAAAATATCTCTGATCTATTAACAAGCATCTCCTTCATTTATACAGTCACACAAAGTGCTTCCACTAACATCACCAGGCTTTACCCTGAAGCTAGCATTATTACCGCTGCTTTACAGATAAGGAAATAGAGTCAGAGAAAGATTAATTAGCTCACTTAATATCACAGCAGCAAGGCAGAAGTTGCTGTTGTTGTTTAGTTGCTCAGTCGTGTCCGACTCTTTGTGACACCACGGACTGTAGCCCACCAGGCTCCTCTGTCCATGGGATTCTCCAGGCAAGAATACTGCAGTGGGTTACCATTTCCTCCTTCAAGGGATCCTCCTGACTCAGTGATCAAACCTGGGTCTCCTGCATTGCAGGCGGATTCTTTACCACTGAGCCATGGGAAGCCTAAAACACTTAGCTTCAAATCTTAGCTCCAAAGCCAGAGGGTCTCCCCCTCCACCCTGCTGCCCCCACCCTGACCTGGCCTTCTCTTTTCTCAACCCAGTGTTCCCTCCCCTCATTCAGAAGCTACAGAAAGAGGGAGGCTTATTTCTCTTCCGGTGTCATCTCAGGGAATCAACCGCCCCCTCCTTTCCCATTGAGTCTGAAACTCACCCAGGATCCTCTCTCTCCTCCAGGTGAGCCATGAGGGCATCAATAGCAAATGACCTAGAGGGACTTCCCTAGTGGTGCAGTGGATAAGAATCCGCCTGCCAATGCAGGGGATATGTTAGAAGATTCCACCAAGCAACTAAGCTTGTGTACCTGCAACTTCTGAGCCCTCATGCCCAGAGCCCATGCTCTGCAACAAGAGAAGCCACCACAATGAGAAGCCCATGTATTGTAACAAAGTGTAGCCCCTGTTGCAACAACTAGAGAAAGTCTCGTGCAAAGTAATGAAGACCCAGTGTGGCCAAAAAGTAAATAATGATAAAAAGGAAAATAACCTGGAGGGGACTTCTCTTGTGATCCAGTGGCTCAGATTCCATGCCTCCAATGCAGGGGGCCCAGGTTCAAACTCTGGTCTGGGAACCTGATCCCATATGCTGCAACTAAGGGTTCTGCTGCCACAACTAAAGATCTTGCATGTCACATGGAGTATCAAAGATCCTGCATGCCGCAACTTAGACCCAGCAGAGCCAAATAAATAAAATATTTAAAAAAAAAAGCAAGAAAGAAAAGAAAATGACCTGGAGATATCTGTGGTTGGAGCCACTGGACCCCAGGTGACCAGAAGCGATCAGTTAGAACCAGGCCACCATCAAAAGACTGGCACAGCAACCAGAGTGGCCAACAGAAGCCTGCTTTAGAAAGGACAGACAGAGTCTGGATGGGGCAGAAGCTAACCTGAGCCCATGTGGATCTTCCACCTGGGGCCCAGAGGTGGGAGCCAAGGCCACATCCTTCCTCTAGACACTATCATTGGATACAGTCCTTCCTGTTCTCTAAAAACACAGACAGATAGGCAGATGTCCTTTTATCCAGTTCCTGTCCCCACAATCCCTTTACCTGTGTTCCAAACCTATTATTACCTGGTAAGAGGAGAAAAGAATTAAACGTATGCATCATTTGATTTTAATTGAAGGACTGTTCTATTTCATTGAACTGCTAAGTAAGCTGAACAAGAGATTGTGTTTACATAAGCAAACCCCGAGTCACTATAGACTTGCTGTCACATTAAGTCAATACTTATGAAGGCTCTCTATTTAATTATTCAGTGAGGATTGACTTATTATTGTGTTAAGAGTGTGGTTAGCCTTGAGCTAGGTAGCCAGTCGGCTGAAAGATTTCTTTCGACTTTCTCTGAATGCTGATATGGTTCGTGCTGGTGGTAGGAGGTTGGCTTCTTCCCTCTCTCCCTCCCTATGGCCACCCTCTCTCCTGCTCCAGAGCAGAAAGCTCCAGGTTCATCTCCCTCAAGCCCGTTAAGTCGGGGGGTAGTAGGTGATCCTGCAGTGGCCAGGGAGCAGGCAAGGTCCCAGTGGCCAGTGGTCAGGCCCTCATGTGATCCCCCTAACCCTGGGGATTACTCGTAAGACCCTGACACGTTAGGGCTCATGAGATAAGTTGGGGCTTCCCTGGTGGCTCAGTGGGTAAAGAATCTGCCAGCAACGCAGGAATCGCTGGAGATGCGGGTTTGATCCCTGGGTCAGGAAGATCCCTGGAAGAAGGCATGGCAATCCACTCCAGTATGCTTGCCTGGAAAATCCCATGGACAGAGGAGCCTGGCAGGCAACAGTCCATAGGGTCGCAAAGAGCTGGACACGACTGAAGCAACTTATCACGTATGCATGAGCTAAGTTGAACACTTTCAGCCTTCATCCTTCCCATTATAAGCTGAAGACCTCCCACTTAAAAGACCCAGATCCCTCCCTAGCTTCATGAATTCCAGCATTTTCCCCTCCCTCCCACCTCCACAGAGTGTTTCTCGACCTTCGCCATCCATCCAAACCCTATGATTCCAGGGCATGTTTGTTACAGAGACTCAGATAGGTTCTGACATCAAATCATATTTCCTGAAATGTAATATACAGATGAAAATCCAGCCTAAACTGCAGACCAGTGTGAGGGGCACAGTGATGGAAAGCAAAATGCCAGGCACTGAATGACCTGGGTTCAAATCTCAGCTCTGCAAATCACAAAGGGTACAAGCTTGGGCGAGTTACCCCACAGTGAGCATCCTCATCCAGAAAAAAAAAGTCTAGTCATTTCTGGGAAGAGTCACTGAGGTTCCCATACAGCACCAAGAACTGTGCCCAGCCTGCTGGTCTCAGCTTTTTGTGGGACTTACTCTGACTCTGGTGACTATGGCTCCACTCATGAGCCCTGAGAGAGGACTTCCTAGGGTTCAAGAGCCCATCATTTGCCAGTTTAACTCCCACCCATAATTGGGACCATGATGACCTCTCCAATTCACCTCTCCTCCTCTTCCTCTCCCTTGCCCAAACCCTTGCAGAGATAGCAAATGGCACATATTCCCCAACCGTGATGGTTCAAAGATCCTTATCCCGTGGTCTCTTCCTGTTGGGAATGCCTTCCTCCAACCACATGCTCCTTGACTCCTCTTCCAGTTCACCCTTCCAAACCCAGTTCAGGTGGTGTGGGCTCTTTCAGAAAACCTTCCATAAGGCTTTGCCCAAACTCTGAACCTGTTTCACAAACTCCAATTATTACATTTGCACCCCCAGTCATACCATAATTTGTATCTTTTGTATCTGTTTCTCACATTAAACTATGAATTCTTTCAGTACAGCAAACACTTTATTCGTGTTTGAATCCTCAGTGCCTGAAGTAATGCCTGACACTGAATAGAGACTCAATAGCTATTGGATGGAAGGGGGAAGAGAGAAAGAGAGGAAAGAATGGATGGATGATGGATGAGTGGGTGGGTGGGTGGATGGATGGATGAATGGATGAATGAGTGGGTGGGGGATGGATGGATGAATGACGGGGTGCGTGGGGAGGTGGATGGATGAATGAGTGGGTGGATGGGTGGGTGGGTGGGTGGATGGATGAATGGGTGAGTGAATGTATGGATGAATGAGTGGGTGGGTGGGAGGGGGAATGGATGGATGAATGAGTGGGTGGGTGGGTGGGGGGATGGATGAGTGGGTGGGTAGACGGATGAGTGAGTGAATGGATGGAAGGATGGATGGTTGGGTGGGTGAGGGGATGGATGAATGGATATCTGAGTGGATGGGTGGATGAGCAGATGAATGAATGGGGACTGTATCTGAAGGCACAGATTTTCATCTAAGCATCAAAAGAGTCAAGAACTCTGAAAACACCCCCTCTTGAAAAATAAAATTACAAGCAGCTGGTAGCAGGGCAGATGTATCAGCTTCACATTAACTTTCGCACTAAGATAGGTCAGCCCCCCAGAATGCCCTTGGGTGGGTCTGTCTCCCTCCACTCCTCAGATCCTGCCCACTGGTTGTCAGGAGCTTGGAAAAGTATCTTTGCCATCTCTGGTAACAGCCATTCACTAAAGGAGGCCCCTGTGGTCTGCAGGAATTAACACATATCCTTAAGCATCGCTCTTAACACGAAGAAGTGCCTTGGGGACCCACAGAGGAAAATTCAATGAGTCCCTGTGGAGAAAGGCTGGGTAAACTGTCCATTCTCACACAAGCAGAAGAGCAAAGGAAATCAGTGTCAGGGAAGAGTATGTGGGTCAAAACACCCACTGCCTACAAGTTATAAACCCTGGAAACATCACAGCATACCTATTAGTGCCTCAATGGCTCCGATACCTACACAGAAGTGTGGCAGTGAAATCACACATGCAAAAGTGAACAGTGAAATCATAAAAGCAAAAGTACTTCTGAAAGACAAAACTCACTCTGTACAAATTTATCTTTTTCTCCCTGGGAATGATGAAGACAGAGTAAAAGCAGGGGCCGGAACAGGGACAGAAGGCCGATGTGACGGAGGGAGAGTAGCCTGCACCCTTCAGCCCAGCCTGAGCAAGACGCAGAAAGGACCGGGAGTTCGGGCCTGCTCTCCCACAGGACTGGGAGAACACACTATCCCCCTTGGGACACAGAGGCCGCAGAGGGCCGTGGGCCCTCAATCACTCCCCACCACCACCAGCATCCTCTTTCCAAACCTTCTAGACCCACTGCATAGACAAGTATTTTTCCGATCAGGCAAATCTCTGGGCAGCTATGCCACCACTAGGAGTCTTTCTCATTATACAGACTAATGAGAACGCTGTGCTTCCCGGGAGCAATTCATCAAGGCAACATCTATTATAAACGACATTTTTCCTGAACTAACAAAGGATGTGAGGCTGGAGAAACTGGTTAAAAGGAAATGTTTAGCTGATTCCAGAAACCATTCAGAAATTAATGACCCACCCCCTCGCTGGCCAGCGCTCCCCTCTGTGCTCCGCCTCCTACTTGGACCCCCAGCCCTGGCCACCCACCTCCCGCCCCTGGAGCTAGCAGGTAGGGGAAGGAGAGAGGTGCCCGCTCCCAGGAATACACTGCCCGAGGAGGAGAGCCAAATCTTAGGCAGCGGCATCACTGAAGCATATAAGACCAGATTATTTGTGGTCCCAGCTTGCTGATGCAAGATGAAAAATACAGCAAACTCCGGCTGCTGAACTCAGCTTTTTTTCCCCCTTCTCTTCTTTCTCCTTCGCTGAGGTTAGTGTTTTACAAAAAAAGGCCTTAAAAAATAAAATCTATAAACTGAGGGGTTCCAACCTGTCAGCTTGAGGTCAGGCACACAAAATGAAGGCAGTATTCGGAGAGGAGAGAACTGAATTCGGGTCTTCTATCTCACCTGCAAGCAGTATGCTCACTTACACGTGTCCTCACATGCACGCCCACGTGAAGGCCCTGACAGACGCTGCACACGCAAGGCCACAAACACCCCCAGGCAGAAAGTTCTCATTCCTCCAACTTGTAAGCCCTGAATCTTGAGCAGGTCCTTCCTGCTTCTAGCTCCAGTTCCACAACAGATGTCAATTCCATGACTGACATCACAGGACCAGGAGCTATGACCCTCGCGCATAGGTGGCACGGGTACCAATGTTGATTACAGGGAGCTGCAGGCATCCCGTGAGGAGTGGGCTGGGTGGAAATCAGAGGGAAATTAGCAAATGATTCAGGGAAGGCAGGTGGTCATGGAGTCCCACTGCATTAGCCACCAGCCCTCTGAAAACTACTATAAATCAATGAAGCATCAGAACCCTGGAGCTTCTGAGATTTGAACCGGAGCCTCTGACTTCATCTGAGAAAACCAAGTGTGAAGGCAGTCCATCCCCACATGGCAGAAAAGAGACAGTGACTTCTATGTGAAGACAAAATCAGGCAAGGAGCAAGAAGACTCTTAGTGAGCTCATCAAAGGTTTGAATGCATTTAAGTTGGGAAAGATTGAAGGCAGGATGAGAAGGGGATGACAGCAGATGAGATAGTTGGACGGCATCTCTGACTCAACAGAGATGAGTTTGAGCAAACTCTGGGAGATGGTGAAGGACAGGGAAGCCTGGCATGTTGCAGTCCATGGGGTCACAAAGAGTCAGATACAACTTAGCAACTGAACAACAACAATTTCAGAATAAGCAGATTCTGGGGCTCAGAAAAATTCCCCACTGCTTCAACTGAGTCTCTCACACATACCCTGCAGGGTTCTACCAAGGCCAAGGTTCAAGTAGGGAACAGGACACAGGAGTACAAGGTACAAAGGGAAGAAAAGACCATGAATGGAAACTGAGACTCAGGGAGGGGCAGACCCAGGAAGAGACAGAAAGTCACCATGGCAACTGTACAAGAGAAAGAGAAGTGGACCCAGCAGTGGAAAAATATGAATGAGTGGGTTCTTGAGGCAGAGACTAGAGTAACGTCCCCGAGTCTGGATGCAAAGAACCCTGGAAAGATGCCTTTCCAGGGCACGTGGGCAAACTTGGGCAAAAGGAAGTCCCTGAGGAGCCAGCTGTAGAATGAATGTTTGTGTTCCCACAAAATTTATATATTGAAACAATCCTCAGTATGATGGTTTTAGGAGGTGGGGACTTCGGGAGGTGATTGGGTCATGAGGGTCATTCATGCTCATGAATAGCATACGTGTTCTTTTTTTTTTTAATTTAAAAAGATATTATTGAAGTATAGTTGATTTACAATGTTGTGTTAATTTCTTCCATACAATAGTAGTTGAATTTTTAACATGACAGTGCATTTGCAGTAGCTATAAGAATATTAACAGTATACACTGGTTAATGGGTTTACCCTGTTGGCTCAGAGGTAAAGAATCCACTTGAACTGCAGCAGATTCAGGTTCAATCCCTGGGTGGAGAAGATCCCCTGGAGGAGGGCATGGCCACCCACTCCAGTATTCTTGCCTGGGAAATCCCATGGACAGAGGAGTCTGGAGGGCTACAGTCCATGGGGTCGCAAAGGAGTTGGACACGACTTAGTGACTAAGCAACAACACTGGTTAATGGTAACACAGGCAATTACCAGGAACAAAATAATTATTATACATGTTATAAAAGAGATCCAGAGAGCTTGTCCCTTCCACCATGTGAGGACACAGTGAGAAGAGAGCCAAATATGAACTAGGAAGTGGACCTAACCAGACACCAAATCTACCTGTGCCTTGATCTTGGGCGTCCCAGCCTCTAGAACTGTGAGAAATCAATTTTTGCTGTTTATAAGCCTACACACACACACACACACACACACACACACACACACACACACACACACCAAGTGTATGATATTTCTGTTATAGCAGTTTAAATGAGCTAAGACAGGGTTTACCATCAAGCCCTCATTCTCTCCAGGAGTTCAGGGGCAGGGCTCCCCAGGCCCGCTTAGAAAGTTCTAAGCCCCCAGGTGAATTCTTAAGTGAAGGTAGTGTCCTCACCCCATCAACCCCCACTGCTCATTCTGTCCTCTTGCCAGTAGACTAGAAAGTGGCTTGACCATACCACCACTAGACATCCAGCACTTCCTGTAAAACAAACGCCAGTTCCTGAAAGCTGCCCCTGTGGCAGGCTCTTGCTGGGACACATTACCTTCCTGTGCAAGAAGCTGAAGGACTGCTCTCTAGGGCCTGGGCTCAAACATCATTCTCCTTGCTCCTGGGGTGGAGGAAGGAGGCAGCATCTCAGTGTGTCAGCGAAGCTGGACCCCCCACGGCAGCTGGCACACAGCAGGGCTGATTTGACAGACATGGCCCCGGTGCAGGAGTCAAACAGCGCAGGAGAAATGGATGCCGACGGGCATGGTGGCAAAAGCTGCAAACCATGACCGAGACCCACCAGGGCACAAGAGGGGCCATGTGTCATCAGAGTCTGCTCAAGTAGAGCCACCAGAGGACACCTCAAGAGGCACAAAGCCTGAAGATATGAGTTCATCAGGGCGATGATGTCTGAGCCCCAGGCCCCACGGAGCAGAGTCCTTCAGATTCCTGCACAGGCAGGAGAGCCTGACAGGATCCTCCCATAGATGGTCTTCATGGGGCCTGGCATTTCATGGTGGCCCTTCTTGCTGCCCCTTGGCCTAGATGTCCTTACAGGTAACCTGAATTTCATCTGGGTATTGCTGAGAGTGATACTGGGGTTCAAAACAAAAAGTAGAATCTACCACTGAAGTGGAAATGGGGTATAGTGGGTTTTTAATATATGTGAATGAATGTGGCAATGAGGAAGGTAGACCAGTTGTATAGCTGACAGGGGGGCTATCCCCTGACTACCCAGCCTCATTCCTCTGCAGTAGGTGGCCTACAAATAGTAGGTGGAGAGGCTGTTCGAAGGTCTTAGGCAGAACCCTCTCAAACCAGGAGGCAAACTGGGAATGGCAACTTGAGATCAGGTGGCTGGTGATCTGTTGGCAAAGGATCGGTAAGCAGTGAAAACTGCCATTTTAATGAAGGTGTACAGGACTCCGAGACAATGGTAAGTCCATGTGCATAAAACTGAACAGAAATGAAGTCAAAAATAATTATGTTCCAGGGACATTCAGGAGTTGGCAGAGGATCCCCCGACCCACCTTCTAGGCTCGAATCCAGGTAGCACACATAATGGCATCACAAAGAGTGTCATTCCTGGTAGAAGTCTCTGTGGGCCACACTCAGTGTGTTGACCAGGCTACTACAACCTGCTGCAATGGAGCCATGGCCCAGACATAATCTCTGGACACCCGCCTTCCAGGCTAGGACTTTCTCCCACTCTCCTTCATACAGCAGACCTTCTCAACACCCATTGCTTTTGACCCCTCCTGCTCTAAAAGGAAGCAGAGAGCGGCAGCAATGGCCACAAATGAGAACAAGATACCACCCAAGTTTCCAACTTCAGAGCAGAGCCTGCCAGCTGGGAGAAGTTGGGGAGTCAGTGATTAACATCGTCTGTATTAATACCAGCTGTAGTAGCGTGCGCATGCTCAGTCGTGTCTGACTCTTTACGACCACATGGACTGTAGCCTGCCAGGCTTCTCTGTCCATGAGGTTTCCCAGGCAAGAATACTGGAGTGGGTTACCATTTCCTCCTCCAGGGGATCTTCTGGACCCAGGGATCAAACCTGCATCTCCTGCAATGGCAGGCAGATTGTTTACCACTGAGCCACCTGGGAAGCCCTTAATACGAGTTAGTTCATCCTAAAGAAGGTTTCTGAACCCCAAACTGAGGCATTAGGGCTGGGTTGTTTCAATCCAGCTCCCAACAAAGAGCAAGCCCTGCTCCCACCACGAGGAAACTGCCTCTTGCCCCACCCCCACAACTACACACTCGGGGCTGAGAGGCTCCGAGGCAGGCAGCCAGGTGGAAACCTTCACGGAATCCCGATGCCCAGCCCAGGAAGAGCCACAAGGAGCTGAGCCAGCTCAGACACTCGGAATCTGAAACCTGTACTATGAAAACCCGTGTTGTTTTTTTTTAATGCAGTTTATGTTTCCTATATTTTTATGCAGTTTATGTTTGCTATAATTATTTCCATCTCAGTCCTTACTGAGACCTACTGAACTAATAGTAAATAATAATAGCTAACAATTCCGAGCATCTGCTGTGTGTCCGCTAAGCACCTCTAAAAGTATTAACGGCTTTAATCCTCATAAAATCCCCCACCAGACAGAGAAGGAAACCAAGGCCTGGAGAAATGACTGAGGCATGCCTGGGCAGTGCTGGGGGCTGGGACTTGAACCCTGGTCTGTCTGGGGTGCAAGCCCAAGGCCGCCTGTCCTCTCAGAGGGGCAGACAGTCCTGGACTGCTGCTCCTGTGTGGGAAGGACATCACCCACTGGGGTTGGGTATGATGGGGGCAGAAGAAGCCAAGAAAGAGGCCTCACAGTGGGGTCACAGTCATGAGGGCAGAGCCAGTAGCTGCCTGACCTTGAACCTATTCCTCCTGTTTCCCTTCCCCCTCAAGAGTCACTGGGCTTTGTTGTCGTGAGGACTGGTCCCTTATAGGCCTACAGCACATCTGCTTTTCTTGGTCTTTGCCTTCAAAATGGTGGTCTTTCCCTGGCTCCTCTCTCTGCCCAGGAAACCACAGTGACCCCTCATACACAACAGAACAGACCCCAGCCCAACCTCTCCCAATCAAGTGCCCTGGAACCCACCCTCCCACACCCTCTCCCTTCCTTAGAAATCCCCCCTTAGCATTCTCCACCCTTCCATGCAGCACCTGCTCATTGGAGGTCCCTCCTCTCTCTCACGTGAAATCGATGGTCATGAACTCTGCCAGGGCCCACCAGCCTTGGGGGTCACAGTCTTTCTCTGGCTGATGGCTCCCCTGGGGAAGTGTGGGAGACCCTGCTTTAGTGTGTTCGCATTCCAGGGCTCTCACGGCAAGTCACCACAAACCGAGAGGCTCAGTGTAGTGAAAGTGTTAGTCACTCAGTCGTTTCCAACTCTTTGAGACACCATGGACTGTAGCCCACCAGGGTCCTCTCTCTGTGGGATTTCCCAGGCAAGAATACTGGAGTGGGTTGCCATTCCCTTCTCAAGGGATCTTCCTGACCCAGGGATTGAACCTAGCTCTCCCGTATTGCAGGCAGATTCTTTACCATCTGAGCCACCAAGGAAAATAACAGGAATTAATTCTCTCTCAGTTCTGGAAACTAGAAGCCTGAGATCAAGGTAGCAGCAGGGGACGGGGCTTCCCCACCTCTCCCAACAGCTGGTGGCTCCTAGGGATCCTCGGAGTTTCCTGGCCAGAAACTGCATCGTTCCCACCTCTCTGCCTCCATCTTCCTCCCTGTATGTCTGTGTTTGCCCCGTCCTTCTTTAGAGGACCAGTCAATTGGCATGCTGCAATTGGCATTTAGAGTCCACACTAACCCAGTGTGGCCTCATCCTTATTAATTACATCTGCCAAGACCCTATTCAAATAAAGCCACATTCTGGAGTTCCAGGTAAACCTTCTGGAGTTTGGGGAAGGGCTATTCAATGCACTTGCATTCCCCATCTCCTTCTTCTTACAGCAAGCACTTCACCTCACCCACTCCCAACCTCAGCTTGATTCAGATGCAGGCTGAGACCCTCTGTGTCTGGCCTGAGCAGCCACTCCTCCAAGAACAAGCTTTTACTCTCCAGTGTCTCAGTCTCTGCAAGGCCTGCCTGCCCGTGCTGGGACAGGATCTGGGCCCCTCCAGCAGAGACCCCAGGACTTGCAGCCCTGATGCCCTGGGGGGGGGCGATTCCCACTGTGCTCTCCCCCTGGGTAAGGACAGCTGTGGGCCCTAAGCTTCACTTCCTCTGGTTCCCAGACTCCAATCCTGTGTCGCCCCAGGGCCAGGCATGCCCCAGTGTGGGAGCGAAGGATGCTGCAATTGGCAGCAGACTGGCTGTGACGGGAGCCAGCTAGACCCATGCAGGAATGCTGCCCAGTCTTGCCTGGCCACGAGCAGCAGCCTCCACACTGCACAGAACGCTGTCTTCAAGGCTCAGGTCCATCCATGTGTTCTGTTCACACCACAGTGGTCTCTCTGCACTGGCATCCCATTTCCACCAACTGTGTGGATTCACGGCAAATATTTTGATTGCTTTCCAAAGGATAAACAGGCAGGGGTCATTTTAATAGTAAAAACGCCAGCTGGATATTAATATTAAAACAAAAGTTTTTGGATGCTCCACACAAGCAAATGGCAGATAAATCTGTGCCACTCTCCAGCCCAGGTGGCCTCCTTCCACCATTGGAAGAATTCTAGAGAACATAGAGAAGTAGAAGACATCAGCAAATAAATTCCTACTCACACGTGCACCTTTGTTGTGGTGGTTTAGTTGCTCAGTCGTGTCTGACTCTTTGTGACCCCCATGGACTGCAGCAGGCCAGGCCTCTCTGTCTTTCACCATCTTCCAGAGTCTGCTCAAACTCACGTCCATTGAGTCAGTGATAGCATCCAACCATCTCATCCTCTGTTGTCCCCTTCTCCTCCTGCCCTCAATCTTTCCCAGCATCAGGGCTTTTTCTAATGAGTCAGCTCTTCCCATCAAGTACCCAAAGTATTGGAGCCTCAGCTTCAGTATCAGTTCTTTCAATGAATACTCAGGACTGATTGCCTTTAGGATGGTCTGGTTTGATCTCCTTGCTGTCCAAGGGACTCCCAAGAGTCTTCTTCAACACCACAGGTCAAAAGCATCAATTCTTCGGCACTCAGCCTTCTTTACAGTCCAACTCTCACATCCACACATGACTACTGAAAAAACCATAGCTCTGACTATACGGACCTTTGTAGGCAAAGTGACGTCTGTGCTTTTTAATATGCTGTCTAGGTTTATCATAGCTTTTATTTCAAGGAGCAAGCATCTTTTAATTTCGTGGTTGCAGTGATTTTGGAGCCCAAGAAGAAAATAAAGTCTGTCACTATTTCCATTTTTTCCCCATATATTTGCCTACAAAGTGGGTTTGTTTGTCACTGCACATCCAGAATGTTCTCTACTGGCTCCCCTACCCTGTTGATGCCAGGCAGAGGCCCCAGAGCAGACCCAGTGCCAGGGTTCCAGCAAGGGTTGGTTCTGAACTTTCACAGTGAAGATAATCACCCAGGGAGCCAGGGGGAAATTGGATTTCTGGGCCCCGAATCCAGGAAGCTGTCTCAACAGGTTTTAGGAGGTACCTGGGAATCAGCCTTTTAATAAGTGCTACAAATAATAGAGATGGGGACCCATCTGGAGACCCTGCAGTGTAACTATGACAACACACCCTCTGGAGCCAGCCCTGCTTCAGACTTCTGCTCTACCCTATGTCCTGTGTGGTCTTGGGCAAGTCACTTAAAAGTCTCTGGCCCGCAGTGCCCTTACCTGAGCATAGGGAAATAACAATAGCGTTGTAAGGAGCACTTGAGGGACCTCCCTGGTGGTCTAATGGTTAAGACTTCACCTTCCAGACAGTTAGGGAGTTGGGATGGACATCTACATGCTGTTACATTTAAAATGGGTAACCAGTAAGGACTTACCATATAACACATGGAACTCTGCTCAATGTTATATGGCAGACTGGATGTAAGGGGAGTTGTGGGAAGAATGGATACAGGTATATGTATGACCGAGTCCTTTCACTGTTCACCTGAAACTAGCACAAAATTGTTTGTTAATCAGCTATACTCCAACACAAAATAAATAGTTAAAAAAAAAAAAAAGACTGCACCTTCCAATGCAGGGGAAGCTTCCCTGGTCAGAAAGTTAAGATCTCACATACCCCTTACAGCTAAATAAGCCAAAACATAAAACAGAAGCAGTGAAAGTGTCAGTTGCTCAGTCGTGTCTGACTCTTTGCGACCCCGTGGTCTGTAGTCCACCAGGCTCCTGTGTCCATGGGATTCTCCAGGCAAGAATACTGCAGTGGGTAGCCATTCCCTTCTCCAGGGGATCTTCCGAATCCAGTGATTGAAGCCGGGTCTCCTGCATTGCACGCAGATTCTTTACCATCTGAGCCACCAGGGAAGTCCAGTGATATATAGCAAATTCAATGTAAAGACTTTAAAAATGGTCCACATCAAAAAAAAAAAATCTTAAAAATAAAAATAAATAAATAAAGAGTACTTGAGGTTAATTGAGTATGACAATTCCTCAGTGACAGGCACGTAACACACAACTCCATCAATGTCACCTACCTTGGAAGGCACACCCTTCCGGGCAAGACTGGTCTCCCCAGGGAGTGGTATTCCTAGCAGCAGTGATAAGGGGAAGGGACTGGTCCCCTCGGGTAGCCAGGCCCCCTGGGGTCTGGCCAGCAGAGTCTAAGGCCTGTGCCCAGGGAAGCAGATGCCAAGTGGCGCCTAGCACATAGGGTAGCCCAAGACCAGAGTACGACTGAGATAAGGCAGAAAGACGCTTGGTCTCAGGAAAACAGATATACCCCAGGCTCAGGCTAACCTCTGTGTTCCCTTCGCTAAGTCTCTCTTTATTTAAATGTCATTAACAACTGATCCTGGTTGTGTTGTGAGGTTTTAGAAAGTGAAGAGGCATCACCATTGGAGCTTGAGTATTAAAGGCAAGCACGGCTGCCCCAGCCCATCACAGGAAGGAAGTGTTGGTGGTCATCCCAGAGAGAGCCCCAATGGAAGGGGGGCCCAGGAGAGGAGGGTGGGGGCCAGGAGACCTCCCTCTTTTACTGTGGAGAGCCTGGGTTTCATTGTCATTAAAGAGGGTGGCAATTTCTTTACAGAAGTAGCACCTACAGTTAAGAGACACTGAGAGAGTGGGTTGATAAAATTCACAGACCTGCTCCCATAGAAGCTCCCTCTCCCATGGGAACACACACTTTCCTTCGCTCATGCACGCTCCTCTGAACACACACTCATCCCCCAGAGAATACACACGCTTGCACAACTAAGCCTGTGCACCACAACTACTGAGCCAGTACTCTCCAGCCCACATGCTGCAACTACTGCAGTCCACTCGGCCTAAAGCCCATGCTGTGCAACAAAAGAAGCAACCAAAATGAGAAGCCCACGCACTGCAACTAGAGAGTAGCCCCCGCTGGCTGCAACTAGAGAAAGGCTGCATGCAGCAACAAAGACCCAGCGCAGCCAAAAATAAATAAACCCTGTTGTTGTTGTTCAGTCACATCGTGTCTGACTCTTTGCAACCCCATGGACTGCAGCACTCCAGGCTTCCCTGTCCTTCACTATCTCCTGGAGTTTGCTCAAACTCATGTCCATTGAGGCAGTGATTCTATCCAACCATCAAAGAGAACACATATGCTTGTATCTCTCTTCCTCCTACCACCATCCCCAAAGGGCACCCCCTGGGCAGAGTCACCGGAGAATGGCTCTTTTCTCCTGTTTGCTCCCACAGACCCGGGGCCCTGCTCTCAGAGATGGGCAACCTAGAATGGGAGCTACACCACCCAGGATGCTCTGGAAGGATGACCCATCATGGGGACCCCAACCAGGAAATCCAAAGAGGGGATGGGCCAGTGGGCAGACCCTCCACATCCTCTCTTCCTGGCAAGAGGGGGGTAAAGGTGTTTCTCTGGTTCTCAGTGTTTGGGGTCAGGAGGGACCTTGGAGACCAGTGAGCCCAACCCCTCCTCACTCCAGAAATGAGGAAGCTGCTCCATAGAAGCCCCTGTTTCTGCTCCTGTCTGCACACCAGAGGGGTGAGTTTGGCCTTGCACAGCCATCCAAGCAGAAAGCGCTTCTCCCAACAGCTCAGCTGATCCAGCGGCGCCTCACCAGGTATTTCTGTCCCTGCACCTCCCTCCTGAGGCCACACACCCTCTGCCCACATCTTCGCATGCAAACTTACGAATCATGAGACAAAGACACTTTGGACCTCGCTGGGTAGCAGGAAGCTTACTGATGCCCTGAGCCCACAGTTCTTCTCCATCACATACTTCCCTCTCTCCTGCCCAAATCCTGGTAAGAGGGCAAGCCATACTCAATGCAGCATGTAAGCTGGGATAAGCATCATTTCTTTCACCTCCTTGGTTTTCAGATAAAGGAGCCAATGCTGAGAGGATACAAAGCACGCCTGAGGTTTCCCAGAGAGAAGAAGCTAGTTTAGAAGCAGGACCCAGGATTTCTGGTCCAGGGCTCATCCCGTCCATCACACTACTGACAGCACCCCAGCTCACACTTCCCTTGTGTGAATGGAAGTTGGTACAGTCACTATGGAAATAGTATGGAGGTTCCCTAAAAAACTAAAAACAGAGTCACCATATGATTCTGCAATCCCACTCCTGGGCATACATCTGAAGAAAACTATAATTCAAAAAGATACGCACGCCTTAATGTTCATTGCTACTCTGTTTACAATAGCCAAGACATGGAAGCAACCTAAAAGTCCATTGACAGATGAATGGATAAAGAAGGTGTGGTACATATATACAATAGAATGTTACTAGGCCATAAAACAGAATGAACTAGTGCCATTTGCAGCAACGTGGGTGGACCTAGAGTTTATCATACTAAGTGAAGTAAGTCAGACAAAGGCAAACATCATACAATATCACTTAAGTGTAGAATCTAAAATATGACACAAATGAACTTATTTACAAAACAGAAACAGATTCACAGACAAAGAAAACAAACTTATGATTACCAAAGGAAAAAAAGGGGGAAGGATAAAATAGGAATTTGGGATTAACACATACACACTACTATATGTAAAATGGGCTTCCCAGATGGCACTAGTAAAGAACCTGGCTGCCAATGCAGGAGACATAAGAGACACAGGTTCTATCACTGGGTCAGGAAGATCTCCTGGAGAAGGAAATGGCAACCCCATCCAGTATTCTTGCCTGGAAAATCCCATGGACATAAGAACCTGCCAGGCTACAATCCATAGAGTCGCAAAGGGTCAGACGTGACTAAAACGACTTAGCTCACGTGCATGCAGGTGTAAAATAGATAAACAACAAGGACCTACTGTATAGCAGAAGGAACTATAGCCAATATCCGGTGATAAATCATAATGGAAAATAATATGAAAAAGAAAAGAATGTGAGTGTGTGTATATATATTGGTATACATCAGAAACTAATACAACATTGTTAATCAACTATATTTCAATTAATTTGTTTTTTTTTTACTTTCTGAAAAGAGGCCCTTGGCCATGCACTCTTTCTACCTGGTCCTTACAGCACCCTGTCTGGGTCAAGCCTCACTGCCACCATCGCCAACTCAGGTGCTCGCTTGTCACACGATGCAGAAGCAACAGCCCTGGATGAGATGATATCCGCTGCTGGTGGGACAACCCTCG
The DNA here is from genome assembly GCA_024291935.2 of Okapia johnstoni. NCBI lineage: Eukaryota > Metazoa > Chordata > Mammalia > Artiodactyla > Giraffidae > Okapia > Okapia johnstoni. Next base: position 39,569,679 of record CM044314.1, on the reverse strand, counting down.
CCCCTCCTAGGCCCAAACCCCCCTCATCCAAATCCCCAGGCCCATCGTCTGTGGCAAAAAAAGGTGTAATTGTGCTGCTGCCCAAGGTCAACAGGGAAAACCACCAATGATGAAGATTTGGCCATATCCTTTGCAAAGAGAGCTAAGTTCACATCTCCTTATCCCTCTGTGTGGCCAACTCTCATTCCAAAAGTCCTTAATGTGCTCTTATGTCCCTTTTCTCATGTCCCATTCATCTTAAAATATATTTTTTTAATCTGAAAGGCTCTACCGTAACAGCACTTTTGTAGGTCACTTCTCAGGCAGCCTGCCAAGAACAAGGAAGCTGCCTGAGTGGCGAGTATGGCGTTTATATACTAAAACAGATATTTCACTCCTAAGAAAATCCTTTTTCACTTTGCTTCAGGTCTAATGGTGCCTAATGCATAGATAATCTGAACACACAGGTGATCTGGTTTTTCTGTTCCAGAGAAAAGCAGGGAAAGAAAACGGGGGACAGAGGAAAACTCCCAGGGGCAGGGAGAACCTTCAGCAAGGAGTGACGGCAGACACAGGGGATAAGACAGAAATTCTAGAAAAGCAAAACACAGTGACTCAAGATTCACAGTGTCTGAGGCTAATTAGTACAGGGGCCAACAGTTTCCTGTAAGAAATACCTAAGGCACAGTGGATGCCATCTGTGTGAATTAACCGGTAGTCAAAGAGAGCACTGTGTCATTAAGAAAAGGTTAAGTTGCCTCCTGCAGTCTCTGTTGCAGGCAACAGAGAGCATTTAAGGATTCAACAAGCATTTCTGGCGCCCTGCATCATGCCAGCCCTGGGCTAGCGGCAGGGGTCTGTGTACTGGCATAGTGTGCAGGCCACATGGCAGCTGCAGGCAGAGGAACTGGATGCAGAAGGCACAGAAGATGAATTGAAATGATGAAAGGTGCTCTCACCTTCCTCCCCCGACATCCACATGTTCCCTTGAGAAGGAGAGCAGGAATCTGAGGCCAGGAGGCCTGAATGTCCCTGCCACTAAGAAGAGGAACTTACTTTGTTTTACTTGGCTGCGCCATCTCAGGTGCAGCACACAGGATCTTGCCTGTGCCACACAAGCTCTTTGTTGGGACTCCCTCATTGTCTAGTCGCGTCATGCCAGCTTAGTTGCCACAGGGCATGTGAGATCTTAGTTCCCCGACCAGGGATCGAACCCTGCACTGTAAGGAGGATTCTTAACCACTGGACCCACCAGGGGAGTCCCAGAGGAGGGCTTAATTTCAGAAGCCTTGGGAAGGCAAACCAAGAAGAGGAGATGCCAGGGCTTGGTGATGGAGAGGGAGGGCAGAGAAGCCCACTGGAGCTGGAGAGAAGGCCATTTCCTAAGTTAAAGGAAACCTGGGCCCCTCGGGCCCTCGTGAGGAACCCCCAGGAGATGTTGAACTGGGAGCCCCACAGCCTTGAGGGTAGTACCTGGTGGAGGGTCTCTCTGGGCAAGTCTGGGGTGAGTGGAGATGACAACTGCGGGGCCAGGGGGCGCCCAGCAGATGCTGAAGGGCCTGGGTGCACTGTAAGGCTGGTGGGCAGGGCAACACCACAGGGTGGACCATCAGCTCCTCACCCCTGCAGGCTTCCCACGTCTGAGCCTGGATCCCAGGCGGCCACAGACAAGGAAGCTACATTCACTGGGGCTGCATTTCCTGCCAGCCAGGCTGGGGCAGGGAGAAGCTGGAGCGACTAAGATCAGGAAATGCGATCTGACCCAGGAGTGTTGTCCAGTGAAATCCACTCATGTTACAACTGCAGTTCATCCTAAGAAGGGTTCTGAAGGGGGTCGAGACGAGCGGGTGTTGGGAACAAAGAACACAGCCTCCAGGAAAACAGAGAAGCCTCAAAGAGCCGGTGACCTCAAAGGGTCTGCTAAGATCAACAGGTTCCTTCCATTTCATTAGCAAGCAGGCCCAGGCAGGGGAGCCAGTTCCTGCAGGACCCCAGAGGCAGGGACAGCAGAGACAAGTTACACATCCAGGGAGGCTGGGGTCCAGGCGCCTGGCAGGAGGCCAGCAGAGGAGGCTGCAGGCAGGGGTCTGAGGTGGGGGGTCTCAGATCCCAGATTCTTCTGATACTAGAGGCAGAAGGGTCCTGAGGTTGGAGTGCTTTGAAAAGTTCATTCGGAGGACTTATCTGATGGCTGCTCACTGCCAAGCTGTTAGATTGCAAAATCCATTTCCAAATGGCCTGCTCGTCTGGGAGGAGCTGCAGAGACTGTACATCAGAAGCAGCCATCCTCCCAACGGTCCACATCCATCTCCCAGCTTCCGCAGCAGGCTGCAGCCGTTCCCATTCCCCAGATCCAGCCTCGGCCGTGTGTGTGTGTGTGTGTGTGTGTGTGTGTGTGCGCGCGCGCGCCCGTGTGTGTGTGTGCGCGCGCGCCCATGCACGCGCTCAGTCATGTCCAACTCTTGTGACCCCATGGACTGTAGCCCACAAGGCTCCTCTGTCCATGGGATTCTCCAGGCAAGAATACTGGAGTGGGTTGCCATTTCCTTCTCCAGGGATATTTCTGACCCAGGGATCATACCGGTATCTCCTGCGTTGGCAGAAGGCTTTTTTTTTTTTTTTTTTTTTACTGCTGAGCCACCTTGGAAGACCTTTGCAAGCCCTCACCCCCTATCAAATTACCAGGAACCTATTCTGGATCCAGCCCCCCAGGTTGCCCACAGCCCAAGCTCAGGCAAAGATGGGTCATTTCTCATTAGAATGAGCAGATGACAACCCTGGCATTTATGTACAGCATATGGTCAGAATCAAGGGAAGAAGCCCCCAGTCCTACCCCTGCAGCCCCTGCCCAGCACCCTATACCTGAGGATGTGTGTTTCAATTCTCCCAGGAGAAAGAAGACAAAGAGAGAGAAAGCCTTGGCCCCATCCCCATTTTAACCACCTGACAGGTTATCGTGGGCCCAGCAGGACCCACAGCTGAGCTGGGGGCCACTGGAAACCCTGCTCGAGTTAAAATACATCTATCTGCAGCATTCAGAAAATAGCTATCTACAGTGTTGCTTTCAGCTATAATGGAAAACTGATGGCTTTTATCTCCCCAACTTTATGACTATTGATGGGATAGAGGCTGAGGTTTGATGACCATTTAATAGCCGACCCTGTGCAGTTAGAGGAGCATCAGAAAGCAATGAAAGCGCCGAGATGATTGTCTGGCAGAGAATTCGACACTGAGGTCCAGGAAGCAAAACAACCACCCTCCCCAGGCTCCGACAGAAAAAAATCAAAGTCATCATCATTTTTGTTTCTCCCCCCTCCTTTCTGCCATTGACCTCTGGGAGGTTGATCCAGAGGTGGGGGAGGGTGGTGGGGAACAGGAGCAAGGCAGATGTGAGACCTTATGAGGAAAGGGAGAATGGGGAAGGGGCTCTGGACTGAGGACCCCCAGGATGGGCACCCCATACCCCGCCCCTCCCAGCCCAGCCTTCATTGTGCCATGGACAAACAGCTAGGACTCTGGCAGGACAAAAGGGACTCAGGACTGTCTGATGAGCTTCCTGGAAAGAGCTAGAAGGAAAAGGAAGGAAGCAGAGGTCTGGTCTAGCCCATGATCCAACTAGTCTTAGACCTTCTGTCCACAGCCAGAAGCCAAAAGCCATCTCCAGGGCTCTTCATGGACTCAAGCATTGAGTCTTCCCTGACGTTCTGCCCCTTCCCTCTGTGGGGGGACCTACCCATCTCTGCCCACTTTCCTCTCCAGGTTACAGGCTTTTAAACATGACTGGGAAGGGTGGGAGGCATGTCGGAGGGCTGGGGGGGCAATGGGAGGGGGGAGATTCTTTGCAGCGGTCCAAGTACCTTCCCAGATCTTCTCTCATTTCCTATTCTACGACAGCCCCATAAGGTAGACAAGACAGATTTGATTCTGTCTATTCTTTAAATGACAGACTCAATGGACATGAACTTCAGCAAACTCCGAGAAATGGTGAAGGACAGGGAAGCCTGGCGTGCTGCAGTCTATGGGGTCGCAAAGAGTCAGAGACGACTGAGTGACAGAACAACAACAAATTATTTAAGTGGACTTCCTTGGTGGTTTAGTGGTAAAGAACCCACATGCCAACGCAGGAGTCAAGGCTTCCATTCCTGGATCGGGAAAATCCTCTGGAGGAAGAAATGGCGACTCATTCCAGTATTCTTGCTTGGGAAATCCCGTGGACGGAGGAGCCTGGTGGGCTACAGTCCATAAGGTCATATAGGATGGGACACGACTGAGCATGCACGCACAGTTCCTTTAAATAAGGAACCTCAGAGATGTTCCAGGTCCCAAGTCTGGGACCCAGTATCTGACATCCCTGTGCAGTCAGCCCTCCACCATGCCAAGCCACCTTGCAGGACAGGGTGCTGCCCAGACCTGACCTTTTGCCTGAGTCCTGTCCCTTCCTAGCTGTGTGACTGTGGGCAGGTAACTCCACCTCTCTGGCCCTCAGCTTCTTCATCTCTAAAATGAAATTGGGGGGAGGGGGGAAAAGAGCTTCAAGCCTGTTGCCAGGTGGAATTATGGATCCCCCAGGCTCCACCTTCAGATACAAGGATATCGTGCTCTGTCCACAGCTGCCACCTTCTCAGACAGCACACCTTCCTCCCATCACAAATCAGGGCGAGGCTCACTGCATGAGTTTCCACACCTCCTTCCAATGGCAGCAGAGAGAGCTGGCCGCTTAATGACCTTGGCTGCTGCAGCCCCGAATCTTCTGAGCTCACTGCTCACCACTTGGGAGCTACTATCTGTTGATTTCTTAGGGATATCCAATCGTCTCTGCTGCAGCGAGGGGAGGATTAGCAAGTCGCAGGCAATGATCCTTGCTCGGTTTACTTAAAACTCCCCCTGAGAAACAAACACTTAGAAAAGCGAATGGAGAAAATATGCCACCACCTCAGACCTTCCTTGCTTCCAGGCTCAGCCCACCAACACTCTCCAGCCCTCTTCACTGTGGTTGCGGCCCTGATCTCCACATTAGCAGCCAGCTGATTTTTTTTTAACAATGCCAATCCACATACTGACTCCTAAAACCTTCCGCTTCGGGCATCGCCTTCTGTCTTTGGCTGGATGTTTAAGAGGCCTCTGCCTTTTCCACTCTCAAATTGAAGGCTTAGTACAGTCCTCGTCCTGTGCACTGCCCTGAGAAGTTACAGGAGACTGACTACCAGCTCCTGAACGGCCTGTCAGCAGAGAACAACCCAAACTCACAAATGGAAACTTCCCAGAAACACGTCCACCCACCGAGAAGACCCCAGCTCAGCCCAGTCACCTGTCCTTCCCTTCATCTCAGGGAAGGCCCGCGTCCACAAGACAACAGCTCTCTGGTTGCCTAAGTGTCTCCTTCTGTCCCAGGGCCCAGAATGTCTGTCCTCTTCCACATGCCAAGCTCCAATCCAATTATGAGTTTCTTACATGCCAGAGCAAATGTACACATGTAACCATAGCAAGTTCTGCGTGTCACCCACGGAGAAAAGGAGACTGCCACCAAAACCAGTAAACCTGGATGTGCCAAGACATTAAGACTGAAACATGAATATAGCGGGAAAAAAGCACCAATAAAACAGCATACACTACACAACATCACTGTTGTCAAAATATGTGGATGCCTAGTTTTAAAGCCTGGAGGTACACATTCTCCTAAACATACACTTATTTCAGGGTGATTTCAGGGTGCTGGGCTTGCGGATGATGTCTACTTTCTTGAGTCGACCTTCCTGTCTTGGCAGAATTATGTTTTATGGTGAGCACATACAGCTTTTGTAATTAGCAAAAGCGGGAAAGTGAAGTTCATTTTGAAAATCAGGAGAAAAAGAAAGAAAGGGGAAGGAAGAGAGGGAAGGGGAGGGGCAGGGAGAAGGAAGCAGAGGAGGCCTCCTGGTTCGTGCGATGCATTCCCTTCATTTGAACTTGAGAGACAAGAGATTCACAATCATACCAGCTCAGAAGGGACAAAAATCCCAAATCTGACACTCATCTGAGGCCTGGCAAGGGGCCCCCAGCCTCTGCTCTGTACCTCTTAGGATGGGGCATACATGCTTAGTTGCTCAGTCATGTCCGACTCTGTGACCCTATGGACTACGGCCTGCCAGGCTCCTGTGTCCATGGGATTGCCCAGGCAAGAATACTGGAGTGGGTTGCCATTCCCTTCTCCAGGGGATCTTCCCAACTCAGGCATCAAATCTGGCTCTCCTTCATTGCAGGCGGATTCTTTACCATCTGAGCCACCAGGGAAGCCCCTTAGAATGAGGAACTCCTACCTAACAAGGTAACTCATTCCAGTTCCCAACAAGATCATAGAGTTAGTTATAGGCCGAGGTAGTCATAGAGCTGCAGTAATATTAGGATTTAGTATAATTCCTAAACCAGGACTCTTCCTCTGTTTCTGTTTCTTCCTCTTATCGAGCAACAAGTTTGGAGTCTGCTGGAGTTAGGAACTGACAGGTGAGAGGCTGGGAGAGGCTGCAGGAATCCCTATCTGCCCAGTGTCTCCCCAGAACATTTCAGAGCTCCAGTTACACACACACACACACACACACACACACACACACACACACACACACACTCCTCCCTCTACTTGCGCCTGTGCTCCGAGCAGGACATCCCTCTCTCCAGGGACATCCATGTCCAGTCTGGTTTCCCCTCCTGCCCCGTTCCGGAAGCTTCCTTCCCCCCCAGCTGCAGGATCCCCACTCCACATCACCTATCATGGCTCTTCCAGCCACACGGCTCCCTTCCTCTGAACACCCACAGCAGGCAGTTTAATCCTTACAACACTTAATTAAGCAGGGCCTCCTCTTCACATTAAATGTTTCCACACGTGTGAGCCTTGTCTCCCCAAATGAGCTTACAAGCTCTTTGAAAGAACTAATGTTTTCTGTGCGCCTCTGTGCCCAGCCCTAGACTCACAGCTCTTCCTGCTTTATTTCACTTAATCCCATAATCTCAATCTCAAGCCTCGACCTCTCTCCCAAACTCCCACGTATACATTTCCACATGCCTGTTCCAAAGGCTTCCCAACAAACAAGTTCAAAACTCAAAGAACTTCCCTCTGTGCCCAGACTGGTGCTTCCCTGGTGACTCAGACGATAAAGAATCTGTCTGCAATGCAGGGGACCCGGGTTCAATCCCTGAGTCGGGAAGATTCCCTGGAGAAGAGCATAGCAACCCACTCCAGTATTCTTGCCTGGAGAATCCAGGGACAGAGGAGCCTGGTGGGCTACAGTCCATGGGGTCACAAACAGTCAGACCAAACTAAAGAGACTAACATTAACATTCTGCCCAGACCTCCTGCTCCCATCTCTCAGGTAGTAATGACTTTGTCAGCCAGCTGGTCAACAGGCCAGAGACTGCGGTGTCCACCTGCCTCCTCCCACTCCCTCACTGTCCACATCCAGCTAGTTCTGGGAGCCAGCCTCTGAAGGTCTCAGACCCGGCCTCACCCCTCTGGCTCGGCACTCCTGATCTCAGGCCCCATCACAGTGGGCCCCTAGGACACCCCTGTCTCCAGTCCCTCTCTCCTCTGACCAATTGTGTGCACAGCGGCCAAAGGGATCTTCCCTTCTAAAGCACTAACCGTACTGGGTCTCTCTCCTGCCTTAAACACGTCATGGCTCCCTGTTGTCTTCTAAGAAAATCAGACTCCTTGGCAAAATGCACAAAGGTTTTATAAGCTGATTCTCCCTTGCCTGCCCCCTACCTTTTGAGACACACATACCCTCCGAGAGAACCAGAAGGGCCGCCTTCTAGAACAGGCCTGCTTGCTCCTCCTTCAAGCTCAGCTCGGATACCTCCTCCAAGCTGCCTTCCCTGATGGCCGCTACCAGCCATGGGGGCTGGCTCTCCACCTCACAGCCTGCACAGCCCAAGGTTTAATTCAGCATCCTGGGTGCTGAGCACCTAGCAATGGAGCACCCCGGAAGTCCTGGGGAATAAGGGACCAAGCTTCCTCATAGGTGTAACTGTCCTGATTTTGACAAGAAGCACAGAGGTTGTGTGATGTTAAAAAACCTAGTCAAGCTCTCACAACTGCCAAGGTAAGGATCTGAAGCCAGGGCTGCAACTCCAGCCCCTCTGAAGAACACTTCTGGGGAGTCTTTTCTTGAGCACCCCCAGCCCAAGAGTGATGGAGAACTCCCGTGCTCAGAAGGATCCTGCTGGACAAGTACAGTGCATCCTGGGCCAGGTGCGAGCAGCACTCCCCAAATTTCCCTCTCACTCCATATGAGTCAGACTTTATCTCTTGGGCTCCAAAATCACTGCAGACAGTGACTGCAGCCATGAAATTAAAGATGCTTGCTCCTTGGAAGAAAAGTTATGACAAACCTAGACAGCACATTAAAAAGCAGAGATGTCACTTTGCCGACAAAGGTCCATACAGTCAAAGCTACGGTTTTTCCAGTAGTCGTGTACGGATATGAGAGCTGGACCATAAAGAAAGCTGAGCACCAAAGAATTAAACTGTGGTGCTGGAGAAGACTCTTGAGAGTCCCTTGGACAGCAAGGAGATCAAACCAGTCAATCCTAAAGGAAATCAACCCTGAATATTCATTTGAAGGACTGATGCTGAAGCTGAAGCTCCAATCCTTTGGCCACCTGATGCAAAGAACTGACCCATTAGAAAAGACTCTGATGCTTGGAAAGACTGATGGCAGGAGGAGAAGGGGGCGACAGAGGATGAGATGGTTGGATGGCATCATCCATTCAATGGACATGAGTTTGAGCAAACTTCAGGAGACAGTGAAGGACAGAGAAGCCTGGCGTGCTGCAGTCCATGGGGTCACAAAGAGTTGGACACAACTGAGTGACTGAACCAGAACAACCACTTGAGGATCTTACTGTTCCTTGGTGCTTAATTCAAGTCCTAGTTCTACTCTAGGTGGGAGGGTGCTAATGGTGGTCTTCTATGCTTACCGACCTCGGACACCCTGGGATAACGGAGCCATTTGTAAGTCTGAGTCTTCTAAGATATCCCCTGAAAGGGCCCTGAGGAGGACAGCTGGCCCCAGAATACCAGGCTAATGTTACTTAAGAAGAAGGAGGGCAGAATTTCTCACCTCTGCGGATACCACCCTGGGAGGGCAAAGACCACATCCTGGCTGGCCACAGGAGACGTCACAGCCCCAACCAGCACAGACAGGAGATCCAGCACAGGCAGCCTGGGGCACTTCTCAGGCACTCCTCAGGCTGTTCTAAGAATCCCTCGATGAAGAAGGTTGAAGAAGCAAAGTTCCTCTTGGCAGCGCCAGAGTCGTCTTCTCTGAGAGGACGGGCCAGCTAGGTTGTTCAGAAGAGCCTGGCACTTAGAGAAAGGTCTCTTCCCACATTGTAAGGAGGCTTTTGGCCATGGCTGGAGAAACTGAGCCCGTGGCCATGATTCTGATAGGTTTCTTTCTTTATTTATTTTTTTTTTGGCTATGCAGCTTGTGAGATTTTAGTTCCCAGGCCAGGGATCGAACCCAGGCCCTTGACAGTGAAAGCACGGAGTCCTGACCATTGGACTGCCAGGGAATTCCCTCCAATCAGGTTTCTGTCATCATCACTGCATCAAAATTGCTGCTGAGGAGGTCACCAACGTCTGCCACTTTCCCAAATCCACTGGTCACCCGCCTCTCCTCACCAAACGCTATCAGCAGCATCTGGCACACCTGTCCACATCTTCTTTTTCAAAAATCTCCTTTGACTCCTGGAGTGCTATAACAACACCTGCAAACCTTTATCATGCACTTCCAGGGGGACAGGCACATTCTTAGGGCCTCCTCTCATGCTAGCCTCTCCCTAGGAAAACCCACACAGTCCCCTGGCCTTAAACACCATAAATATGCTAATGACCCCCAGAATTTACAACTCCAGTCAAGCTCCAGACAGGAATGTCTCAAAGGCATCTCAAAATTCACATGCCTAGAATGGAACTGCTGATTTACCTCCCCCTCCAAGCCTTTGCCATCCCAGAAATGGCATCACCGCCCACCAGGTGGCTCAAGCCAGAAACCCGTGAGCTCTCCTTGAGCTCCTCTGTCTCTCTCACTCCCACATCAAGGTACATCATTTCCATCTCCAAAATATCTCAGATTTACCCACTTATCTCACTCCGCACAGCCACCCTCCTGGCCTGGGCTGCTGTCATCTCTGATCTGCTGCTGTTGCTGCTGCTAAGTCGCTTCAGCCGTGTCCAACTCTGTGCGACCTGGTAGACGGCAGCTCACCAGGCTCCCCCATCCCTGATGATACTTAAATAACTTCCTCTCCGGTCTCTCTGAGGTCATTCTTGCCACCTCCCTTAATTCTCCACCCCGTAGCCAGAGTCATCATCCATTATCACACTTTCGATAATATTGCTAGTTGAATTCAGAAGCTTCCTTCTTTTTATTTATTTATTTTTAATATTTATTTATTCACTTGTCTGTGCCAGGTCTGGTTGCGGTTCACGGGATCCTCTATCTTTGTTGTGGCATGCAGGATCTTTAGTTGCAGCATGCACACTCTTAGTTGCAGCATGTAGGATCTAGTTCTCTGACCAGGGATCAAATCCAGGCCTCCTGCAGTGGGAGCGTGGAGTCTTAGGTACCGGACCCCCAGGAAAGTTTCTAGATTTATTCTAAGTACACTTAGAAGAAGAAAAGCTTCTGGGGAACTCCCTGGGGGTCCAGTGGCTAAGACTCCACGCTCCCAATGCAGGGGCCCCAGGTTCAATCCCTGATCAGGGAACTAGATCCCATATGCTGCAACTAAGAGTTCAAATGCCAAAACTGAAGATTCCACGCACTGCAAGTAAGACCCAGTGCAGCCAAATAAACATTGTTTTAAAAAAAGAATAAATCCAGACTCCTTGCCCTAGCCTGAGATGGCCCTGTGTGACCTAGCCCTTAGCCCTGCCTGTAGGTCTCTCCCTGGTTCCCTCAGCTCCAGCCACACCAGCCTCCTCTCACAGCCCCAGAAATGCTAAGTTCCTCCCCTCAACCAGCTCCTGCACATGCTATTGCCTCTGTGTGAGATGTTCTTTCTCCCCCCTGTCTTTCTTCTGGCTCCTCACTCTTCAGGTCTCAGCTTAAATGTCATCCCCTGAGATAAATGTTTCCCCGACCGCTCTGCCCAAGGAGGTTCCCCTTTCTCCCCCCACTACATTCTATTTCTACATCCTGCTCATTTCAAAGATGTTAATCATATACTTTGCCTGATTATCATATACTGTGTTTCTCGTTAATCATATACATCATTTGCTTGATTATTGTCTATCTCCTCCATCAGACTATAAGCTCCAAGGGGGTGCAAACCATCTCTATTGTGCTCTCCAGTGTCTCGCACAGTGCCTGGAACACAATAAATATCTGTTAAATAAATAAATCAATTTTATATACGTATACATATATAAAGTGGTACATATATATATTCGAGCTTCCCAGGTGGCACTGGGGGTAAAGAACCTGCCTTCTAATGCAGGAGATGTAAGAGACGTGGGTTTGATCCCTAAGTCAGAAAGATCCCCTGGAGAAGGGAATGGCAACCCACTCCAGTATTCTTGCCTGCGGACATTGGAGCCTGGCAGGCTACAGTCCATGGGGTCACAAAGAGTCAGACACAACTAAAGTAACTGAGCACACATGCATATACATATATTATATATAAGAATATTTTTAAAAGAGACCTAATTGCAAGGATAAAGTATCAACAGAAATCCACATGATCAGTGCCACATGAAGGATGCAGACAAGTTCTAGGAAGCATCAGTGACAACAAGGTCCTTCTGCATAGCGGAGGGAAATATATTCATCATCCTGTGATAAACCATAATGGAAAAGACTAAGAAAAAGAATGTATATGTATGTATAACTGAATCTCTTTGCTATACAGCAGAAATGAACACAACATTGTTAATCAACTATACTTCAACAGAATTAAAATAAACAATATCTACATAAAAAAATAGAACACATCAGTGGAAGGAGAGGCTGCGAGAGGGCTCAGAGAGATGAGAACAAAACAGACGCTGAATGAAGTGTGAGTCTAGGGCTTTCCTGGTGGCTCAGATGGTTTAAAAAAAAAAAAAATCTGCCTGCAATGCAGGAGACCCAGGTTCAATCCCCGGGTTGGGAAGATCCCCTGGAGAAGGGAATGGCTACCCACTCCAATATTCTTGCCTGGAGAATCCCATGGACAGAGGAGTCTGGCAGGTCCATGGGCTAACAAAGAGTTGGACACGAATGAATGACTAACACACACACACACACACACACACACACACACACACACACACACACTAGGTGCTACAAACTGAATGTTTGTGTCCCCTCAAAATTGATCTGTTAAACCCTAATTCCCCACGTGATGGTGTTTGGAGGTGGAGTGTCTGAGAAGCAATTAGATCATGAGGGTAGAGCACCATGACAGGATTGGCAGCCTTATGAAAAGAGGAAGAAACGCCCAGCCCCTCTCAGCGAGCACCAGCCAAGGAAGAGCGCATGAGAACACCGCTCCAAAGAGGACCCCCACCGAGAACCCAACTGCGCTGACACCCTCACCTTGGATTTCAGCCTCCAGAACTGTGAGAAAGAAAGATTTGTTGGGTAAACCCTCTGGTCCATAGTATCATGTTATAGCAGCCCCAGTGGATAGAGGCAGTAACAAGGAAAAAGCCCACATTACTGGGTGGAAGCAGAAATATCAAGGAGCCCAGTGAACGAAGCAGCATCTGGGTAGCTCAGAGCCTGCCCTGCCCCACCCACAACAGCCAATCATAGGTGACGCCTCTAGTGTGAACAAACCTGACCGACTTGTACTCTGATTCTCTCTGCATAAGCAGCATCCCCTTACAGCAGGTCATGTGTCATTCCTCCTGCCAATCACCCAGGGATGGAGTGGGTTCTCACTCAGAACTCCATCAGTGGCAGCCTCAGCTAGACAAGGGGTGCACCTCGTCTCTCTAGGGTATGAGCTTTAGGGAGCCCAGATGTCCAGACAGCAGCCCAGATGGTAAAAGGTACAGGGGCTGTCTGTCCAGTCGTTCTGACCTCCCTGTAGTGGCCAGAGCAAGAAGTCGTGGAAACCGTATCTTGCAAACTAAACATCTAGGCTGCAGCTTCTCTCTGTGTCTGTTTTCCCAGAGCCTTTAGCAATGTTCCACATTCCAGCCTTGTGTCAATGTGCCACAGGAAATTCCAAGAGGAATACTCTGGGCACTCTTGGCCCAAAGATCAAGGGTGAGCAGGACCCCTAATGAGGCCAGTAGCAGAAGCCAGCACGGGATCCCCAAAGAGAAGATGGGTCTCACAGTCTCTGGCCGGACAAAGGATCCCAAACCCCTCCCCACAGAGTTCCCCCACCCCAGCCACTGCAACCTTGCTGGTTTAGTCTTCTTCAGGAGGATGGTGACCTCTTTATCCCATGGCACTCCTGGGCACAGCTCTGTTCCAAGGCCAGACAGACCTCTGAACGAGGTTCATCCATCCGTGGCTCATCTGCCCCAAGAAACAGCTGCTCTCTGGGCCACCAGAGTAACCCAGGGACGGCTTGGTAGGGAGCAGAGCAGAACTGGGATTTCAAGAGAACCTGAGTGGAAATGCTACCATCTAGTTCACTGTGTGGCTCTATTTCCATTGCAGAGGCAATCAATCACGTATGTCCTGTCATTGGACTGTCAAGGGCCTCTACCTACTTCATTAACTCTCCAACTCCAACATGAAGCCTGGCCCAGAGTGGATGATCAACAAACAGTTGTTAAATGAATAAAGGAAGGACTTCCCTGTTGGTCCAGTGATTAGGAATCGACCAGCCAATGCAGGGTACACGTGTTTCATCCCTGGTCAGGGAACTAAGATCCCACATGCCGTGGGGCAACTGAGTCTGTGTGCCACAACTACTGAAGCCCATGCGCCTAGGGCCTGTACTCCACAACGAGAAGCCACCACAATGAGAAGCCTGTCCACCACAAAGAAGAGTAGGTCCCATTCACTGCAATTAGAGTTAACATGCAGCAAAGAAGATCCAGCTCAGCCAAAAATAAATAAATAAATTTAAAAAAATTTTTTAGAAAATGAATAAAGGAATGACCCCAGGAATGACCCCCATTCCTCCTGCTACTGGTGAACCAGTGGTCCCAAGAATGACTAGCTGGGTTCTAGCAGATCTGCCCCGTCTACCATTCTGCCCCTTCCATGTCAGTGGCAGGCATCACTAATCAATCACAGCGCGCTTTTCTAGATTCATAATCCTCGAGGCAGCCAATCCAAGTTGGCCATCTGGAGATGGAAGAGGTTCTTAATTTGGGGGAGGTCAAAGAATCCTTTAAGAATCTAATGAAAGCAACAAGTTTCTCTCCAGAAAATACACATAAAACTTTACATATGATTTCAAGATATTCAAGATCCTCTCCTTTTAAAGAAGGAAAGGCTTGGAAGCCCCCCAACCACCTATGAAAATAACCATTTTGAGCTAACCTGCTGAAAACATCAGCCAACAGATTCTGTGGAGTCCAAAAGAAGCTCAGGGATAGCCTCAGAGAGCCAAGAATCAAACCCAGACCTGTCCATCCACACTGCTTACAGATACCAGACACACTTCAAGCTAGGCAAGGGGGCGAAGGTCTTGCTGAAGGGGCACCTCCCCACTCCCTGCAGACAGCTGAGAAAGGGGACCCCAACCCCTCCACCTTCCCAGCAATCCTCTCAGACAAGGACAATGTCCACTGCATAAAAGAGCCCAGGCATCTAGGGTAGCCCCAGGCTGAAAACTATTTATACATGTCCTCAGCACCCAGAGGTTAAATTACAGCCTAAGATGTGGCACAGGGCCAGCCCTGAGTTATTTATATCCATATTCTCTTGGCAGACCAAGAAGAACAGGGCATTCTAGGGGACCTCTCCAAGCAAGACCTACAGGCACACAGTTTACAAGACAACACAATCACAATCATCATTCCCATAGCTCCACAACCGCACCCTACACACACACACACACACAGTCTGGACCATCCTTGCAAGGACTGTAAACTGAGAAAGTAGAAACCAAAAGTTTATGTTCTAAAAAGGAAGTAGGTCATGGCCCACTGAAGGGCTGGGGTGAGAGAAATTAGCCAAATTCCGTGGAATCATTCCAGGAGATTCTCCAGGCTTTTCAGACTCCACATCAGAAGCCCTTGAAAGGAAAAGCCTCTGCTGGTCCTAAGTCCACAGCACTAAATGCCCATGAGATGTGAACCAGATGAAGGCGGAGGGCAGCGTTCCTGGGGCGCAACTTCAAGATGAGTTGGACCCATGCCTCAAACAGGAAGCTTCCACTCTCAGAGGCTCCCTCCCTCTGACCCCAAGCTGATCCTGGTCCAAAGAGCAGGAGAAGGATTCAGAAATGCGTCCAACACCCCGGGGCCCCAGCAGGAAAAAAACCTCGTTTAACCAAAGCTTCTTCAAACCCTTCTGTTTAGTTCTTAGTGACATTCATAAGACAGCACAGCGGAGTCTGTTAAATATCACACGAGATGTACGAGGCCTGCTGCTAGGGGCAGTGCAATGGACTTGCTTTAATGTCGTGCCAAGTGAAGGGAGTCTTGTAGAGCTGCCCCCCATAGAAGTCCAGGGCCAAGATTCACTCGAGGAAAAGCCCCAATAGAAGTCCTGGGCCAAGATGCACTCAAAGAAAAGACTGCGCAGAGCTGGGCCAAGTCCCAGAGCTGAAAGGGTGAAGGGGGGCCGACAGGTCGAGTGAAGTGCAAACTGGGCACTAGAGCCTAGAGTGTGGGGCATGTTCTAGGAGATGCCTGCAATGGCCGCATTCCCAAAGAGTCAGCCCAGAGAGGCTCTCCCATGACCCCCATCAAGGCCAGTCCCATCCATTAAAGTATCCAGGAAAGGAAGACTTGAGGGTCCCCTGTTCCTGCTCCAAACACAGTGGCACTGGGCTCTCCCTCTTTCACAGTCAAGATGTCCACCTGTGGTGCCAACCGGGTGGGCAGAAACCTGGAGGACACCAAGGCCAGGAGGGAAGGGAGGGCACAGTGGAGAAGTGCCTGGTCTCCAGGGGTTCCTCCCCAGGCACTCCTCACTCCCTGGGCTCATCACGGACCACAGAGGCAGGGTCCAGGCGTCGTAAGTCAAGCCTGCAAGAGCATGGAAAGAAGTCAGCTCCTCTCCTTCAAACCCACCCTTCCACCCCATCTACCTTAATGAGGCATCTCTGGTCATTTCCTCTTGTACCAAGAGCCCACCTCTCTGGAAACATGACCTCAAGCGGAAGCACAGGAGGAGAAGGCAGACAGGAAAGCCGTGTGATGGACTTAGACCAAAAGATTAGGAAGTATCCTGGGAGAATGGGGAGCATCCTTGTTTGATCAGTGAAGAAGCCCAGGGCACAGGCAATGAAACAGTCATCCAGGACTTATCAGGAGACCAGGGGTAGGGAAAGCACAGAAGGTAGGTTTCCCAGCTGCAGGGTCACCATGGCAACTTCATCCACCCACATCCCACACTGAGTCACAGGCAGAGCTCCCCAAGGATAAATGGCCACACTGTAATGGATCCCCAGATCCTGCCAGACTCACCCTAAACACGGGTTTTGCCTTCATCCCTCGTCCTCCCACTTGCAGGTGCGGGCTTAGTCGCTCAGTCGTGTCCAACTCTTTGCAACCCCATGAACTATAGCCCACAGGTTCCTCTGTCCATGGGATTCTCCAGGCAAGAATATTGGAGTGGGTTGCCATTCCATTCTCCGGGGGCTCTTCCCAACCCAGGGGTTGAACCTGCATCTCCTGTGTCTCATGCATTGCAGGCAGATTCTTTACCTGCTGAGCCATTGGAGTCCCACTTGCAGGACCATACCTTAAATCTGCCTGGGGATGTGAGCTGGGTAGGATCAGAGTTGTGGAAGATGCTTTAGAGGAACACCCTGGTTCTAGACCAGAAGCTCACCCAGCCACATCTGGGAGTACCTGGAACTTCCCGTGGGACCCAACTCAGTAATCCAGACACAGCATGTTCGCTGTGACTCCCATGGTTGCCGCTGTCTAAATTTACAGCAGGATGCATGGCACTCATAGGCTTGGCTCAGTGCCTCTCAGAAACTGTCAGCCCTCAGGTCCTGGGACACTTCATTCTTGATCCTCCCAATAGTCTTGTTTAAACACCCTGCTCCATGCTCTCCCATCTCTTTTGGAGCTATGTGTATTGTCCTCCCTTGTTGTTCAGTCGCTCAGTCATGTCTGAACTCTTTGCGATCCCATGGGCTATAGCACACCAGGCTTCCCTGTCCTTCACTTCTCCCAGAGTTTGCTCAAACTCATCTCCATTAAGTCAATGTTGTCGTCCAATCATCTCATCCTCTGCTGCCCTCTTCTCCTTTTGCCTTCAATCTTTCCCAACATCAGGGTCTTTTCCTCCCTTAAAACACCACTAATAAGAGGGGTTGCCAGTGTTCCCAAGCTTGCTCTGCTCAGGACCCCAGAGAGATGTCCACCTGAGGCTTGATGCCAGGCCCGCTGCCCACGGCCCTGGTGCACCTGGCCTTAGTCCCAATGCCCCAGCTTTTGGTCACTGATCCTGGACTCAAGCTTGGTCTCTAGCCCCTCCAGTCCCTCATCCATCCTGTCACCCCACATACACTGTGTGTCACGCAGCCTGACAAGGTCAGTGTAGCATTTAAGACAAGGAGAATCATGTCTCCACTCAATAAACAGTAGGTTCCTCCCATCACATTTTGGGAGTGACATCCCCATCAAGCCTTGATTTTCTCTCAGCTCTCAGGAAGCTGAGTCCCAGCCCAGGACCACCCCCACCCCAGAGCACACATGTGCTGCCTTGGTGCCCAACTTCCTTTTCTGGGCCCGAGTTTTCTACTTCTAATCATTCTCTTGTTATGTTCATAGTTTCATTTTGAAAGTGAAAGTCGCTCAGTCATGGTCGACTCTTTACGATCCCATGGACTATATATAGTCCTTGGAATTCTCCAGGCCAGAATACTGGAGTGGGTAGCCGTTCCCTTCTCCAGGGGATCTTCCCAACCCAGGGGTCGAACTGGGATCTCCTGCATTGCAGGCAGATTCTTTACCAACTGAGCTATCAGGGAAGCCCACCCCAATCGTTTTTGTAGGCAATAAGGCATGTTTCTTTAAGTAAGCAAAAGAGAAAAGCCCACCTTCTTCAGGCTTTTCCAGCCCCACAGGGATCAGTCCTTCTCCAAACTCCAGCTCATTTTCCAAAGCAAGGCAGTGCCTCCCCTTCAGCCACAAAGGCCAGGAGCTCCCTTTCCTCTGCAGCCCTGTTCTTCCAGGTCCCTGAAACAACCCCAATCCCATTCCTTCACTCCAGCTTCTTCATTGAGCTCCAGGACCATAGATTCAGATGCCCCCAAGACATCATGGGGATGGCAATAGTCCATCCTCTGAACCTCACAGGCTGCACATCAACACGTCCGTCCAAAGGCTCCATTGCCCCATAATTATCAAACGAGGAAGCATGGTGGCCACCACTCACGTATTCATTCAACTGATGTTCACAGAGTGCTTGCCAAAGCCAAGCTCTATGTGCAGGACGAAGTGTGGAGGAAAGTGAAAGTGAAAATAAAAGTCGTTCAGTCGTGTCTGACTCTTTGCAACTCCATGGACTGTAGCCCACCAGGTTCCTCTGTCCATGGAATTCTCCAGGCAAGAATACTAGAGTAGGTACCCTTTCCCTTCTCCAGGGGATCTTCCCAACCCAGGGATCGAACCCAGGTCTCCTGCATTGCAGGTGGATTCTTTACCATCTGAGCCACCCCAAGTGTGGAGTAAACAAAACAGAAATGGCCCTGCCTCCAGGGAACTCTCTACCAGTCTCCAGGCCTGTCAAGACTACTTATCAATCATACACTGATACACTTCTAATACTGATATACTCATACACTTACACACTGATACTGATACATGGATGCTGAACTGACACACTTCTCTCCACGCCCACAGGCCCTATCTTAGTCCAGACCAGGGTGCTACTTTGGAGGAAAGCACTGGAGATAGGATCCAGCTCTGAAACAAGGGAGCTGTGCGACCTTGAGCAAGTTACTTCCTCTATTTGATGATCTGGCAAATAAGGATGAGAACAGCACCTACCTCATAGCCTTGTTGCAAGAACTAATGAGATAAACTGTATAAAAGACTGCAGTCTGGGATGCAGTAAGCAGGCTCTGCTTATCTGCACGATGGCAGCTGCTATCTCCCCAGCAGCCACACCTCTGACCTCCCCTCCCCAGGACCCAGCTCCATGTGCACCCACCACCTACAGGGACCCATAACCCCAGGCTCTCTCCTACCCTCCGGCCTTCCCAAATGCTTTTCCCACATGCAAATAACACAAGATATAATCTGAAAAAGATGTTTCATCCATACATTCATTTAACAGCTGCCCTCCACAAGAAGTGGACTCATTGTGTGTTACTTGTATTTGCATGCCAGACTCACTCCCTGGCTTTCTCATTGTCGTGTTCCAAGGTTCATTTCAAGGTCCTGTCCTCTGTAACCCCAGGCTGAGACAGGGCCCTCCCCCTACACAGCTGCCTCCGGGAGCCCGCAGCTCTCAGCCCACTGCATTGGGATCCCTGCTCCCCTCCTCTGTCTCCCTTCTGGATTGGGTGCTACTCAAAGAGCACTGTGTTCACCCCTGCTTGCTCATGCTTTAGAACCACTCACTGGATGCCACAGAGGCGCAATAAATATGTTAATAACAAACAGGAAAAGCAGGAGAATTATGGACACACATTTCAACTCGCTTTAACAAAACAAACCTTCCAAATAATTAGATACTCATTAAGCAGTTATTTTATGACAAACTCTGTGCTAAGCTTTAACACACATGTCATCTAATCTTCACAATAATGCTGTGATGTGGGTTTTTTATTCCCATTTCACGGGTAAAGAAATGGAGACTCAGGACATTTGAAAACCGGGCTCCAAGTCACACAGCTAGTGAGTGGAAAAGTCAGGACTCAGCCCCAGGACCATCAGATGCCCCACACTCCATCCAACATTTGCTGAGCTCAGCTGTCAGTGTGAAGGAGCTGCTTCTGGAATGTGCAGAGGACCTCACTGGGATAATGGGATAATTGCTGGGGCTTCCTTAAAGGAGAAAGGTGGACTTAAAGTCACTGAAGTTCCTCTCTTACTCCAGGTTCTAGGGTCTCTGATTTTAAATTAGGAGCTCCTACAGTGGTTCACCTTGGTTACCCCCACAGTGCTTAGCATGAAGCTGGGCACACAGCACAATAAACCTGTACTGAATAAAGGAATGCACAGATGAATGGATGAATGGATGGATGGATGGATGGATGGATGGATGGATGACAATGCATTTTGCACATATCCCAGCCACCCTCTTTGTTCGGCTCACGATGGTAGACCAGCAGACACCGGAACACAGAGCAGGCAGAGCGCCCCCTACCGGCTCCCCTTGGAGCTGCAGCAGCCCCTACCTGCACAGGTGGTCTGTCCGGCACAGGCTGCGGAGGTCCAGGCAGTTGGGCTTCTCCTTGTCCTCGTAGGAGCAGCTGGGCAGGATGGTCTGGCGGCGGCGCTCGGCGCACGCCTGGTCCTGACAGGAGCAGAAGAGCATGCGGTAGGTGTACTCGCTGGGTACGCGGTCAAAGAACTGGCGCAGGGCCTTGTGGCACTTGCGGCGGTTGCAGCGCTCAGTGGGCGAGATCTCACGGTTGCAGATGGAGATGTAGGAGGAGCGCAGCTTCTTGCAGTTGTCGTTCAGGTTGCAGGCCTTGGCGGCATCCAGGCAGTGGTTGCTCTTGGTGCTAACCGCTGGGTCTGCCCCTGTCCCTGGAGGGAAGGAAGGGGGCAGTCAGCCCACGGTGGGGACAGCCCCCAGGGTCACTGTGCTCTCTGCCTTGGCTTCCTCATCTGTTAGATGGAGATTATTTAGCAGCCCTCCTGCCTAAGGCTGTGATTAAGATCAGATGAGTTAACATGTGGGTCCACAGAGCAAGCTGTACGTATGGCGTGCTTTTAGGATGACAACTGTTAATCCAAAGCCTTATTTAAAATTTATTTCAGTAACAGTATGAAGTTTCCTTAAAAAAAAACTAAAAATAGAGCTACCATATGATCCAGCAATCCCACTCCTAGACATATAACCAGAAAAGATTATATCTAATTCAAAAAGATATATGCACCCCAATGTTCAAAGCAGCACTATTTACAATACCCAAGGCATGGAAACAACCTAAGTGTCCACAGGCAGAATGAATGGATAAATAGGATGTGATGTATACATACAATGGAATACTACTCAGTCATAAAAAAGAAAGAAATTATGCCATTTGCAGCAACATGATGGACCTAGAGATTATCATACTAAGTGATATTAAGTCAGACAGAGAAAGACAAGTATTATATGATATCACTTATATGTGGAATCTAAAAAATAATACAAATGAATCTATGTGCAAGACAGAAACAGACTCACAGAAGACAAATTTACGGTTACCAGATGCGAAAGGGGAGAGGGAAGTAAATTAGGAGTATAAGATTAACAGATACAAACTACTATACTATACTCCCAGGGTCCCTGGGCACCTAGCACCCACACACATGAGCAGGGCTTCCGATCGGGGGCACTGCCAGCCCTTAGGAAGTTCCCACTCTGATCTTCAGTA
Source organism: Okapia johnstoni (assembly GCA_024291935.2). NCBI lineage: Eukaryota > Metazoa > Chordata > Mammalia > Artiodactyla > Giraffidae > Okapia > Okapia johnstoni. Next base: position 39,548,049 of record CM044314.1, on the reverse strand, counting down.
GCCAGGGTACAAATAGAACTACTATCACCATCATCATCTCCACCACTGTGACCACTGAAACTGTCCCCACACATTCCAAAAGGCCCCATGGTGTGGGGGTGCCACTGTGCCCAGTTTGTGCTGAGAGCACCGAAAGCAAGCACTGGACTGGGAGTTCAGCACTGTGGGGAGAAGGCTGAAGGCCAGCCTTGACTCCAGCAGGGCTGAGCCCTCATCAAGCAAAGTGCGGATGTGCTGAATGCTGGGACCTTGGCGTTAGAGCCGTGGCTTTGAGCTTTGTGCCCCTGTCTGCAGAGCAAAACATCTTGGGCACAAAGCTGTAATCCCAGAAATTGTCAGGCTCCTTCCGTGGTGGCCACTCCACCCCTCAAGTCTCAGTTGTTCTGAAGGGAACACACAACAGAGGGACCCACCACCACCACCAACAGAGTATCTCTTGTCCATCCTGATGACAGACAGAGCGGAGAAGCAAGAGTTCAGTCCACACACACCCCTCACCCTCCATGACATGCTAGTGAGAGCTGAATGGAATCTTCAAGCACACTAGTACCAATCCTGAGCATGAACCCAGATCTGGCCAGCACCATGGTACACCACAGACAGCCACCAGCTTAGGATGAAAAGCCATAGCTTTTCATTCATTCCTCATCCACCCAACAAATGCTTTTCAGTATTTCTGTCTGCTCGATGCCCCACCCCCACAAGGGTAGGAAGGACTACGGGGGACACCCCACCCATCCTCTCATGGCACTTCCAGCCCAGGTCCTAGTGTTCTGATCACCTGATCACTAAAGATCTATCAAGTCCCACCTCTGCACAGCCCTCTCCCTGCAAGGTGTTGGGCTGGACATGGAAGTGTGAGATGAGGATCCTCTCAAAGACCTCACAAATCTAGCTGGGAAACCAACAGAGTAGTTAAGCCTGGACATTCTAAAACTGAGGCATCTGCATTGATCCCTGGTCCTGCTACTTATCACTGGGTGGCCTTGAGCAAGTGACCAGGCCTTCCTTTACTCGGTCTCCTCATCTGGAAAACAGTACCTACCTCATCGTGCTGCTCTGAGTATGAATCAGCTCATTTCTCTCTCTCTCTTGTGATAATTTTGCCCTGTTACTACATCTTCTCCATCAGCTAATACACTGAACATCTTTAACGGAAAAAAAGAACTTGTGACCACATACCCCCTACTAAAGGGGTTTCCCTGGTGGCTCAGTTGGTAAAGAATCGGCCTGCAATGCAGGAGATCCGGGTTTGATCCCTGGGTCAGGAAAATCTCCTGGAGAAGGGAATGGCAACCCACTCCAGTATTCTGGCCAGGAGAATTCCATGGACTATCCACATGATCGCAAAGAGTTGAACACAACTTTCACTTCACTTCACTCCACCCCATACTACTACCATATCTTCCTCCTCCTCTTTAAACAGAACCCCTCAAACAAGTCATCTGTACCAGTGGTCACCTTCTCCCCTCCCATTCTCTCCTGGACCCACCGCAGCCTGGGGTTTCCCTTCTCACTTGGCAGTGATCAGAGACCCTAGGGTTTCCTCCCGCTCTGCCCGCCGGCACACTGGACACAGCTGGTGGCTCCTCCAGCCCCCTTTCCTTGCAGCCTCGTGCTGCCTCCGTGAGCTCTCCTCCCAGGCCTGCTTCGCTGCTTCCACCTTCTCCACCAGGGCTCAGGCCCCTCTTCTCTATATGCACCCACTCCCCTGGGCCTTCCACTCATGCTCAGCCCTAAACACCATCAGTACGCTGTCAACTCCCAAATTTATACCTCTAGCCAGGTCAGAGACCTCCACTCTGAACCCCCGACTCAAGATATCCAACTGCCTGCCCATCAGCTCCACCTGGAAGGCTGACACCCGCATCTCAAGCCACACTCCACGTGCTCTCCCAGGGGGTGCCCCTGCCCCCAGTCTTCCTCAACCCTCTGAAAAACAAGCCCAGGCTTCCACTAGCTCAGGCCAAAAATCTTTGCCCTTCCTAAACTCCTCTCACATCCACATCAGAAAGACCTGGTAGATTACACCCAGAATACAGTCACCCTCACCACCACCACCTTGGTCCTAACCGTTATCACTGCATACTGGTAAGGGCCTCCTTTCCAGTCTTCCTGCTCTGTCCTTTCACCCCCTCCCCCTCCCCACCCCCAGAAGTCTTCTCTCATCACAGCTGAAGCAAACCTTCAGCAAACCTAAGGCAGAGAGAATGCTCCTGGGCCCCAAAGCTTCCAGTGGCGTCCCCATCTCATTCACAGGCCTCTCCATCCATGCTGTCCAATATGGTGGGCGCTCCTGAACATGGTCACTGAACAGGAAGTGAAGCTAGCCCGAAACGAGATGTGCACACCAGATCTTGAAATCATAATAAGAAAAAAATAACAAAGCATTTCATTTCAAATCACATTTTCCTTGATTATATGTTGATGCAATAATATTTGGGATATAGTGTGTTAAAGAAAAATATCATTAATTTCACTTGCTTCCTTTTAAGTGTTTAATGCAGCTGGGAGAAATTTCAGAATTGGTGGGGGAGGGATACATTGGGAGACTGGGATTGCCTTATACGCACTACTATATGTAACCATATGTAAATAGATAACTAATAAGGACTCACTGTGTAGCACAGGGAACTCTACTCAGTACTCTGTTATAGTTTATATGGGAAAAGAATCTAAAAAGGAGTGGATACATGTATGTATATAATTCATTCACTTTGCTGAACTCTTGAAACCAACAACCTTACAAGTTGTTAACTATACTATACTCCAATAAAAATTTTTTGAAGAAAGAAATCTGAATGGCACATGTGACTCACACATAGTTCTGTTAGCCAGGGTTGCCATATATGACCTCACTTCACACTCACTTCCCCTGCACTTACTCCCTTCTAACCATACTCACCTCCTTGGTCTTCCTGGGACGTGCCACTCATGACCTGACCTCAGAGTCTTTACACTTGCTGCTTTCTGCCTAGAATGCTCTACCCTACCCCTATGACCACACAGTTCCTTTCCTTACTCCTTTCAGGTCTGTGCTCAAATGTTACCTTATCTGTGAGTCCTCCCTGACTATCCTGTACATAATAACAAGTCCCTGCCTTCACCCTCTTGGATAAGGAAATGGCAACCCACTCCAGTATTCCTGCCTGGAGAATCCCAGGGATGGCGGAGCCTGGTGGGCTGCCGTCTATGGGGTCGCACAGAGTCGGACACGACTGAGGCGACTTAGCAGCCTTCACCCTCTACTCTGATCTCTTTTCCGCAGAGCACTCATCACCATCTGCCACAGTATATACTTATTTAATCATTTGTATTTTTCTACCAAATACAAGCTCCACGAAAGCAGGGGATGTGTCAGTTGCACTCACTGGTGTATCCATGGTTGCCAGTGTCTGGTACATAGTGAAGGCTGAATCCGTGTGTGGTAGGTGAAAGAATAAATGTATTTAGAACAGTATCTACAGATCATAATGAGCTTCCCTCATTATGATGGCTCAGTTGGTAAAGAAGCTGCCTGCAATGCAGAAGACCCAGGTTTGATCCTTGGGCAGGGAAGATTCGCTAGAGAAGGGAATGGCAACTCACTCTAGTATTCTTGCCTGGAGAATTCCATGGACAAAGGAGCCATGAGGTCACACAGAGTAGGACATGATCGAGTGACTAACACTTTCTTTCCTTTCACTCGTTCATAATAAATGTTCAAAACACGTTGGCTAATAATATTAAGGAAGCCAAAAGTGACACAGGACCAGGATATCAGTCAGTATAGGACCACATCCAAACATCAGTGTGGAGGGGCTTCCCTGGAAGTCAAGCGGTCAAGACTCCACCTTCCAGTCCAGAGTGTGAAGGTTTGATCCCCGGTCAGGGAGCCAAGATCCCACATGCCTCATGGCCAAAACTGGCCCCACGACTTTAAAATTGGTCCATATCAAAAAATCTTTTTAAAAAAAGCATCAATGTGGGGCCCAGCCCAGTAGTGTCAGAAGTGAAAGCCAGGGGGCAATCTTCAAAGACAGACCTCACTCCCTGTTAAACAGCAGCCTGATGAAGGCAGGGAAAAAAAAAAAGTGCCTCTCCTCTTCTTATAAAAGTAACAGGGGAATTAGGGCACAGAGGGAATCAAGGTTCGTTTTCCTACCCATTCAATTAACAAATCTTTTTTTTAATTTATTTATTTTTTAATTGAAGGATAATTGCTTTACAGTATTGTGTTGGTTTCTGCCATACCTCAATATGAATCAGCCACAGATACACCTATGTCCTCTACCACTTAAACCTCCCTCCCACCTCCCACCCCACTCCACCCCTCTAGGTTGCAATTAATAAATCTTCATTAAAGGTACACCAAGTGCCAGACACCTCCCCAGACCCATGGCTGGGGTCAAGGTCAAGGTGATGCTCATGTGTCAGGGAGCTCATGGCACTGCCTGTAGAAGCCAAGAGAAAATCATCATGCCCAGACCCAGAAGGTCCCATAAGCAGGGACCACTCTGCTGCAACCTATGGAATGAGGCAGAGGAAGCAGAAAGAGTGGAAAGGGGGTCCTAGGCAGAGGGAACAAACAGCAAGATCAGAGGCTGGGAAGAATCTACAGCAATGCAGCATGCCTGGAGACGGAGCCTGGAAGAGGGACCACCAGAGATGATGCTGGGGAGTCAGGCAAGGGTTTTCAGCCATGGAATTGGGGCGGCAGGGGTGGAGGCGACACGTGCCCTTCCAAGCAGTTCCCTGAGCCGCTGCCAAGCCACTTTGCCCAGGCCAGGCAAGGACCCAAGGATGCCTGTCTACACAAAGCCTGTTCCGGGGGCACCACCTCCATGGGAGGGCCCTCCTGGGCCAGCCAGGTGCTCTTTCCCCTCCAGTGCACCTGTCAGGATGCTGGCTGGTGGAAGCAAACAGCCATGCAGCCCGGAGCCTGAGGTGGAGGAAAAGGAGGATGCGAGGGCCCCCAGAGGGAGCAGGACGACAACCACGAATGAACAGCAGCTAAATCAGGCCCTCAGCCGCTCTCAGGTTCCCAGGTGCCCCCTCCCGCTCCCCTCAGTAAGTTCCCGAGCAAATGCAATGTAATTATAGCCTCGAGGCTTCCACTTGGAACATGAAGAGTGAAAGCTTTTGCTAAGGGGGTGGGAAATGTAAACCCCTGGGCCAAAACTTGGTAAATTTCCTAGAAACACACACACACAAAGGTGGCGATAGTAACAATTGCCTAGTTACCAGGAAGATGCCCCTTTTGATCCTCCTGGAGGGGAGACAGAGGCCAGTGGGTGGATGACGGGCCCCACTCCACCCTGGAGAGAGGCCCTGGGGCTTGGCTGCTCTGCTTCACCTGGTAAATGAGGAACCACGTGCCCAGGCAGACAGGCCTGGCACGGCCTCTCCCCAGCCCATGCATTGCCCCAGAGTCTGTACTAAGGCACCTCTCCCTAGGGTTCTCCTGAAGGCAAGAGGAGAAGGGGACGACACAGGATGAGATGATTTGATGGCATCACCAACTAAATTGACATGAGTTTGAGCAAACTCCGGGAGCTGGTGATGGACAGGGAAGCCTGGCGTGCTGCAGTCCATGGGTCGCCAAGAGTCAGACACCACTGAGTAACTGAACAACAACAAACCTCGGGAGTCCACAAAGTTATGTTATCCTTTGCAAGAGTCCCCACTGGGGGACTTCCCTGGTGGTCCAGTGGTTAAGAATCTGCCTGCCCATGCAGGGGACCCGAGTTCAATCCGTGGTCCGGGAAGATTCCACAAGCCATGGGGGTAACTAAGCCCGTGTGCCACAACTACGGAGCCCACACGCCACAAACACTGAAGCCTGAGTGCTCTGGAGCCCACAAGCTGCAACTACTGAGCCTGTGTGCTGCACCTACTAAAGTTTACACGCCCTAGAGCCCATGCTCCCGGCAACAAGAGTAGTCACAGCAATGAGAAGCCTACAGCATCAAAGACTCAGCACAGACAAAAATAAATACATACATAAATATTTTAAAAATTAAAAAAAAAAAAAACTCTCCACTGGGGAAGGACAAGATGCTGGATTGCAAATACCAGCCTCGCCCAGCCCAGTGTGGGGCTGTGGCCCCTGAACCAAAATATCCAAACAGCAGGGAGAGAGGCCCCTGCTACCCCTACCCTGCCCCATCACTGCACAGACCACACAGGACCTGCCAGGGATTCAGGAGCAGGAAATTCCTCCCAGGCCTGCACCAGCCCAATGGGCCAAGGAGTAAATGGTAACAGCTGCTCCTGGGAAAGGGAGGTGGGATTTAACCACACCTGGCACTTCCCAAAACACATTCTCCCAGCTCCAGTCCCTGGGGACACAATCTGGCTTCCCCCTGAGGGTGAGGCAAGGAGGGGCCCCACTGTGGAGCGGCAGCCTCACCCTAGCCAAGCCTCACCCACCTACCCTCTTCCCTCCTGGGACTCTGCCCTGAGCCAGTGATGATCTGTCTTCAAACTTTCAAAACAATATCCTTGAATATTTGCTTTTACAGAACTAGGTTTACCAAACCACAATTACCAGGTACCACCTATATGGATGTGAGAGTTGGACGGTGAAGAAGGCTGAGCGCCGAAGAATTGATGCTTTTGAGCTGTGGTGTTGGAGAAGACTCTTGAGAGTCCCTTGGACTGCAAGGAGATCCAATCAATCCATCCTAAAAGAGATCAATCCTGGGTGTTCATTGGAAGGTCTGATGTTGAAGCTGAAACTCCAATACTTTGGCCACCTCATGCGAAGGGTTGACTCATTGGAAAAGACCCTAATGCTGGGTAGGATTGGGGGCGGGAGGAGAAGGGGACGACAGGGGATGAGATGGTTGGATGGCATCACCGACTCGATGGACATGGGTTTGGGTAGACTCCGGGAGTTGGTGATGGACAGGGAGGCCTGGCGTGCTGCAGTTCATGGGGTCGCAAAGAGTCAGACACGACTGAGCGACTGAACTGAACTGAACCTATATGGTTTTGTCCATGTTACCAGTGGGCTTCCCTGGTGGCTCAGATGGTAGTAAGGAACCCGTCTGCCAACTCAGGAGACGGGTTCAATCTCTGGGTCAGGAAGATACCCTAGAGGAGGAAATGGCAACCCACTCCAGTATTCTTGCCTGGAGAATTCCATGGACAGAGGAGCCTGGTGGGCTACAGTCCATGGGGTCACAAAGAGTCAGACAAGACTTAACAAATGAACGACATCACCAGTATGCTTGCACTAATATTTAATTAATTTTTTAATCTCTTAATTCTTAAACAAAATGAAATATTCACTTTTTAAGTTTTTGAATACCTACCTAGATTTGTCCTGCATGATAACCTTTATGTTAATTCTGAAGTTTTCCAAGACCTCTTAAAATGGACAGCTATTGAAATTAAAACATTTATCCCTATGCCCATCTCCCATTCCAGCAACAATGTGCCTGCCCGTGGAGGGAAGTAATTGATTCCAAGTTCTCAAACTCTAGTGCATTTGTGACTCACTTAATCTGCCTGTTACTCACAGAGGCTCAGCCAGCCCCACGCCAGACCCTTGCAGTGGAGAGGTCTGTGGCTGGCACCCAAAGAGCTGGATTTCCCAACTCTGCATGATGCTGAGGCTGCCTTCCAAAGGTGGAGAACCAGAGAGTAACAGGAGAAGCAGAGCTGCCCCTGGCCTGGTCCCCAAGCACGCACACACTCCACAGCCCACCCACAGTCGACCAAACCCATCCTCAACAGAGGAAGCTTATGGGCTTCTGTTATTACCAGGGCATGTCCCCGGGGGCTTCACTCTCACCCCAACCAAAAAGCCCATGAAGGTAAACCTTCCAATCACAAATAGGCCTTTCCCTGGGGAAGCAAAAATAAGATGCTCCTCTTTCCACAAGGCTTCAAAGCAACGGGACCCACGGTTTTCAGCTCTCCCTTCTGGCCTTTCAGGAAACGGCCACCCTTGTCCCTTGCCCCTAATCCTGCTCCCGGCTGGCACGTCCACCCTCCAGCTGACCCTGGGCCTGTGTGCCACGCTCTGCAGCTCAGCCCCTAAAGTGAGAGTCAGAAACCTGGGCCCTAATTCCATCTCTGCCTCTCCTAAGCGTGGGAAGCCCCCAGTGAAGCCTGACCCTCTCTGGGTTTCATTTCCTGACCTGGAAAATGACGGGTTTTGAACTATTTGGTTTTCTGTGTTTTGTGACTCTCCTGTCTACTCCCATCCCCCACACACAGACCTGTGCAGGACTCTGAGGTCTGGAGGGAATGAGGAAGCTCCCCTGTCCCACCCTGTCTCTACAAGCTGGCTGAGAGGAGTCCAGCTTGCTCTGTGCAAACGCAACAGCGTGTATGCACACCACAACACACACACACACAAGGTCTCACAATTGCACCTGCCTCCTCCACACACAGCACCATATCCCAGTAGGTCAAGCAGCTGTCATCCAACAGCTGTTTTCATGTGCAGATGACGCACCTTAGAAATCCAGCCATGAGTTGAGAGAGAGAGTCCATGCTCTCCAGGGGCTTTTATTCTAGAGAGAGGAAGATTGGTAATAAACACATGAACGAATAAATAAGGCAATTTAAAGTGCTGTAAGTGCTATGAAGAAAATCAAATAAGTAGAATTCAGAAGAGAATGAGGGAAGAAGGAAGGGCTATCCTAAGAGGTGACATCCAAGCTGAGAAAGAATGATGGGCAGGAATGAAACATGCAAAAAAATCCCAAGTCAGAGAATCCCAAGCAAAAGGAAAAGCATGTGCAAAGGTCCTGAGACAGACTGAGCTCAGTGTGTTTATAGGCAAAAGGAAGGGAACGTGGCTGAAGTTTTGTAAATGAAACAAATTTAAGAGGGAGAAGAAGCCAGAGAGGCAGTCAGCAGAGGGCACACATGACTTGCAGGGCAGCATAAGAACTTCAGATTTTATTCTAAGATGCAAAGTGCTTAGAGTGTTTTAAGGATGGGAGTCACCCAAGCTCAAGTACTTTGCCTGACATATGGAAGACAGAGTTCCCATGAAGGGGTGAGGGTTAAAGAGGAGGCCAGTTCCAGGCTGTTGTAGTAGCCAGTGAAAGACAGTGGCAGCTTAGAAAGAGTGATGACTGCAAAAATGTCCAAAAAATGAGCCCAGTCTGCAAATAATTTAGAGATAAAGCCAACAGGATGGGTTGGATGCTGAATGGGAAGAAGGAGAGAAATCAAGGAAAACTCCTAGGTTTTGACCTGAGCCCCAGGTGGATGGTGGAATCATTTTGTGAAACAGGAAAGACTTGGAGGAAAGAAAAAGGGGCAGAACAAAATGTTTTAAACTGATGTCTGAGAGGCCTATGAGATGTCCATGTGGTGATGCTGAAAGGTAGGAGGATCATGGAGACTGGAGTTCAGGAGAGAGTCTGAGCTAGCAATAAAACTGAGCATGATTGACACTGAAGGCTATTTAAAGCCATATAATTCCACGAGGATGAAAATAAAGACGAGGACAGGTGTGGTCAGGACAGAGCTCCAGGGAGCCATCATTTAGTAGAGATTGGACCACGAGGAGGAGCGGACCATGAGGTGATGGACAATCAGGAGATGCTGATGTCATGGAAACCAAGACAAGAGTTTCAAAAAGGAGGACAGTCAACTGAGTCCAGATAATAAGGTGTGCAAGGGGGGCAGAGAGGCACTCAACAATGAGATGTAGACTACACAAACTCTCAGCAGGGCTGGATGGAAGGCAGGAAGGGGGAGGAGGAAGAGGGAGGGGTAAGGAGAAGAATTTCTATGTGAGGAACCCACCTTCCCTGCGGGTGGCAGTCACCATGACCATCACCTCCACGCTTCTTGCCCTGTGGGGCCACCCTGCCCAGTTCTCCCTCAAGACTCGTTAACTTTTACAGCAGTCAAGTACTGAGCATCCACTACACGCAGAACACTGCTGGAGAAGTAACTGGCAAAACTCCTCTTTTTCTAGAGCTTACATTCCAGCGTGAACAAGAGATTATAATCAAATAACAAATGGAAATTTTCCCCTTGGCCTGAGGCTGACTCTGCGGGCTTCACAAACATCCCTGCCCATCCTGCTTGGGGCTGCACTGGTGATACAGACCAGGGACTCCCAGCTGTGTGTGGGGAGTTGGAGGATCCGGTGGGTCACTGTCTAGCAGAGCAAGTGTGCACAGGTAATACAACCTCTTTCTGCCTCTTTTTGCTCATCTGCACAATGAGGATACAACACCCACCTTGCCCACACACTGAACTGCACTAAAGCTACAAGGGAATAAAGTGACAGTGAAAGGCTCAGTCGTGTCTGACTCTTTGCAACCTCATGGACTGTAGCCTACCACACTCCTCCGTCCATGAGATTTTCCAGGCCAGAGTACTGGAGTGGGTTGCCATTTCCTTCGCCAGAGGATCTTCCCAACCCAGGGATCGAACCCAGGTCTCCCACATTGTAGGCAGACGCTTTACCATCTGAGCCGGCTCAGTTGGTAAAGAATCCACCTGCAACGCAGGAGACCCTGGTTTGATTCCTGGGTTGGGAAGACTGGAGAAGGGAAAGGCTACCCACTCCAGTATTCTGGCCTAGAAAATTCCACGGACTGTGTAGTCCATGGGGTCGAAAAGAGTCGGACACGACTTTCACTCACAGCATCCTAGGGAACCATAACAACGGGATAAAGCAGATGCAAATACCACCAGCAGTTTCCAGCCCACAGCACACATGCAGTAAGTGCTTGTTTAAAAATATGGTCCCTGCTGTTGGTGGGAATGTAAATTGGTGCAGCTACTGTGGAAAACAGTATGGAGGTTTCTCAAAAATCTAAAAACAGAACTACCAAATGACCCAGCAACTCCACTGCTAGGTATACATTTGAAAAGAGCAAAAACACTAATTTGAAGAGATACATGCACCCCAATGTTTACTGCAGCATGATTTACAATTGCCAAGATACAGAAGCAACCTAAGTGGCCATATAGATGATGTGGGGTGTGTGTGTGTGTGTGTGTGTGTGTGTGTGTGTGTGTGTGTGTGTGTGTGTGTGTGTGTGTGTGTGTGTGTGTGTGTGTGTGTGTGTGTGTGTATATATGCCAGTGTGTGTTAGTCACTCAGACGTGTCCCACTCTTTGTGACCTCATGGACCAGCCCACAAGGCTCCTCAGCCCATGGGATTTTCCAGGCAAGAATAATGGAGTGGGTAGCCATTCTTTTCTCCAGGGGATCTTCCCAACCCAGGGATCGAACCCAGGTCTGCATTGTGTATGTGTATATATATATGTATGCATGTATTTGTATATATTGGAGAAGGAAATGGGAACCCAATGCAGTATTCTTGCCTGGAAAATCCTATATACGAAGGAGCAGACTACAGCCCATGGGGTGGCAAAGAGTCAGACACAACTGAGTACACAAGCATGTGTGTGTGTGTGTGTGTGTGTGTGTGTAATGGAAAGTACTCAGCCATAAAAAAGAATGAAATTTTGCCATTTGCAGCAACATGGATGAGCTTGTAGGGCATTCTGTCAAGCGAAATAAGTCAGACAAAGATAAATACTGTATGATGGCACTTATATGTGCAATCTAAAAAATACAAGTTAGTGAATAAAACAAAAAAGAAGCAGACTCAGATATAGAGAACAAACTAGTGGTTACCAGTGGTGACATGGGGAGGGGCAACACAGGGTGGGGGAGTGGGAGGTAAAAACTGTTGGGTAGAAGATAGGCTCAAGGATGTATTGAACAACATGGGGAACATAGCCAATATTGTGCGATAACTATCAATGGAAAGTAACCTTTAAAAATTGTATACAAATTTTTTAAAGATTTTTTGCGGACTATTTTTAGTCTTTATTGAATTTTGTTACAATAATGCTTCCGCTCTATGTTTTTTAGCCCCAAGGCATGTGGCAACTTAGCTCCCCAGTCCGAGATTGAACTTTCACCCCCCGCATTGAAAAGCAAAGTTTTAACCACTGGACTGCGAAGAAATTCCCCCCAAATTTTTTTTAAAGAATATCTTCCCTAGAAAGACCTTCCACCTCCATCCTCTGTTTTCACACGGCCCTGCTAAAAGTGGCCTGCCCCATGTGCCTCTCTCTCCAGCCTCACACATCACACACAAAAAGCCAAAAGGGTCCCCAGTCTCCCCATTCGTGATCAAGAGAAGGGTTTCAGAGCTCCCTCTGCTTATCTGAGAAGCCTAAGAGAGCAGGACCTCGGCGATCTTTCTCACCCCTGGCCCCCACACCACCAGAATTGGTGGCCTGGAGCCCCACATTGTCCAGCACGAAGCGGCATGAAAAGAAAACTCAACTCCCCAGGAGATGACCAGCCAATCCCAGCACGCACTCCTGCCAGGGCTTCGCTGTCATTCAAGGCCCAGAGACCTGGTGGGACCCCAGGCTTCATCCCCCATAGCTCAGGTGCCCCCCCTCCTCAAACAGGCCCCAGCAGTCGTAGTCCAGGCTCCCTAACACCCTCAACTTTCTCTTGAAACTTCACCCTCACCTTCAGCCCCTCGTGAGGCACGCGGCCACCCCCGGACTCTCCCACGCACCTGCATTTTTGGAAACAGGCCAATTCACCAAAAGTCAAGTTGATGAACGGCAAATTCACAGCAAATCAATTAGAAAAAAAATCAACTGCTTTTAAACATCATTTTATATTTTGACAAATTGTAACTGCTGTCAGAATTCTTTCTGTAAATGGCATATCAGTCTTGATTTTATGTTTCTAATAATTAAAAATTAAAACTTCATTACAATATTTCACATTTGAAGGGACTTTTTAGCCACTTTTGAATGCTCTTTGTCCTTTTAAATATAGTCTTGGTGTGATTTTTTTAATATTTAGGATTTTTACCATTCTCATACCTTTTCCCACGACAGCCTATCAGTTTTAACTCTGTTTATAACAGTTAAAAGCCAAAATTGACCCATTTCATATTGGTGTGGTTCACCTTAATTCTTTGTCAGTTTCTTTTATTTCTGGTGAATGAAAGTAGGATTAGAAGCACCAATTATAAGCTAATTTTTTTTACTGATTACGAAATATACCTTTCTTGCTCTAAGAAGTCAACATCAACTCCCAATGCTTAGATTCCTGAAAAGCTGAATATATCTTAAAAAACAACAGTGAAGACCATTTGCAAAAAACAAATCTTCAGAAGCCATGAAAATCATTCAAATGTGCATTTCTAAAAGCTTTAAAAATAATGAAAAGAGGGACTTCCCTGGTGGTCCAGTGGTAAGACTCTCTGAGCTTCCAATGCAAGGAGCACATGTTCGATCCCTGGTTGGGGAACTAAGATCCCACATGCCAAATGGCGTGGCCAAAAAATAAATTTAAGGGGGGAAAAAAGTAAAATAATAATAATGAAAAGAAACAAGTTTTGGCAAATCCATAAATTGGTAAAATCAGTGATGTGGTCAGTTGGCATACTGATTTTGGAAGAAGCAACCATTGGGCAGCTTATAGACAGCTGACCACTGGGCCCAGAGGTGATAGGGGGGTCCTGCTTTCTCCTCAGTGCCATTTTTGGGCTATTTCTCCTCCTATGGGACTCCTGATACCAGTCCACCCCCCTACTCCTCCTTGGCACTGTTATCTATGGACCCGATCATTCCCTGCTGCCCCATCTCATGAATGACCTCACACCCAGCTCACTGTCCTCCCTCTGCCCAGTCCCCGCTACCCTGCCCAGCAGCTCCCCCTCCACACTCAGCCTCCCTGCCTGACTCAGCTCCCCTTTCATCACTGGCCCTGGTTTCAGCCTCCTCTGCATGGGGAGCCCCTGCCTCCCTCCCTGTCTACACTCTCCCTAAGTGACCTCATGGTCCCATGGCTGTTAGTACCATCTATATGCTAACGATTCGCAATCTGTTTATCAACTCTGACCTCTCCCAGAACTCCGGGCTTACATCCAACTGCCTACTTGGCATTTCCAGGTGGAGGTCTAACTAGCATCTCAATGTCCATGTGGCTGAAAGAGAACCCTGGATCTCTGCTCTCCGCCCCCACCTGCTCCTTCTGTCACCTTCTCCATCCCAGTAAACAGTGGTACCAGTGTTGTTCAAGCCTAAGTTATCAGATCCCAGTAGATCCCAGCTCCGTGTATCTTTTCCTCATTTGCTGTCATAGCACATGAGCCACTGCAACAGCTCACAGGCTCTCCCTGCCCCCTGATTCACCCTCCCATGGCACAAGAAGAACCTTTGCAAAAGTGGCCATACTGTGCCACTCTGGTATTTGAAATCCTCAAAGGTTTCTCATTACTCTTAAAAGGAAATCTTAACTCCTTAACTTGCCTGCGGCATCTCAGGGAGTTGGCCCCTGCCCCTCTCTGTGCCCACCTCCCAAATCATCACTGTCCCAGCCCACCTTCCCGAAGTCTCACCCTCCACCACATGGGTCCCCACCTGTGGGCCTTTACCTGCTGGTCCTTCTGCCACTCCTAGAATTTCCCATAGCAGCATCCTTCCCGGGAATCATACTTGGGCATTTCCAATCCAGAGTAGCCACAAGACACCTTTGCTCCTCATTCTGTTTTAATCCTTACTCAGCATTCATCACTATCTCACTTATTTTTGAGAATTTGACTGTTTGCTTGTTTAGTTTTTCTCGGTCTCAAGCTAATCGAATGTAAGCTCCATGAGAGCAACAGACTCTGTCGTGTCCACTGGATCAGGGCATGGCATGTAAGGGATGCTCCGTGAGAGATGGACTCACACACATGCCTCTGCAATATGGGTACCAAGCATCCAGAGCCCAGCAACATAACCTCCTGACTGTAGGAAGCCGCAAAACTCACAGTAAGTTTCAGTCTGTTCATTTTTGTTGATCAGGAGAATGGCCCTCCATCCTCTAACATCGCTCAGTATTCACCCCTGACCCCCACTCCCAGGGCTTCCCTAAGAGGTCAGAAAGGGCCTGAGGGCAATGTCTGTTCCCCAAGGGAAGGACCACCATCACCCACATTCCCACTCAAGTGTCTCCATCCCTGCTTCCCTCCCCTCCTCCCCTCTCCACGTGCAGAAGGGGGCCACTGCCAAAACTCATAGACACATCACCCAACACATACACACCACCCATACACATATATCACCCAACATACACACACACCACACACACAGCTCCACATACACACACCCACACACACACATCCCACCCCACACACATCCCACCCCACCACCACCACACACATATACGCCC
This sequence comes from Okapia johnstoni, assembly GCA_024291935.2. NCBI lineage: Eukaryota > Metazoa > Chordata > Mammalia > Artiodactyla > Giraffidae > Okapia > Okapia johnstoni. Next base: position 39,532,880 of record CM044314.1, on the reverse strand, counting down.
CACACAAACACAACCTCACACACATATATCACTCTACATACACACATACCACCCCATGTACCACCCCACACACACCCTACTCCACACATACACATCACCCCACATATACACACCACCCCACATATACACACCACCTCACACATACACACCACCCTACACACACTACACACACACACCATATATATACACACTACCCAGGCATTCACCACACACACTTATACTCCCCACCTACACACTACACACATGTACACATGTGACCCCAGTCAGACAGGTTCCTTTCTCTACAGATTCATAGGGTTAAAAGAACATGCTGACAGACGAATGGATAAGGAAGCTGTGGTACATATACACAATGGAATATTACTCAGCCATTAAAAAGAATACATTCGAATCAGTTCTAATGAGGTGGATGAAACTGGAGCCTATTATACAGAGTGAAGTAAGCCAGAAAGAAAAACACCAATACAGTATACTAGCACATATATATGGTATTTAGTCAATTGGTAAAGATAACCCTGTATGCGAGACATCAAAAGAGACACAGATAAATGGAACAGTATTATGGACTCTATGGGAGAGGGCGAGGGTGGGATGATATGAGAGAATGGCATGGAAGCATGTAACTTATCATATGTGAAACAAATCGCCAGTCCAGGTTCGATGCATGATACAGGGTGCTCGGGGCTGGTGCACCGGGATGACCCGGAGGGATGGGATGGGGATGGAGGGGGAAAACATGTACTCCCACGGTGGATTCATGTCAATGTATGGCAAAACAAATACAATATTGTAAAGTTAAAAAATAGAAAATAAACTAATTTAAAAAATTTTTAAAAAGAGAACATGCTGACAGACATAGTTGGGAGGATCATTCCCAGAACAGTTACTCAAATCCTGCTTTCTACCCAGATAAATAAGAGGAGCACGTTCCTGGCTAAGCCAGGAGGAGCATGCGGGGCACCAGGGTGGGGTGAGGGGTGGAGAGGGTGTTGCAGGGGCGAATGGACAGAGCCCTGCATGCCAAGAGTGCAGGGTGAGGCTGGAACCACCCTCACCCCTGCCGTTGGCAGAGCCTGTCTATCCACCCAAGGGGAAGCAAGTAGGTGCCCCTAGAAGATGCTATTTGAAGGGAACCAGGAACACTTTGCCCAACCAAGATCTCACCCCAACCATAGCATCTGAACCTCTACCTTTATAAAACCTCTCGTTGGGTTAAATATCGTTCTCTTCTTTTTTTCTTTCATGGACACAAAGAGAACCAAACATGAAGCCACCGGCACTCCGCCCACACCTTCTGCAAGCAAATCCTCCTGGCTGGGGGAGCCCGGGGGAGAAGAGGAAATGAAACGGAAGAGAGGAAGCGCTTGGCACCCCAATGGGGAAGCTGGCCTCCTCCCATCGGTCCCAACTGCTGACCAGCATGGCCAGAGTCACGGGTCACCACCCCTCACCCCACTTCTCCCTGTCCCCACAGCCCCTCCCCACCCCACACCCTCTCCTGGGCCACCAGACACATTGTCCCTGGAAGGGGAGGTGGAAGAGGTGACAGAGCTGCAGCTAAGGCCCAATTTTCGTTGATGCTCAGAGACTCTGACAGCTGTTAGAAGAAGAATGTGATTTTGAAATTTAAATAACATGCTTCTGCATTCGGCTCAGGCAGACGACCTGAGGATAAGCAGTTTATCGCCTGAGCCACCATGCAGGGGGGCAGGGAGACAGGCCGCAGTTCCCCACCGCCATCCCCAGCCCTGGGTCCCCAAAGCCTCCTCACAGAGGCTGCCTTGGGATCGAATCCCCTCTGAGAGGCACCAGCCGACCTGCTGGGCCTTTCTCGCCATCTTCAGCTCAGTAACTTCAGGGGAGGAGGGTCAGGGAGGCCCTCAGCGGAGCCAGGGAAGGGAAGGAGCCTCCCAGGGCATCCAACAGAAATGAGCCAAGCCCAACCCTCTCCGGGTCCCCACCCATGCCACGCCGGTGACCTTCACAGGGGACTGACTCTAGAGCCCAGGGCTAAGCCACTCCCTCACCCAAAGGCAGCTCAGCCCCACCCCACCAGGGATTCGGCCTGAGTCAGTCACGCTGAGTTCTGTCCCAGAGAATTCTTGAGCAAGAGTCTCAATGGAGGAGACCCCAGAGAGGCCGATCTTCCATCTGCCACAAGGGTCTCCAGTCACTGTCCTCTGAGCCCACGAGACCTAGAAGTGGGGGTAGCCTCCAAGCCATGATGCTGCTGGGATTGTCACACTCAGATCCCACTCTCCTCCTCCAAGACTTTGCCGATTTCCCCAGGCGCCACCTACTGCTGCCTCCCTTGGGCTCTTAGGGCTACACTAGCACCATGGATAAACCACCTCGTGGGTGTCTAAGCCGTGTCCACCTGCCCCAATGATCCAGTGAGGACACGGTCTGATTCCCTTCAAAGCACCATCTTAGGTAGTGCTTGCATCACACTGAGATCTACCTCTTCCATGAAGCCCTCAGGAGCCCCCAGTCCTTCTCTAAACCTCAGGGCTACCCAACAGGCAGCCCACACGGGACACCTCAGACCTACCTGGACCTCTTAGCCAGCCTTCTTGGTGCAGCTCTAAGAGCTCACACTAAACCACTAGCTCCCGCCAGCGCCTGACAGCATCACCCATGGCCAACACCTAGGGTGCTCCTGGGCTCCACCACCTTCTGGGGAGGTCATCACCCATCCTTGCAGGGCGCCATTTTACAGATGAGGAAAATGAGATTCAGTCAAGTGATCCACCCTGTAGTCAATCAGTCAGTAGGGTCCAGCCAGGATTCAAACTAGGACCAGCAGGTCTCTAGTCCGCAACCATCCTCTAGTCCAGGATCCTCCGTGGATGGGTGTCAGTGCCAGCATTAGGCACCCAGGGAAACACAGAGATGTGTGGGTGCAGTGACACAGAGACCAACAATCACACTGCAATCATATTCATGCCCCCAACATGCAAGAGTAAGCACTGTAACAAGAATGAAGCACAAGGGCACAGAGGGGGAGGGTGGTGTCCCTCAGGGGCCATTTCCAAAGCTTCTTGGCAAGGGTAGGGTTCCCTCCTCTCCTGAGGTCCCTGAAAAAGGACAAGTGGAGCCTCCAACTAGAACACCCCAGAGGTGCAGAGAAAAGGGAACCCTCTTGCACTGTTGGTGGGAATGCAAACTGATACAGCCACTCTAGAGATCAGTATGGAGATTCCTTAAAAAAACTAGAAATGAATCTACCATATAACCCAACAATCCCACTACTGGGCATATATCCCAAGGAAACCATAATTGAAAAAGATGCATGCACCCCAATGATCATCGCAGCACTGTTGACAATAGCTAGAACATTTAAGCAACCTAAATGTCCACTGACAGATGAATGGATAAAGAAGTTGTGGTAGATATACTCAATGGAGTATTACTGAGCCATTAAAAGGAATGCATCTGACTCAGTTCTAACAAGGTGGATGAACTGATAGCCTATTACGCAGAATAAAGTATCAAAAAGAGAAAGACAAATATCATATAATAATGCATATACATGGACTCTAGAAAGATGGTAGGGATGGACCTAACTGCAGGGCAGCAATGGAGACACAGACACAGATAACAGACTTGTGGACACAGGGAGGGAAGGAGAGGGCAGGACACATTGAGAGAGTAGCATTGAAACATACACATTACCATATGTAAGATTAGACAGCCAGTGGAAATTTACTGTATGACTCAGGGAGCTCAAATCCAGTCCTCTGTGACAATCTAGAGGCAGTGGGATGTGGTGGGAGGTGGGAAGGGACATTCAGAAGGGAGAGGAAAAACGTATACCTATGGCAGATTCATGTTGATGTATGGCAGAAATCAACAAAGTATTGTAAAGCAATTATCCTCCAATTAAAATTTAATTAATTATTTTTTAAGAAAAAGAACATCCAAGGAGTACAATTCGGTGCTCCATGATGCCCTGCATGGATGGATAGGATGGGAGGGGAGATTCAAAAGGGAGGGGATATATGTATGCATGTAGGTGACTCACTTTGTTGTACAGCAGAAACTAACACAACATTATAAACCAACTATACTCGAATAAACAAAATAAAACAAAAATTTCCTAAAAAAAAAAGAACATCCTCAGGCCTCTCCTGGCTCCATCCAAGCAAGACAGCCCACCCCAGAGGCTCACAGCCAAATGACACTGTCACCATCCATCACTTCCTCCTCTAACCACTAACAGAAGGCCCAAGCCAGGCCTCTCACCAGCCACCCTGTGTTCCCACCTGATCACAGTGAGCTAAGACCACAGAGGCCCAGCAGCCGCCCCAGGGACCCACTGTTCCCTAAAAATCGCCCAGCCACCTCCCACTGCAGGCCCCACCCAGCAGGAACATGGGTGGGAGGGAGCCTCATGTCACCAGAAGCCATGCAACCATCTCCCACAAACAGGCACCAGGCCAACCCTGCCTGAGCCACTGATGGCCTTGGAGAAATCACTCCACTGTCAGTTGTAAAAAGTGAAAGTTGCTCAGTTGTGTCCAACTCTTTGCGACCCCATGGACTATACAGTCCATGGAATTCTCCAGGCCAAGAAGCTACATGTTTGAGTCCAATATCCCAGGTGCTGGGCCAGGAATCTACACGCAATTTCTCAATTTTTTGTTGTTGTTGTTGTTTAGTCACTAAGTTGTACTCAAGTCTTCGCAATCCGATGGGCTGTAACCCGTCAGGCTCCTCTGTCCATGGGATTTACTGGGCAAGAATACTGGAGCGGTTTGCCATTTCCTTCTTCAGGGGATCTTCCTGACCCAGGGATCGAACCCATGTCTCTTATGTTTCCTGCATTGGCAGATGGGCTCTTTACCACTGAGCCACCGGGGAAGCCCAAATTTAATAGCAGATAATTGCATTTATTGTTGTTGTCCTCTGTCCACGGGATTTAAAACTTGAGCAGGTAGGTGTTGCCATCAGTCCAGCATTGTGTAAGAAGAAACCAGGGCTTAGAGCTGAAGCACCGGAGGAAGTCTGAGGAACATGATGGGCAGGGGGCAAAGCAGGACTGAATCCTGGTGTAGACCGCCCCTTCACTTGGGGCCTCAGTTTCCCTTTTTGTCAAGTAAGGAGTGGGCTTAGATGATCTCTAAGTTCCCTTCTAACTAGAGAAAAGACAAGTTTGCATAAATTTACTCTGCACCCACGTATCTGCCAACACCTGTAGCCATGTAACTGGCAACACCTGCATCAGGTACCCAAGGCCCTGGAGGCCCCCAGCCTCACCAGGAACACAGAGAGAGTGCCCACTGACAGCCCAGTCAAGGCCCCTGCCTGCTGCTTCTCCCTGGCCCCAAGGCATGGCCCAGCGGCCAAGAGGGAAGCCACTGCCTGGCCCGCTCAGGCCTTTCATCCCCACTTTTATGGCCTCACCCCATGAAGATGAAGCATTTCCTTTCCCTCACTGTTCACATCACTCCTCGCAACCTCTGAGAAGCCTGTGCACCACAACTAGAAAGTAGCCCCCACTTGCCGCAACTAGGCGGGGGAGGAACAACTAGCGCACAGAGGAACAAGGATCCAGCACTGCCAAACATAAATAAATAAAGAGACAGTAGCAACTGAGCCCCAAAGATACAAGAGCACCCTTCCCCAAGCCCCTGGGCTCCAAATGGGAGTACTACAGTCTGGAGAATTCCCAGTTCTGCCCCTTACCACAGCCTTTCCACATCAAGATGGTGGAGGGGGCAGCCTAAGACCACATACAAATGTTTGGAAGGGTAGGGGACAGTGCTCCATACAATCGTACTGGGTGGAGCCTTATCATCCTGAAGTATCAGTGCAGGACCTGGGGTCTCCCAGGCCGGGCCTCCCCAGCCAGCGAGCCACAGGTGGGTCATACACCTGCCCAGATATTGACCACTCAGCCTCCTGGGCAGCCAGGCAACGGCCATGACCATCTGAGCTCCAAGCTGCTCTACTCCATCCTATAGATGTCAAACAACACCGCCATCATCGGTGCGCCTTGATGAAGTCAAGCCTGCTCTAAACTCACACCTTCCTTCTTCAGAAAAAAGATGTAAGGTCTGGAGCAGGGAAGTGACCTGCCCAAGCCCATCAGCTGATCTGTGGAAGAGATTGTGCTGGAATCAGGCTCCCAACTCCCCACTCAGCCGTCCTTCTGCTGTGTGCCCCCTACCACGGTCTGCTTGGTTTCTTGGTGGCCAGGTTACCCTTAGATAGAGCCACCGGTGCACCAACTCGAGGGCTACTCTGGGTGAAGCAGGGGCAGCAGGGGCAATGAGGGGGAGCCTTGCCTTCACTGTGGGGAGTGGTCCCCAGAGCCCAGGGACCCAGGGTCGTGTGGGGCCCAGTTATGTCTGAGCAGCAGGTAAAGGATGTTGATTGAGCGAGCTGCAGACCAGCAATCTCCTCATTTGTCTTGTCAACCTCCTTGTCCCACAGAATGCCAAATCCATTACAGAAAGATTTTCTGCCAGGAAGATACTTAGTGTCAGTTCAAGAAGCAGTGGAGGTCCCAGCTCAGGTGACGATCTCTGACCTTCAACCTCCAGGGAGCAAGCCAAAGCCATTTCTTCCCTGGAGGTAAATCTAATGGCTCCCACCCCGGCAGTGGCACCTTAGCTTGGGGTGGGGTGGGAAATGGGTAGATCAGGTTGCTAGGATTTCCCCATCACAGCATCCACATGCCAACCACCTCCTCAGTCTGCTGGAGGCCCCGAGCACTGCCTCCAAAAGAGGGGCCCAAGGTGGTTTTCTATCCAAAACTAATCAAGAAATGTGAGAATCAAATGTCTGTGCTATGAGGGGCCTCAGTCAGTCCATCAGCCAGTTCAGCCCCTGAGAGATGGGCAAGGCCCATCACAGAGTCATCACAAAGCCATAAATAGAGACAAGATGGGCACCTCAGCCGTCACCCCATTGCAGGGTGTAAGAGTGAGAGCCCAGGGCGGCAGGCCACCTCATGCAGGGACCATCGGTGAAGTCACCATTCCATCCACCACCATCCCTGCTACTACCAGTGCCCAGGGGCACATTCAGATGGTCAGTCTCTGGCCACTGCCTCCCTTTTCATGGGTCCCCGGATTCTCCCACCAGGCATCTGTGTATCACCACCTCTTAATCCCTGAGAGCGTGCCTTCTCCAGAGAAAAGGAGGATATCAGCCCTGAAGGAGCAACAATGGGCTCCTGGGCAAGCAAAAAACAAGGAGATATGACAGCGGTGTGTGGCCCTCCACACCTCAACCCTATCTGACAAAATTTTATTACTTGGCATTGGCTATGGACTGAATTATGTCCCCACCCTAACTTCATGATGCTGAAGCCTTAAACCCCCAGTGTGACTGTATTTGAAGACAGGGCTCTTAGGAGGTAATTAAGGTTAAATGAGCTCATAAGGGTGTGGCCATGATCCAATAGGATTAGTGTCCTCATCGGAGAAGGCAATGGCACCCCACTCCAGTACTCTTGCCTGGAAAATCCCATGGATGGAGGAGCCTGGTTGGCTGCCGTCTATGGGGTCGCACAGAGTCGGACACGACTGAGGTGACTTAGCAGCAAGAAGAGGAAGAGGCCTTTCTTTCTCTTTCTCTCTCTCTCTCTCCCCCCTCTCCTCTCTTCTATCTCCCTGCTCTAATCCCCGACATTCTTCCCACCTATCCACACCCCCTACCCTGTGAGGACACAGAGAGAAGGCTGCTGTCTGCAAACCATGAAGCGAGCCCTCTCCAGAAACCAAACCTGCCAGACCTTGACCCTGGACTACCGGCCTCCAGAACTGTGAGAAAATAGACTTCCATCATTTAAGCCATCCAGTCTAGGATATTCTTTTATGGCAGCCCCAGCAGACTGAGACTATTTCTCTCTTTAGAATTAATTTTTCTCCTTAAAGGGGCAACAATGAAAAAAAGAAAAAGTTTAGGAAACACTGTCCTGGAGAATTCTCCCTTGGAAAGGGCCGAGGGTCTCACTAGCAAGTCTTTCATTTCACGGTCTAGAGTCCTACTTCTCAACTGGCAGTGGCTGTGCCCCTTGGGGGACAAGTGGCAGTGTCTGGAGATGCACTGGGTTGTCACAATTTGGGGGGCTGCTCCTGACATCCAGTGAGTAGAAGCCAGGGATGTTGCTAAACACCATACAGTGCAGAGGACAGCTTCTGCCACAGAGAAGATTACCCAGGTCCATGTCAACAGCACTGCTGTTGAGAAACCTGGGTTTAGAGCAAAAGAAACTTCAGGAGGTTTCACATACTGTAACAAAGTGCCTAGAAGCCTGAGATTTGGGGCCCTACACTCACAGGTCGTGGTGAGAAAGCCCACCCTGGTCGCCTCTAAGCACGACTGGTGACTCCAGGAAGCTCATCCCAGCCTCCACAGAGTTCCCAAGACCAGAAGGCCCTCCCCAAGTAGGGGTAGGCTGCCACAGGCCCATTGGCCACCCAAAATCCAGAGGAATAAGGTCAAGAAGAAAGAACCAAAAAAACTCACAGGGCTCCTACTCACAGACCATGGCAAGCAAACGGGAGCTCAAACGAGCCTTCTCACTCCCTAGGCAGCCTGTGGCAGGAGTGGCCAGGGAGCAGAGGCTCTCCTCAGAGGGATTTCAGAAGCAGAGCCCCCAGGGGAGATGAGAATTTCCGAACCAAATGGACGATGATGACAGGAACATAGGCCACCTCAACTAACAGCTCTCACAAGCCCAGCAGCATGCTGAGCCCTGGTCAACCATTGGTTCATTCTGACCCTACAACCATCCAACAAGGTAGGTGCCCTCCCCTCTGCACCAAAGAGCAAACTGAGGCACAGAGAGGTTGAGAAAATTTACCAAAGTAGAACAGCTGGAAAGGACCCAGCCAGGCAAGATGAATGACAAAATGGGAAAGCAATACCAGATGTCAGATTCAAGACCTCCTGCATGGCAGGTCCTTCTAGGCCATTCCTATAAATGCTTTAGGCCACACACAACCTCAGTACTGGTGAGGAGAAGAGGGGAAGGTGTCATGGTTTTCTCTTTACAGATGAAGACCCCAGGCTTGGAGGTGTTCAGGGGCTTACTGGCGAGCAGACATCTCACCCAAGCCCTCAGGTTCGATCTGCCAGCCCCAGGGGACCTGAGCAGGACTGGCAAGGCCCCAGCGCAAGCCCACTCACCTGAGAAGATTGAAGCAAGCCTGAAGATGTCCGAGAGGCGGGCAGTCACCGGCTCATAGGGTGAGGCTTCATAAAACTCCTCGCCTGGAAGAGAGAACTGCGTCAGGCCAGGCTCACATCCTGCCCAAAGCGCTGTACACTTCACGTGGGTGGGGTATTTCTCTCCAACCAGAGCATATCAGACTGCCCAACACAGCTCTCTTGTGACTCCCTGCATGCCCTGGCCTCTTCTAAGGACCTCCGTATGCTTCTGGAAAGAAGGCACAAGGGAGGTGGAACCCTGACAGCCCGTGGAAGGCCAGGTATTACACAAATCCCAAGATTTGAAGCTGAAGGACCCTCCAACAGTCATTTAGTACAACTTCCTCATTTCACAGGAGAAGGCTCTGACATGGCCCAGAGAAGTGAAGCAACCTGCCTGAGATCACACAGCTCCTCATGGCAGACCTAGAGCTACCTGACCCTGACACTAACATCCTCTCCCATCACACCAGGCTGGCTCTGCCCAGGCTTACTTGGGTGCATGCATCCTCAGTCGAGTCTGACTCTTCTGCGACTCCATGGACTGTAACCCACCAGGTTCCTCTAACCATGGGATTCTCCAGACAAGAATACTAGAGTGGGTTACCATTTCCTTCCCCAAGGGAACTTCCCAACCTGGCAACTGAACCCACCTCTTCTGCATTGGTGGGCAGATTCTTTACCACTGAGCCACCTGGGAAGCCCATATCCCAGCTTAAGGGAACAGGATTTCCCCATTGCTTCCCACCATGTCACCAGGAATGACTGGCTGAGGTCCACTGGACAGAGGCCTGACCAGTGACTCCTGTATGCCTCCAGACCTGTCTTCCCCTCCGCCTGCTGCCTCTCCCCCAGGCTCTGGGGTGTATCAGAGGCTCGAGGATGTGAATGAGTGACAGCAGATAAACGGTGGATGACTGCCCGGGAGACCCACCACCACCTCAGCGGGACTCCTGCCCCCTCCGCCAGTGCCTCAGCAGGAAAGGGAAGATCCTCGAGACAGACATGATGGTGAGGAGAAATCAATGGATAATCACTCAGACTGTGTGTGCATGAGGAGGGGGCAGGGGAGACAGGTGATGACCACAGCCTCACACATTGATTTCCTGTCCACCTGAGGCCCAGAGCCACAGGCAAGCTCAACACCTAAAGAGGAGTCCATGGGGGTGGCACCCCTGGGGGCTACCTGCAGGAAGGGGGCCAGCCTCCAGGAGGGGGGTGTTGGAATATGCTTGTTCAGCCAGGCTAGCCCCTGACCAGCTCTCTGCTGGTCCAGGAACAAGGCACCTCTCCACTATACTAGGATGACCCCCCCCAAAAAAAGGGTACAGACCCCCCCAGAGGACATGAAGGAAGAGCATGCCCCCGAAGAAGTGGCCCCACCCTTCACCGTACCTCACAAGAGCACCCTTAGGCCCCGCCCAAGCCAGCACACAGGGCGCCTTACGCACAGGGGGTGCCCACTGGTACCTGCCTAATCCAAAGGTGACTCTTTTGTTCAGGCCTGGCTCCAATCCCACCTCCCCCCAGGGGCCTGCTGGGCCATCACAGGCTTACAAGATCTCAGCATCCTCCCCTTTGCCCACCAGCACTGGAGAAACTCCCTGGGGTGGGTGTACCAGCCAGGCTAGCCGGTGCAAACAAATAACGACAGAACTTAGGAAGCACTTTTGTAATAACGATGAGGTTATGTTGTGCTTTCTTCATCCCGGCACTATTAGAAGTGCTTTAGATGTACTAACTCATTTAATCCTCTTAATTTCCCCAGAGGCTAGGCACTATTATTCTCCCTATTTTTCTGATCAGGGACTGGGGCATGGAGATTCTACAGCACTTGCCCAAGTCACGCAGCTGGTGAGTGGCAGAGCTAGGTTTCGAACTCAGGCTGTTGGCTCCAGAGTCCAAGTACTTAACCAGTATGAATTCTGCCTCCAAAAATAAAAAGTGTTATTGAAACCAAATTCTTAAACAAGTACTACCAACCCTGAAGATTCATTGGAAGGACTGAGGCTGAAGCTCCAAAACTCTGGCCACCTGATGCAAAGAGCCGACTCACTAGAAAAGACCCTGGTGCTGGGAAAGACTGAGGGCAAAAGAAGGGGGCAGCAGAGGATGAGATGGTTGGATGGCATCACCAACTCAACCGACATGAGTTTGAGCAAACTCAGGGAAATAGTGACAGACAGGGAAGCCTGGCGTGCTGCAGTCCATGGGATCGCAAAGAGTGGACACAATTGAGCGACGAAACAACTCTTGCTTAACTTTTCACAGAGCCGTCTTCTCTTGACTGGACCAGTTCCCTACAGCAGGGTCTGTCCTTCCCTATAGCATCTGACACAGCACTGTGCCTGGGTACAGATGGGCTAGTATGACTGATTGGCCCAGGGGATGGATCTCTGGAGGAAAAGAGCCTCTTCCATGATGGGTTGGGAGGGGTCCATCCTATTTAAATCAATTCCCTTTGCCTGCTCCTGCAGCAGAATTCACCATCAGGAAATCTGAGGCCTGCCTGGAAGACTGAAGTCAAACCCAGGATGTCAGACTCCAGGCCCATGAGCTGGGAGAGGACATGTAGGGAGAACCCTGTGCACTTCACATTTGCAGAACCAGAATGACCTTGAACTTCAGCATTGCCACTGGAGAAGGCAAGAAGCCTGCTCTCAAGTGCCCTGTGCAGCCAACAGTGACATCCCTCCCCCAGCCCCCATGTAAATACCGGTGATTATGGAGATGGTTATGGCAGAGGGGAAGACAAGCCCAAGGCCACAGCTCTCCCCCAGAGCAGTGGTCACTGTTCAGTCACTCAGTTGTGTCCAGCTCTTTGTGACCCCATGGGCTGCAGCACACCAGGTTTCCTTGTCCTTCACTGTCTCCCGGAGTTTGCTTAAACTCATGTCCATTGAGTCAATGATGCCATCCAACCATCTCATCCTCTGTCACCCCCATCTTCTCCTGCCCTCAGTCTTTCCCAGCATCAGGGTCTTTTACAATGAGTCAGCTCTTCGTGTTAGGTGGCCAAAGTATTGGAGCTTCAGCTTCAGCATCAGTCCTTCCAATGAATATTCAGGGTTGATTTCCTTTAGGATAGACTGGTTTGATCTCCATGCAGTCCAAGGGGCTCTCAAGAGTCTTCTCCAGCACCACGGTTCGAAAGCATCTATTCCTTGGCACTCAACCTTCTTTATGGTCCAACTCTCACATCCATATGTGACTACTGGAAAAACCATAGCTTTGACTATATGGACCTTTGTTGGCCAAGTGATGTCTCTGCTTTCCAGGACAGTGGAAAGGGGTCTACTTAGAGCAGTCAGGGTCCTGGTCCCACCAGCAGCTTGCTGTGTGCCCTGTGAGGCCTACCACACCTCTCTGCATCTCAGCCTCCTGCTAGAATGATCTCGAGGCCCTTGGCAGTTGGGACTGTCTGAGAGCTCGGCTCCCAGCTCTGCCCACACGTTGAGGTCCTCAGTCCATGCAGTGAGCTCAGCCTCAGGTGGGGAGGTGACAGGTAGGGCCTCTCTCTTAGAGGCAAAAGGTGGGACCAAGTCTCCAGGAATTGCATCCACCAGCAGGGACCCTGGAGAAGCGAGAAGCTAAGTGCAAACCCACGTGAGTCTCTTCACTCCTTGATCCCCTCACCTGCCCAGGCCCAAGTCAGGTTATCAAGAATGTTAAGGATCCCTGGGTCAGGAAGATCCCTTGGAGAAGGACATGGCAACCCACTCCAGTATTCTTTCCTGGAGAATCCCATGGATTGAGGAGCCTGGTGGGGTCAGTCCATGCGGTTGCAACGAGTTGGACACAACTGAAGTGACTTAGCACATACACACACATAAGGAATAGGGAGGAAGTGCCTACATCTTCCCGGGAGACCACTCTTCCCACTCCAGGAAGAGTCCCCTCTCAGGAAGACTCTGTCCCTCAGAGGAACACCACCTGCTGTTATTAATTAAAGGCCTCTGGGTTCCCCAGTCAGCCCTGGACAGAAACCACTGGCCCCAAGACCCAGGGGAGGGGATTGAGCAGTCTGCAAGGGGTAGGGGGCATGGTTCTGAGGAAACAGAAAAGCAGGGGCCTGCCTTTCTAGAGTGGACCCAAAGAAGGGCCTCTCAGACTATAGGTGCCCACACAGGGCCCATGGCTTCCTCAGTGCTCTCGCCCTCTGAAGCACAGAGTAGGTGTTTAACAGATGTTTGTTGAGTAAATGAACCAACAAACCATCTCAAGCATTTGGATCCAGAGACTCTACAGTCAGAGCCCTCCCGGGTTGAAAGGGCCTTGAAGACGTGGCAGAAGGCAGCATAAAATGCATATTATGCTTATTGTTGTCATCAAAACACCTCACTGCCTGGCTCCAAGCAAGGTCCCCAGTGCGCTGATGTGGTGATGCTGAGGGTGCCAGTCCAATGGGAAGGGTCTCCAGTGGCCCACCCAGCTCTCTAGCCCTAAACTCTTCTATCCCCTCCCTTCCCATTCTGTACCTACAGCAAGCCCACCCACTTTCTGCCCAGTCTCCCTCGGGTTGAAAGTAAAGGCCATGGAAAGAAAGCAAAAACCTAAACAACCCAGCTCGTTGAATCAGGGCCTTTACCGTTCTGTGCACGGGGAGAAGGAAATGGCAACCCACTCCAGTATTCTTGCCTGCGAAATCCCAGGGACAGAGGAGCCTGGAGGGCTACAGTCCATGGGGTCGCAAAAGAGTCGGACATGACTGAGCAACTAAATAGCAACATGGATTTGTCAGTTTCTGTTATGTGAGTTCTGTAAGAAGTTAAACAATTAAGTCTTATTTGTGATAAATATATATTCTGTGCATGGAGTCAGCCTGGGAGGGTAGGGGGAAGCCAGCTCCTTGTCTCACAAGAACAGAGCGCCCCTCTCTGTGGCTAGTTCCCCCCTCTCTTTGCTAATTTCAAGTTCTAGGACTCCAGGTTGCCAGCAACAGACAAGTCACCACTCAGTTCATGAGGAATTACTATGTTACTAATGGTGGTAATACTAGTAATAATTCCAAGCCCTTTTTTCAGGGCAAATGTGAAACCTCTGAGCCACTGGTCAGGAATCCATCACTATCCGGCTCCACCCTGGGCCCAGCTTCCTCCTGCCCCTCCAGCAGCTGGGGCAGGGGAGGCGGGGTGATGACCCTCAGATTCCAGGCTGACACCTCCCCTCCCCCAAGGGCACAGTTCCACATCACACCCCTCTCTCTTCTTCACCTCAGCCTCTCCATCACTTCTGTCCTACTTTAGAATTTAAACTACTTGACTCTCTTTTTAAAAAAAAGTCATCCTTTGTTTTTCTCTATCTTCACATACTTGCTAAATGGCTTCAGTCGTGTCCAACTCTTTGCGACCGCATGGACTATAGCCCGCCAGGTTCCTCTGTCCATGGGATTCTCCAGGGAAGAATACTGGAGTGGGTTGCCATGCCCTCCTCCAGGGGATCTTCCTCACCCAGGGATCAAACCCACGTCTCTTTTGTCTCCTGCACTGTCAGGTGAGTTCTTTACCACTGAGCCACCTGGGAAGCCCTTTATATTCACACCAGAATTCAAGAAGTTGTCCACAGTCATCATTCCAAGTTCCCCAGGTCCCAGGCACGCCCCCCCAAGCAGGCTTCTATTCCCAGTGGCCACCTAAGGAGCTCACCCCAAGGGCACCAGGTTAGACTCTCCATCTCTCTCCTGTTGGGCCTGAAGTCTTGGAGGCTGTTGATCCTCCTTCTTTCTGAGAGTGAGCTCCTCCCAAGGGGCTCCCTCCCACCTCACCCCCAGAGCCTCCTCATCACCCCTGCAGCCCATCTTTCAATGGCAGTGATCCCAGTAGCTCAGTTCCTAACCTCCTCCCAATGTGACTGTACCCAATCACTTGGCCCCAGTTACCACCTGCAGGCTGCTGGTGACTTCTTTTTTATTTTTTATTGTAGTTGATTTACCACATTTTTATTTATTTTTGGTCACACCCTGCAGCATGTGAGATCTCAGTTCCCCAACCAGGGATCGAACCCACACCTCCTGCATTGAAAGGTGGAGTTTTTACCACTTCCAGGGAAGTCCCTGCTCATGAATTCTCAATCCTTATGTCCAGTCTCCCTTCCTCACCTGAGCCCCAGCCCTGCACACCCAGCTGTCTATAGGGCAGGGCCAGTGAGGGGTATATACCCCAAAACAAACACATATCTCCAGCCCTCCCCCGACTCAACACCTTTGCGGTGACGGGCCTCCTCAGCCACTCAGCTGCCCCAGACAGAAGACTGGGGGCCCTCCCTGACTCCTCTGGCCTCTCACCAAGACCTGTTGATTCCACCTCCTGAGCAGCTCTTAGATCCTTCTTTCCTACCACTGTCCTCGTTCAGCCGCCATATTCCTGGCCTGCACCACAGCAGTGGCCTCCAAACAGTCTCTTCAATCTGCTCTCCTACTGGAACCACGCGAACTTTGTCCTGAAGCAGAGATCATCAACAGAAAACCTCCTAGGGGTGCTGCCCACCAGATCCAAACCCCTTCCATCTCTTCTCCTCCATCCCCACTTCCACCTGCCTCTAGGTGGCAGTAGTGGTAAAGAACACATCTGTCATGCAGGAGACGTAAGAGATGAGGGTTCAATCCCTGGGTCAGGAAGATCCCCTGGAGGAGGGCATGGCAACCCAATCCAGTATTTTCGCCTGGAGAATCCCATGGACAGAGGAGCCTGGTGCGCTAAAGTCGGACACAACTGAAGCAACTTAGGACCACTGAGTTACCTGCATGTCTGTAAGGAAGGTCGGCTAACCTGCGTTACATGCCGCCCTTTGCCCAAGCTCTGTCCCCCACTTCCACACTCTCCCCACATGCCTTCACGGAGTAACTGCACCTCACCCTTTAGTCTCAGCCTGAAGGGCCACCTCTTTCAGGAAGGCTCTGTAGATTTTGCAAAAAGGGATTATATGTCCTTCTTTGGCTCTTCCAGAGCACCCAGTGCTTTCCGACAGCACTCACTACATCACCAAACGACAGAAAGTCCCTGACTTATCTGTGTCCCCCCCAGACTAGGAGCTCCACAAAGAAAAACGCTGCCCCAGCTGCTCTCGACTATTAATGCCTAGCAGCCAGGAAACTCTCAGTAAACAGCTGTTGAATTAATAAATGAATGTCTGACCCAGGAGGCCTGCAAATCCTCCACACCCTAGTCTGGAGGGGGAGGGAATGGGGGAGGTGATTGGTGGGTGAGAGGCTTACAGGTTTGGCCTTCGACCTTGGAGGAGGGTTTGCCCAGGGCTCTGGGACCTGCTGCCCACGTGCCCTCCAATCCCTGCTGATGGTGCCTAGGCCAGGCCAGGGGTCAGGACGCCACCGGAAGGGCAGGCCTCCTGGAAGCAGGAGGGCAGGAGGGGGGCAGCAGAGAGTGGCAGGGGCTGGTTTGCTCACATGCAAACCTCACAGCTCCGCCCGCACGCAGCCAGTCCCTTCTCTCTCCTCTGTCCTCACTCTCCATCCACCTAGGCACTCTGGCCTCACCTGCCCTTGTTACCACCAAACACAGCCAGCCAGCCATCCTTGGTTCACTCCGCATCCAGACCCCCATCCCCTCTCATTCCACCACCCTGACCCTTTCTCCTTCCTACCTTCTCCTTCGTCTGTCTCTCCAACAACATCTGCCCCCCTAGGTCAGATGATTACCTCCTCTGGGTGCTAGGTTGCCCGGGAGGTGGAGAGAGACACAGCTGGCCAGTCCGTCCCATTACCAGGCCCTCCCGCTGGACCCAGGACCCTGGCTGGGCTTACCCTCAGTCAGCCCCAGGTGGATGCTCCAGTAGATCTGCAAGCACTGCAGCTCCTTCTTCATGCCCCGCTTGCAGCGGCAGTCGTAGAGTGGGCTCTCCTGCAGCACCTCCAGGGCTGCCTGGCACTCCTTGTTGGCCAGCATAGTGTTGCGGTCCCGGCCGGCCAGGCACTGGCGCAGCGTGCGGTAGCGGGAGCTGCAGTTGGATTCAGCCGCGCACAGCTCATTGGCCCGGACACAGTCCACTGGGGGGCGCCAGCCGTGGAGCTCGGGGCCCTGCGGGGAGGAAGGGCTGGCCAAAGAGCGGACGGTCTCGTCTGGGTGGTGGGGAGGGAAGACAAGCATGAATGAGGGCCGCAGTCTCCAACCCCAGAGGCAGGCCTGGGGGCCCTTCTGGGAGAGTCACACTGGTTCTATGCAGCACAGTGAGGCCGACTCAAGGCTGCCCGCCCCAGCAGGTCAGAGCAAGCGCTGCTAAAGGGGCCCAAGACACCACCATCTCTCCTCAGACCCCAAAGGAGAAAAGTTGTCTTCGGCCCTGGCCCTACATGACCCTTTCCTGGTTCCTTCCACGGCCCTGGGCCCAGGAGCACAGCCCAGAAGAGCCAGAGGCCCCAGCCAGACCACAGACAGTCTAAGATGCCAGGAGTTCAGAGAAGGATCCCACGGCCTCAGCAGAGAGCTGGCGGCTGCAGGGCCTCCTAGGGCAGGCCGAGGGGAGATCTCAGTTTCAGAGTAGCCAGGCCTCCTGCCAGCAACCTCGGGTCCAAACAGAGGTCTGGCCAAGGAACCAGGTAGGCTGACTGGTTAACCCTCACAGCCTGTTAGGTTCTCAAAGACCAGATCAATTCCCGCATCCCACTCTTGGAAAACTGAGGCCCAAAGAGACGTGACAACTCAAGGTTATACACAGGCTAAAACGACCCCTCCGAGCCCCAGTCTATCCATTTTGAGTCCCCAGACTTCATAAGGAGACAGGGAGAGACAAGCCTGACCCCATGGTCTGAGGAGAGCTCAGAGGGAAGCATTCCTCTGGGGGACCCGGCCCTCCACACCATCCTGCCCTACAGTGTGGCCAGAGATAAAATCCACCATGAAGACAAGTTCCACCCCAGCCCCCCCCCAAAAAATGCTGGGGGCCAAGCAACTCCAATCCACCACTCCCACAGATACCTCTCTCTGTCTCTTTCTCTCTCTCATTTCTTTTCCTCTTTCTTTCCTCTCCTCCCCACGCTTCCTTGATACCCTCTCCCCTCTGTCTCGCCTTCTTTCCCCTCTTTCCAGAAGCCAACTAATAAGTCAGCTGCAAGCGGACCCTGGCCTGCACATGGACCCTCGCCTCCCCAGCATGGCCTCCAGTGTCCAAACCCACAGTCCTCAGAAGGGAAGGGGTCGGGGAAGGAGATATGGAGGGGAAAGGCACAGAAAGGGCCGCTTGGTCCTTCCAAAAGCAAGCTCCCCAAACAGACATCATCCCAGCCCCTGGTCCCCTCCAAGCCCCTCACTCAGATCCTGTCCCACAAAAAGGCCATGCCATGGCCCGGAGCCAAGACTGGATTTTCCAAGACCACAAGAGTGATGGGAGGGCTTCCTCCACTCCATTCTGCCCCAAAACATAATAAGATCCTAGGCAGAAGTCTCTCCCATCCCTAATCCCAAAGAATCTCCTCCATTTCAACCCAGAACTCCCACTTTTCACTCCTTTCTCCCAGGAGGCCCTGCTCAGGGAGCAGCTAGCACAGGGAGACAGCGACACCTAGAGGCAAAGTGCTGCACTGCAACCCTGTCACTACCCACAGGGCCACCGAGGGGAAAGGCAACTAGGAATGAACCCCTGGTGGGCCAGGCCTATCCCACCAAGAGAGCAGGGGGTGGGCCTGGGGTGGAGAAAACCTCAGGGTCCACAACAAAAGACTTTCTTTCTCCAGCTGACCAGACCTCTACCTCAGGACAGGAGGAGCTGACAGTTATGGCCAGGCTTGAGCAAGACCACTAAGGAAACCAGCATGGAATGTGGGCATAGACAGTGAGGCATCTGCCCAGGGTAGGATGGAGAAGCTCCCTCCTGCCCAAGCCCAGGCAGGGGCTTTATTGCCAGGCTTCAGCAAATTCCTGGATCTCTAAGCAGGACTCGGGTGCAACAGGGCCCTCCAGGATCAGCTCTGTTAACCTGGCCTCATCTGTACCTGCTCTCCCACCTAGCCAACCAGGTAGCCAGCCTGATGGAGCCTTAGGACTGGCCCAGCCCTGGGCCTTCCACTGACTCTCCTCACCCCAGCATCCCAGCAGGCATCTCCTCTCCCACCTTGGCGTTACCTGAGGCTGCACAGTGGGAGATAAAACAAGAAAGTGGCCTCCTCTTCAGGCTTAAACATCAGCACACTAGCCTAAAGAACTGGGGCAATAAGGACACTTCCTTCCTGCCCTACAGGTGGGTCTACAGCCCCAAGGGATGATCCTTAGAGTCCTGGGCTCCTGTTCCTAAAGCAAGGGCTTCCCTCTTCCTTTCAGCTCCCAAGCAAAGAGATGCTCCATAGGAGGGTCAGTGCATTTTCCAACCAAACTCCCTGACCCACCACCTACCCTTGACTCTTCTCAGTGGTGCCATGATCCCCAGAACCAAGAAGTCCAGCCAGAGAAAGAAATCATGGCAACTTGGTGCCTCTGGCCAAGAATTCTAGGTGAGTAAATGTTGGAAGGTATTCTGGTCATGTTTCCAAGTTCTAGATTAGGAGAAAACTCGGATCTCTCAAGGAAAGCACAGACATGTGGAACAGCTTTTAGAGACACAGCGGGGACTGCGAGACCACACAGACCTACAACAGCCCAGGTACATCAAATGCCCCAATGAGCACGAGAATGCCAGTGGGAGGTGGGCCCTCTGACCAACCCCGGTCCCCACCCCCATCACTTTCCCCATCTCACTTTCTCTCTGAGTTTGTCAACACTTGAGGTCAGGATGCTGCGCCAGGAAGGCACGCCCACGCCCAGACCTCACTCAGAACCTTGGGAGGAGCACACCAAAGGCCCCTGCTCCTAGGAACGTGCTTCACTCTATCCCTGACTGCAAATGCCCAACCTCGTCTCAAGCCCCAGAAAAGCCTCTCCCCAAAGTCAACTTTCCAACCAACTCCCAACTGTGGGCTGCTTGCCAGGCAAGGGCCCTGGGGCTGAAATTTTCTTAACAACCAACATATCCCTCATTCTCGGCTGGCCTAACCCAGAGCCTTTCAATGTCCTGTGGTCACTCAGTCAACACACACCCCAGCTTTGAGAAGGGGCTTCTCAAGAAAAAGGAACTGAAAGGATGTGACCCACACACACACTTTTCCTCCTTCATCCCCACCCTCACCAGGGTCAGACACCAGGGAGGCCATCTCTGAACAGGACCCCAGACACACCTACACAGGCTCAGAAGAACAGTCTCTCCTCAGGCCCCTCGGCTAGGACTCCCCACCTCTGCACCCTGGGGGGCTGGCCTGGAGATGACTGAGGGGCCATCATCCACACCTGGGAGCCCCGCTGGCCTGGGGAGTGTGTGCAGCTCAGGAGCAAGCAGTCTGGCTGCTTTTCCTGAAATACAATTTTCTTTTCTTCTTGGCCTTGCTCATTCTTGGCCCCAGAAAGCTGGGTTTTCAAACCAGCCGTGGGAGAAAAGGTCAGCTTTTATAATAGCCCCTTTGGAGTGAGAGGGTTGCTGGGAAAGGCTTGCAGGAGCACAGTGGGGCCCAGAGCAACCATCCCAGCCTCCTCCCTCAGCCCCTCCCACCTGAGAACACTATCCTGAGAAGAGCCACCTTTGGCTCCCTGAGGCAGGACAGTGAAGGCCACACCCTAGAGCCTGGCCAAAGCCGCCCAAGCCGCCCCCCCCCCCCCCCCCCCCCCCGCCCCATGAATGCAGGAGGGGAAAGAGGAGGTGGGGCTGGCAAAGGGCCCAGGGCCCAATCAACATGGACTGGACTTGAATCCCTGGTCCTAGTCAAGACATTTCTTAGGACACCTCTCAAGGCTTTCTGTGACCTGCACCTACTCCCCTCCTAGGCCTTCCATCTCCCCTCCTCCAGGAGGGAAAGGGTGCTCTTGTGACCCATCTGGGCAGGCTGGCTCACCCCTGCTACACAGCAGGTCAAGGTGGTAGGACCAGCATCCACAATGTGTGGTCCTTACACACACGCGTGCGCACACACACACACACAGGCCAAGGTGGTAGGACCAGCATCCACAATGTGTGGTCCTTACACACACGCGCGCGCGCGCGCGCACACACACACACACACACACACACACACACACACACACACACACGCAGGCCAAGGTGGTAGGACCAGCATCCACAATGTGTGGTCCTTACACACACACACACACACACACACACCATTAGCCTATCCTCTCTCTGGAGCACTTACTGGGGCAGCAGCCTTGCCTGCGACTCCTGGTCGGCACATAGCCTTTCCAACACCCACTTTTACTCACCTCCACCCCCAAGAATGCTTCCTCTACACCCGCTTCCCAAGCAGCTGAGATTTCCTGCAGCATAAAAAGGGGGCCAGGGATTGGGAATTCCGGGTGGGAAAAAGACAGTCGGGGCTCAGGGGCACCAGGTAGCCCTCCCTCCCTGCCCTTGGGGGAGAGGGCTTACAGAATGAGCAGTAGTCTTTGTTCAGGCCTGGTTTTCCCCTCAGCCCCCCTCCTTCTTCACCCAAGGAAGCAAACTTTGGCCTCCCTCCCATCTCTTCCCACCAGCTACCGGGCCCCCGCCCCAAAGGTGGCAAAGACTAGGCGGTGAACTGCGGCTCAAACCCTCCACTCCCGCCCACCCAGGTGGCTCGGGTCTGCGCGGGAGGGAGGGTACAGGGTGGGGAGAAACTTGAAAAGTGTTCCAGGGAGTGGAGCCGCAGGGAAGGGATTCGGAGAGTGGGATGCGGGGTGTCTTTTTCTGGGGTTGATTGGCAGGTGGGGGGTGGCTGCCAGGACTGCCCCCACAGATGTCCATCCCGGAGCTCCTGGAGAAGCCCGTGCCCTCCACCACGATCGGCTCGAGGAGCCGCCGGGAAAGGTAGGATGGCAGGATTTTCCTCTCCCCGACACTGAGCCTCTCCCCTCCCTTCTCTCTTCCAGATCAAGAGTTGGATATTTTTTTTTTTCTTAAGTTGCCGCAGTTTGAACCCTTTATGTTGAGAGAAATGAGCGCTATCACTGCATGTGAGTGAGCGACTATGTCTGCCTTCGTGCGCGCGGGGATGGTCTGGGTGTTCTAAGTCTCCTTCCCAACCCTGCGCGTACGCAGCCAGCCGCGGCTCGCGTCCCTCCACCCGCATCCTCGCCGCCGGCCCCGCTCGGTTCCGCTGCGCCCGGGCCCGGCTCGCCCCGCCGCGCGCTCTTCCCACCGGTCGGTCCCCCGCCAGCGCCCCGCTCGCCCCCCAAGGTTCCAGGCTGCTCGCCGGCGCCTGAAACGCGCGCGGCCGCGCAGCCCCCCAGGCTCCCGCGGACACGCTGTCCTCGCCTCCCGCAGGTACTCACCTAAAAAGAAGAAGAGGCAGAAGGCGTTTGCCAAGATCATGTTAAATAAATCCCACAGTTTTCTCTGTCTTTCTCCCTTGGAAAAAAAATAATAATAATAACAACAACAATAATAATAGCCAAGCAGTGATAATCAGCCCCAAATCCAATGCGGAGATGCCAGCTAGTCCGCCGGATGAAGATCCTGAGTCCTGCGATTCTCGCCTCTGGCTGGAGGGGGTGGGGGAATGGAGGGCGGTGGGCCGCGTCTCGACGCCCCCCTTGCCCACTAAAATCAAATACACACGTATCTGTGTGTGTGTGTGTGTGTGTGCGCGCGCGCTCTCCAAGCCGACAGCCGGTCCTCAGGTCTGCCCTTCCCTCGGCTCGTCCGGGAAGGCGCGAGTCTCCGCGGGTCCGATTCCCCTGCGCTTCCCGGGAGGAGACTGAGGAGGTGGGGGGAGAGGTGATCTGAGAGTGAAGGGCTGGAAGGAAGTGGCGAGGGTGGGGGTCAGAATAAAACGCAAATAAGAAAGAAATCCACCGACGGGTGTCAGCGCCTAGGAACGATCCAGTGGGAGCTTCGAGGACGAGAGACCCGAGTCGCTTCTTTCGCAGAAGACGGAGGAAAGATTCAAAAAAAATCTTCTCCCGCTAACCCCTGCTCGTGTCACTTTTTTCTAATGGAATTCCAGTGACCGTGTGTCTCTGCGTGCGTGTCTTTCTCTCTCCTCTCCCTCCCTCTCCTCTCCCCGGCTCTCGCTCTTCGCTCCCGCTCTCTCCGGCTCTCTCTCGCTCTCCTCACCCTCCCCCTTTCCGCCCGCCCCCTTCCCCCTTCGCGGCTCCCTCGCCGCGGCTCTCGCGCCCGCGCCCCTCTCCTCCGCCCGGGGCTCGGCGCTCGGGCTCCCAAGCGCTGGCGGCGCGGGGCGCGGGGCGCGCGGCGGAGCAGCGACACTCTGCAGCGGCGGCGGCGACAAGGCGGTGGTGGTGGCGCCGGGGAACGCTGGCCGAAGGGAGAGCTCCGCCGCCGGCTCTCTCTTCTCAGCCGCCCGCCCTTCCCCGGATTGACCTGAAGCCTTGGCCGGAAACTGACCAGCTACCCCGGCCAGGGCTCGGGCTCCAACCCAAACCCACCAAAGCCTCCGCACCTTTCTCTTCCCGCGGCTCCTGCCGCTACGCGGCAACCTCCACGTCCCCTCCTCTCCCCGCCCGGAGCGGGCTGCGCCCTCCAACCCCCACCGCCCCCGCCCCCGCGCCAGGGCAGCCCGCCCCGGGAGGCCCTGGGGAGGTTCAGCGGAGGCCCGAGGGCTTGGAGTCCGTGGCTCTCGAGCCAACCCGGGGGCGTAGGGGGAAGGGCGCTAGGGAAAAAAAAAAAAAAAAAAAAAAAAAAACCTTTGGAGTCCGGGTCTAGGAAGGGGGCTGCACCATCCGCTGGGCGTCCTTCGACCCAGAAGCCGAGGCAGAGCGTCTCCCCGAAGACGCAAGGGAGATGAAGGACCCTCTCCGTCGCCAACCGCCAGCGTTCCCGCACAGCCTCCTGCCCGGGTCGAGCCCCGCGCCCGCATACACGTGTGGTCTTCATGCGGGGCTCGAGAACTTTCCCCGCACACCCCCGGCGCCCTCGCGTCCCACAGGCCCCAGCGTCGTAGCCCTTCGAGACTCCCCTTCTCCACTTGTCTCCCTCTCCCGGTGCGGAAAGAGAGCTGCCGAGCCAGGGCGTCCTGACCGCCCCATCCGATGCCGGCGAACCTCCCACGAACTGCGCGGGAGGGATCGGGGATGCGGGCTCGCACCCCATTCTGGTGGGAGCGCCCCGGGACCGACGCAGGTCTTTGCGCCAAGCTCGGCGGCAAGCTGGGCTCCGGGGAGTTCTCCCGAGGCAGCCGGCAGCTCCCTGCTTCCCAGGCTCCAGGTGGGGCCCCCTCCCCCTTCCGGCAAGGGGACGATTGATCCATCTGTCCACGGGCCGGGCTCACTGGCGTGTTTTAGTCACGGGATTTGCAGTAAACGCTCAGAAGCACCAAAACGGAGGGGCGTCTGGCTGGGAAAGGGCTGAAGG
Source organism: Okapia johnstoni (assembly GCA_024291935.2). Lineage (NCBI taxonomy): Eukaryota > Metazoa > Chordata > Mammalia > Artiodactyla > Giraffidae > Okapia > Okapia johnstoni. The sequence continues at coordinate 39,508,400 of CM044314.1, read as the reverse complement.
AGAAGTAAGGTTGCTGACACGTTCTGGCAAGTGGGGGAGAGGCGATGGGCTTCGGACACGCGCGGGCAGACCCACGCACACCCGATACCCCAGTTTCACGCGCCCATCTGACACGTTCTCGGCTGCGTTAAAGCTGCCCTGCACCCCTCGGCGCCCTCGCACACATTCCTGCACGTAGCTCCGCGCGCACCCCGTGTGCCAGGGTGTGGTACACGCAGTACCTCGTAAACTTTACGCGCTACCCAAAACCGGATCTGGGCTGGACCGAAGATGTAGGTGTTAGTGCATTTTAAGATGCGTTTTTAAATGAACAAGACTCTGGAGAGGCGTGAATGCTAGAAATGGACCTGGGCTCGAAGGGAGGGGTCACTTACAAAACCGGCGGGCTTTGCAAGTAGAAAAGCTAGAGGGAGCAACTTCCATCTTGGGGATTTAGGCGGGAACGCGGCTTCACAGCCTTGGAATCGCCGAGCTGAGGGTCTTCTCCGAACGCCTCACATTTGCCCCATCCTGGGACATCAACCCTCAGTCCACCCTGCCCCAGGGCCATTGAGTGGTGCCCGCTTGGGGCCGTGGCCCTAGCGGGTGAGCGAACCTGGGTCAGGCAGGCTTGGGGATTGGAGCTGGATATAGTACCCGGGGGCTGACCTTCTTGCCATTCTTTCGGGCCTCTCCAGTTCTAAGAGAAGACTTCACACCTTCATTCCTAGAACTGGGGGTTGTAAGGAACCGGCTTCATAAAAGTTGAGGTTAAAGGATGAAAACCTGATGAGAATTCTACTCTTGAATCAGAAGCTGGGTGTGTGCTTAGTCACTCAGTCGTGTCTGACTCTTTGTGACCCCATGAGTCACAAAGTCACAGCCCTTCAGGCTCTGCTGTCCCTGGGGATTCTCCAGGCAAGAATACTGGAGTGGGTTGCTATGCCCTACTCCAGGGATCTTCCCAACCCAGGGATCGAACCCAGGTCTCCCGCATTGCAGGTGGATTCTTTACCCTCTGAGCCATGGGGGGAAGCCCTCAGTGGCTGGAGTCTGGTGTAGATAAATTTCCCCCCTCCCCTCTCCTACTTCCTGGGTCTTCTGGTTGCCCAAATGCCCTTTGCCACTCCCACATTTCCGCACCCCCACCTGAGGTTTTCCCTATCCCAAGGGCCTTACTCTAGACTCTGAAATTACTGTTCAGCACATTGCTTTTCCTTCTCCATCTCAAAAACAATTTCTTTAACTTTCTTTGAACCTTGGCTGGGCATTAGAAGGAAAATTCTCTGAAGCATATTTAGGAGCTTTAATGAGAAAGCAGTGATGAACACCCAGGGTGTGCCCACTGATTCGCATGGTGGTGGGAGGGGTATCTGGTAGCAGGAGGTGACGGCTGAGGTCCTTCAGGGACTCCGGGTCACCCAGCCATCGAAAGGACAATGGAAAATGCCACCAGGCCAGCATTCACCTTGTGGCCATGAGGCTCTCTTTTCCTGCCTGTCTATATAAGTGTCGCTCACTACACCTCACTCTCTGCAGACCCACCCTCAACCTGAGCTGCCCTTAGATATGGCAGCGTCCAAGTGTCACATGATGATAACCCACACATCTCCCATGTGTAAGCACCCCTACCCCATGCCAAGATCTGCAGAGGAAACACAGATGGACATGTGCCAGCCATAGGCAATTTAATCTCTCTGAGCCTCAGTTATTTCATCTATAAATGGGGATTGAAAAAAAAAACAACAAACTTGAGTCTTCCCTGGTGGTCCAGTGGCTAGGACTCCATGCTCCCAATGCAGGGGGCCCTGGTTCAATCCACATGCTAAGACTGGGACTTGGCACAGCCAAATAGATAAACTTTTTTTTAATTCAAACTGTAGAGGCAAGATGAGAAATTGTACACAGAGCAGCGAGTCAAATGCCTGGCTCTAAGAAAGTTGTTCATAAAACGTCACCCCTTTCCTCTGGGATCCAGAAGGATTAGGAAGCTATGTATAAGGCATACAAACCTAAGTGGCAAATGAGAAGCAGAGATAAAAAGCAATGGGGATTCAAGGGAAATAGAGACAAGAAGGTCAGTCTTCCCCAGTGACTCAGTGGTAAACAATCCACCTGCCAATGCAGGAGACGCAGGTTCAATCCCTGGGTCAGGAAGATCCCCTGGAGAGGGAAATGGCAACCCACTCCAGTATTCTTGCCTGGGAAATCCTGTGGACAGAGGACCCAGGCAGGCTACAGACCATGGGGTCACAAAAGAGTCAGACACAACTCAGCAACTAAACAACAACAATTGAAGAGGGTCAAGAATAGGAGGCCTTGTAAGAGGGAGTCTTGGAGAAAGGAGAGACTCTCAGGAAGTATGAACAGATGCTCTTAAGGTTCACCAATACACATTCACACACCCTCCAAGACTATACCTTTCATCAGCCTTTAAGGGTCAAGCTCAGTGGCTCTTGAGCTCGTGGGTAGATGAGTCTCCTGCCCACCCAAGACGGCTCCTCCACCATCACAGATACGGGAGCTACAATGTGCAGGGAGAGGGAGAAAGGACACTTGGCTGTTCATTTCTTTCTGTTTCCTCATCTCTCTAGGCCTACTTATCTGGTGGCGTGGATTCTCTGGAGGGTAAGAGCAATAAGCATGTAGAAGGACCAGTGGAAGCGAGGAGGGTTTCCGGCCCACCCTAGGACACATGCATGCGTGCACGCACTCTCACTAACCACACAGTTCAACTGACCAGAGCTGAGCTACTGCCGGCAGAATCTCATCCCTTCTTTTCTTTCTGTGGAGCAAAAAATGCTGAGGATCACATGCCCCAGAGAGAAAATCCAACCAGGAATAAAAAGAAGAAGAATGTGCCAGGTAAGATGCGTCAGAAATCAGGGAGTTGGCAAGCGGAGGTGCCCTCAGCCATGGGACAGCAGCTGACCCAGGACTTCCCACAATCCATCAAGCAGCACAAGTTTACTGGATTCGCTCCAACAGTGCCAAGGGCTGTGGGAATACGGCTCTGAGCAGGGCTGCCCCCGCCATGGAAGCCGTGCACAATAGAGTTAGGTTGGGTATCCATGAACAGACTGAGCAACCCAAAGACACACTGGGACCAAATGAGAGAAAGGAAGGGTTAGTACCTAGAGTTTCAGGAGGACTTGCAGGGAAACATAGGATTGGAGCTGGGCCTGGAAGGATGGTAGAATTTGGCAGAACACAGAGGGATGCGGTGTTCTGGGGAGGGGACAACATAGGTCAAGTGCAGTGGTAAGAACAGTTCAAGGGGACTTCCATGGTTGTTCAGTAGTTAAGAGTCTGCCTTCCCTGAGCATTTGTCTCATGCATAGAACATGCATTGGGATGACCCAGAGGGATGGGATGGGGAGGGAGGTGGGAGGAGGGTTCAGGATGGGGAACACATGTAAACCCATGGCTGATTCATGTCAATGTATGGCAAAAACTACTACAATATTGTAATTAGCCCCCAACTAAAATAAATAAATTTATTAAAAAAAAAAAAAAGAGTCTGCCTTCCAATGCACAGGATGTGGGTTCAATCCTTGGTTGGGGAACTAAGATCCCACTTTTTGAGGGGCAACAAAGCCCATGCACTGCCACTAGATCAGCCCTTGCACTACAAGAGAAGCGCACCAGCTGCAACAAAGAGCACTTGTGCTCCTACTAAGACCCAACAGCCAAACAAGAAAGACAGAATTGAGGAACCACCCAAGAGTTGGGAGGAGCCAAGGGCACAGGTGGGGAGGGGCCTGTCAGAGAAGATCTGGAGGGTCCGATGGGAGGCACAGTAGAGGACAGGTACTGAAGGCTTCCCTCTTGCTCCCTTAGGAGCCACTGATGATTTTTGAGCAGGCCAGTGGCATAAGAACGGTGTTTTAGAAGATTGATCTGACAACTCTGTGAAGGATGGAGACAAGAGACCAGTTAGGAAGCAATTTTAACAGTTTCGGCCTGAAATAATGGGGGTCCAAAATAGGAAGTGGTGGTGAGCCTGGATGGAAGGAAGGGATTGTCAGGGGCTCTAAAAAGATGACTCAGCAAGATGTGGTAGATCCAACAGAGGGGACAAGGAAGAAGGAAATTATCTTCTAGTTGGACAGTGACCAGCCAGAGGACAGGCCTGGGGAAAGTGACTAGCCTTGACTTCTCAGACTTTGTCACTGGTTATAATAATTAAGGGAGCCAACTTTATGGCAAGATATATGTTGATATCCCTTTAATTTTGATAAAACATATGGAGTAGTTACTCTTAATAGCCCCAATTTACAAATGAGACAACTAAAGTAAAAAAAAAAAAGATAATATAACTTGCTTAAGGTCATATTCTAAGTGACAGAACCAGGATTTGAACTTGGGAAGTTGGGATCCAGGGCCCCACCCTGGTAACCTCTGTGCCCCGAATAAATAAGCGAAGGGGCAGCTCTCCAGGCTATGAATTTTTATGTCACATTTCAGAACATCTTAAATATTCCCTTTTTCCCTGCTCTGTCCAGCAATGGAGTGAAGAAATTGTGAGAACTGCAATTTCTTTTTTGTCTTTCTTGTGGTCTCTTCTGGTCTCATCCTTGGAGTTCAAGTCTGAAGCCTAGAAAGGATGCTGTCTTACCATGGTACATGCTACAGTGTCCAGCTCAGTGTCCTGGGCCTAGGTCATGGACATCCATGAGCTTTCTCAGCCCCATTCCAGACCCATCCACCTCCTAATGGCAGGCTGACCCATTCACCAACCTTCCCTCCCCACAGGGCCACTCCAGGTCCCTGATGCCCAGCCTGGCCAGAGTGAAATTGTCTGGGGATAGAGACCAGCAGGGATTTAACTAAAGGTTCCAATTCCTGAAGAGTGAACGGAGCTGCTGGGGCAGGGTAGGTGGGACCTGGCTAGAAGGAAAGAAATACATAGTGGACTCAGGGGCACTGATTCTCTAATTGATTTCAGTCAGTGTTCCCATGCTTCATCATTCTCTTTCGAGGTAAGCACCCAGCAAGAGGTGGGAATCTGGCTTTACTTTGCCTCTCCCTAGGGTCTTGGAGACCTCTCTGCTGCCCCCCTACACACACACACACACTGCCAGCCCCAGGGTAGCCCGTTAGAAAGGTAGGAAGCCGCTGCTACAGCGGGAATGCAGGAATGCAGATGAAGAGTTACTCAGGCAGGAAGCTGGCAATACCGCCTTCTGTGGATATAGCGTGCCTCACCATTTTACAACTTCTTTCTCCCTGATCCTTACACCATCCCCCCCTCCCTTTGGGAAGAGGACATGGCTGACTCAGCTCCCCTTCCAAGTGAACAAACTCAGGCTTGAAGATGGCCCATGACGTGGCCCAGGTTCCAATACAGTCAACAAGTGGAGGAGCCAGAATGGGAAGGAAAATGGGGCTGTCCACACCCTGGTCTAGTGAGCTTTCACCTTCAAACATAGAAACCCAGCAGCCAGCGAGCCAGGGCTCTGCTGCTTTCTCCCACATTAGGAGATGGATTAAAGGGAGGAGGCACTCAGTAATTTTCGGCACTTCATTTCATCCATGACAGATCTGAGAATGTTTGTTTCTCTAAACCCCTCTTTCCCCCAAAGTCACACGGATTCTGAAAAATCCGAAACCAGCACTTCCCCTGCCACCTTCGCAACTCCCCAGTGGCAGCAAGAGCTGAGCTGTTAAATGTCCCTTCTGATATGCTACTGTCAGCTTAAAATATCCCAGTGACTGTGGAAGCCTCCCCACTGCCTGGGCTACGCTGCACCCAGCCTGTGCTGGCACCGTCCCGGCCACGCCCCAGCATTGTCCAGGTGCCAACACTGCACTTGGCAGACCCCCACTGCCTGGAACAACCCCACAGCCTCCCCTGAGCACACCCACCACCCCCAGCTCGCAGGCGCTGGCTGGCAATCTGCCAAGTTACCCAAGGTCAGAGGCAGAATGCAGGGAGAGGGGCAATGATAGCTTCTACCAAGCTGTGGGGAGCTGGCTCCTGCTGCCTGGCACCCCCCAGGAGAGCTCTCAGCCCCAGAGGCCCCCCACAGGGACCATGTCTTTATTTAGCTAAGCCTGGCAAGGTGGGCAGAGCCTCAGGGCTGGGTCTGAGATGGACTGTCACTTGGAGGGCCCAGCTCGGTCTCAAGGGACTGAAAGGCGGCTAGCAGGAGCTAGGGACAGAAAGTGGGGACCAGGATGTCCCTCTCTGAGCAGACAAGCTGTCTTTGGGCCCAGCCTACAGTTTACCAGATGAGCACATTTGCCTGGGTGCCCACCTCCCTCACCCTAACCTCTCGTCCTGGGAACTTCTTTTCCCATTATCCAGAAGGTTCTCTCCTTACCCCCACTGTCCTCATATATATTAGTGCTTTCTTGCTATCTTCTCCTTCCTACTGCTCCCAGGGGGAGGGTTACTGTTTACCCAGAAAGAATGAATTCCAATCATTAGGCTCTTAGGGTTGGAAGGAAACTTCCATGACAATAATAAACAAGTGCCAACAAGTGCATTGGCTCAGCAACTCACAGAGCTTTTCCCTATGAATTCATCTCAGGCCTCCTGCACAGCCTCTGAAGTGGGCATTTTTCAGATGACAAAAACTAAAGTTAGGGCACCCAGGGACTTGAATCCAGTCCTGACGGATTTCAAAATCCTGTATTTGGGAAGTGTCCCTCCTTGAGGGACAGGGAAGCCTGGCGTGCCGCAGTCCATGGGGTTCCAAAGAGTTAGACATAACTTAGTGACTGAACAACAACAACTTGCTTAAAACACTTCAGTAAAATAAAATCCTTTTTAATAATAAAAACTAAGACAATGTCACAGAAACACTTGCCAGGACAGGGAACTCTCAGGGCCCCTGTTGCCTGATTCCAGACAGCTTGGATAGTTAAGTTGTTCCTTCGCCTCCCCATGACTTCACATCCACAAGGAAAGGAAGCATGAGGGAGTTTCCCAGAAGTGCCTCAGGCTACACACACTCCTGGACAGCCAGATGTCTATCATCCTCCCTGGCAGCTGGCCTCCTGGATGCTGGCTGGCCTCCTGGATGCTGTCTGCCCTCGGCAGAGGAGAGCAAGGCCACTCCCATCAAAGCCATCAAGTGCAGTCCCCACCTCCTACTTCACAGTGAAGCCATCACACCAGCAAAGCCGGCTCCATCCAAAATGGGCCATTTCCAGAGGTCCGGTTACCCACTGCCTCCCTGTTCCAAGATGGGTGAGTCCCTGCCCCTTGGAGGGTGTGGAACTGGCTACACTAGAGGATCTGCACCACTAATAGTGGTGAGAGCTCCGGGATTCTGTAATTTCCCCAGCCCTGACTTAATTCCATTTCTTCCTGTTCTTGCCACCTGGCTCCTGGAGCAACATCCCAACTGGCATGTGTTGCATTTTGGAATGAGGGTCTGACTAGGGCTCAAGTTCCAGTTTTGACCTGGGTTTGCTGGCAGCCTCTGAAGAAGTTCAGTACGGCAGCACCATGAGTTGGCACTCAGGAAGAGTTGAAACAAAGAACAAAAGGAAGAGGAAGGAAGGCTGAACTATAGGCTATTGGAACCTCTGTCCCCGCTTCCATTTCCATACCAACTCCCCAATCTTCCACCAGGGCACCCCACAGAGTGAGAAAAGTATCCTTGGCTTCCAGCCAACAGCTTTGTCCCCAGCTACATGAGTGACCTTAGGTCCTCTAGAATGATGCTCCCCCACCCCACCAGCCTCACAAGGGAGAAAGAAGATCAAATCAGATGCTGAACAAGGCAGTGCTTGGAAATGTATGAGGTGCTTTGCAGATGCAGGCACCAGTCTTTCTGTTTGGGGGCAGCCCACCCATCCCTTGGAGGGATATCTGGGGGCCCCCTCCCTTCTCGCCCCCCCCCCACTTCAGGGAGGAGCAGCCCACACCTCAGGCACCACTGGGGCAGCTCTTGCTGCTCTAGTGACTTGAAGACAAGATAAAGAGGAACATCCCCATTTTGATGATGGGAATACTGAGGCTTCCAGAGCTCAGCGCTTACCACATTCTGTCAAAAATGCCCATTTTCGTTGGACAGGTACATTTAAAATAATACATTTTATTTTTTAATTTTTTAAATTATTAAAGTATGATAACACATTTACTAGCAAATTAGAAAATACAGAACAAAGTTACATATACTTCCACTATATATTAAAGTTATAAAGCAGTACCTCTTTAAATGGCATGTTTAAAGTGGAAAACCAACAGGGACCTATTGCATAGCACAGGGAGCTCTGGCCAGTGTTATATAGCCACCTGGATGGGAGAGGAATTTGGGGAAGAATGGATACATATATATGTATGGCTGAGTCTCTTCACTGTCCACCTGAAAATGTCAAAAGCTTGTTAATTGGCTACACCCCAATACAATGTAAAAAGGTTTTTTTAATGCCCATTTTCATTGTGTATACTCCTCATCGACTCAAAGCTTTCTGAAGACAGGACCTATGTCTTCTTCACCACAGATCATCAGAGGCTGGAACAGTAAGTGCTTGTTGGATGAATGAATGAATGAGCCAGTGATTCCTTTTACCTGACATAACCTTAGCACAAAGACTCGGGCCAGGATCACTGACCAGTTCCAAATACTTATCTCCTGTCACTGGACTGACTGGGGTAAATAACATATATGAATGCTCCTCTTTCCTCCTATTCTGTTCTTCTTAGGAAAAATTGATGAATCTGACTGGAGGATTTTTTTTTTTTTGCCATTTAAGTTCTTTTCATCAAACTAGATTGACTTATGCATGCTAAGTCGCTTCAGTAGTGTCTGACTCTTCATGACCCTATGGACTATAGCCTGCCAGCCTCCTCTGTCCATGGGATTCTCCATGCAAGAATACAGGAGTGGATTCCAATGCCCTCTTCCTGGGGATCTTCCCAGCCCAGGGATCAAACCTGCATCTCTTACACTCTTTGCTTTAAAGTCTAAATCTGCAAAGACTTAGTACATTGATGGAAGTTGGGCAGGTTAGAATTTCCAGTCTACACAGCAAACTGTCTAGTCTTCTTTGATAGTGTGTGGACTCCCCCCTCAACTCCCACTCCTGGCCCAGTTACCCTAGTAATTGTTCAGTCTTAAGACTAAACCTTGTTTCTCCCTCAGCCCCATTCCCCTGAAGTGGGTGATAGAAGCACAGCCCACAGAGAACAGACCACAGTGCTGGGAACACAGGGCTTCCTGATAAAAAAGGGGTTTTTTTCCCCTCTTTGGCCAAGCCACCACACAGCATATGGGATCTTAGTTCCCCAACCAGGGATCAAACCCACAGCCCTTGCACTGGAAGCTCAGAGTCTTAACCACTGGACTTCCAGGAAAGTTTCTGAGCAGAAACTCCTGCCCTCCCAAAGATGGTCAGCACCCCTGGTCAGCTCTGACCCCCTGATGTCCCCATTGCAAGATGACCCCTAATGAGGGACCCCCATTGTCTAGGTTTGCCTTCCACCAAACACAACTGGTTTCCCATTTCCTCTCAGCCAGCTGCCACGTTGCAAGGCAATCTAATAACCCATCCTAAGCCAAGAGAAAACCTATGTATTTGAAGAGTTGCCACTGTGTCATTGCAGTTTCCAGCACTAGCAAAACTGATAATGATCTGTTTTTCGGTAATCAATCCCAATCAATCAGTCATTGAATTCTTCAATGCCTTCTTGGTTCTCCTCCCTGATGTATATGCATTTTAAAGAAATAAGAACAGAGAGATAGGCCTTAATGCGAGGTAATGGCTCTCTAATAGTAGAAATAAGGCACCAGAAGAAAGGAGATTCAAATGAGAATCCGAGAAGGCAAATCTGCCTCTGCAGCGTCTCAGCCACTCCCCTGTCCTCACCGGAGCACATGCTGTTAATTGATCGAAGCTAAGACTTTTCAACGCAGCACTCCAGGCAGCCACAACCAGTCATTTGAGTTGACTCATGAGTTCCTTTAATCCCCTTGTAAGTGCAGCTCTGTGAATTCTGAATACCCTCTGCTCTAAGATCCAGGGTTCTGGGAGGTACCTGGGAAGCTGCTCTTCAAATCACACTCTAGGCTGCCCCCTGTATACACCCAGACATGCCAGCAGTGTCCCAGGGGGGTGTCCAAAAGGCTTTTCCAAAGATAGAAACCATCCCACTCCTCTAAGGAGGACAGGGAACGGGTGTGTTGGAGCAGACCTATCATGCCAAGAAAAACAATCAGCTCCAGTTGGAACCTGATGACTGATTCAAACCAATCCCCATACAGAAGCGCTTCCAACTCCCATCAGTCCTGCAGGAGGGGCATTTCTCCTCGAGGTGCTGCTCACAGCCTCTGTGGGATCCATTGCGCTCCTTGCTCCTGCGGTCCGACTCAGGTCACCTGAGGGTGAGAAAGGGCCTCCCTTCCAGCCTCTCCCACAGGAGGAGCCAGGAGTCGGGGAGGCCATGAAGCACAGCTGATGTTGTGTCTGTTGATGAGCAATTGAGGGCGATAAAATGGGCTGCACAAACGCCATACCAAGCTGGCCACGCCAGCCACAGGGCAGGAGACAGACCATGAGGGCCCTGCGGGGATGCAGGCAGGCAGTGGGCCCACGTTCCCCACACCAGACCCCTGCTTTCAGGGTTACAGTGAGAGTTTCCTTTGCTGCCTCCCTGCACCCTCTCCCACCTTCCCATTTGTTCAAGAAGACACGGAATTGAGGCCTGCTAAGCTCCAGGGTCTTCCCTGGTGGCTCAGCGGGTAAAGAAACTGCCAGCAATGCAAGAGACACAAGAGACATGGGTTCGATTCCTGGGTTGGGAAGATCCCCTGAAGGAGAGCATGGCAACCCACTCTAGTATGCTTGCCCAGAGAATGAATCCCATGGACTAAGGAGCCTGGGCAGGCTACAGTCCAAAGGGTTGCACAGAGTCAGACACAACTGAGCAACTAAGCATGCAAGCAAGCAAGCTCCTGGTACCATCCTGCTGTTGAGGGCGCTTCAGACAAGGCCTTTCCCCCAGGGAACCCTTCCCAGTCCTCCTGGACACACTCCTTGGTCCACCCTTCTCCAGTTAGGACACCACCACGTGGGCCTCCTGACTGGCCTTTGGAAACAGGAAATGTAGAAGTAGCAGAATGCCTTACAAGGCACCATGGTCCACACCATCTCATCTGACCCTCAAAAAAAAAAAAAAAAAAACCAGCCTGTGCAAACAGACAGGTAAGACTCTGCACTCAGAAGTAGGCTGCCTGGCTCCACCTCTTACCAGCTGCGTGTCCTTAGGAAAGTCCTTTAACTGTGCCTCCCAATGAGGACAGTAGTCTTTCCTGCTTCCCTCACACAACCAGTGGTTCATCAGCCATCATGAAAGCACCTACTGTAATAGATACAGACACCAAATCGACAAGGCACTGCCTCTGTCTTAGATAAGATGGTATCTAAAAGCGTCCATCCTGGTTGGGGGAAGCAGATGGACAAACAGATAAGTACAACAGAGTTTGGAAACTACAGTGTAGAATCAGGGTATAGTGGGGAGAGGGGTTGATTGAAAACCGGATATGTATAGAATTGGGGATTTTAGAGCAGACATTGCTTAAAGAAATAATACTAAGGTCTTACCAGGGACCATTCACATATATGTAATTGTGCCAAGGATCAAAAAAGGTAATAGATGTGAGCTTGCTCTGTAAAAAACTGTAAAAAGCTGTCCAATGCAAGGTGTTAGTTATGCTATTAACGTAAAATGTCAGACCTCAGCCACCCAAGATGGATTGTATTGGTTACACAAGGTTGTGTGTGTGTGTGTGTTAAGTCACTTCAGTTGTGTCTGACTCTTTGCAACCGCGTGGACTGTAGCCCACCAGGCTTCTCTGTCCGTGGGATTCTCTGGGCAACCAATACAGAGTGGGTTGCCATGTCCTCCTCGAGGGGATCTTCCTGACCCAGGGATGGAACCCAAGTCACACAAGGCTATGCTAAAGCAAAAAAAAAAAAAAATCTGCAGCGTCTCCAACGTTTACGCCACCAAAGTTTATTTCTGCCTCACACAACATGCTCTGTTGGCAGGGGCTCTGCTCCACATAGTCACTCAAGGATCCAGGCTGGCTGATGGGCTGTCATCTTCCATTTCCTGGAATACAAAGCATCCTCAGTCACTATAGCTGGAGTACAGAGAGCCAGCCAGAGTGATAGGTGTCACTTTCACCTACAACCCATAGGCCGGAACCAATTATGGGGCCCTATCTAACAGCACGGGGACTTATTGATGTGGGGAAGTAACGGGATGTCTGGTGGGTATCAATGTCTTTATCACATGAGCCACAGAAAACCTCTGCATCCTGCAAAACTTGGGTGTTTGGCTAATCAGAGAGTCCTTTAAGGAACTCTGTGTCTGATTCCCTGGGGACCAAGCAGTCTCAGGAGGATGGAATTGAACCTGAATTCTTCCTAATTCCAGAGTGACTAGCCATGGCAGAGAACTAAGGGACAGCCACAAGATTTGAGTTATGTCTGTGACTCAAATAAACCCAGAGTTAAAAATAATCATAGCTAACTTGTAATGAGCACTTACTAGGTGCTAAGTCCATAATATCTGTGTTGTTTCATTTAAGCCTCACAATAACCCAGGGAGGTAAATAGTCCCCACTGATATATGAAAATAATAGAGAAGTCTAAGTTCTTCACACTCTTCAATGAGTAAAATGGCAGAGTAGGAAGTTGAATGCAGAACTAGCCCATCTCCAAAAAACATTCACTTTACCACCAAGCTATTCCACTGCAGTCCCAAGATCCAGGTTTTCTCTGGGTATATGATCTTGGTTGGAGAAGGAAATGGCAACCCACTCCACTATTCTTGCCTGGAGAATCCCAGGGACAGAGGAGCTTGGTGGGCTGCTGTCTATGGGGTCACACAGAGTCGGACACAACTGAAGTGACTTAGCAGCAGCAGCATGATCTTGGGTAAGTCAGTTCACCTCTCTGAACCTCAGCTTTCTCATCTGTAAAATGAGATTAATAGCAATACCTGTCTCATAGAGGGACTTCCCAGGTGGTACCAATGGTAAAGAACCTGCCTGCCAATGCAGGAGACACAGGAGACATGGGTAATTTGATCCTTAGGTCAAGAAGACCCTCTGGAGGAGGGAAGGGCAAACCACTCCAGTATTCTTGCCTGGAGAATCCCATGGACAGAGGAGCCTGGCAGGCTACAGTCCAAATGGTCGCAAAGTCGGACGTGACTGAGCTACTTAGCACACACACACGCTTCTCGTAAGATTTTTGAGAGAATCCAAGGATTATCTCCAGGGCCTCCTTGGCGGTCCAGTGGTTAAGACTGTGTGTTCCAAAGAAGGGAATGGAAGTTTGATCCCTGGTCGGGGAGCTCAGATCCCACATGCCTCATGGCCAAAAACAAACAAGCAAACAAAAAACATAAAAAAGAAGCAGTATTGTAACAAATTCAATAAAGGCTTTTTAAATGGTTCATATAAAAAATCTTAAAAAAAAAAGATTATCTCTTAATTATCTTAGAGAAAAGAGTTTTTGTCAACTATACACTTCTCTGCTGGTACATGACCAAAAAAATAACTGTGGATTAGACATCCCCTAGGGACCAAGCAAGAGTCTGAAGAAAGATCACACCTGCTGGATGAGGGCAAAGCAGGACAAGTCCCTTATTCCCCCAAGGAATCTTGCTGACACACTGGAAACAGCCCCAGCCAACCAGCCAACTACAACTAAGTGGAGACTTTCCTTGCCTCTTCCACTGGCCCCAGGCTCCCTTTGGCAGCTCGGCCACAGCTTCATATTTGTTTATTTTTCCTGCGGAGGTTTTTGCAGTGTTTCTCCCAAGTGGGACAACTACATCAATAAGTTCCATTGCGTCACGAGTGTGATGAAGAACAGAGTGTCTGGCTTGTTGGCTAAGGCTTCCGGTCCAGCGCACAAGGCACTGTCTCACACACGTACTCCCCACCCCTCAACAGTCTGGCCCTTTATGCCCTCACCAGCCCTTTTCCCCTCCTCTTATTCCATTCTGGGCTTCCAAGATAGCTCAGTGGTAAAGAATCCACTTGCCAATGCAAAAGAAATGGGTTCTATCCCTGGGTCGGAAAGCTCCCCTGGGGAAGGAAATGGCAACCCACTCCGGCCTTCTTGCCTGGAAAATCCCATGGACAGAGGAGCCTGGTAGGCTACAGTCCATGGGGTCACAAGAATCAGACACGACTAACTAAACAACAACCACCGCACTTCCATTCTGCCCCGGGACCCCGCTCTAGCCTGCTTGGTCCACACTTCCATCTCCCAAAGCACCGACCACAGATCCTATTCTTCCCCATCCCAGAACTTTCAACCCTCCACCACCTCAACACAATCCTTCCACCATCTCCGCCTGTCAGATCCTTCATAGATACAAAATTGTCAATAGCAGTTATCTCTGGCTGATGAGATTACAGATTATCTTTTTCTTTCCGAGATTTGAAGCAATGAGCCCATGCTATTCTTACAGTCAGAAAAGCACAATGAAGTCATGCTTCAAGACCCTGCCCTCCTACAAGGCCCCCCTTTACCCTAACACCTAGTTACCTGTCTCCGCTGAAATCCTACAGCTCTCAGCCCTATCACACATGTATTTGTACTCTAGTTAGCTGACTGTGTGTAAATGTCTTATCATGTCCTTGCGTGCTCAGTCGTGTCCGACTCTTTGCAACCCCATGGACTATAGTCCACTAGGCTCCTCTGTCCATGGGATTTCCCAGGCAAGAAGACCGGATTGAGTTGCCATTTCCTCCTTCAGGGGGTCCTCCTGACCCAGGGATCAAGCCATGTCGCCTGCATCCCCTGCATTGGCAGGTGGGTTCTTTACAACTAGCTCCACCTGGGAATGTCTGATACCCACAACCAAATCGTAAATGCCATGAAAGCAGGGACTCTTCACACACATCTGCCCTCCACTGCATAGCCCTTTGCATATAGCAGGGTTCCATGCACATACTGAATTGCGAATGAGACTCGGCGATTACAAGAGTTTCAGGGATGGCCATGATATGCCTTACTTTGGTTTGGGGGCCGGAAGGTGCAGGGGTGGTGGTGTTGGAATCAATGCAAGTTAGAATGCAGGGGTCTTAGCGTTCATATAACCAAATGGCCTGCATTTATACAAACTCTCTGACATTGAACTTGCCCAGCAATAGGATTTTCTTACTCCCACCACATGAGCAGCCAAACTAAGGCCTGGAGAGGTAAAGCAATTTGGCCCACGAGTCCAGAACCCACATCTCCTGTCACCCAGCCCATGCCTTAACCACGAAACCACAGCTGCCACTCCAAGACCTTATTAATAGCCATTTCTCCCCCCAGTCAGCGGTTGGACATGGCTTGCCAGGTTAATAATTTGTTCATTAGGTGCCTAATGAATTACTTGCTAATTGCTAACTTGATGAACAGCCAGCAGTCCCCATCTGCCTGGAGAAATGGAAACAAATAACCACAGAAGAGCTGGCCAAGCTCCGGTCTTTGGAGAGCAGGAATTTTCAGCCTGAGAGGGTGGTGGCCATGGCTCCCAGGGAAGAAGATTGTGTTGGCCAGTTGCCTGGAATACTGAGAAGTTCCCAGGGAGTTGTACCTTCCAGGTAAGCCAACACGGACGGGCAACTCTTGTTGGACTTAAAAGCGCCCTGCAAAAGTTTGGGGCTGCCCAGATCATCTTCCAATCTTCCAAGCCCTCTCTCCACAAAACTTCCCCTAATGATTTTCTTTTTTTTTTTTTTAATATTTGTTTATTTGGTTGCACTGGGTCTTAGTTGCAGCATTTGAACTCTTAGTTGCAGCATGTGGAATCTAGTTCCCTGACCAGGTATTAAACCTGGGCCCCCTTCGTGGGGAGCACAGAGTCTTAGTCACTGGACCACCAGAGAAGTCCACTTAATGATTTTCTTATATTTTCATTTTCTCTGAACTTCTACCACTTGAAGTCGGTACTATTCAATTTAAATGTCGTCTTGTGTTTTCTCTGAGTGTTGGTCTGGTCTCCCCATCTTGAAGGCAGACACAAGATCCCTATTGGACTCCAAGCCTCCTCAGAACATAAGCCACATCTTTCTTGTTCATCCTTTCATCTCCCATATCAACAGTGCCCAAATTCATAAGTATTTATTAAAGGAATGAATAATTCATACTTTCCTGGATACATCTATATTGGCTTGCTAAGGCTGCCATAACAAAATGCCACAGACTGGGTGGCTTCAACAACAGAAATACATTCTCTCACAGTTCTGGAGGCTGGAAGTCCACGACTAAGGTGTTAGCAGGTTGGGGTTCTCCTGGGTCCTCTCTCCTTGGCTTGTACACGGCCACCTTCTCACTGTGTCCTCGCGTGGCCCTTCCTCTGTGTGTGAGCACCCCTGGTGTCTTTATGCATCCAAATTTCTTCCTATAGGACACCCTTACAGGATTTGATTAAGGCCCATTCTAACAACCTCATTTTAACTTTATTATCTCTTTGGAGACCTTAACTCCAGATACAATCACATTCTGAGAGAGTAGGGGGTCAGGATTTCAACCTAGAAACTGAAGATGGGCACAATTCTGCATATAACAATTTCCCACCCTGCAATGCATATCTCAGTTCTCCGCATGTATTAAAGCATGGGTCCCCAACTCCCCTCCTCCACCAGCTGCACAGCAAGAGGTGAGCGATGAGGGGCAGGTAAGCAACAAAGCCTTATCTGTATTTATAGCCACTCCCCATGGCTTGCATTACCACCTGAACTGTGCCCCACATCCCCGCCGTTCATGGAAAACTTGTCTTCCACGAAATCAGTCCCTGGTGCCCAAAATGTTGGGGACCACCGTATTAAAGAGTCATGCATGCCAAGTCGCTTCAGTCGTGTCTGATTCTTTGCAACCCCATGGACTGTAACCCACCAGGCTCCTCTGTCCATGGGGTTTCTCCAGGCAAGAACATTGGAGTGGGTTGCCATGCCCTCCTCCAGGGAATCTTCCCGACCCAGGGAATGAACCAAAGGCTCCAAAGTTGGAGAGGCTTTCCATTTTCTCTGGGGGAAGGGCTCGTCTTTGTGACCTGGTTCACAGTCTTGCTCAGATCCCAGAAAAACCCCAGGGTGGAATATTTAAGGCAAACTCTCTTGGTCATGTTGGTTCCCAAATCCTTATAGCCCTGATATTTTTGAAACCACTTTCAAGCAGTACTGAATAGAGATGATGATTTTTCACATTTGCATAGCAATTTTTCTTATCAGAGCACGTTCTCGTTTTATCCCTCCAGCATGGCTGTGAGGGAGGAAGTGGAGGGTTACGATGTCCACCTTACAGACAAAGAATTGAAATAAGAAGGAATTAATCAGCTTTCCCAAGTCGTGACTTTCACTCCCAGGTCCCTTCCTAGGAACCCCTGTAGGACAGACCTCGGGATTTTCCAGCTCTGTGTCTGAAGACCCAGCGAGGATCAGGCACAAAGGGGACACTCAGGGATGTTTGGCATTAATGACAATGAGCTGCCATAACAACCCTGACCCAGCGTGGAAAGAGGCTGACAAATCAGTATTGACCACCACCACCCACCCCCTACCCAAACACTCTCTAGGGCCGAGCAGGCAGCCAGCTTCAATGCCTGAGGTTCCCATGCCAGCCTGCTTTTCAGTCAAGACCCCGAAGCCCAAGGTTAAATTGAACATGATTCTGGGAGATAATATATCTGTTATCACTTTCACACTGCTCCCAGGGACAATAATGAAAATGTGTTTGTGATACAATCACAAAATCATTTCACATATTATTTATTTTATCCTTTTATGTCACAAGTATTTTTAGAAGTTCCCTCTGATATATTTTGGAGTGAAGCAGGGTATACATTTTCCCAAATGCATTATCTCATTTCATCTTCAGAACAGAGCTTAAATGTGGATGAGAAGGATATTATACCCATTTGGCAGAGAAGTAAAGCAAGACAGATAGGTCAAGTATTTGCCCAAGTTGAACAAGAAGCAGTGGGCCTGACTCACACTGCCTGTCCTTTCCTCAGCATCTCTATACTGGTGTGGGAGGAAGTCTGAGGAAGCTAACCAGGAGGGGCCCCTTCTTAGGGCAGATTTGTTGTTGTTTAGCTAAGTTGTGTCTGACTTTTTTGCAGCTTCACAGACTGTAGCCTGCCAGGCTCCTCTATCCATGAGATTTCACAGGCTAGAATACCAGAGTGGGTTACCATTTCCTTCTCCAAGGGATGTTCCCAACCCAGGGATCAAACCTGAGTCTCCAGCCCTGCAGGTGGATTCTTCACTGCTGAGTCACCTAGGAAGCCCTCTTAGGGCAGGAGGAAAAGAGAAAACCCTGCACCAGCAGACGCCAGATTCTATCTGCAGATGTATCATCTTTGGCACAGAGTTTTTGAACACTTTGTACCTGAATGATTTCAACTGAGGTGCAGACTCTCCAGCCCCACACTGGCCTCATCACATCTTACTGCATCAGTCTCCACTGTACATGGTTATGTTGCCATCCGGATGCTAATGGATTTTGAGTCTGCAGTCCTCTTTGGTCTGTGAACAGCAGCCTTGCAGTGACCTTCTTTGAAAGGAAAGAAAGTGAAAGTAAAAGTCGCGGAGTCCTGTCTGACTCTTCTCAACCTCATGGACTATACAGTCCATGGAATTCTCCAGGCCAGAATACTGGAGTGGGTAGCCATTCCCTTCTCCAGGGGATTTTCCCAACCCAGGGATTGAACCCAGGTCTCACACATTGCAGGAGGATTCTTTGCCAGATGAGCCACTTGGGCAACCCAGTGGATGTTTGGGATGGAAGAAATCCCAAATGGGATGGTACAAGACAGGGCTCAGGAAGGGGGCATAAGGTAACAGCCAGTGCAAACTACACCCCCTGTCCCCCTCGCCCAGCAACAGAATTCTGCCAAGGTCAGCAGACCCTGCACCAAGTGATGGAGTCTGGAGATTTAGGCCCCTAGAGGCTGCTCCGCCTACATTCCTGGGCATAACTGGACCACATTTTCTACCCTCTTTGATCATCCTCCAACACATGGTGTGAAATAGGCAGAATAAACCAGCCTTGGCCTCTCGTCAGCTCAGCCAACCAGGAGAAGGTGTGAGCCTCACAATCTCCATAAAAAAACCATACAAGAGGCACACAGCCGTTGACACAACAATCCCACTGCTGGCTCCCTGCCGACTTTCTTCTCTGATGAACACCGGTGGTCCAAACCCAAACAGGTTCCCTGCTGCCAAGTATAAGCCTGGACTCCTGGGTAAATGACCTGAAACATACAGTCCTTTTCCACCCCTCCTCACCAGGCATGTCTGTCTCTAGCCTGGGTGTGCTCAGCCTCCCTGCCTCTCTCCTCCTCCCCTCATCGGTCTGGAGCTTTAGAGTTGCTCTTTTGTCTCATACGGATGTCCCCCAGCTCTTCAAGCCCTTCCCTTCCTCAAGCAGAGTCCATCCTGGGCCTTTGCTGCCAGCATAGATCAAAATCTGTGACCACGTGATGCCAGCTTTTTGGCATGCTGAGGATGTAAAAGGAATGAGAGGTGGGAGCATGGCAACTCCCAGTAGGATGGAGGGAGAAGGAGGCATCAAAGGAGCTGTCACTCAGAGACCCACTCACAGCAGGACTGCAGCAGTGCCGAGGATCCAGGAGTGTGTTACTGCGAGAGTGGGTTGCACACGCTCAGTGGATCTGATGGTGTTGGTGGGAATGTCAGCTATGGAGGCTGAATTCTCTGGGACTCTACTGCACAAAGAGGAGGCAATGCAGGACTAAGGCCCTGGCTCCTGGAAAGGGGCCCCAGGAAGGAGGTGAGAGACGCACTTAAACATGCCTAATACTTCTTGTGCCCTGTGTACCAGTCTTGGTGAGACTGGGAGGGTCTTCCAGCAACCAGGAGATCTCACTGGGGGAGAAGGGAAACTTGGAAAGCAACTTCACTCTCCCAGGACATCAGGGGCAGGGGGCTGCCTCTTGATGGCTTTGCAGAAATATGTGACACCTCCACTCTTTCCAGAAAATCCATTTTCAAATCCTACTGTCCTGAGAACAGGATGGCCCTCTCTGGGCCCCCAGGAGAGAGAGGGAGCTGTGTGCACAGAGCAGGACAGACCCAAACCCCCATGCTGGGCCAAACTGAACATGTACTTGCAGTCACCTCTTTGGAAGCCACCAGCGCCCCTATGGAGTGTCCTCCAGGTGGCATCTCTCTGTTCTCTCTGCCTCTTGCCTGCAGCCCTGGAACAGAAGCCAGAGCTGGCCTCCCTTGAGGCAGGCTCACAAGTGGTCCACACCTCAGTCAGTGCTGCCAGAGGTCCCACCAGAGGCTGGGGGCTGGATCTTCTCTGCAGCTCTGAAACTGAAAATGTTAGTCACTCAGTCGTATCCAACTCTTTTCGACCCCATGGACTGTAGCCCACGAGGCTCTTCTTTCCATGGGATTCTCCAGGCAAGAATACTGAAGTGGGTTGCCATGCCTTTCCCCAGGGGATCTTCCCAACCTAAGGATGGAACCCGCGTCTCTCATGTCTCTGGCACTGACAGGCAAGTTCTTTACCACTAACACCACGGCAGCTCTAACCCCTGCTAAATTCCCAAGCCACTTGTCCACAGCTCCTAGAGAATGTGGGGCTGGTTTCCCCGGGATGGATCAGCCAGGCATTTGAGTGCTCCTCCCAGGACTAAACCCCAAAGAATGTCTCCACTAACCAAACTCTAACCAAACTTGTGGGCAGGGCCCAGGAATGAGGAGTGTCCCAGTCCTTCATCCGCCTGGGGTGCTTGGTGGGCTCGAGGAGCAGCCCTTTATATTCCCAAAGTCTACAGCCCCTCTCCACAGGTTCTTCAAATGCCAGAGACCCTAGGGTCCCCCTGCATACAAAGCCCTCCCCTATGCGCACCCCCAAAGGCTGTCCTAAAGAGCTCCACTTCAGGAGTGTAAAGGAGATCTTCCCCTCCACTCCCAGCCCAGCACACTCACTGCAGAGTTCACCTTAGCGTCCTTTTTTTTTAATTAAAAAAATTAATTATAGATTCACAGGAAGTTATAATAAAAAAAAATAGTATGATGGGTCTCATAGACCCTTCATGCAGTTTCCCCTCACAGTTACAATGTACATAACTCTCCTACAGTATCAAAACCAGGAAACTGACAGAGCACAATGTGTGCCTACAGTCCCCGGCCATTTTCTCACATACAACCACCACTGCAACCAAGATACAGAACCATCTGTTGCCACCAAGGCCCCTCCTCTTCTTCCTCCCCCTCACACACCCCTGCCCCCATCCTCACCTCCCCAACCCCGGGTTGTCACTAACGGTTTTCTATCTCTGTTAAGTATGTCACTTCCGGTCTTTGCCCCACTGAGCTAGTGGCCATTGGAAACCACCTCAGAGACAGGGCAGACCCCAGATGAGAAGACTGACCAGGGCAGGCAGGCCCAGGACACAAGTGGCCCAGGAAGTCCAGCCTCACTTGGATCCAGATATCTCACATACCTGGAGCCTGTGTGCCCCAGATCTGCCTTCACCTGCCCGTGTTGGGCCTTATCACTCTTGTCCCATTTTGCCTCCATGCCCCTTGCTGCCCTGGACAGAGTCCCTCATCTGTCTGGCCCACTCCCCCACAACTAAGCACTGGAAAGCAGCTGCTCTCTGCTGCCCTCATCAGGCAGTCTGCTGCTCCAAGTGTCTGGGCCCCAGGATTTTAATTTGAAATTCTCCCAAGTCATGCTTCCCCATACTGTACTGACATAATTCATTTTTATTACCTAAATATAGGGCTTAATATTTTTCCCTGTTAAATTTCATCTTGTTTGTTTCAGGAATCATTTCAGCTTATCAGGATGTTTTCAAAGCCTCAGCTATCTCTCTGGACCTCAATTATCCCTTCTAACTGTCATCTAAAAATTTAATAATCATGCCCTCTGTGTCTTCACCCACGTCACAGATGAAAGGTTGACTTGAAGTGAGCTCTGTGGCACAATACTAGGAGCCCCCATTCTAAACTGAGATTTGAGATTTAATCAATGTCTTTTAGGGAACAATTTTTCAGCAACTGTAGGTCCCCGCCCCGCCAAGTGCATATCAGCTGGACTCCTTTTTTTTCCATTTATTCACAAGGTTGCCACGAATGATTTTACACTGTCCATTCAAGGGTTGGCCAGCCGAGGTAGCTAAGCCTCATCAGTCTCTCAGTATAAAACATGCTCACACTTCCTTTTGGATCTAAGTTACAGCGCCTTTGAGTCTCCACTCACTTCATCAGGAGCCTGATTCCCAAATATTCCCAAGAATACTCAAGATTGTGTACATTTATCTAAAACACAACCCTCCAAAAGGCTACCTGGCTGTTTTACCTGCAAACAAACCAGAAACTCAGAGGCCAGTTTTGCTCCTCGGCCTTATTTGTGGAGGCAAAGACGGTTTTCTGAGGTCAGATAGAGGACGTCAAATCTGCCCAGGACCCAAGTTTTGCATCTGTAATTGGAAGCCTGCAGCTTTTTTTTCCCCCTAGACTTTAAGCTTTTTATTTTGTATTGGACTGTAGCCAATTAACAATGTTGTGATAGTTTCAGGTGAACAGCAAAGGGCCTCAGCCATACATATTCATGTATCCATTCTCCCCCAAGGCCCCCCTCCCAGCCAGGCTGCCACATAACATTGAGTAGAGTTCCCTGTGCTATAGAGTATGTCCTTGTTGGTTAGTCATTTTGAATATAGCAGTGTGTACATGACCATCCCAAACTCCCTAACTGTCCCTTCCGTCCCCCACCCCACCCTGCAACCATAAGTTCATTCTCTAAGTCTGTGAGTCTCTTTCTCTTTTGTAAGTAGGGTCATTTGTATTGTTTCTTTTTAGATTACACATATAAGAGATGTCATGCAATATTTCTCCTTCTTTGTCTGACTTACTTCACTCAGTATAACAATCTCAAGGTCCATTCATGTTGCTGCAAATGGCATTATTTCATTCTTTTTAATGGCTAAGTAATATCCCATTGTATATATGTACCACGTGGAAGCCTGCAGCTTTTCCCCAGACTCACCAGGGCCCCAGGACACTAGGGCTCCAGAACTGTCCCCCCCATACGCCTGACTGATGGTCCTACCAGCCTGACCCCAGGCCTGACTCCCGCTTTCCTACTGGTGAGTTTCTACCCATGGAGCCTTGCTGTTCTTTCTTGCCTGCGGCCATCCAATACATCCATGTGAGCAAGAGGTCCCATTGCCCATCTCTGTGAGGACCCCTCTGCTCCTGTGTATATTCAGGATAAAAACTGAGACTTAAGAGAGAGGTACCATCAACAAGGTTGCCCTCTACCCAAGTTCCATGTCACATGGATAGTATCCGAAGAAGGGTAACCCCTCACCCACCACTCTGGGCTGAGCAGAAGCGCCCTGTGCCACTCTGATGATCAATTTAACAGTTGTCAAAAAGAAGAAAGGAGGTGGGATGATCTGCTTTGTCCTAAGTGAACTCATGCTGGCTTCTAGCAATCACCTTTCTTTTCTAAGAACTCACAAATCATCAGTTTCAGGCATCTGTTTCAGAATTTTGCCAAGAATCAACATTGAAATGACTAAATAATCATTTCCAGAATCAGGGAAGGTTTCGGGCTAACTGGGCCTGATGAATGAGTAAGATCCTTAAGTGGAAACCAAGGCTTCTCCAAGCCCTGTCAGCTGTTCTTCCTCTCTCACTCACCATCATGACCACATTCACACCCACATGTTCACACACGTACCCAGGAGGCACCCTCCATTGAACTATACTCAGAGGACCCCACAGCCCCTCTAACAAGGACATGCCATCCAGCACGAAGACACTCAAAGTCAGCTTTCCTGATTCTTCCCCATCTTTTCATCTCGTTCAGAATGGCTGTGTCCTCTGTCCATCACCCCTACCCCTTCCCAGGAGGTAATAGATATCTTCATATGTGTAATTGTAACTGTGGCTGAGGAGCCGCGTGATGGCAGGGCAAAGGGAGCCGGGCATGTGGGAAGGTATTCAGACGGGCTCTGACCCATGCCGCACACACACCTCCATCTGTCAGCAGCTGCCCTCCCTGTGTGGGGAGTTGATGGAGCGTTGACTGCCAGTTCACTAACGTCCTTGTCTGCAGACGCTGCAAAGACACCGTTTTCCAAAGAATTCTGAGGCTTAGACTCCAGTCTTCTCAAAATGATAGTAATTAAAGTGGAGAAAGGCAGCACGCCTGGGCCCCTCCTTAACCTGTCATTTCTGGGCTGACGATGGGGATCCATCTTCAAGGTCACTCTGTCCTCCTCCCAAATGGCCCCCTTCTTTTCTTCCTGCTCCTCTCACCTCTCCAAGCCAGGCCTCAGACAGCCAAGGGCCAGCTTTCCCCAGTCATCAGTGAGGCCAACCAGGTCCCCTAGAATTAAAGAGTTAGTTGCTCAGTTGTGTTAGTTGCTCAGTTGTATCTGACTCTTTGCGACCCCACAGACTGTAACCCTCCAGGTTTCTCCGTCCATTGGATTCTCCAGGCAAGAATACTGGAGTGGGTAGCCATGCCCTTCTCGAAGGAACCTTTCCAACCCAGGGATCAAATCCGAGTCTCCTGTGTCTCCTATATTTCAGGCAGATTCTTCACTGTCTCATCCACTAGGGAAGCCCTCCCCTAGAATAGCAGGTGCCTTAAAAACTCAGCTCTTGGGAGTTGCTGAGTCTTCTTAGACCGGTCATCTAGGCCTCATAGAGTCTGGGGCTGGGGCAGAGACAGTGTCAGAGCTGGAAGTGACCTCAGCACCATCCGGACCTTCTAATTTCACACAGGAGGAAACTGAGGTTCCAAAGAGAGAAGTAACTTGCTTAAGTTCAGTCGAATAGTCACAGAGTGAGAATGAGGGCTCAGTTCTCCTGATTTCTGGTTTATTCCACTAACTCAGAGCCATTGACTGAAGGCATGCACTGTGCTGGGTGCTTTACATAAATTATTTCTAATTTTGAGAAAATGGAGTGATCTGTCCAAGGTTACATATGTCAAAAGTGGTAGATGAGGGATTCAAGCTCATTATCCCATTATTTCTCATAAACAGCCATCAAAGGCAGCCAGAAGCCAGTGTGGGTTTGTGAATATATAAGAGTGTGTCTCACACTCCAATGGGAGAAGTCCTGAAATCTATGACCCAGCTATGGGATTCCACTGATAACATTCCATGTCCTTCACAGTAAGGACTGCCTGTGGCCAAATGTCATCAAAGGTGGGGTCAGGAAGGACAGATGCACCTGAATACAAGAGACAAGAAAGGATTCAGAGGAGAAAGTATACCTGGAGGTTGACCAAGGAGTAGGATCTAGAACATAAGATAGAAACAGGAAGAACCTTGGAATTAGGGAAATCTCAAGGCTTAAAACTCAGCATTCAAAAAACCAAGATCACAGCATCTGGTCCCATCACTTCATGGCAAATAGGTAGGGAAAAAAATGGAAACAGTAGCAAATTTTATTTTCTTGGGATTCAAAGTCACTGCAAATGGTGACTGCAGCCATGAAATTAAAAGATGCTTGCTCCTTGGAAGAAAAGCTATGACAAACCTAGACAGCCTATTAAAAACCAGAGACATGACTTTGCCGACAAAGGTCCATATAGTCAAAGCTATGGTTTTTCCAGTAGTCATGTACAGATGTGAGAGTTGGACCATAAAGAAGGCTGAGTGCCAAAGAATTGATGCTTTTTAACTGTGGTGCTAGAGAAGACTCATGAGAGTCCCATGGACAGCAAGGAGATCAAACCAGTCAATCCCAAAGGAAATCAACCCTGACTATTCATTGGAAGGACTGATGTTGAAGCTGAAGCTCCAATACTTCAGCCACCTGATGCAAAAAGCCGATCCATTGGAAAAGACTCTGATGCTGGGAAAGATTGAGGGCAGGAGGAGATGGGGGTGAAAGAGGATGAGATGGTTGGATGGCATCACTGGCTTCATGGACATGAGTTTGAGCAAACTCTGGGAGATAGTGAAGGACAGGAAAGCCTGGTGTGCGCAGTCCATGGGGTCACAAAGAGTCAGACACTACTTAGGGACTGCACACAACAAGGCGGACCTAGTAAAACCTTAAGCCTCTCTTGGGTATTGCTAATTCATAAAAGAAACAAGGGATGCACATTCCCAATCTAGCTCCCAGATGTCTGCTCACTCCCTCCCCATATTCCATCCTCCACCTCATGGATTTGACAGGAGGACTGATCAGATCTCAGAAGAAGTGATGCGATAATTTTGCTCCTGGGGCACTGGCTCCATACACCACTTGCCTACCCAAGCTCTTGGGAAGTTAAGAGGTTTTGCAAAGAGAAGTTAGTGGAGAGGCAGTGGAGGGGAGGGAATGGAAAGAGACCAACCCCATCATGGCTTGGGCATAGCCCCCGAGGCTTTTGTGGGTGGTGGGGCACTGCTTTCTTAGCTCTCCCCATGAGATGAAACAATTGTCGTGTCATTGTCAGTTGAGTTATAACAACTTTCTTACCGTTTTTCTTTGCAAAATGAGGCTGATAATGGTATGCACCTCACAGGTTGGTTGTGAGGGTTAAATAAGACACAAAGTACCTGCTAGAGTGGCTGACACATAATCAGCCCACAATAAATGTTAGATTTTATTGTTGTTTTTATTTCTAGCTTGATGGAAAATGCATTATTTTTACACTGTTATAAAACTAAGAAAACCACGAGTTAGGTCCCACAGATTTCATTGCCAAGATCATGTACTTTGGACAGTTCTATTACATTTGTGTTATTTAAACAAAAATTTGCCTTCTCGGGCAAGTTCAGAGGAAAGCGTTCCCTCTACCGACCCAAGGCAGTGCTTATGCTCATAAAATACAACTTCTTCATTTCAAGGTGATTTCTAACGCTCCTCATCACAGTATAATTCTGAGGTCAGTGTGGCAGGCACTGTTCCATTTCCTTTATTAGATGCTGAAATTCATGGTAAAGGAAGTTTGTTGCTGGACCTAAAGCTTGGTCCCTGATGCCCTGCTTAGTACGCAATCCAGAAACACTGAACACGATAACTCAGCAGAATGCCTGCCTGTCCTCCCCAGTAGTCACTATTTGTGACCTGCCTCTGCCTTTGGCTGAGTCCTGCAGTTGTCCCAGGCTTCTTTCTAACCCAACGGGACCCTCACCTGAGAGTGAGTTGTTCAGAGTCTTGAGGAGTCTGGAATCGTATGCAAAGATGCTAAGACTGCTCTTTTAAAAGGTGCATAATACAGAGAATCTTTTCCAAACCACAGGGGGTTCCAGTACCCAACCCTGCCATCACCAGCTCTACCGCCACCCCTACCCCTGTTCACAACTAATCCCTTTCCTTGCCTAGCCTACTTCCAAAAAGACGGCCAGCCTCACCTTGGTATTATTGCTTTGACAGGGGTCACAGCTGGTACAAGCTCTGACTGGTCAAAGCCCATATTCCTCCAGGTATCAGAGTTCTTCCAAGTATTAGCTATCTTGAATATCAATGTTTCCCATTACCACCCCCTTGTAGACTTACTCCCCAACAGGTTGGCTGACCACCATTCACCAAACATCTAGGGCCAGCCTCCAAGGTTTGGCTCTGCCTTCTCTCCTAGAAAGGGTTTTCCTTATTGATCCAGCTTCTGCTCATCCACATGGATCCTGATCAAAAGGCTTTTCCTATAGGAAGCCCTCTTAGAGTATCCCAGTCCACAGTGTTTACCACTATTTCCTAACTCCCTGAAGCCATTAGGGCTTCCCAGGTGGTGCCAGTGGTAAAGAACCCACCCGCCAATGCAGAAGACATAAGAGATGCAGGTTCAATCCCTGGGTCAGAAAGATCCTCTTGAAAAGGAAACGGCAACCCACTCCAAATTCTTGCCTGGAAAATCCCATGAACAGAGGAGCCTGGCATGGTACGTCTATGGGGCCGTAAAGAGTCAGACATGAGTGAAATGACTTAGCACGAAGCCATTATCGTTAGGCTGCTTTTTTTTTCAAACTGCAAGTTGTATATACTTAAGGGTCATGGAAATCAATGCCATAGGTCACAATGAGTAGTCTTTAATAAAATTGAGTAGAATACAAAATATCAGAATATATTGCCAGTGATAGGTATTGATCCTGGCATGCCCATGCACATATACATATATACGTGTTGCATACTGATGCAATGTAAGATCTATTTCTCAGGGGAAGGTGCAGATAAGGACTCTGCGCTCTGAATGGCCTGGATGTCTGTCCCCTACCTGGGCTCACAGACTCCAGGACCCCTGCAGAGACAACAGCTGGGGAAAAAAAACAATTCCTCACTATGAGTTGCAGTTAAAACTTTTTGACAAATATTGGGTATGAATGCTTTCCATCCTCAATAGAACCATGAACGTATAATCTGTCCAACTTCTCCACCAGAGATGCCAGGACTGGGATGGTTGAGAAGGGAGGAGAAGCCCCCAGAAGCCCCTCCCACCTGGGAGAGAAAGCGTGAGCTGGCAAACTGTCCACCATCTGGCATGAGTGACTCCGTGACATGCTCACCAGAGCAGGTCCTTGTCCCCTCCACTTACCTCTCTCCCCAGCACCTAGAACCAAATAGCAGGAGTTCAAAAAGAAGTGTTTGGACTTCCCTGGTGGTCCAGTGGTTAAAAATCCACCTGCCAATGCAGGGTAAATGGGTTCAATCTCTAGTCCAGGAACTAAGATCCCACATGCCACAGAGCAATGAAACCCATGTGCTACAACTAGAGAGCCCATGCACCACAACTGCTGAGCCTGTGCTCTAGAGCCCACAAGCTACAACTGTGGAGCCCATGCACCTTAGAACCCGTGCTCTGCAACAAAAGAAGCCACTGCAATGAGAATCCCTCGTACCACAACTAGAGAGCAGCCCTCACTCACCACAACCAGAGAAAAGCCCACTCACAGCAATGAAGAGCCCATGTGCTGCAATGAAGACCCTGAGTGGCCAAAATTAAACAAATAAAATCTTTAAATGAAAAAGTAAGTGTTGGGGAATGGGTGTGCAGCTTAGGTTAGATTATTCTAGTAACAAAAGATGAATCTCTATGGCTTAATGTTGTTTGTCTCCCACTCATGCAAAGCCCCCTCTGAGTCACAGTCCTCCAAGCAAGAGCTCAGAAATCTGAGCTGCTTGCATTACAGCACACTGCCTGCCACATCGAAGCATGGGTTCTAGGTGACTGTGGCAGGAAAGAGAGAACTAGAGGGCTGCACACCATGATACATCCCTTCCCCACCCAGCCTTTGGCCGAACCTTGTCACATAGCTCCCACTGAATGGCCAGGAGGATGGGAAGCACAGAGAAGCACATAGATACCTGGTGAGCAGTAAATGTCTCTATCAGGACGCGGGGTGAGCCGTTTGCCTTGCTACTAACTACACTTCACTCTGTGTACAAACCTACCCTCTGCATCTGCCCAGTTATTCATTCCATGGGGCTCTGGGTGTCTGCTCTCAAGTAAACACTGTTCTAACTTCTGGAAACACAGATGACAAAGACAGTACTCCAGTTTGGATCAGCCCGGAAGCAGACCCTGAGCTAGGGGTCAAAGCACATGTGACCAACTTGAGGGGTGCAGGAAACACCAGCCAGGTTGAAGAAAGGGCCCCAAAAGATGCGTTTTGTTAAGCCACCTACTTTGTTGGGTGTCTAAGCGCAATCCCATGGAGAAGCTCTGGAAAATAGTGGAAATCACACCTCAAAATGATCCCCATTGGAGGGTTAGGGAGCTCAGCTATTTCTCAACTCGTTCCCATAAGTGATGAAATTCTCATCCTCTTGCCGGATTCTTGGTTTCCCAGGCTCTCTTGAACCTAGCTATCATATAACTCCATTCTGGCCAGTGGGAAGAAAAAGGAGATCTGCTGGCAAGGGTTCTGGGGCAGCCTTTGCTCTCTTGAGCCCAAAAACAGACGGATTTACTGGTGGTCCTTCCTTTCCTCTTCCCCTGAATGCAAATGTGATGCCTTAAGTTACTATAGTCATCTCTCAACCATCAGGTATTGAGCAGGAGGACAAGTTAAGCATGGCAGGGTGGAAAGGGAGGAGGGACTTGGAACTCTGATAGCATCACCAAACAGCCAAACAATGTCTGGCAACAGCCTACTTTCTCATCATGTGAGAAGTGTAAGGTCCTCTAGACTTAAGCCCCATCTACTCCAGTACCCTCTACTTGCAGCCCAATGCAATCTTAACCAGCCCAAGTGAATGACTTCAGGGAAAGGATCCTTTGTGCATGTCTAAGTCACGCCCAGGGCTGGTGAGAGGTTTGATTTGGCTGGAGGATGGCATGTGCATTACAAATTGGAGGGGAAGAGGCTGCAGAAGAAGGTTAAGCACAGAATATCAAATGTCTACTTTGCCATTTAAAGGATTTCAAAGGAGAGGTTTACAGAGCCCCACACAAAGACATGTGATAATCATTTGTGTTTCAGAAAATAACTACAATCAATCATACAAAGGGGGAAGGAATATTAATAGCTTGGAATTCACATACACACACTATTATATATAAAACATATATTCTAAGGACTTCCTTGGTGGTCTCATGGTTAAGAATCTGCCTTGTAATGCAGGGACATGGGTTCAATCCCTGATCAGGGAACTAAGATCGCACATGCTGTGGAACAACCAAGCCTGCATGCCACAATGAAAGATCCCACATGACAACGAAGATCCGAGTGCAGTAACTAAGGCCCAATGCAGCCAAATAAATAAATAAATATCTAAAAGCAAAATAGATAATCTACAAGGGCCTACTGTGTAGCACAGGGAACTCTACTCAATATTCTGTAGTAACCGATATGGGAAAAGAATCTGAAAAAAAATGAATGCATGTATAACTGAATCACTTTGCTATACATATGAAATGAACACAACATTGTAAATCAACTATGCTCCAAAATAAAACTAAATTACAAAATTTAAAATCATATAAAGGAAAAAAGCCCACTCCCTTAAAGACACAGATGATCTCCTGTGGGTAGCACTCTTCTGCATTCTCTGCAGCCTCTGTTACAGCTGCCACTTAATACTGAATTGAATTGAAATAAAGTTACCTTGATCATTGCCTGTGACATACACTGCTTGAATCAACTGCTAAAGCTACTCGGGTAGGTTTCAGGTATATTTCTGGCTCTGCCACTAACCCCGTTTAGGACACTGGCTGTGTCACTTCTCCCTCCAGGCCTCAGCATCCTTACCTACACAGGAAAGTATAGAACTTAGTCTCACTTTCTCCAGTAATCCTGGGTACCTTGATGGACTACATCTGGCAACCAGGACAGGTATCCAGGCTTACTCCACTTTATTTCCACACAACGGGCTGGGGAGGTTGGTGGAACTGCTTTATTAAGACCCTTAGCCACCAAGTGCTGAACAGAGAATATAGGTCAATAGCTATGCCATTCCAAACCTGATTTGGGGGGAAAAAAAAACTACAGATCGAATATATGTATTTCTATAGGTCTCGGATCCCAGTCTGGTTCTTTCTATATAACATATATGCAAGTTTGGGGGAGGGGCCTTCCAACTATTATTTCAAAACCAAAGATGAGGGGAACAGGGGAACCAAATGTTTTCTCATATGGCATTCAAATAGTGATCAATGACCCCCTAATTTAGGCACATGCCGGGGATACCCGCAAAGATGAGGTGTTAGACTTCATGCTCACATACCTCTCAGCCCTCCAGTCCTAAATTATATTTGACATTTAATTAAAAACCCCAAGGCATTGAAGTCAAGAGCTGAACTACTACATTTCTAGAAAAGGAGCCACTCTTTAGGATGGATTCATTTATCTCCTGTCACCAAAGGCATCAACACCTCCCCACCCCAGCCACCGCCCCCAGCCCAGCTCCAACTCACCACAGGGAAGAAATACAGTGGTGGGAGGAAGGGGACCACCCCTCTGCTCTCCCCTCCTCCCACACATAACTCCCTCAGACTCTGCACCCGTCAGGACAAAGCTGGTCCTGCCCTGGTGCCAGGTCACCCAGAGTCGACATCCCTTCTGGCTGCCCACCCATGCCCCACCCCAAATTCCCCACTCATTTCTTGTCCTAGAGACAGCATTTTTGCCTGTCCCGGGACATGAAGGTTTTCAGCATTGAGCATTTTTCCTTTTCCCCTTCCCCCTCTCTCTCTGTCCATCCTTCTTTCCTGGCTGCAGAACTCACTGAGAACCTCTGCCTCCTAGGGCTGTGCTTAATGTGACGGGGGCACATAGACCCATAAGACTCAACTCTTGATCTGTTGGTAGAAGCAGCCCAGTGTCTGCACTGGACGGAATGAGACAATGTGTAATTTGTGCTGAGAGGGGCTCCAGACAACAGGGGTTTTGTGGGAGGTTTGTTTGTTTGTCAACTTTTTCTTTTATATTGAAGTAGCAATGTTGTGTTGGTTTCAGATGTACAATGGTGATTCAGTTATATGCATATACATGTTATCTATTCTTTTTCAAATTCATTTCCCAAATTCAAATTAGGTTGTTACAGAGTATTGAGCAGAGCTTCCTGTATTATGCAGTAGGTCCTTTGCTGACAAAGGTCCATCTTTGACTAGATCTAGTCAAAGCCATGGTGTTTCCAGTAGTCGTGTACAGATGTGAGAGTTGGACCATAAAGAAAGCTGAGTGCCAAAGAATCAATGCTTTCGAACTGTGGTGCTGGAGAAGATTCTTAAGAGTCCCTTGGACTGCGAGGAGATCAAACCAGTCAATCCTAAAGGAAATCAACTTTGAATATTCATTGGAAGAACTGATGTTGAAGCTGAAGCTCCAATACTTTGGCCACCTGATACGAAGAGTCAACTCATTGGAAAAGACCCTGATGCTGGGAGGATTGAGGGCAGGAGGAGAAGGGGACGACAGAGAATGAGATGGTTGGATGGCATCATCAATTGAATAGATCTGAGTTTGAGCAAACTGCGAGAGATAGTGAAGGACAGGGAAGACTGGCATGCTGCATGCAGTCCATGGGGTTGCAAAGAGTCAGACACAGCTTAGTGACTGAACAACAGCAACAACAGTAAGTCCTTGTTGGTTATCCATTTTAAATATAGCAGTGCATACATGTCTATTCCAAACTCCCTAACTATCCCTTCCCCCCATCCTTCCTCCCTAACCATAAGTTCTTTCTCTAAGTCCAGATCACAGGGGCTTTGGAATCAGAGGAAAAGGCGACTCAAGCTGTCAGGAAGGGCTTAATGAAGGCGCCAGGGCTTGTTCTGAATCTCAAATATGGATACCATCTAGGAAGGCAGGAGGAAGAGGGGAAGCATTCCAAGCAGAGAGAAGAGCACATGCAAAGGTCTGGAAACAAAAAATAGTGAGAATACCTTTCTGCCTAAAGAAGGGGGTCAGTAAAGGCAAGCAGAGAAGCTGGGGTGGGAACAGTCTGTTGATAAGAGGAAGTGCTGGCATGGGGTCCCTGCAGGGATTCGGCATTGGAAGAGTACAGCAGGCTGAGACTGTGTGCTGCTTTCCAACTATGCTAGGGACTGGCTGTGTATCCTTGGGCAGGCTGCCTCCTGGGATTTTCTTCCCTCTGTGAGCATCACCCTCATCCCTGCTTTCTTCCAACCTGCCTTTGGGGACCCGATCAGCGCCGCATGGTACCAGGTCCATGTCTCTGGACTCTTCTTCCACAGGTTTGAGGTATCCGACCAAATGATGCTTCCCTAAATCATATCCCAGCTTCCCAGGTGGTGCAATGGTAAAGAACCTGACTGCCAATGCAGGAGACACAAAAGAAGTGGATTCAATCCCTGGGTTGGGAAGATCCCCTGGAGTACGAAACGGCAACCCACTCCATGGACAGATGAGCCTGGCAGGCTACAATCCATGGGGTCACAAAGCGTCAGATATGATTGAACATACACACACACACACACACACACAAATCAGCTCACAAACCCAGCAGAGGATCAGGACACATTAGCAATGATTCAAACACACAGAAATCTCACTCTGCTAAAAACAGAGCATTTCATAACCTCTTGAATCACCTCATTCACAATTTCATTCTCTGAAGATTTAGGAGCTAACAGAGGCAGCAGCCCTCTCAGGCTTAAGTCTGATCAACCCAGAAGAAATTACTGAGTAGTGGAAATGATAGAAACCATGGACAGAGACATAAGAGCTTAGAGGAAAGTAAACGTGTCTTCTCACTGTTCAGAGCAGCCAAGAAAGAGAACAGTGGTGCAGAGAGAGAGACATGTGTCAAAGACTTTTGGAAGTCTAATTTCCAGTCATTCGGAGAAAACGTGGCTACAATTCTGTGATCAGAGACTCTAAAGGGGGAGACAGCTCAAGTAAGATGGGTAGCAATTTCTGGAGACAAGATTCTCACTATGTGATTGCAAAATATTCCAGTGGGGAAGAGAGGAGAGAGAAATCTAAAGACCGTAATAAGAATTTTAGTCGCACTAGCAGCTTTCTGGCTCCAGCAAGAAAGTAGAATTACTCAGCCCCTCCTCTCTTCTACATCAAGGAGGGTGATCTTTGCCCTGAAAATCCAGTTTTAGCCACATCACTCCCAGCTCTGCAAAATTCCATGGCTCCCTCTTTCACTGTGAATGGCTTGCCCAAAGTGGACCTGGCTCCCCTGCCCCAGCCTCACCTCTGCCCCCACTCCCACTGCCGCATCCGATGCCCTAGCCAGGGGTCAACAAGATACAGCCCATAAGCCAATCAAAGTTTGTCGTCTGTTTTTGTACAGCCCTCAAGCTAAGAATGCTTTTTCATATCTTTTTAATGATGGGGAAAAAAATCAAAAATGTTTACTTCATGTTGATGGGAATGTAAATTGGTGCAGCCACTGTGGATAACAGTATGGAGGTTCCTTAAAGAACTAAAAATAGAATTACCATATGATCCAGAAATCCCATTACTGGGCACATATCCAGAGAAAACTCTAATTCAAAAAGACACATGCATCCCAATGTTCACAGCAGCACTATTTACAATAGCTAATACATGGAAGCAACCTAGTGTCCATCATCAGATGAATGGATAAAGAAGATGTGGTATGTAGATACCGTGGAATATTGCATGCATGCTCAGTCACTTCAGTCCTGTCTGACTTTGTGACCCCATGGACTGTAGCCCACCAGGCTCCTCTGTCCATGGGATTCTCCAGGCAAGAATATTGGAGTGGGTCACCATGCCCTCCTTCAGGGGATCTTCCTGACCCAGTGATTGAACCCACGTCTCCTGCATCTCCAGGTAAATTATTTACCCACTGAGTCACCTGGGAACCCCTACAATGGAATATTACTCACCCATTAAAAAAGAATGAAATAATGCCATCTGCAGCTACATGGATGGACCTAGAGATTATCATACTAAGTGAAGTCAGAGAAAAACAAATATCATGTGGATATCACTTATATGTTGAATCAAAAAGAAGATACAAGTTAACTTATTTACAAAACAGAAATAGAAAATAAAACAGACATAGAAAATAAAGTGACAGTTACTTACAGTAACCAGAGGGAAAGGGAGAAGGAGGGATAAATTAGGAGTGGAATTAACAGATATACATACACTACTATATATAAAATAAACAAAAAGGACCTACTGTATAGCACAGGAAGCTATATTCAATATCCTGTAATAACCTATAATGGAGAAGAATCTGAAAAAGAAGATATTTTGTGTGTATATATAATGTATACTATACATAATATAATATATAATTGAACCACTTTACTGTATACCTGAAACTAACACAACATTGTAAATCAATGATATTTCAATTTTTTTAAAAAGAATTCTACTTTATGACATGTGAAAATAATACATAATTCAAATTTCAGTGTTCATAAATAAAGTTTATTGGCACATGGTCACACTCATGCAGGTACACACTGCCTCCTTTGCTAGGGCTGCCATAACCAAGTACCAGAGATTGGGGGGCTTAACAGAAGATGTTTATTGTCTCAGAGTTCTGAAGGCTGGAGGGCCAAAATCAAGGTGTCAGGAAGGATGGTTTCTCCTGAGACCTCTCTTCTTGGCTTGTAGATGGTTTTCTTCTCCCTGTGTCCTCACGTTGCCTCTCCTCTGAACATGTCTGTATCCTAATCTCTTCTTATAAGGACACCAGTCATATTGGATCAAGGTCCACCTAGGGACCTCATTTTAACTTAATCACCTGTTTAAAGACCCCCATCTCCAAATATATTCACATTTTGAGATACTGGGCATTAGGACTTCAATATATAGATCTGGGGGGAAACAACTCAGCACATAATTCTGCCTATGACTGCTTTTGCACTACAACAGAACTGAATAGTTGTGACAGAGACCATGAAGTTCCCAGGTGGCGCTAGTGGTAAAGAACTCGGCTGCCAGTGCCGGAGACATGAGAGACATGGGTTCAATCCCTGGATCAGGAAGATCCCCTGGAGGAGGGCACAGCAACCCACTCCAATATTCTTGCCTGGAGAATCCCATGGACAGAGGAGCCTGGCGGGCTACAGTCCATAGAGTCATACAGACTCAGACAGAACTGAAGCGATTTATCACACATGCATGCATCCACAACAGAGACCATGTGGTCCCCAAAGACCATTCCAGACAGACTTTTACTATCTGTGGACTATTTATGATTTGGCCTTTGCAAAAAAAGTTTGCCAACCTCCCCTAGACAATCTGTACTTTCTAAAGATCCCTCCAACACTATGCCTCCCTTTCTTATTGCAGATCTGAGCTCCTGCTGAAATGTACATGCCCTCTCATTTCCACTGATAAAGCCCTTCCTATTTTTCAAGACATGAGCCCCGGCCATAGCTTTATGTGTGACCACTCCCAGGGGCCTTTGCATTCAAGCCAAAGAAATGAGTTTCTCATGAGACACTTCCAGGTAGTTAGACACAGTGACTAGAAGAACAGCAGCCCCTCCCACTTTTCACACGTTTCAACCAAGGGTGGGTGTGGGGCTGGAGGACTGGCACCAGAGAGTCTCTGGGAGGAATGGGAGACATAGCTGGGACTTAGATGTGATGGAGTTGTCATCACTCTGGAAATGGGTGAGTCTGAGAAACGAGCCTTAGAGACACAAGCAGAAAGAAAAAGTGGCAGAAGATTCTAGATCAGAGTGCTCTAAAAGGTTAGGCATCAGAGGAGAGAAGAGGGGCAGCTGAAAGAGGAGGTTTGTCAGGTGACATGGACTGGGAAGGGAGCTTGAATAGAGCAAGGGAGCATCACAGCATCTCCTGGAGACAGGGTCCCTGCAGCACAGTGTCCCATTGCCCTGAGTGAGATGCTGGCATTGAAGGGAAGTGGCATGGAGAAATGAGTCAGGGGTCTGGGCTTCTCATGTCACCAGGTTGCATGACAGGTTCACAAGTCTCTAAAGGAGACAAAAATATCAGTGGGCAGACTTCTCTGGTGGCCCAGTGGCTAAGACACTGTGCTCCCACTGCAGGGGACCCAGGTTCAATCCCTGATCAGGGAACTAGATCCCACATGTTACAACTAAGACCCAGCACAGTCAAATAAATTTTTTAAAATGTTTTAAATCAGTGGGATAAAGAAGTAAATTAGTACCAAATTACTCAGGCCTCTATACATGGCTTCTTCAATAAGAAGGTCCCCACTCCCACCAAAATGGGCAAGCTTGGGTAGGGACCCCCGACACTCCTCTCAGGCACCAACTCCAACTCCACTGAAAAAGAGTGGGATGGGTATTTTACAAAGCCTGTCTGTAGGATACCATAATGTAAGCTGCTACTTGGATATGTACCAAAGTGGTCCAGGCCCAGGCTCCAGTTCTGCTGAGCATCGGTCTGTGATCTAAGACAGCTGCATCCTTCCCTCAGCCTAAGCATCCTCATAAGAAACACAAAGGGCTGGGTCAGGTCCTTCCAGACTCTTCCAGCAGTAATATTCTGGGAGGGGACGCTGAGAGAGATTGGGCATAATGTGTGCCCTGTGGAGTCCTGCCAGGTGTGGGGAGAGTTGGGAGTGGAGCAGGCAAGAGAGAGTACCAGATGGATGGAACCCAGAAACCTTCGCTATGGCTTACTGGCCTTGAAAGCTTGATAAGGGAATGATGCAGGGGTGGGGGAGGACAGTGACCTTGCAAATGGGGCCACTGGCAGACAGAGGGTGTGCTCAGCCTGGTGTATGCACAGACACACACTCAGGTGGTACACACTTGTCTTGAATGCACCTTCGAGCTGAGGGGGAAGGAAGGGGCTAAGGAAGGAGCTACGGAGACGGAAATGACAGAAGGTGATCAAGAGACTCAGTTCTGTTTCAGTCCTGCCCGAAGCCATGTCACTTTCCCATTTTATAGAGAGAGCAACTGAAGCGGATGGACGATGGAAGTCCCAGGCTCTGACAGTTGTCCGGGTGGGTCTCACTTAGACTGACCGGCAAGCGGGGAAGGAGGGAGGCAGGGAGGAGACTGTGGTGAACGAAGATGGCTCAGATGGAGGGTGCGATGGAAGACACCTCACTCTTTCTAGAAGAAAAAGCCACAAGCAAACAGAGCTCCCGTCAGCAGGGAGGAAAGAGGAACATGTTCTCGGCACTGAGGTCTGTGGTCAAATAAATGGATCCATAGCCTCATCTCCTCACTCCCTTGCATCTGTTTCCATGAGCCCAACCTCCGGAAGGACACTCCTTCCAGGGTGACTCAAGTCCTGATCTCTGTACCGCCACTCTTTGTTTGAGGACACTATTCCCTTGACTCCCGGCCATACCCTAGGCCTCACTCACCAACATCTCCCTCCTAAAGATTTCTCAATCCCTGAGACTCATACCTATCTTGTTAATTCTGCTCTTTTAGCACCATGGTATGGAGTCTGGGAACCCCCCACTGTGTGGTTCAAGTGGGAAAGACCAGCTTTCCTTCTTGTAGACATGCATGCTGTGTGTTAGTCACCTAGTCGTGTCCAACTCTCTGCAACCCCCTGGACTGTAGCCCACCGGGCTCCTCTGTCCATGGGATTCTCCAGGCAAGAATACTGGAGTGAGTTGCCATGCCCTCCTCCAGGGGATCTTTCCCACCTAGGGACCAAACCTGTGTCCCTTATGTCTCCTGCATTAGCAGGCGGGTCCTTTACCACTAGTGCCACCTGGAAAGCCCACCAGCCTCCCTGGGGCCCTCATGAATGGATTCAGCCTGTCTTCCTGGCCTAAGGCAAGAAGAGAGAGACTGAATTCTCTGGCCAGCCCTGCTGCTGTGAGCTCAGTGTGAAGTCTCACAGAGGGTGATGGGTCCAAACTGCCTTTGGGGAAGTATCTCCCACCAGCTTCCACTGCCTGTCCTGCTCCTTGCACTAAACAGATGAATTCTTGTCTGTATGAGCATCCTGGAGCTGCTATAATAAATTACCCCAAACTAGGTAGCAAAAACCCCAGAGAAGGAAATAGCAACCCACTCCAGTACTCTTGCCTGGAAAATTCCATGGACAGAGGAACCTCGCAGACTATAGTTCACAGAGTTGCAAAAGATCTGACATGAATGAGCACACACACACAGGTAGCAGAAAACAAGACATTTTCTCAGAAGTCCAAAATTCAAGGTGTCAGCAGGGCTATGCTCCCTCTGAAGGCTCTAGGAGAGAATCTTTCCTCACCTCGTCCAGTTTCTGGTGGCTCCTGGCATTCCTTGGCTTGTGGTAGCATCTCTCTCATCTATGCCTCTGTCTTCACATGGCCCTCTCTGTGTCCCTGTCTCAAATCTCCCTGTCCTGTCCCTTATAAGGACACCATCATCGGATTTAGAGCCCATCCTAAATCCAGGTTGACTTTATCTCAAGATTCTTAATTGCAGTTGCAAAGAATCTATTTCTAAATAAGGGCACATTCCTGGATATCAAGGGTTAGGACTTGGACCTATTTTTTGCAAGACACAATTCATCCCACTATCCTGGTAAAATGGCAACCCACTCCAGTATTCTTGCCTGGGAAATCCCATGAACAGAGGAGCCTGGCAGTCTACAGTCCATGGGTTGCAAAGAGTCAGACACAACTTAGCATGTCCTCCTGCTGGTTCACTAGTGCTTCTCTTGAAGGTAATCCCCTCTACCCAGCTTTGAGGTCCAGAGTCTCCTATGAGTTATCCAAGGCTTCCCATCAGACTTCTCTGGTGGCGCAGTGGATGGGAATCTGCCTGCCAATGCGTGAGACATGGGTTTCATCCCTGGTCCAGAAAGATTCCACACGCTGCAGAGCAGCTAAGCCCGTGCACCACAACTACTTAGCTCACACTCTAGAGCCCATGAGCTGCAACTACCAAAGCCCATGCACCTAGAGACAGTACTCCACAAGAGAAGCCACCGCAAGGAGAAGCTCTGCTCACCACAGTTAAGAGTAGCCCCCACTCACCACAACTAGAGAAAGCCCACGCAAAGCAATGAAGACCCAGTGCGGCCAAAAAGAAAGAAATGTTCTATCCTCTTAAAAAAACAAAAAGAAGGTTCCCCATCCAACTTACCCAGCTCCATTTCCTATGCTCCCCACAACATGTGCCCACAGCATCCTCTCCCTTTCCGGCTCTGAATGTCCTCACTCTTATTAATAAACCCCATTCAAGTTGTCCCCCTACCCGAGCTGTTCCCCCCCTCCACCCTCTGCCCATTGGGTCCTGCCTCAGAGCCTTTCTCTGCCACCCTAGCCCCGAGGGATGGTGGGGAAGGAAGGACTTGACCCCAAGACCCTGAGCACTGGCCCTGTCAGCAGCTGCTTGAGCTCAAACCGGCCCCTCAGTGTCTCCAGACTTCAGTTTCCCCACTGAAAGTGGAGACGATCCCTCCCTCACAGACTGGTAAGGAGTAAATGGCACAACACATACGAGAGATTCTGCCAGCCAGTAAATTCCCAGTGAATGTCTGTTCTCTAGTTATTTGATATTCCCTTCTCTGAGTCCAACTCCATTTACGGTCAGCCCTGCTCTTAATGGTCTTGTTCTGTGGGCCTCATCTCCCCAGGTCAGGCTTCTCGAGGAAAGGGACAGGAAGCTGGCCTTTTCCGGGGTCTCTCATGACACCTGGATAGACTTTAGTCCGAAAGATCCGATGCCTGGGATAAACTCCAAGGAAATGCCCACACGTCGGTATTTCAGGCTGGAGAGGCAGATCCCAGATCCCCTGGTCACCTCCCTGGTCTACTTACCCCCGGGCCTCTCGTCCCACAGGAGACGCAGGGCCAGCCTGGCTCCTGCAGGCAGCGGCCAGATGGGGGGCAGTAATGGAATGAGAGGCCCTGAGATCAAATTCTGCAGTGATTAAGGTGAGAGGAACAAACTCCAGAGGCCCATTGTTGGTGTAATTAGGGTGAAGAGTGAATCATGGCAGGCCGAGAACCCTGAGGCCAGACAGGCGGGGCCCATCCCGTTCCAGCAGGACTGGTGTGGTCAGCCAGGCCAAAGGAGACCGCTCTCCATTAGGTCCTGGCCGGGAGGGGCGAGCGGGCTGCTGCTCTGCATCATCTGGGGAGAGCAGCTGAGTGGATGTGACATAATTGAATGAGGCCTCCGCGTCCTCCACTCGGAGCAGGAGAATTAGCGGTCCGACCCTCGCCTCTGGAGACCGCCACCCGCTTCATCTGCCTGCATTGCTCCACTCGGAGCCTACCCAGGGTGGGTGCCAGGAAAAGGCTCTGGCCCGGGCTGTGAGGGGGAAGGAGGGGTTGGGGAGACAGACAGGGGGAGCGGGATCAGTCAGGGATGTCCCAGAAGAGGTGGCGGTGGGGAGAGGGGAGAGGGATGGGCAGGGGCGGGGAGGCACAGGGTGTTTGCCAGACTGCCAGAGAGATGGCGGGACACTAGCCAGAGGGAGGAGGGAGGAGGGGGATGGAGGGATGGGAGATGGGTGGAGACAGGCAGAGATGGGGAGATGAGAGCAAGATAGGCAGGGAAATAACATGATGGCGGCCAGAGACAGAGAGAGAGGCTGAGTAATGGAGAGGAAGAAAGGGGTTAGATAAAAAGAAACTTAGTGAGAAAGACCAACTGATGGGTAACAGGAAGAATCAGCAGACAGGAAGACAGGAGCTTTGTGGAACACGGGGCCAGGCCCTCTCCTGCAGTAACGACGGCCTTTCTTGTCCCTCTGTGTGCTCTCTGGGTGCCGAGTGAGATTCTAAATGCTCTGCATGAGACTTCCCTGGTGGTCCAGTGGCTTAGACTCCGCACTCATACTACAAGGACCCCAGGTTCAATCCCTTGGCAGGGAATTGGATCCAGCATGCCACAACAAAGATTGAAGATCCCACACGCCACAACTAAGACCAAGCATACCCAAATAAATAAACTTTTATATGCTCTGCACTACCTCATTTCTATCCTCACAACACACTATCTTCCAAAGAACCCAGGGTTGGAGAGGACAGGGTAGCTGCCCAAGGAGACCCAGCTAGAAGCCAAGGAACCAGAGGTGAAGCTAGGTCAAGCCTGACATCATTTCCCCTGCCCCTCACCGCCTCAGCAGTGGGGGCCCTCCGGAGTTCAGGCCCAGGTAAATCTGTTCCAAGCTAGGGCTCCCCAGGCTGGCCAGATTCAGAGGACTTTCTGGTGGCCATAGTGTGGAGTGTGATCCAGGGGATTGCGTCTCTTTCACCTTTTCTGATCTCTGTCCCCTTACCCTGAGACCCCTGGTGCTCCCCCATGCCATCTGAGGATCCCTTGCCAACTCTCAACACTTTGGGGAGTAGGTCCCCCAGAGTGTGGACTGATATCATTTTAAGGGATGGTCTCTGCCAAGAATGGTTAATTTTAGCAGGGGACTTGGGAAGTAATAGGAGAGACACCTGGGG
Source organism: Okapia johnstoni (assembly GCA_024291935.2). Classification (NCBI taxonomy): domain Eukaryota; kingdom Metazoa; phylum Chordata; class Mammalia; order Artiodactyla; family Giraffidae; genus Okapia; species Okapia johnstoni. The sequence goes on along the minus strand of CM044314.1, from coordinate 39,465,703 downwards.
GACCAGAAAGAGCCCATGTAATGTCTGTAATCCAGCATGGACTGATTCCTCCTGTAGGGACTCATCAAGCGCATTCTGGCTCTGTGACCTCTGTCCACGCTTGCATGCTAAGTCACTTCAGTCATCTCCGACTCTTTGGACTCTTTGTGACTACAGACAGTAGTCCACCAGGCCCCTCTGCCCATGGGATTCTCCAGGCAAGAATACTGGAGTGGGTTGCCATGCCTTCCTCCAGGAGAACTTCCCAACCCAGAGATTGAACCTGCATCTCTTATGTCTAACCTGCGCTGACAAGTGAGTTCTTTACCACTAGTGCCACCTGGGAAGCCCTGACCTCTGTCTAGGTAGGAATAAAACGTGTCTGGTGACCTGTTGTTACCTATTGCCTTTGTGCTCCATCCCCATCTCCACCCCCATGAAAAATTCCCAGTCACAGGCAGCAATTTGGAAATCTCTGCCAGGCAGACACGCCCAACCTCTCCCCAGAAGCAGGGCTGGCCTTGTTTCTGTCAGGGAGCATTGCCTGCTCCCCCTCCCGGAAGGAGCTCAGCTGTCCTCCTTAGCTGCCCTCTGTCAGGGTTCAGAGGCCTCAGTCTCAGGCAACCCCCACTTGCCTAGATGCCGTGTGCTCTTTGACCCAGCCAGGCTGCCCCGAGAGCCTGGTGAGGGTCCCCTGCCGCACCCAGCACCTCCCTAGCCCCCTGTAGGGAAGACAGAGGGGGTGCCCATTTCAGCTCACAGACAGCTCTGCCAAGGAGCCCTGGAGGGAGGTGAAAGCGTCTCACCTTCATGGGCAGTAGGTTCTTAACAGCAAAGCTGGGATGTTAGGCTCCCAGGAAGGAGGTGCTGAGCCCTCCTCCCACCTGACTCTGGCCTTCAGGAAGTGGGCTGGCAGAGGAGGCAGGGGGAGGGCCGTGGAGGGAAGGAGGGAAAGGGGAAGAGGTAGGCAGGAAAGAAACTGGAGAAGAGACATTGATGATGGAATTCACAGCTGGAGGAAAGACTTCACCCAAACCCCTACTTCTACCCAGAAGGACTCAGTTAGGTGAAGGGACTCACCCAAGGTCACCCAGCTTATGCCAACATTGGATGGGGTCATCCCATAGCACACTCATTGTCAGATCCTGATGTATGTATGGCTCCAAGAGGAAGTTTAGTTACTGAGGAGATGGGAGTCTAACTCTGCCCCAGGAACCAAAGCAATGTCCCCTTTCCTGCTGGAAAAGCCTCCATGGCCTCCCCAGCCAAGGCTGCCTCCCCATTTGGTCCAACCTACTCTCCATTTTGCTTCCCCCTAGCACTCCCCACATATCCTTGATCATGCTTACCACTTGCTGTGTGGTAACACCCTGTACTCTTCCATGTAGGCTCACATAGGAATCCCCTTCACTTCACAGCTACCCTCAGGTGTCAACTACTCTGGGACAAACCTAGACAGCATACTAAAAAGTAGAGACATCACTTTACCAACAAAGGTCCACCTAGTCAAAGCTATGGATTTTTCAGTAGTCATGTATGGATGTGAGAGCTGGACCATAAAGAAGGTTGAGCACTGAAGAATCGATGCTTTTAAATTGCGGTGCTGGGGAAGACTCTTAAGAGTCCCTTGGACTGAAAGGAGATGAAACCACTCAATCCTAAAGGAAACCAACCCTGAATATTCATTGGAAGGACTGATGCTGAAGCTGAGGTTCCAATACTTCGGCCACCAGATGTGAAAATCCAGTTCATTGGAAAAGACCCTGATGCTGGGAAAGATTGAGGGCAGCAGGAGAAGGGGATGACAGAGAATGAGATGATTGGATGGCATCACCAATTCAACGGACATGAGTTTGAGCAAACTCCAGGAGATAGTGAAGGACAGGAAAGCCTGGCGTGCTGCAGTCCACGGGGTTGCAAACAGTCAGACACGACTGAGCTACTGAACAACTAGGAGGACTTCCTTGAGGCTTCTGGGACTCAGGAACCTCTCCCTGTCCTATATTTCCATGACACATTCTTGTACCTTTCTTATGGAGAAAGGAAAGTAACATTTATTGAGATTTATCTCTACAAATAAAGAAACAGATTCAGAGAACTTAAGTACCTCACCCAAGATCATACAACTATTAAGTGAATGGTAGAGGCAGAAATAAAATCTAGGGCTAACTCTAAAATCCTGTAGTGCTTTGTATTATGCATGCATGCATGCTAAGTCACTTCAGTCATGTCTGACTCTGCGACCCCATGGACTGTAGCCTGCCAGGCTCCTCTGTTCATGGGATTCTCTAGGCAAGAATACTGGAGTGGGTTGCCATGCCCTCTTCCAGGGGATCTTCTTGACCCAGGCATCAAACCCATGTCTCCTATGTCTCCTGCACTGGCAGGTGGTTTCTTTACCACTAATGCCACCTGGGAAGCTTGCTTTGTATTATAGTTGTATCTTGCCCATTTGCAGCCTCTTGGGCAGTAAGCTCCTTCATGTTGGAGCTATGTCTTCTTATCTCTGTTTGTCTAACACCTAGTAGAGTGTTTGGTTTGTAATTGACACTCCAAATAACCATTTTTAGTATAGATAGATGAACGGGTAGATAGATGGATGAGTGAATAGGTGGGTGTATGAATGGAAGGATGGATGAATGGATGAGTAGGTGGATGGATGGATGGATGCATGGATGAGTGGATGGATGGAAGGATGTCGGAAAAGTATACCATCTCCACCTGAGAAAGCAGAAGTGGCTTGGAAAGTCCATGCTGATCTGCAGAGTGGGGTTTGGGCACTGCCCCAGGGATCATAATCAGCCAGAAGCATTATCTCAAGAGCCTTAAGAAAGAAGTGGTGGTTGGGATTGCCGCGGAATCTAGAGAGTGGAGAGTTGCTACACCATCAGGGCAGGAGAGGACCACTTCAGGAGGTGGCAAGGATTCTGAGACCTGAAAACACCAGCACTGAACTGGAATATTCTTACAGATAATGATATCTAACTTCCCATCAGCCCTCCCCTCCTGTTTTTCAGATGAATAAATTGAGACTCAAGGAGAGGAAACGACAAGCAATATCACACAACTCAGGTGATTCCAGACACTCAGTTTCTATAGAAACAAAGAGACTTTATACAAGAGGACAGGCATTTGGGTGAATTAGATGACATTCAATGTCATCTCCTGATCACAGGAACCTCTGCGCACAGACTGTGAAGGGACCATGGAAAGGTGTGATGCTAGGGAAGTCCCTGATGACCAGGACAGCTGACCATCAAGCCCCAGAGCACTGAAAGGAGGCGCATCTCTCTCTGCTGGCATCCTTGCCCAGCCCAAAGGAGGGGGGTGGCAGAGTAGCCCCCTTAGGCTACCCTGAGACCCCACATCTTGATGTGTCCCACCTGCTTCTATTCTCAGAGGCTACTACAACCCCAGGCTGTAGCTTCTTCAGGCGGCCCTCACTCCAGTCTCTGGGCAACTGCCCCGGGGGGCCAAGGAACCCCCTCTCAGATCATGGTTATACTCTGCCCTTTCCTCCAGGGGGCACGATCAGTGTGTCTAGACACATTTGTGGCGCTTTGTTTGGGCCTCCATAACTTGATTACAAATATCCAGTCACCTTCCTATGCCCTGGAGAGCCAGAAAGGAAGGTGAGCATACCATTCTTACTCCGGGTGGGGAAGCAAGGCACTCAGTGGCACTGGGCCATTTGTTCAGGCTCACCCAGGAAACAGAGACACAACCATGACTTCCAGGCCCCTCAATCCCAGCCCACCCAACTCTGCCTACCCTCTGGTTCTCAGCAAACCTCAGAGGTACAGCCAAGCTGAAAGAAAATTCTCCCGGAAAGATAATATCTATTCTTTTCCTCCTGTATTCCAGGTCCACGTCCTCCTATCTTCTTATTTTCATTTCTGAGTGCTCATGGGCTTCCCTGGTGGCTCGGATGGTAAAGAATTTGCCTGCAATGCAGGAGACACAGGTTCGATCCCTGGGTTGGGAAGATCCCCTGAAGAAGGGAATGGCCTGGAGAATCCCATGGACAGAGGAACCTGGTGGGCTATAGCCCATGACTGAGAGACTGACACACACAGGCCTCTTGAAGGAGCTTCAAGGAATTCTCCAAAAATCTCGGGAAGAGGGGGTACATCAGGGGAGGGCAACAGGAGGCACAGGGAGCGTGGCAGCGGGGCTCAGTATAAACCATCAGGGGCTGTAAATGTTAAATGTTAAATAAGAGCCTGTTAGGGGCCACAAGACAGGCCCACCCCACCCTCCCTCTGTCATTCCCTCCAGCCCTGTTATGCCCCCAACCCCCTCGCCCTTACACTCAAAGCGGCAATAAATTCTTCAGAGATGCAGGGGCTGGGTTTTGAGCTCCGCGCAAATCCTTGATCCCTCTCCCTCCCTCAGTGAGATGAAGCAGTCACCCTCTCCTCCACCCCTTCCCCCTACTCTTCATCTGGAACCAAATGAGACCCAGAGGCTGAGCACTGGTACCCAGGTCAAATTCCACCTGGGACAGCTCTCTCTCTTCCTCCCTCCGCTTTACCCACTCTGCCCCTCTGCCTTCTAACTGCTCTGCCTCTCCCACTCCCACTGAGGAAAATGTCAACAGAGTCAAGGTTGCAGCCCACGTGTCTGAAAGGCCCTGGCTGTCAGGGGAGGGTGGATGGGAAAGGAGACCCACTTGCCTGGCTGACCCAGAACTGATCCAACGGTCCCCTTAAGAACTCAGGGTCTCGTAAGCAGTGTCCCTCAGGAGTACGTGCGATGAGATTTCTTTCTCTTTTTTGTCTGTTTTTTGGCTGTGTTGGGTCTTCATTGACTTGGGCTTCTCACTGTAGCACTCAGGTTTACTTGACCGGAGGCTGTGAGATCTTAGTTTCCCAACCAGGATTGAACCCACGTCCCCTGCATTGGAAGGTGGATTCTTTACCCCTGGACCACCAGGGAAGTCCCTGAGACTCAATTTCTAACTCTGCTTCTGCCGCTAATTATGTGACTTCCAGCGGATCCTGTCCCTCTCTGGGCCTCAGTTTTCTTATCTATGTAATGAGGGAGCTCAGGGATTGTTGCTAAGGAGATGTGGGGAGGAGTCAGCAAGGGGACGGCGGGCCCCTCATCTCATCTTGCACCAGGAGCAGCCCTACTCTTGTCTTTTTTATTTGGAAGGCTTCAGGTAGGATTTCACTTGAAAAAAACGTCTGGTGGTCGAAAAAAAAAATAAAGCTTAAATCCATTGGCCTAGAAATGACCTCTGTGATGCCTTTCTTCTGTCTCATTCTGTGATTCAACCCATTCTCTTATATTTTTTTACAGGCTACTCCAATCTGGACTTCACATATTCTTGCCTGTGGTCCCTACCAGACAGTCACAGTCATCAGACCACATGCCTTGATTTGAATTCAGAAGATAGGGGTCCTCGCACCTCTGGCTGGATATATAATACATGAACCCCCAACTTAAGGTTCAGGAAACAGGAGCTCCTCCCCCAAAAAAGATAAACAACACAGCTAAGATGTCTATACCAAGTGTGGAGTGAGTGCTTTAGCTAAGAAGGTTTGTAGGGTGTCCAGGGTACAGAGGTGGCCGGGGGTTCCAAGAGGGGATGATGAGGGGCTCAGCAAATGGGCTAATCAGGCTTCAGGGTGAGCTGGAAGCTACAATGCCAAGAGTCAGAAAATGTGTGCCAGTCACTCAGTCGTGTCCCACTCTTTACAACTCCATGGACTGTAGCCCGCCAGGCTCTTCTGTCTGTAGGAATGTCCAGGGAAGAATACTGGAGTGGGTTGCCATTTCCTTCTCCAGGGGATCACCCACAGGTTGAACCCACATCTCCTAAATTGGCAGGTGGATTCTTTACCACTGAGCCCCCTGGCAAACCCTGTCAAGAGTTGAGATACCCGGGCTTAACTCTGACTTTGTCACCTACTTGCCTTATGACTAGGACAAGCCCTTTGCATTCTTAGCCTCAACTTCACCATCAGTTTAAACAGCACCTAGGATTCTACTTAGTTCCTTGTGATTCCCCCCTGCACCTGCCCCAGGCTCCTTCCTAGAGGTGGCCTTAGTCATGGTTTTCATGGGAGAAGAGAAGGACAAAGAGGAATCCAAAGTCAGACTGAAACCTACAAATTGAGGACCAAACACAGAACCTAGCCCTGGCTGCCCTGGTTCTGCCTCTGCCCCACCTTGTAAGTCAGGAGGGGAAGAGGAGGGTGGGAGAGAGGAAAGACAGGATGAAGAAGGACCACATGCTGCCCTCTGCGGTGCCAGGTTCATTAGCCAGCCTGGAGGAATCCCCACTGCTCAGAAGGAAGAGCGCCTCATGAATATTCATAGTCACAAGAGGCCTCATTTGCATCGTCCAAATCCCAAATGCCACAAGGATCAGCAGTCTCAGTCCTCCCTGGCTGCCCTCCTTGTGGAAGGGGATAGCCTTCCTATCTAACCACCATCACTCCTGCAACCGACCCCCTCCCTCACCTCCTCTGTACTGGCCTTCACTGTGTGACCTGACTCAGGCCCTCCCCAAGGCCCTGGGCATGTGTCAAGACCCTCCACTCCCAAAGACCCTCTACCCCCCAAACTGAGTAAACAAGGAGACCTGAGCCAGGCAGGTGGGCTGCCAGATCCTGGGAAGGAGGACAAACAATCCCACGGGACAGGATTAGGTTGTCAAAGCTGTAAGATGAAGATATGTGGATAGGGGCGTACGAGGGACCTGTGATGTCACCAGCCCTGGGGGAGGTGCAGGAGGTCAGAGGAGGGGGGATGTGGATGGGGGAGGGATAGGTGGTTTTTGCCATCACATAAAGGCATCATCAGGAGAGAGGGATGGGAGAAAGAAGGAAACCATCACACCTAAACTCCTGAGAGCACTGTGCCTGCATCAGCCCTCACCACTCAGACCTCCTTCAGAATGGGAATTCCATTTAGAACAATCCAGAGGTCCATCAGTCAAGGATTGGTTAAATAAGTGGTGCCTCATGCATAGCACAGAATATTATATAACCATTAAAAAGAATATGGTATAGATTTTTTTTAAGAAGCCCACAATGGCCACAATACATTCATAGGTGGTATAAGGAAAGTGCAGAACTATACTTAGCAGGGTCCTACCTTTGTAACATAAGTAAATAAGTAGATAGATAAATAAATAAATAATCAAGGTTAGTAGATAAACCAGAAAAACATCTATAAGAACACACAAATGCTATTTCACAGGACTCAGGGAGGATTAGAAGGGATATTTTTTACTTTTCATGTTAAATATGTTCAATAAATCCTTCCGTTTGAAGCTTGTGTGTCTTACAATGATTGATTTTATAACCAGGACAAAAAAATTAAATTGGGGGAGGGACGTAAATTTCCCATGAAAAGGTGACGATCTTGCTGCTACAGGCTGCGTTCTGCAGTGCTAGGGGAACCTGGGCCCTGGGCTAGCAGAGGGGCTGCAGAGGAGAGGGCGCTGGTGGGTGTGGCCCCATCCTTCCCCCCCCTCCCCCACCCCCAAAGTGTCCCGCAGGCCCGGCTCCAATTTGGCCTTGACCTTGAAATCAGGCTCTGTTTACTTCATTGTGTGTTTGCCCAAGGCTCACTCTCTGGAGAAGCATATTAGCTAATTTCTGTAAATTCTTGCCAATTTACAAAGCACTTACACATTTTCATTCATTCAGAAATGTTCCTGAGCCTCTCCTGGAAGGCAGGAGCTGTAGGCTAGGCACTGGGGACACAGAGACCAAATAACCCACATCCCTGGGAGACCTCAATCAGTGTGGGTGCATCACCCTCAGGGCTATGTCACAGGTGTGCTCAGGTGGGTCAGAGCGCAGAGGCCCCAGTCCTAGCTAATGGCAGTTCTAAGCTTTATAGTCAAAGCTATGGTTTTTCCAGTAGTCATGTATGCATGTGAGAGCTGGACGGTAAAAAACGGCTGAGCGCCGAAGAATTGATGCTTTCGAACTGCGGTGTTGGAGAAGATGCTTAAGAGTTCCTTGGACTGCAAGGAAATCAAACCAGTCAATCCTAAAGGAAATCAATCCTGAGTGTTCACTGGAAGGACTGATGCTGAAGCTGAAACTCCAATACTTGGCCACCTGATGTGAAGATCCAACTCATTGGAAAAGACCCTGATGCTGGGAAAGATTGAAGGCAGGAGAAGGGGACGACAGAGGATGAGATGGTTGGATGGCATCACCGACTCAATGGACATGAAATTGAGCAAACTCCAGGAGGTGGTGAAGGACAGGGAAGCCTGGCATGCTGCAGTCCATGGGGTTGCAAAGAGTTGTACACGACTGAACAACAAAGCTTAAGGGATGCTAAGGCATTAGCTGGGTGAGGAACAGAGGCACCCCATAACGAAAAGAGCTCTTGTTACAGGACACCTGGGAGGGCCAGACCTCATCCTAAGAGGTTAGATGCCTCCTCATTTAATTCCCATGATGACCCTCATTATCCCTATCCCACTGGAAAAGGAGATGAACGTAGGAAACAGGAAAGAGCCTGGGAAGAGGCACCTTGGGTTCACAGCAACCAGGGGAAACAGGCCCCGCTGGTCCCGCTGAGGCATCCACAGTCCCCTCCCATACCTGCTCCCACCTCTGGGCTTAACTAGATAGTTCAGAACCATCCTCTGGAGCCCAGACTAACCAAAGTGTGGTAGCATTTGAAATCCAGGGCCTCCCGGGCTCCCAATTCTGCCTCTCTTTACCTCCCGCTCTGGGCTCTCCGAGGCCACGCCAAGAGGACTACGGTCCGAGGCAGACAGGTCTCCTGCAGGGTCCTCTGAGCAAACAAGCTTGTTTGAGTCCCCACCCCTTTGCTCATGGTGTTCCCCTGCCTGAGTGCTGTTCCTACACATTCCCACACACAAAGATGCCAATGCTACTCCCACAGAAAAGCCTTCTTCATTTGTTCCAATTGGACTGGTTACTCCTCAGGAATCCTCAGTTACAACAGAAGAACTCAAGTGATTAATTGTTCTTTAATGACTTCCCTGTATGTGGAAGAATGTGGGCATGGCATGCCTGTGTGTGCTTGTGCACATGTGTGTGTATACAACGAAGCTGCAACTCCCTGAGGGTAGTAATGTGGTCCTTTTCTTCCTGCGTGTGCGTGCTAAGTCTCTTCAGTCATGTCTGACTTTTTGCAACCCTATGGACCATAGCCCTCTGTCCATGTGGTTCTCCAGTCAAGAATACTGGAATGGGCTGCCATGCCCTCCTCCAGGGGACCGTCCCAGCTCAGGGATAGAACCCCAGTCTCTTAGGTCTCCTGCATTGGCAAGCCAGTTCTTTTTCACTACTAGCACCACCACTGTTCTCCAGTCCATTCCAGTCTAGAAGCAGGAACTCTCCACCTGCTGCCATAGGAATTACCATCAACTCCCACCCTGCCCCCAAGCCCCCAGCTATACCCACAGCTGCATGAGCCCCTCTGTGTCCTCCAAGACTGGACGGTAAGGGAGGAGTCAATATGGAGATGTTGAATGGGCCTTGGATAGTGCTTCTCCGGCAGGAACCATCACTTCCTCATCTGTCGTGCCCCTCTCTCCCATGGTCATCTTCTAAATGCATCTACCAGTGATGGAGAACTCAGGAGCAGACATTCCCATCAGCGTCTCAGGAACCCAGCCAGGGCTCCAGACCAAGGAAGTAAGTGGTGGCTCCAGGCACCCTAAGCCCCTGGGCCCCCCATCCCCACCCCAGAAGATGCTGGGTGTCCCTGCCTCCCAACCACCATGCAGGGAGTAAGGACTGGCTAGAGAGCCCATGCTTCAGGAAAATGACTCAGAGAGGTAACTGAAGTGCCTTTGGGGCCTTAGCTACAAAAGTGGGTCACTGTGGGGAGAAAAAGTGGCTTAAAAAAGAAGAAATCTGTTTCTGGAAGCTGGTCTCAGTGCTGGCTGGGAGCTGAGTGTCCCCAGAGGAAGTTCCAAAAATCCCCCAGTTTTCTTCCCCAGCATCTCCTAAGCTTCCAGGTCTCCAGTCTTTGGGCCCCAGCAGCCAAAATGAGCTCTAGGTAGAAATGAGGGAAGCCTCTCCCGACCCACTCACCATCACTGCCACCTCGCCGGGGTCTCCTATCCCCAGCCGGTGAGCCGGAGCCAGCACTGGGCACCTGGAGCGGGGGCTGTGGGGCTATGTGGACTGCCGCACTCTGCTTTCTGGGCTGTTTCTAAACTGCTCCACTTCCCATTAAGTAGGACACACTGGGGAGAGACGGCACGGAGCTCTGAGAGGGCCCAGGAGGATGTTCAGACATTCCTCAGACCAAAGAAAGGCCTCTCTGGGTCAACTAGAGGCGAGGCCCAGAAGAGGAGGAGGGCTCGCCCAAGACCACCCCACTAATGAGTGGTAGAGAAGCATTAACAACAGCTGTTCATAGCATTCACAGCATAAGAGAGATGGGTTGGAAGCCAGAACTCCCAGGGCCAGTGCAGAGCCATCCCAGACAAGTGACCTTGCTGCTCCAGACCTCAGTCTTTCCATCTCTAAAATGGGAATAACAATGTCTACTTCATGGGCTACTATGAAAATCAAATGAAATACTTTATGCAAAAGTCTTCTGTGTATAGGACTTAATAATATTCTATGCAAATGTCAGGCATTCTTCTTCTTAACTATGGTCCCTTCTGTCAAAGCTCCCCCAAACTGGCCAGATGTTGAGAACTGCTGGATCTGGGGTCAGGAGAGCTCCTTATACTAGTCTCTCTCCTTTTGTGCAGAAGAAACAACACTGTGTTTCTAAGTTTCCACCTGTACAGCCTGCCCTGACCCTAAGATCATTGTACTCAAAAGTGTGGTTCTGTAGGATTGTCAAGGCATAAGCAACCTCTGACCTCCAACTTTCGAGAATGCCTCTTAAGAGAAAAGCAAGAAACAGGTCTCTATTGGGTGCCTGCTGTGGGTCAGTCACTTTAGAACTTGTGACACCACTGTCCTAACCATTTTCTTATGGTTACTATTATTATATTATTGCTACTATTATTGGTAATACTATTAATATTACTATTAATATTATCTCTATTATTATTACTCCCATTTTAGATATTTGAGTGACTAGTTTGAGTCAAATTCTGGCCACACACCACATTCTGTCTGTAGGCTCAGCCCCTGGCCCTCCAGCCTGCTCTTTTTCAGCTTTAAGTCATCAACAGGTGGCTTCATTTTCTTTTTTTGTTTTAGGGCAGAAGCGCAGACAGTCAGGTTCATCAGATTCGTCCATCCCTAGCACATTATTAAGACAGCGTCCAGATAAAACAAGGTCCCCTCTTGTCTTCCTTCTGTCCTCTCATACCCGTCCCCACTCCAAATCCATCTGCTTCACCTAGGCACCTGCTCTGATATGTCTGCTGCATGTCCTTAACCATGTATACATCCCTGTAAATTATGGAACATTGTTAGCAGTATGTGCTTTGAATTTTCATAAATGGTGTTGTGTTATGAATTTTTAGTCTGCATTATACTTTTTTTTTTGGTCAACACTTTTTTAAGACCTATCTTTGCTGTCAGTGACTTGTTAGAGGATGGCAACACTGTGGAGGGCACACCCATCACAGTCCACTTGTCCATCCCACACTGATGGATGCCAAGGCAGGCCGCCAACTCCCCTCTGCCGCAAACAGAATATCTAGCCTTCTGTATCTTTATGACTTTTTTATGTCCCTTTATCCATCGATGGAGACCTTCTCCACAACCCATTCCTACAAATAGGATCCTTGGATAACAAGCCATATATAAGTTAGTCGCTCAGTTGTGTCAGACTCTTTACCACTCCACAGACTGTAGCCCTCCAGGCTCCTCTGTCCATGGAACCCTCCAGGCAAGAATACTCGAGTGGGTGGCCATTCCCTTCTCCGGGGCATCTTCCTGATCCAGGGATGGAATCCAAGTCTCCTGCATTGGCAGGAGGATTCTTTACAGTCTGAGCCACCAGGAACACCCCTCAGAAAACATATGCATAGTCAGTTAAGTAACTTAGTAATGGCTGGAGTCAGAATTTGTAAACTGCCTAGAAAGTGAGGTGAAAGTGTTAGTCACTCAGTCGTGTCTGACTCCTTGCAATCCCATGAACTGTAGCCCACCAGGTTCCTCTGTCCATGGGATTTCCCAGGCAAGAATACTGAAGTGGGTTTACATTCCCTTCTCCAGGGGATCTTCCTGACCCAGGAATCAAGCCTAGGTTTTCTGCATTGCAGGCAGATTCTTTACTGACTAGCCACCAGGAAAGCCCTAAACATTGCCTAGAACAGTGGCTAAAGCACAGTAAACACTATGTGAGGTGTATGCAATAAAAATAATTACAGGGACTTCCCTGGTGATCCAGTGGCTGAGACCCTGTGCTCCCAATACAGGGGGCCTGGGTTTGATCCCTGGTCAGGGAACAAGATCCTTCATGTCACAACTAAGACTCAGCGCAGCCAAATAAATAAATATTTTTAAAATAATAATTACAAAAAATAAATAGCACTGAATTACCAGATTGCCTTCCCAAAGAAGGGTACCAGTCTACACTCCTACCTGCATATTCCACATGCAGCAGAGCAATTAAGTCCGTGGACCATGATTACTGAGCCTGGAAGCCACAACTACTGGGCCCATGTGCGGCAACTACTAGAGCCTGCATGCCGAGAACCTGTGCTCAGCAACAAGAGAAGCCACTGCAATGAGAATCTCTCACATTGCAACTAGAGAGTAGCCCCCACTCTCCAAAACCAGCGAAAAGCCCAAGAGCAGCAATGAAGACCCAGTGCAACCAAAAATAAAAAGAAATTTAAAAATAAAATTAAAAAAAAATTAAAATACTTTTGAAAGGGAAGAAGAAGAAAGGGGGGAAGGTGGCTGAAGAGGAAGTAGAGAAAGAGCGCACTGTTTCCTGTGCAGCTGAATTGTGTCAGTCTTTCAACCAAGGTCCCTCTCACCCCTGCCAATCGCCCACAGCACAGTGGCACTTGCCATCGGCAGCTTCAACATCCCCCAGAGGGCTTGTTAAAGTGCAGCTTTCTGGCCTCATTGCCAGTTTCTGAGTCAGGGAGTCTGGGGTGGGGCTGAGGATTTGCATCTCTAGTGAGTTTCCAGGGGATGCTGCTGCTGCTGGTCTGGTCCTGACTCTGAGAACCAGGACACTAGAGGAGCTCGCCACCCCAGCCAGTGTGGCGTGGTCACCTTGGACAGAGCGCCACCTGCAAAAACACCAACCAAGTCCCACTCTTCAAGACCCCATGGACTGTACTCGCCAGGCTCCTCTGTCCATGGGATTTCCCAGGCAAGAATACTGGAGTGGGTTGCCACTTTCTTCTCCAGGTGATCTTCCCAACCCAGAGATTGAGCCACCTGGGGAGCCCCAACCAAGCCTTTGAAAGAACCTAAAATCCAGCGAGCCACCCAGAGTGGTCCCACCTGGCTCCCACTGAGCCACCTGGAGAGCCCCAACCAAGCCTTTGAAAGAACCTAAAAATCCAGCAGGCAACCCAGAGTGGCCCCACCTCCTGCATGTACTAATGGTAGCTCTCATATCCAGGGCCCAGACTGGGAGCAAGTGAGGCCCAGAGGAGTAACAGCCAAGGAGGCACTCACTCTCAAGGCCAAAATCTGTTGGGCAACAGTGGAGGGGCCTGCAGGTGGGGTCACACCGGCTCCACCCAGTCCAGGCCCAGCCCACTCACTGCTCCCCTTCCACTGATATTATAGTAATAACACACTGGATTCTGTCACATTACTCATTTTCATAGGATCTCATTTGATTCTTGAGACAACTTCCATCCCCATTTGACAGATGGTAACACAGAGGCCGGAAGGGTCCCTGTGGCAAGTCAGAGTAGAAACTCCTTCTCTTGCCCCCTCAGCCAGGCCGACCCTTTGCACCACTGCTGCTGCCCCGCGTGTTCCAGGTCTAAAGCAAGTGACATCAAGCCCCCAGCGGGCACAGCCACCACCACACTGATGGCAAGAGCCTCAAAGGGGCTACATGACCCCCCTCTCCCTCAGCTTATCACCACCTACCATGTCACCCACCTCCAGCATCTTATCTGCATCTTCCCTGAAGCTCTTTGAAGGTGGTTGTTGGGTGTGGGGCTACCCCTGTGCTGTGCTCTGCTGAGTTACTCAGTCATGTACAACTCTTTGCAACCCCATGGACTAGCCCGCCAGGCTCCTCTGTCCATGGGGATTCCCCAGGCAAGAATACTGGAATGGGTTGCCATGCCCTCCTCCAGGGGATCTTCCCAACCCAGGGATCAAACCCAAATCTCCCACATTGCCAGCTAATTCTTTACCATCTGAAGTCAGGCAGTTGCCCAACCTCAAAGCCTAAGAAAGAGCCTGCAGTCAGCAACAGAGACATCAATGGTTTAATGGGCAGGGGAACTTACATGTCTGGAGCAAGGTCCTAAAGCAACAGGCCACGTGTGTGGCAGATGGTGGGCAGGACATGGCAGCAGGGGAAGAGGGAGTTACTAGTCATAGGGGAATTAGCTCAGTGGTTGCCAGGGAAACCAGCAGAGGGGAACACCCCTCACCACCTCTTTGATAAACTATCAGAGTGGAGATAGTTCTGATTTAAAGATTAAAACAATCACTAGCTGGGGCCCGGGGCAAGTACACAGGTACTTACTGATTAAAAGGAAAGGTCATCCAGTTGAGTAGGATGTAGGTGACACAGGTCCTGGTCAACCAGGGGAGCAACAGAACAGCCATCTTGTGTGACCTGATCAGACACTGGGACTATGTTCGAATTTCACAGTGGAAAACACTGGTGTTCAAAGAAGTCAAGGGCCTTGTCTGAGACCACAGAGCTAGTTTGCAACTGCTCACACTCTAGACTGACCCACTTCTATTAACACATCCGCAGCCCTCCCGCCCTCCTGGTGCCTGACCTCAGACACCCTTCCCTCCTCCTCCTTAGCTGCAGGCCTGTCATAGCCCAGAAAGCTCTATATTAATCAGAATCCTCCAGAGAAAAAGGAATTGACTCATGCAGTTGTGGAGGCTGGCAAGTCCAAAATCCGAATGGCTGGCCAGCAGACTGGAGACTCATGGAAGAGTTAGTTGATGCTACAGCTTGAATCTGAAGGTCATCTCCTGGCAGAATTCTCTCTTCCTCAGGAGACCTCAGTTTGTTTTTTCATGTAGTCTTCAACTGATTAGATGCGGCCCACCATACTACATGGGCTTCCCTTGTAGCTCAGCTGGTAAAAAATCCACCTGCAATCCAGGAGACCCTGGTATGATTCCTGGGTTGGGAAGATCTGCTGGAGAAGGGATAGGCTACCCAGTTCAGTATTCTTGGGCTTCCCTGGTGAGTCAGCTGGTAAAGAATTTGCCTGCAATATGGGAGACCTGGGTTTGATCCCGGGTTGGGAAGATCCCTTCCAGTTCTGTTGCCCCAGCACACAGTGCTGTTTAGTGACCACATCCATGGCCTGCTTCCCTATCAGCAACTCCCCACTCCCTCTCCTCACTCTCCATTATGCGTGCTTAATCACTCAGTCATGTCTGACTCTTTGTAACCCTTTGGACTGTAGCCTGCCAGGATCCTCTGTCCATGGGATTCTCCAGGCAAGAACATTGGAGTGGGTTGTCATTTGCTCCTCCAGGGGATCTTCTCGACCTAGAGATCAAACCCGTGTTTCCTGCGTCTCCTGCATTGCAGGTGGATTCTTCACCAACTGAGCCATCAGGGAAACAGAGCCTAATTCAGCTAATCTGGCAATGACATTGAGCAGAGGGAGTCCAGCCCACCATGTGGCCCTAGACTGATTCTGATCACTTTCCATGAAAGCTCTTCTCCTCCCTCCAGCCATCTCTCACACCCCAGGGACTTCCCTTTATCTCTGGATGTGGCAGCCTCTACCACAACTTCCCAGGCTTTCATGGGTAGGACTGAAGGAGAGGCTACAGGGCTGGCTTCCTGGGGAGACTGCTGTGCTAGAAAAGGCAGGACTATGCTGGGGGAGCCCAGGGTCCAGTCTTCCCCTGGGGAGCAGGGCTGGGCCATACAACACAAGACCTGTCCTGACCCTCCTGCCATCCTCCCTGCAACATTTTACCTGGGTGACCTCACATAAAACACATATCAAGCTCTGTTTCATAGCAAAAGAGACGTTGCATAAAGATGACCTAGGATAGGGGCAAGGAAACAGAGGGCTCAAGGTGAATAGGTGTGCTTTTCTGTGTGCATATGCATGAGTGTGTATGTGAGTGTCTGTGGGTGTGCATACAAATACACCCTGGGTCTTTTATGTTCACATGGGCAGTGAATCCATCCCTCCTCCCATGCGAGCCCTGTCCCACTAAACACACGCACACCAGCCCCGTTCAGGCTCCGCATCACCCTGGCTGAGCCTTGGAGGCTGCTCTAAAAGGAAAGTTGAGAGCCTTGGAGACAGCCTGCAGCCAGGATAGCAGAGGCAGGTTGGGGCTAAGATCCCCTCTGGGGCCAGGAGAGCAGAAGTAAGGCTCTTAGAGCCAAAGAGGAGATAGAGCTGAATTCCTTACATTTGTCTACAGGGGGAATCACCAAGGACGGACCTGGATAATGAGATGCAAATTTCCAGGGTAGAGAACAGGATCAAATTGCCAACATCCGTTGGATCATCAAAAAAGCAAGAGATTTCCAGAAAAACAACTACTTCTGCTTTATTGACTACACAAAAGCCTTTCACTGTGTAGATCACAAAAAACTGTGGAAAATTCTTAAATAGATGGGAATACCAGACCACCTTACCTGCCTCCTGAGTAATCGTATGCAGGTCAAGAAGCAACAGTAAGAATTGGACATAGAACAACAGACTGGTTCCAAATAGGGAAAGGAGTACATCAAGGTTGTACATTGTCACAAGATGCTTCTATGCAAATAAGCAGACCAGGCCTCTGTCTGCATTAAGCACAGTTACATTTTTAACCCCTTGTTTGGCAGAATTAGCTCCCAAATGGAAGGGGGCCAAGGAGCAGCCCACTGCATTCTGCAGAGGAAATAACTGAGACTCAGCCACGGAGAGTGTCTGAGTGGGAACCAGGGAGGCGACACAAACTCAGAGGAAGTCCCAAGCCCCATTCCAAAATCCCTCCCCTCTCAGCCCCCAGGAATCTGCTTGCAGCCTAAGCCCCAGGGTACAGATGCAAGTGTGCAAACCACGCAATCCCCACCTAGGGACCAAGCCTGCATCAAGTCACTATCGCCTTCTGAGATGGCCCCCACTCTGTCTGTGTAGCGTGTTTAAGAAAAGGGCTTTCCTGGTGGTTCAGATTGTAAAGAATCCGCCTGCCATGCAGGAGACCAGAGTTCAATCCCTGGGTTGGGAAGATCCCCTGTAGGAGGAAATGGCAACCCACTCCAGTGTTCTTGCCTGGAGAATCCCACGGACAAAAGAGCCTGGAGGGCTACAGTCCATGGGGACACAAAGAGTCTGACACGACTGAGCAACTAACTCTTTCTGAAGGATAAAGGGACCGGGAAGAGATTAGGGGAAGGACTAACATGTTCATAGATATGGAAGGGAAAGAAGACAGGCAGAGGGAGGAGAAGGGCCCTAGGGCAGCATCTGCCTGGCATTCCTGGAGGGGAGCAGAGCAGAAGAGGAAAGAGAAGCAGTAGCCAGCCCACTCACTTGCACAGCATGGCCTCCAGGAATTTTGAACAAGATCTGGGTCCTAATTCCCCTTCTGCAATAGATGTGTGACCTTTGTAAGTCATTTAAGTTGCACCTCGGCTTCAATCCCTATAAAGTGGGAACTAGTGATTTCAGCTCTGCCTCCTTCACAGGGGAAGCAAGGATCAAATAAGATTCTGGATGTGAACGCAAGGTGGATGGGTGCTGTTGGTATCATTCCTGGCCAGGGAGTCAGCCAGGGAGCTGGAGTCAGAAGGTAAGGGTCCCTCCCACCACTGAAAGGCAGCAGGTGTGCTGGGACGCACTAGGATTCATCCATAACACTTTCCACCTCTTGAGTTCCTGCACCCAGTGACTTGGAGTGGGGTCAACCCTGAGCAGCTTGGCTTCTGGTCTGGGCTCCAGCACCAGTCACCTAGGATGCTGTGGGCAAGTCACTCCCCTCACTGGGCCTTAGCTTCACCGTGAGCAGAATGAGGACTTTGATCTGAATGATCTCTGAGGCACAGCAGGGAAGCCTGCTTCTAATCTGAAACAGAATCCTGCTGAACCCTAGGCTGGTAGGTGAGAACTCAGTTGGAGTTTGACTTTAGCTTTTGCTTCTTTAGCAAGAAATTCTTCTCTGTTCCACGTGGAGCAAGGGAAAGCATGTTCACTTCCAGTTCAGAGGGGTGGGTGGCCTTTCTGTTCTAAGAACAGGGTCTTTCCTGCCCTGGAGAGCCATCAACAGGTCTCTTCCAGTGACTTAAGTGCAGGGTCCTTTCTGTCTGGCTCAAAAATCCTATCATGGAAGGAAACCTGGAAGATGCAGAATGGGTCTAAAAAAGCAGCTAGCAGGACAGTGAGGAGGAAATGGCAGACAGGGCCTCGGTCATGGGTTTGGACCGTGGGGTCCTGTGGGCTGAAAGAAAAAAAAAAAGCACAGCCTAAAAGCTGAGAATTTTGTTTTCTTTGGCAGACTTGCTGAGGAGGTAAGCCTGGGAGGCAGCCTCTCAGATAGCTCTGAGGGACTGCTCTGAAGAGGGAAGGGAAGAGCCAGGATATATAGGACTTTTTGGAAAAAAAAAAAAAAAAAACCAGGTAGTCAGAACATTCAAAGACTACTGTTAATTAAAGAAAAATCAGACATCTCAAGCTAATGAATTTAGCGCTTTTCTATGTATGAAAAAGGTGAAAGCCGCTCTGTCATGTCCGACTCTTTTCGACCCTATGGACTGTAGCCCTCCAGGCTCCTCTGTCCTTGAGATTCTCCAGGCAAGAATACTGGAGTGGGTTGCCATTCCTTTCTCCAAGGGATCTTCCCAACCCAGGGATTGAACCCGGGTCTTCTGCATTGCTTGCAGATTTGTTACCATCTGAGCCATCAAGGAAGCCCTTTCTATGTATGAGGAGATATAAGAGTCTGGGCTCAATGAAATCATTCCTTTGATTGATTGATTGATTTGATTTGATTTGGGGCTACAATGGATTTTTTTATTTTTTTTTACTATTTATTTATTTGGCTGCATCAGGTCTTAGTTGCAGCACTCAGGATCTTTAGTTTCGACACATGGGATCTAGTTTTCTGACCAGGCATCAAGCCCCCAGCATTGGCAGTGTAGTCTTAGACACTGGACCAGCAGGGAAGTCCCTGCAATGGGTCTTCGTTGCTGCATGTGGGGTTTTTTTTCTCTAGTTGTGGTGAGCAGGGGGCACAGTCAAGCCCTGGCTGGGGACTCAGACTCAAAATCCTGAATACCACGCAGCCAAAAAATAATAATAATAATAATAATAAGTAAAATAAATTTTTTAAAAAAGGAATCAAAGTACCACAAACCAGAACAAAAGGGGATGCCTCTGCGTGCAAGTGACTAGGATCCACACTGGCCCCTGGCCTCAAGCAGAAAGGCTCCACCATCACTTTAAGAAGCATTTTTCCACCTTGGCATCATCGGCATTTTGGACATTTGGTGTAGGATAAGTCTCTGTTGCAGCAGCTGCCTCATGCATTGCATCCCTGGCCTCTCCACCCACTAGAAGCCAATAAGAAGTCTCTAACTGTGATACCAAAAATATCTCCAGACATTGCTAAATCTCCCCTAGGAGGCAACATCTCACCCCGTTAAGAACCACTGCCTAAAAGGTTTAGAGAAGACAGTGTCTGGAAAAGATACAGGCTATACTTCTGACCATGAGAAAGGCCAGGTTTTCTCTCCCATCACCTCGCCAGCCCTACCTTAGCTAAGAGTAACAAATACAATGAATTTTTTTTTTCTTTTGGCTGTACTGGGTCTTTGTTTCGACGCATGCAGACTTCTCTACTTTCAGTGTGCAGGCTTAGCTTCCCCGTGGCATTTGGGATTTTAGTTCCTAGACCAGGGATCAAATCTGAATCCCTTGCATTGCAAGGTGAATTCTTAACCACTGGACAACCAGGGAAGTTCCTATAATGAATTTCAGAAGGTAAAGAATCTGCCTGCAATGCAGAGACCCAGGTTCGATCCCTGGGTCGGAAGTATCCCCTGGAGAAGGAAATGACTACCCACCCCAGTATTCTTGCTTAGAGAATCCCATGGACAGAGGAGCTTAGTGGGCTATAGACCAAGGGATCACAAAGAGTCGGACACGACTGAGCAACTAACACTTTGGATGGATTAACCTCCAAATGATTCTTGGGGCTTCCCAGGTAGCCCTAGTAGTAAAAAACCCACCTGCCAATGCAGTAGACATAAGAGATGCAGGTTCAATCCCTGGGTTGGGAAGATCCCCTGGAGGAGGGCACAGCAACCCACTCCAGTATTCTAGCCTGGAGAATCCCCATGGACAGAGGAGCCTGGCAGGCTACAGTCCATGGGGTCACAACGAGCAGGACACGAGTATTTAACTTAGCACAGCACAGCAAGGTCTGATTAAATGCAAGCTCATCCTTGTTACCAGCACTCACTGCACAGAAGTTTAGAGCTCGTGATGGGATCAACTGGTAGAATCCATGAGACTCAGATGCCAGATGTGTTAGAATCTTATCACTGGGCCAGGAAGGGCAGGAGGGCAATTGAAGGCTTGAGGGAAGGGACTCAGAGGTAGAGTGGACCCCACCACCATCCCGGGCCCAAATCACAGAATGCAATTTGAGTCCAATCGAGCTCCTATTGATGTTCATGGATCCAGTGAATATACTCACCCAGCAGGAGTCCTTGCTGATTGCAGAGGTCCGTCTGGGTTTAAGCAGAACCCTAGGCAGTACTTGGAGGTGCATAAAACAATCTTGGCTTCTAGAAGAGGTGGCAAAAGTTAGCCAGAGAGACAGTGCTCCAGTCAACAAGACTGGGGTTCAGACAGGCTCAATCCCAGGGGCATATTGCTTGACCAGTTATGATCAGCAGAGCTTGGAGCAAGGCCAGAGCTCATGGGCACCTGGGGACATCAGGGACTCACCCAGGACACACATGCTGGCAGTGGAGGAGCCACTAAAGCCCCCCATTGCTGTTGATCCAGCTGTTAGACCCTCTTGGAAGGAAAGGAGCCTGGCTTAGGGAAGCTTCTCTTATACACCTCAGAGCCACACCATCCATCTCCACACTGCCGTCTTGGGGATCTCCTGGTTAATAAATTGCCCATCCCCCTCGAATGCAGAAATCACAGTAAAGTCCTCCATTGTCACTACAACAAGCTTGACATTTATGGGGTCCAAGGAAAGCCTCCAGCCAGGAAGATTGCAGGATGCGCATGACACAGAGTGGAGGGAGAGAAGGGGTGGCAGAAGGAGCTGGACTTTGGACTCTGCCTACCCTGCGATGCATCCCAGCTCAGCCGTGTACAGGCTGTTTTGCCGACAGCAAGGAACTTACTCTCTCTGAGACTCAAGGTTCTCCTGTCTAAAATGGAAGGAACAAGAGGTGCCGACATCAAAGGACTTTAAGATTAAATGAAATGACATACACAAGGCTTTGGCTCGGTGCCCAACACATGAAAAGTCCTCAACAAAGGTGCTTTCTTCTATGACAGCCCCATGACATTCCAGGAGTGGCCTCCACTATAAAAGCCATCACACTGACACAGGGCATGGGGCTCGGCTGCAGGACTCAAGAGAGTGCCCGCCCCAGGTGTCTGCATCTGCTGTTTTGGAAAACAGCACCTCCAGCACTCACCTTATAGCTTCAGGGACACAGAGAGCAGAGGAAGGACCACTGTGAGAGCATCCACTGTTCCTTTGTTCACGTCACCTGGCATGCGGAGGCCCTCAGTTTCACTTGTCAGGAGCCACGAGCTGTGCACGTGAGAAGCTTGTGCAGTACGTCCAGTCGAACTTAGCAGCGGTATGGCATCAGCTAGGCTCAGAGCTACACAAGGACCAGTGAGCCTGCCCTCCGCATTTCTGCCCACCACCATTGGGCATAACCATTGAGGGCAGGGGTGCTTAATCCAGACTACCAGGCTGGTGCCCCTGTTACCAGCAGCAAAGTCAGAGACCTGCAGTGTTAGCTCCTCTGGAAGAAGCCATGGGGGACAGCTTGGAAAGGAAACATGGGTCTAGCTTTGCATTAGAACAGCCCAACACCACCCTTATGGAAGAAGTGAAGAGGAACTAAAGAGCCTCTTGATGAAAGTGAAAGAGGAGAATGAAAAAGCTAGCTTAAAACTCAACACTCAAAAAATGAAAATCATGGCATTCAGTGCCATCACTTCATAGCAAATAGAGGGGGAAACAATGGAAACTGTGACAGACTTTATTTTATTGGGCTCCAAAATCACTGCAGATGGCGACTGCAGCCATGAAATTAAAAGACACTTGCTCCTTGGAAGAAGAGCTGTGACCAACCTAGACAGCATATTAAAAAGCAGAGACATTACTTTGCCAACAAAGGTCTGTCTAGTCAAAGCTATGGTTTTTCCAGTGGTCATGTATGGATGTGAGAGTTGGACTATAAAACAAATTGAGTGCTGAAGAATTAATGCTTTTGAACTGTGGTGTTGGAGAAGACTCTTGAGCATCCCTTGGACTGCAAGGAGGTCAAACCCGTCAATCCTAAAGGAAATCAGCCCTGAATATTCACTGGGAGGACTGATGCTGAAGCTGAAACTCCGATATTTTGGCCACCTGATGGGAAGAACTGACTCACCGGAAAAGACCCTGATGCTGGGAAAGATTGAAGGCAGGAGGAGAAGGGGATGACAGAGGATGAGATGGTTGGATAGCATCACTGACTCAATGGACATAAGTTTGAGTAAGCTCCGGGAGTTGGTGATGGACAGGGAAGCCTGGCATGCTGCAGTCCATGGGGTTGCAAAGAGTCTCACATGACTGAGCAACTGAACTGAACCAAAGGGCAGTGCCAACAGATTTCCTCAAATAGCCTCAGAGAGATGGAGCTTTTTCTAGTTATTTATTTTTAATTGTATTACAATATTGTGTTGGCTTCTGCCATACATCAACATGAATCAGCCATAGGTATACATATGTCCCCTCCATCTTGAACCTCCCTCCCACCTTCCACCCCATCCCACCCCTCTAGGTTGTCACAGAGTGCCAGTTAACTCCCTGCGCCATACAGCAAGTTCCCACTGTTTATCTATTTTACATATGGTAATGTATATGTTTCCATGTTACTCTCTCCATTCATCCCACCCTCTCCTTCCCCCCTGTGTCCACAAGTCTGTTCTCTATGTCTGTGTCTCCATTGTTGCCCAGCAAATAGGTTCATCTGCACCATCTTTCTAGAGCCCATATATATGTGTTAAATATAATAGTTGTTTTCCTCTTTCTGACTTACTTCACTCTGTATAATAGGCTCTAGATTCATCCACCTCATTAGAACTGACTCAAATGCATTTCTTTTTATGACTGAGTAATATTCCATTGTGTGTGTGTGTGTGTGTGTGCGTGTGTATGTATATGTGTATATATATATATATATATATACACACACACATATATACCACAGCTTTTTTATTCATTCATCCACTGATGGACATCTAGGTTGCTTCCATGTCCTAGCTATTGTAAATGGTGCTGCAATGAATATTGGGTGAATATACATGTCTTTTTTGATTATGGTTTTCTCAGGGAATATGCCCTGGAGTGGGATTGTTGCATATTGTTGTAGTTTTATTCTTAGTTTTTTAAGGACTCTCCATACTGTCAACCATAGTGGCTGTATCAATTTACACTTACATGTGTCTTTTTGAAGAAAATCAGTGCCAAGGTACTTTGCACTAGGCATCCATTGCTTTCTTTCCTCACCTCCTTCTAGCCAACATCACACTTTATTGTTGAATATCTGTGTGCACCGCTCAACTGTAAGCTCCATGAGAGCAGAGGCCATGGCCAGTTTGTTCTCTGCCATGTCCCCAGCACCCACTCCCTGTCTGATGGATGAATAATTAAAGATCTTTAGAATAAAGACTGGCAAAGGGCCTTTGAAAAGACAAAGCTTGGGATGTCATTAAATTGGGTGATTTGGGTCTTCCCTGGTGGTCCAGTGGTTAAGAATCTGCCTACCAATGAAAAGGACACGGGTTCAATCCTTGGTCGGGAAAGATCCCATATGCCATATGCCACACTACCGCAGTCCAGGCACCTAGAGCCCGTGCTCCCCAATGAGAGAATACACTGCAATAAGAAGCCCACACATCGCTGTTAGAGGGTAGCCCCTCCTTGCCGCAACCAGAGAAAGCCATGAGCCACAACAAAAGCCCAGAGCAGCCAAAAATAAATAAATAAATAAATAATTTTAAAAATCAGTGATCTAGAAACATTTCATGAACTCAATGGTTGTTATTGTCACTGCTAACACCTAATGGTTTGGTGATTCTGTGAAGACCAAGGTGCCTTATGACACAGCAGGACCTGCACACACCAGCCCAGCAGTGAGTCAGCTTCACCCTCTTGAGGACCTCGTCCAAACCCCTGTGGAGAGGAAATCCACATAAATACTGCCAGGGACCCACAGATTCCCTTATCACTCACGGAGGAACATTGGGATGGAGTTAAAAACCCTAAAATGCAAGGCATGTGCTGCTCCTAGAACTCCCCAGGCATCAAGAACTCCAGGTGGAGAACCATATTCTGATACTGGCCTGATTTTGAAATCAATAAAAGATGAACCCACAAAAGGTGTTCACGAGACTCCACACCTTCTGCACACATTAGGCATCCAAGGCGAAGAGGAGAGGAATGTGATATTGGCCCTCAGTGCCACCTTCTTAGACTACCACACAGTCTGCAGCAGCCACTGCTTGCCTCTCCTACCACCAGGCAGCGACTTTACTATCCACAATCTGCTTGTTTTCAAAACTAAAGAATAGCTTCCAGCCTTCCTGAGGCAAACACATCTCTAGGATGTTTTCCTTCCTTAAAAAGCGACAATCACAAAACCAGTGTAACTCCTATAACTAAGAAGATGTCCATGGTATTGGACTCACCATCCTGGGGACGCTTCCAGGAATGTCAATTAATTATGGAGCTCTAAGTCCACACGGGATATTATAATAAACAGAATTCACCATTTCTGACCAGCAATGCTCCATCTAACCCCACCTGGGGGTTGTGCTCAGCCATGAGATGCCAGCAGGAACTGATAAGCCAATTGCTTTTGACTAGAGAGCAACATCATCTGGGCACGAATTGATAAAGAAGCCCTAGAGATTATCACAAAAGTCAAGAAGCCTTAAAACTAAATCTATGTCCTTGCAATTATAAACCTTTTCTGCAAATCTTTCCCAAGGACGCGCCTTCCTTCTTAATTATGCTAAAATGTATGCGTCCCTGAAATGAGAGCCTCCGCTCAGCATTTATGACTATATGCTTATCTTTCAGCCTGAAAATGCATTTTCACATGCTGATGTGCTGAACTGTCTACTCGGCCATGTTCCAGAAAACTGCCCCCTGAAAACACCCCAGAAAGGGGCGAGACGACCGCAGAAATGGAGGTGTAGATGAGACATGGTGAGGAGTGCAGTCAAGGCACAACTGCTTCAGAGAGAAATGACGAAAAAGAACCCATTCCCCTAAAGAAGGAAAGACCCCTCCCCCAGTTTGAGCAGCAGAACAGACTAGGGGGACATTTCATACAGGAGCAGATTTGAAGAACTGAGACAGAGAAATGTAATACATGCTCCTGTTTTTATGATACTTACAAGCTGATGGGGGAAGGGCAATGCCCAAGGTGGCGTGAGTGGTAAAGAACCCGCTTGCCAGTGCCAGAGATGGAAGAGATGAGAGTTTGATCTCTGGGTGAGGAAGATCCCCTGAAGAAGGAAATGGCAACCCACTCCAGTACTCTTGCCAGGAGAATCCCGTGGACAGAGGAGCGTGGCAGGCTACAGTCCATGGGGTCGCAAAGAGTCAGATACGACTGAAGCGTCTTAGCACGCAATGTCCAAGAAATTTACAAGTTAAATATCCAAATAAACCATGCAGAGCATGTGCTATAGGAACTCAGAAGAGAGTTGACTAGGAGCTTTGGTGGCCAGCAGGGAACCTTACACAGAGTGGAGTTTGGACAGCAGATGACTGGTGTCTCTTAAAGGATTTTTCCAATGGACTGTGAAGTGGGGTGATATTAAGGTTCAGAGGAGGCTGGAAAATGACCCCCAAAGCCCTCCTGGGCAATGGGGAAAGGACAGGCACAGGGCTGGGCAGAGACTGGAAGAAACCAGCGAGGCATACTGAATGAAGGACTATGAATGCAAACTCCACCAGCAGGGTGAATTTACGACCTGGTTTGCCTGAGATAGTCCAAGTTTACTTCCACTGTCCCACTGTGATTATTAATGGTGCTCCCTTACACCCTCAGAAGTCTCCCAATTTAAATGAAAAATTATACAGTCACCCTAGGGGGAAGGATCTTTGGGCAGTAACCTACTACTGATGGCTCAGGGAGTAAAGAATATGCTAGCAATGCAGGAGATACAAGTTCGGTTCACGGTCAGGGAAGATTCCACAT
This sequence comes from Okapia johnstoni, assembly GCA_024291935.2. NCBI lineage: Eukaryota > Metazoa > Chordata > Mammalia > Artiodactyla > Giraffidae > Okapia > Okapia johnstoni. The sequence goes on along the minus strand of CM044314.1, from coordinate 39,439,198 downwards.
AGCGTGGGGTAACTAAGCCCGTGCGCCACAACTTCTGAACCTGTCCTCTGGAGCCTAGGAGTAACAACAAGAGAAGCCACCGCAAAAAGAAGCCCATGCACCCCAACTACAGAGGAGTGCCGGCTCGCTGCAACTAGAGAAAAGCCTGCATAGCTTTTCTCTAATTCTCCCCTCCGCTAAGCCTCTAACACACTCTATAACAGGGGCTCTGAGATCATGCAGCTACCACCCCACACTGAGGGAGCTTTTCCAGCCCAGACACATGCACATCCTCATTCCCACCAGAAGCCTCCCCAACCCACAGAACCCAGACCCTTTCTTTCTCCAATCGCCATCCCCCAGAAATCCTTGGCTTCCCCCAGCAAAGAAAAGGGTTAATTCAAATTGAAAAGATAAACAATGTGATCAGAACAAGAGACTCCAGGAGCAAACGAAAAGATACCCCACAGACTGGGAGTAGATGGTGGCCACGTGTACATTCAAGAATGAATTTGTAACCCATGGCTGATTCATGTTGACGTTTGGTAGAAGCCAATGCAATATTGTGCAGTAATTATCTTTCCATTAAAAATAAATAAACTTTTTAAAAAGAAAAAGAAATAAGCAGAGTAATAATAATAATAATAAAGAATGAATTTATAGTCACAAAATATAAAAAAATCCCTGGGATTTTGCCAGTGGTCCAGTGCCTAAGATGCCATGCTCCCAACACAGGGAGCCCAAGTTCAATCCCTAGTCAGGAAACTAGATCCCACATGCCACAACTAAACCCAGGGCAGCTGAATAAATTTTTTTTTAGTTTTATTTATTTATTTTTGGCTCTCTTGGGTCTTCATTGCTTTGCAGCCTTTTCTCTAGTTGTGGCAAGTGGGCGCTACTCTCTAGATGCAGTGCATGGGCTTCTCTTTGTGGGAGCTCTCTTGTTGCAGTCCCCAGGCTCCAGAGGACAGGCTCAGAAGTTGTGGCACACGGGCTCAGTTGCCACACGCCATGTGGAATCTTCCCTGACCATGAACCGAACCCATGTCTCCTGCATTGCAAGCAGATTCTTTACCACCTGAGCAACCAGGGAAGCCCTCCTTGGACAAGTTTCCTCTCCCCTTGATGGCAGCAGAGGAGAAGACAGTTTTCATCCACCAGATTGACAAAGATTAAAAATGTTTGATACAACCCAATATAACAGGTATGACTTTGTTCTGCAACACTCTGGTGCCAGAAATGTCACATTACTCATTTGTCTAAATCCAGCTAAACATGACGACAAGCCCCCACTCTCCAGGATTGGCAAAAAAAAAAAAAAATTCAGTCTTAGTCATGATTTGGAGGCCCCTCTCCCTCGTGAAGATCATACTAACTAAAGGCCTGGGGGATGGGTTATACATTCAAACAAGAGGGGCCAGAGGTACTGGACTTCAGCCTGTCATGGGCACCACTAAGACACCCATTGTCCCAGCCAACATATTCCTTCAAAGGCACCAGCTCCACACCCTCCGTGCCAGACTTAGAGCTCCCAAGATCACATCACTCAGCTCTGTCTCCTGGAATCTAGAACCTACCCTATCAGAGGTCCAGCAGCCTGCCACGTCCTTGAGTAAGCCCAGCACAGGTCCCTGGGATGCATGGAGACCTGCCACCCCAACCCCACTCCAGGTCACCTCCCCAAACTTTCTTAATTCCAAAACAGCATGAGACTGGGAGGTTTAAGCCCCTTTAGATGACTACCCTGACATACTGTGGAATTTTGAGGAAAACAGCTACCATAGACTGAATTGTCTTCCCTCACAATACATATATTGAAACCCTAACCCTCCAATGGGATTTTTGTGAAAAGAGGGCTTTTAAAGAGGTAATTAGGGTAAATGAGGATACCCAGGTGGTACAGTGGTAAAGAACCTGCCTACCGATGCAGGAGACACAGGAGATGTGGGTTCGATCCCCTGGAGGAGGGCATGGCAACCCACTCCAGTATTCTTGCCTGGAGAATCCCATGGACAAAGGAGCCTGGTGGGCTAACATCCGTAGGGTCACAAAGAGTTGGACACGACTTAGCGACTGAGGATATAAGGGTCAGGCCCTGATCTAATGGGACTGCTGTCCTTACAAGAAGAGGAAGAGCCACCAGGAACGTGCACCACAGAGAAAAGGCCATGTGAGGACACGGTGAGAAGGCGGCCACCTACAAGCCGAGGAGAGGGGCCTCGGAAGAAGCCAACCTTGCCAGCACCTGGATCTGGGATTTCCAGCCTCCAGAATTGTGAAAAATAGATTTCTGTTGTCTAAGCTACCCAGTTTGTGATATTTATGGCAAATCTAGCAGACTAATACAACAGCTAAGCCTGTGCATATTTGTGTGTGTGCGTGTGTGTGTGTGTGTGTGTGTGTGTGAAATAAAAGCAGCAATCCTAGATTCCAGGCAGAGGACAGTCCTCAGCCTGGGTGGTGGCTTTCATGTCCTGTGGTGGCCTGGCTTTCGATCAGGTCGACCCTTTAGTCTAAGTTAAATGCTCCAGGGATCGGATGAGGGTGCGGGGCAGGATGGAGGCACTGGGCTTTTTATCCATACTGCAGGAGGAAGGTTGGTGTGATCATATTTTTAGCCAATCATCTGGGAAATGTTCCCCCAATGATTATTTCTGGGCAATGGGATTATAAAGGGATTGTATTTTCTTTGATGTATCCGTGTCTCCTCAATTTTCTAGGTGAACACAAATTGCTTCGGCAATAATTGAAAATAGTAAGTTACGAACTTTGAAAATGTCTACCATTCTTCTGGGCCCACGTCCAAAGCCAAAAGCTCCATGTGCTGCACCCCCACAGCTGAACGCATGAGCCTTTTCTGCCCTGAAAGCCCGTGGGAGTCGGACTTCGTTGCTTCCTCCGTCTGGGCTGCAGTTATTTCTGTGGTGATTTTGCTGACTGCTAGCCACCCACCACCTGCAGCCCCAAAACAGTGCCCTGCCCACCTCTGTGGTCACTGCAGAGCTCGGCCTGGTCTGGCCATACTAATATTAAACACTTTTTCTTTTTTTTTTAAACTGGGACATAGCTGCTTTATAGGGCTTCCCAGGTGGTACTAGTGATAAAGAACCCACCTGCCAATGTAGGTAAATGTAAGAGACTGAATTTGATTCCTGGGTCGAAAGGATCCCCTGGAGGAGGGCATGGCAACACACTCCAGTATTCTTGCCTGGAGAATCCCATGGACAGAGGAGCCTGGTGGGCTACAGTCCATGGTGTCACAAAGAGTTGGACACAACTGAGCAACTAAACAACAACGACAACAAACTATAAAATACTGGCCTGTCCAATAAGCTGCCCTTTTCCCACCCCAGCCTCCTCTTCACCAAGTTGCCCCCTTGGAACCGGAAGCCTGGCTGTGACAACAGTCACCTGGGACCAGGTAGGCCCCAAAGTTCAGAGGGAATGTCAAGATCCAGTTGACTTTACTCCCACGCGTAACTTCTGATTCCATTCTGAGCCAGCCGAGGCTGCGGAGTAATCGAATTAGGCAAATATTATGGGGAAGAAAATGGTCCTGTAAGTAGCTTAAAGTGATGGAAATGACCTGAAGGTGGCCATGCAAATGGTCTGTATAATATCTTGTAATAACCCTGTCCAGGCAGCCCAAGAAGGCAGGCTTCCAATAATGAGGTGTCTGATTAGAATAATGTTCAGTGGGAGAACGTGTGAGTGTCCGCATAAATCAGTCCTGGAGAGCCTCCCCAATTAGCCGGGAAGAAGACAGGCAAGGTGGGTGCCGACACCGCACTGGAAAGGAGGCTGCTGGGCATGCTGCAGAGATGGGGGAGAAAACGAATCAGCCCCAAAACCATCATGACATTTTCTAGCACTCTACAGTTTATAAAGCCTTTTCCTGCGCAGTATTGCACCTGGTCCCCACATGCCTGTTCTCGAGACTAAATGAGGTAATGGTGTCTTGTGAGATAATTAACGGTCAGTTTGGGTCATGGCCTTCACCATGCCAGCACCCAGCATGATGCCTGGCACATAGTAGCTGTCCAATAAACAGAAGCTAGAGACTTCCCTGGTGGTCCAGTGGCGAGTACGCCACACTTCCAATGCAGGGGGCCCAGGTTTGACCCCTAATCAGGGAGCTAGATCCCACACGCCACAATCGAAGGTCTCACATGCCACAGGGAATATGGAAGACCCCATGTGCTGCAACTAAGACCCAGCACAAATAAATAAATAAATAAAGATAAATATTTATTTTAAAAAATAAATAAACTGAAGCTATTAAGGATCCCAGAGCACAGAGGTGACAGTTCTCCAATCTGCTCTTCTCCCTATTTGTTCAGGGAACTCTAGGCTTGCATACATCCTCAGGGAGCTTTCTTTCCCTTTCTCTGCTCCGCAAACTTTGAGGGGTAGATTAGCATTGTCCTCAGCAGATATCCAATTGAGAGATGTTAGTTTCTGTCTTGGCATTTCCCAGATGGCGTAGTGGCCAAGACTACACCAGCCAGTGCGGAAGACGCAAGAGACGTGGCTCAGTGGGTTCCACGCTTCGGTTGGGAAGATCGCCTGGAGGAGAAAATGGCCACCCACTCCAGTATTCTTGCCTAGAGAACTCCATGGAGAGAGGAGCCTGGTGGGCTACAGTCCCTGCAGTCGCAAAGAGTCGGACACGACTGTGTGAGCACGCACACAGAGCTTCTGTCTTAATCCTCCCATCTCCACCCTGGCTGACAAGAAACTAGGCAGGATGCTTCAATAGGCCCCACGAGACACCTCACTCCATTCAGTAACTGGCATAGTCTACAATGCGGCATTCATTCATTTATATATACTCATATATGATTATTGAGGATCCAATACAGGCCAGGGCCAGGCACCAGGAGGAAGAGAAGAAAATGGAGCGAACCAGTAGCTGTGAGAGCCCAGGCCTGGCAGAGGACATCCAGCCTGTGGTCACGCCCCCTTTCAGGGATACCACAGTCAAGGGACCACAGGAGAGGGGACAGTCAGGGAGCAGGACCAAGCCACAAAGCCTCAGGGGAGAAGCACTTCTAGAACCCTCAGACCTGTGGGCAGCTGGGGTTTCCACGTTCACTCCGCTGTAGGCCTCACAACTCACTTCTGACAAATAACTCCTTTCTCCCTGTCTCACAGAGGAAGAAACTGAGGCCCAAAGAAATTAAGCCACCTTGCTGAAGATACAGCTAATAAGCAAAAACTTAGTTTTGACCCAGGGTTTCAGACTCTAAATCTGATCTTTTCCATGTGAACAACTGTATGCAGTCATTGAACACAGGGGTGCACCCAGAGCCTCACTTTGTAGGTCTGTGTGTGATCACTCACACTTAAACGAGTGCTTGGTGTCCACAAACCCGTGCGTGGACACAGCTCCATGCGCATGTGCACACCAAGCAACCCCCTACCATGGACCTGACCTCTTGGGCTCTGACCGTTCGATGTCAAAGTGTAGAAATTTGGGAGAAGTGGTTAAAGGGCCGAAACAGGGGTCCACGAACTACATCCTCTGGGTCCTGAAGTGCTGGGCTGCATATGAGGCTTCTGGGGAAGTCTAGACCAAGATGGGAAAAACCTGACCTTGCTGTAATCACTCAAAGCACAAACAAATTTGAAGATTCCTTATAAATAATCCATCATGCATGAATGTGCTACCTGCTTCAATGGGTGAATGGATGAATGAATGAATGAATGAATGAGTGTTGCCTCAAGCTTTAGTCGGCTCAGACTACTACAGCAGACCTCAGAGATATTGCAGGTTTAGTTCCAGACAATGACAATAAAGTGAGTATCACAATGAAGCAAGTTACATGAATTTTTTATTTCCCAATGCATAGAAAAGTTGTGTTTACACTACACTATAGTCTATTAAATGTGCAATGGCATTTTCTCTAAATATATATATATATATATATATATATATATATATATATATATACACACACACACATCTTAATTTTTTAAAATATTTTAAGGATTTCACTGGTGGTCCAGTGGTTAAGACTCCGAGCTTCCACTGCATGGAGGCTGGGTTTGATCCCTGGTCAGGGAATTAAGATCCCACATGACACTCAGCCAAAAAAAATTTTTTTATTGCTACAAAACACAAACCCATCACATGAGCCTTTAGTGTGTCATAACCTTTTCGATGGTGAAAGGTCTTGCCTTGATATTGATGACAGCTGACTGATCACAGCAGTGGTTGCTGAAGGCTGGGGTGGTCACGGCAATTTCTTTAAATAAGACAAAAATAAAGTTTTGCAACATCAATTGACACTTCACTTGTACACTTAGAGGCCATTGTAGGGTTATTAATTGGCCTAATTTTTCAATATTTCTGTGTCTCAGGGAAAAGGGAGGCTTGAGGAAAAAGAGAGAGATGGGGAAGGGCAGGTCAGTGGAGCAGCCAGAACACACACAACATTCATTAAGTTCACAATCTTATATGCATGTGATTTGATGCCCCCAAATGATTACAATAGTAACAACAAAAAGAAAGCTGAACGCTGAAGAATTGATGCTTTTGAACTGTGATGTTGGAGAAGATTCTTGAGAGTCCCTTGGACTGCAAGGAGATCCATCCAGTCCATCCTAAAGGAGATCAGTCCTGCATGTTCATTGGAAGGACTGATGTTGAAGCTGATCACAGATCACCATAAAAAATATAATCATATCGAAAATATTTGAAATATATTGAGAATTACCAAAATGTAACACAGACATGAAATGAGCAAATGCTGTGGAAAAAATGGCACCAATGCAGAGCTGCCACAAACCTTCAACTTGTCAAAAAATGCAATATCTGTAATAAGTACAATTAAACAAGATATGCATATATAACAAAATACCTTAGATGGCTTAAGCAATGGACACTTACTGTCCCATAGTTCTGGAGGCTAGAAGTTTGAGATTAAGGTGTCAGCAGAGCTAATTTCTGTGAAGTCTTCTTCCTGGCTTGCAGACTGTGTCCTTGTTTGGCTTCTCTTATGTTCTCATGTGGTTCAGCAGGTAAAGAATCTGCCTGCAATACAGGAGACGCAGGTTTAATTGCTGGGTTGGGAAGATCCCTTGAAAGAGGAAATGGCAGTCCACCCCAGTATTCTTGCCTGAAAAATCCCAGGGACAGAGGAGCCTGGTGGGTTAAAATCCAAAGTGTGGCAAAGAGTCGGACATGACTGAGCATGCATGAAGAGAGAGAGAAAGAGAAACAGAGGGAGAGATAGTCAAGTGTCTCTTCCTCTTCTTTTTTTATTTTTTAATTTTTCTTCCTCTTCTTATAAGGATACCAGTTCTGTTGAATCAGGGCCCCACTCTTAAGATCTCATTTAAAAATTCCCAGGTGGTAAAGCAGTTAAGAATCCACCTTCCAATGCAGGGGATTCGAGTTCGATCCCTGAGTCAGGAAGATCCCCTGGAGGAGGAAATGGTAACCTTCTCCAACTCTTGCCTGGAGAATCTAATGGACAGAGAAGCCTGACAGGCTACAATCCATGGGGTTGCAAAGAGTTGGACACGACTGAGCACGCATATGCACTCACATACCTCCTTAAAAGCCTTCAGTTCAGTTCAGTCGCTCAATCGTGTCCAACTCTTTGTGACCCCATGAACCGCAGCATGCCAGGCCTCCCTGTCCATCACTAACTCCCTGAGTCCACCCAAACCCATGTCCATCGAGTCAATGATGCCATCCAACCATCTCATCCTCCGCCATCCCCTTCTCCTCCTGCCCTCAATATTTCCCAGCATCAGGGTCTTTTCCAATGAGTCAGCTCTTCGCATCAGGTAGCCAAAGTATTGGAGTTTCAGCTTCAACATCAGTCCTTCCAATGAACATCCAGGACTGATCTCCTTTAGGATGGACTAGATGGATCTCCTTGCAGTCCAAGGGACTCTCAAGAATCTTCTCCAACACTACAGTTCAAAAGCATCAATTCTTCAGCGTTCAGCTTTCTTTATAGTCCCACTCTCACATCCATACATGACCACTGGAAAAACCATAGCCTTGACTAGATGGACCTTTGTTGGCAAAGTAATGTCTCTGCTTTTAAATATGCTATCTAGGTTGGTCATAACTTACCTTTCAAGGAGTAAGCGTCTTTTAATTTCATGGCTGCAGTCACCATCTGCAGTGATTTTCGAGCCCAGAAAAATAAAGTCAGCCACTGTTTCTACTGTTTCCCCATCTATCTGCCATGAAGTGATGGGACTGGATGCCATGATCTTAGTTTTCTGAATGTTGAGCTTTAAGCCAACTTTTTCACTCTCCTCTTTCACTTTCATCAAGAGGCTCTTTAGTTCTTCTTCACTTTCTGCCATAAGGGTGGTATCATCTGCATATCTGAGGTTATTGATATTTCTCCCAGCAATCTCAATTCCAGCTTTTGCTTCATCCAGCCCAGCGTGTCTCATGATGTACTCTGCATATAAGTTAAATAAGCAAGGTGACAATATACAGCCTTGATGTACTCCTTTTCCTATTTGGAACCAGTCTTGTTGTTCCATGTCCAGTTCTAACTGTTGCTTCCTGACCTGCATACAGGTTTCTCAAGAGACAGGTTGGATGGTCTGGTATTCCCATCTCTTTCAGGATTTTCCACAGTTTGTTGTGATCCACACAAAGACTTTGGCATAGTCAATAAAGCAGAAATAGATGTTTTTCTGGTACTCTCTTGCTTTTTTGATGATCCATCGGATGCTGGCAATTTGATCTCTGGTTCCCCTGCCTTTTCTAAAACCAGCTTGAACATCTGAAGTTCATGGTTCACGTATTGCTGAAGCCTGGCTTGGAGAATTTTGAGCATTACTTTACTAGTGTGTGAGATGAGTGCAATTGTGCGGTAGTTTGAGCATTCTTTGGCATTGCCCTTCTTTGGGATTGGAATGAAAACTGACCTTTTCCAGTCCTGTGGCCACTGCTGAGTTTTCCAGATTTGCTGGCGTATTGAGTGCAACATTTTCACAGCATCATCTTTGAGGATTTGAAATAGCTCAACTGGAATTCCATCACCTCCACTAGCTTTGTTCGTAGTGATGCTTCCTAAGGCCCACTTGACTTCACATTCCAGGATGTCTGGCTCTAGGTGAGTGATCACACCATCGTGATTGTCTGGGTCGTGAAGAAATTTTTTGTACAGTTCTTCTGTGTATTCTTGCCACCTCTTCTTAATATCTTCTGCTTCTGTTAGGTCCCTACCATTTCTGTCCTTTATGGAGCCCATCTTTGCATGAAATATTCCCTTGGTATCTCTAATTTTCTTGAAGAGATCTCTAGTCTTTCCCATTCTGTTGTTTTCCTCTATTTCTTTGCATTGGTCACTGAGGAAGGCTTTCTTATATCTCCTTGATATTCTTTGGAACTCTGCATTCAAATGGGTGTATCTTTCCTTTTCTCCTTTGCTTTTCGCTTCCTGTCTTTTCACAGCTATTTGTAAGGCCACCTCATACAGCCAGTTTGTTTTTTTGCATTTTTTTTTCTTGGGGATAGTCTTGATTCCTGTCTCCTGTACAATCCATAGGAACCTCCATCCATAGTTCATCAGGTATTCTATCAGATCTAGTCCTTTAAATCTATTTCTCACTTCTACTGTATAGTCATAAGGGATTTGATTTAGGTCATACCTGAATGGTCTAGTGGTTTTCTCCACTTTCTTCAACTTCAGTCTGAATTTGGCAATAAGGAGTCCATGATCTGAGCCACAGTCAACTCCCAGTCTTGTTTTTGCTGACTGTATAGAGTTTCTCCATCTTTGGCTGCAAAGAACATAATCAATCTAATTTCGGTGTTGACCATCTGGTGATGTCCATGTGTAGCCTTACCTCTACATAAAATCACACTGATGGTTAGAGCTTCAATATAAATTTGGGGGAGACATAGTTGGTCCAGAACACCTCCATACAATGAGCCAGAACCAAGCTCTGGGGTAGAGCACAGAAACACAGAAAGAGCTCCCCATCACATTCACCCCAGGCGAACCCCTGCAGGGCCTGGTGGTTGCTCGTCTTGGACACAGCTTCCTTCTGCAGGCCTGGGGCATGTGCTCCTGGGGCAGAAAAGCTGTCAGAAAACAGGAAGGCTAACATACAGACTCTTCCCTCATATTCAGGAGCCTTCCCCCTTAGCCCTTCCCCAGTTCTGTAGATGGGGCTGAGGGTACTCATAGTCCAGGAGCAGCAGCAAGTAACACAGCCTTCGGAGAAGTGGGTCTGAGAAGGAGGAGAAATGAATACCCACACCTGGGAATCACCTGAACCAAGGCTGAGCTATCAAACTTTGGTTTGCACAGCTGGAAGGGAGCCTAGAGATAAGCCTACTCAAAGCCCTCATTTTACAGATGGGAAAACTTGCCCAAGCTATAACTGGGCTCCAGATCATGTGCTAATGGCTTTCATGAACCCAAACCCAAACTGTTTCAGAGTGATATTTCTCAAAGCAGAGGCTAAGGACCCCCACGGCTGCTTGTTTTGAAGGCAGATTCCTAAACCCCACACTCTAAGAGTCTGTTTCAAAATGTCTGAGATGGACCCAGCATGCTAATCAGCTCCCCAGGTGGAACTGGTCCCTTCCAAAACTTGAGAATGATGCTCCAGAGGTCTGTGGTAGTAATGCAGAAGCTCCCAGGTGACACAGGGACAAGGAGAGGCAGAATCTAATGGTGACATGGGAAGGGGAGGCAGACACCACCTGCGACCAACACAGAGCCTACAGACAGTTTCACACCGGACAGTGAGGGTGGGGTGGACCCCGCCCATTCATCAAGGTCAGCCAAGTCCACCCTAGTGATCGAAAGAGTACGGGTACCACAGCCAAATTGCCCTTAAGTCAGAAATACAGGCACATCCTTTTCTCTGGGGAATTTCAGGATTTGGCTCAGAGAATAGTAATATCCAGCCAAGCATGGAAATCTTGATTCTTAACTTGGAAACTTCACGTACGTAGAAGTATTTCCTGTCTGAATCTGAAGGGAGAAGTCACAGCACAGACAAGGGAGGGGACAGAGTGGTGTGAGTGCACTTGTCAACCGTGTCCTGCACGTGGGAACTGCCCAAATTCTTATTAAAATCTGGAATGTTAGAATATATTTATGTATTTGCATACTGCTTCTTTCAGCCAATCAGAAGTCCCTTCATATAGCAACCAAGCAGTGCTGGGGTTGTGAGACCACCTGGTGGTCACAGGAGGAACTGCTGACTGTTTCTGATTTCCTGGTGATGCATGACTTGCCTTCCTTTTCTTTTTTCTCTTTTATTCCTTCTGTCAGCTGACCCCCTCTCACATCATCTCTTTCATGCAAATGCACACGCATTATTTTTAATCCCCTTCCTCTTATTAAAGTACATCACTTGGGGGTTTTCAAACTCAAATGCCTAGAGGGTCTAACCAGAAAATACATTCATTAAGTGAAGACCTGGTGGGTAAGCACCAGCATACTGTTACGCTGTGGGAACTTAATGCTACAAGCCCAGGTTGCTAGGGCTTCCCATTGCCAGAAATCTGGATATTTTTTAATGACGTTTTAACATCCTGGCAGGTAATTCTTTTAAGCTCTGAAATGCTATGTGGATACTGTACTATGTACCTGAAATTTGTTAAGAGGATATATCTTCAGTGTTCTCATCACATACACAAAAAGAGTGTGAACTATGCAAGGTAATGAGAACGTTAATTATCTTGATTGTGGTGATTATATTTGTATAATATACACTATACAAAAACATCAAGCCATACATCCTAAATGTATACAATTTTTCTTTGTCAGTTACGTCTCAATAAAGATGGAAAAATGAAATTTTAAAAAATAGAAAAATAATTGCTACGTTGGATAGTATGACACAGGCTCAACAAAACATGCCTGAGCATCAGCAACTTGTGACACTGGGATAATTCTTGTCTTCTGTTTTCCTTGTTTTTCCCTCCCTCTCCACTTGACAAATCCTAAAGGTTACAATGACATGAGAGGATTTAGGCCAATGCTATCTCAAGAGGATAAAGTGTTACAGGAGAAATCCTTGAATTCGTCAATGAAATCAGATACTTAAAGAACTTGAGTGGGCTTCCCTGGTGGCTCAACAGTAAAGAATCTGCCTGCCAATGCAGGAGATGTGGGTTCAATCCCTGGTCCATGAAGATTCCACATGCCACAGAGAAACTAAGCCCATGCAACTATTGAGCCTGTGCTCTGCAACAAGAGAAGCCACTCCAATGAGAAGCCCATGCACCGCAGTGAAGACTAGCCCCAACTTGTTGAAACTGAAGAAAAGCCCATTCAGCAGTGAAGCCCCAGCACAGCCAAAAATAATAAATAAGGAACTTGTGCCATCAGCCTCCGTCCCTGAAGAAAGCCCAGAAGAAGAGTTTGCAGATTCTTCCCAATGCATAGCCATAGGTCTCCTCCTCTTCTAAATTAACTGGCTACCTCCAAACACCAGGATTCTAGATAAATTAAAAATGAGCTCTTATTCAATGAAGTTGTTTTTCTGTTTTATTTAATTACTAGTATTGTGGCAGTATTGTTTTTTACCATTTCCATTGCAAATTCACAGTGTTTCTGCTTCATTGTGGATTAAGCTGGGTTTTATGCACTAGCCCAGGAAGCCAACCATCACTTAAAAACTACTCCTATGGGAAAATACGTGCCAGTTCCGAAGATCCAAATTTTACACATCAGCTCTGGGAAGTACAGTCTGTTAACACGCTGAGGGCTGCCTGGAAAAATGTGTTTTGAGGGGTACATTTTGCTTTTCACACTATTCTTACTCGAATCACAGACTGTGAGGGTGAGAAGATCCTTAGAAATCACTTAGTCCACCCCCTCATCTCACAGACGAGAAAAATGTTTACATGTGAGAGAACAGTAAGATGGAGTGACATGCCCCAATTCGCACAGCTAGACTCTAACCTGGGTCCCCAGGCTCCCAGTGCAGACACTACAGCCTTTTCAGATGATGGGAAATACCATGGCCACCAGGCAGCCAAGCAAGAAAGGAAGTGAAACAACAGCGGCCCACGTTTATTGAATACTTGGTACATGCCAGGCACCATGATAGATGCTCAAGAGCACTTATCTTCCAAAAGCCCTATCAGGCGGTACCAAATATTATTTCCAGTACACAGACGAGACTTCAGAGGTTAAGCTGACAGACAGTGTGTAAGTGTCCAAGTTGATTGTCACAGTTAATAAGTAGCCAGGAATTCAAGCAGCTATGCTCTTAATCAAGGTGCTCCTCCAAGTTGCTCAATTTGATCCCCTGCTCCACCCTATCCTGGCCATCTGGTGTGTTTGTGTTGTTTAGTCACTCAGTCGTGTCCGACTCTTTGCAACTCTATGAACTGTAGCCCGCCAGGCTCCTCTGTCCATGGGATTCTCCAGGCAAGAACACTGGAGTGCGCTGCCATCTCCTTCTCCAGGGGATCTTCCCAAGCCAGGGATCAAACCTGCATCTCTTGTGTCTCCTGCATTGGCAGATGGATTCTTTACCACTGAGCCGCCTGGGAAGCCCCATCTGATATATTTCAGGCTCCACAACCCCAGAACTGTATCCTCCTTTCCATTTGTAAGAAAGGTGTAGGATTTCTCTGTTGAGAAGTAGTATTAGGACCTTTTGTTTCAGGTAATAGACAGTCTAGATGTCCAAAAAAGTCTCCCAGTAAAGAGCACCAGAAATATGATAATAAAAAATCAATTAATTTCATAAATCCATAGCTGAACTATGGGAAAAGAAAAATCCCCAAAGGTCAAAAATCATCAGAAAGCCCTATCTCAAGAAGTAAGTGCTGATTAAAACCCAGGCTAGGGTGGGGGTGGAGGGTTCAGATAATCCCTGTCGACATGGAGCTTGGGTTTTAATGGATCAACATGAAAGAAAATAGCTCAAGAGACAAAATGTGGGCTCAAGAAGGGCGGGAGGCAGATGAGAGATGCCATCACAAAGCCAGCATACCTTTAAAGTGAAGTGAAAGTTGCTCAGTCGTGTCTGACTCTTTATGACCCCATGGACTATGCAGTCCATGGAATTCTCCAGGCCAGAATACTGGAGTGAGTAGCCTTTCCCTTCTCCAGGGAATCTTCCCAACCCAGGGACTGAACCCAGGTCTCTCGCATTGTGGGCGGATTCTTTACCAGCTGAGCCACAAGGGAAGCCCAAGAATACTGGAGTGGGTAGCCTGTGCCTTCTCCAGCAGATCTTCCTGACCCAGAAATCAAACTGGGGTCTCCTTCATTGCACCCAGATTCTTTACCAACTGAGCTATGAGGGAAGCACGCCTTTTCATTCTAAATAAACCTACTCCACACCTGACAATGGTCGGGATACCTGCCTGTCTCTGCTCTGGGTAGTCTCTCCTTGTTGTTGTTGTTCAGTTGCTCAGTCGTGTCTGACTCTTTGTAACCCCATGGACTGCAGCAACCAGGCTTCGCTGTCCTTCACCATCTCCCAGAGTTTGCTCAAACTCATGTCCATTGAGTCGATGATGCCATCCAATCATCTCATCCTCTGTCGTCCCCTTCTCCTCCTGCCTTCAATCTTTCCCAGCATCAAGATCTTTTCCAATGAGTTGGCTCTTTGCATCAGGTGGACAAAGAACTGGAGCTTCAGCTTCAGCATCAGTCCTTCCAATGAATATACAGAGTTGATTTCCTTTAGGATTGACTGGTTTGATCTCTTTGCAGTCCAAGGGACTCTCAAGTGTCTTCTCCAGACCACAGTTCAAAAGCATCAGTTCTTCAGCGCTCAGCCTTCTTTATGGTCCAGTTCTCACATCCATATATGACTACTGGAAAAACCATAGCTTTGACTATATGGACCTTTGTTGGCAAAGTGATGTGTCTGCTTTTTAACATTCTGTCTAGGTTTTTCATAGATTTTCTTCCAAGGAGCGTCTTTTAATTTCATGACAGCAGTCACTGTCCACAGTGATTTTGGAGCCCAAGAAAATAAAGTCTGTCACTGTTTCCTCTTGTAACTCCTAATTCAAAAATGGCCCTGATGTGGATTTAGGGTGAAACTTATAGCAGCTAGGAAGCATCACAACAAAAAAATTATTTTAAAGTGGTTTTGCTGGAAAAAGAGCAATCACACAGACTGTCTCTAGAGGAACACCATTCAAGCTTAGACATCAAAGAGTTGCTGAAATAAGCACTAAAGAAGTGATCTGCACTCTTAAGTTCATTGCAGAATTATTTACAGTAGCCAAGATATAGATACAACCTTAGTCTCTACTGACAGATGAATGGATAAAGACACAGTGTGTGTATATATACATATACATGTATATATGCACAATGGAATATTACTCAGCCTTAAGAAATAAGGTAATCCTGCCATTTTGCAATAATATAGATGAACATGGAGAGTTTTATCCCAAGCAAAATAGACAGAGAAAGACAAATACTGTATGGTATCACTTCATGTGAGATACAAAAGAAGTGGTTAAAACTTCACCTTCCAATGCAGGAGGTACAAGTTTGATCCCTGGTCTGGGAACCTCATAGCTCAGTCAGTTGGTAAAGAAACCGCCTGTGATGCAAGAGACCTCGCCTGTGATTCCTAGGTCGGGAAGATCCTCTGGAGAAGGGATATGTTGCCCACTCCAGTGTTCTTGCACTTCCCTTGTGGCTCAGCTGGTAAAGAATCCGCCTGCAATGTGGGAGACCTGGATTCAATCCCTGGGTTGGAAAGATCCCCTGGAGAAGGCAAAGGCTATCCATTCCAGTATTCCGGCCTGGAGAATTCCATGGGCTAAGTCCATGGGGTGTCAAAGAGTCAGACACTGAGCGACTTTCACTTTCATTGGGAACTAAGATCACATATGCTTTGGGGCCAAAAAAACAAAACATAAAATGAAAGCAATGTTGTAACAAATTCAATAAAGACCTTAGAAATGGTCCACATCAAAAAATCTTAAGAAAAAAAAAAAAGATGGAACTCATAGAAGCAAGTAGAAATGGTGGTTGCCAGGGACAGGGGAGTCAGGAGTTGGGGAAAGGTTGGTGAAAGGATGAAAGTTTTAAGTAACAAGATGAATAAGTTCTGAGGAGCTAATATACAGCTTGGTGATTATAATTAATAATACTGTATTATGTGCTTGAAACTTGCTAAAAGAGTTGATCTTAAGCATTCTCACAAAAAAAGAGGTAACTGAGATGCTGGATGTGTTAATTCACTTGACTATGGAACTCATTTCACAATGTATACATACCTCAGCTCATCACATTGTACACTTTAAATATATTACAATTTTACTTATAAATTACACCTCAATAAAGCTTGGAGAAATGAGTTATCTCAGAATCAAAAATTACAGAATACAGGAAAATCCCTGGTGGTCCAATGGTCAAGAATACACCTTCTAAAGCAATGGGGTGGGAACTAAGATCCCATGCACCACAGGGCAACTAAGCCTGCCCACCAAAACCACTGAGCCTGCACGCGCTGGAGCCTGCGTGCCACAGCTGAGGAGAAGTCCGAATGCCACAGCCAAGATCACCATGTCGCAACCAAGACTCGATGCAGCCAAATAAATAAATAAAGTTTTTTAAAAAATTATAGGATACAGCAGAAACCAAGAAGTACCTACAGGGAAAAGCCAAAGAGGGAGAAGTGAACTGGGTTTCAAGGTGCCGATGCCAATCCAGGTGATGAGAACAGCAGTCACAACTTACAGTCAAAAGATACTTACCATGAGGTGTACTCTGTGCTGCAAGGACAGATCTGTGTAACCCATTGCTACATATTCAACCAATCAACCAATGACTGGCTTAGAAATAAGCCTAAAATAGCAAAACTGGAAAGAGCATTATCGACCACCTACTCTCGTGTTTTTCAAACTGCAAGTCTTGCCATTTTTGTCCAGTTAGACAGATAAATGATAGCTAGATAGAAACACAGACAGATAATAGAGAAAGGTGCACACATATATACACAAATGCATATATGTGTGTGTGTGTGTGTATACACACGTTTATATAAGTCAAGGTTCTCCAGAGAAACAGAACAATAGAAACTATATATAAATAGATGGACAGAGAGAGAGAAAGAGAGATGACAGATAGATAAATAGATAATAGATAAATAAATCTCTATCCTCATATACACACACAATATGAATACATATACTGGGTCTCAATGTGAAGCGTTTTTTTTTTTTTTTTACCACAGATCAAGGTTATAAAACAAAAAGGCTAGGAGGGAATTCCCTGGAGGTGCAGGGATTAGACCTCAGCTCTTCCAATGCAGGAGACGCAGGTTCAGTCCCTGGTCGGGGAACAAAGATCCCATAAGCCATGCTGCATGGCCGAAACAAAAACAAGTAGCAAAAAAGCTAGGAAACAATAATATAGCCCTAAGCCACCATTTACTTTCATGGGAAACTGAAGTCCAAAGAGGGAACAACCACAGTGACCAGCCTGGCTAGAGCAGAGTCCACACAAGGGCTCAGACTTCCTGTTGCTCCCAGTGGCAACAAGGCAGCACTGGGAGCCCTCACCATGCATAGCCCTGTGCTGGGAGGCTTGCTCGTGCACCCCTTGGAGCAGGAAGCACAGAGAAAGTCTGGCTCTGCCCAAAACGGGGTATTAGGCAGTCACACTTCTGACCACTGAGTGATGCCTCCTCCCTCCCCACGCATTTTGCAAAAATACCTGTGGCCCTCCTGCTGCCTCTCCCACCATCAACACCTGATCTCTGGAAAAGAGTTCATATCTTCCCTCACACAAAGCTGTAAGTCACTCCCATGCTAACTTCTTCCAATTATTTGCTCTTGTCCTAAAGGATTGAAAGTTTAAGCCAAAGACAAGAATTTCTCATCCTGGAGTTTTTCCTTCTCTACTGGCATCAGCAAGCCAGTAGAGAAGCATTGAGGGCTCCAGGGGGAGGGGAGAACACACTTGACCCCTTTGGTACTTGATGACCCACTGTGTGAGAGAAGAGCGGGCCTAAGAGCAAGCTCCAGGAGATGGTGATGGACAGGGAAACCTGGCTTGCTGCAGTCCATGGGGTCGCAAAAAGTCCGACGTGACTGAGTGACTGAACAAGAGATGACCTGGGGGTCAGCATTATTCCTCTCCCCATGATCTCCTCCAGTTGCTCTTCTCTCTGATATGCAGCCCTCTGTCCTCCAACTTGCAAGGTTGATAAAGAAATTAACAGATGAGATTACAGAGTTATGAATCTGCTTTTCCAACAGCAAATTTTATCATTCTTGATAAAGTCTGTCCTTTCAAAGCCATAACACTGGGGATGAATTGCTTATTTCAACAATTCGTTTCAGCATCTCTGTTGTGGGACTATTAATAATTACCAATTACACAATGCCTGTTATAGATCAAAAACCACAGCAGGCACTTTACACACTGTAACTTATTAAATCCTGGAAAAGAAGTATTGTCCCCTTTTAAACAAGACAAAGCTAGTTTTAGTCTGTTTCAAACCTCATCGGTGGCCACAAAAACTCTAATCCCCAAGTTTAGTCATCACACTTGGTCTAAATGACTTTAAAGAAAGTGAAGTCGCTCAGTCGTGTCCAACTCTTTGCGACCCCATGGACTGTAGCCTACCAGGCTCCTCCATCCATGGGATTTTCCAGGCAAGAGTACTGGAGTGGGTTGCCATTTCCTTCTCCAGGGGATCTTCCTGACCCAAGGATTGAACCCAGGTCTCCCTCATTGCAGGCAGACACTTTACCATCTGAGCCACCAGGGAAGTTCAAAAAATGACTTTAGGCTGTTTCCAGAAATCCAGTCTACCCTTGAAATGCAAAGAGTGACCCCCACAGAGAACAGTGTGTCACAGGCTCAGTTGGGTTTCTCAAAAAGGAGTTCCAGGAATATGTTTTGTCGTGGCAACATCTTTGCAAGAAGGTCACAGCCCGAGATGACTACTCTCATGTCTGAACTTGTGTGTGTGTGTGTTTGATTAGTCAAGGTACTTTTATTTTCTATTGGGATGTAGCTGATGAACAATGTTGTGATAGATTCAGGTGGACAGCAAAGGGTCTCAGCTATTCATATACATGTATGCATTTTCCCCTAAACTCCCCTCCCATCCAGGCTGCCACATAACAGTGAGCAGAGTTCCATGTGCTATACAGTAGGACCTTGTTCATTATCCATTTTGAATATAGCAGTGTGTACATGTTGATCCTGAACTCCCTAACTATTCCTTCCCCCAAAGTCCCAAACTCCCTAACTAGCCCTTCCCCCCATTCTTCTTCTGGCAACCAAAAGTTCATCCTGTAAGTCTGTGAATCTGTTTCTGTTTTGTAAATAAGTTCATTTGTATCATTTCTTTTTAGAGTCCACATACAAGTGATATCAAATGATATTTCTCCTTCTTTGACTTACTTCACTCAGTATGATACTCTCTAGGTCCACCCATGTTGCTGCAAATGGCATTATTTTATTCTTTCTAATGGCTGAGTAATATCCCATTGTATATATGCACCACATCTTCTGTATCCATTCCTCTGTTGATAGACATTTAGGTTAGCCAAGGGATTACTTTAGAGATGTAGGTCCACAACATAGTAAATCAACTATACTTCAATAAAATACAATTAAAATTAAAAATAAAGATGCAAACTATGCTCTAAGAAAAACCTACCTAAATGTCTGACCTGGCACTTTGAGAGGGGAAGGAGCAAGAAGAAGGAGTCTCAGGAGTTTCTTGTCCTGACAGGTGAGGGGACGTGGCCACCATGTCACCTGATGCTCAGCTGGTGCCCTGGTATCTAGTCCTACCTCTTCCTTCTCACCCCAAAAGCTGTATTTCTGGTGGCTGCAAACAGCTAGTGACAGAGAGGATGGCTGGTTCTCAGCTGTATGGTTTGGCTGGCCTGAAAGTCTCTCCCTCCCCTTCCCCTTCTTATGTAAGACCTACCTGGGGGTTCTGAGAAGTTGGCCTTATTTTTCTCCCCCTTCAGCTCCCCTTCCCTCTGACCTGAATGACTGAAGTTTCTTAGCCTTGTGTGGGTGTTTTGCAGGTTCACTGTCAAACTCCCCTTCTGACCAACTCTTCATCCCCTACCTTCTTTAAAACAGACATTTCTCCAGATAAGACAGACAGATGTCCTATAAACATGGGAAAAGATGCTCAACATCACTAATTTTTAGAGAAATGCAAATCAAAACTACAATGAAGTATCACCTCACACCAGTCAGAATGGCCATCATGATAAAATCTACAAACAATAAATGCTGGAGAGGATGTGGAGAAAAGGGAACCCTCCTACACTGTTGGCAGGAATGTAAACCAATACAGCCGTTATGGAGAACAGTATGGAAATTCCTTAAAAAAAAAAAACAAAACTGGAAATAAATCTGCCATATGATCCAGAAATCCCAGTATTGGGCATATGCCCTAAGAAAACCACAGTTCTAAAAGACACATGTACCCCAATGTTCATTACACCACTATTTACACTAGCCAGGACATGGAAACAAACTAATGTCCATCTACAGATGAATGGATAAAGAAGATGTGGCACTTATAAACAGTTGAATATTACTCAGCCATATAAAAGAACAAATTTGAAGTAGGGGAAGGAGTGGGACAAATGCAGACTATAGCATCGACATATGCACAATACCATGTGTAAAATGGATAGCTGGTGAGAAGTTGCTATATAACACAGGGAGTCAAGCCTGGTGTTCTGTGATGATCTAGAGGGGTGGGATAGGGAGAGGGGAGGGAGGCTCAAGAAGGAGAGGAGATATATATACAAAGATAAATATATAGCAACAGTTAGAACTGGACATGGAACAACAGACTGGTTCCAAATAGGAAAAGGAGTACGTCAAGGCTGTATATTGTCACCCTGCTTATTTAACTTATATGCAGAGTACATCATGAGAAACGCTGGGCTGGAAGAAACACAAGCTGGAGTCAAGATTGCCTGGAGAAATATCAATAACCTCAGATATGCGGATGACACCACCCTTATGGCAGAAAGTGAAGAACTAAAGAGCCTCTTGATGAAGGTGAAAGAGGAGAGTGAAAAAGTTGGCTTAAAGCTCAACGTTCAGAAAACTAAGATCATGGCATCTGGTCCCATCACTTCATGGGAAATAGATGGAGAAACAGTGGAAACAGTGTCAGACTTTATTTTTTGGGGGCTCCAGAATCACTGCTGATGGTGATTGCAGCCATGAAATTAAAAGACACTTACTCCTTGGAAGGAAGGTTATGGCCAACCTAGATAGCATATTTAAAAGCAGAGACAAGGCTATGGTTTTTCCAGTGGTTATGTATGGATGTGAGAGTTGGATGGTGAAGAAAGCTGAGCGCCGAAGAATTGATGCTTTTGAACTGTGGTGTTGGAGAAGATTCTTGAGAGTCCCTTGGACTGCAAGGAGATCCAATCAATCCATCCTAAAAGAGATCAATCCTAGGTGTTCATTGGAAGGTCTTATGTTGAAGCAGAAACTCCAATACTCTGGCCACCTCATGCGAAGAGTTGACTCATTGGAAAAGACCCTAATGCTGGGTAGGATTGGGGGTGGGAGGAGAAGGGGACGACAGAGGATGAGATGGTTGGATGGCATCACCGACTCAATGGACATGGGTTTGGGTAGACTCCGGGAGTTGGTGATGGACAAAGAGGCCTGGTGTGCTGCAGTTCATGGGGTCACAAAGAGTCGGACATGACTGAGCGACTGAACTGAACTGATATACACACACACATATATAACTGTGGCTAATTTGCATTGTTGTATGGCAGAAACCAACACAACATTATAAAGCAATTTCCCTCCAATTAAAAAATAATTAAAAAAAAAAAAGAAATCCTGGAGTTGCCACTGGTCAAGGTGACCTTTGGCACAAACACTATGTCCTTTCCTGAGCCCACTTTCTCTCCTATCTTCAAACTTCCAACACCACCCCCTCCCACCTCCCCCCTCAACTGTGATTCTTATTTCTCTGAGAAAAGGGAAGTGACCAGGAGAGGGTTCCGGGGGCTCCCACCACTGGATCTGCTGTTCTGTCTCTGCTTCTAAGACCGTGTCCTACCCATCAGCAACATTGCAGTAACCAACAGACTGCCCCCTTCTCCTCAAAACACTGGCTTCCCAAGGCTTCCAGGACAACCAGTCTCTCTCCTGGTGCTTCTCTCAGCTCCCCAGCTGCCTCCTCTCTGCTGTCTTTGCTGATCTGTCCTCATAGCCTTTCTGATTGCAGCGCCCCAGAGATCAATCCTTCTCCTTCTTGTCTTTTTTTGCAAGCACCCACATTCTAAGTGATCTCGTTTTCTCATGGCTTTAAAATACCATCTAAATGCTGCTAACTAACATAAATTTCTATCTCCAGCCCAGACTCCTCCTTAAGTTTCCGCTCATGTTTGTGTCTGCCCACCCAGCATCTTCACTTGAAAGTCCCATCTTCACCTTAACCTACCCCGATCTTCCCTCCAGACCCACACAGGCTACAGCCTTGTCCATCTCCAGAAACTGCAATCTCATCCTCCCAGCAGCTCAGGCCTCAACGCCTTGGAGCCCACCTGGACGCGTCTCTCTCATCACTCATCCAATCAGGATATCTCACTGGATCTACTTTTAAAGAGTATCCAGAATCCAGTCATTTCTCACCACTCACCATCACCTTCCTACCATCACCCTGGTCGACACCAGCATCACCTCATCAGGGTTACTTACTGCTCAAGCTTACTGCTCTGCTTGCCCGAGTCAATTCTTAATACAGCAGTGGGGTGATCTCTTTGAAATTTGTCAGATGACTGACTTCTCCGCTCAGAATCCTGCCTTGACACTTAGGATAAAATACAACTTCTTCACCAGCATGGAATCACCAGCCCCCTCAAGACATGGTGCAACCCCCCACCCCCGCCAACTTCTTACCTTCCTTTCCTGCTTCCTTCTTCCTGGTCACTCTGCTCCAGCCCCACTGGCCTCTGCTATTTCACCTCTATGCCTGTTGCTCTGTCTGCCACGAACCTTCTTCCCTGTCCTCTTAGCATGCTAGATTTTTCTCCTTAGCACTGTTACCACCTGGTAGAACAGCTGTCTGTCTCCCCCTCCTCCACACAGCAGAGCTTCAGCGTTTTCTCCACTTCCGCTCATGGTGTGGTACCCAATACAGTTCTCCTACCCGTGTCTCTGGGAAATTCTCCCTGGGCCTGCAGCTTCCTCTCCATCCTAGAAGCCACAGCATCTAATACCCACCCCTCCCAGTCCCGCCCAACTCACCCACCCATTTGGCCCTTCCCATTTGTCCTTCTGCCCAGTGCTACTCACTGGCTGGTCCAAGAGACCAGACACTCCCAGGCAACTTCCAGAACCAGAGGGCTTTGTACTCAATAGGATCTCAGTAAACTGACTGCTTGCAAGGAGGCTTCTGTGATGCTAATTTTGGATTCCTGGGGCTGGGGGTAGGGGAAGGTTGAATGTCCTCTATAAAACACACCCACCCTGACCCTGGGGCACCTACTGGCCCCAGAGCTGACTTATCAAAGGCCTATTTAGACCACAAGAACACCACCTGCTCCTGAAAGCTAAGCGGATCCCTTGTTCCTCCACCCAGAAGGAAAAGCAGGGGGCACCTCACAGCCTTCCCACCCACCCTTAATGCACTATTTCCCCACTTGTGGGTCAAGTTTCACTGCTGACCCTTGAACAGACATTCAGTGGCATGTGGTTCTCCTTTTTCGATTCTCTTTCAAAGACCCTGTAATGGGAAGAATTGTGTCTCCCAAAAAGATACGTCGATGTCCTAACCCTCAGGACCTCAGAGTGTGGCCTGATTTGGAAGTGGGATTATTGCTGATGTAGTTAGTTAAGACAAGATCATACCAGGACTTCCCTGGTGGTCCAGTGATGAAGTCTCCGTTTTGCAATGTCGGGGACACACATTCGATCCCACTTGCCAGAGAGCAACTAAGTCCATGAGCCACAAGGAGAAAGTCCGTGCACCACAATGAAAGACCCCATGTGCCACAACTAACACCTGACACAGCCAAATAAATAAATAAAAAGATGAGATCATACTGAAGTAGGATGGACCCTGATCCATCCTACTTGGATGTTGTCCTTAAAAGATGCCCATGGGAGACAGAGACACTGGGAGGAGACCACATGACAACAAAGGCCGAGACGGGAGAGACGCAGTCATAGACCAAAGAACAGTGGGGGTGGCCAGCCAGCCACCAGGAGCTCTAAGAGGCAAGGAAAGATTCTCCCCTACAATTTCAGAAGAGAACACAGCCCTGCTGACATCTTGATTTTGGACTCTGGTCTCCGGAACTGCCAGACGACAAATTTCTGTTGCTTTAAGCCACCCACTTTGTGGCAACCCTAGGAAAGTAACACAGATACTGATTACCTCAAGAAGGTCTCATCTGGGGCTAGCAGGGTTGTAATGCCTCTCCAACACTTGCTAATTTTCCCCTTTACAAAGAAAAAACAGGCCTCAGGCTAAGGGCTTTTGGCAGGAAAGGCAGCTAACTAAATTTTAATAACCTTGTTTTGATCTCATTATATTTATTTTGATGATTACCATCTATTTCTGGCAAGTGATAACTGGTTTTCCTTGCACAATAGTAAAACAAAGCTTCATTTTTAAATAAATAAAGTTGAAAAGGAGTTCATTTAAAGAAAAATAGTATGGCATATTAATAAAAGTAGACTAAATTCATGGCAAAAATAGCAAAGGTAGTGATGGAGGGTGAAGACAGTCTCAAAGAAAGCCAGGCCGAGCTCGCCACTATAGAGCTGCCTGGGGTGTCATGAATCATAAGTTCAAAACGAATAAAATGGAAATGATAACACATACAATTAGAAAGAATATGACATAGCAAAATGGTCATCACGTTGTTCTTGCTTTTCTACACCTTTTCTCCATCACACTCCATCCCACCTGCCTCCTCAGTCTTCCCTCATTTGGGGGACAGGGCCTACATACAGCCAGCCCCCCTCTAGTCACCAAAGAAAACTGATCTGATAAGCTACATCCCACTAAGTTTGGGGGCTTCCCTGGTGGCTCAGTTGTAAAGAATCCGTCTACCAATTTACGAGGTGTGGCTTTGATCCCTGGGTCAGGAAGATCCCCTGGAGGAGAAAACAGCAATCCACTCCAGTATTCTTGCTGGGAAAATCCCATAGACAGAGAAGCCTGGTGGGCTACAGTCTATGGGGTTGCAAAGACATGACTGAGCACACACACATACACTGACCTTGGAGTCAAAGGATGTGGGTGACAAGTGATCTAGGGTGAATCCCTCAGCCTTCCCAGACTTCAGCTTCCTCTCTACAACAGAAAAGTGTTGAAAGTATTAGTCACTCAGTCGTGTTGACTATTTGCGACCCCATGGGCTGTAGCCACCAGTCTCCTCTGTCCATGGAATTCTCCAGGCAAGAATACTAGAGTGGGTTGCCATTTTGGGTTGCCATTCCCTTCTCCAGGTGACCTTCCCAACCCAGGGATCAAACCCGGGTCTCCCACACGGAAGGCAGATTCTTTGCCATCTGAGCCACCAAGGAAGCCCCCTCTACAAGAGAAGATAAAATTATCTTCAGGCTCTGAATTCTGTGGTTCTGGGATGCTAGTGATTTAATGCATTTCCTTCGTAGGGACCCCTATTTCACTTTATATTCACAGGAGTAATTCCCCAGTGGAGGAATTCCAGGTTCGGCGGCCCATGGAGGAGAAAAATTTTCAGGGCTATGGGATGGAGCACTTCTAAAGTCCTTTGTCTCTACGGGAGGCTGGCATCACCCCCAAATGATGGGCCTACCATCATCTCAGGCCCCCTCTATGGGGCACGCCCCTCCCCACAGGCCCTCTGCCTTCTACTCTATTAGGAATTAAGAAGCCAAATGTCCAGTAGGTTTGAATGCCACATTTTTTTTTCCTAAATGAATGCAAGGCTCATCTGAAGCTTTTGTTCTAAACATGTATTTATTTATTTGGCTGTGCCGGGTCTTAGTTGCGGCACATGGGAACTTCATTGTGGCCTGCAGGATCTTTTAGTTCTAGGCACAGAGGTACTTTGTTGCAGCATGTGGGATCTTAGTTCCCTGACCAGAAACTGAATCCATGCCCTCTGCATTGGGACCACAGAGTCTTAACCACTGGACCACCAGGGAAGTCCCTGAATACTGCACCTTTAATTTTTAAAATTAAAATATAGGTATTCAATTGCATGCATGTTTGTACAAACACACACACACACAGTTGGGGGCAGGAGAGGGCCAGGGAGAAAAATCAGCTTTGACAACCTAATAAATGTCAATTTCTGAAAAGGGGCTGGGTTAGAAGATGAATCCTCACAACTTTAATTGGAGACATGATGGTCGCACTTTGCGGGGCAGCCCCGCCTCTCTGCCAGATCCCACCATAGATAGCAAAGCCCTCGCTTCACTCTAATTGACAAGAGGCTTCTGTCTGCTCGGATTTGTTTCTGGGGTGTCAGAGATATTATAAAGGGGCGGGAGATGCTCAACGCCCCTCTGAGAGGAGAGACAGAAGCTGCAGAACATGGGACAGAGCAGCCCTGGGACAGTGCTCACGCTGTGCTCCCGAAATGAGATCCAGTAGAAACAAAGGAGCCCTCCTGCTGGTGATGTTTATCCCCACCTGGTGGCTAAGTGGTAAAGAATCCGCCTGTCAACA
The DNA here is from genome assembly GCA_024291935.2 of Okapia johnstoni. Classification (NCBI taxonomy): domain Eukaryota; kingdom Metazoa; phylum Chordata; class Mammalia; order Artiodactyla; family Giraffidae; genus Okapia; species Okapia johnstoni. Next base: position 39,412,591 of record CM044314.1, on the reverse strand, counting down.
CAGGAGACGCAAGAGACACAGCAGGTTCGATCCCAATCCCTGGGAAGGAAATGGAAACCCACTCCAGTAGTCTTCCCTGAGAAATTCCACGGACAGAGAAGCCTGGTGGGCTAGAGTCCACAGGGTCACAGAAGAGTCAGACAAGACTGAGCAGCTGAGCGCAGCACAACAGAAAATCAGGGGTGCCTTAGCAGATCCAGTGGTGGTGTTCTAATCCAGGGACAGAGGAAGGAGGGACAAAGAGGGCTGAGGTTAGGGGCAGTACTAGGAAGAAGGAGAGGAAGCCAAGGGTCTTCTCCCAAGAGACCGTTTCCCATAGTAGTCGAGGGGACCAGTCCACCACCACCAGACTGGAGTCAGAGTCCAGCCCCACCACCACTGTGCCTTGAATACAGTGCTTGACCTTCTGGAGCCTCAGTCTTACTATCTGCAAAATGAAGATAATCACAGTACCCACCTCTGCTTCAAGAGGTGAAAGAAGATTGGAGAGAGGATTTTTTAAAATATTTATTTATTTGTTGTTAGTCACTTAGTCAAGTCCAGCTCTTTGCAACTCCGTGGACTATAGCCCTCCATGTTCCTTCTCCAGGGGATCTTCTCAAACCAGGAATTGAACCGGGGTCGCCTGTATGGCAGGTGGATTCTTTATCATCTGAGCCACCAGAGAAGCTTGAAAAAGTGAAAGTATTAGTCACTCAGTCGCATCCAACTATTTATTTATTTGGCAGTGCTGGGTCTTAGCTGTGGCACGTGGAATCTTAGTTCTCTGACCAGGGGTCGAACTCAAGCTCCCTGCATTGGGAGCACAGAGTCTTGGGAAGTCTCTGGGGAGAGGGTTTAAAGGGTTAATACAGGGGGACTAACCAGGTAGTGCACTCATACCCCTGCCCAGCACATGGGAAGAACTCAATAGGAAGCTCTTCTCCAGCCCAGCGTGCCTCTCTCAGCCAGAGTTTTGGAGCCCACACTCGTTGGCCAACTGTTGAGCCTTGGCACCACCACCCAAGTGAGCTGCATGTTGTGTGCATGAGACAGCTCGGCTGTGACCAACAACCGCCAATCTGATCAATCTGGGTGGGAACCTCAGTCCTCGTCACCAACTTCCCAACCCGCCATGCCACACACACCAATCACTGTCCAGTAAAACACAGAGGAACACTTATTACCTTAAGACCCCCTACTCCAACTCCTCCTTTTGTACCACCACCTCACTGCAGACTCCAGTCCTAGCCATGCAACTTAAGTCATTTTTATATCAGTGAAACCCAAGTAATAACCTAAGTAACTAGCATGTACACAGTGCTTTAAAGTTTACCAAACCACCTTTAGTTTCCAGGTGTGCATTGTTAACACACTCACATGGCTCAAAAAATTAAAAGTATATGTTAAGAGGCAAACAATGACTCCCTGTTATCCATCTCCTGCCCTACCAAAGGCCAGCCTCACCACCCCTCCATACACACACGCAGGTGACCACTGTTCTTAGACCCTCAGAGATCCTTCTAGAGCTTCACAATATGCCTTATACGCAACACAAAGCATTTTCCTCTTTCCTTTTTAGAGTTGTATAATACTCCACCATATGGACCAACCATAGTCTCTTAAAGAGACACCTATGTTGTTTCAAATCTTTTCCCATTGCAAACAACACCACAACAAATACCATAAACATAGACCTGTTGTACTTACACAAGTATATTTGTAGGCTAAAATTCCCAAAAGTGGAATTGCTGGGTCAGAAGATATGTATATTTATAATGTTGATAGCTACTGCCAGATTGACCTCCATGGTGATTACACACATTTACCTTCCCATGAGAAATACGAGAGGGCTTCCCATGGGGCACTGGTGGTAAAGAACCCACCTGCCAATGCAGGAGATGTAAGATGTAAGGCAATGGCAACCGACTTAGCATGCACTCACGAGAAATATGAGAGTGGTTTTTCCTTACAACTTCACCACTGACAGCATGTTATCAAATTTCTGGACCCTTGCCAATCTGATAGGAAAACATTATTTACCAGAGTAATTTTAATTTACATGTCTCTTATTTTGAGTGTGATCGAACATCATTATATACATTTAAGAGCCATTTGTATTTCCTTCCCTTAGATGTACTCTGCTACCCATTTATCTCCTTTGGTATCCACAACACCCTTGTAAGCAGCAGAGGGCAAGTATTAATAAGGTCTACATTTTTTCCATGATAAAGATCAGACTCAAAGTGTTTAAGATACTGGCTCAAAGCCACAGGCTGGTGTATGGCAAAGCCAAACTCCATCCTGCATTTTCTCTCATCAGCCTTGCGTCACCTCTGTGGAACCTGGAACAGTGCTGAGATATGTCACGAGGAAGAGCGGGGAAACAGGAGTCCTGAGACCTGGCTATTCTCCATGGCGTGAGTTACCCGCTCTGAGCCTTCCCGCCAGAACCTCCACTCCTGGGCGGACTTTCTGTATCTATAAAACCAAGATTTGAACTAAATCACCAAGGTCCCTTCCTGGAAATGATTATAGTGGGAAGCACTCCATGAATCTTTTATTATTATTTCTTTTTGAGTGGAGGAAATAAAACCGTTTTCAAACCTCCCAAGATGAGAACTTTCAAAGCATACCCGTTTATGTGAATCTAGTCTAATCAGACGCGCTGAGAGGTGGCAGGGGAAAGGAGATGGGGGTGTTGGGGGGGGGGGGGGGACGCGGCTTCAGGCAGTGTCAGGAAGAAGGAGGGCTATTGCACTGGAGAGCTGGAGATGGCCTGTGCTGAGAGCTGATGGTGAGATTTTCAGGAGTTTTGTAAGCCGATTGATGTTAGAGTGATAGCTGAAAGCGGCCAGAGTGGAAATACGCACACCGTGGAAATCAGCAAATACTACAGATGATAGTATTCCCATCTCCTGCCACCAGGGACGATTGTCTCTACCACCTCACCTCTGCTGGAGGGTCTGCAATCACAGGCAAGGAAGAGACTGGGGACTTGAATAGAGAAGACTCTTCAGGAGGGTGGAGGGTTCCGATATGGAGGCGAGCATGTGGAGTGCCTGCACAATGCGCTGCCAGGCAGCAGGTTCACACCCGCCGCTACACCCGCCGCTGCACCTCCCGGGCTAACAGCGTGGACCCTGAGGCACACTGTGGAGGGATCAGATGCCTGCTCCCTTGAGCTAGCCGTGTGACCCTGAGTAACAGCTCAGCCTCGGTTTCCTGATCTGCAATAACCATGGCTTCTACCTCAAGGGCCTTTGTGCAGATGCAGGAGTTCAACCATAGGAGGCGCTTAGAACCACTCCATCAGCGATGGCTACTGTTGATTTTACTGCAGCTGCTGCGCAAGCACGCTGGAGGAGCATCCCGGGAGGGAAACCTCCCTGTCTGTAGTCAGTCGTGGGGCCCTGGGCAGCCCTCTCGTCCCTATGTGACATTCCCTCCCCTTCTCTAGAGCCTTCTCTGTCCCTTAATCCTGTTGGGTCTGCCCTTGAGGAACACAGCTGTCAAGAGAATGCCAGCTCTGGGTCCCCTCCTTGCCACGCCCTCCAAGCCCACCATGCCGTCTTCCTTGAGGTGGAGTCCTTTCGGTTATGAGGCAGCCTTTCCTTAGCTAATCTCACTCTCTGTCTCTTGGCCTGGAGCACCCTTTTCTCCTCCCCAGGATAGAGTACTGCTGCTGCATCACCTCCCCCAGGAAGCCTTCCCTGATGTCTCCTTCCTCTAGTTGGGTGCCCAGTTCTCCAGTGATGTATCTGTAGCGACACCCCCCCCTTCCCATTTCCCAACACTTCGCCTTGAGTATACGCCCATCTCCCCCACCAAATTCCTTGAGGCAGGGATGTGTCATTTTCTTTTCTCACCTCTTACCTGGTTTTTTACCTAGAAAAGATCCTAGGGGGAGTGATGGAATGAGGGAGAGATACATCCTCACCTCCTCCAACAACACTATTCCAAGCTTTGACTTTCTATTGCTGGATGACCCCCATTACTCCACAGGGCTACACTGCTCCCTCCAAATTTTGGTGCAAAAAAAAAAAAAAAAAAGAGAGAGAAATTACCCAGATTAGGGCTGGGTAATGAGCCATGCCGGGTGAGCAAGCACCATATTCCTCACTAATCTTGGTTTGTCCAGAGCTTGCCAGTTCCACAGGCTCCCTCCTCCTGCCAGCTCAGGGAACATTTCCAGCTGGTGGTCTGCCAGGGGCCTAGCTCCTCAGTGTCTCCTTCAGTGAGACCCGGGAGCTCTGTGACTCTTGAGACACTGGGTGGAGGAGGAGGCAGGCAAGCTCAGAGGGCAAGCCTCAGGGCACTTGCACGGCCCTGAGAGCAAAATTCTTTACCATCTGAATCACCAGTGAAGCCCATCATTTCTAAAGGCCTCCCTTATAAAATGCAAAGACCTCTACAAAGCAGTCGTGCATTTAGTGAAACCTTCAAGGATTATTCTAGCTGGAAATAGATGAGAGCCTGAAATTTGGTCTGGATAGAGATATTAGTGTGTCTCTGTGTGTGTTTGTGTTGAGGGTGGGAGACATATTTTTCCATTCGTTCAGATATTGATCAAGCACCTGTGAAGAGTCAGTGTTCTTGGTTCTGGGGATACAAAGTGAACCAGAGATGCATACATTTGCCCTTGCAGAGTTTACATTCTTTTTCAGGGAGGGGAACAATAAACAAAAAACAAATAAAATGTTTGGAATGTCAGATGCCAGTCTGTGCTATGGGGAAGAAAAAAGTAGAGGAAGAGAAGGATCAAGATTGGAGCGGGTGCAAGCCTCCTTGTGGGGGGCTTGCTATGAGGGAAGGACAAGCCTCTTGGCTTCTGCAGGTGCTGGGATAGAAGGATACTCTTGCAAATGAGCACATAGGAGAAAGTCAGGCCCCCAAATCACACAGCCTATAGCCACACCCTCTCTGAAGCCCAGTTCAACTCCCTAATTACTGAGGAAGCTGTATCAGCCACCATGACCTCTCATGTCCCCACTGAGGCTCATTTTGATTTTGTCCTGACTGTCAGGGCGACTGAGCAGCTGAGCATGCACACACACTGCCACAGGGGACCCTTGAAGATGATAATGACATACGATGAATAGAAACACACAGTTCCCACTCACTTCTCATGATCTTATTCAAGCTGCCCAACAACCCCATGGAGTTGATGGGTATTGCTAACCCTATTTTGTTATTGTTTAATCACTCAGTCATGTCCCACTCTTTTGCAACCCCATGGACTGTAATCCACCAGGCTCCTCTGTTCATGGGATTTTCCAGGCAATGGTCCTAGCGTGGGTTGCCATTTGCTTCTCTGGGAAGCAATTTGCCTAAGGTAGCACAGTTGTCAGGGGCAAGTCCAGGACCTAGTTCTCTTTCCACTTCGCCACACTGTCTCTTGGAAATCTTCAAGTCAGAAAGAGATGACTTCCCTGCAGGGACTGCAATGAGTAGCATTGGAAGGCAGCTTCTTGGCTCCACCCCACCATGCAGGGAGCTCTGGCAGGCTGCAGAGGGCTTGACTGAGTCCAACACAGACACACGGGAGCTTGCTGACTTTGGGCAAGACTCAAATCTGAACTTCAGTTTCCTCATTTGTAAACTATAAGCAAACCTACTTCTTGGAGACCAACAGAGAGAATATGAGATGCCCTGGGTTCAAGGAAGCCCTGTGCCCTAGAGAAGCACTATGGTCACAACACCCCCCCAGACACACCCACACCCATGTGCTTGACACAGTGTGGCCTAATGTGACACAGCAGCCTCCACAGCTGACTGTGACTTCCTTAAACAAAAGCAGTTGTCTTCCTCCTGGGGACTTTCCTGGTGGTCCAATGATTAAGACTTTGTCTTCCAATGAGGAGGGTGTGGGTTCGATCCCAGGTAGGGGAACAAAGGTCCCACATGTCCCAGGGTGCAGCCAAAAATTTAAAAAACAAATAAATAATAAAATCTATAATCTTCCTCTCATGATTCCTTTTGTGAAAAGAACTGAGTGGACCAGGCCTACAGCTGAGAGAAGCAAGGAAGACAGCCCAGCAGAAGAGGGATGGTTTAGACTTGGAGACAGAGGTTTCTAATATCTGAATGAGGGTGAGCCCAACTTGGGACCACGGGAAGTGGAAGAGGTTGCTGGACTGAGGGACGGCTCTGCAGCCAGCTTCCAGGTATGGGGAAAGTGAAAGTGAAAGTCGCTCAGTCGTGTCCGACTCTTTGCAACCCCATGGACTATATATGTCCATGGAATTCTCCAGGCCAGAATACTGGAGTGGGTAGCCTTTGCCTTCTTCAGGGGATCTTCCCAACCCAGGAATCGAACTGGGGTCTCCTGCATTGCAGGCGGATTTTTTACCAACTGAGCTATCAGGGAAACCCAAGTAAGGGGAAACAGGATTTTATAGCCCTGTGCAGGCATCTGCTAATGAAGGACCCCAGTCCATGAAAAGTGCCTCCCAGGTGTTGCTTACAGCTGTCTCAGGTGCTGGCTCTCTGTCTTCCGGCGCTGATACCACCCCTACTGAGACCACCATGCCTGTCTTCTGCTTCTGCACTTTTTAAATACTGAAATGTAGTTGGTTTACAATATTACATTAGTTTCAGGTGTGCAACATAGTGATTCAATATCTTTATAGATCACACTCCATTTACAGTGATTTTAAAATATTAGCTCTATTCCTTGTGCTGTACAATATATCCTTGTAACTAATCTATTTTATACATAGCAGCTTGTAACCTTATAATCCCCTACCCCAATAGTGCCCCACCTCACTTCCCTCTCCCGACTAATAACCACTCATCTGTTCTCTATATCTGTAAGTCAGTTTCTGTTTTGTTATATTCACTCATTTGTTTCATCGTTTAGATTCCAAATATAAGTGATAACATAAGGTATTTATCTTTCTCTGTCTGACTTATTTCACTCAGCCTAGTACCCTCCAGGTCCATCCATAATGTTGTAAATGGCTAAAAAAAAAAAAAAAACCTTAAGCCACTGAGCCCTTGGATCTGCTGACAGTGCTTCGCTGCTGCTGCTGCTGCTGCTAAGTCGCTTCAGTCGTGTCCGACTCCGTGCGACCCCATAGACGGCAGCCACCAGCCTCCGCCATCCCTGGGATTCTCCAGGCAAGAATACTGGAGTGGGTTGCCATTTCCTTCTCCAGTGCATGAAAGGGAAAAGTGAAAGTGAAGTTGTTCAGTCATGTCCGACTCTTAGCGACCCCATGGACTGTAGCCTACCAGGCTCCTCCATCCATGGGATTTTCCAGGCAAGAGTAATGGTGTGGGGTGCCATTGCCTTCTCTGACAGTGCTTGGCAACCTGTAGCAAAACAAGGAAACTCTCCCTCTCCCTTCTCTGTTTCAGCCTCCACTTTAGAAATGCCTAACCATGCAGCCAGTGCTCTAAGTGAAATCAGGGATGCTGAAAAACAAGTCTTAAAGATAGATGGCTCCACTGTGGTCCATGTGAATGGTACTGCCTGCATTTGTGCAGTGCACAGCCTGTGCCACTGTACATGATGGCCCTGTAGACATTCTATAGTCCTCAAAGCACCCCATCTCTCTGACAGCTTGTGCTTTATCCCATGGTCAAGCATGTCAGGCTCACTGAGCCCTCATTATGAATGGTACCTCCTAGAGTTGTTCATTGCTCAACCTGCACAAGCATGCACAGAGATTCTGCAATGCCATCCCTTTCTATAAGTCCTCTCCTAAGAGGTTCCTCTGTCCCTCACAGGATGAGACCCGTTCTCACCCATTCTCACCAGTTCTCCAGACATTTTTGAATCCCAGCAGTAAGTCCCACTACACATTAAATTAAAACTTTGAAGCTATATTTTCCACATTCCCTCTTGTCAAAGTCATTTCTGTTTCCTTGCTGTCCTGGAGATTTCTCCAAAACAAAGGACTGTAGAGTTAAGGAGGACATTGAAGTTCCTCTAATCCAGCTCTGTTATCTTGCACATGGAAGAATAAGCCCACAGAGGGGAAGAGACTTGCCCAGCATCCCACAGCCCACAGCCAGTTAGGGCAGAGCTGGGATTAGAGCTCCTGGCTCAGTGCTCAGTCTAGCATCCCTCCTTACAGACAGATGGAGGATAAGGACACAGAGATTCTGAACAGGCAACGATGCCCCAGGGACCAAGCCCTCTACATCACGGATAGCTTTGCTGCCTTTACCATCAACAAACTCAAAGGGCTTTTTGTTTTCATCTTTTTTTAAGGAGGTACCTCTGTCTTGTCTACTGGGAAGAAGGATCCTGTGCTGGGTCAGCTGAAACAGAAGGCAGGACCAGGAGAGCTCAGGTTGGCTGTCAGGGGTCTGACAAAGTCTGAAGGTCCAAACACCCCCCAGAAAGGTGGCCCAGGCTCAGGCTGGGCTTGGCTTGTCAGTTCTGTCTGCGCTGGCCCTACAGGACCCACACTGGATGCCTGGCTCTGAGTGACCTATCTGACTTCCTATAAGATCAACACAAGCCTCCCAGCCTTTGCCCACCAAAGCCTGCTGAGTGCTCTATGCCCCTACTCTGCTACTGAGCCCACCCTGCCTGGCCGTGCTCCCCTGATCCCCTTGACCCCTCCTCCAGCACCATCTCCCATCCCAGAGCCAGCTAGGTTCCCACTCCTCCTCAGCCAACATTCCTGGAGAGAACCAGGGCTTTTCTCTCTGGTTCTCAGGCATAACCCCAGATTTGAAACAACCAACCTCCCAAGGCACTCAGCAGCACAGGAGCCTGGCTTCACCAACCACCCTGCTTTTCAAAAGCTGCAGCTTCTTGATGCTTCTCCATCCCCTGTGACCAGGCAGTGTGGTCTTATCCCAGCCGTTATTCTGGAAGCTACTCTAAATAACTCCTTCATCCACTCCTCCCACCCCACTGGAACCTCTGCTTCCCCACCCATTCTCCATCTCAGTTCATTCCTTCTCTTGTCCACATCTTCCCTCCCACCCCAATCCTACCTGCCTCTCCACCCTCCATGAGCCTCTCCCCTGCCCTATCCTCACTCATGGATCAAGTCCTTTCTGTCTATAGGTATAACAGGAGCCTGAGCACCAGAAGCTGGCAACTGCACCCCATTCTGGAGTTGTCTAGGCAGGAGAGCTGCCCCTGAGGATGAGGGTCAAAGATAACATGGGAGAAGGACTAGCTGGGGGTGGGGTGTAGTTATTGGAGGAAACTAGAAAGGGAACAGGCTCACAGAGCATCCCTTTCTGTATGGACCAGGGAGGTAACCAGCAGAAAATGAACAAGAACAGCCTCGGTCTAAGCGGTTTGCTGTTGTTGTTCAGTCCATGGACTGTAGCAGGCCAGGCTTCCTTGTCCTTCATTATCTCCCAGAGTTTGCTCAAACTCATGTCCATTGAGTTGGTGATGCCTTCCAACCATCTCATCCTCTGTCACCCCCTTCTCCTCCTGCCCTCAATCTTTCCCAGCATCAGTCTTATCCAATGAGTTGGCTCTTTGCATCAGGTGGCCAAAGTATTTGAGCTTCAGCTTCAGCATCAGTCCTTCCAGTGAATATTCAGAGTTGATTTCCTTTAGGAAGGACTGGTTTGACCTCCTTGCTGTCCAAGGGACTCTCAAGAGTCTTCTCCAAGCACCACATTTCAAAAGAAAGTCTGAGCTATACTGCCCTTGATTAACCTGGGCCTCTGGCTCATACCCCTGGGCATTTGCTTGAGGACTTGCCATGGTGACATTGGAAAAGGAAAGAAAGCCTTGCTCAGAAATAATAGAGTAGGGGACTCAGGAGTTCCCTCCCCTTTGTCCCTCCCCATCCACCTAAAAGGCTAAACATGAGCTCCCTGTGGGTGTCACCAGTGTCAACAGTAATTATTTGTTCCTGTGGCTTAAGCACAGCCATAAACAAATTCTAATAAAATGTAAATACATCTGAGAGGGATTTAAAAATTAACTTGGCCTCAGTTTCTTTAAGTGGAAGATAAGGACTCAGGCAAGAGGAGAGCTAAGGCCCTTTTCTGGCTCAGACATTCTGGTCCGAGAAGTGTCAGCAGACAGGGGTTTCTAAGCTCCACACTCCCCTCTGCACCTCTTGCCCCAGCATCCCAGGGCCCTGGCTTTGGGGGAGTGGGGCTGCGGCATGGAGAGCGGGCCCAGGAGGACAGGGGGCAGAAATAGGGAGAAACCCACCAATTCAGGGTTCTAGTCAGAGTCTGGTCTGCCAAGAAGTGATATAGAGAGCAGACTTATTGACACAGTGGGGGAAGGAGCGGGTGGGACGATGAGAGAGTAGCATGGAAACATACACATTGCCATATGTAACTCAAGTACTCTGACCTGGAGAATTCCAGAGACAGAGGAGGCTGGCGGGCTACAGTCCATGGGGTCTCAAACACCACAATATGTAAAGTACACCATATGTAAAACAGATAGCCAGTGAGAATTTACTGTATGATGCAAGGAGCTCAAACCAGTTGCTCTGAGACAACCTAGAGGAATGGGATGGGGTGAGAGGTAGGAGGGAGGTTCAGGAGGGAGGGGACGTATGTATACCTATGGCTGATTCATGTTGATGGATGGCAGAAACCAACACAATATTGTAAAGCAATTATCCTCCAATTAAAAACAAATAAATTAAACTAATAAAAAAAAAAGAGTGTCCCACGCCCAAGGCCTGCCTGCACCTCCTGCACCTGTAGGTCTGGCTGCCAGCTTGCACAGCACCAACCAGCCCACGACTCCAGACTCAGGCCAGGCCTCTCCCCTTCAGCGCTCCTTCCTGCCACCACAGGGGCCTCCTACTCCATTCCCAGGCTGGCTCCTTCCACACTCTCTCTCCCAAGAATGGTTCGTGGGTCTGGGGGGAGAGGACCTGCCCCAGGGCATTTGCACTTTAAAAGAGGCCTGTGGAGTTCCCTGGTGGCCAACTGGTCAGAAATTCAGGCTTTCAGGCTTTCACTGCTATGGCCAGGGTTCAATCCCTGTTCAGGGAACTAACTGAGATCCTGCCAGCCTCACAGCTGAAATAATAAGTTAAAAAATAAAATGAAAAATTGAAACATAAGATTTCCATTGTTGCTGTTGTTGTTCAGTCGCTCAGTCGTGTCCTACTCTTTGCAACCCCCATGGACTGTAGCACACAAGGCTTTCCTGTCCTTCACTGTCTCCCAGAGTTTGCTCAAATTATGTCCATTGAGACAGTGATGCCATCCAACCATCTCGTCCTCTGTCATCCCCTTCTCCTCCTGCGTTCAATTTTTCCAATAAAAATAAATAAATAAAAGAGCCCTGCTGGGAGGTTTGGGGGAATAGGAATTGGACCAAAACGCTGATGATAGGCTTCCTGGAGTTTCTGAAGGAAACTTTCTGGAGGGGGAGTCTTGCCAGGGCTCCACAAACCATTTGTGTCCACCCCCACCCCCCAAGTAAAATGGGCTTCATTTATCCTTTCCATCCTGAAATAGTTCATCTGCGCCTACCTCATGCCCGGAAGTGCATTAGGTAATGGGAGTACAGGATGAATTAAGTTAAGAATGAATCCTGGAACTTCCCTGGTGGTCCAGTGACTAAGAATTTATGTTCCCAATACAGGGGGCCCAGGTTCGATCCCTTGTCAGGGAACTAGATCCCACATGCCGAAACTAAAAGATCTGGCATGCTGCAACTAAGACCCAGAGCAGCCAAATAAACTTAAAAAAAAGAAAAGAAAAGAAACAAATCCTGCCCTTAGCACATTTGCAGTCCAGTGGAAGAGACCACGGACCTCCTTCCTGCCTACTCCCTGCCAGCCTCCTCCTGCTCCTGCAGGGCAGTGGCCCCGGGGTTGTGTGATCACAACATGCTCGCCCCTTGGCAGTCTGTGCCAGCTGGCACCCCAGGTGCTTCTACCCAGCTGAAGCCTGCCCTCACACCCAGGTGTGCCAGCTGCAAGGCCACAGCGGGGATGGAGTAACTCAGATGAGGGAAGGCAAACTCCCCTGTGGCTTCTGCCCTCTGCCTTTCCTCAAGCCACAGGCCTTCTAGTCTAAGAAGCATCTTTCTCCCAAGCACTTCCATTTCTGGGCTTCACAGCGCAGGCCAGCCCTGCTCTGCCCAGGTGGATATAGCCCGCCGACTAGGAACCACCTAGCCTGGGGCTGTAAGGTTTTAGATGTTGTTCCTTGCCCTCTCCTCGAATGCTCTTCTGGTTTTCTTCCTTCTCATCAGAATCCCAGCCAGGTCTTCCCACGTCCATAAAGCCTGAGTTCACCCCAAAGCTAAACGACTCAGCTTCTCTGGGCCTCCAGCTGCTGGCTTATGAAATGACATCTCTGCCTACCCACCTGTCAGAGCCCCTGGGAGGTAAAAGAAGGTCGTAGAGAACATAGAGCTCTGTAGTCCTGGCACCAGTCTAGGAGCTGTGTATCCATCCATTCAGTCTTCACAAGCAGCTTCTGAGAAACATACTCTCTCCATTCTACAGATGTGGAAACAGGTGCACAGAGAAGTCACCTGAAGACACACAGCCAGCAGGAGCAGAGTCAGAATTTGAATGCGGGTTATCTGCCTGCAATGAGGGAGAGCTGGGTTTGATCCCTGGGTCGGGAAGATCCCCTGAAGGAGGGCATAGCAACCCACTCCAGTATTCTTGCCTGGACAATCCCATGGACAGAGGTGCCTGATGGGCTACAGTCCACGGGGTCGCAAAGAGTCGGACATGACTGAGGGACTAACACATTCACTTTACAGGCTACAGTATGTGTGCCTAACCAACTACACCTAACTGCCCCCAGAGCACTTTATAAATAAGGGAAAGCTGTACAAACTCAAGAACATTATTATTACCCAAAAGCTGTAGTCCCCTCAGGCACACCGCAGGCACCACCCAGCCCTCTCTGATCAGACACCGAAGCCCAAGGCTGAGCCAGTCCCAGGCTGCAGGTCTCTGAATTACTTAACAGCCATCAGCTCCAGCTCCCCCACAGATTCCTCAGACCCTGCTTCTCCCTCCCTAATCTGCCAGCAGCCTCTGGCCCAGAGATCTAGGGGCTGATGTCAGGATGAGGACTCTTTCAACCTGGTGCTCTGTGACAACCTACAGGGGTGATATGGGGTGGGAGATGGAGGGAGGTTCAAGAGAGAGGGGACCTATGTATACCCATGGCTGATTTATGTTGCTGTATGCAGAAACCAACACCACATTGTAAACCAATTATCCTCCAATTAAAAATAAATACATTGTAGAATAATAATAATAAATAGAAAAGAAGAGAGCTGGCACAGAGCACAGAGCGAAAAGGCAGGCCTGGCTGAAGCCTGGAGATAGATGGTCTTGCTCTGCACTGGCTGGCATGGGATGGGCCTGGGAGCTGAGGAGTGAGGCAGGCCAGTGACATACAGCCCCGTTCACCAAGGGAGAGGCCAACCTGATGCCTAATCAGATGAGACACTCCTTCCCAGACCCCCTCATACCTCTATCTTCCCCTCCCAGCTCACTGATCTCCCTCCCCTCTCTTCCCAACCCCTCCCTCCCTAAGATCTCCAGCTGCCCCTGCTGATTTTATAAATGGCCCTGGCAGGAGGTGGGCACCTTGGCTAATTGAATCAGCGCCCACGAGGCAGGAGGCTGGTTAGCATCACAGCTGAAAGGTGGTGGCAGCAACAGCTTGAGTGCAGCCAGCAGGAAGGAGGATGAGCGAGCAGAGAGGCCTCGACAATCTGGGTCTCGGTTTATTCTGAAGCTCCAAGGTGGGAATTCACCAGAGGACCTTGGTCAACCCAGCATAGTCTGGGAGCAGGCTTATGGGATGGACCAGAAATCAACAAGTGCACACACACACACACACACATACACCCTCCACATATTAGTCCTATGCTCTGGATAAAAAGGGAGACAAAAAGGAAAACAAAGAAACAGGAATGATATGGAATATTTGTGTGTGTGTGCGCACAGTTACACCTATCTATGTATAGATCTCTATGTATGCTAGGCTCTTTGTCTGACTCTTTGTGACCCCACGGACACGAACTATAGCCCATCAGGTTCCTCTGTCTATGGAACTTTCCAGGCAAGAATACTGGAGTGGGTTGCCATTTTCTTCTCCAGGGGATCTTCCCAACCCCAGGGATTGAACCTGGGTCTCCTGCATCAAGGTCGGATTCTTTACAGACTGAGCCCCCAGGGAAGCCCATGCTGGGCACCAGTCATGATGCCATTCTTACCCGCTCTGATATCACCTCTGCATAGTAATTAGCAAATAAAAGCAGTCTCTAAGTGCCTTGGTCATGGCAGAGCATCTCATGGTATTGGCAGCTGTCACAGAGCTGTCTCTTGGACATTGCCAGTCCCCTTCGAGACCAGGCTGTTTCCTCATCTATGACTTTGCTCCTTGACAACAGGCTGCTAGAGAAATACTTTAAGAAGGGCTTCACTTCTGTGTTTCTATTTGCAGAGATTCATCCCTGAGGCTCACGCCTGCATGAAGCCATTCCTATACAACCACTCTGTTCAGGAGCCACACAGGGGCAGAGCGGGGCTGGTCCATGGTGGCGACTAGGGAACAAGGCCCAAGTCCAAGGTGACAGTGCCACTGGGGATGGGCTGACCTGGCTCTACGGAGGACCTACCCCATCTGGTCACATCTGAGAGAGACCCCGTGGGCTTATTCAGCATTTTCAGGACTCTTGTGGCCCCTCCCACTTCCCCAAATGCTCTGCTCCCCTGCCCCCACCAGCTCTCACCCCACCTTTCCCCAGGGCCCCAATCTACCACTTCCCCTTTCGAGCAAAGCTAGCTTCAGAAGGAAAAACTCCCAAGTCCCGGGATCTCAGCAGAGAGGAGGCCAGGAGAGAAGCAGTTTTCAGCTTGCGGCCCCACACCTCTCGGTGGCTGGGTCCACAGTCCTCCAAGAGGGACTCTGAGGACCTGAAGGGACCAGCTCTGAAATGCAGATTCTTCCAATTATCCCCCCCATTCTTCTGGGCAGTAAATCTTGAAGTTCCCTTCTGCAGGACCAAGTCCCCTCGCGAGACTAGGGCTTAAGCCCCCAGTGGCCTTTTCCACAGGCTAACACTGCCCCCTGCTGGGATGAGCTGGGGTGTCTGCCCCAACTACTCATGGAAATTGAAAAAGGAGGGACATCCCTGGTGGCTCAGTCAGTAAAATAATTGCCTGCCAACACAGGAGACGCGGGTTTAACCGCTAGGTTGGAGAGCAGAAGGAAATGGCAACTCACTCCAGAATTCTTGCCTGGGAAATCCCATGGAGAGAGGAGCTTGGCAGGCTGCAGTCCATGGGGTCATAAGAGTCAGACACAACTTAGGGACAAAACCACCACCACCATCCTTGCCTAAGAACGCCCCAGCTCCCACCCCTCACCTGGAGAGGGAACTACTGAAACCTTTAGAGGCATTAGGCCTCCTGCCTCCAGTGTCTTCTGAGGCTGGGATGTGGTGATGACAGCCAGGTTAGTCCTTTGGTGCAAGCAAGAGTCAAGGTTCCTGGATGGCTTCCCCCTCTGTCTCCAGCCTGCTCACCCATTGCCTCAAATTCCTTTAAAAGCGGGCAAAAGCATGAGCTGAGATCAAAGGTGCCCACAACCCACATGGGAAGCTGGGCAGCCCATTGATCTCTATCTTGCTTCCCTCCCAGCTCTGGAGCCCATTTCCAGCTGCTGCTAGGACCCCTCTAGCTGGATAGAGTAAAACCATGCGTGGGTGCATGGATGCTCAGTCACTTCAGTTCGTATCCGACTTTTTGTGACCCCATGTTTCTCTGTCCCTGGGATTCTCCAGGTAAGAATACTGGAGTGGGTTGTCATGCCCTTCAGAGAGTCAAGCCATCTTAGCCTAAAACTGTTAAAAACTAAGCTCACCTTCTTCCACAAACCCGAATCTCTCCGCAAAACCCCATTTCTCTGTGTTCCACACCCAATGTGACTCCAAGATCCGCAAGCCCTGGCTCTACCACAGCATTTAGACCCCCAGTCTTTCTGAATTTCCCCTTCCCATTCAGCTCACTGTGTCCCCAGTTCATCTTCCAAGTAACCTGAGGGTTTACTGACCTAACACAGAGCTCTATGGGATTCTCTGCTTAAAAGCCTTGTCAATGTGATGGCCATGTATTGATAATTCTTGAAGCTAATTAATGGATTCATGGGGATTTATTACACTACTCCTCCCACTTTCGTGTGTGTTTGAAATTTTTTATAATAAAAAGTTTTAAAAAGTAAAGCTTTGTCATTCCTCCTTCCCCTTTAATTAGGTACAAATTCCTGCACAACAGAGTTAGAATCTGCCTTCTCAACTAGATTGCCCCATGTCCCTCCATTCTTTTTTATTTATTTATTTATTTTTAATTGGAGGGTATTTGCTTCACAATATTGTGTTGTTTACTGCCACACATCAACATGAATCAGCCATAAGTATACATATGTCCAGGCTTCCCTGGTGGCTCAGCAGTAAAGAATCTGCCTACAATGTAGGAGACACGGGTTCGATCCCTGGGTTGGGAAGATCCCCTGGAGAAGGGAATGGCAACTCGCTCTAGTATTCTTGCCTGGAGAATCTCATGGACAGAGGAACCTGGCAGACTATTGTCCATAGGGTCAAAAAGAGTTGGACACAACTGAGCGACTTAGCAGGCAGACAGGCATACATATGTCTCCACCCTCTTGAACCTCCCTCCTACCTTCCCCTCCATTCGTAATACAGAACTCTTTCCTGGGCATGTACGTACTTCCCCCAATGCCTCCACTCACATTCTTCTACCAGGATCCTCTTTTCATATCCCTTCCTACCCTGAAGGGCCACCTTAAGTGTCATCTTTGATATGAAGCCTTTCTTGGTCCCCCAGTGAACAGCTATCTCCCCTGACCCCCAGGCCTTGATTCTCCTCTTGTGAAACTTACATCCTTTTTTGTGATAGACATCTGTGTCCTCATCTCAGTCCACCTCTAGACTATAAGCATCACGAGGCGAAGGGAGGCTTTACAAACAGTGCCCTGTAATACTGGCTGAATTGGCCAGCAGCAGAAACATACTGACAGCCCTTTCCATGAAAGCAGGTTTTGATGAAAGGGGACTGCACAGAGCCTTCAGGGAAATACTGGGTTGGAACTTTCGGGCTAACCCAATAGAAACACAAGAGCCAATGCGGAACTTCAGAACAGGAAGGGCTCTCAGTGCCCAAATGGAGAAACTCCCTCAATTTACAAAGAGAGTAAGTCTTAGAAAGGCAAGGGATGAATCCCATTTCTACTCTTGCCTGTCTTCCACTCCAGGTTTACACACACACACACAACTTCCTCACTATTTTTTAGGTGTTGGCCATACCCTATCAAAGGGTTGAGCATCTTTCCCAGGTGCCCTGACTTGCGCAGACCCCTACCACTGTGGCCAGACATGGGGACCCAGCTGATGCCCAGAGAGGATCCTGCTGCTGGGAGAGGCGGTGTCAGTGGTGACCAGTCGAAGTATCCACCCCCAGCAGGGCCGTGCCTGTCCCATCCCCACCTCCCACACTCTCATGTTGCACAGAAATATTTCCAAAACATTTAATGCCACAGAGAAGTTCAAAACTGGCAGAAAGCAGCAGCCATCCTCCTGCATGCCTGGGGCCAAGGCTGTCCCCTGAAAAGGTGGCCCACACAGACCAAGGAATCAGGGCAATTTGCTGACATCCTTTTGTCCTCTAAATGCTGGAGGTTCCATTTAGGCCAGTGGGGGTGGCAAAAGAAGAGGAAGTGGAGAAGGAGTAGGAGAAGGGCGGTCTCCGCAGGGCACTCTTCCTGCCCTGATGATGACTCATGCCGCGTGCCCTGGAGAGGACAATTCCTCAGACCAGACTAAAGCAGTCAAGCCGAGGGTTCAAGAAGGAGCAGAGCAGGGCTCTTGGGATACGGTGGCCAGGAGCCAACAGCAGAAGCTGGAAGAGGAGGCCTGCCTGTCCCTCCAGCCCCTTCTCACCAGCCTCTAACTTTGGCACTGGGTGCACAGGACTCCAGCACTGGCGTCCCATGGGGATCGCATCTCCTCCACGCTCCATCACTTTGGGCCTTTTTTAAGTACCACATTGTCATACTCGGTCCCCTGTGGCCAGCCAGAGGCGGCGAAGTCCTGTCCTGCTATGTAGCCATGCTTGAGGCCGCTAGAGTCCCTGTCGGCTGTGGCCTGCCTCCTCCAGGCCTCACCCCGGGGCTCCTGCGGGCTGTCATACAGGGCCAGGGCGGCCATCCCCTCAGGCTCATCGTATATGTGGTCGGGTCGTGGGTGCGGGTGATCCTCGATGCTGTCATACAGAGGGTCGGCCAGGGGCTGGGGAGGGACAGCCAGAATGCCCCTCAAGCTCTTCCCCAGGCTCCGGGCCACTGCATCAAAGGGCACGGCATACTCCCCCTCTAGTCCGCGCTGCTGCCGGGGAGCGGGCACCGGGACGGTGGGCGACGGTGGTGGCAGCGAGTCGTGGGGTCGGGCGTAGGGGCTTTCTGGCCGGGGCAGCACCGTGGAGACTGAGACTGGCTGGGTCTGGGGCCCAGGAGGGGCAGCGTTCTTCTGGGCAGAGATGGCCTCTTCCAGGGCCAGGAAGATCTCATTGCCCTGCCGGGTTTCGAACTCAAAGTTGCCCTCTCCTGAGACGCAGCGCCGGCCGGCCTCAAAGGAAAAGGTTACCTGGGTGGGGGAGAAAGCCTATTACTGGGAGGCCAGCTGCTCCTATACCCAGTTTCCAATCACAAACATGTCATCTCCAACTTCCCTCTGGCTGGGGAGCTGCTTGACCTTCTCCCCAAGCTGCTTCTTCTCCCTCCCTCCAAGTCTTTTCTTACAAACAAACCCCTCTCCTTTTTCCTTCTTCCTTCCATCCATCCGAGTATGAAGACTGGCACAGAGTTCAAGCTCCACATGGCCCACTACTCCCCACCCAGGTCTTCCTCTTCTTTCCTTCTCCCCCACCTCTACCTCCATGTCTCCCTCCCCGGGTTCTCTCCTCCAGCCCCTGGGCTGGGCTGATTTTCTTCTGCCGGCCTTTATCTCATCTTTTCTCCCTCCTCCATTCCTCTTCCTTGGAAGGCCCCTTGGCCGTCTCCCTGACACTCTCTTTTCTCACATAGTTCTTCCTTCCTCTGCCCTACCCCCAGCAGCCCCTGCTCACCTTATCCCACCCAAAGCGCCGCAGGAATGTGTAAGGCCATTCATATAGCTGGGTACCCGACTCGGGGCCGCCCCACAACTCCAGGGCACTCTCCCCAACCCGGAGGGTGTAGGATCCCCGGAGCCGGCACCTCTCACTGACTTCTGTGGGTCTCATGGTCACAGCAAACTCCTTTCGGGGCGTCCCTGGGGAGGAGACATAGTTCATGGGAAAAACAGCCAACCTCTTTCAATTCTGTGTGCGTGCGTGTTCACTCAGTTGTGTCCGAATCTTTGTGACCCCATGGAGTATAACCCGTCATGCTCCTCTGTCCATGGGATTCTCCAGGCAAGAATACTGGAGTGGGTTGCCATTTCCTTCTCCAGGGGATCTTCCTGACCCAAGTATCAAACTTGGGTCTCTGGCGTCTCCTGCATTAGCAGGCGGATTGTTCACCATCGCTCTAAATAAGCAGGCCAGGTCTCCAAAAGAAAAATATTATCGGTGGCCCCATTACCCTGGTGCCTGTGTTCTGAAGGCTTAGCTGCCCTGTGCCAGGTCAGACTCCCCAAGATGCCAGGAACCTCCATCCCCTCCCCCAGGAGGCATCGTGCACCCCGTCTCCTCCGTGGCCACATCCTTCCTGCTCCCGTCGCCAGAGTCACAACTTTGTCTCCTCCATCTCATTGCTCGCCCCAACCCAGCTGCCTCCCCATCCCTCCTGCCACAGCTGTAGGCGCTACCCCAGCTCTCCCTGCCTACCCACCCTCTGCTGAGGCCATGGCAGGGACGGGGGCGGGGGGGAGGGCGCCCTCTGAGGGGTGGAGCCTGGATGCACCCCTTGCCCCGTGTCTTCCTGCTCCCCCCAGGCAGCCCCCAGAGGGCTAGACAAGAGGACAGGAGGGGGACCGCCTTGTCAGCAAAAAGCTCCCTTGCTGCAGGACACCTTAGATCCACAGAAGGGAAACCATTCTTTTTACAGACGATTGCTCAGGTCCCATCAAGGGAGAATTCCAGACCAGCACTTTCACCTGGGTCCCTCAGCCAGGCCCTTTGCCACCAGTGGGGCCTGGATCAGAGGGAGCGGGCCAAGGGTGAAGAGCTGACATTTAAGGCAGGCCAGCCTCCCCAACCTTGGGCCGGGCCGGAAGCGATGCGGAGCGGAGCGGCTGATAAGGGGCTGGCTGGGGCCGGGGGCAACCACAAGGCAGGAAGATTGGGCCGCTGCCGGCCAGCCCTCACCTCCTCCCCCCTACGCCCTGGAGAGAGCAGCCGGGGCCGAAGTGGGGGCCCCCTCACCTGCGGTTGCGCTGCTGTACAATTCATTCTCTTCCATGCGGGGCCGGCCACCCTTCCCCTCCAGCCCTGACAGCTCCTTCCGCTGACCCTGGGGAGAAGGCCCAACGTTCACCACCATCGCCATCTCCAGCCCCACCTCTGGCCACCCTAAGCTTTCTTGCAAAATGCACTCAGTCTGCCGCCCCCCCCACCCCCCCACTCCCCCCCCATCTTTATTCTGAATTGGGATCCACTCCCCACCAAAGAACCACCCTCAGCATCCTGACCTTGACTCCCACAACACCTGCCCTTGGCAGGCGCCCAGTGCCCCACATCCTCTCTGCAGCCCTGGAGGACTCACGGGGAATGCCAGGAGGCAGATGGCCTGTATCCAGTCGCCACGTTCGGCGGTGGGGGCTGCCAGCAGGTACAGGCGCTCCGTGGTCTCCAGGAAGAAGGTGCTGGTGTCCCGGGGGCTGCTGGCCTCCCCGCTGGCTTCCGACACCCGCAGGCAGTCATTGAGGCGGATCACCCTCCGGGGGGCCTCTCCCCTGCGTGACTTCTCCGAGCCCTCCTGGAGCTCCAACCGGGCCAGTGCGCAGCCTGAACCTCCATACAGTGCCGCCCCGAACCGGCGCCATTTCTGCCCCCAGATGGAGAGATGGTGACCAGCGGGGAGAGGAGGACCCCAGGGGGAGATGTAGGGGAAGATCACAGGAGACCCATGGAGACAGAGGGCCTAACACAGGCCTTAAGAGTTAGCATGCGTTGAAGATGCACCCCAAGTGACCCAGAAAGAGGCCTCCAGTGACAGCAGGGAGGAAGCCAGAGGCAAAAAAAAAAAAAGCACAGTGGTGAGCCCCATGAAGACGACTGCAGGGAGACTGGGCAAGCTCAATGCAGGGAATCCCAGGTGAGAGGCAGAAAGCATGTGAGTCCTAAAGCCCAGAAGAGGCGAGGAGGGCAGCCTGAGAGACCAGACTGGGGAGCTCCTCTTTCTGCATGAGGCCCCACAGAAGGCCCTGTTCCCCAGGAACTTGCTGACTCCCCTGAACCTTCCTGACTCATGCCCTGAGGCCATGAGAGGGACAGAGAGAGAGAGGAACCCTGGGGTGGGTCCCCTGAGGAAAGGAGGACTTCCCTATTCAAAGACGCCAAAAGAAGGAAAAAGAGTTTAGACACGATGGGGCCCTGGCTCCCAGAGACCCCGGCTCAAGTTCAAAAGCAGCCAAACGCACCCCACTGGGCAGGAAAGGAGGAAGGAACCTCCCCGGCCATCCCGAAATATACCCTCCACTGTGCCGACGAGTCCCTCCCAATGTGTCCCAGTGAGGAGAAGTCGCCACAGAACAAGAAAGAGTCAGAGTCCTCTGGTATCCCCTCCTCCTGGGGTTACGGCTGTCAGCAAAGGCCATGATGCGGAGGCTGCCCAAGGGAGCAAGTGGCTGCTAAGGAACGAGCCCTCCCAAGCTTGTGTTCTGCGCCCAGTATGGCAGATGGCAGTCTCCATCATCCCATAAGGGTTTTGGAACATTCCAGGGCCTCCTCTCCTCTCCGGGGAGTCTCTAGCACCCCACCCTCCACCGCCTCTCAGCCCAGCCCCAGACCAACGGTGCTCTTCCTACCTTCCCAAAAGTCTGCTGCTGCTGGAGGTACAGGAAGCCCTGCTTCACCACCACGTCCTCCATCCTCGCAGCATCCCGGGGCCCCTGCGCTCCAGTTCTCCCCTTCCACACCCACCCTCTCTTGCTCCTCTCTGCACTATGTTCCCCCTTCTCTCAAATTCATTTCCTCTCTGCCTAGAGTTTTCTGCACTATTCTTGTCTGCTTGATGACGACAGGCCGATAGGCCCTGTGGTTTCTTGCTCTGTGTGTGTGTGTGTGTTTTCTTTTTGACGAGTGGGTTTCACATTCAAGCTTCCTGCATTTTCAGTGAGTAAGAGAGAACTTCCAAAAAGCCCAACTCTAGTGCTTCACTGAACGCAGCTCAGGGACAGAGGCCAGCGGGAGGAGTCATCAACACAGGGTGGCTGACCCTCTGGAACAGAGACCCAGAAACAAAACTCTGACAGTAAAACCAGGAGCTGAAGGCTCCACCATGCCCAGGCTGGATGGTTAGCATGATGATGGAGCTAGGAGAGATCTGAGACATCAACCAGCCCAACAGCCTCATTTAAAAACGAGGAGACTGAGGCTCAGGGAAGGGCTGAGGGACAGGTTCAAGGCCACCAAACCGGAAACCAGGTCTCTCAACTCAGCAGGAGCTGAGCCACACAGGCACACCAGACAGGCACGTTAGCCTCAGTACTTTCACACACTCTGCTGAAATGGTTTCCCTCTGTGGGGACACTCCCTGTCCCCCACAACAACACACACACACACCACCTCCTGAGCTTCTAGAAACATGAATGTCTCCACACTGGAGCGCACTACACTCCCCAAGCACATCTCAACTGTCAGAGTCCATCTTCTTTCCAGCCTTTGTGAGCATTGTAAAGACACTTGAATTCTATCTGGAGGTTATCTTTTAAGTTACAATAGCAAACTCTCATATTAAAAAAAAAAAATTCGTAGTTATCAAATGTGCTTCACAGTTAACAAAGGTTCCAGGTCCACACAGTCTCCAGACACACTTTCTACCCTTGGAAGAAAGAAGGGCAGGTGTGAACCCACCTGTTTGCAAGTCTCCTAAAGTCACAAGGCCAGAGGAGGAAGTACCAGGGTGCCTGATCTTTTAATTGAACAGTCTTTTTATTGCTGACCTCAAGGACGCTGTGAGGACAGGGAAGCCTGGTGGACTGCAGTCCATGGGGTCAGAGTCAGACACGACTGAGTGACTGAACAACAACAACAGATGGCACTAGTGGTAAAGAACCTGTCTGCCACTTCAGGAGAAAAAAGAGGCGTGAGTTGGATCCCTGGGTCCGGAAGATTCCCTGGAGGAGGGCATGGCAACCCACTCCAGTATTCTTGCCTGGAAAATTCCATGGACAGAAGAGCCTGGTGGGCTATAGTCCATGGGACCACAAGAGTCAGACACAACTGAAACCGCTTAGCAGGCAAACGAAGTCTAGACTCCATGCAAGAAGATACATGGCTTAGGGGAAATCTAAGTGCTTCAGAGAATATCTAACTTTGGGCCAGATGGTTTAGAGAAGCAATCTGACAGAGGCATGGTGTGGAAATATTGGGAAAACCAGAGAATTAGGCTAGCACTCTTGGGGTAACCCCATAATGGGTGTTTATGTAACTGAGCCATTTCCTCTACCGTAGGGGTTCAGTCGTCTTGGGAAGAAGAGCAGAGGAGTGCACTGCTCAGACCTTCTGCTGTACATGCCATGTGCTTTACAAAACAGCTCAAAACATGAGCATCATGGGCTCTGGGAGGAGAAGACTGAGGCACATAAAGCTCATGACACTCAGTCCAGCTGCCTGGATTTGAACAGGTGGATCCAGAAACCAAAGGGGAACCAAGGATGCTGGTGACGGGGGAAAACGCCTTGAGAAGGGGTTAAGAGTATGGAAGTAGGCGGCTTATTCCATCTCTCTGGGCTTCCCTGGTGGCTCAGTGGTAAAGAATCCACCTACCAATGAAGGAGACATGAGTTGGATCCGTGGAGTAGGAAATGGCAACCCGCTCTGGTATTCTTTTTTTTTTTTTTTAATTTCCCATCAATCTTAAATTTATTTATTTATCTATTTTTTTACTTTACAATATTGTATTGGTTTTGCCATACGTTGACATGAATCCGCCATGGGTGTACATGTGTTCCCCTTCCAGAACCCCCCTTCCACCTCCCTCCCCATCCCATCCCTCTGGGTCATCCCGGTGCTCTAGCCCCGAGCACCCTGTATCATGCATTGAACCTGGACTGGTGATTCGTTTCACATATGATAATTTACATGCTTCAATGCCATTCTCCCATATCATCCCACCCTCGCCATCTCCAATAGAGTCCAAATACAGTTCTATACATCTGTGTCTCTTTTGCTGTCTTGCATACAGGGTTATTTTTACCGATTTACTAAATTCCGTATATATGCATTAGTACACTGTATTGGTGTTTTTCTTTCTGGCTTACTTCACTCTGTATAATAGGCTCCAGTTTCATCCACCTCATTAGAACTGATTCGTATGTATTCTTTTTAATGGCTGAGTAATAGTCCATTGTGTATATGTACCACAGCTTCCTTATCCATTCATCTGCTGATGGACATCTAGGTTGCTTCCATGTCCTGGCTATTATAAACAGTGCTGCGATGAACATTGGGGTACACGTGTCTCTTTCAATTCTCGTTTCCTCGGTGTGTATGCCCAGCAGTGGGATTGCTGGGTCATATGGCAGTTCTATTTCCAGTTTTTTGAGGAATCTCCACACTGTTCTCCATAGTGGCTGTACTAGTTTGCATTCCCACCAACAGTGTAATAGGGTTCCCTTTTCTCCACACCCTCTCCAGCATTTATTGCTTGCAGACTTTTGGATAGCAGCCATTCTGACTGGCGTGAAATGGTACCTCATTGTGGTTTTGATTTGCATTTCTCTGAGAATGAGTGATGTTGAGCATCTTTTCATGTGTTTGTTAGCCATCTGTATGTCTTCTTTGGAGAAATGTCTGTTTAGTTCTTTGGCCCACTTTTTGATTGGGTCGTTTATTTTTCTGGAATTGAGCTGCAGGAGTTGCTTGTATATTTTTGAGATTAATTCTTTGTCCATTGCTTCATTTGCTATTATCCGCTCCAGTATTCTTGCCTGGAGAATTCCATGGATAGAGGACCCTGGTGAGCTACAGTTCATGGGGCTGCAAAAGAGTCGGACTTGACTTAGTGACTAAACAACAACAATTTCATTTCTCCAGCCCCTTAGGGGAGGCAACATTACCTGGGGGCTGCATGGACTGTGGATGACTCAGCATCTCCTTAGGGAGTGAGTAAAGAAGAGCTTCTAAGGCCATCTTGGGGGCTGTCAGAGCAGTGCCTTTCGAACGCTAATGTGCAAACCTGGTTAAAACTGCAGATTCAGATGCAGTAGGCCTGGCATAAGACCTGAGATGCTGAAGTCGCTGGTGGGTGGACCGGACCTGACTGAGTAGCCAGACAACAAAGGATCCTCCCCTCCACCTCTCTGATCACCTTCGCCGGTCAACTGGACGCATTCCACTCAGAACCACAGGGGGGCGCCCGAGCTTGCCAGATTACTTGGAAACTATTTAATCCCTGGTGGCTCAGACCCTAAGGAATCGGTCTGCAATGTAGGAAACCTGGGTTCGATCCCTGGGCTGGGAAAATCCCCTGGCGGAGGGCATGGCAATCCACTCTAGAATTCTTGTCTGGAGAATCCCCATGGACAGAGGAGCCTGACGGACTGCAGGCCATGGGGTCCCAAGGAGTCGGACACAACTGAGCAACTAAACACAGCACACATTTAAACCTGGAGGCCTGAGCCCCAGGAATTTCAGATACCCCGCCCCCCCATGCCATCCCTTGCCTATGGGAGTGGAAAAAGTTCTTTCCTGTGGCTGTTTGCCGCAGGTGTGAACTCAGAGCAACCCTCACTTTTCCTGGCAGGATTTGTGGGGACCCTGCAGAGAAAGCAATAACCCCAGTATTTTCTGCCTGGCCACAGGCAAACCCTATGAGCAGGGACCCAAAAGGACACAGCAGAAGGGCAGAGAGCCAGAGGCCCTTAGATGACCCAGATACCAAAGATAGGGAGAGAAAGCAACAAAAAGGCATGGGTGGAGGGCAGGGTGCCCCTAGGCTCCTTTTTGCTTTTATTGGCAAGAAAGGGACACCCCGCACCTCATTTGTGCCTCAGTATAAGCCACAGGATCCTTTCCTTTACAATGGTTTCTCTCAGCTGGAGTTAGGAACAGATCTGGAGATCAGGGCTCCAAGAACTTGGCAACTTTTTGTTACTATTCTCACCAGTGTTGAGCAACTAAATCTCTAATACAAAAGGACTTCTGGGCTTGTCTTTGGGAGCTAGAAAGGAAGGAGCAGAAGAGACTGATTCCCTGGGCAGGTTTAGAGATGAGGCAACCCCCAGAAGATGCATGGCTGGGGAGGGCTGGAGGGCGAGTGCTACCCCAAGGGCAGTTCTGGACAGCAAAGAAGCAACAGCAAAGAAGGTATAGAATGGTGGGCAAGGAGTTGGTGGGGGCGGGAGAATGATGGAGGACTGAGCACAGAAATAAGTTGTGGCGGGGAGGGAGTGTTCATAAAAGCATCCCTGACTTCTCCTACCCCAGTTGTTCCTGTCAGTGGGGGAGAAAGGATCTGTCTCCTGAGTTTCATTCCTAGTCCTCACTCTCCATTAAGTATATCATTATTAACATAATAATATTACTTAACATTGGCATAAAACTCCTTAATGTTCAAACCCCTTAATGCTCTCCTGAGAGCCCCAAATGCACCCTAGGATGAGACTGAGATAGGAAGAATTTAGGTTAAAAGTTATTTTTTTGAGCACCTCCTCTGTGCAGAGGTAGGAGGGACAGAGCATAAACAAGACATTTACTGTTGTTGTTCAGTTCCTCAGTCTTATCCAACTCTTTGCGACCCTATGGACTGCAGCATGCCAGGCTTCCCTGTCCTTCACTGTTTTCCGGAGCTTGCTAAAATTCATGTCTATCAAGTCGGTGATGCCATCCAATCATCTCGTCCTCTGTTGTCCCCTTCCCTGTTTTCACTTTGGTTCCCTTCTCTCTTTAAAAACATTTCTTTACTTGGCTGCGCCAGGTCTTATTGCGGCAGGATCCTGGATCTTCATTACGACATACAAGATCTTTAGTTGCAGCATGCATACTCTTAGTTGTGGCATGTGGGTTCTAGTTCCCTGACCAGGGATCAAACTCAGGCTCTCTGCAGTGGGAGGATGGATCAGTCACTGGACCACTGTTACCGAGTCCAGGCTCACTCTGATTGCCACACAACAGGCCAATGAATCCGAGAGACGAGGTGTTGAGGCAAGGAATACAACTTTATTCAGGGAGCTGGCTGATTGAGAAAAGGGTGCCTCAAAATAACCATCTTGTCCAGGTCTGGATGCCAGGTTCTTTTATCGATCAGAGAGAAAGCAATGAGGAACTAAAGTCAAAAGACAGATTAGAGGGAAAGGCAGTGGGGAAGTAAAGATGTCTGGGTCTTCTGTCTTGCAAAACACCTCCAAGGGAATTGGCCAGCCTTGGGAAAGGGTTGTTGTGTGTTCATGCTCAGTCGTGTCTGACTCTCTGCGATCCCATGGACTGGAGCCTGCCAGGCTCCTCTGTCCATGGGATTTTCCAGGCGAGAGTGAGTTGCCATTTCTTTCTCCAGGGGATCTTCCTGTCCCAGGGATAGGACTTCCAAGTCGCCTGCATTGGAGGCTGATGCCACCTCTTGGAGATGCTTTGCAAGTCTTGGGAAGGGGTGTGTTCATCTCTTCTATTCACAGGTGGGCAGGGACAGATTAGCTCTCAATGAGCTGAACAAAGGCACTTTAGTTTACAGTCAAGCAGAGGGGCAGGGTCCTCTGAGGCAAGCTATTAAGTATGATTATAATAACAAAAGCAACGAAAAGCAAGTCAAAGAAAGTTTCCAACATGGACTCAGTTGGCTTCTCTGCAACACCACCAGGGAAGTTCTTGTATTTTCTTTCTAGCTGGAGACTCAGATGATGAAAAAACTAAATACATAAATAGTTTTCGAACAGACCATGATCAGTGCTGTAAGTATGACAGTGATGGGGGGAGGGGACAACTTTCTATAGAACTGGTGAGAAAAGCCTCTCTGAGGAGATAACAATTGAACTAAGACATCAGTGATAAGAGGAAACCAGCCACTTAAAGATCTGAGGGGAAAACACTGCAGGCAGAAGTTCCTTCAAGGGCAAAGGCCCCGAGGCAGGAACAGCTGGATGTGAAGAACTTCTAGAACGGCAGAAAGACCAGAGCACTGCAAGCCAGAGGGGAGTGGGGACAGATGGTCCTATCACATGGCCTTTCAGGCTATAGGAAAGATTCTGAATGTATTCTAAATGTAATGGGAGGCCACTTGAGGATTTTTAAAGCAGGGATGTGAATGATCTGATTTCTGATATTAAAAGGGTGTTCTGCAGCTACAGGGAACATGGGTTGTCAAGGGGATGAGAAGCAGAGAAAGCAAGGATTCTATTATCTGAGCCCAGCAGAAAACTGATGGAGGTCTGGATCAGGGTGTTAGTAATGATGAAGATGAGCGGCCAGATTTGGGTGTGTAGTGGACTTGCAAATGGACTGGCTATGAGGGACTGTTGAAACACTAGACTATCATTTACTGAAAGGGGGAAGATATAGGGAGGGAAAGAGGTGTGGGGAGGGTTGTTGGTGGGGGAGGATTTGGGTCTGACCCCACAGGGAGCTGTTATTTCTACTCCATCAGGCAAGTAGGGAATTGGAAGACTACCCTGTTGCAATCATCACTCCAAGAAGACATCAAGGAAGCACCTGACCCACCACCTCTGCTCTGTCCCCTCAGGGAGCTAAGAACTGGATGCTGAAATGTTGGAAAACAAAAACAAAAAAATCCCACATCTCAAAGGCTAGACTTGTCAGGAGCAACAGTCAAAATCTCTGTCTACAAAGTTTTCTCTGAGTAAATCTAATTGGCAGTGAAGCTAAAGGCAAAGGACAATAGGAAAGCTACCCATCTGAATGCAGAATTCCAAAGAATAGCAAGGAGAGATAAGAAAGCCTTCCTCAGCGATCAATGCAAAGAAATAGAGGAAAACAATAGAATGGGAAAGACTAGAGATCTCTTCAAGAAAATTAGAGACACCAAGGGAACATTTCATGCAAAGATGGGTACAATAAAGGACAGAAATGGTATGGACCTAACAGAAGCAAAAGATATTAAGAAGAGGTTACAAGAATACACAGAAGAGCTATACAATAAAGATCTTCATGACCCAGTCAACCATGATGGTGTGATCACTCACCTACAGTCAGACATCCTGGAATGTGAAGTCAAGTGGGCCTTAGGAAGCATCACTATGAACAAATCTAGTGGAGGTGATGGAATTCCAGTTGAGCTATTTCAAATCCTAAAAGATGATGCTGTGTAAGTGCTGCACTCAATATGCCAGCAAATTTGGAAAACTCAGCAATGGCCACAGGACTGGAAAATTTCAGTTTTCATTCCAATCCCAAGGCAATGCCAAAGAATGCTCAAACTACTGCACAATTGCACTCATCTCACACGCTAGCACAATAATGCTCAAAATTCTCCAAGTCAGGCTTCAACAGTACATGAACCGTGAACTTCCAGATGTTCAAGCTGTATTTAGAAAAGAGAAAGGAACCAGAGATCAAATTGCCAACATCCGCTGGATCACTGAAAAAGCAAGGGAGTTCCAGAAAAACATCTACTTTTGCTTTATTGACTATGCAAAAGCCTTTGACACTGTGGATCACAACAAACTGTGGAAAATTCATCAAGAGATTGAAATACCAGACCACCTGACCGGCCTCCTGAGAAATCTGTGTGTAGGTCAAGAAGCAACAGTTAGAACTGGACATGGAACAACAGACTGGTTCCAAATCAGGAAAGGAGTACGTCAAGGCTGTATATTGTCACCCTGCTTATTTAACTTATATGCAGAGTACATCATGCAAAATGCTGGATTGGATGAAGCACAAGCTGGAATCAAAATTGCCAGGAGAAATATCAGTAACCTTAGATATGCAGATACCACCCTTATGGCAGAAAGTGAAGAAGAACTAAAGAGCCTCTTGATAAAAGTGAAAGAGGAGAGTGAAAAAGTTGGCTTAAAACTCAACAGTCAAAAAACTAAGATCATGGCATCCGGTCCCATCACTTAATGGCAAATAGATGGGGCAACAATGGAAACTGTGTCAGACTTGATTTTTTGGGCTCCAAAATCACTGCTGATGGTGATTGCAGCCATGAAATTAAAAGATGCTTACTCCTTGGAAGGAAAGTTATGACCAACCTAGACAGCATATTAAAAAGCAGAGACATTACTTTGTCAACAAAGGTCAATCTAGTCAACCTATGGTTTTTCCAGTAGTCATGTATGGATGTGAGAGTTGGACTGTAAAGAAAGCTGAGTGCTGAAGAACTGATGCTTTCCTGGTATTGGAGAAGATTCTTGAACCAGTCAATCCTAAAGGAAATCAGCCCTGAATATCCATTGGAAGGACTGATGCTGAAGCTGAAACTCTAATACTTTGGCCACCTGATGTGAAGAACTGATTCATTGGAAAAGACCCTGATGCTGGGAAACCTTGAAGGCAGGAGGAGAAGGGGACGACAGAAGATAAGATGGTTGGATGGCATCACTCACTCCATGGACCTGAGTTTGAAAGCAAGCTCCGGGAGTTGGTGATGGACAGGGAAGCCTGGGGTGCTGCAGGCCATGGGGTTGCAAAGATTCGGACAGGACTGAGCTACTGCACTGAACTGAGCTTAACTTGCACACAGAACCCTGGCTGCAAGGAAGTCTGGGTAATGTAGTTTTTAGGTGTCCTACCTCTGCGAACCAGGAAGACACACTAGGAGGAGGACGAAGGTTGAAAGGAACGCTGAGCACCAGTCCTCCTGATCCTTAACAGAAAGTGTGTGTGTCATGCACTACTAACATACAATCTATATCTCAGAATTCAAGTAAAATCTAATCCGGGGACCATGACTGGAAGCCAGAGTGGGATCTAATGGAAAACAGGATCTATCTTTCCTAGTGGGAAAGACTGGAATTGGTCTCAGCAGGCAAGGCCTGACCTGACCTCACCCAGAGGAATGGCTTTTCCACTCCAGACTGAACCCAAGGGTCCTAAACCCTTTATCTCTCCCCACTACCACCTCCCCCAGCTTCTGACCACTCTTAGGAGGCAGCCTAGACAGCTGATTAAGATGACAATTTATTGGGGAAGATCGGAACCATGCCTTCTGCGTGTATCCATCGTTACCATTACTTGGCGGTTATTTCCATGAATGTTTAGCGTGGAGAAGAGGATAGAAATGGAAACAAGGAGATTTGGGTTGCTGGTAAAACCTAGGATCAGAGAGCAATGACCCCTGTCCACTGGAGCAGAAATCCAGAACGACACAAATTCGTCGGCAGTGGGAAGTAAAGAATAATGCAGGCGTCCTAAGTGGGGGGTGGGCGCACCGGAAGAACCCCCGGGGGTGTGGTGTGGTGTGGTGTTACAGCTGTGGAGCAGGTGCAGAGGAGCTGCGGGGGAGGGGGCGGCCGCGGAGAGTGGGGAGTGGGGGCGCGCGCGGCCCTAGGGGCTCGGGCAGGGTCGAGGCTCGCCGGGCCCGCGCCGCCGCCACTCGGGGCTCCGGAGACGCCGCCCCGTCCCGGAGCCCTGGGGCCTTTCCCGCCTCCCGGGCCGGGGGCCTCCTCCATCCCCTCCCACCCGGTCCCACGCCTCTCGCGCGGGGCTGGAGGTTCAGGGATCCGCGCCCCGGCGGGCACAGCCTACATCGCTTATCAGTGACTGTCCTCACGCCGGAGGGAGGCCTCCCGCAAGTCCTCAGTGTCCCCCAAGACGGGAGGTAGGGAGACCCCTTGCCGACTCTGTCCTGAGGGGCACTTCCCTGTCACACCCGCCTGCCCTAAACAGATAACAAAAAGAATACCTCGCACTGATCAATCGCGCTCTACCGAGCCTTTCCCGCCGCCTTCCTCTTCTCGCCCCCGAACATAAGAGACCCCCTCCCTCCTGCCTCCTTCCCCGCTCCCACGGATTCGCCCATCACTCCCCCACTTCTGATTGCACAGCTTGCAGGGCCGAGCTCCCCAATCCTCCAAAATGGGTGCTCAGGCCTGGGCCCGCCCTCCCTCCGGTCCCCCTATCCCCAGTGAAGGAGTTGAGTGCCCACACCTCCTCTGAAACGCGGGGTGGAGGGGGTGTGTCTGAATCGAGAGCTGCAACGTTGGGTACAGACGTTTGCTCTGGAGGGTCCCCATGGGGCTGCAGAGCTGCCCCGAGTGTGCTTTGGGCCCAGGCCACTTTTTTTGAAAGACATGGCACAGGCCCTAGGAAGAGACAAATCCTTAACCGCTCCTAAAAGTAGCTAGAGGAGTCAGGGTTATTTCTTGCAAACTTGATAAAGTTTTTCCTTTCTGTGCCTTAGATCCGATAATTTTATGACACAGTTATTGTTACAGTTATATTGTCAGAAACCTTTGGATTTTCTATGTAACCGCACGGGTTTTGTGTTGTGGGAAGTAGAAAGTAGAGAGTATAGCAAGTGTGTCTCCTTATTTTGCATATTGTATAATTATCATTCCTCAAGTAAAAAGGGGAATCTTCGCACGTTTTGTCTACAAGGAACTGGGGTGGTGTGACTTCTGTCAGTTTCTTTGGGAGAGAAGGGGCTAAATAAATTCTCAGGCCAGGGATCAGTAGAGTAAATCTTTGAAGGGGGAGGCACAAGTTATCAGGACAGAATTATATAGAAAATGTAACCACAGATGGAAGACCACAGATTTGTATTTGATACAGTAGCATGGTTCAGAAGTAGCATGATTCAGAAGTAGCAATAAAACTTGATACAAGGTAATAATAATAATACTGTAGCTCCTTGAGTTTTGTAGCAACCATTTCTAAGAAGCATGTAGGATTTTTATGTGATTTTTTTTTTTTTTAATTCTTCCATCCTAAAAGAATATATAGGCAAGAACTACTTCTGTCATTTTGAGGAAACCGAAGCATACAACTGATGTTAAGATTTATTTAGGAAGTGGATTGGAGGCTTCTGACTTTGGGTCCCATGCTCTTATCTACTGGGGAAATAAAAAAGTAGTGTCAGAGAGCATTCCAGAATATGGTTTGAATAGATAGCCTTTCCGATGATGCTTTGGAAGACAGGAAGTTCGTGTACTTTTGTGAATATACATCTGTCTTATCTCTTGCAAAAAAGTCTCCCTTCATGTGATCTCCCCCACATTTTGAATCAAAAAGGTTGTCATTCCTCACTAGAGGAACGTCAGGATGAGTTCAAGCAGTCTTCATAGCACTTACCTCTCAAAGAAGGGTTTGCCTTAGTAAGGAGTTGTTTTTTTTCCACCCACCCCAACATAAAAATCTACCAAAGTAAGAACTTACTAACTTTTCAAAACAAAGAGGACTAGGCCAGTTCAGTGCTTTATTTGATTTCAGAGAGTTATAGTCTGTTACTCTCTAAATTAGTGGTCTTTTTAACAAACCAGGTAAGTCTGTGAAGGAATTTTTTCTCTTTATGCTTTTGCTTGTTAGACTACTAGATTACTTTTAGTTTTGGAGACTTGGAGACTTAAACATGTACTTTATTGTAGCAGAAAACCTTCTCTAGAAAAAGATAAATTCTCCCCTGTGTGGAATGAGTAAATAAATGAAAAGATTAAGGACAAATCTGAAGTGCTTTGAGGGGCAGTATTTTTCTGAAAACACTATTGGAATATGAAGTTTAAAAAAGTCTATCACTGATTCAAGACAGAGATTATTTGAAAGCTTCATGTGTAGTTCTAAATAGTTGAGTCATTATGTAGCTAGTGCTTTCCTGAACCACCAGGGTGAGCAGTTTTGTGTTGTTTTTTCTGTTGACACTAAGTAGGTGTCATATGATTCTCAGGCTGGAGTCCTGAGCATCTCTTCTGATAAGTATTTAATGAAAGTCACAAAGCGATAGTAATGGAAAATTACAATATTTGATTTGTCTTTTAGCTCTGTTGATATCAGTAGTCAGGTCTCTTCAGAAGAGAGACTTGAAAGAACCTCCTCGTTGTGATAAGTTTCTTACTCTTGGTCTTAGAGGACTTTATCTAACACCCACCAAGGAGGCAGTGATTGTTAAAAAATCAAACTCATTTGTATTTATCTTCATAAAATGAATGGTCCTCTTTCTATTTTTTAAAAAATATAGTAAGTTAGATGAAGATAATGAGGATTTGGTATTTTCACTTGCTGGCTAGTTATTGTAAAGAAATGAAAGTTAGCTTAGTGTACAGTAGTAACAGAAAAATTAAGAAGGATCATCAGATGCTAGTTTTAATAATGCTAGCTGATATCCAGGCTCTTGAGAGAAAAAGGAAAATGTATTTGATATAGTTGGATATTAAGTATATTATTTAACATAAATCTATGTAAATATGGGACTTCCCTATAGCTCAGATGGTAAAGAATCTCCCTGCAATGCAGGAGACCCTGGTTCGATCCCTGGGTGAGGAAGATTCCCTGGAGAAGGAAATGGCAACCTACTCCAGTATTCTTGCCTAGAGAATCCCATGGACAGAGGAGCCTGACGGGCTTCAGTCCATGGGGGTCGCAAAGAGTCGGATACGACTAAGCGACTAACACACATGTAAATGTATTAAATGAATGATAATTCTGGGGTTTTGTTGGATTTATTCTGTTGTTATCCTGGGTCTTACTCAGACTCTTACAGTATTATTTACTGGTCTCTGCATTATGACTGAGTAATAACAGAAAATACAGTTTTCACATAGTCATATTTGTTTAAATATTGACCACCACTGTAACTCTAAGGGTCAAGAACAATCATTAAAACTGACAGGTTAAAATTTAACAGAGTGCAAAAGTTTAGCCCGTTTAGAGGAAAAGATAGTTGTCTTTTTAGCTTTTAAAAACATGCAAGAAAACATGAAGGACTGTGGGTGATTTATTTTTAGAAGAGAATTCTGTACAACTATGGAGAATTTTAAAGGGGGAAAAATAGTTACTTTTGTAATTTTCTTTCAGTTAAACTGATACCATTAGGGCTTAATGTGCCCAAAGCCCTTTGCTGTGCTGGGAACTGCAGAGGATTGGGGACTGAAAAAGATACTGGAGCCAGACTGCTGAAGTGTCAAATTCTGATACTGTCTTGGGCAGGCTTCAGAAGTACAAATAGATAGAAGAACTAATACATTGATTGCAAAACATGCTACATTTGTGTTGGATTATACGAAATAGCTACACATTCCCTCTCGCACCCCAGCTACCTCTCCTGTGGATTTGTATAAATAATATGTCTGTATTTTAGACAGACACCTTTATATGTACTTGATAATTCTGACAGTGTTGTTACCTCTTGTGAGAAAAGCCTTCAGAAGAATTAAGGGTTGTCTCCATGTATGTGATATCATTCAAATATGCAATAAAACAAAATATTTCTATAATGGAATCTCTAATTTAGATGGAGGTAGGAAAAAGGAGCATTAAGAAGATCCCTGTTCTGTATCTTAAAGATAATGAACTTCCATTTGATCCCAAAATTGATGTTCATAACCACCAGCTGTATTTTCTCTCTTCTTGGTTGAGTTTGGAACACGATACTGTGCCATAGCCCTGCGCGAGGTGAAGGTTGCCAGTTTAAACTGATAAGCTGATGTGTCTGTAGGTATAAATTCCAAGGCTACTTTGCTCACTTTTGTATATGTAAGGAAGAGAGTATTTAGATATTGCATAATTTTTTTTTCCTTCTTTTAAACACCAAACATATACTATCTCACAGATAGTCTCCAAGTCAGGAATCTGGGAGTGTCTTAACTAGATGGTTCTAGTTGAGAGTCTGGTTGTCAAGCTGTCAGCCCGGGCTGTGGTTCACCTCCAGGCTTGACTGAGGATGGAGAACCTGTTTGCACGCTCACCCACAAGCTCATTGGCAGGCGTTAGTTACTTAGTTGCAGGAGGGTGGGTGGGGGCCACAGTGCCTCACTGGCTATTGTCTGGAGGTTCAACTCTTCACCATGCTGAACCTTCCTAGGATGTAATTTTTAAGGACTTCTTTTTTTACATTATGTAATGATGTCTGCTATGTATAAGTGACCCATCTTTGTTAGGTTTTTTTTTTTTTTAAACCTCTTATTGAAATATTCCTTCAGACAGATACAAAAATCATAATTTTTCAGCCTGATGAATTTTCACAGAGTGTACACTCTTATAACCAACACCCAAATCCATGATGTTTTCAGTGCCTCAGAAGTCCCTCTGATGGTCCCCTCTACAACTACCCACCACACATCCTTCCTCCTGAGGGTAATTACTGTCCTGTCATTTGATTTTTAAGTATGCTTTTAGGAGTCCAGCTGTGGAAGGCCTATCCATGAGAACTTAAACTTCAAAGCCAGGGGAGAAGCAGCATAGAACACTGGTTCTTCAGTTTTGGGGGGACTTTGTTTGTTTGTTTAAGAATGTAATAGAAGCTGTGTGCTCTCTAGGGAGGTAAAGTATATCTATGTAAAAATTTGCCTGCAATTTCAAGCTATTTGAGTGCTTTAGAACTTGAGTTTAAAGATATATTCCTTTTTAGATGAAACACCTATCATATTTTATTGAGAAACTGGATTTATAAGTCTTTCTCAAGCTAGTTCAGGGTCTCAGTATATATTCCTGGAGAGTTACATGCAGGTTGGATTTTTAAATTACTGAATTTTTGAGGATGATGAAAAACGATGACTATTAAGCATTTGATGTCCTGTCTTACACACATGCAAGGACGTACAAGATGTGATGTCCTATACAGGGGCCTTGCATGGTAATTAGATACTGAACCTGGGTTGAGTTGTGAATTTATAGTGAGACATTGTTTTTGTCAACATATCCCTAAATGAAGGAACTGTTGCTTCCATCACCTTTACCCCATTCCAGTACATCTGAGTTTGCACCTCACACTGAAAGTGAGTGTGACTCATGGTGGCAGGGAATTTTCAATGAAATGAGATTGGTACCCATGGGTCCATATCAAAATCGTGCTGAAAGGAGAGGAAATGTCAAGAATTGAGTCTTTGAGTGTATCTGATATTTGCATCCATGGCTCCTCACCCCTTCATACGTGTTTGTGCACACACACACAAAGACACACACACACACGTACTGTCATGAATGGAAAGGACACGTTTGCTAGCATTGATTGGACTTTTAGCTTCTAACCATTTTACATGATCTCATTCATTTAATACTCACAGCAACTCTACACGGTAGGTATTATAGAGATCATAGTGATGTTCCTTGAAATAGGCTGATGAAAAGACCTGGTATCTCTGGAAGACTAGAGAGCTGTGTGAAGATTTAGGTTACAGTGTGGTGGTGGTTCTTGCACCCCTTACTGGTGGGGGACCTTAGTTGGGGGTAAGCAAAAGGGTGATACAAACATTGATGGAGTATCTGTTACGTTGCCAGCACCATGCTAAGCCCCTTGATATGTGTTATGCCATTTAATTGGGCAACTCATTTAGTCTCCTTGAACCTGAATTATGTGGTCTCTTAAGTCCCTTACAGGCTTCCCTGGTGGCTCAGATGGAAAGAATTTGCCTGCAATGCAGGAGACGTGGGTTCGATGCCTGGGTCAGGAAGATCCCCTGGAGAA
Source organism: Okapia johnstoni (assembly GCA_024291935.2). NCBI lineage: Eukaryota > Metazoa > Chordata > Mammalia > Artiodactyla > Giraffidae > Okapia > Okapia johnstoni. Next base: position 39,374,935 of record CM044314.1, on the reverse strand, counting down.
GGGATTGGCAACCCACTCCAGTATTCTTGCCTGGAGAACTCCATGGACAAAGTAGCCTGTTGGGCTACAGTCCACGGGTTGACAAAGTCTGACACAACTGAGCAACTAGCACTTAAGTCCCTTACAGGCTTCCCAGGTGGCACTAGTGGTAAAGAATTTGCCTGCCAATGCACAAGGGGCAAGAGACGTGGATTCATTCGATCCCTGGGTTTAGAGGATCCCTTGGAGTAGGAACTGGCAACCCACTCCAGCATTCTTACCTGGAAAATCCCATGGACAGAGGAACTGGGGATTTGGGGGGGCAGTCTATGGGGTCACAAAGAGTCAGACACGACTGAACACGCACACACACTTAAGTCCCTTATACTTTCATCATTCTGCTAGGATTTCTAGTTGTCATCCTTACCATTCTCTCCTAAATAAAGCACCTTCTTCTCAATTCATATGTACACTGTCATAAATTTTCCTAAGATATTTATGCACATACTTATATTTCCATTTCATCTACCTTAAATATGCCTTCCTCTCCCCCACCTACCAATTTTTGTTGGGGAATGTGAGGACTAAATCTGTAGCATGTCTCACAAATTGAGCCGTTATACCCCAGATAATAAGTAAAGAACTCACTTAAGCAGTAAGCAGTGAAGGACATTTTCTGTGGTTCCACGAAATTAACATTATTAGTCAGATGTTGATGCTTGTAGCCTAAAAAATGATAATCAGTTAAGTCCCTGGGTTTAAGCCTCTCTTAGAGAAAAACTTAAGATGAAAAGCGGTCAAATGCTTTCCTATAAATACTTGGGAAAACAATTAGATTAATTGAATATTCCTGTACTACATCAGGAAATTGTGATCCTATAGCTGTGGTGGCCTTTTAATTTTTAAGTGCACGAACCTATGTTGGTCACAAAAGCTGATCTCATTTCTAGTTTGTATGGTAAATTATGATACTTGAAGTGTGTAGTTTCAGAAAGAAATGAGAGTTATGCTAGACATATTCCCTAACATCTGAGTCAAGTATATGGTTAAAAGGGGTGTATTTTAGGTCAGAAATGGGAAAAGCAGAGTTTTCTAAAGGACTTTTTTCAAGCCTGTTTTTGTCGCTCAGTCGTGTCTGACTCTTTGCGACCCCATAGACTTAGCCTACCAGGCTCCTCCATCCATGGGATTTTCCAGGCAAGAGTTCTGGATTGGGCTGCCATTTCCTTCTCCAGGGGATCTTCCCAACCCAGGGATTGAACCTGGGTCTCCTGCATTGCAGACAGACGCTTTACCGTCTGAGCCACCAGGGAAGCCTGGTGTTTTGAAAACATGTGTCTTAAGTTTAGCAAATAATTTCAAATCTCAGTTTTTTCAATCAACTCATCTCCACTAACTCCTGAATTTTGGTATTTTACTTCTCTTCCAAAGCACATTGACTAAAGTCAAGCATGACATTTAATTTGACTCTAGAAACCTGTAACATTGTTTGCTCTGAGAAGTATCTGGGAAGCCATGTTTGTATTTCACATATCTATACTCAGTTAAAAAATAAAACTATCCCAGTTTTTGACCAATGTATAGCCATAGATTATTTAAAATATTTTTTATTTTTTGTTAGTAGGTGATGTTTTAATCATTATTTTGCCATTGCTCCATGTGACAAGTCCCTGTAAGTTCTTGTCAAAAACTAGCCTAGAATTTAAAAGGATGAATAAAACTAGAAAATGGGACCTTGTTTTCTTTCCTCTTAATGTTTTGAATTGATAATGTCATTCCAGAGTTAAGCAAGTTTCTTCTAGTCTTCATAGACATATATATTTGTTATATAACAAATATTTTCAAACAAATTGAATCTGAGTGACAGGGTTTTTTGTTTTTGTTTTGTTATTGTTCTTAAGTAAGGACAGGATTTCAGAGGTGTTACAAATGAAAACTTGTTTTAACATAAAGGATTATTTACTAATTCTTGGAATCCTACATTTTAGTTTGACTTATCATACATGTTCCAAACAGAGAGATCAGAGTGTATGAACAGGAAAGGTTTTCAATTCACAGAATTCCTAAAACTTATCTGTTTAAAGCTCTGTGATACAAGTAACTACTAATGTGCCCTACAGTCCCATCTGCAGTGATGGTGTGAGATGCCAGGCTAACTTAACCTGCCCCCCGCTTACCCATCTCAAGTTAAACAGCACTTACAAAAGTGAATAGAACAGTTCACAGAGATTGCTGTGTGTAAATCTGATGCCAGTGGAATTAAGACTTGCTTTAAATCACCTTTATGTATACCGTAAACAGCATCCATTTAAAGTGTACAAGTTGACATATACATACCTTTGACTGCTTCACCACAATTAAAATACAGAACATTTCTTCGTAACTGCAGTCTGCCCCTCCCTCAGCCTGTAGTTCTTGACAGCCCTCATCTGCTTTCTGTCACTGTAGATTAGTTTGTATTTCCTGGAATTTTATGTAATGCATGTACTATTCTTTGGGTTTTGATTTGTTTTACTCAACACAGTGATTTTGAGCTTCATTCTGTTTGTCGCATAGTATCAGTAGCTGGTTACTTTTTATTGCTGAGTAGTACTTCATGGTATGAATGTGCCACTTTATGTATCCACTCACCCCTCAGGTGGTATTTGGGTGGTTTTCCAGTTTTTAGTCCCTCTGAATATAGGGCCTATAAATAGTCATATGGAAGACTCTGTATAGACATAAATTGTCTCCTACGTACTTGGAGTAGGGTTACTGAGTCCTGTGATATGTTTAACCTTTTAAAGAAACTGCAGAAGTGATTGTAGCATTTTACTTTCTCACCAGCAGTGTGGGATAAAGGACTCCGTATCTGCACCAGCCTTTGGTTTTGCCATTCTTGTGGGATCTCATTGTGGTTTTAGTTGGCATTTCCTTGACGACTAGCAGTGTTGTGTATCTCTTCTTGTGCTCACTGACCTTTCTTGTATCTCAGAGGCTTGCAAGGCAGGCTGGTAGTTTGGCTCCACAATCTGTTTTCGTACGGCCTGAAAACTAAGAACAGTTTTTGCATTCTTAAATTGTTGAAAAAAATCTAGAAGAGAACAATAATAATAATGTTCCATGACACATGATAATTACATGAAATTCTGATTTCTGTGTTCATAAATAAAAGTTGTACTGGAACACAGCCACACGAACTCCTTTCCCAATTGTGTATGGCCACTTCTGTGTTACAGTGTTAGAGATGGATAGTTGCAACAGAGACCATTTGGCCTCCTGGCCCACAAAGTCTAAAATAGTTACGCTCTAGTCTTCTACAGAAGTTTGCAGACTCCTGGGGGTATGTCCCCTCAAATCTATTGCCTGACCCTTCAGTGGGGAGAGGGCTAGCCCAGTGTGGGTCTAACCCAAGCCCAATTTGACAGGAACCAGATCAGATGTGATCCATTTTGTTGACACTGGCATTTATTGCTGCACGGTCCAGAATGGTAACTGCTAGCCACATTTTGCTATTTTAAAGTAAAAACTAACTTCTTCATTCAGCTGATCACATTTCAAGTGCCCAGTAGTCACATGGTGGCTGCCATGCTCTACAATCCAGTTACAACATCTTTCCATTATCATGGACACTTCTGTTGGACAGTGCTACTCTGAAATAACAAAAATCTGCCACAGAACCAAAGAGATTGGCCACAGAAGTAGAACATAGGTTATAGAATTGCTTTCCTGTATGCCTACAAAAATAAACTAAATCCTCATTCTTCCAAGTGTGTGAATACAAGTGGACATATTTAATAATTTATTTAACATTACAGTGCATGCTCTGAGCCTGTGATATATTTGTTCTCTTACTTAGCCAAGGGAGTGAGAGGAAACAGTCAAATCGTTAAATTCAGAATTTTGCTGATAGAAAGTAGTGTTTTAGAGACTTTTAAAAGTACCCTAAATGTATTCTTTCCCAAAGCACTTTTCAGAAACAAACCTTCTAAAATCCCTCTATATTTGTAACCATTTTACAGATAAAATGGAGGGAGAATATTGAGGAAAATATTAAGCAATTGTATCACTTATTCAAGATGCTAACCCTTACAGAGAACAGACTTATGGGCACAGTGGGCAGGAGAGGATGGGATGAGTTAATAGAGTAGCATTGAAATAGATGCATTCCTTGTGTAAAATAGATAGCCAGTGGAAATTTGGTGTATGACACAGGGAGGTTAACCCTGTGCTCTGTGACAATCTAGAGGGATGGGATGGGGTGGGAGGTGGGAAGGAGGCTCAAGAGGGAAGGGATATATGTACACATATAACTCATTCACTTTGTTTTGTTGTACATCAGAAACTAACACAACATTGTAGAGCAATTATCCTCCAATTAAAATTTTTAGAGATGCTAAGTCTTGATATGCTAGCAATTCTGGTTCCCTTTAGTTACTAATTTTAAAATATTACTGACCTTAAAGTTTTTCGTAATTATAGTATTAGCTTTGAAAATAACCGAGAAATATTAGAAATTAAAATGGTTGAAACAACCTGTTATAAGATTGTATTTTAAGATTTTCCTTCATATCAGTGAAAACTGTTGTTTTGTGGTTCAACTCTTGGGGACAGACATAACCAATTCTGAATAAAGCTCAGGAAATCCATTTTCAAACAGTCATCCTTTTCTTTAGGAAGGAATATATAATTACTATAGGCTTGCCAGTGGCTCAGTGGGAAAGAATCCACCTGCGATACAGGAGACATGGGTTTGACCGATGGATCAGAAGGAGCCCCTGGAGAAGGAAATGGCAACCCTCTCCATCATTCTTGCCTGGGAAATCCAATGGACAGAGGAGGCTGGCGGGCTATAGCCCATGGGGTTGCAAAAGAGTCCGAAACAACTTAGCGACTAAGCAACAAACAACAGCAATGTAGTTATTATAGTGGATGAATTATCTTGTTCTTAACATAAATAGAAGTGTTTATAAATTTTTAGTGACTAGACAGCCATGTCAGTATAATCCACCATAGAAGTAAATGTTTTGCTGCGCCAGCTAACATTGAGAAAGTAGAAAGTGGGCATTCTAGTGATGTTCTTGTATGTAGATATAAGGAGATGTGTAATGAGTGAGGTACGGCATCAGTGCTAAAGGACCTGAATAACTAGAAATGTATACCAATAGGGCTTCCTAGTGGCCCTAGTGGTAAAGAACCTGCCTGCCAATGCAGGAGACGTAAGAGATGTGGGTTTGATACCTCGATCGGGAAGATCTCCTGGAGGAGGGCATGGCAACCCACTCCAGTGTTCTTGCCTGGAGAATTCCATGGACAGGAGCCTGGTGGGATACAGTCCATGGGGTCGCAAAGAGTCGGACATGACTGAGTGACTTAGCATGCACAGACACAAGGACTGTAGAGTGAGACAGATGTCAGTCTTCCCTTGGAGAACCAGGAAAGGCTTCTTATAGTGGTGAGTGCTTAAGCCAGATCTAAAAAGACATGGTCTTCTCCCAGTTGGTAAGAGTATACCAGGCAGAGGGAATACCGTAAGAAAACATATATATGTACACACACATAACCAATTACGCATACATATACATACATATATATTTATGTGTGTATATATATGTATATATATACACATATATATTTATGGAACATTCCAAGAAATTGCAAGAAAGTGAAAGCAGTGAAATATTGCTGCTGTATAGGGAATAAAGAGGAGCTAAGTGAGAAATGAGACTCTAATGGTAGAAGAGACCAGAAGGTAAAGAGCCTGTTACATCTTGGTAAGGAATTTGTACAGTGGATGTGTAGTTGAAAGCTGTTAACTAGAAGTGACAGAATAATCACATCACTGTGGTGATGGTATAGAAAATTGATTTGATGTAGACAATGCAGGAGATGAAGCAGTGGACTACGTAAGAAATAATTGGGACTTGAACTACTGTAAGTTAGCTGTGAGGATGGAGAATAGAAAATTGATGTTAAGGAGATTACACTGTGGGGTTTGGTTAACAGTTGAATGTGTAAAGTGAGAAGGCAGGCTTCCACATTTCTGGGCAGCAAAGTCGATAGTGAATGAATGAACAAGGTGTTGAAAAGATAGTAAGGTCAGTCTTAAATACGCAGATTTTGAAGTGCTGGTGAACGTTTGAGTGAAGATGTCCAGTAGGCATTTCTTTACCTGTTATCAGCTTGTTTGGAACTCATGTTTTCATAGTGAAGGTCATAGCCTTCAGATGTAAATATGTTAAGTGTTAGCTGCTCATGATACACATCTATCATATTTCTTACCGAGTCTTAACAGCAACTGTAAAACTGGAGTGAAACTCTGGTATTTTATTCGTTTCCTGAAACAGCCTCAGATTGTGTTACCAGAGGCAGGAATAAAATGCTTTTGACAATCGGTCAGGAAATTGATGTGTGCCACATGCATGTGTATTCAGCTACTCAGTCTTGTCTGATTCTTTGCTACCCCAGGGACTATAGCCCCCCAGGCTCCTCTGTCCATGAGATTCCCCAGGCAAGAGTGCTGGCATGGGCTGCCTTTTCTGCCTCCAGGGGATCTTCCCAACCCAGAGATCAAACCCATATCTCTTGCTTGTCCTGCATGGGCAGGTGGGTTCCTTACCATTGCCCCCGCCCCAGCTGGGAAGCCTGAAATTGACATGCATGCAGTGTAAAAAAGAGGTCATGTTTAAAAGTTTGAGTAAACCTTACAGTGTTGACAGCTCTGGCCATCAGTATCTCTTAAAGATTTCTTTATTGTTAAAGTAATTAAGACTAAATCTGCTTGATCTTGAACTAAATTTATAACCCTTGGTCTGTTTTGTCTTCCCATCCTATTTTTATTTTTTGGAAAACCAAGTTAGTTTTTTTACCCTCAAACACTAGTTATCTCCCATCATAACTAGTGTTTGAGGGGTACCCAGAAAAGACTTCTTTTTTAAAAACTCATTATTTCTTCTAATAGAGGATTCTTCTAAATCTATTTCCCAACTTGCCTAGTCTTCCTTGTTGGCTGACTTAATGAGTTCTTGGATTTTTGGTAGGTCATATAATAGTGTAAACTTAAGGCAAATTGATATTTAGAATTATTAAAAGAATTATTTAGAATTCCAAAGAATCAGAAAACTGACATGCATGGGACATGTATGCCAAAACTTAAGAGACATTTACTTCAAAACTCTTTTTTGCTTTTTCTGTCAGAGGGTAAATACAGAACTCTAAATTCTAGCTTCTCTGAATCAAAGTTTAGGGTTCCAAGATTAAGTGTTTGTGATTACCTTTATCTTTTTTCCTTTAATAGTCTGTTTGGAGGGCTTTCCTGGTGGCTCAGCTGGTAAATAATCTGCCTGCAATGTGGGAGACCTGGGTTCAATCCCTGGGTTGGGAAGATCCCCTGGAGAAGGGAAAGGCTACCCACTCCAGTATTCTGCCTGGAGAATTCCATGGACTGTACTCACAAAGAGTCGGATACGACTGAGCGACTTTCACTTTCACTTTGATCTCCTTACACTTTTTGGTGGAGTCTTCTAAAGGAGTACATAGAGTATTTGGGCTTTTCTCATGGGAAAAGCGGAGAGGGCAATGGCATCCCACTCCAGTACTCTTGCCTGGAAAATCCCATGGATGGAGGAGCCTGGTAGGCTGCAGTCCGTGGGGTCGCTAAGAGTTGGACACGACTGAGCGACTTCACTTTCATTTTTCACTTTCATGCATTGGAGAAGGAAATGGCAACCCACTCCAGTGTTCTTGCCTGGAGAATCCCAGGAACGGCGGAGCCTGGTGGGCTGCCATCTATGGGGTCGCACAGAGTTGGACACGACTGAGGTGACTTAGCAGTAGCATGGGAAAAGAGATAAGGAGAGTTGAGAGGCTTTCTTCTGAATTTTTAGGCCAGTAAAAACTCTGTTCTCTATGCCTTTCTTAAATCTTTCTTTCTTTCTTACTTACAAACTTTTAAACATGTTTTAACAATAGTTAGAATGCTACTAAGTAGGCCAGAGGAGATTCTATCTTAATATCTCAGAATGTTAAATCTCAGCAAGGCTCAGAAATTATAGGCTGTTCATTCTTGATATGGACAGGCTGTTCATTCTCCACATCTGTTAATAATGAAGTGAAATTGACTCAGTCATCTCCAGCTCTTTGTGACCCCATGGACTGTAGCCCACCAGGCTCCTCTGTCCATGGAGTTCTCCAGGCAAGGATACTGGAGTGGGTTACCATTCCCTTCTCCAGGGGATCTTCCTGACCCAGGGATCAAACCTGAGTCTCTCCTGCATTGCCAGCAGATTTTTTAAAACATACAAATGGGGGAATACAAGGAAAGTTGGCCTATATACATGGTATATGGTGTATTTGATATATGCATTGACTTCTTTTAAAGATCAAAGGTGCATTTCTGTAGGACAAGAAAGTATTAATTGGCATGTGCTATAATGTCTTAGTTTACTGCCAAAGTTATAGGAGTACATGACATTCCGAGGTTTTAGAAAACTGTTGAAATGTCTTCTTATGATGTTACCATTATTATTGTTGTTTAATAGATGATGTGCTATTTTAAAATTCCTATAGTTGAAAGATTCAGGTTTATATAAATCATGAGTACCCCAATCACATGTACAGGTTTAAGACTGGAATACCATCCTGACCCCTGTGTTTCATAGATAATTATTTTAATGATGTACAATAGTAGCTTGCTTCCTATATAATATTACATTTTATTTAAGAAAGCATTTTAAAGCCAGTTAAACATGTCTCCACCAAATACTCTGTTTTTGTTTAACTACAATTGAGTATTTATAATGTTTCATTTATGAATGCAATGATTGTATTACATACCCATGGTGACGAGAATAATACTGTTACCAGTTCATGAAATGGGATTAGAATCACATAATTTTTAAGCTAAAAAGAATCTTAGAGTGTGATGATAAAATTTTTAAAAATTTACATGCCCTTGTTTTCAAGGATAACTATATATATATACACACACATGTATGTGAATGATAATGCAAGGATTTTACTATCCCGACCATTGAAATCTTAATTTTATTGTACAACTAGCAGAATTAAAGAAAAATTACAAGTCAACATGCTTAAGGAAGGTTTATTAGACAAGAATAAGTTTGGGCAAGAAAATGGTTTTTCAGATTATGTATTTCCTTTCTATGGGGCAGACACTATGCTAAATACTAGAGAAAAAGCAGAAAGAAAGGGAAAAAAGGCATGATAACTTGCTCAGAGATAGCTACTCAGAAATTGTACCAGTAGATCTGTATTTACAATTTGTGATAAGTGATATGAAGGGAAAAATCGTGTGTTGAAATCTTTGGAGAGTGATTTCTTATTTTTGTTATTAGGTGGGGATATCAAGGAAAGGAAGGGAACAGTGTACCAGACAAAATGAAACGGCATGTTGAAAGGTTTAAATGGCGTATTTAAAGGTTAGCAAGTCGTAGTGTTATAGCGACGCGTTTTGGGAAACAAACTCACTCAGAAGGACAATGCAGGTAGTGGAGTGCAGTTTATTACACCGGCGGGCCCAAGGCAGAGTCTCCTCTTAGCCAAGGACCCCGACCAGCATTTGTGAAAATCTTTTATACCCCATGTGTACGTGTCCGAACTCACCACCCCAAATTCCTTGAGACTTACATAAACAAAGGAAGGGTAAATACAATCACAATAATCTCATCATTTAGGTGTTATGTGTTCAAACAGTTAAACAATTGGCCAATAATCAATAAGCTCGAGGTTACACTCTGATAGGTACAGAATTTACAGCCTGTCCAGAGACAGGGGTGATTAGTGTATGTTTTCTCTTAGGCGATGAGTAACCTGGATACGATCTTCAAGGTTCCCCTGTCCGCAGGGGGTCTTACCCTTCTATTGTCGTTTCCACAGGCACTAAGCACAGAGTTCAGAGTCCATTAGAGTGGTGGCCGAGCATGATCAGCACGAACAGGCCTAAGATGGAGTCCAGGCCCTATGAATTCCTTCTTCATTAGCATATGATGGATTGCTTTGCAGGCATTCAAATCAGATTTTCAGAGATTTAAATGATTTATTAAAATTCTCATTCTAGACAGAAAACAGCAAAATTCTGTAAAGCAGTTATCCTTCAATAAAAAATTAATTAAAAAATGCTCATTCTATAAATTAAAAGAGCACAGAGTGAAACCTTGTATAGTGTCCCAATTCTCATTTTCAGTGGCAAGGATGGAGGCTGTAATACAAGAAGAAGGAAGCGCATCACAAAGGAGATCATGATTATCTCTTGATTTTTTTTTTTTCCTTCCTATGTTTTCAGTTTGGCTATTAGTTAGCAGTATGAGAAATGATAATGACTAAAATAGGCATATTTGCATTTGTAAATGAGGACTGTCTTTTGAATAAAATACCTTTTCCCCCAAGGTAATTTGTTATCTCTAAGGACTATAGTAGTTGTATATATAGTAAACGTTATGTTTTGGTGTATTGTATGTATATGTGTGTATATACCTTACATGTTATATATATATATTACATTTTACTATAGTTCCTACTAGCTGGAACATGTGTTCTGGTATTCGTCAAATATCAGCTGTTTCCCTCAAGAATAGTTAATATCCTTTGGTAAAATGGTTCTATTCTGAATATATTGCATATATTCCTATTTACCTAAAAAAGTAAAAACTCGGATTTTTTTTATACATTTTATCTATTGAAATTCATTTGGGGATAAATAACTAATTTCACTTTTCCTATGTGGATTTTCTCAACTTTGTTTATTGCATAGTGCACTCAGCTTTTCTCCACTGATGCGTATTGCCATGGCTCTGATTTCTTTTGGGTGCTCTGTCTGTTCCATTGGTCTATTTCTCTGTCCCTCTACCTATACCATACTGTCTTAATCCATGTAGTCCTATAGTAAATTTGGGTCTCTGGTAAGGCGAATGCTTCCAAGCTTGTTCTTCTTCAACATAGTCTCTATTATCCTAGGCCCTTTTTCTCTTCTGTTTGAATTTTAGTATTTAGGAGGGGGAAGGAACTTTCCTATTTTTCTTTCCTCCCCTCTCTTCCCTCCCTTCATGTCTCTGTTTTGTAGAACAATTTAAATAAGATTGATATTAGTACTTAAATGTTTGGTAGCATTTACCATGAATGTTTCTAGAGGTGGGACAGTAGATCTTTTCAAGTTTTCTTTTCCTTCTTGAGTAATTTTTGGTAAGGTGTAATTTTGTAAAATTTTCCATTTTATCAGAGTTTTCTAATAAATTGACATAATTCCATCGAATTGTTATTTTCTTTTAATGTCTGTACTGTCTTTCCAAGTGAGTTTACTTTTTTTCTTACATGTGTATCTTTTAGTAATTGTTTCAGCAATTTGAAAAAAGAAATTCAGTCTGCTTTTGTCTGAAAATGTTTTTATGTAGCCCTCACTTTTGAAAGGTCTTGTAGATGGGTATAGAAATACCGCACTGTCACTTGGTCTCACCCACTGAAGAGGTCATTGCACTGTCGTCCATCTTTTGTTGCCAGGCATTCTGCCAGTCTCCTTATCATTTCTTTAGTGAAATTACTAGATGTTTTGGCTGGGACATAATAGTCTGGAACAGTCCTGGGTTTTTACTCCTATTGTCTTGGGGTCCCATCTGGTTTAACATTTGTCTCAGAAAAAAAAAGTGCCCCAGTTTGGAAAATAAATTATGTGGTCACTCTAAGATCTCTCTGTTCTACTACAAAGTGGGGTGGGTTGATATTTATTGATTCTGTTTGGTGTCTATTTCTTGAAATTAGGAATTTCTAATTTTCATCATTTCTGGAAAATTCTCTGAATATTGCCTTTTGCATTCTGTATCTTCCATTCTGGAAACCGTTTTAGACATATGTTGGATCATCTTGTTCTGTCTCCTGTGTGTCTTAACCATTCATATCTCATGTCTTTTATTTTCTAGTCCGTATAATTTCCACAGATTTCTCTTTTAGTTCACTAATTGATTCTTCAACTGTGATTATTCAGCTGTTTAACTCACCTACTAAAGCTTTTGGTTTAATTAGCTTATATTTTCCGAAGTTTTATTTCCTCTTTATTCAAATCTGCCTTTTTTTCATAGTGTCTTATTCTCTTAAGGTTTTGATTATTTCAACACCTGTACTCATTTCTGTCATGTTATCTTATGTGAATTTCTTAGAGGTTTAATTCTTTTGTTAATTTACTGATCCTTGCTCTCTTCATATTGGTTTCAGTCTTAGATTATGCGATAAACTAGAACAGAGATTTGGCTGTGGTCTGGATTGGAGGCGCCCTCTAGTGGAGAGGTTTTGTATTTAACTCCACCCGGTAGGAAGTGTCATTGGCCCAAGGTCAATTTATATGTTAGTTTCTTGACCTGCAATTTCCTGAACCAGAGTTTGACACCACTCTTTGGTTACAGATTCTCAGGGGATTTTTCTCCCCCCTTTACCCAAAGTCCAGATTAAGATAGACATGCTTCCTTATTGTCTCCCTCTGTGGTGGGCAGCTTTTTACTTTTTATTTTTTTAAGCCCACCTTTCTGAGACATTTTATATATCAGTATGAGTCAAGAATCCTTGGGGGCTCATTTCTAGCTTGAAATGCAGGCCCAAAGTGCAAGCCCAAAATGTCTCTTGTCATTGTACAGAAGTCACAGTGTAAACCCCTAGATTACCGAGACTAACTCCCCCCATCTGCACTAGGACAATCACAGGTTATCTCTTATGCTTACTTCTTTGGGTTTTAGTTCTCTTAGTTTTTGGCACTCATTGATTCCCCCTACTCTTTAGTTACCACAGCCATGCATTTAAAGTTACTTTTGTCTTAAAATATTTAAATAGCAATTCTAGATGTTTGTGTCAGGAAGGTTTGGAGCTAACTAGTTGGCCATATTGTTGCAGCCAGAAGTATGAACCTCATTTACAAAGTATTTTCAGATGAACCATTTCTTTTGATTTCTATGTCAAGGTACTAGCTTCTTCCAGGCAAGCAAAATAATTGGAAATTGTGCTTTTTGCCCAAAGTCAGAATCAGTGAGTGCCAGGATTAAAACTCTAATATTAAGCTTCAAGTATAGATTTCTTGCCAATATTCCTTCTTTTCCACTAAGTACAAATAGGATCAAGTCACATATTTATTGGTATGTATATTTTTTACTAAATAACTTGGTCTCTTGCTTCGTTAGGATTTAAAAAGGAACTTTTTTCCAAGCAGTATGTTTTAGTGGAAAGAGCATTGGATTTGAAGCAGCACCTAAATTTTAATTCATTTAATGGCAGTGTAACTTTGGGCAGATAATTTTAATCATCGAAGCTTTAATTTTCTTATTGTTGTCTGGGGTACTGGGAAAGTGAAAGTGTTAAGTTACTCAGTCGTGTCTGACTCTTTGCGACCCCTGCCCACCAGACTCCTCTGTCCTTGGAATTCTCCCAACAAGAATACTGGAATGAGTAGCCCATTACTTCTCCAGGGGATCTTCCCAACATAGAGATTGAACCCAGGTCTCCTGCATATACTGTCTGAGCAACCACTTCCTTCTGATTAAATCCAGGGCCCCTCCAGTACCTCTACAGTTCTTATGAGCAGTGTGTATGGACAGGATCTTCCTCTCTCCAATTTATGCAAACCCCGGGGACTCGGTCTGCTTTCATTTTTATTTCGTTTTCATGTCTGTTAGTTGCCCCCATCTTTTCTGTCCATTTGAGCTTTCTTTTCCCAAACATTTTTATGGACTATATCCCCCTGAAATAGTGTCGTAAGACGTTTTTTTCCCCTAACAGCTTTACCCCAATCAATACTCAAAGACTGACCAGGAGTAACTGTTATAACATTATATGAAAGTGAAAATGTTAGTTGCTCAGTTGTATCTTGACTCCTTTTGACCCCATGGACTGGAGCCCGTCAGGCTCCTCTGTCCATGGAATTCTCCAGGCAAGAATACTGGAGTGGGTAGCTGTGCCCTTCTCCAGAGGATCCTCCTGACCCAGGGATCCTACCAGCATCTCTTGTCTTTTATTCATGTAATTCTATTAAATAGCCAATGTGAAACACGCGTTGCTATTTAGGTAGAATTTTTTGTTTTTTCATTTGAAAAGAGGGAATAATATCTGCTTCATATTGGGTGGTTTTGAGGATGAAAAGAGGGTAAAGGGGTCAATGTTGAGTGGTTCATTAGTCTACTTGCTACCTACATAAGTGCCTTGCTACTGCATCCCAGCCTTAGCAAAATAGAAAACTTACTCTGTCATCAACCTTGGTAGAGTCAAGGTCAGTCTTGATAGACTCAGTCTTTGACTGATTGATTCTGTGAGTTTTTAGTCATAAAAAGGAATGATATACTGCCATTTGCAGCAACTTGGGTGGACCTAGAGAATATTGTACTTAGAGAAATAAGTAGATAAAGTGAAATACTATATGATATCATTCATATATGGAAACTAAAATATAATACAAGTGAATGTATATGCAAAACAGACTCACAGATCCAGAAAATAAACTTGTGGTTACCAGAGGGGAAGGACAATTAGGAGTATGGGATTACCAGATACAAACTACTGTATATGAAATAGATAAGTAACAAGGGTATATTGTATAGCAAGGGAATTATAGCCATTATCTTGTAATAACCTATAATGAAGTATAACCCACAAAAATAGTGAATCACCATGCACTACACCTGAAACTAACACAATATTGTAAGTGAATTGTACTTCAATTTTTAAAAATCATTAAAAAAGGAATTGTTTTTTAGGAGTAATTTTTTAAGAAACATAAAATTTCCTAATTTCAAGGTAATAAATGTGAAAAACTGGAAAAAAAATTTAGATCATCTGTAGTCCCACAGTCTACATATAAATGGTTAACATTTTGTTGTATTTCATCCAGTTGTAAATTTGTAAAATTGTAATCAGTATAGCACTGAAAATGTATTTTCCTACTTAAAAACTAATCTGTGAGTTTCAAACTTTTACTCTCTTGGCTCAGATGCTAAAGAATCCGCCTGCAATGCGGGAGACCTGAGTTTGATTCCTGGGTTGGGAAGATCCTCTGGAGAAGGGCATGGCAACCCACTCCAGTATTCTTTCGTGGAGAATCCCCATGGACAGAGGAGCCTGGCAGGCTACAGTCCATGGGGTGGCAAAGAGATGGACATGACTGAGCAACTAAGCACACAGCCCAGCACAATAAGAGCTCAAAAAATTGTAAACTTGCATATTTTCTGAATTTTTCAATACGGTGAGAAAAATTTTAGAGTGATATATGTCTGTATATATAAAGTTATTTGTAGATTATAAATTACCACCATAAAGCATATACAGATTTGTTTTGGTTGAATAAGTGAATTTTATTTGGGTTTATTAAATGTATTTCCGAAGTACACTTGTCATTAAACTATTTATTTGCTTTCTAAAACATCTTGATGTGTTGGCAGAAGTACTTTTGATCTCTCTACTACCAGAATTAAAACTCTTAGTCCTCGTATAATAGGAAAGACTTGTATCTGATATTTTGCTGCCTACTCCACAGGACCTGAGCTTAGTATACTTTTCAAGCTGTGCTTGTCAAATTCCTTAGCCTTCAGAAGTTCTTAGCTGTTTCCTTCATATTCCCATCTCTGTGCCTCTTACTGCAGGGTCCCTATGTAAAACAGCCTACTAGTTGTCAGAAAAGATACTCCTTTTTGAATTTATTAATTACTAAAAGGCTCTAAAATCACTGGAAGTTTTTGACTAGTAACTGTTTAGTTGTAAAGGATCAAGCAGAAACTGAAGTACCCTGGAACAACACGGAAACCTACATTTCTGTTTCTCAGTGCCTGATTTTTGATATCTTTGTTCCTCTTTCTTAAAGCAGTGTGTATTTGTTGAGCAGCTACTGTGTTCCATTTGGTATTCAGTTTTTGCAAGTAGAAATGTTATATGGATAAATTAGAATCTTATGGATAAATGAAAATCTTGAAAGGTCTTGGATTAGTTTATAACAAAGATAGAAAATTTGTATTAAGTTCCCATAGTTCAGTTCAGTTCAGTTCAGTCGCTCAGTCGTGTCTGACTCTTTGCAACCCCATGAATTGCAGCATGCCAGGCCTCTCTGTCCATCACCAACTCCTGGAGTCTACCCAAACCCATGCCCATCGAGTCAGTGATGCCATCCAACCATCTCATCCTCTGTCGGCCCATTCTCCTCCTGCCCCCAATCCTACCCAGCATTAGGGTCTTTTCCAATGAGTCAACTCTTCGCATGAGGTGGCCAAAGTATTGGAGTTTCAGCTTCAACATCAGTCCTTCCAATGAACACCCAGGACTGATCTCCTTTAGGATGGATTGATTGGATCTCCTCGCAGTCCGAGGGATTCTCAAGAATCTTCTCCAACACCACAGTTCAAAAGCATCAATTCTGCGGCACTCAGCTTTCTTCACCATCCAACTCTCACATCCATACATGACCACTGGAAAAACCATAGCCTTGACTAGATGGACTTTTGTTGGCAAAGTAATGTCTCTGCTTTTAAATATGCTATCTAGGTTGGTCATAACCTTCCTTCCAAGGAGTAAGCATCTTTTAATTTCATGGCTGCAGTCACCATCAGCAGTGATTTTGGAGCCTCAAAAAATAAAGGCTGACACTGTTTCCACTGTTTCCCCATCTGTTTCCCATGAAGTGATGGGACCAGGTGCCATGATCTTAGTTTTCTGAATGTTGAGCTTTAAGCCAACTTTTTCACTCTCCCATATTTATTAAATGTTTAATTAGTAAAGTTTCAGAGAAATAAGCTCTGTTGATGAGTCTTACATGTTAGTTTTTCTAAAACTTTTTTCATATATAGCCCTTTTTAAAAGGACAAATGGTGTCTAACTGATCCCCCATATTGATTTAAAATAGGTCAGTACCTCTGCTTTAACTTGTTTTAATGTAACAGATATGAATAAACATAAAACTAGACATAAACTTCACAGGGTTGTCACTCTTTTGTTAGGTACTCAGATGTGTCCAACTCTTTGTGACCCCAGGGACTGTAGCCTGCCAGACTCCTCTGTCTATGAAATAGAAGAATACCAGGCAAGAATACTGGAGTGGGTTGCCATTCTTTTCTCCAGGAGATACTCCCAAACTAGGGATCGAACCCGAGTCCCCAGCATTGCAGGCAGATTCTTTACTGTCTGAGCCATCAGGGAAACCCTTATGCAACTATAAATGCATTTTATCTTAGGAATTACATAAGATAAAATCCATCATTTTGAAAATACTTAATTCAGTGGCTTCTAGTTTATCCACAGTGTTGTGTGAGCATCAGCCACTATCTAACTCTGGACCATTCTCATCACCCCAAACAGAAACTCCGATCCATTAAGAAATTTCTAAGTGCTGTTTTGAGTTCAGCTTGATAGTCTGTTGTGTGCTGTGTGATGACCCAATTCTCCCTATATTTTTCTTCAGAGAAAAATGTACTGTAACTTGGCCTTCAGTTGGTAGAATGCATCATTTGCGTACTAAGTCTGCCTACACCTTTTTTATTAGCCCTCAATTATTCAAGAATAACTGCTTGGCCCAGGTATATTCCTGAACAGGTACGTGAGCACCAAAATTGTGAAGTAGTACTTGATACTAAGGTGATTAGCCAGATGATCCAAATTAGGCTTGTATTATTTTAAGAACAATCACACAAGGGAAAACGTATCACTCAAATTCTCATCAAGAATATATAGTCTCACTGAGACTATACCTGAGGATCCCAAATTGAGGAACACTATATAATTGTTGAGGTCTTGTGTATACTTAATGAGAATGAGAAGCATGGGCATTTTAAATCTCTTATACTTGAAAATTTTTAAAATAATTACTCTGCAGCGTGGGAAAAAATGTCCTTTGGGGAAAGTCTTATTCCTCATTTTGGTCAAAAGAAGCTATTTATTTACATAATTTTGTTCACAGGAGCATGAAAAGCCTTTCTTCCTTTTAGAGACCAAATCGTGACATCCCTTATGAACCAAGCTAATGAGATTTAATTTTGTTCTGAAAACCAAGAAGTCATTGAAGAATTTTTAAAAATATAATTGGCAAAACATTTCCTAATCTCTTAAATTTTGTCTGAGCTTACCTTTGCATTTCTGTTAAGAAAATTGTATTTTTAAATCTACCCTGAATTTTGTCATGTATTTGAGAACTAATATAGTTATCAGCCTTTTCCATTGTTTTTGCTTATGGAGATGGACCTTTTCAGGTGTAAAGCTAGTCTTTCACTAAAGCTAAAACTATAGTTAAATTTAGCCTTGGATGGCCAAAATGTGCTGTTTATAAATTTGGCAGAGAAGTTAATCAGGTGTGTTTAAATCCATTAGTTCTTTTTTTAAGTGAATTTTATTGGAGTATAGTTGCTTTACAATATTGTGTTTTTGCTGTACTGCGAAGTGAATCAGCTGTATACTTATATATCCCCTCTTTTTTGGATTTCCTTCCCATTTAGGTCACCATAAATTCATTAATTCTTAATGGTATTTTCAAAGTAACAATATTTGAGAGAATAACATTGAAACATATATATTATCATATGTGAAATAGATCACCAGTCCAGGTTCACTGCATGAGACGGGGTGCTCAGGCCTGGTGCACTGGGATGACCCTGAGGGATGGGATGGAGAGGGAGGTGGGAGGGGGGTTCAGGATGGGGAACACATCTACACCCATGGCTGATTCATGTCACTGTATGGCAAAAACCACTACAATATTGTAAAGTAATTAGCCTCCAATTAAATAAATTAATTTTAAAAACTAGTTGGGTACCTTAGAGGGTGGTAGGAAACCAATTCATTATCTTAAAAACTGGTAAAGGAATACAGCATTACCCCTGCCTTTTCTAAGTGCACTGAGCCAAGAGGTAACCAATTAGTAGAGGTAGAATCACTTTATGATGGAGTGGCAGACCAGAAGTTGAGAAGTAGCAGGTACAAAGTGACAACTACATTACTGTTCGGTTTAGTTCAGTCGCTTAGTCATGTCCGACTCTTTTTGACCCCATGGACTGCAGCATGCCAGGCCTTCCTGTCCCTCACCAACTCCAGGAGTTTACTCAAACTCACGTTCATTGAGTCAGTGATGCCATCCAACCATCTCATCCTCTGTCGTTCCCTTCTCCTCTCACCTTCAATCTTTCCCAGCATCAGGTTCTTTTCAAATGAATCAGTTCTTCACATCAGATAGCCAAAGTATTGGAGTTTCAGCTTCAGCATCACTCCTTCCAGTGAATATTCAGGACTGATTTCCTTTGAGAATGGACTGAAAGGATCTCTTTGCAGACCAGGGCACTCTCGGGAGTCTTCTCCAACACCACAGTTCAAAAGCATCAATTCTTCGGCGCTCAGCTTTCTTTATAGTCCAACTCGCACATCCATACATGACTACTGGAAAAACCATAGCCTTGACTAGACGGACGTTTGTTGGCAAAGTAATGTCTCTGCTTTTTAATATGCTGTCTAGGTTGGTCATAACTTTTCTTCCAAGGAGTAAGCATCTTTTAATTTCATGGCTGTAGTCACCATCTGCAGTGATTTTGGAGCCCCCCAAAATAAAGTCTGCCACTGTTTCCACTGTTTCTCCATCTGTTTGCCATAAAGTGATGGGACCGGATGCCATGATCTTTGTTTTCTGAATGTTGAGCTTTAAGCCAACTTTTTCACTCTCCTCCTTCACTCTCATCAAGAGGCTCTTTAGTTCTTCACTTTCTGCCATAAGGGTGGTATCATCTGCATATCTGAGGTTATTGCTATTTCTCCCAGTATTCTTGATTCCAGCTTGTGCTTCATCCAGCCCAGCGTTTCTCATGATGTACTCTGCATATAAGTTAAATAAGTAGAGTGACAGTATACAGCCTTGACGTACTCCTTTTCATATTTGAAACCAGTCTGTTGTTGCATGTCCAGTTCTAACTGTTGCTTCCTGACCTGCATACAGAATTCTCAAGAGGCAGGTCAGGTGGTCTAGTATTCTTTTCTCTCAGAATTTTACACAGTTTGTTGTAATCCACACAAAGGCTTTGGCATAGTCAATAAAGCAGAAATAGATGGTTTTTTGGAACTCTCTTGCTTTTTCAGTGATCCAGCAGATGTTGGTAATTCGATCTCTGGTTCCTCTGCCTTTTCTAAAACCAGCTTGAGCATCTGGAAGTTCACGGTTCACGTACTGTTGAAGCCTGGCTTGGAGAATTTTGAACATTACTTTACTAGCGTGTGAGATGAGTGCAATTGTTTTTGCAGTAGTTTGAGCATTCTTTGGCATTGACTTTCTTTGGGGTTGGAATGAAAACTGACTTTTTCCAGTCCTGTGGCCACTGCTGAGTTTTCCAAATTTGCTGGCATAGTGAGTACAACGCTTGCACAGCATCATCTTTTAGAATTTGAAATAGCTCAACTGGAATTCCATCACCTCCACTAGCATTGTTTGTAGTGATGCTTTCTAAGACCCACTTGACTTCACATTCCAGGATGTCTGGCTCTAGGTGAGTGATCACACCATCGTGATTATCTGGGTCGTGAAGCTCTTGTACATGGAGTTATTTACAGACCGAGATGATTGGTTTCCTGATGATCATTTTGTAAGCATCATGAACAGAAGCAGAATATATTAAGACGAGGTGACAAGAAAATACCAAAGAACTATACAAAAAAGATCTTCATGACCCAGTCAACCATGATGATGTGATCACTCACCTCGAGTCAGATATCCTGGAATGTGAAGTCAAGTGGGCCTTAGGAAGCATCGCTGTGAACAAAGCTAGTGGATGTGATGGAATTCCAGTTGAACTATTTCAAATCCTAAAAGATGATGCTGTGTAAGTGCTGCACTCACTATGCCATCAAATTTGGAAGACTCATCAGTGGCCACAGGACTGGAAAAGGTCAGTTTTCATTCCAATCCCAAAGAAAGACAATGCCAAAGAATGTTCAAACTACTGCACAATTGCACTCATCTCAACGCTAGCAAAGTAATGCTTGAAATTCTTCAAGCCAGGCTTCAACAGTACGTGAACCGTAAAATTCCAGACGTTCAAGCTGGTTTTGGAAAAGGCAGAGAAACCAGAGATCAAATTGCCAACATCCATTGGATCAAAAAGCAAGAGAGTTCCAGAAAAACATCTATTTCTGCTTTATTGACTGCCAAAGCCTTTGACTATGTTGATCACAAGAAACTGTGGAAAATTCTTCAAGAGATGGGAATACCAGACCACCTGACCTGCCTCCTGAGAAATCTGTATGCAGGTCAAGAAACAACAGTTAGAACTAGACATGGAACAACAGACTGGTTCCAAATCGGGAAAGAAGTACGTCGAGGCTGTATATTGTCACCCTGCTTATTTAACTTGTATGCAGAGTACATCATGCGAAATGCCGGGCTGGATGAAGCATAAACTGGAATCATGATTGCAGGGAGAAATATCAATAACCTCAGATATGCAGATGACACCACCCTTATCGCAGAAAGCGAAGAACTAAAGAGCCTCTTGATGCGGGTAAAGGAGGAGAGTGAAAAAGTTGGCTTAAAGCTCAACATTCAGAAAACAAAGATCATGGCATCCGGTCCCATCACTTCATGGCAAATAGATGGAGAAACAGTGGAAACAGTGGCAGACTTTATTTGGGGGGGCTCCAAAATCACTGCAGATGGTGACTACAGCCATGAAATTAAAAGATGCTTACTCCTTGGAAGAAAAGTTATGACCAACCTAGACAGCATATTAAAAAGCAGAGACATTACTTTGCCAACAAACGTCCGTCTAGTCAAGGCTATGGTTTTTCCAGTAGTCATGTATGGATGTGCGAGTTGGACTATAAAGAAAGCTGAGCGCCGAAGAATTGATGCTTTTGAACTGTGGTGTTGGAGAAGACTCCCGAGAGTCCCTTGGATTGCTAAGAGATCCTACCAGTCCATCCTAAAGGAAATCAGTCCTGAATATTCATTGGAAGGAGTGATGGCTGAAGCTGAAACCCCAATACTTTGGCCACCTGATGTGAAGAGCTGACTCATTTGAAAAGACCCTGATGCTGGGAACGATTGAGGGCTAGAGGAGAAGGGGATGACAGAGCATGAGATGGTTGGATGGCATCATTGACTCAACGGACATGAGTTTGAGTAAACTCTGGGAGTTGGTGAGGGACAGGGAAACCTCGCATGCTGCAGTCCATGAGGTCACAAAGAGTCGGCCATGGCTGAGCGACTGAAGTAAACTGAGAATCACTTTATAAATGTATTCCAACTAACAAATAAAAAAGAAATTATCGAATTAAAAGTATCACCGTTTTATAATCCCCACTAACAGTGACAGTAAGCATCAGTGCCTCCTAACATCACAAAAGAGAGATAATGAGGCATTATGTGCCTCCTATAGTCTTGCCAAAGCGGGATAGAACCTGAGTCTAATCCAGTCTCAGGATCCATCTGTCAGTTTTTTGGAAATACCAAGGAATAGGAACACGCTGAACTGCACCAAGAATATGCAGTTGGCAAAACCCAGAAACTCTATACGTTCCTGTTCTATAGTACAGCTGGGTTCTTCAATAGATAACATTATATGTAAATGAAGGGGAAGCTGGAGAACCCTATCAATTACCAGAGACCTAGAAGACACTTGTTTTTTTTCTCTAAATGGGCAAAACTAACCTTTAGTGTCTAGGGAAGCACATGATAGAAGGCAAATGGCAAGGAATGATTAATATAAAAGCAGGATAATGGTTACATACAGCAGAAGGAAGGTGTGGTTGGGATGGGACTTCTGGGGTGGTTGACAAAGTTCTATTTCTGGGTTTCACTGGTGTTCACCTTAGAATAGTTTATTAGGTCATCATTGCAGTGTTGGAGAAAATGGACAAGTAGCAAATAGTAGCCCTAAGTGTTTCTTGATAAATAAGATAAATGAGGTAGTTTGTAAGTCCCTCTGTATGTAAAGTGGAGCAGGACTTCCCAAAGTGATGCTTCTGTCAACTGGAGGAGCAGTTGTCAGATATTTTGGTCTGGGACCCCTTTACCCTAAGATTGTTGAGGACTACAAAGAGCTTTTATTTATGTGATTTATATTTACCAGAAATTAAAGCAAAATTAGAAGTTTTAAAAAATTAGAAATTAAAGCAAAATTTTTAGATTGTGTATTTATTCACTTAATGTAGTAATTATAACCCATTGTAAACATTTAAGATTTTAAGTATAATTGACGTGCATTATATTAGTTTCAAGTGTACAACATAGTAAAACATGGTATATTCTGTGAAATAATTGCCATGATTAAGTCTAGTTAGCATCTTCCACCATATACAAACTAGAAGTTTGTGCCTTTTGACTCCCTCTACCCATTTCACCCCCACCAGCCTCTGGCAACCACTGATATGTTCTCTGTATCTATGAGCTTGGGATTTTGTTTTGTTTTTCCTTTGGTTTTTTTTTTTTTAGATTCCACATATAAGTGAGATGATAGGGTACATGTCTTTCTCTGACCTATTTCACACAGCCTAATACCCTCAAGGCCCATTCATGTTGTCAAAAATGGAAATACTTCCTTCTTTTTTATGCTGAGTAGTATTCCATTGTGTGTGTGTGAGAGTGTGTGTGTATCACATTTTGTAAAAAATGCTGCAGAGAACATGAGGGTACATATATTCTTTCATGTTAGTATTTTCATTTTCTGTGGGTAAATATCCAGAAGTGAAATTTCTAGATCATATGATAGTTTACTTTTAATTTTTTAAAGAGCCTCTGTACTGTTCTCCATAGTGATTGTACCAATTTACATTCTATCAACAGTACAAAAGGTTTCCCGTTCTCCTCATCCTCTCCACAACCTCACTTGCTATTTCTGGGGGGGTTTTGATAATACCCATTCTAATGGGTGTAAGGTAATATGTCATTGTGGTTTTGATTTGCATTTCCCTGCTGATTAGTGATGTTGAGCATCTTTTCACATGTTTGTTGGTTACCTGAATATCTTCTTTGGAAAAATGTCTGTTCAGATCCTCTGTGCATTTTTAAATCAGATCTTTTTTTTTTTTTTTTTTTTTTTGCTGTTGCATTGTAGGATTTACAGACATTTTAATGAAAAAATGTCCCAAAACACAAAAATTTAGTAAAGTAGCATTGTTCTGTATTTCTTTCTCAGCCTCTTTAATATCTTGCTTAATAGAGTCTAGCCACATTTTCATATTTCAGCATTCAGTCTGTTTGTTTTGGTTGAAAGTATTAAAAAAAAAATCCAGCCTCACACAGATAAGTAGTTGGAAGAGGAATATTTTAATAACCTTTTCAGATAATTCTGGATATTCTTCTTGGATGGTTTTTTGACAAGTAGAAGTTTCATGAAGATGAGTTGTAGTGTGCAGTCTGAAACCACATCTGAACTTCCCTTGCTCTGTTAAATGAAAACCCATTGGTATTCAGCAGAAAGATTTTAGGCATAAAATCTGTCATATGCAATATTTTTTAAAGTGCCCCCAAGGTTAAGATTTCATAAAAAATAATAATTTTTTCTGCTTCCTTCATCAAGGATGTTCTTAAGTGAAACTGTCTTTTTTTTTGTTCCTCAATAAGTGTGTGGCAGTGAAGAATACAATGACTGCTAGTACACTCTGATGCCACTGCCTTGGTTTGTACTAAGTTAACAGCAGTTTTATTCATCATTGCCTTTGTACCATTTGTGCAGAAGTCAGTACAGTGAAAAAGGTAAATGGTGTCTTAGTGTTACTGTGAAAATAGCTTGGATTCTATAGACCTCCTGAGGGAGTTTCAGTAACCACAGAAAAGTGAAAGTGAAGTTGCTCAGTCATATCCAACTCTTTGCGACCCCATGGACTATAGCCTACCAGGCTCCTCCATCCATGGGATTTTCCAGGCAAGAATACTGCAGTGGGTTGCCATTTCCTTCTCCAAGTAACCACAGAGGTCCATGAATAATAGTGTGAGGAACACTGAACTAGAAAACTGTGGATGCTCACTGGCTATTATATTCAGCACTTGTGTTTCTTATTTTTTGAGAAAGATAAGAAAATATAACTCCTTGTGTTTTCCAGAATTGGTACACGGTTGTGGTTTTCCCAGGCTTGTCAATAATTAAGTACTTCATAGTTTATGGAAGTTCCTTTTTGAGTGTCATCAATTGAGTAAAATATTTAGGACTTAAGTGTTAGTATGCTGGCTTTCCAGGTAGCACAATGGTAAAAAACCCACCTGCCAATGCAGGGGACCCAGGTTCAATCCCTGGAGAAGGAAGTAGCAACGCACTCCAGTATTCTTGCCTGGAGAATGCCATGGACAGAGGAGCTTGGTGGGCTACAGTCCATGGGGCCTCAAAGAGTCGGACATGACTGAGCACACACGCATGTACACATGCATGTTAATATGCTACAGTGATTAACTGAGTGTTTCAAAATATTCTAGTCACATCTTCCTGCAAAATGTATAGGCCCTCTCATTCTTTGGATTACTGGAACTGAATGCATTTCTTTCACAAGTGTTTGTTGCTCTACTGTTTGAAGAAACAAGATTTTAAGGATATAAAAGCAGATTTTAGGGAACTCCTGGTGGTCCAGCAGTCTTTATTTCCTTCCTTTGAGAGTAACTAAATACAAAAATCCTGTTTCTTTCCTCCTCTAATGAGGGTAGTACTAGAGATGAGAGTTCTCCTTTTCTTACCAAATTTCACACATTTAAAAGGCATTCTTCTATAATAAAGCAGTTATTTATTTGCGATTTGCTGTATGTTCAACACTGTTAAATTTCATGGGAAGATGAGTTACAAATTCATTAAACAGTTAATAGGCAGCATATAATTAAAGTGTAAAAATGTGTGTTGCTGAATTCAAAGTGATACTAATGAGATCAATATGATCTGAATGTTCAGAATGGCTTCATGAAGGATTTAAGATGCATCAGTAAGGCTTAGTAGAAAAGGGAGATGCTGTAGACAGAATATATCTGGATTTCAGCTAAGCACTGGATAAAATCTTTCAGGATATCCTCATAGACATAGGTAACCTGCTGAAATGTAAATTTTAATGCAGTACCAAATATTTGTCGAGTAATTAAATAACTAGTTGAATGGTTGTACCCAGGCATGCTAATCAATACATCATTGACAGCTAGGAGCAAGAGTCTCATGACCATGGGCTTATCCTGTTCAGTATTTTTATCAGCAACCTAGGTAAGGACTTCCATTCAGTATGCCTTTAATGACTGTCACCTGTGAGTTGTATCAAAAAAATAAATAACATATAGTGGGCTTCCGTGTTGGTCCCCGATCCACTGCAGGGGTGCAGGTTTGATCCCTGGTCAGGGAAGTTCTGCATGCCATGAGGTGTGGCAAAAAAAAAAAACAACTGACATATACCCTATCTTTTCCTCTCAATGGGGAGTAAAAGAAATGATCATATAAACAAAGAGCTGTGCTTAGTCGCTCAGTCGTGTCTGACTCTTTTTGACACCCTGGACTGTAGCCCATCAGGCTCCTGGGTTCACACGGATTCTCCAGGCAAGAATACTGGAGTGAGCTGCCATACCCTCTTCCAGGGGATCTTCCCAACCCAGGGATCGAACACAAGTCTCCCACATTGCAGGCAGATTTGTTACCATCTGAGCCATCAGGGAAGCGCAAACAAAGAGCAGCTTGAACAAAATTTTAATGGGCTGCTCATATAATAGAGTGAAGGGGTGGATTGTTTGATAATAGGAGCTCAAAAGATCTCAGTAGACTAGAAAAATTCTCCAAACCTGACAAAATAAGTTTATATAGATAAACCCATGATCCTACATGTAGGTATAGAAAAACTGCATAGTATAAAATGGGAGAGATCTAGTTTAAACATGTTTGAAAAAGACTCCTGAAATTTCTAGCAGTGTGGCAGAGTACATTACTTGAAAATTCTTCTATAGAACACTCTGAAACGCTTGGTAAAGTATTAAAATAACTCCTTTTAAGCACATAGTTGACCTTTCCCCCAAAAAGTAAGGAAAATCCCTTGGGAGCAAAAATGAGTAGGAAGATAAGAGTTTCAGAAGTGGATCCTGTTGAAATTGAATAAGCATTGACAAGTTTGCAAGAAAAAAAGGAAATCTCGCAAGTCCTCCACCCCATCAGTTAATTTAAATGAACCCATTCTAACTGGAGCATGAGGAGTGAAGCAGAAGTGGCTCTAGGGTCAAATGCCAAAGCTGAGAACTTGTGCCTGCTTCGGAGTGAGGATTCTAAGGCTGAAACTTCCACATTAATCCAGTTCCCTAGAAAGCAGCTGGAGTTGTTAGCACTCCTTGGCCAGTAGCAGAAACAGGAAAACATAGGTATTCAGGATTTCCGCAGATTCACATCAGCCAATTGTGAATTTATATTATACTCCCACATGGGAAAGACCCCCATAAATGAGCATTTATTTATTTAGTTTTGGCTGTGCTGGATCTTCTTTGCTGCATGGACTTTTCTCTAGGTGCAGCGAGTGGGGCCTACTCTCTAGTTGCAGTGGGTGGGCTCTAGGGTGTGCAGGCTTCAGTGGTTGCAATTCCCAGCCTCTAGAGCATAGCCTAAATTGTTGTGGCACACAGGCTTAGTTGCTCCACGGCATGTGGGATCTTCCTGGACCAGGGATCAAACCTGTGTCCCCTGCATTGTCATGTGGATTCTTCACTACAGAGTCACCAGCAAGTCCCAATAATGATCTTTTTTTTTTTTTAAGTGACTATCAAAAATGATGCACATTTGAAAACTCAAGTTGAATATAAGCTAAAAATATAATTGTTGAATTTTAAACCCAATGAATAGGTTAGCATGTTAGACAGTGAAGAGGAGAGTTAAAGAACAGGGATATCTGAAAATGTGGTTCAGCGAACAGCACAGAGGATAGGCTTGTATAAAATACAAAAAGTCAAAAGACATTAGGGGTAAGATATTTAACATACCTAGAAAGAGAATGGAGGAGAGACAAGTATTTGAAGAATGCTGACTGAGAAATTTATGGGGCAGAAGTTAAAGGTGCCCTGCATATAAAACAAGGTACATTTTTAGAAAATCACACCTGAACATGTAGAAAAGCTACAAATTCCCAGAAAGAAAGTGTGACCTACAAAGAAAAACCATGCTGACAGAGACATCTCAACATGTAGAAGCCAGAAGATAGTACGGAGAGAAATTAATGTCAACTAGAGTTGTGTACACTACAAAATAATTTCTTAAGAATGAAAACATTCTTAATCATTTTTAGATAAAGGAAAACGGAGTTTTTATCAGCATATCTTTACTTAAGGAATGTCTATAAAGGATACATTTAAAGAAGAAGGAAAATACCTTAGAATAAGGGTAGTGAAAAGTAAAAGGGAGCCAAGAAATTGGCAAACATAAGTAAATCTAAACAAACTGTATGAAGTAAGAGTAATGTCTGATTTTTAGGACTAAAAATACACAACCGGAAAATCAGCTGTGCTCCAATAAAATTAAAAACTAAGAAGAAGAAAAAGTAAAAATATAAAACCAAGTAGTAGACAATAACAGACTGTAATCAGGAGAGAACTGATCATGTTCTAAGGTCATTGTTTTATTCAGGATAGGGGATAAAATATTGCTAACTTTGGACTTTATTAAGAATGTGTGGTTACTAGTCTTGGAGTGGAAGGTGATGGAAATCAAGAACTAGCAAACCAAAAAAATTGTTTAAATCCAAAAATATCAAGGAAAGGAAAAGAAGCAGAGAGAAGAAGAGGGCAAACACAGCAAAGGAAGAATCCATGATACATTAGTAATAACAGATATGAAGTAAGTGTTAGTCCCTCAGTCATGTCTGACGTTTTGTGATCCCATGGACTGTAACCTGCCAGACTCCTCTGTCCATGGGATTCTCCAGGCAGGAATACTGGAGTGGGTTGCCATTCCCTTCTCCAGGGGATCTTCCCGACCCAGGAATCGAACCTGGGTCTCCAGCATTGCAAGCAGATTCTTTACTGTCTGAGCCACCAGGGAAGCCCAGTATGAAGTAACCTCAAAAGTGAATTTGTCCAAGAGTGTTAATAATATAGAAGAGATAAAGCTTGACCACCAAATACACCATGTAAGATAAACACTTCAAGCTGGCTTTTAGATCTAAAGTTAAAAGAAATCAACATTTAAAAGATAACATAGAAGAAAATGTTTGTGAACTTAGGAAAAAAATCTTTTTAAGGACAAGCAAAACACATAAAGGAAAATATCAATAAATTGCACTGTATTAGAATTAAGAACTTTTCTTCATCAGAAGACACCATTAAGAGTAAAACAACAACAAAAAAAAGTTGGAAGAGATATTTATACACATGACTGGCAAAAGTTTTAGAGGTCGAAATAGTCACTAAGTAACAAAAGACAGCTCTTAAACTTGTTTGCTTCTCATGAAATAGCTTCAGAATGTATAAAGTAAAAACTGAAAAGCATAGGGTGAATCCACCATTATAGTTAAAAATCACTCAGCATTGATAGGGCAAGGAGCCAAAAAGAATAAAACTACAGAAGATTTGAACACAAATAACAGGTTGGATTTGATGGACAGCACATTCTCTTCACTTAGCATGCACGAACACACATTCTCCTCAAGCACACGTGGGACATCTACAGAAATGAACAAGAACAGAAGAGCTAAAGTGGTAAGAAGGTGCTGGAAGTGCACAAGAAGAATGAGGGATAGATCTGAAAGCCAGAGCCCAGAAAGTTTTTACATTGAGGGATAGTGAAAAGGAGATGGGGTGGATTGGAAGTCAGATAGTTTACCAACTTTGTCTCACCCCACGATGTTGATATAAAAGGAAAGTCTGACCCTTAGTTAGAAGCAGAACACAAACTTCCAAGTACTTTGAAGGCATTTTTAAGTGTTACTTTTATGTACTGGATTGACCACATAAAACTGCCCATTTTTTTGTAGAACAAGAAGGATCGGCTGTTGGCATTTTCATATGGCCCAACAAAACACAAAGTGAGAATTGAGCTTTTCTGGGGTTTTTTTGTTTGTTTTTAATTCACCTTCTTCAAAAAGACAAGTGTTAGTAGACCAGAATTCAACATCCTATCGAAAACATCTGTGCCAAAGTCTTCCTACATTTATTTAATATCTTACACACTAGAGGATGTCTCAGGCTTTGTTAATGACACATTCTCAGAGAAGAAGTAGATGCTGGATTATTTCAAAGAAACCATTTGGTTCCTCGAAGCATCCTTTGAAAAGCCAGTTAGTGTCCTAAAGCATGTGGATACTGAACGTGTGGTCTCATTTGTAGGGAGAGTCATCACCGGGAAATACTTTCCTGGGTCTGAAAGCACCTATAGCAAATTAGGTGTCCTGAGATCAAAATAATTTTCTAAACATTTGTTCACCTCTCTGTTCAAAACTCTATGATGCCCTCTGTTTCTGGTTTCTGTTTCACTGTTGAATTACACTTTTTCAGGAAATCTCATAAACTGACACAATAGTTCCAGAAATTAACATTATAGAGAAAATTAGTTTATTCTCACTGAAAAGTTAAATTTCCACATTTATAATTGACTAGTTCCTTCTGTAACACAGATCCTCCCGGCTTAACCAACTTCTACTCTTTGTGATTGGTTGTTGGTCCACCTGCCAACAAAGGCTCGCCCTGGTGTCATCTTTAGCCCCTTGCGTGCCCAGAGACAATTGCTATGTAGCTACCTTCTCCCAAACCTGCGTTATTGAATAACATGAAACTGACAAGTAACTTAGACTTGTTCTGTGTGGATACTTCTCCCACCACTCAGATGAAAGTTATTTTTATACACTAAATGCACTCAATATGTCAGCAGATTTGGAAAACTCAGCAGTGGCCACAGGACTGGAAAAGTTCAGTTTTCATTCCAGTCCCAAAGAAAGGCAATGCCAAAGAATGCTCAAACTACTGCACAATTGCACTCATCTCACACACTAGTAAAGTAATGCTCAAAATTCTCCAAGCCAGGCTTCAGCAATACGTGAACCGTGAACTTCAGATGTTCAAGCTGGTTTTAGAAAAGGCAGGGGAACCAGAGATCAAATTGCCAACATCCGATGGATCATCAAAAAAGCAAGAGAGTACCAGAAAAACATCTATTTCTGCTTTATTGACTATGCCAAAGCCTTTGACTGTGTGGATCACAATAAACTGGAAAATTCTTCAAGAGATGGGAATATCAGACCACCTGACCTGCCTCTTGAGAAACCTGTATACAGATCAGGAAGCAACAGAGAACTGGACATGGAACAACAGACTGGTTCCAAATAGGAAAAGGAGTACGTCAAGGCTGTATATTGTCCCCCTGCTTATTTAACTTATATGCAGAGTACATCATGCAAAATGCTGGATTGGATGAAGCACAAGCTGGAATCAAGATTGCCAGGAGAAATATCAATAACTTCAGATATGCTGATGACACCATCCTTAAGGCAGAAAGTGAAGAAGAACTAAAGAGCCTCTTGGTGACAGTGGAAGAGGAGAGTGAAAAGGTTGGCTTAAAGCTCAACATTCAGAAAACTAAGATCATGGCATCCAGTCCCATCACTTCATGGCAAATAGATGGAGAAACAGTGGCTGACTTTATTTTGGGGGGCTCCAAAATCACTGCAGATGGTGACTACAGCCATGAAATTAAAAGATGCTTACTCCTTGGAAGGAAAGTTATGACCAACCTAGACAGCATATTAAAAAGCAGAGACATTACTTTGTCAACAAAGGTCCGTCTAGTCAAGGCTATGGTTTTTCCAGTAGTCATGTATGAATGTGAGAGTTGGACTATAAAGAAAGCTGAGCGCCGAAGAATTGATGCTTTTGAACCGTGGTGTTGGAGAAGACTCTCGAGAGTCCCTTGGACTGCAAGGAGATCCAACCAGTCCATCCTTAAGGAGATCAGTCCTGGATATTCATTGGAAGGACTGATGTTGAACCCGAAACTCCAATACTTTGGCCATCTGATGCCAAGAGTTGACTCATTGGCAAAGACCCTAATGCTGGGAAAGATTGGGGGCAGGAGGAGAAGGGGACAGCAGAGGATGAGATGGTTGGATGGCATCACCGACTTGATGGACATGGGTTTGGGTGGACTCTAGGAGTTGGTGATGGACAGGAAGGCCTGGTGTACTGCGATTCATGGGGTCGCAAAGAGGTGGACACGACTGAGCAACTGAACTGAACTGAACTGTACCATAATTGGTTAAAAGCAATGTGATGAGGTGATGGGAACAACGTGGCAAAAAGGTAGTGTTTGTGGAAGGTTTAAAGGCTAAAGGCTCCCTGATGTTTCTTTCAGTCTTGTGACAACCAAGGTGTTGCAGCTGCTGCTGTAACAGCCAGGGGCCAGGTAAAGTTTACTTATGCCAGGGGCGACCTTTCGGGAAACCGTTCTACCTCAGCATTTTCAAGTCTCACTTGTACACACACACACACACACACACACACACACACAGGAATTAACACGAAACCGTTCTACCTCAGCATTTTCAAGTCTCACTTGTACACACACACACACACACACACACAGGAATTAACATGTAACTAGTCC
Source organism: Okapia johnstoni (assembly GCA_024291935.2). Taxonomy (NCBI): domain Eukaryota; kingdom Metazoa; phylum Chordata; class Mammalia; order Artiodactyla; family Giraffidae; genus Okapia; species Okapia johnstoni. The sequence continues at coordinate 39,342,461 of CM044314.1, read as the reverse complement.
CCAGAGAAATGGTAGTGTTGCCCTTTGAAGACTTCATGTGTATCCTCTTACTCATAGTGAATCCTTGTTAGGAGTCGTAAGTAGATGTGCTTACCTCTTCAGTCAAATCTCTCACTTTCTAAACATGTTATTTCATTTTTTTCTCCTCTCTGTGCCTCCTCAATTGTTCAGTCATGCCTGACTCTTTGCGACCCCATGGACTGTAGCCCACCAGCCTCCTCTGTCCATGAAATTTTGCGGGCAGAAATACTGGAGTGAGTTGCCATTTCCTCCTCCAGATAATTTTCCCAGCCCAGGGATCGAACCCAAGTCTCCTGTGTCTCCTGCTTGGGCAGGTGGATTCTTTACCACTGAGCTACCTGGGCAGCCTTGGCAAATAACAGGCACTCAGATACTTGTAAAACAAATGCTCTTTTTCCTGTACGATGGACTAGAGATGTTCAGGAGTTAGGGAGGTTCCAGTGTCACATAAATAGTCTAAAGCAAAGCTGCACATAGAGCCCCCAGTTAAATGTAGATACCGTAACCATAGTAGCGGTTACCAGAAAGGAGGTAGGGGTGGGGAGGGCAAAATGAAAAAGGAATCAACTGTGTGGTGACTGGTGGAAACTAAATTGGTAGTGAGCAGGCTATAGGGTGTACAGAAAGTAGAAATACAATGAACACGTGAAACTTAAATTATAAACCAATGTACCTCAATAAAAAATCTAAAAAAGAACAATTATTTGTATCTTTGTATACTACATCACACACACGCACACACACACACACCACCAGTTAAAACCTTCCTTTCATTAGCCTGCCATTCTGTCCATTTAATTAAAATATTGATGCAACCTGTATTTGGTCACACTTGGAGAACCCCATAGCCTTATAGGTATGTTATCAGCTGTTTTGTTATTGAGGGTCTCCAGCTACTGCTAATGTTTTTTTTCCAGAGCTTCATGTTGTCAGCCCAGTATTTTTGGAAAATTACTTTTGAAGAGTATTGTGTTTATAGTACTAGAACTTACAGTAAGGTCATATGTTAACTCTGAGTATATTTGAGTTTACTGAGTTTATTTGAGTATATTGAGTTTGACGCAGGTTTGATCCATGGATTGGGAAGATCCCCTGGAGCAGGGCATGGCAATCCACTCCAATATTCTTACCTGAAGAATCCCATGGACAGAGGAGGCTGGCGGTCAACGGTCCATAGGGTTGCACAGAGTTGGACACGACTGAAGAGACTTAGCACACGTACCTCTGTTTATGTTGTCTGTGAAAGAGAAGATCCTGTGCTGTTTAAACAATGGGACTCCCTAGGGACGATGGAGAAATAATAGTTCGAGATAGGAGTGATTATTAATAACCTAACCCAAGTCTCAACAAATTTAAACAAAGTACATCAGTACCATCCCCACATTTTGTTAGAAGCTTCCTCCTTGGTGTTAGCGACCTGTGTAACAAATGTCACTTCTTTTCTAGAATGTCAAGTGCATTTGGCCTGTTTCTTTTGTAAGAATTTAGCTCAGAAACCACACCAGTTTTGGCTTTGAGAAATGGTGAAATACCTGTAGTCATTTCCTACAGCAAGCTTGTGAATGAAGACTTTAGGGCCATTCAAAAGTAACTTTATTGGTATGTTGCACACACTAGTTTTTTGTTGTTGCACACTTTGTTATTTGCATATATGGCAGCAAATCTGCCAAAATTTACTGTAAACTCTGTTCTTCAGGTGTTCTTGGGCTTTTTTTTTTTTTAATTTTTAAATGACAAATGCATGGTTAAGCTGCAGAAACTTACAGAGAAGACTTTTTCAGTTGTCAACATGTGCCAGAGTTGTATTTGTTTTTGAAAGGAGGGCAGAACACCAGAGATAATATATAAAATGGAGGACCCACAAGGCAAACCAAATTAAATTTTGCTGACCTTTCGCATATAGACATGTATTTGAGTGGTAAGAGATGATTTAGAAGAGTTATTTAAGCATGAACATTACTTTCAAATGATCTTATAAATCCAGCTCTTAAAAGTTTTTCCTGTATGCTTCCTCCAGCAAAACAATATTTTTACCAGATGGATGCAGTATGGGTTCCATTAATAATTCACATCTGCAGAGAACCACTGTCAATTACATCATCTTTGAATGACAGTGTTATAATGCCTATGTATTAAACTAGGGAATTTTAACCATTTTATTGCCCTGTCAAGTGGACCAGCAGAGTGAAAGCTAGGATATGAAATGGTATGTTTTATTATAAAACATTGATTAGTAAACTAGACAATATTAAGATAAAATTTGGAGAAGAAGATTGGGACTTTTTTTGAATTGACATTAGATTTGTTTTTAATAGACTATTTTCTAATCTACTTTACTTTTTAGAGTAGTTTTAAGTTTGCAGAAAAGTTAAGTAGAAGGTACAGAGTTCCCATGTACCTCCTTATCCTCAACAGTTTGCTCAGTTACTAACATCTTCATTACTGTGCTGTATTAAAGTTGATTAGCCAATACCGATACTTTATTACTAACTGAAATACACTCTGTGTTGTATGTTCTCTGGGTTTGACAGATGTATGAGGTCATGTATTGATCATTATGCTATCATACAGAATAGATTCACTAACCTAACGTCCTCTGGCTCTGCCTGTTCTTCATCCCTTCCTCCTTTTCAAACTCTTGGCAACCACTGTTCTTTTTACTGTCTCTCTAGTTTTGTCTTTGAAATTTGGAATCATAGAGTATGTAGCCTTTTCAGAGTGGCTTCTTTCACTTAGTAATAATGCATTTAAGGTCCCCTTCATGCCTTTTTGTGGCTTAATGGCTTATTTCTTTTTAGCAATGATTTAATATCCCATTTTCTGGATATACCACAGTTGGTTTTTCCATGCACTGTTGAAGGGCATCACGATTGCTTCCAAGTGTTGGCAGTTTTGAATAAACTTGCTTTGAACACTCATGAACAGGTTTTTGTGTAGATACAAGTTTCCAACTCATTTGGGTAAATACTAAGCAGCTCAGTTGCTGGATAGTATGGTGAGACTATGTTTAGTTTTGTAAGAAACTGCCATACTGTCATCCACAGTGGCTGTACCGTTTTACGTTCTCATCAGCAGTGAATTGAGAGTTCTGTTGCTCTACCTCCTCACCAGCAATCAGTCCGTGTTCAGTGTTTGTTTTTAGCCATTCTGATAGGTGTACAGCAGTATCTCACTGTTGTTTTAATCTGCATTTCCCTGATATTATACAGAGTTAAGCATCTTTTCATAGGCTTATTCGCCATCTGTGTATCTTCTTTGGTGAGGTGCCTGTTCAACTCTTTTGCCAGATTTTTAATTGGGTTGTTACTGTAGAGTTTTAAGAGTTCTTTGTATATTTTGGATACTAGTCTCTTCTCAGATATATGTTTTGCAAAGATTTGTCTCCCACTCTGGCTGATCTTTTTCATTCTCTTAAGCAAATTATATTCTCTTTATGACTGCAGTTCCTATCAGCCATGGAAATTTAAAGAACTAGTAACATTAAAAGAAGGGGGAAACCCTATTCCTAAGTTGCTTGAATAGTCTTCAAGCCAGTTGCAAGTATTTGGCTGACCTATTAATAAAACAAGTACCATGCTTGAACCTGAAATTCTTTTTATTTAGTCATTGTAAAACATAGTAACAAAGCTTGGTGATTGGGGGCGTCAGATAACTGATGACTGTGTGTCTGATCACTTTCTTTGCTCTCTTATATGGATTTAGTGGCACTTGTAATATTTTAATATGATGCAGCATAAAATATCCCCAATACTCTAAGTTTGGATCTTATACCATATTGATATTAAGAACATAAAATTAAAACAATAAATGTACACTGGCCCAACAGTCTCTATCTATAGTGTAGCTTAAATAATAAAGAACTCAAAAACATACAGTTCTTGGAAACCGGGGCTAAATGAAATGTGAAAGGCTTTCCCATTTTGGCTCCTTTAACACTTAACCAATAAGGTATTACTTTCTGACCTTTAGAAGTCATTTGTTTGACCATAACTGCTATGTGGTATGTGTATATATATACATAAACACACCCACACCCACACACATACATATATACGCACTCAGTCACCTCAGTCCTGTCTGACTCTTTGCGACCCCATGGACTATAGCCTGCCAGGTTCCTCTGTCCATGGGATTTTCCTGGCAAGAATACTGGAGTGGGTTGCCATGCCCTCCTCTAGGGGATCTTGCCCATCTAGGGATGAAACCTGCCTCCTGCATTGGAGGCAGATTCTTTACCGCTGAGCACTGGGGAAACCATATTTATACACACATACACATATTAAATTTATAAGGAAAAATATGGTATCAGTAGACAGTATCATTCCAGTGTAAGAGATATGGTTTAACATTCTTAACATGAGTATTGAACTTACAGGATTTTTCCCCTACATAGACCTGCTTTTAAAAATGAAGTTTTAGGGAAGTGATAATATAGCAGAAAACTTTATTTACATGTATGAGTGTTTCACACTGCAAACTTGGGTTCCCACATGGTTGTGTGTTGGCTTCCTTTCCTAAGGTGATCAGCTAGGCCTTCATAATGTACTCTGTTACTCAGCCATTTTTATAGCAGAATACTTTGTTTTGGTCTTTTAATACTGTCAGCATGGCAGAATCAAATCAAGTTCCATAAAAGGCATTTGAGAAACAAACAGCTTTTTTTGTAAAGGAAGTGAATGTGACAAAAACCAAGCGTATTCTCTTTTTGTCTTAGTAGAACTCCATTTATAAATCATGGGGTACAAAATTTTTATGCCTAAAGTCTATTACCATTTTTAAATGCTGTCAGTAAGCATACCAGGTGGTATTCATTTCAGAGTTATCTTTTATGTTGCACAACTGCTTTTGTGTTTGGAATGTTAGTTTAAAATGATGTCACAGCTCTATAGAAAAATTTTCCATAGTTTAATGGAGAGTGGTTACTTTGTCAATTAAGGTCATTTCTATGAACTAAACTTCAACATGGATTTAGGTGAAATCTTAACATGAGAACTCTGTCCTTGATGGCAGCAGGCATCTTGGTGATGACTTTGTCTAGAAGACTTGTCCCCTGAGCCTCTTAGCTTGACTAAGGCCTCCTTGCTATCCAAGGCCAACTCTCAGCTGTCATCCCAGGACCTCCCTTCACCATCCTCCCAGAATTCCCTTGATATCACTGTCTGTGTTAAAAGAGGTCCCATCTGCTGCACTCCATGCTTAATGTTTTTTATGGTATGGTATGATGCACATTCTTTTAATAGTAAATAGCATAGGTGATAAATTCTTGTGGCCTTAGGTGCCAGAAATAGCTTTGTTCTGCCCTCCCACTTGATTGCTTGTGTACCTGGGTAAACATTCTGTGTTGATCATTGTTCTTCAGAGTCTTGCAGGGACTCCTTGTCTTGTTGCCAAGTGTTGCTTCTGAGCTGCCCAGAGCCATCTGATTCCTGATCATTTATGTGTTTGCCTGACTTGGATTTTGTTTGTGTTTTTTATTCCCATCGCCCATCTCTTTGCCTCCTGGGCAGCTTACAGAATTTTCTTTTTGTCAGGCTGCTCAAGTTTCATAGTGATATGCCTTGGAGTGGCCTGATCTTCACTTATGCTGGACTTTGGTAGAGCTTTCCTTCTGACATCTGATGTTCTTCAGCTCTAGGAGGTTTTCTTGGATTATTTTGTTGGTTTTTTCCTCTCCTTCTCTGTTCTCTGTGCCCTCTGGAACTCTTGTTAATTAGATGTTGGACCTCTGGAATCAGGCTTCTGATTTTATCTTTGCTCTCTTATTTTCCATCTTTTGCGCTACTTTCTGAGAGGCTTTAACTTGATTTTCCAACCCTCTGATGGAATATTTTGTCTCTGCTATCATATTTTTACTCTCTAAGATCTCTTTTTATGTTCTTTGAATGTTTCTTTTTTAGAGCACCCTGTTCTTACTCCCAGTTGCAAAATATTTTCTTATCTCTTTGTCGAGCTTAGTAATACTTTTATCTTTATGTTTTTTCTTTTTTCAAGTTTCCTTTTTCCTGCACAGTTTCTGTTTGTTACAGGATTTTTTTGTGTGTATTTGTTTTGTTTGCTGTTGTTACAAGAGAAACCGAGGCATGTTAAAATTTTTCAAGAGTATATTCGAGCAAAAATCAGTTTCAATGGAGCAGCATCCAGTCTGGCATATAGAAAGGAGCTCCAAGGGGCTGTACAAAATAAAAAGACTTTAGGTGAGAAGGGGGCAGGAACAAGTGAGTCATACTAAGCAAAAAAACAGATTAGTTGTTGCAAAGTTGCTTTCCTTTAGGGGACAGCAGGGGTTTATCCAGCAGATTACCTAACTAGTGCTAATCAGGCAGGTCCTGATTGACTGGTTTAAGATTCCATTTTGGGGAGAGCCGAAACTATAATTAAGTCTCGTTTTTCATCCAACCGTAAGCAGCTTCACTTGAGGCCTATTTTGTATTTTAACATGGTCTTCCACGTTAAAGTGCTTCCCTGGTGGCTCAGACTGGGAAGAATCTGCCTGCGATGTGGGAGACCCCAGTTAGATCCCTGGGTTGGGAAGATCCCCTGGAGAAGGGAAAGGTTGCCCACTCCAGTATTCCTGCCTGGAGAATTCCATGGACAGAGGAGCTTGGCAGGCTATGGGGTCGCAGAGTCAGACACAACTGAGCAACTAGCACTATATACACTTCCGTGTTAAAGGCTTTCTTCAGAATTGTGGTAATCCTTATTTCTTCATAATCAAGATTGAAAGACTACCAAGCTGATTAGAAATGCAAAGTGTGGGCGTGAGGCTTGTCTGCTTGAGGCATCACAGTGGGGTAATCCAATTATGCCGTTTGTTGGGTAACCCCCATATCAGTGTATCTTTAGGTATTTCCTTTGTGACTAATGGGATTCTCAGGGGAAGATTTTTCCAAACTCCTGTCAAGGGAGTCCAGTCTGGATACTGGCATTTCTGGGTACAAGGAGCCCAGTAAGGGGGCATTTGATGTGTATGTGGCCACTTGATCGACTGTCTGGTGCCCACGTCCGCAAAGGTGCTTTCGACTGGCTTGGTGTCCCTTGTCCAGAGGCACTGAGTAAAGATACCTGGAAATCTCACTTCTCAAAGATACTTTTACCCTGTTCTTTCTTGCTTTGGCCGCCACACTTCACCTTAACGTCTGAGCAGGGAGTGTAAAACAGCTTGGTTTCCAGTTCTTTTCATCACTTGCAAGATATTTGGCCTTCTTGTGTCAGTTAAGTCAGTTACTGCTGATTTTTCTGTATTCCAAAATTTTGTCCTCTCTCCTATAATATTTCTTGTGAGATTATGTTTGTGGGTTTTTTTTTTAAATCCCTTTAGCGTTGTTTTTGTTGGGTTTGGGAAAGGAACAAGATTAGATATGGGATCACTCTGCCATTTTAACCCAAACCCCTAGGAGGCTTTTTAAGAGTTAGACAGCCATTTATGTTTATTTAGTTGGCTGCATCTGGTCTTAATTGTGACATGAGAGATCTTTCATTGTTTCCTGGGGGATCCTTCATTGAGGTGTATGGACTTTCTAGTTGCGGTGTGCAAGCTTATTTGCTCTGTGACCTGTGGAATCATAGTTCCCCTACCAGGAATCAAACCCACACCCCCTGCGTTGCAAGGCCAATTCTTAACCACTGGACCACCAGGGAAGTCCCGACATCCACTTACATATGACATTTTTATGAAACTTCTACTGTGTGCTGGACACTGAGGTACGCTTTTGTCCTTTTCATGCACTGTGCATGTTAGTGGTCATTTACTAAAATCACAATAAATAAAGAATCAGTATAAATGGCCATGTAAACAAACATTTGAGCCAATTGTACTAGAATTTGAGTGTTATACAGTTATGTAAGTTAATAAATACCTCTTTTTGAACAAATGCCTGTAACAATGGCAATATAATTCTGTATCTGTGGGGAAATATATACTGAATACTACCCAGTCTGGAAATGGGTGGAAACACAATTGGTCCTCATTATTTATGGTAGTTTATTTTGTAAAGTTGCTGAGAACACTGACACTGAATTAACAAATTGTGAACCGTTTCTCTTGCAGGACATATAGGGTTAAGGTCCTGCCAACCTCTGGTCACATTTTTCTCAATCAACCTTTGTTTTATTTGTATTTCTATTTACAGACACCTTTTTGAAACACTTTTATCTAACATTTTTTCACACAACCTTCTTGAACTTAGGAACACTAGATAACACTTCAGCACTATGCATGGGGCCATTTTAAACAACATAATTGGCAACAAAAAGCCCAAAATTGCAAAAAACATGACATTAAGTAAATTACCAAAAACATGGCATTAAGTAAATTACAAAAAGGGCACTTTTTTAAGTTATGAGAACTGAAGCAAAAACACAAAACATTACCTTGTTTGACCTCAGCTGAGAGACATGTGTCGGGCCACTCAAAATTTTCACCATTCTGTTCATGTCCATAAATGACACAGTTGTTGATAGTTTTGACTTGGGGATTACAAATAAATTTAGCAAGTAGATAAATTTGCAAATAGGGGACCCACGAACAATGAGGAGCAATTATACAGGACTGGCCAAAAAGTTCGTTCAGATTTTTCCATAAGAAAACCATAACAAACTTTTTGACCAGCCCAATATACCTTGTTCCATAGCCCTGCAAGCCAAGGCATCTAGAACCCCTCTGGGGCTTCCCTGGTGGCTCAGTGGTAAAGAATCTGCCTCCCAATGCAGGAGACACAGGTTTGATTACTGGTCCGGGGAGATTCTGCATCTAGAGAAAACCTGCATAGCAGCGAAGACCCATCACAGCCAAAAATGGATTAATATAATTAAATTTATATACATACATATATAATAAGTTATATATATATATACAAATGAGCAGGTCATGGCAGCCCACTGCATTATTCTTGCCTGAAGAATTCCATGGACAGAGGAGCCTGGTGGGCTACAGTCCATGGGATCACAGAGTCGGACACAACTGAGCGACTAAGCACACAGCACAGCACATATATATATGTGATACCTCTGTAGAAGAAATTGTAGATTTTAATGTTGTTCACTTTAATGTTGTTCTTCACTTTTTAGTAGGCAATATATTCCATAATAGCAAGTAATAAACTCAGTAATTAAGAATGTACATACATTACTACATTGACTTTTACAGCATTGTTAGATAAATATTATTTCTACTTAAATGAAAACTAGTTTGAAAGATTTGAGTAACTTATTCACACTCCCACAGCTTGTAAACAAAGGAGTGGGGATTTGCCTGATATCTGAAGTCTTAACTCAGGTTATACTGAACCTTCACTCTAAAAGGATCCTTGTTCCTGCTGCTAGGTCACCAGCATTGTTTGTGTTAGAGAGATGTGTGGGAGTGTTAACCTGATTTATTTTTTGTTAAATTCCCTGTTTTAAAAAATTTGGCTGATTGTTTTCATGATCTTTTTAATTTTAATATTTGCTTCCTTTTAAATCTGATTTACTTATATAATTAGAAGCATAGAATTTAGAACTGGCAGTATCTTTGTCAAATAATATAATAAAATCCACCTATTTTACGCATGAGGAAGCTGAAACTCCAGGAAATAAACTTGCCCAAAATCACACGGTTACTTACTAAGTGAAGTGAAAGTGAAAGTCTCTCAGTCATGTCCGACTCTTTGCAACCCCATGGACTGTACAGTCCATGGAGTTCTCTAGGCCAGAATAAATACTGGAGTGGGTAGCCTTTCCCTTCTCCAGGGGATCTTCCCAACCCAGGGATCGAACCCAGATCTCCCACATTGCAGGCGGATTCTTTACCAGCTGAGCCACAAGGGAAGCCCAAGAATACTGGAATGGGTAGCCTATCCCTTCTCCAGCAGATCTTCCCAACCCAGGAATTGAACCGGGGTCTCCTGCGTTACAGGTGGATTCTTTACCAACTGAGCTATGAGGGAAGCCCTCCAAATTGCTTAACTCTCAAATTAATTTTTTTCTCTGCCTAGGTTTTTTTGTAGCCCCTTATATTCAAAAGATTGTTTTAACCAAGTTGGCAAGGAGTTAGTACCCCCAAATTAAGTCAGAATCTCTTATAATACCATATGCTCATTACTTTTTAACTTTGACATCTGGAAGTGAACCACTGATAGGAGACAATTGCATTACAGCAGGTGGAGGAAACTCCAACGTCTACTGGGGCCAGGGCTTAGGACCTGCAGTCAGCTAGCAGGAACCTGCCCTGAGGGAAGCACTGTGCTCTTACTGTCATTTGATTAGTGACACTTGAAAATGCAGGTCCCAGGTAATCAGATCTGCTAATTTTTTATAGGAAACTAGAAAACCAGATACTATCATGAAACGTCGGCAACCATATCAAACTTTAAAACAACACCGTAAGGTGAACAACCAAAATGTGCATGGGCCAGTTTGAGGCTACCAGTTTGAAACCCGCACTTCAGAGGATTCCACTTACGCTGCAGCTTTCATTCCTCTGCACTCTTAATGACTATGAGAAGGAACCAAAACCAGTTTCTGGTGACACGTTAAATAAAAGCTCTTGAGTTAAATGTGTAAGTCAATAAGCCAGGCACAGTTAGTCTGGCTGTTTACCTCATGAAATGATTTGTTTACATGTGTCCTAGCTGTGTGTCACCCACAGTGCAAACATCATATGTGTTTATTACAAGTGAGGACTGATTCATATTTTGAAGCTAAGTGTAGAATTTTGCAGTCTCATATGTTAGGAGACATGCTATCCTTATCTAATGCACTCACGGCCCTGGCACTGCATTATCGCCTACTGAAAGTACGTATTTTATCTTGCTTTACGGCAGTATACATTACACAGCAACTGCAACCAAAAAGCTTTACTTACTCTCTTAGTCCTCTCAGAAATAGAATGTCCCTCATGCATCCAAAAATCTTACTTTATTTATTTCCTGAACAAATAATGGGAATTACAGTTCTAAAAGCAGAAATTGGTATAAAACTAAAGCATTCTAAATCTAACGTGTGGTTGTCAGTTACAGATGGACTTCTTTTTCATTAGTATCAGAAAGAAAGATGAGAGTAAGTATGTGAAGAATTTGGGGAGAACTGTGTCGCTTTTCCATCTCATTTTAAAAACTTCCTATTGAAGTGTAACGTGTACAGAAAAATTCACAGATTATAAATGTACAATTCAATGGATTTTCTCAAAATGAGCATGCTTCTGTAATCTGCACCCACATTAAGGAATGAAACATTTATCCATACTACTATTGATGGACATTTGGCTTTCACATTTGGGAACTATTACATTTAGTGCTGGCATGAACATTCCTATTCAAGTGTTTTGGTGAACTTAGCATGTATCTCTGTTGGTATATACATAGGAGTGGAGTAGCTGGGTCATGCGATATTCAAACTATCAGCATTTATTATTGGTAAGAACAAAATAAAAGTATTTATAGCAATAAGCACTGACATACTTTTTCAAATTTCAGCTTTTAGAATGTATTGCCTATTGCCTTCTTGATTTTATAAATTTGTTTTATGAATTCTGATTGGAAGCAGGATCAGCTATTAATTAATAGTAATATGTTCCTATTGAGAGGAGTTAATTTAAAAAAACATTATCTGTACAATTGTTGGGGGGTTTTCCCTGCTTATAAGTAATACCTACTTGTAGTCAAAAATGTAAAACTTAGGGAAATACAGAAAAGAAATTATGAGTCTCCCATAATCTCGCCTCCCAAAGATAACTGTCAGTATGTTTTCATACAGATCTTCCTTTATGAATTTGCGAACATATATCACAGATGATACACTCTACATGCAGTTATTCCACTTGCTTTTTTAAAATAAATTTTTATTGGAGTGTAGTTGATTTGCTTTGTGTTAGCTTCTGCCGTACACCAAAGTGAATCAGTTTATTTATATATTTATCTCCACTCTTTTTTAGATTCTTTTTCCATATAGGTCATTACAGTGTCTTTGAGTAGCTTTCCCTGTGCTATATAGTAGCTTCTGTTGCATGTGTGTGTGCTCATGCAGTCGTGTTCAACTCTTTGCAACCCCACGGACTGTAGCCCACCAGGTTCCTCTGACCGTGGAATTTTCCAGGTAAGAATACTGGAATGGGTTGCCATTTCCTCCTCCAGGGAATCTTCCTGGCTCAGGGATTGATCCCATGTCTCTTGCGTCTCCTGCATTAGCAGATGGATTCTTAGCACTGTACCACCTGGGAAGCCCAGGTTCTCATTAGTTATCCCAATCTTCCCATTTATCCACCCCCCGCTTTCCAGTCTCATAACCAGAAGTTTTTTTTACATCTGTGACTCTATTTCTGTTATGTAAATAAGTTCATTTGTATCATTTTTCTATGGATTCCACTTATAAGTCATATCAGACAAATTTTGTCTTTCTCTGCCACTTGCCTTTTTAAGCTAAGAATAATTGTTATTACTGGATTTTTAGGAGTTTTTATAAACATTATCTATGATGATTGAATATTCATTATTGACAATAGGAGTGCCTTATCAAATAGATAAAAAATAAAATGTAGTTAGCATATCAAATCAATTTTATTAGCCTTACACTTTTTAAATAGTTTCTTTTCTGGCAGGTTAAGTATGCATCTTTTGATTTATCTAACAGAGTTTTTTCCTTATAACACAGAAAAATTCCAACTAAGAAAGGCCTAAATTAATGGAGTTTATGAACAGGTTGAAAGTGGCTTGATTTTTTTCAAATTTCGGACATCCTGATCATGAAAATTCAGCTACCAAATTGGTGATTCTGACTGTATATCCTTCATGAGAATGCCTCTGGATTGAGGGTGTACGTCACTTTGTACTAGAGTGGTGCTTCTGATCATTTCAGGTGGTTTGAGTGGCAGTCAGGTCAAGGATGTACTTTGCAGAGAACCTAGTCATCCAAGGCTTGTGCTTGTTTTCTAGTCACTACTCAGCACTATTGGGAATGTCATCAGATCCTTCCTAAAAACAAGTATCCTGGTCTCTGATTAGAAATCTCCAAGTGGATTTTTTTTCCCAAGCAGTGAGACTAATTTAAAAATATATACTGTCAGGCTTTTTTTTTGAAAAGCAAGATGTGACAAAATAAGTTCCAGGATATGCTTTTTGGAGTTAGTATAACATCTACTGCAGAAACAGAAATCATTTTCCTAAAAGGTACAGGCAACTTCCTCAGATAAATCATTAATTCCGGAGGCCTGAAGTCTCAACTGATTGCACCTTATATTGAAATGAGAATAGTTGAGCTGCATTTTCCTCTATCCTGGTTTTAAAAACTGTGTAAAATAACATTATTGCTAAATAATAGGACACATTCTTTTAATACTTTTTAATACCTTCATTGTAACTGAATTGTTGGTGAAATCCAAGTGCTTTAGGTTTGGAGGTTTGATTGTCTTGAGTGTCTTGTACTAAAGTAGTGCTTTTCTAGTTGAAGATTGCTTTCCAGTTTTGTGAAGATTTCACTCAAACACGCTTTTATATTCCAGTGGGACCAGATGGAGGTTTCTCTGAGAATTATCAGTTTGGCAGCCTCAGGAATAGAAAATAGACTTGCTTCTCTGGAGTCTCTTCTGTGACTGAACTGGTATAGTGTAATAGATGTCCTTAATAACAACTGGTTGAATGGGAGAAGGAACTGCGCCAGGGGGCGAGATGCAGTGGTGCTAAATGTGAAATAACTAGTTTTAATGGCTCATCAAACAATTGTAGGATAAATGGTTTTATTCTGGGTCCCCCAGAGAGGTGATTCAAAATGATCTAACTATTGGATTTGCTTGCAAAACATCAGGATCCCAGAGAACATAAATGTAAATGTTTGATTCCCCTTTCCTTCGATGGGCAACCCAAATAAAATGACTATTCACCCTGTGGTTTTTAGAGGTTTCCACTAATTGTTTGGGAAAACAAGATTGTTTCCCATTTGTTCTTCTGGAAACAAAGAAATAAAGCTTTGTTCTTCTAAATGTTTGTGTAAATGGTCAAATTACTCTTTCGGTGTTTTTTTTTATGGTCTTGTTTCCTGAGCTGAGACCTCATTAGCAGACTTACCCTGCGGTGTGTTTTTGTCTACTACATTAATACAAATCAGAACAAAGCAACAACCAAAAGGCCTACCGTAACCTGCATGTAGGTTTTTAACAGTAAGGAACTTAACTACCAGCGACAGATGCTTAGCCATCGTCATGTGAACGACTTTGTTGTCATAAATGTAAATAAGAGTGGCACCGGGGTGGGGGTTGCTCCTGGAACTGACTGATCATACTTCAAGGAAAGTCACGATACCTTAAGCAGCCTGACCGTTCAGGGAGTTCTGTTCAGGATATTGGGAAGCTCGTAGTGAGTGGTCATTGTGGAGGTTATGAGGTTGCTGATGCTTACTGAAACCTCATACCACCCTTTCATGTCTTCTGTGTTGCTTATTTTTTAAATAATTTGTTCCCCTTTTAGTTAATCATTTCACAGGCAGGGTGGGGGGTGGAGGTAGAACCCAGTCTGCTGGGTTGAAACAAAAACCTCCTGAAGGAGATTTAATCTCTTGCTTAGGAATGTGGGGATTTATAATTAAACTGATTCATTGGGAGTTTGGCCAGTAGTGGCAGACATAACACTGACTTGCACACATGTCTTATGGAGTATATGTGATTAATTGGCCTTATCCTCTATTCCTTATGTTTGTTTATAAGCTATATGAAAAAAATCAGATTTCGCTCAATAGAACTTTAATCACTTGAGATCTGGCTTTGTGAGTACAGTTTTCTCTGTGCTTTCAAATTGAGGAAGGTATTATGTGGGACCCCTGCAAGTCAGAGAGGAACAGATCAAATGCGAGCCTAATCAAGAGTCCCAAGATGTTTTGAAGAGTGGTTTGTTTATTTTGTTCCGCAGTAGAGGTGGTTGTTTTTATTCTTTGGAGGGCTTTCTGAAGTGAGACTGATAATCCGAGTGTCAGCATCTGTCTTTCTTGTTTCCTTTAGGTTAATGTTTGAAATTTATTAATCAGATTGAGTAAAATAGGTATCCTGCCCCCAGGGCTTTCCTGCTCAGTAGAAAAGCTGTGATTTATAAAGTTCCAGCTTAATGAAATAAAGTGATATTGAAAAGCCTTGGGCACACTGGCTGTGTGATATATTTTAGGCTATTTACACAGGTTGGTTTGCCTAATTATTATTTTGGTTCTTGTCAGAATTGTCATTTCTGATAGTAGTAGGATCCCTCAAACTATTTAAACCAGATCTTGCTTGCTGCTGTAGAAAATAGGTTCAAATTTTCTTCTTAAAGTCCAAACTGGTCCTTGAAAAACTAACAGATGTTTGCCCTTCTCTCCAGTCAGTGAAAGGTGATAGTTACATGAACTCTTGCTCACTCCTTTCCTCTTTGCTTTTAAACACCACACTAAGTGGAAGTGGATTTGTATCCCTTTGGGGTTTTGACCAAAGCCCACACCCATCCCCTTCCTGCCTCCCTGGAACTGCTTCAAGATTTGGAAAGTAGGGTTTGTTTGGGGGCGTTTCCCATGTCTTATCTCTGCCTGAGCACATGCTCAGGTTGAATTTATTTTGACCCTGCACTTTAAATTTGGAACCAAAGCTAGAGTTTAAAGTGCAACAGAAGAGAATCTGCTGAACTTTAGACATGAGGGACCCCGGCAGGAAGGTGCGTACTTGCATTCTGAAACTTAAAGGTTGGCCATCTTTGCATGTGCACATAATTGTAAGCTGATAGCTACAGGCAAAAGGAGAATATTTCAACCTATGTAAAGATCTGTGTGACTCTTACATTGTGTGTTTATGTGCTTAATTTTACACTGATGACTCTAGTAATTGTAATCTTGAAATTGATGGCTGAGCAAGTAAATTCTGTATTTTTCTTTGAAAACATTTTGGAAAAGCTTAGGATAGGTATTTGCAAGGAAAAAATATATCATTTGTGCCTGAACTTTAAGCAAATGACTGAAAAAGTGTATCGATATTTTAGGCATCCTGTCATTTTGTCTTCTAAAGCATCAGATGAAGAGGGCTACAAGTGGTTATTTTTAGATAAAGGTCACCCAGATTCTCCTCCGCACTGAGAAGCAAGTCTCTCTTCATTGATTATTATTTATCTTCATCTAGTAACTTCAAGCACAGTATGTATGTAGTCGACTTATGTATGTAATAGACTGGGCTGATTTCTTTTTTGACTGATCTTTTCCAGAGCCTGGCCCAACTAGAGAATCTGTGCAAACAGCTGTATGAAACAACAGATACGACCACTCGACTTCAGGCAGAGAAAGCCTTGGTTGAATTCACCAATAGCCCTGATTGCCTGAGCAAGTGCCAGCTACTCCTCGAAAGAGGAAGTGTACGTAAGATTTGAAAAATCCTAAAGGGGAACAGGTTTAGGAAGATATATTCTGGTTCTAAGTTTAGGGGTGGATTGGGATAACCTCTGTTCCTTGATTCTTCTAGGTACCTCTGCCTTCTTAATTTTCACTTTTAAAACAAACCAGACCTGCCACACTAGCAAAAAAGGCCTTCAGAGTCATGAGGAAAATCTCACTGGTCTTATATTTTTGTCCTATAATTTTTATTCTTGAATCAAATTTCTGGGACTCCTTTTCTGTTTTTTACACTTATGTATCACTTCACACCTTTTACAAAGAAGACAGGGTTATGTATAAATGGCCTTTCTTATCCACAAAATTCATGTCACCTTCTAAGATCCCTAGTCTGCTTTGTTTTTCCTCCCCTGTACCACAGCTGCTGCTTTTTGTCTTAGATGTGCAGGGGAAAAATTTTCCTTCACAATGGAAATGACAGGAAGTTAGAATGTTTAAAATGAAATTAGAACCTCTTCCGGCTTAAAAATGGCATGCAGTGATCAAAATAATGCTTTCGTGAGACATGATTTGATTAAGTTAATATTTTTGGCAGGACGGAGGTCTTAGGAAGGACAAGCATCCATCCAGGGTATCATGAAAGAGCATCAAGAGAGTTTAGAATCCCAGCTAGACCAGCAGCCAGCACTCTGCCAGAGATGGGAAGGAAGTGTGAAAAGGAGGAAAGCCATTAATTTGTTGAGAGTATAGAATTCTCGATGGCTTCATTTTTTAATTTGCATTAATAGTGTTAGAGAATTGATGCAGTAAATAGAACAGACTACAGTTGGCTAAGTGACATCCTTAGAGCTAAAGATGCTGACTCTTTTCCCAAGTGTCCGGAGATTAAAGCATCATGGTCAGAGATTGGGTTGTGCTCTGTTCTTTTTTCGCATATAATATTTTTATATTTCTTTTCCATCACTTGGTTCTAGTATTGAGCAGTTTAGATTTGTGCTGTGGGAGATTCATAACTAGCTCTCATCTGACTGCCACTGAAGCCCCATGGTGTCGTTTGTGACACTGTTAACTCCAGTTCCGCACACTGATAGTCAACAGGCTGGAATAAAACAGGGTTGGTGCAATACTGAAAGACTTAATTATAGTGGATTCTTCCTCTTTAATCTCTATCGACTTCTTAATGATTTAGCAGATTTATTGGAGTCATATTCAGAAACCATTTTCATATTATATAGTTTACAGTTATACACTGTGTTCTACAATTATAGTAGCCTCTTGCATTATTAGTGATCTGACACACCTGCTTTAATCAGTTTAAACAGTGTTCAAACGTTGAATAAAAAATCACATGTCAGAGTCACTTTTTTTTTCTTGGTGTGGAAGCCATTAACATACATTTTGTTTCTTTTTAAGTGGAATATAATGGCTTTACAATGTTGTGCTAGTTTCTGCTATACAACATGAATCAGCTATACGTATACATGTATCTCCTCCCTCTTGAACCTCCCTCCCATGCCCTCCAAAGTCACTTTTATAGATTTTTTTCATAAGCTTAAGTTATTTTTATAATTGATGTTATGATGTAATGCCTGTGGATAGCCTCTATGGATAGCCTACTGCCCTAAGGACTTACAGTTTTGTGGAAAATTATGTTCGACCCTTGATTAAATTATTTTGGTGATTCTGAGTCTGTCCCTGTTATGTGATGTTATATATAACAGAGCTGCGCAGAGGAATTCGAATCTATGCATGGCTCCTTCTTATACATTATGATCAGATTGAATACTCTGATTCTCCATAAGGTTAAAATTCATTAAAATTTACATTTGAGAATATGGTAATGCTTTTCCTTTGCTTAGGGCATAGTTTTTTTCTTTCTTATAAATAATTGTTATGAATTTACTACTAAAACTAGCATATACAGTCCCGAAAGCAGTAGCTGATTGATAGTTGTACTGATGGAAAGATACAGTTTGAGGATTAACTGCACAGCATAAGGCAGTGGTTCCTTCTAATACTACTTCTACTGTTTTTTTTTTTTTTTCTTCTTTCTAATGCTATACTATAGGAGTATTATGAGGTGAAACTTTTTTAAACATTGTTATAACAAGGCTGTTGGAGGAGATTTCATTTTTTTTTAAATGAAAGAAGAGATTTGTCTTCTAAAGAGCTAAATATCTTTGTGTAAAGATCTCCTCTAACTTCTGCCCCTTCAAAATGATAGATGCTTGTATTAGATTCAGTTTGATCAGGCATTCACTTTATCCTGCCCTTTATTCATGACTGAAGTCAGCTTAATGAGCACAGATGATGAATGGGCTCATTTTTCCTTAGTATGAGACCCTTAAAAATCCAGAGGATCAAATGTAGCAAAGCTGATTAATTTTCTTAAATCTGAACTCAGATCTCCAAGTTAAAAACTTTGACTGACTAACTTAATAAAATTGAATCCTAAGCCCTTTCCCCCTCTCTTTTCACAGTCATCTTACTCCCAGTTACTGGCAGCTACATGCCTTACAAAGCTTGTATCGCGCACAAATAACCCTCTACCATTGGAACAACGGATAGATATTCGTGAGTAGAAAGTTGTCTTTTCTCTCTTAAATTAGTTTGTTTAGTAATGTTCTAGTAATAGTTACATTTATGTTGCTTGTTTGATAATGTTCTGAAATTGCTAGGCATACAGAATATCTAGAATATAGTTTCTTTCCAGAATTGGACTTAAAAGTGAAGAGGGCCCAATATAATTGCTTCTAGATAAAGCCCAAGTTAACTGTTTTGTTTTCAGAAAGTTTCTCTTACCTGGTCTTCACCGTCACTGGTAACTTAAGAAAAACATTGCTAAAGATTTTGAATCCTGTGCCAACCATGCTATTTAACCATCAAGAGGTAGATTAAAGGCTCTCTTACTTCAGGTTCTTCGTTGTGACTCGTATACAATTCTGACTGGGAAAGTTTAGTGAATCTTAAAGTCCTGTTTCTCAGTAGTGTGAATAATTAAAGAAGTTTAGGGTAAAGAGTCTAGATTTACCACTTCTTAGACATCAAACGACGCACACCCTTCCCTGGCAGAGCCATCTCCGATGTAGACTATTTCTGTTTTATAGGGAACTATGTGCTCAACTACCTTGCCACTCGGCCAAAGCTGGCCACTTTTGTGACGCAAGCACTTATCCAATTATATGCCAGGATCACAAAGTTGGGCTGGTTTGACTGTCAGAAGGATGACTACGTCTTCAGAAATGCAATCACAGATGTCACAAGGTTTTTACAGGTATGATGTATGTATTCGATGAAATAGAAAGAAGTGAAGCAGTATATGCTTACTTAGATATTGATCTGCAAGTGGAATTGTTTGGTACATTTTCTTCCGTATCTTTTAAATTCTTAATGTCTTGGCTTTACATGTTTACGTGTCAGCACAGACCCTACTTCATTCTTTCTATTGCTTACAGACTATTCCAGTTTTAAAACACTATAGTTCATTTAACTCTTCTAGGTGAGTATTTAGTTAGTATCTATATCTAGACTGGTAAATAAATACTTTGGTGAATATTCCTTGTGTGTGTTGATACTTTGAGCTAAGTGTGTTTGTAGTGTGAATTCCTAGCCTTTGAATTATTCAGTGAGAAGACTGTGTGTATTTTGGGTTTACATGGATATTTCCAAATTACCCTCAAAAAAAGTTGTTCCCTCCAACAGTTAATATGTCTGTTTCCCTGTACCTCCACCCTGTGAGCTCAGCTTTCTTATTTTTCCAGTTTCATAGGTAGAAGAATTGGTAGCTCAGCATTTGAGTTATGAATGAGACAAACAAATTTTCATATGCTCATTTACTACTTATTTTTTGCTTTTTGTGAACTTCCTATTTATATCTTATGTACATTTTTTTTATCAGTTCTTTGCCCTTTTTTGTATACAGCCTTTCATATAAATTATCTTACACATTCGTCTTTTATCTCAGATGTGATTTGCTAATTTCTCTTCCTACAATATGTATAGTGTAAAGCTTGTAGTATTTTTAACATACAAAAGGTTTCAATTTTGATGCGGTCAGATTTAACAGTCCTCTTGTATATCAGTTAGATTTTGTGTCCTGCAAAGCAGCAGTTTTAAAATACCAATTTCTCATACCTTGTCTAGGCTGTTTAAGTATGACTGCATTCCAGATGCTGAAATCAAGCTGCACAGGCCAACTCTTTCTGCCTTACCTTTTTTTTTTTTAAACCAGGATAGTGTTGAATACTGCATCATTGGTGTCACGATTTTATCACAGCTAACCAATGAAATTAATCAAGTAAGTGCTACAGCCTTCCTCATTGAAGTAAGTGCCATATTTTTACTTAGTATTGGTGTTTTCTGCCTGTGTGTGGGATGATCTTTTTTGGCAGTTGTGTGCTTTTGCGGTAAGTGATTAATGCCCTTTTGAAACAAAATAGTTCCGTGGGGTTTTCCTCTGTGAGTCCAGTCTGGATCCCCTTCCATCTCCAGAATATTTTTTCTCTCATCTCAGCTTTCCTCAGTGGTATTAATGTTTAATGTTAGAGAAGAGCGCAATGATCCTAAGTCAGAATTTAGGAAACCAGCATCATTGGTGTGCTCTTTCTGCTGTATAAGTCAATATATTTATAATCATTCAGAAATCAGTTCTCATGTGCCTTTATTAAAGATTTTGCTGATAATCTTTTCAGAATGCATAAAACATTCCGCTAAATACCAAATAATTTTTTAAAATAGTCATCGATGTCACAGATTACTACAGAGGAAACACCAGTGGCTTTCTTTTTGCTCTGGCTATAATATTTTTCAGTCGTTTACTTTTGTACCCAGCTAAAATGTTATAATTATTGAACAGCCCTGAATTAATTGTAACAGCTCACCCTTCAGCTGTCAGCTATTAATTACATTGGCATCACTGTTGCTATTGCTCATACTTATGCAGACATTTTACTTAACCCTGAGAAATTTAACTGTGAGTTGGTATTTTAAATACACTAGCTCAGAGCCTATTAAAATCTGGAGTTCATATTGTGTTCTCTGTCACATGCAATGCCCACTACGATTGGTAATTATTAAAATAATAATTTATACTGTTGAGTGATTTCTATGTGGCAGGCATTGTTCTAAGCACTTATATTAATTTTATTCTCACAGTAGTCCTATGAGATAGAGACTCTGGTTATGCCATTTTCTAGATAAGGAAACTGAGACACATAAAGATTAAATAATTTGCCTATGGTATCACAGTTACCAGGCAACAAACAGTATATGAATTCAGACCCACATAGGCTTATTGCAGACAGAGCCTATGCTCTTAACTTGCTTACTATTTAACCACTCCTATCCTTGTAGTAACTGGAGTAGGAAACGGCAACCCACTACAATATTCTTGCCTGGAAAACTCCATGGCAGGCTACAGTCCATGGGGTCGCAAAGAGTCAGATACGACTGACTGAACACACACATAAACACACACTCTTGTAATAAGAGAGTATGCCTTAATTATGTACAGATCGTGGGGTTAATGCTCTTCCTTTGGAAGCTTGGATCCACAAAATCCATCAGTTTGGGTATTTTAGAATCTTTTCAAAATTTTGTATTTATCTTTCTTAAGAAAGCAATAGAAATGTGTGTGACGTACTTAAGATGTCATTATTCTCTGGATTATGATCTGTGTAACAGATTGTATACGACATCTGGTATATAATCTAGCGATACCTTGTTATCTAAGACATTTGTAACACAGTGACACTGAAGCTAAAATCAGAATATTTTGAACTCTGTGTAACTTAATTTTCTATTGGCTTTTTTTTTTTGCTTTAGATTTAAATTAGAAAGCATATTTCTGTTATCATTCCAATTTGAACTTAGAAATAAAATTGGGGGAGGGTGGGGGTTCCATAATGTGCCAAAAGGGAAATGAGCTCCCTCCTGCATGAGTTGATCAGTATATAGAAGTGATTTAAGCTTATAGTAAGTGATGGACTAAATATTGTTGGCAACCTTGAAATTCCTTCATCGCTCTTATTGAGTACGCACTGTGTGTCAGCTATAGAGGACATACTAAAGAAGGAAGAGATTTAATCCCTGACCGCAAAAACCTTTAAAGTATGACTGAAAAGACAAGGACAGAGGAGTGAGAGACCAGTACAGCCCCTTAATTGAAGTCCTCACTTCTGTGGAATAGACTGCATGTTGAAATAGGTGAGAAAAGAGAGAGTATTAAGGCTATTGCCATTTATCTTCAGCTCTAACTGGATTATTTAGCAAAATCCAAGCCTTGCGACTGTCTGTTTTTGAGACTCAGCCTCAAAAGAGCATGATAATAATTATTAACAAAGTCTTCCAACAGTTTGTTAAATATTACCTCCCTAAGTGCAGAGGAAATGGAAACTTTGCAGTGGAGACACTGTACTTTCTTCCTATCTTCCCTCTGTAAGTGGTAGAGACATGATAATCCTGCGTAGCTATTAGCCGCTTATCGTCATCCTCATTCTCTCACTATTAAATAGAGTTTAACAGTAACTTAAATGTTTAAAATGTATTTTGTTATTTTTGTTGGTGTTATTGAAAAATCCTTCTACTTTATTTGAAGTCTACATGAAAATTTTTTCTTTGCAGTCAATTCTAAAACTTGCATTGGTTTGTTTTTCTGCACAGGCAGATACCACGCATCCTTTAACCAAGCACAGAAAAATAGCCTCTTCTTTCCGAGATTCATCGTTATTCGATATCTTCACGCTTTCGTGCAATTTACTAAAACAGGTGAGATTGTATGTTGGTACCTGCTTCCCGGTTCCTTCTGAAAGAATCAGAGTAAGTGGGGACTTGTTAGATGTCAGCTCTTCACTGACCCGTGAGACTTTATGCATCTCTTTAATTATCATCTCTCACATAATATATATGTCCAAGCTGTTGATGACCTTCCAGTCTGAGAGAAAGAAGTATTTCCTAATTTCACATCTGTTCCCCTAGGTAAGGAGCCATAAGTGAACACTTATCCCATGCTCCTGTTTTAAAGAAACTAGTTTGCCGCGAAGCTTGAGGTTTTTGTTGTTTAGTCTTTTTAATATGCACATAAGATCTTCCTATATGGAGTTAAAGCATCTTCTTTTTATGGTGTTTGATTCTCAGTGCTCTGAGCACAGGCTTAGACTACATTGTTAGCACATTAAAACTAGGCTGGCTCCCCTGTCCCCTGCTGAGTTACAGGCAGCAGATAAACAAGCAACATCTGTAAGGAAGAGCAGATTTTGAATTTCTAACATCCATTTAGATTTCGTAACCTGAAGGGGTAGACAGTATCACTGAAGGAAATTAACTGTTTTAAAATAGAAAGTTGGTATTTCGATTCATTTATTGATAGACTTGAACTAAGGAAGAAATGTTAACCTGTAAGTTGTACACATTTATAGCTATGTTTGGATGTTTTGTCCATATAGAAAGCCAAATGGAATTACCTTCTGACTTTGTGTTCATTTGGGGGTTTTGTTTGTTTTATTGTTCTTGTTCTCATTTTCCAGTGTGTCTCAATTGTAATATGAGAAGCAAGTTTCGATTTTTCTTTTGTCCCAATTAATGATGTCCATCTTTTCCTTCGGCTACCTAGTTTTACTTCAGAATTCCCCAAAAGTCCTCAGTTTGGGCAAGCTGCCTTGTAAAAAAGGTTGTAGCCTCTAGAGGGGGAAAAAGCTTATGAGAAAACAGGATTGAATCCTCTTCTGATACTGATGCTATCAGAAACAGAACCAGCCAGTCCCTGAGGTCACAACTGGTAGAAACTTGAATCTCATAGTCACCATAGCTCTGGGCCATTATTGAGCTGTAGGCAGGTACACTGCTGATGAATAAATAAAAAGGCTCTAACATGCAAATGAAGTGACCATTCATCCCATATTGCTTCAGAATTATCTGCGGCCACAATGTCTGCAGCATGTAAAGAGTAAATGTCAAAGAGGGAGTTTCTATAAATACTAGCTTCATGTTTTTATGAACATGAAACATGTTTTAATAGTAAATAAGGAGCTAGGAGTTTCATGGTGATGGCAGGACTTTAAAGGTAATAGAAGTGCCAGAGAACCACCACTCGACTGTGCTGAAATCTCGCCCTCCTTTTCTGGCTCAGCAGCCTCCTTGTAAGTCTGGTAGCAAGCTTGGAAGAGAGGAGTGACTGTTTGGGGCTCATTATGTGGTCATTTTTACAGGCTTCTGGAAAGAATCTGAACTTGAATGATGAAAGTCAGCATGGGTTGCTGATGCAACTGCTCAAGCTCACTCATAACTGCCTAAACTTTGATTTTATTGGCACTTCCACCGACGAGTCCTCAGATGACCTGTGCACGGTACAGATCCCCACCAGCTGGAGATCAGGTAACACAGCCACACCCTCGCACCAGGCTGCTGCTTCCCTCTACCTGGAGTCAGCAGAGTGGGCTCAGGATCCTCTGGCAGATCGCCTGCTTGCTTAGAGAAAACTTGGGAAGTTAGGGAGCTGCACTTGGAATGATCCCCCAGCTGGGGCAAACTCTTGGTTACCCGGTTTCTGATGGATGTGAGTTTGACTTTACATTTCTCACCTAGAGACTTCTGCTCTCTTACTCATTTGAGAGAATTTCTAGCTTTAAAAACAAAGTTAAAGAACCTATGCATGTGCTTGGTATTATGTTCCTAAAAGATAAAAATTCTTGCTATGAAGAGGCCTGCTTGTCTTAAGTTGTTTGAGAATCAGAAAAAATGAATCCTTTTCTTAGAGGAACTAAAAATTAATGCTTTAAAAAAAAAGGAAAACAAAAAGCCCCCATTAGTTTGTCACTTTCAAAGGAAATAAACATTCTGTAAGAAAGCAGGAAGATAACGCTCCCTGATGACTGTAGGGCACCGGCTCCATTGTGCAGACGATTCAGTAACATGCTCTTTTCTCTTTCAGCATTCTTAGATTCTTCAACTCTGCAGCTGTTTTTTGACCTCTATCATTCCATCCCTCCTTCATTTTCACCTCTGGTGAGTCAGGACTACAGTTTCTGTTTCTGGAAGGTAGCAGTGGCGAATAAGCCTTATGTTCATTGTGTTGTACAAAATCATAGAAAAAAAGTTTCTTCCTGGAAATACTAGGGTTAGTTATCTAGCCTGTTGAGATAAAGCTTGTCATTTAAAGGTTCTCACCGTAAAGTCTTAATTCCTTTTAAACTGTTCCTGTCTAATGACAAATTGCTGCAGGTGTCAGGTTCTTTTGGTCCCCTTTGTGTCTGACTTTGTACTGTACTTCTAATTGCCACAGGCTAGAGTGTGGGGACTTCACCTTATATGGTCTAGTAGAAGATTGTCAAGACTGAGATTTCCAAAAATCCCTCAGGCCTATGTTACATAAATGGTCAATGGAAGCTGTATTGGAAAGGCAGATTTGCATACTTGTCCTTAATAAAATTTGAAAGCTCTTGAGAATGCTGCATTTCTCCTTTAAAGCAATAATTAACCTCAAATCCCAAAATTCATTTGGGTCCTAAAACGTCAGTGGTCTGATACTTCAGATCGTTGATGTAAAATGTTGTTGTACAAAACGTACAAAGAAAGGAAAGGAATGTCAGTGGGTGTTTTGCACAGTGTTTCTGCGTAGACTGCTTTCCTGGTCACTATGTCACTTTTCCAAATTAATGTGGACTTTGGCTTTAGCAGAAACATGAATTTGTATTGCTTGTATCATTACATTTACTTCTGCTGTTAGTCAGCAGAGGTCTGCCTCCAGGAGTACAAAGTAGGGAGGAGAAGGGCAGAAAATAGATCAAGAGGGGCGAACAAAACGTAAATTTCTAGCGCAATGAGGAAAGGGGAAAATGTTTTCATTGTAAAACCTGTTTTCTTCTGAGCATAGATCTGACTTGGTTATTTCATGAAAGCACTACATACCAAAGCCTGATTAGCCAAAAGGCCTTAATAAAACAGAAAAAAAAAAAAAACACCTATGTCTAAAGCATTGTTTACTGTCAGTTGCTTGGTATTTTCAAGTTTAAATATGTATCTTAAACATAAAGAAGCCGTAGGGGTGGTCAAACATAATACCTATATGAATTTCCAAACTGTGGATTTAACTAGTTGTTATGCTCACTGTGAGTCTAATGCCCTTTATTTTTCTTTTAGTAAAGTTGTTTTAGATATCCTCAACTACACCCTCCTTGATCTTTTTTTTATATCATTATGATGATAGCAGAGAGTTACAGAACAGAGAAGAATATTTATAGCAAGGGAAAGAGTAATGAAAAGAGCTATACCATCTCTTTTGCTCATTTGTGTTTGGGTTGTGCCCTGCTCTAGGTATTATCCTGCTTAGTACAGATTGCCTCAGTTAGAAGATCCCTGTTCAACAATGCAGAGAGGGCCAAGTTTCTCTCTCACCTTGTTGATGGCGTTAAACGAATACTGGAAAACCCACAGGTATGATTTTTGAGAATTTACTTTTTATTTTATGTGTATGCGTGTATAGGCATGTATGATTAGTATATACCTCTCTGTTATAATGCAAAAGCTCAATCTAGTGGTCACACGTAGCAAAACCCCTAGAAAACAGTTCAGTCGGTTATCCTTCAGAAGATTTAAGTGAATGTCTGTACATAGATTTTTAACGTTTACCCAGAAAAGGAGCTTGTATCCCCTAGATTCAGGAATGTCGAAATTATTGGAAGGGATCACTTTGAAGGTAAATAAGGAGAGAGCTAGTCATTTTGTGTGTTTTTTGTTTTTGTTTCCATGATTTTGAATGTAAATTATTTA
Organism: Okapia johnstoni; assembly: GCA_024291935.2. Taxonomy (NCBI): domain Eukaryota; kingdom Metazoa; phylum Chordata; class Mammalia; order Artiodactyla; family Giraffidae; genus Okapia; species Okapia johnstoni. The sequence goes on along the minus strand of CM044314.1, from coordinate 39,315,374 downwards.
CCTAAGGGAATAGAGCTACTTTTAGCTAGGAAGGGAGATATTTCTCATTCAAATATTATTCATTCCATAACTCAATTGTCCTTCTTGTCTTTTTCAGTCCAAAAGATTCAGCTAACATCTCCTTTTTTTAAGTATCACTTCTCCACACTAAGAAATATCATAAATAAGACCCATTCACTTTTAAATATACTCAGTTCTGGGACTCCCATGGCGGTCCAGTGGTTAAGACTGCATGCCTTCACTGCAGAGGGCATAAGTTCGATCCAGGGTCGGGGAACTAAGATCCCTCACACCATGTGGCGTGGCCAAAAAGAAAAAGAAAAAAAAATATAACTGTACTCAATCCTTTCCTTTTTAAAAATTCATTTTTTCTATCAGCAAATTGTATGGAGTCACCTACCACAAGCCAGAGATGTAATGACAAGCAGAACAAAACCTGCCCCCCTTCTCTAATGTAGGAGAACATGTGTAAGGAACATACTGGTGTATTGTGCAAACAAAAGTGTCTGATATAAGTAGATAACAAGATACATAAACATACTAATACAGTGAGTTTGTCATGATAGCGGTATAATAAAATACATGAAATATTTGTGTAACTTTGCCATTCTAGTTGTGCTTAATGATAAATCAGACAGCTGTGAAAATGAAAATTTCATTACTTTTCATTCGATCAGTGGGAAGCAAACAGGCCTGTTAAATCTGAGACTGTGCCCCTTTCTGCCATTAATCAACATTACAGCCCTGGCAAGTAGTGTGGTCCTTCCGGGCTTCTGTTTCAGACTCTGCCAATTGAGGCCAATAACCCCATCTCCCAACATGATTATTGTGAACAGATGAGATAATAGATGTAATAGTCCCCTTTAAAAGTGACTTTTTAAAAAATTGTTTTTTAATCATACAAATGTGTCGTTCAGAATGATGGCCAGCATCTCAGAAGTTAAAGCACATCTCCCACCGCCTCCCCACCCCCCATGCTATCCCAGATGTCCTTTGGGAAGCAGTTTAATGAGTCATATTTTACATTTTCTTTTCCTCCCTGTGCTGTCACCAGAGTTTGTCAGACCCAAACAATTACCATGAGTTTTGCAGACTGCTGGCCCGCTTGAAGAGTAACTATCAACTGGGAGAATTAGTGAAGGTGGAAAACTACCCCGAAGTCATCCGATTGATAGCTAACTTCACGGTCACCAGCCTACAGGTTTGTCGTGGATTGCTTGTCTCTTTCTTCCTAAACATTGGAACCTCTTCTCTTGTTCATTGGTTTCATTTAACCTTGTGGCATTACAAAGAGTGTGGTTAGGAGAACATGAGGGAATTGTAAGAATAATACTTAGATTCAAGGCTGGGAGAATTCCTTCATAGTCCCCCTAAAAAAACAGGCAGAAGAGTGAAGGGAGACTTAGCACCATCTCTTTCTTAGCCGTGTGTAGGCAGTGGTTCTCTAAAGTGATGGCTTGCATCAGAATCATCCAGAGAGCTTGATGAGAAATGCAGGTGGTTGGGTCCTGTTCCCATCATTTCTGGTTCATTTGGTCTAGTGGGGAGCCTTGGCACCTCTATTTCTAACAAGCTTCCTACGAGACTATCTTGCACACTAATGTCTGAGAGCCGCTTACTCAACCAGCTCAGGACAGCTCTTCTCACTGGACGATTAGTCTCTGAAATACCAGTAAACACATTAGACTGGTGGCCGCACGTAGAACAAAGCCCATCAAAGTTTATCCTTTTTTTTTTTTTTAAAGAAAAGCATTTATCCTTTATGTCAAGTGGCTTGAGACTAATGTACTATGTACACAAATGAGCGCTAACATCTGATTCTACTGGGTCCCTTTAATAGACTTTGCTGTGTCCATCCAGCCACGATTCTTTCTCCTCTTCCTTACTTTTAGAGTGTCTGTGGTTTGATGCTTCTGGGACCTCTAGGAGGTCACATCAGAGCATGTTAAGAGATACTAAATTTAAGATTGGACCTCTAGGAGATATGGTGGTAACAGAGGCCTACTCTCTTGGTTTCCTTTAGCATTGGGAATTTGCCCCAAATAGCGTGCACTATCTCCTGAGCCTGTGGCAGCGGCTGGCAGCCTCCGTGCCATATGTGAAAGCCACCGAGCCCCACATGCTGGAGACGTATACTCCTGAGGTCACCAAAGCCTACATCACATCCCGTCTGGAATCTGTGCACATCATACTCAGGTAAGGAAATGGACAGCCTCCCTTTTTCCCTGTACATGGCCTGGTGTCAGACTTGCCAGGGACCCTACACCTAGTTGGTAGACACATCCTTGATATGAATCTTACTGGAGCTAACACCAGAATGGCTATTTTTTTCTTGTCAGCACAACAGCTGATGAGAGCATAATGTCTGAAAGAAGAGTCTTTTTCTCTTTAACATCCTATTCATGTCCCTTCTTCACCCACCATAGCAGCATCTTGGAATACAAAGCATATCAGTATAACGTTTGTCTTTGCCACTAATTTTCATTAAACATGAGAGAAGCATTTCTAAGCTGTAGATGACAATAATTGTAACGTGTAACATATAGGTGCTTAATGTGAACTTCTCAAGAAATAAGTGGATAAATAAACCATGCTATCCAGAGCTTACCAAAAGATATAAGTATCCCAGACAGCTGGCCACTGATTGCATTACCCTGACACATGGGTTCTGTCTTCTTGACTGCCAACTGGACCAGAACTCTATAGTAAAGAAATCTCAACAATATTGTAAAGTAATTAGCCCCCAACTAAAATAAAAAATAATAATAATAATAATAATAATTTGGATACCACTGTTGTAGAAAAAAAAAAAGAAATCTCAGACCCTTTCAGAAATGACCTATATAAAATGCAGTTATTCTTGGTGTAGAGACCTTTCTTGTATATTTTTTCATTGGCTGTTTCTCGGGAGAATTTACCTGAACTCTGAAGGTCTGGTTGGTTGTTTTTTCATTTTTAAGTTGCATTCATAATTTGCTCAAATCAAGTAAATTTGTCATAATAATTATAGTCTCAATTGTGTATAACTTGAATCATTTCAGAATCTGGGTATTGGTGAAGCCTACTGGGAAGCATTGTTCTGTTAGTGGCATAGTTTTTACTCCTAAGGACTCAGATGGTTTCAGGCAGGCCATGTTGGGGAGCGAGGACACATATGGGCTCTGGGCCCAGTTACTCAGCTAATAGCTGTGTGCTCTTGGGCCAGATTATAATGGGGATTAAATTACTGTGTCCTGGCCTAGTGTATGGACCATGGTTAACACACAGCTCTGAGCTGCCCATTGTAGTGGCAGTGATGCTTCTGGGTTGTCATATAACCATGTAACAGTAGCCAGCTTATAATATGCTAAGATTTTTAAGTCTAGGAAACCAGTGGATACGACAAGACATGGTATAGATCCGCAGTGCCTTGTCTGCAGTTCTGAAACTTAAGATGTGAATGTTTAATTTTCTCATAAGTTTGACACAAAACTCATTTGGTGGCAAAACTTGAATGTGCTGATATGAGACCACTTAATCTCAGGTGGCACTAGTGGTAAAGAATCTGCAGTTCAATCCCTGGGTCAGGAAGATCCCCTGGAGGAGAGTATAGCAACCCACTCTAGTATTCTTGCTGGGAAAATCCCATAGACAGAGGAGCCTGGCAGCCTACAGTCCATGGGGTTGCACCAGAGTCAGACACAATTGAAGCAACTTAGCACACACACATAGTAAGTAGTATTTTTAAAAAATTTTATTTAGTGTGACTATTCGTAATATTTATATATTTTGCTACAGGAATATTGTATATGACATGCCACAGCCCATGGAGGGTTCATGTTACATGTAGAAGCATACAATACCTCCATAAAATGTGAAGATTTCTGAATTCCAAAACCCATCTGATCATAGAACTAGTGGCCTCACAGCAGGAATAGGCTGCTTGTAGTCTCAGAGTTTACTATAGTCAGGAGCAAATGAGAGGCTGAGAGCTGGGAGCTTTCAGGAGTGAGAAGCATAGGACTGGGAAAATCACTGCAGACAAATGTTACGGGACTAGGGATTGAAAGATACCTCAGGAGACTGATGCTTGGGTGAGACCCCTGCCTTCAGCCCGTTCTTACCTTCCTTCCTTGGTAAAAAGTTCTGTTGGGATATGGGCCTCTACAACGGCATGTGGTGGCAGAATGGAGGAGGAGAGCTACTGTGACAGGGAAGTCAGCAACATATTTTAAGAGGGCTCCTTCCTTCTTCTGCTGGGAGTAGAGATGGACTGGAAGATCCCCTGGAGGATACGGGTCTGGTCCAACAGCAGTTGGACCAGCTGTCTACTATCGGGCGCTGTGAATACGAGAAGACGTGTGCGCTGCTCGTGCAGTTGTTTGACCAGTCTGCCCAGTCCTACCAGGAGCTGCTCCAGAGTGCCAGCGCCAGCCCCATGGACATTGCAGTGCAGGAAGGTAAGTGGACACCTGACTGCCGTCAGCACCCTTTCACTCATTGTCACCTCCCTTTCACCTCCGCCCCTTCAGAAAACTTCTTCCATCCTCAGTTGGCTTCATATACACAAGAATGTTTGATAATAAATGCCATGGGGAACTAGGGAAGAGCAACTGAAGTTATATCTGTAGTGGATGTGTTTAAGGAAGTACTACATTCTAAAACTAATGACCCTGCCTGATAGGGGAGCCTTGGTTATCTAATGAGTTTCACCCTTGGTATCACCCTTACTAGAGCAGAGGAGTAGCTATTCTCTGGAGGAACAGTCTGGCTTCAGGACCTTTTTTGTTTCTTAAGATTAAGGGAGTTCACAGTAAGAAATGAACTTCACAGTGAGGAATTTCTTCATGCAGTGATGACTGGAGGTGACACTAATGGGTCTTCCTCCTGTTGCAGGAAGGCTGACATGGCTGGTTTACATCATTGGTGCAGTGATTGGTGGCCGGGTCTCTTTTGCCAGCACTGATGAACAGGATGCTATGGACGGCGAGCTTGTCTGTCGGTAAGTGCTCCCACGGAGGCATCCTGTTTCACTGCTCTGACCCTCCCACCCCCTTTTGGGTCCTGAGACCATGGGAATTTGACATGCTTCTGTTAGTGCTTTTCTTCCCATTTACAAAGTATAATTTTATGAAGCTGATTGCCCGTGAAAATGAAAAACGGTTACAGGTCCAAATTCCAAAGTTTTTATAAATACAGCAACAGCCGTGCCTACAATCTTTACTGAAAAACCATCTGCAGTAATTCAGCAAGGAAATAAATTGTGGATATAGAATTAAGAGTATAAATAGGATACAGAATGGAGAGTAGCTTTTAGTTCTGTTTAAGTGCAATATCTCAGAGTTAATGAAATGTGGACTGCTTTTGCCTTGCCTAATAGTCTAATAGGAAGTCTAATAGGAAACTGTGGGTCTTCAAATATCGCTAAAGATGAATTACAGAATTTCTACAGCCTTTCAGATGTCTTGACATACCCTTTTCCATCTACAGGATTTCAATTTATTTTGTGTCTGTGTGATTCTCATCTTACTAAAAACCTGTAAATGAGCATTTAGTGATTTCTGAAAGTCTACTTACTGTTGAAATAAAAAGGCAGAATTTTTTTTTAGTTTTTTTATTTTAATTTTTTTAAACCTCTGCAGCAGAGATTCTCAGACCTTTTTCTTCAGGACTCTCTACCATCTTAAAAAGTATAGCGGTCCTCAAAGGGCTTGTTCATGTGAGCTGTATTTATCAAATTAGGAAGTAGAACTGAGACGTTTTAAGTTTTTAAAATATTTACAAATTAATTTAAAAAATAATAAGCCAATTTCATGTTAATATATATAATATTGTTTTTAATAACTTTTTTCAGAAGAAATTAATAAGAAGAGTAGCTTTGTTTTAATGTCTGGCACAGTAAAAGTCAGCTGGATTCTCCCCTCTGCTTCTGCATTCAGACTGTAGTGATATTACACGGCTTATAGCCTCTGGAAAAACCCCACTCACCCCACTGTGAGAATGCCAATGAAAGGGCAAATAATGTTTTAGTATTTTTATGAAGGGCTTCCCAGGTGACTCAGTAGTAGAGAATTCACCTCCCAAGCAGGAGACTTGGGTTCGATCCTTGAGTGGAGAGGATCCCCTAGAGGAGGAAATGGCAAGCCACTCCAGTATTCTTGCTTGGGAAATCCCATGGACAGGGGATCCTGGCGGGCTATAGTCCATGGGGTGATAGAGTCGGAGACAACTGAGCAACTGCTGCTGCTGCTGCTAAGTCGCTTCAGTCGTGTCCGACTCTGTGCGACCCTATAGACGGCAGCCCACCAGGCTCCGCCGTCCCTAGGATTCTCCAGGCAAGAATACTGGAGTGGGTTGCGATTTCCTTCTCCAGTGCATGAAAGGGAAAAGTGAAAGTGAAGTCACTCAGTCGTGTCCGACTCTTAGCAACCCCGAGGACTGTAGCCTACCAGGCTCCTCCGTCCATGGGATTTTCCAGGCAAGGGTACTGGAGTGGGGTGCCATTGCCTTCTCCGACTGAGCAACTAAATAACAACAATTTTTATGAATGTGGTTTGTGACCTTGAAAGGAACTGCTACCTTGAAGGGTTCTAAAGTTTCAGATGCTCTCCTTAGACATTTTAACATAACGCCTAGAATTTATTGGTCCCTAGACATTTCAGTCCATAATTTTTATTCTTACCCTGAAAATCCCCATTTGTCTCTTTCCACCCCCATCTTATTTATCAGATGCTCATCTGCCCTAATTGAACAAAGATTTAATAAGGATGAAATCCAATACCTTTCTGATTCTGTAGCCTTGTGTAATACTGTATGTGTGTCATAATATAAATTGAGTTTAGACAATTTCTTGTATACTGGTTCTCAACTTGAGTGTTTCAGAACAGTGACTGAGTCCAGTGCACTCATGATGTCACAAAATGTTCTATAGTTTGTTACCTATTTTCACATTATCAAAATGTCAGATGACTCACTTATAATAACATCATTCTTATTCATCCAGCATCCACTCACTTGCATTCCAATATGCTTTCTTTTGGGGGAGTGGGTGCAGGAGAAAGGGATGAAGTCACAGGTAGCATATCGGCTCTTGGTCCCTGGAAGTGTTCCCTGCCTGTGGGCGTCGTCCTTCGTGTGTCTCCTTGCCTTTTATGGCTCTATAAGAAAAAAGATTGAGAGCCACTGGCTTAGTCCTGTCTCCCTCATTTTATAGCTGTGAAACTGGGGCTAAGAAAATAAAATTGCTATACTCGAGTTCTCACGGAAGTTTCAGGGATGACCATTACCCTAGTATTAGTATTTTTTCCCACTATTTTTAAGCAGTTACGAGTTCTGCCTCCATCTATAGAATCTCAGGGGACTGGAAGTTTTAAACATCTAATTAGTCATTCATATTCCTCGGCTGTGGTTACTGAGGTACAGAAGGGGAGAATTTTGTTCCCTAGTGGAGCTTAGAGCCTTTCCAATAGGATGATGGGTGAGGGGAGGGAGCGTGCGCCTGTTTTCGGGGGAGGATGGTTTTCTTTGGTGACCAGGATATCCTGCTGTTGAGAGAATCATTGCTTTTCCTCCTCCAGGGTGCTCCAGCTGATGAACCTAACAGACTCTCGCTTGGCTCAGGCGGGTAACGAGAAACTAGAATTGGCCATGCTGAGCTTTTTTGAACAATTTCGTAAAATCTACATTGGGGACCAGGTGCAGAAATCCTCTAAGGTAACAGACTCTGAGTTGGCTCCATTTAGTGCTCACTTCTGCTTGTGGTTTCTGAGTAAAAGAAATGGCTGTTAACAGTTTAGATACAGTCTCCAGTATCAGAATAATCCAAATAGTTCCTTTTGGTCTGTAGAATTTCGGAAGACTCTTCAAAGAGTAGAAGTCAGCTAGGTTCTCCTCTCTGCTTCGCATTCAGTCTTCATGTACTTCATGTGCTTAATAAATGACCAGTCACAACATCCACTGGTCTCCCCTGAATTGACGGTTCTTAGTCCCTATGTACATGAATGGATGTTCAAAACAGCAGAAGGTTTTGACAGTCTTGTTATCATTTTAGGGTTGAAGATAACATCTACCCAGTATTTAGTAGTACTCAGAAACTAGCTCATACCTTCAGTAAAGACTTCCCCAGCATTGTTGTTCATATTCTTCTAATAGTTTTAACCTCCTGCATGAGGACAGAAACAGTACTGGGATATGGTTTCTCTTATCTGTATTTTCTGGTTACTTTCTCTTCCAAACACACCACCAGCTGTACCGCCGACTTTCAGAGGTTCTGGGCTTGAATGATGAGACCATGGTCCTCAGTGTCTTCATAGGAAAAATGTAAGTGTTCTGGCTCGCCCTCAGCAAGAGCCCCTTGCAGTTCTGTTGCAACTGTGATCTTGGCATTGTGCTGCCAGTGCCTTGGTATTCCAGCATTGATCGTTTGCGTCAGAAACTTGTGCATTTGAGTGTGTGACAAGCTGTGCTTAGAGATACGGCCCGGCCCCAGAGCATTCCAGGCTTGAACAGGCAAGGATTGCATTTTGTCCATGTGGAGTCTCATCGACAGCCTCTGGAATCATGGGGAACCTGTCGGGGGGAGCATTTTGTGACATTAGCAAAACAGACCTTCTTCCCCAGCCTCTCGCCAGGTCACCCTCCTGCCCAGAGGCCCAAAGCTGGCTTTCGTTTTCTGATACTGATTGCCACTAGGTGTGCCCCCAGAAGGGGAGCCCCACTCTAATTAAAACAGGCTTATTCCTCTCAGAAACCATCACACCCTTTCAGAGTCTTGAATCGCAAAAATCAAGTGCTGTTATTTGAATTATCTTCAAAGTTGGAGCTCCTGATTGGCCCTTTTTGTTTCCTTTTTTTTTTTTTTTAAGTTATGCCGCTTTGTTTACATTTCCCCCTTTTTTAAGAGCTCAAATTTATCAACGCACACAGTAGTAGCCAAATAAATACATCACCCAGGGCTGTGTGCAGTGCGCCATTTTGCCTCCTTCCAACTATCCCGGACCTAAACACTCATATCCGTGAGCTGGTTAATCACTTAAGGTGAAAAAAGCAAAGGGGGTCTAAAGGACTCTGCCAGCCAAGAATCCAGAAGCAAGGGCTACTAGAATTCTGCAGCTGACAGTGGATGGTGCAGGTGCAGAATTGCATACGTCTGCATGTTATCACTGCCGCAGAAATCTCTTGCCCTTGCTGCAGAAATCAGCCCTGGAGTGCCCCAGAATTCCAAGGGCCTGGGTATGGGCCAGTGTAGCTTTGGAACCAAGTAGTGAAGATTATCTGAAGGATAATTTTTCTAGTCAACCAAATGTAAGTACGGAGATTTTATACCCATTTTTTGTGGTTGTGATGTCTGTGAATTGGTGATGCAGGTGTGTGGTGACTCGTGATGGATGATATTCTTCTTCTCTCAACTCTCCAGGACACCAGGCATATCAAAAGTGTCTCCTGCTTTTTCTTTTCTTTTTGTCCTCCAGCATCACCAACCTGAAGTACTGGGGCCGTTGTGAACCAATCACCTCCAAGACACTACAGCTTCTCAATGACCTCTCCATTGGATATCCTTTTCTAAGCTGGGCGAAACAAGGGACCATGGTGTTACATGGTCTGAGAAATCAGGGCCTCTTCCATTTCTACCTTAATTTAGCTTTATGTATACTGGGCTGCCGTCTATGGGGTCGCACAGAGTCGGACACGACTGAAGCGACTTAGCAGCAGCAGCAGCAGCATACTTAAGTATGGGCTTCCCAGGTGGTACTAGTGGTAAAGAATCCGCCTACTGATAGAGGAGACGCAAGAAATGCAGATTTGATTCCTGGGTTGGGAAGATCCCGTGGAGGAAGACATGGCAACTCACTGTAGTATTCTTGCCTGGAGAATCCCATGGACAAAGAAGCCTGGCAGACTACAGTCCATAGGGTTGCAAAGAGTAACTGAAGCAACTTAGCACACACACATACTTATTTTCCATTCTCCTCAGAATCAAAGGCAATACCCACATACAATCCAGGACTAATTCCAGACCTTAAAAATGAGCCAACCGGCAAACTAATGGTCTGTTGTTGTTAAGTCGCTTAGTTGTGTCATACTGTTTTGTGACCTCATGGATTGTGGCCCACCAAGGTCCTCTGAAATAGTCTCCCAAAGATGTATTCCTGGCTATCTCTAAGATCTAGAAATCCCCAACAGGTCTTTCTGATAGGTACACACTCTTTGAAGCCAAGGTTTTAGCATAGGTGGCAGTAAAGTCCAGCTGATTTTTCTATCAGCTTATAGGTAGAAGCAGCCTGATCATAAACTTTGCAATAAAAGTGGTGGCTACACACCCTCTTGACCTGGCTTCAGTCTGCTGTAAAGGTTGAATTGCTCCAAAACAGCTTATCACACCAGGGGTCTACAAGAGAAGTAAACCCTATAAAAATTATTTGTGTGACTTTTTTCATACAGAGCTAGTCTCATTCTAAATGCATAGGAGAGAGGTTTATTCACACCCACAGTGGGTGCCGTACACAGGCTTTAGGGCTTAATTCTCTTTCAGAAGCCCCGTTGAGAAAAGCTACTCTAGGGTACCGTGATTCTGGAGGCAAACTGCTGGGTTTTAGCTATTTTCTTACATATAGACTTTGAGATGGGTATTCTTTCATCTAACAGTTAAAATGCTGTTTAGAAGAGAATACCTTTTTCCCCCATTTGGCAGTGTCATATTCAAATAGTTAAGACAAAACAGGCTATCCGGGCATGGAATTCATAGTAAAGGAAGAAACTGCTCTCACCTAGAAAGTGTCCATTCTGCAGCAGAGATTCTTACTTTGCATCACACTTTCCTTGACCCTCTTCCTTTGTCCTTACATACAGTAGTGTAAGGAAGCTAGTGAAGCTGAGTGCGGTACAGTTCATGCTGAACAATCACACGGTGAGTGGTTAAGCCCCTTTCCTGGTCCTGCTCTCCAGCCACCTCCCCGCCCACATACTCTCAGCAGTGGACATGTTCGCATTGAGCTCCTTGGTGCTCAGTCCCTCACACTGCAAGATGATGCTTACTGTCATCAGAGCTACTCTGGGATCCAGATAATCTGAGTTATGGTGAAGTCACCAACTGTTACTGTTACTAAAATAACTTAGTTGTAGGTAGCAATAACAGTTTAAAAAATTTTTTTAATACTCCTCATTTATTCTTAAGGATGATAATAAGGCCATTAGCTTGAAAGGGCTCAATAATTCTAAAATTACTGGCTTGCATTCTGCCTCTAACCCTGTGTTTTTATCTTTGTAACTTGTTTTCTTTTTTTCAATAGAGCGAGCACTTTTCATTTTTGGGTATTAACAATCAGTCCAACCTGACAGACATGCGGTGTCGAACTACCTTCTACACAGCACTGGGACGTCTCCTCATGGTGGATTTAGGTACTGCAATAAATCCTAGTGGCTAATGAAGTAATTTGGCGTTGTTCTCAATTTTTACGTGAGGATAGAAAACTAAATGTTGGGGGAAGTCTTTTCTGTTGTTTCAAAAATATCTGAAATTACAGTCTGATTTCACCAAAAACAGATCGTGCTATCATGATCCCTGTAACTAGAAGAGAATTACAGTATGTGTGTGAAGTTTTCATCTGATAGGTTTTAAAATTCTATTCATAATTCTCATCTATAAGATAAAGGAACTGAGAATTGAGATTCCTAAATGCATCTCATTGGCCAGATAATCCCTCCTGCCACATTGAGGTGCAGCCCACCTGAGACAGCCAGCGTTCCTCAGCACCCACTTCCCTGGCATGGACAAATGAGGAGAGCTTATGTATCTTTCGGGCTCTGGTTGTGATATTAGCAGTTTGGGCTTAACTTACAACCTGAAGCGTAATAGTATCAAAATTTTTAGCTATTTAGGTTTAATCCTGCCAAACTTAACAAGGTAAAACCTTCTATGTTTATGAAGGATTACTTACAAAGGGAGGGGGGTAATAAAAAAGAAACTCCTCCATGTGCTCCTAGTTCAGGTTCAGGTCTCATCTAGTTCTCATATACCAGACTCGGTCATTTCTCGGCTGACTGTAGTTCTCACTTAAGGAAAAATAAGTAACATAGTACCTTGTATACATCAGAATCTTTGATTGAACCTCAGTATTGAAAACATTGGGACATTCCTGGGTTAGATGATTTCTGCCGTGATGATTTTTCTAGTTTAAAAAATTATCTCCGTACATAATTTTATTCTGAAATTACTACTAGTACCTACTGGGATAATCAGGAGACTGCTCTGAATTATCCCTGAGTCTGTACTTCTTTTACACCAACTTACTTTTCACATATACCACAGCCTTGCACGTTTTGTATTGGGGTCACAGCCCGGGTTATTTTCCTTACAGGAGAGGATGAAGACCAATATGAGCAGTTCATGCTGCCGCTCACAGCGGCGTTCGAGGCTGTGGCCCAGATGTTTAGCACTAATAGTTTCAATGAACAAGAGGCAAAGGTGAGTCCTTCACCCACTGATTGATCAGGTTGAGGGCTAGTCCCTGAGAGACACTGTATTGGATAGCACTGCAGAAAATAGTGTTTTATCTATAGATTTTCTACTGATACAGCTTTTTATTCAGTCTCTTGGATTCCTGGGTTTTTTAAATAGAAGAACCAACATAAGTTTATAAACTCTTTATGTTAAAGTGTTTATGTTCTTAAACAGGTCTTAGGATTTTTTATCTTTAAGTTTTCACATGTATTAGCATAATGTTACTATGTTTTCTCATTACCTTTTTAATCTCTGAAGTATATTTGGTCATGTCGTCGTTTCATTTTTGATACTGCTTATTAGTGCTTTCTTTCTTTTTTCTAGATATCTTACGAGAGATTTGTTAGTTTTATTAGTCTTCCTCACAGCACACAAAAAATTCTTTCTTTTTTCTTTTTCTTTGTTTTATTTCTGTTTTATCTGTGTTTTCTATTTCATTCATTTCTGCTCTTAATCTTTATCTTCATACCTTTTACTTGAATCTATTCTGTGGTTGCCACTTCTTCACTTTTCAAGCTCTTCTTTCCTAATACAATGTCTCTCTAGGTGTATTATTTCATAAGTGTTGTTTTGTTTTTGTTTTTTTAATTAGTGTAAAAAAAACACATAAAACTTACCATCTCAGCCATTTTTAAGTGGTTTAGTAGCACTAAGTTTTCACATTGTTTTGAAACAGGTCTCCAGAATCCACAAGCCATGATATATAACATCTTTCATTATCATTCAGCTTTTTGCATTTTATTTCCATTAAGATTTCATCTTTGACCCATGAGTCATTTAGGAGGGTTTGTGAATTTCCATATAAATGGAATTTTAAAGTTACCTTCAGTTATTGATTTCTAGCTATCAGAATAGTCATCTTTTTTTTTTTTTTTTTTTTTTTTTTGGTTTCCTCCTCTTTTTGTTTCTTGCACGCCTGTTCTCTTTACCTATAGATCTTTGTACCAAAACCAGAAACAGTGGACTATTAATATTTGTAGGACTTTTCTGTAGTGTTCATGACACTAATACTGAATTTTAGAGCCACCAAATAGCCCAGAGGTATTGCCCCCTAAAATGCCATACTTTACCTGACATTATAAAATTCTCCTTTTTCATCTCTAGAAAGCCTGTTAGTGTCCTCTCTCCAAATTAACAAGGAAGTCAGAGAGCAACACCAGTTACCAAACTCTCTCCTCTTTACTCTGGTGTACTGGGGTCTGAGATGGGTACTACTATCAAGGATAACTGAGGGATAGCAGCCCCTTCCCCATCACATTAGTTCTCTACAAAACAAGTAAAATTAACGAAAGAACCACCTTGGCCGTGAACTACAACCATCACTATATCTTTGTCATGTCTCATATAACAAGCCCATGCCTTAGACTTAAAGTTGAGCTTATGGTATCAGTTTAGGAATAGAGCTGTAAGCAGACCGTTAGCAAAAATACAGACATTTTTTACAAATGAGTCAGGATACCCAGTATGCCTACTGGTGGCTGTTAGCTTTTTGAAAGTTGTTTCATTGCTCTTGAGGGCCCACTAGTCAATATTCTGTTGAGAAAGAGAGCTTTGGATTTGGAATCTTGGTGTCCTAACCCTGGCCCTCTTGCTGCCTACCAGCAGGACTACAGACAAATTTTGACCTCATTGGGTCACAGGCTCTTATTCTGTAAAAGCATAGTATTAGTACTTTATAGGTCGAAGATCCGATACATCCATCTTCTTTCTAGACAGCCCAACCAAAAGGCAAATAGTCTTGTAGACTTCTGTCTTGCTCCTGGCGGGGTCTGCATTTGCATTCCTGTGGCACTGATGCCTTTGTAACTAGATGTGGTACCAGACCTTTAGGGATATGACTCTTCTCTGTCTTCTTGTATGTGCTTTTTTGCCTTTTTCTCCCCCACCTCTTCTTGAATAAGCCTTTTTGCTTTTCCATTTTTTACATACAATTTATCACATTAATGTCTTAAAATCTTATCAGCCTCTGTTTTTGCTATGATGGGCCAGGAAACTATCCCTTTCTCTGGATATAAAAAGCATCCAAAACTATTTTTCTAAGAGAAGAGATTGCATCTCTCTCTAGTACGGGAGAGATCGAGTCAGAATACTTGCAAAGGACTATTTGTTGAATGATGGGAGGAAAAATATTAAATTCCCATCGGGTGGTGATAGGTTTGGTGTTTCTTCTGTCTTAACATAATTTTGCCTTCTGCCACAGCGAACTCTAGTTGGCCTCGTAAGAGACCTGAGAGGGATAGCTTTTGCCTTCAATGCCAAGACCAGCTTCATGATGCTGTTTGAATGGATGTATCCTAACTCAAGCTAGGAGTGCACCTCCGCAAGCTTTACCTGGAGGGTGAATGGGTGATGGAATCGTTGGGGAATGTGGGAGGAAGGAATTGTGAGGCTGAGAAGGTGAAGAGTTACCCAAAAGGCAGCCATATCTTTCGAGTTCTCATTCCTCAGTGATCCAATGACACAAAGCTGCCTGGTTATTGAGATTGAGAAGTGAGTGAGGTGGGGCTCCTCGGTTTCTATTTGGGGTTCCAGTTATAAATGCCTTTGCAATTATTGCATGTGAATTTTGCTAGTTAGAAAAGAGACTTTTCAATCTACTAATAAATAAGACAGCTGTACTAGGAGTTAGAAAGGCTAACCGTACTAACTTCATAACCTGTAACAAATCACTTAACATCTAAGTGCCTCTGTTTCCTCAAATAGTTAAGTACAGTTATGCTTCCCTGGCACCTCACAGAAGTGGTAAGAGGACAGATAACCGGATGAAATGCACTGTGCTCCTCAGAAGAAAGGCATTATGTAAGTTAAAGTGTGTCTTTAGATGCCCGTTACAAGGTAAAGGACACACAGTCGCTCGAGAACCTTCTGTTTAGAAAGACTCTAAGATTAGCAAGCAGGAGACAGGAAATCAGAGAACTGTAATTTGGCAGTTTGTGCCTGACCAGTGCTGAGAAATTCTGTGCCTTTCTGGACTCAGCATTCTTCCTTAGCTTTTCATTTACAGCTACCCCTCCTACATGCCCATCCTGCAGCGGGCTATTGAGCTGTGGTACCATGACCCAGCCTGTACTACACCTGTGCTCAAGCTGATGGCTGAATTGGTCCACAACAGGTAAGCAGGGGGATTCTCAAAAGGCCCCGCTGCCCCTTCATCTGAGCGGGCCCTACGATTATTTGTCTTATCTAGTGTTTTCAGCAGATTGTAGAGGGTACTAAGATTCACTGCTGTCAAACTTTGAAAACCTCTAAAGATTGTGTTCTGTTTTTGTTTGAAAGAAGGATGTCCCCATCCACACAAAGCCATAGCTGCTTGCAGGAAGTAAGTCACTTTTTAAAAAGCGTCTCAAGATACCCACTCTTAAGTGAATCTGCGACCAAGAGTCTCATTTATAAATTTCTTTTTCATTTATTTATTTTTAATTGAAGGATAATTACAACAGGGATCAGCCATAAGTATACATATGTCCCATTATGTATTCATTCTTAGGCAGATGACAGCTGAATCAGTGAAGGTTTATCTTAAGAAAGATTTCCAAAATACTACATTTTAGATTTGCCCAGCAATTTAGGGGCGTAAAGAAAAGACAACTTCAGCACCTTGACTTCACTAGAACTTCAGCTCTGCATCTGCCTTGAATCTCTACTGGCACACCTGAGAGAATTAGTCATTTTTACAACTACCTTAGTGAAGAAGTGGGTGATAGTCACAGAGGCTCTAGCCACCTGTGAGACTTATAGTTAAGACTTATTTATAAAATAGACATTTAAGAACATCTGCTCTTTGCCACTTAGGCACTTTGATATTGATTGTGCCAGACAAAACCTCTGCCCACTTGGATGTTACATTCTTGAGGGACATTAGGCAGTAAATCAAGTGTGGAAGATCATTTGAAAAAAGTAAGATAATAAAACAAGGGAGTTGAAGAAGAGAAGGACTCTCAGAGACAGTAATATAGATGACCAGAAGCATTCTGGTATTCCCTGCAAGGAGGGGGAAAGAGCAGTCAAAACAGAGAAAACAGCTGCAGTGGTCCTAGACAGAATGAGCTTGCTGGGACTCGAGACAGCAGAACGCTGCTGGCTGTAGCCTAGGGAAGGAGGGGAGACCATGGTGGGCAACCAGTCAGGCACATCATGTGGCAACTTAGTACAGCAGTAGTGAAGCGTGGTGTGTATTCTCAGTATGTGGGAAGCTACTGGAGTATGTTAAGCAGGGATTAAAATGATATCCTTGACCTTATTAAAGGTGTCCTTCTAGCTTCACGTGGAGAATAAGACCCTAGGGGCAAGAGTGGAAGCAGAAGGACCTCACAGCAGGCACGTGGATTCAGGACATATGGGAGAGCTAGATCTTGATGGATTCTCTGTGGGGAGGGGGAAAGAAGAATCAAGAGGACTCGTGTTGGTCTGAGGCCTTACCAGCCATGAGGTCAGCGACCTCATTAAGCAGTAGAGGAGCAAGCCAAGGAGGAGAACTCTGGCCTAGGGGACGATCAGGAATGCAAAACTCAGGTTGTTGACGTTGTTGGCCCTCCCGGCTTGACTCCCCAGGTAGCACTCTCAGTCCCTTCACAGCTTTTCTTCTTCAGAAGTAGGGACGATGCTTGTACCCCTCCCACAGTTGCCACTGAAGCTAGAGAGGTAATATATAATAGATTAAAGTCTGCAGGGCTGTGAGTGAGTACAACCAATCAGTGACTGTGCTAGAACCCATACTTAAAATCAAATTGAGAATTTTTTAAAAATAATTTTATTTCTGGCTTCGTTTTCTTTCTTTCTTTTAAATGTTTTTGGTTTGAGCAGCAGAACTTGAATGTATCATGTTTTTCTTCAAGATACAAGCTACATCACTGGTTATCTTGGATTAACTTGGTTATTTCACATTAGGATAGGTAGGTAGTCTGTGTCTTCATGCAAAAAGTATCA
Organism: Okapia johnstoni; assembly: GCA_024291935.2. Lineage (NCBI taxonomy): Eukaryota > Metazoa > Chordata > Mammalia > Artiodactyla > Giraffidae > Okapia > Okapia johnstoni. Next base: position 39,297,970 of record CM044314.1, on the reverse strand, counting down.
CCTAAGGTACTCAGGCAAGAGTGAGTCTTCCCGCAACATACCTCTAACTTTTATCTCCTCTGTGTTATCTGCTCAGATCCCAGCGACTCCAGTTTGATGTCTCATCCCCCAATGGCATCTTACTCTTCAGAGAAACCAGCAAGATGATAACAATGTATGGTAAGCAATTAAGAGGAACAGAACCCTGGAAGTGAATTCTAGCCCAATCACCACACTCCACAGTATGGGTCTCAGGCCAGTCCTGGCAGTAGCCAGGACAGCACTGCCAAGGCATGCTGTGTTGCTCATACACTTGTGTTACAGCGCCATCCGGTGCCAAGGGCTTTTGTACTAATAGGGTTGAGTTGGTGTGTGAACTCAGCTACCACGTGATTGAATAAATATATCTCGTCTACTCAGGCAATCGCATCCTGACACTAGGTGAGGTCCCAAAGGATCAGGTCTACGCACTGAAGCTCAAGGGCATCTCCATCTGTTTCTCCATGCTGAAGGCTGCTCTCAGCGGGAGCTACGTCAATTTTGGAGTCTTCCGTCTCTATGGGGACGATGCCCTGGACAATGCTCTACAGACCTTCATCAAGCTGCTCCTCTCTATCCCCCACAGCGACCTCCTGGTAAGCCCTGAGCTTCATTGTTGACAGAATCTGAGTCCCTCATCATGTCACTCTTTTTTTTTTTTTTTTTTTTTTTTTTTTTGGCTGAGGCCATGATTGAATGTTTCTCGAAGAACTAGAAGCTAGCTCCACTGGGCCCTTCTATCTTCCCATCTGAAGGCACTAAGCTGTTCATTTCTGATCGTGCTCACACATGCTGAGGTACACAGTGCCTCCGCTGACTCTACCCCTGCTTCTCCCACAGGATTACCCCAAGCTCAGCCAGTCTTACTATTCACTACTGGAAGTCCTCACCCAGGACCACATGAACTTTATTGCAAGCCTGGAACCTCATGTCATCATGTATATTCTCTCTTCCATTTCTGAAGGACTTACTGCACTTGGTAAGCACCTGGGTGGGTGAGTGGGCTGGTCAATTGGCTTTTTACCACCTCACTAAGCAGAAGGGAGAATCTTGCGCCAGTAGGATTACTGCTTTGGGGCGTTGACCCTCATACCAGAGTATATAACTCTTGGGACCATTCTCCTCCAGCACATACTTACTGATGCCCTCCTATAGACTAGGCACTAAGGACCTAGTAATTAGTCCCTGTCCCTTGGGAGCTTTTCATCTGGTAGATGAAATAGACATGTAAACAGATGACTGCCTGTTCCCGCCCTTACTTATGTAAGCACAGCAGTGGGGTGAGTACAGAGTGATGTGGGAGCACCCCGGAAGAATACTTGAACTCCTGGCCTTGAGGAGGCGTCCTGCAAGGTGCCGAATGGGCGTCATCAGATGAATTGGGGAAGAAGCCTCCTGGCAGCAGGAACAGCAAGTACTAGCCCCCAAAGGCAAGGAGGAACCAGGAACTCCAGATGGCAGGAGAGGAGTGAGGCGAAGCTGGAGGGAGAGAGGAGGTCACGGAGGCTGCTCTTCAGCTGGATCAGGGTGCCTGGATCCTAGCCTTAGGGCAGTGGAAGCAGTGGGGCATTTTACCCAGCGTGCTCCATAAATCTTTTCATCCTACTCCACCTGGCTCTGGTCAACCATTTTGTTACCACACTGCCTGCCAGCCAGCTGTCTTAGTTGGTGTGTATGTGTGCAGAGAATAAAATACATTTTTATACTAAGCTGAGCAAAACATAAATAGGAAGAATAAGTCAACTGAAAAATGATCATAATTTATTGCAAATGTACAGAGAATGATTCTTGAATTGTCTGCCATGGTGAGTTAGCCACACCCCTGTGCCACTTCCTTGATACGCACTTACCTCCAGCAGGGTGCATAACCGTATCTAGATCCATCCAGCCAGGTATCAGATCCTGCTTTAGAAGGCTGTTTTTTAGCTTCTTGAAAACAGAGGGACCTTGGCATGCACGGAAGCAGCATGGTTTACTCCTTTAGGCCTGTAGTCTGAGCCTCACCAAGTCAGTGCTGTCTGCAGGCTGCACTGCAATGTCCCCTTTATAAAATGCAGAGACACTTACAGCTTTACACCACACACTTCCCCAGAGATGCCAGAGAGAAAAGAATGTTTCAGCACCCCACTCTTAACAAACCGTAGTGTTGATAGGCTGTACTAAGCTGGGTTCAGTGACATCACCCAGGTAACTCGGAGCACAGGCTCACATCGCATGCTTGGATTCTAATCATTGCTCTTCCAATTACTTGCAGTTACTAGACCTTGGGGCAAGTCACAGAACCTCTACACACTTCTGTTTACGTATTGGTAAAATGGAACACCTACCTCCTGGCGTTCTCAAGAGGATAAAATAGAGATAAATTCCTTAGCACAGCATCTAGCACGATAAAGCACTTTATCGTAAGCTATTTTTTACTTTTTATGAAGCAGAAGATGTAAATCCACATCATATGAAGTCAATAATTTCAGTAGTATTTCTATTATTAGCTATTATGACGAGCTCATTTTCAGATTTGGCATTAAACCCTGCTGTAAGATGAGGGTGAGAGGTTAACAGACAGCATCCCAAATGGTAGTCTTGGCCACACTGGCCATGTCCCCAGTCCAGCTAGGTGCCTCTGAGGAGTCTCAGCTTGGCATCTCACATTCACCTACATCGCCAGTGGCAGCTCAGTACCCCTGCTCTGTTCCACCCCTGCCCTGCTTTCTTCCAGACACCATGGTATGCACAGGTTGCTGCTCCTGCCTGGACCACATTGTGACATACCTCTTCAAGCAGCTTTCACGTAGCACCAAGAAGAGGACAACGCCCCTGACCCAGGAGAGCGACCGCTTCCTGCATATCATGCAGCAGCATCCAGAGATGATCCAGCAGGTGAGGAGTGTGAGGGGCAGGAGGCAGCATGGGAGAGAGAACCTCTCTGAGAGGGGGAGGCCCAGCAAGATAATGAATTTGACTAACATCTCACCTGGTTAATGCTGCCAAGGAGAATTTTATGCCTTAAAATGGCAGCAGATTTTTGAGTTTGCTGAGGAATCACTGAATGTGTGGATATAGGAAATCTGAACAAATCAGGTTTTGAATTTTTCTTCTGAGTGTCACACCAGCCCCCATGCCTTGGGCCTGTCCTGTGAGCACGATCCTCCTTCCATGACAGTGGCTTTGCTCATCCATTGCTATAAATGGAGCGTGAGTTAGAGTATCCAGCTGTAAAATTTGTACTACCACTTGCAAAATAGAAAGAAGAGTGCAGGACAGGGAATTCCCTGACAGTCCAGTGGTTAGGACTCCAAGCATTCACTGCCGAGGACGTGGGTTTGATCCCTAGTCACGGAACTAAGATCCCTGCAAGCCACACTGTGCAGCCAAAAAACTTACATGTTGTTCTACCTTTCAAATAAAGCTCTCAGTTTAACAAAAAGAAGAAAGAGTGCATGACAAAAGGAGATAACTGACCACACATGGAGATCAAACTGTATGCCTACCGTTATTTAATTTGTATGCAGCCTCTTTTCAAAAATAAGATTTGCAGAAATACACCAGATAAAAATAGATAAGGAAAAAGAATCAATGGAATAATTTAGATTTTTAGCCAATAATATTTTAACCAACCTCATCTTTATCTATGTTTTTCTCTAAGAAGTAGTGAACATCCCCAAAATGTTATAAATCTCTCTCTACTAAGAAAAGATCCTGAGAGCTTTAGTGCAGGGTGATTTTGCCGGTTATAATCATTTACTTGACCGATCCCATTACCCACAAAAATCAGGGTTAACTGGAAAGATCCATTTTTTTATATTTATTTATTTTTTTAATAAATTTATTTATTTTAGTTGGGGGCTAATTACTTTACAATATTGTAGTGGTTTTTGCCATACATTGACATGAATCAGCCATGGGTTTACATGTGTTCCCCATCCTGAACCCTCCTCCCACCTCCCTCCCCATCCCATCCCTCTGGGTCATCCCATTGCCCCAGCCCTGAGCATTTGTCTCATGCATCGAACCTGGAATGGTGTTCTGTTTCACATATGATAATATACATGTTTCAATGCTATTCTCTCAGAACGTCCCACCCTCACCTTTTCCCTCAGAGTCCATAAGACTGTTCTATGCATCTGTGTCTCTTATTCTGTCTCGCATATAGGGTTATTGTTACCATCTTTCAAATTCCATATATATGCATTAGTATACTGTATTGGTGTTTTTCTTTCTGGCTCACTTCACTGTGTATAATGGGCTCCAGTTTCATCCATCTCAATAGAACTGATTCAAATGTATTCTTTTTAATGGCTGAGTAATATTCCGTTGTGTATATGTACCACAGCTTTCTTATCCATTCGTCTGTTGATGGACATCTAGGTTGCTTCCATGTCCTGGCTATTATAAACAGTGCTGTGATGAACATTGGGGTACACGTGTCTCTTTCAGTTCTGGTTTCCTCGGTGTGTATGCCTAGCAGTGGGATTGCTGGGTCGTATGGCAGTTCTATTCCCAGTTTTTTAAGGAATCTCCACACTGTTCTCCATAGTGGCTGTACTAGTTTGCATTCCCACCAACAGTGTAAGAGGGTTCCCTTTTCTCCACACCCTCTCCAGCACTTATTGCTTGTAGATGTTTGGATAGCAGCCATCCTGACTGGCGTGAAATGGTACCTCATTGTGGTTTTGATTTGCATTTCTCTAATAATGAGTGATGTTGAGCAGGAAAGATCCATTTTTAAATGAATTATCAAACCAATTTAAAGACCAGGAAAGGGAATATCTTATAACTCACCTTGTAATAGAATTAAATGAAGTTTCATGAAATATTTGGTTTACTCCCAACAGAAAAGGCTTTCAGCCTAATAAGCTCCTCTGTCTGGGATCTGTAGTTCTGTTTTGGGTAGCCACACACCAGGTCACTGCCTCCGCTTCTCCATTTCCAGATGCTGTCAACGGTGCTGAATATCATCATCTTTGAAGACTGCAGGAACCAGTGGTCTATGTCCCGACCCCTACTCGGCTTGATACTACTTAATGAAAAGGTAGGAGAACCAGCTCTCTGGTGTCCAGGGCACTGTGGGAAAGACAGAAACACCCCCACGGTGGTGAAAGAGAGAAAGTGGCCCATTCTGTGAGCATGTCCTATTCATGCTCTGAACAGAACATAATCACTTAAACATTAGAAGTCAGCACCTGTAGCAGTTCAGACAGAAGGGGAAGGGTGAGGCAGTGTGAGAAGGAGAGAAGACTCTGGAGATCACAGTACCTGAGGCCTATGTTCTAGTTCCATTTCTGCCATAAACAGACATAAATAAGTCGAGAGATTCTTATAAAAGAAGAATCTGCATCAGGTGACGCTCATAGCATTTATAGCTTTGAAATTCTAGATTTTTAAGTAAAGATATAAAGATATCCTACAGGTGCTTGCTTGAACTTTAAAAAAAAAAGTATCCAATTTTGTTTCTTCTAGAACACTCCTGTTCTTCAGGTGATGAGGGGCTAGTCAACCTTTCTGCCTCTTCTCTCCTTACTTTCTCTTTCTCTCTGCCCTGCAGTACTTTTCTGACCTAAGGAACAGTATCGTGAACAGCCAGCCACCAGAGAAGCAGCAGGCTATGCATCTGTGCTTTGAAAACTTGATGGAAGGCATCGAGCGAAACCTTCTAACGAAAAACAGAGACAGGTGAGTGTTGAAGGCTCTACCAAGAAATCCTGGGCAACTGTTAGTTTTCAGATCATTGAAGCGTAGGAAAGTCTGCTAGAGGCTGTCTAAAAACAAGTGCTGCCCAATAGAAAAGCAAGCCACGAAATAATTTTAAATTTTCTAGTTGCTGTAAAAAGAAACAATGTTCATTTTAATATATTTTATTTATTTAACCCATGTGTCTAAAATAATATGTCAATGTGTAATCAGTATTTTTAAACTGAGAATTTTAACATTCTTTTTATTGTACTGGGAATTTTAACATTCTTTTTATTGTGCTAAGTCTTCAAGATCTTGCGTACTTTGCAATTAACAGGACATCTCAATTCAGATGCTAAATTTTCATCAGAAATACTTAATTTGTATTTAGATTTCCTAAGATTTACAGTTGACAAAGTAGACTCCCATACTTAAGTTGTTCAGACATATTTAGTTGTCCAATAACTGAACTTATGTCAGGTTTTCCTAAATTGATTTTTAAAATTTTCTTTCATTTTAATTAATTTAAAATACAGCTTTTAACTTCAAGTTAATTGAGGTACAATTGGGGAACTGAATTTTAAATGTCTTTTCATTGCATACAGTTCCTCAGTTGCTCTGAGCACTCTTCAAGTGCTGTACAGCCACCTGTGACTAATGGCCTCCATACTAAACAGCACAGTTCTCTCGGCGTTAAGACATGAGACAGCCTCATTCTCACCCAGCCCTCACCTTGTGAGGGTTACTTCCCATCCGACAAAGATGAGATTGAGATTCCTTTTGTGCTGCCATGAGCCCGAAATGATCCTCAGAGCCCTGGATTTAACCAGATCTTGAGCCTGCCTTAAAGTTGTCAGGGAGAAAGGGGTGCAAAACTAATCCAACTTCTCCTTAGTCTTAGGACTGAAATTAACTGACCTTAGAACCCATTGCTTCAAACATTCTGCCTTTCAGTAGCCACTTGCTTGCTAGAAACATTTTCGGCAAAGACCTTTCCCTTCCACTCTGCTCCCCCAACCTACATGCTCCTCTCTGTAGGTTCACCCAGAACCTGTCGGCATTCCGTCGAGAAGTCAACGACTCGATGAAGAATTCCACGTATGGAGTGAATAGCAATGATATGATGAGCTGACACCTCCTTGGACTCTACCTGTACAGAGCAGTGTCCCTTTGGTCTGACCCAGGGGCGAACAATTACAATGGAGAGGGCCTGGCTGATCCTGGCCCCCTCCTCCAGGGGTATGGGGAAAATGGCAAAGGTCAACTAGCTTCTTCCCCAGGGAATAGGGGTGTGAGTGCACTCACTCGGGGGGCAGGGCGCTGCTGGTTCCTGGGGGATTGGGTGGGAAGGGTGGTGGGAGGAGATAAGGAGATAGAGGCACAAATGTGTGAGTCTCCAGCCCCCCTCCTCCTGGGGCCACCCACGGGGAAAGAACCCCCAGTGTCCTGCCACAACCTGCCTTGTATAAACATGTACATTTTTTCATAACATTTTGAACAAGGTTTATATTGACTCAAGTTTAAAAACAAAGTGTGACTGAAAAATTTTTACAGAGTCTAGTGCACCAATGCTGATGTGAGGGGTTGTGTATGCGAGTGAGGAAAAAATGTGTATTCTGGTGGCCTGAAGCTTTACTGGACAAGGATGTGTGAACGTGCAGAGATATATTTAGTGACACAGTGTAGAGAGGCAAAAAGAAAAAAAAAAGTAAAAATTCCAAATGTATATTTTTTCTTATTGCCCTTCCCTTGCCCCCCCAAATTATCACTTCCTGTTACTGTATTACCCTTGTTATTAGGAACTCTAAGCCATGCGGAGCATCACCCCTCCTCCCCCGTCAGCCTAGATACCGCCCTCGGTCCCTTGGCCTCTTGCAGTGACCGACAACTCCAGCTAAAAGTGTTTGGTGTTCTTAGCTTCATCCTCTTTCCCACTTTGCCGATCCCCCATCCTCAGACATATGCCTCTTGCTTTTAAAAGTCAGATGTAACTCTATAATTTAGGGTTCTTGGTCTCTGTTCAAAGTGGAGACCAGAGAAAAGGAGTTGAGCCAGTGGCTCTCCTGTCAAGCAATTTGGATGAGTCCACCAGAGGCCCAGTCACGTGTGGCCAATAACTTTTAGTCTTCCCCAGCCCTCGAGGCAGTGTGTGTGGATGTGTGCGTGTGGATATTTATATATGTACCCTGCACTCGTGAATGTATGAACTGGAGGAAGTTACTACAGTGGAGGGGTTCTTAATAACAAGGTCTGCCTAGCATGAAGTATTTAACATTCTCCCACCCCTTTAAAAATATACATTTTTATAAAATGAAAACCATAATAAATGTTTTGAATATTAAAAAAAATTAACCTTACAGAGGAAAATTAACGGAGAAAGCTATTTGCCTTGTACTTTTTCCACAACTGTTGCTGCTAGTTGTACGCATCTCTAGTTCAGCTCTCGCCCATGGGACACTCATCAATTAGGTTTTATTTTTATTTTTCTCCTCTACCCCCAGAAACAAGCCTGTTAATTTTTTTTTTCCTTCTCCTCTGGCGACTGTGTGGTGAATCCTTTCTTGCGTGATCAGGTTGCGGATAGACTTGTAAGGGTGTTTGCTGCATACAGTGTAAGCATTGTGACCGCCAATAAACTTCAATGGTTTCTACTGACCTGGTTTCAGCAATCAAGTCTAGTGTGTTGGCAGGGACATGTCTCATTCTGAACACATGAAACATGCATTCCTGAAAGCCAGTGGGTGACAAAGGACCCCTCAACTCTGAAATTAGCTTGTTTCTCATTGGATGAAGTCTGATTCCATGTCTTTTTAAAAGCAGGACTCCTTTAGTCCATATATTCTCTATATAAAAAATATGCTGGGTGCACAGCTGTAACAAGTGAAGCCTCTCTATCTCTTTATGAGCTTCCAGGTAACAGGGTAACCAGGAGAGAAGTAGTAATTGCAAAAACCCCAGTTAATGTTCTGGCATGTGCTTGTGGGCTGGGCGTCACTCATAGACCCTGACAAGTTCAAGGGTAAATATTATCCCCCAAAATACTTGGCAGATTTCATGAGCCAGAATTGTCAAATGAAGAACAGAACTACCATAAAAGGGGCTATTTCTCATCCCCTTTGCTATGTAGGACCCAGGTGTAAAAGCATTTAGTTTCCAGGAACATTGAAAAGTATTAAGGTACTACAATATCTTCCTGTACCTTAATGCAGAGTGACATTCAGTAATCACAGGCTCTAGAGAGCCACTCTTGTCCACTAGATATACCTTTGTCTGCTGTTTTGGTCTCTGGTCCGAAGTTATTTCACAGGCAAAAAAAAAAATGTATTCTAATACCTAGAAGGCAAGTAGAATTGATTCATCTTAGTCAAGTCCTGTCTCTAAGCCTAATAGAAAATGGTCGGCCTTCATTAATATGTAGAACACTCCAGTCACATGCTCCCTTGACCTGGACTTCTAATTCTGCAGTAAATAAGACAAAAAAAAATAACTTTCTGACAGATAATTTGAAGAAGAAACCTCCTCTCCCAACTATCCTGAAATGCTGACTGATCAGCAAAACCCCTTACCCCTCCCTTTCCTTCCACAAAAACAATTGCAGAGGCAAGAACCTCACTAGAGATGGTGTCTCCCCAGTGTAGTCCTAAGTCCGGTCCAATCATTACCAAGTGCCACAATTAAAATCTTCCCCAACAACATCAGACTTTAAACAGTGAAGCTGCTCCTTTCTTGATAGTTATAAGAGGGATTACCCCCAAAAGAGCCTTTTTTCCTGATCAGTTATCAGCAATTTCACATGAGTCAACCTAATAAATGCAAAAAACAGTTAGTTACCTTTAAACTTTGATTTCCTCAAGAAATCTTGTGGAGCTTTTATTCAGTTGAAGAATGAATTTATTACTTTCCAGGCTATCCTAGGCATCAAGTCAAATGTCTCTGGACGGTGTTTCCTGACACAAACTTACCTTACATTGACAAAAACACCTATAATCTTTACTGCAGATCATCAAACTGTATGTATGTATGTTTTTGTTGGTTCTGCCAACAAATAGGGTTATCCATCTTCACTAAAGTATAATTCAGACAAAGGAAGAAGGATCAAATTTTAGGTTTTTAGATTTTAAGAAGTACTTTCAGCCAAGAACCGATTTTCTAATGACAAGTGACAGCCTACTAAGAGGTAATAGTTTTATGTTCTGCAAACACAGACTTATTAAGAACTTGCTTTTTTCCCCATCAAGTGGCAAAATGTTCTAATAACTTACAAAGTTTTAACCAAGAGTGGGAAAAGACCACTTTTCAAAATACCCATGGTCATGGGGTAAGATGAATTAATTCCAGAGAGCCAAAACACTTTTCTGTATCTTAACTACCACCAGCCAAGCCGTCCTCCACCTAAGATTTTTAGCTAGATCTACAACAAACCTGTGTTGCCACATGAAGTGTTACCCAAGCGCTAAAGCAGAAAGGGAAAGCAAAGATGATTACAGGGAGACTGCAAAAACCATAACCAATAACAAGGGCTGGAAAAAATGTAAATGAGCATTACTTTAAAAGTCCTAGTTCTTTAAACCTTTCATGTTTAAAATATACTCGCTAGCCATAATTAATACAACCACCAATCAGGTGCTAGATAATGTCTAAGAGGCTTCTTGCATCAGTAGCGTGTCTCCTGGGTCTATTACATTTATCTTGGGTTTCTTAGATAACCCTGGAATTCACTAGTCAGCCAGTTTGGTTTATTTCGGGATCAATGGGTCACTAAACAAATGAGCTGCCAGATAGTTGGGACATCAAATGATCAAAAGGGAGGATGAAATCAAGCCTCAGATATTATCCTCTTCCTCAGAAAACCCTTAGGGTTCTCAGGACTGCCTCAGTGCTGCTGTCTATTCATCCAACAGAATCTACTCTAAGCCATATACCTTTTCGAGGGTCAGCAACAGAAAAGGAAACTAAAAAGGAAAAAAAAAATCATTTGCAAGGCAAATTGGTACAAACGGACCCCAAAACAATGTAGTGAACAATACTTAACACAAGCACAGATATACTTGAAATTCTGCTTAACAGTCACGAAGACAGACCACTCAATAAACCGAAGCATAACAGCACCACCTATATGGGCTAAGAGTATCAAGTGGGAAATCTAACCTCTGCTATTGGACAACAAATTAAAGGAGTTCTGTGTATATCTGGATTCAAGGTCTGGAGAACAACCAAACCCAGAATACAAACTGATTACTGGACAATGGACTTGGCCTTTTGTAAAGGTCAAAGGGGCCACGCCAGTGTCTGATAGTGAAAGGGTGGGTGAGGGTAAAAGCATGTTTCTCCTCAGCTCTGAAAGACGGATGACAGGGCAATGAAGATAAAGCTCCGCAAGGCTCCATTAGTTCAGCTGGAAAATTAGTGGAAATGAAACCACTCTTCGATCTAAGAATATGACAGGACTTCATAATTTCTATTTAGCAAGAAACCAGTTCCACACCCTTTAGTCTGGGACATGTGTCACAAAACAAGCCAAGTCATAAATTACCAGCCAATCTACAAACGCTGCAAGGAAACCCTTCTACTCAGAGGACTACCACTGCCATCTCTTCCTCCACATTGTACCTTGTGCCTTTTCCCGGTCTGCAGGGCCCTCTCTTCTCGGTGTAAACTTGGTTCTTTACCCACCTTTTCAAACTCAAGGGTAGAGCCCCACTTCCTCTTTGTAGTCCCCCTACTGTCCCTAAATCTCACGGGACTATCTGAGGCATTGCCCTCAGGCATCCCGCCCTGCCTCAGCAACCAAAACGTGCTCCTTGACGTGGCCTGACAGAAGGGATCAGGGGCGTGGGAGCGTCTGCAGAACGGCGGAATGGAGAATAGTTGGACCTCCTTTGGGTGAAGCCCCTGCGGAGAGATCCCCGGGCTGCCTGCGTTGTGCGATTAAGCTCACATCGTTACCATAGGCCTCTACCGAAAGGAAAAGGGAAGAAGCCCCTGACACTAGCCCCGAGGCTCTGCGAAGGAAAGAGGGGAAGAATTCAGCCCTGACCCGGCACGACTTCCCAACAAGCCCCAGCGCCCCGGAGGAGGTTCTGTGCTGTCTTTCCGCTCCCCGCTGCGCCTGCGCAAAGCGGCCGGCTCCACAGGCGCGTGCTCTCAGGGCCGCCGCTCGCCCTACCTCCGCCTCTCTGCGCAGGCGCAAGTCAGGACTCCCAGCGTCCGCTCGCCGCGGTGGCGGCTGGGAGCAGGGCTGGGCTGCTCCACGGTCGCAGTGTTCCTCTTAAGGAAGGCTAGAGCTGGACGGTGTGCTGGGTAGAGGTATCCACGGTGACAATCACAGAGGCACTGTTCAAGGACGTGATCCCTGGCCGGGAAGAACTCAGTGGAATGGGCAAACAGGCTGAAAAGGATGATCATTGCATGCTGTTTGCTATGGGATACAAAGGAGGAGCCTCCAAGAAGAGCAGTAACAGAAGCGAGCTTATCGAAAGAAGGCAAGGGAGAACGTTCAAACAGCATAAAAATCCTGAGGCACGAAACGCCTTGGACCTTTATAGGGGCTGCAAAAACAGAATGACTGGAGGGAGAGTGCAGCCCTAAACAAGTCTGGATGAAGGGTGGAGCACAAGAGGTTGGGATTTGATCCTAAAAACCGTTAAGTTTGAAAGCAGCCTAGTGACCAATCTTTAATTCACCACTGGTGAGTAAAAGCCTTTAATTCACCACTAGTGAGGAGCCTGGCATGCTGCAGTCCATGGGGTCACAAAGAGTTGGACGTGATTTAGTGACTGACGAACAAATGAGTAATAAGGAGTTGAACCAAGACAAGGGCTGTTGGGGAGAGAGGTGGGAAATATTGGGGGTGAGGGGTGGACTCAACAGGACTTTGGGAGGGTAGAGAAAAGTAGATTGTAGTATGATTCCCCCCAGGATCCAGAGTAGGACAGCAACTGAGTCAAGGCGGAGGAATCGTGGGACATTATGGGAAAGACTGCTTGGTGAGCCTGAATGGAACTCTGATCTAAGGAAACTTCCCTGCTTTTGCAAGCAGAGCACTTGGAATTCAACAAGAAATGAGAAAATAGAAGAGGGAAGAGTACTCAATCATAATAAGATATAAACAATCAAATCCAGGAATATGTGAAAAAGCATAACACATTATGACCAAATAGGACTGGCCCTAGAAACGCAAGGTTGGTTTAAAACATTAAAAAATCAGTAAATGTCATTGACCATATAAACAAAGATGAAGAAGGTGAACCTTCCAATGAAGAAGAAGCATGTGACAAAAATTCTCACCAACTAGAATTAGAAACATTTCTAGTATGTAAAAATATGAAATACTTCATAAAATATGAAAAGTCAACTATTTCTATATACTAAAAGATAAACTTATCACTAGATGAAATTTTGAAATATATACTATTTGCTATAGCATCCAAAAGTATGAAATACATTAGAATAAATTTAACAAGATATGTGCTGGATCAGAACACTAAGATCTATAAAACATCACTGAGGAAATTAAAGATCTAATAAATGAGATTAAAACATGTTCATGGACTGTTGCCTCAAAACTGGAATGGCAATTCTCCCCAAACTGAACTACATTCTACAGGATCCAAATAAAAGTCCCAGAAGGCTTTTTTCTTTTTTTTAAGAAACTGGCAAGCTGATTCTAAAATTTATATGAAAATGCAAAGAACCTGGAAGAGCCAAAATATCTGTGAGAAAGATCAGTGTTGGAGGATTCAACTGCCTGATTTCAAGGTTTACCACCATGCTACAGTAGTCAAGACAGTGTCGTATTGGCACTAGGATAGACAGACCAGTGGAACAGAATAAAATCCAGAAATAGACCAACATATATGGTTAGTTGACTTTTGACAAAAGTGCCAAGGTAAATCAATAAAGAAAGAATTGTCTTTTCCAGAAGTGGTGCTAGAATTCTATATTCACTTGATGGGGAGGGGAATGAACCTCAACCCTTACCTAACACCATGCACAAAAATTAACTTCAAATGGATCACAGATGTAAAAGTAAAAGCTAAGACTACAAGGCTTCCAGAAGGAAACTTAGGAGAAATTTTTCACAACCTTGAGTTAAGCAAAGATTTCTTAAAATATCAAAAGCATGATCCACAAGTGAAAGAAAACTATTTGACTTCATCAAGTTTTAAAATTTCTGCTCTTCAAAAGATACCATTTGTTTTTTAAATGAAAAGGCAAACCGTAGACAGGAGTGAAAAATATGTATGCCTAACACAGTCATCTTGAGTATAAAGAACTACAATAAGAAGAATAACTCAATTTTAAAATGAACAAAATATTTGAACAGATATTTTTTTCAAAACAAGATACACAGATGACGAATAAACAACTGAAAAAATATTCAACATCTTTTGCTATTGAAGACATAAATAAAAATCAGAAGAGATGTCACTATATACATCCACCAGAATGACTAAAATTAAGAAGACTGACAATGCCAAGTGTTGACAAAGATGTAGAGCAACAGGAATTTTCATACATTTCTGGTAGAAATGCAAAGTGGTACAGGAAATTTGGAAATAGTTTTACAGTTTCACATAAAATTTAATATATGCATACCAAATAACCCAGAAATTACACTCCTATGTATTTATCCTAGAAAAACTAAAACATATTTCCATGCAAAGGCTTGCTCTCAAATGGTACAGCATTTTTATTCATAATAATCTAAAACTAGAAACTACCCAAATATTCATCAACAGGTTTATCAGTCAGGGATGTAGCACAGGGAATTGGCTAATGCAATCATGAGGGTTGGCTAGACAAGTCTGAAATTGGTAGGACAGGTTGTCAGGAAGAGCAGGCTGGAAGTTCTAGCAGGAGCTGAAGCAGCAGTCCAGGCAAAACATCTTCAGAGAGACTTCAGTTCTGCTCTTAAGGACTTTTAACTGATTGCACCAGGCCCACCCATGGTATTGAGGCTAATCTTTACCTAAAGGTAACTGATTGTGGATGTAAATCACATCTATAAAATACCCTCAGTAGAAACTGCCACATAGAAGGTGTCAGCCACACCCTCATTTTGATTGAATAACTGGTTGCAATAACCTAGCCAAGCTGACACCTAAAACTGACCAGCAGGTGTCTGGATATACAAATTGTGGAGTACTATTCAACAATAAACAGAAACAAACTACTGATACAGCAACAACATGGTTAAATAAATGTCAAACACATTTTGCTCAGCAAAGGAGGGCAAACAAAAAGACCCTGTATGAATCCGCTTATATGAAATTCTAGAACAGTCAGTACTAATCTACAGTGTCAGAAAGCAGAGAAGTATCTAATGCCAATTAGTAAGGGGAGGATATTGACTGCAAAAGGAAACAAGGAAATTTGGAGGAGTAACAGAAATTGTAACTTGCTACCTGGTATGTTGGTGGTAGTGTTGTTGTTTAGGCACTCAGTCGTGACCAACTCTTTTATGACCCCATGGACTGTAGCCCATCAGGCTCTTCTGTCTATGGGATTCTCCAATCAAGAATACTGGCGTGGGTTTCCATTTCCTCCTCCAGAGGGTCTTCCTGACACAAGAATGGAACCCTCATCTCCTGCATTGGCAGGTGGATTCTTTACCACTGAGCCTGTTGTATACATCTGTGAAAATTCAAATTATATGCTTTAAATGAGTACATTTTTGTATATGAACTATTTCTCAATAAAGTCAGTATTTAAAAAAAATAAGCTCTTTCCTGCACAGTAGAAGCTCCACTCCAATCCGGGTTCCAGAGGGATTCCTCCAGCACCATTGGTGGAAAAGACCATGCTTTTCCTTGACACCTTTGCTGAAAATCAGTGAAGCTTATATATATATGTAGGTGAGAAGTTTCCAGGATAGAAGTGATGCATAAGAACTCAATGAGAGAGGTTCCTGTTTATTTCTGACTCCCAAACAGAGGTATCACTTGGAGGAGGGGGGGGTCAACCAAAAACCTGCCTCCTGTTGACTGCTGCTGCTGCCGCAAAGTTGCTTCAGTCGTGTCTGACTCTGTGCGACCCCACAGATGGCAGCCCACCAGGCTCCTCTGTTCCTGGGATTCTCCAGCCAAGAATACTGGAGTGGGTTGCCATTTCCTCCTCCAATGCATGCATGCGACCCCATAGACGGCAGCCCACCAGGCTCCTCTGTCCCTGGGATTCTCCAGCCAAGAATACTGGAGTGGGTTGCCATCTCCTTCTCCACTCCTGTTCACTACCCCCACCCAAACAAACATTTCAGTGCTTCACTGTGCCATGTGAACTGATATTTGTTAAATGAGTGGCCCTCGTAGTCACTGTGCCCCGTGGTGTGTTGCTCACCAGCTGCGTCTCCTGTCCCCTTCCTCATCTCCACTCCTTCCTGGCCTTGGGAGAAGTGAGCCTTTTGGAAACTGGGCTCTTCATCTTTGGGGACCACAGCCCTGGGGGTCCGGCCCTCTGAGCCTGGGGAGAGGCCCACACTTGGCATGGAGGGAAAGGAAACAAACAAACAAAAAAGGCAAAGGAAGGGCGGACAAGGCTATGCTTCCTACCGGGTGACAAAGCGTCTCCATAGAGCGCGCGGGCGGGCTCCTGCAGCAGGCCTCAGTCAGTCCCCATTAGTCAGGACCACGGTTCTCACGGTGTGGTCCTAGACCCGCAGCATCCACCTCACCAGAGCACCTGTTAAGAAATGCTAATTTTCTGGATCCCTCTGTAGGAAACGATGGAGGTGGGGCCTAGCGCTTGTTGTTTTAACAAGCTCTCCAGGTGCTTCTGAGGCGCCAGGGGGAGGAAAGAGTGGAAGTACGGGATGGGGGCTGATTAGACCCCTCCCGTGGCCCCTTCCCAGGCTTCATAACGACCCGCTGTGTGCGGCCGGGCCCTCAGGTGAGGCCGCGATAAGGCCGGAGTAAAGGAGCCCGAGAGGGAAGCGATCCGAGGGGGAGCCGATGAAGTGAGCGGAGTTAGGGACGGTGAGGTGGAGGAGAGGTTGCGAGAGGGCTGGGTCCGGGGTAGGGTGGACCTGAGGCCGGGTGCCGAGAGGGCCGGCGGGGCAACCCTTCCGCTCGGGGCGCTCCGCGCGGGGCTCTCCAGCCAGGGGATTGTAATGGGCCTTTCCTCGGCAGCTGCTCGGCCCCCGCCCGCATCATGAATCGCAGTCCCATTAGCAGCACCTCCGAAAAGGAGACACTAAGCCTGCTCTGGGGTGAGTGAGGCCCCATGGTGTCCTCGGAGCAGCGGGGGCCCTGGTGGCGGGGGAAGTTTTGGAGGGGGATGAGAGAGAGGCTGGAGGGAGAGAGAGGACGCCTCTCTGGAGCCCGCCCTCCGCCCTCTGTCTCCGTCTCCCTTCGCAGGCTGTGAGCTAAACCAGGAGAGGCCGACTTGGACCTTCAAACCCCAAAAGGTGGGGAAGCAGGACTGTGTGCTGTTGCTGAGTACGGTGGGTACCGCTCCTCAGAGGAGAGGAGAAAGGATGGGGCAGGGAGGAACTTGGCCAGACACGCAGGAGCAAGTGGCATTGCCTGGTTCCCACAGCTGGAGCCAGGCTTCCCTTCTCCGCCCTCGTCCTGGGGGTGAGGAGGCGTCCTGTCCCTTTTTCCACCCCCCTCAGATTTCCCTGGGGGAGAAAGCCAAAGAGGAGGTGAACGTCGTGGAGATCCTGCCCTCGGGAAGCCAGGACGACAAGAAGAGGAAGCCCCTCACCCTGGCCTCGCTTCGGGCCTCGGTCCTCCCCATGGTGAGCTTCCCCGCCGGCCTACTAATCCAGCCCGGAGGCCTTGCTCAGGCCTCCCCTTGTGTGCAGATGGACACAAAGGTGGGGTACAGGCTCCAGCAGACGTGGTGCTGGAGAGAAATATTTTTTGTTGTTTAGTCGCTAAATCGTGTCCCACTCTTTGTGACCCCATGGAATGTATGTAGCCCACCAGGCTCCTCTGTCCACAGGATTTCCCAGGCAAGAATACTGGCGTGGGTTGCCATTTCCTTCTCCAGGGCATCTTCCCAACCCAGGGATCAAACCTGTGTCTCCTGCATTGGCAGGTGAATTCTATACCAATGAGCCACCTGGAAAGCCCTAGAGAGGCATATAGCCCAGCACTAAAAGCCTGGCCTCGGGAGCAGGGAGCCAGGTTTCCATCCTAGTCCACTCCCTTTTTTGGTGGGGGGGAGGGGGGCGGTGCACATTGAGTCCTAAACACTGGACGGCCAGGGAACTCTAGTCCACTCTTCACTAGTTGTGTGACTTTGGGCAAGTTAAATAACTTTTCTTCAAATCCTATTTTTCAACTGTTTACTGCTGGTGACCATATACTGTTGGTGATGTACACACTGCTTGTGTATCCAGACTGTGTATCCAGAAATCCTCATTTCTAGTCATTTGAGTTTTCTGTGTAGATCTTTGTGAATAATGGCAGTTTTTGTATTTTTTTTTTAATCTGGTACACTGGCTAGGACTAACAGTATAATATTGGATAAAATGATAATGGTAGATATCCTTGTTTCATTCCTTTAAAAAGGAACGCTTTTAACATTTCTCCATTCAGTATGAAGTATGTGGTTGATACCCTTTGTCAGGTTAAGGAAGTCTCTGTCTCATCCTACTCTACTTTGAAAAATTGACTTTTCCTCTTTTTAATCATGATTGGTTATCGAGAAAGAGTTTCCATTCATATGATTGCGGCACTCTCTCCTTTAATCTGTTAATGTGGTAAGTTATAGTAATAGAATAATATTAAACCAACTTTGCATTCCTGAGATAAACATTACTGATTGTATTATAAACTTCTAGATTTGCTGTGTTAATAAGACTCTTTTTTAAACTTACATACTCATAAGTGAGCTTGGCATGTAATAAATTATCTTATTTGGATGTCAAAGCATGTTAGCCTTATGAACTGAGGCATGAAGTATTCCTTTCTTTGTGGACAAGAGTGATTTGAAGACCAGGATTATCTGCCCTTAAAGATCTGAGAGGTTGATCTGTAAAACTGCCCTTAAACCTATTTTTTTCTCTATCAACGAGATCTCCCTAGATCTATCCATTCCCATAGTTTTACAGACCACTTATACAAATGAAGACTTGGAAATTTATTCTGTAAACCCAGCCTCTCTTGTGCTCCAGATACTCTGTCCAGCTCAGTACGTTATATCTAATAGTTATCCCTGGTGGCTCAGCCAGTCAAGAATCTGCCTGCAATACAGGAGACCGGGGTTCTATTCTTGAGTCAGGAAGAGCCCCTAGAGAAGGAAATAGCCACCCACTCCAGTATTCTTGCCTGGGAAAATCCCATGGATAGAGGAGCCTAGTGGGCTACAGCCCATGGGGTCGCAAAGAGTTGGGCACGACTGAGCGACTAACACTTCACTTCAATAGATATTACAAACTTAACCTACTAAATCCAAATTCTTAATTTTTATGTATGACCTCTACCCCCATCCCCAAATCTGATCTCCTCCCAGTAAATAGCTATTTATAAAACCTTCGAGTAGCCATGGCTAGGACTTCAGAAACTATATTGCATAAAAGTTGTGAGAGTGGACATCCTTGTCTTGTTCCTGATCTTAGAGGAAATGCTTTCAGCTTTTCACCATTGAGTATGATCTTAGCTGTAGGTTCAGAAATGGTATTTTAAATTTTTATTATTGTTCAGTACTAGCATATAGTTATATAAGTGGCGTTTGTACTAACTGACCTTGCTAAATTTGCATATTAGTCCTAACAGCTTTTTATTGATGCCACTGAATTTGCTATGTTCTTATTCATGCCATCTGTGAATAAAGGCAGTTTAACACCTTCATTTTCAATCCCTATACCTGGCATTTCTTTTTCTTGTCTTACTTCACTGACTAGGACATCAAGTACAATGATGAATAAAAGTGGTAAGAGCAGGACTATCCTTGCCTTTTTCTAGAGGGCAAGTATTCATTCTTTTACTATTCAGACAGATAAAAGACTTTTGTAGATGCCCTATGTTAGGTTTAACGGTTGTATCATTCTTTTTCAAGAACCAGGTTTTGGCTTCATCAGTCTTTCTCTATTGTTTATCCATTTTTGTATTTAATCTATCTGTTGTTAATTCTTCTGCTTATTTTTATTTTAATCTTTTTCTAGTTTCTTACAGCAAAATCTTATATTATTCATTATTAATCTTATATTATTTTTTAGACCTTTTTTGGATATAAGCATTTCATGCTATGATTTCCTTCTGAGCATCTTTCTGGCATCATCCTACCAATTTTGCTAAGAATATTCATTTTAATTCCGTTCAAATTATTTTCTAGTTTTATTCTTCACTCCCTGGGGTATTTGGAAGTATATTTGCTTTTTAATTTCCAAATAATTAGAGATTTTCTATTATTCATTCTTTAATTGATTTCTATTTTAATTTGATTGTGGTATGAAAATATACATTATTCTATTTCAGTCTAAATAGTGTTGTGACTTATTTTATGGTCCCTAATATATTCTGTCTTGGTGAATATTTCATTTATACTTGAAGAACATGTGTTCTCCTGTGGTTGGGTATATTGCTGTGTAAACATTAATTATATCATGTTGGTTGATGATTTTGTGTGAGCCTTCTATATCCTTACTCATTTTCTGTCCACTTGATCTCTTAGTTACTGAAAGAGGAATATTGAAGACTTCAACAATAATTGTGTCTTTTTTCTGTTTCTCTTTTTGATTATCAGTTCTGCTCCATGTATTTTGAAACTCTTTTGTTAGGTACATCCTAATAAATTCTGTGTTTCTAAGATTATTAAATCCTTTTGGTTAATCCATTTATCATTGTGAAATGTTCCCTTTTTCCCTGACAAATATTTTGAAGTCTACTTGGTCTGACTGACATAGTCAGTCTAGCTCTCTTTGTATTAGTGTTTGTGTATTTTTCCTATTCTTTTATTTTGTTATTTTACTGAAACCTCTGTATCTTTATGTATAAATTGGATTTCTTTTCTATAACACGTATTGAAGTTTTACTTTTTTTTTTTTTTTACACTTTGATCATCTGTCTTTTAGTTAGAGCATTTGCAAACTTTTGAGCATTATTTCTTCAAACATTTTTTTTCTGTTCCATCTTCTGTCTCATCTCCACTGAGGAATCCAGTTATCGATACCTGCCCCGCACTCCATTTGCCTCTGTCTTCTTAACGTATTTTTCCTGTGTGTTTCATTTTGGATAGTCTTTATTTACTCAATCTCATTTTTCTTGTCTTGGGCAGTATCTAACTTGCCGTTAATCTCATTAGTGTATTTTCATCTAATTAGATGATAAATCCACAGATCTAAGAAATTCTTTGAACCCCAGTGTGTCTTATAATCAAATTGCTCAAAACCAGTGATAAGGAGGAAATCTTAAAAGCAGCCAGAGTTAAAAAGACATCTCACACAGGGGAACAAAGACAAGGATGTGAGTAGATTTCTCCAAATAATGCAAGCTAGAGGACAATGGGAAAAATTTTTCAAGTGTTTCATCTTGACCAAATCTGTTGTTATATTCCTCTTTTTAAAATTCCTGGTAGTGCTCGCTTCGGCAGCACATATACTAAAATTGGAACGATACAGAGAAGATTAGCATGGCCCCTGCACAAGGATGACACGCAAATTCGTGAAGCGTTCCATTAAAAAAATAAATAAATAAAATTCCTAGCAGTGCTTGTCATCTTTCCTTTTTTTCCCTTCATTTCGATCACTGGGCATGAGCCTTTTTTTTCTTTTCAAAGAACAAGCTTTTGATTTTGTTGATGTTTTCTATTGTTTCCTTATTTTCTGTTTTATTAATTTCTCTGGTTATCTGATTTTTGGCTTGCTTTGTTCCTTTTTCTTACTTCCTGTGTTAGCTATTTAGTCCATTCATGTTCTAGCTTATTTTTTCCAAGTACATTTTGTTTATTTATTTTGAATACTATAAATTTCCCTCTGAAGATTTTTTAACTGCATCATTTAATTTGTGTTTTGTGATATTTTCACTATTTTATTTTAAATGTTTTCTGATTTCCATGATGATTTCTTTTTTGTTTTGTTGGGTTTTTTGTTTGTTTTTGCCCGTGCCTCAAAACTTTTGGGATCTTAGTTCCCTGACCAGAGATCAAACCCATGCCCCCTGCAGTGGAAGCATGGAGTCTTAACCACTGGACTGCCAGGGAATTCCCTCCATTACGATTTCTTATTTGATGCATAAGTTACTTAGAATTTTTAATTCCCAAAGATATATATATATATATATATATATATATATATAAATTCTGTGGTATTTGAGACTTGATTTGTGGCTTACTACATGGTAGTATTATTGGATTCTATGTATGTCCATTAAATCAAGCTTATATAGTCAAACCTATATATTTTTTGTCTCCCTGATCTGTTGATTACCAAAAGAAATGTGTTAAAACTTCCTACTGTGATTGTGAAGTTTCAGTAGATTCTTCTCATAATTTTGTTTACTTTGTATATGCTTAGTTTTTAATTGAAAATTTTTTAGATAATTACAGATTCACATGCATTTATAAGTAAAGATACTGAGAGATCCCTGTATGTTTTGCCTAGTTTTCTCCAGTGGTAACATTTTACAAAACTGCAATATAATATCAAAGCCAAGATGTTGATGTTGATACAATGCATGGGTATTGTTCTATACTACTTTATCACCTAAGTTTCTTTTTTTCAATTTTATCTATTTATTTTGGCTGCACTGGGTCTTTGTTGCTGCCTGGGCTTTTCTTCAGTTGCAATGAGTGTGGGTTACTCTCTAGTTGTGGTGCACAGGCTTCTCATTGCAGTGGCTTCTCTTGTTGCAGAGAAGTCTAGGGTGCACGGGCTTTACCCTAGGTAATTCAGTTCTTGGGCTGTACAGCACAGGCTCAATGGTTGTGGCCCAAGGCTTAGTTGCTCTGCAGCATGTGGGATCCTCCTGGACCAGGGATCAAATCTGTGTCTCCTGCATTGTCAGGAAGGACTCTTTACCACTAAGCCACCAGGGAAGCCCTCACCTAAGTTTTATATCCACTATCGTAACCAAGATACAGATATCATAGCCAAGTTTCAACAGCCCAGAGATCCCTCATGTTTTCCTTTTATAACCACACTCACCTGTCTCCTGTTTCCTCACCCACCCTCAATCCTGGCAACCAGCAGTCTGTCCTCCATTTCTAAAATATGGTCATTGAAATATAATCAGACATATGTAACTTCTTAGGAACTGGGTTGGGTCCCCCCCCCCCCAGCGTATTCCCTGAAGATTCATCCAAGTTGTGTGTGTGTGTTTTTATTGCTGACCGGTATTCCATGGTACAGAAGTACCACAGCTCAACCAGTCATCTGTGGAAAAACTAGTCTGATTCCAGTTTGGGGCTCTTAAAAATAAAGCTTCTATGAACATTTGTATATAGGTTCTTGTATAAGCCTAAGTTTTAATTTTTCTTGGGATAAATGTCCAGGAGTGCAATTGCTGGGTCATATGGGGTGGTTGCATGTTTAGTTTCTTAAAACGGCCAAACTGTTTTATAAAGTGACTGTACCATTTTGCCTTTGTACCAGCAATGCATGAGTGACTGAGTTTCTCTGCATCCTAACTGACATTCATGTTGTCACTATCTCATATTTTAGCCATTCCAATATGTGGGTTTCCCAGGTGGCACTAGTGGTAAAGAACCTGCCTGCCAATGCAGGAGACATAAGAGACACGGGTTCAGATCCCTGGGTTGGGAAGATCTCCAGGAGGGCATGGCAATCCACTTCAGTATTCTTGCCTGGAGAATCCCATGGACGGAGGAGCTTGGTGGGCTATACAGTCCATAAGTTTGCACAGAGTCAGATACAACTGAAGCGACTTAGCACACAATATGTGTGTAGTTATGTCTCACTGTGGTTTTAATTTGCATTTCCCTGATAGGTGATGACATTGAACATCTTTTCATGCGGTTTTTGCCATCTGTATGTTCAGTTAAATGTTCATGTCTTTTGTTCACTTTCTAATTGTATTGTTTTGTTACTGTTGAGTTTTGCTAATTCTTTACATATTGTAGACTCTAATCCTTTGTCAAATACATGGCTTGCAAATATTTCCTCCCCAAGTTATAACTTGTCTTTTCATCCTCTTCACGTGAACTTTTACAGAACAAAAGTTTTTAATTTTGATAGGGTCCACTGTATTAATTTTTCCTTTTATGACTTTTGATGTTAAGTCTAAGAATGCTTTACCTAGTTTGAGATCATGAAGGCTTTGTATGCTTTATGTCCAAAAGTCTTAGTTTTATGTTTTACACTTAAGTCCATGATCACTGTCACATATGCCATGAGGTTTAGGTGAAGGTTCATTTCTTTGCCTGTGGACATTCAATTGCTCCAGCTCCATTTGTCAGAAAAGCTTCCTCCATTTCATTGATTTTGCACTTTGGTCAAAAAGGTTGCAAGTATTTGTGTGGATCTATTTCTAGATCTTATGTTCTCTTGATCTCTATGTCTATCCCTCTAATATCACACTGTCTGGATTACTGTACTGTAGTTTTATGTATATCCAGACTATGTTGATGCATATAAATTTACAGGTTTATCTTTCTTGTAAAATTGTTACCTTCCTTGTATAATTGTAAATATCTTCCTTATCTAATTCGTTTCTTTATGTGGTGATCTTCTTTATCCCTAAAATGCTTACTGAATTAAAGCCTGTATTATTGTTGTTGTTGTTCAGTTGCTAAATCATGTCCAATTCTGCCACTCCATGGACTGCCCCACGTCAGTCTTCCCTATCCTTCACTATCTCCCTGACTTTGCTCAAACTCATGTCCATTGAGTCAGTGATGTTATCTGACCATCTCATCCTCTGCCGCCCCCTTCTTCTCTTGTCCTGGATCTTCCCCAGCATCAAGGTCTTTTCCAAAGAGTTGGCTCTTTGCATCAGGTGGTCAAAGTATTGGAGCTTCAGTATGAGTCCTTCCAATGAATATTCAGGGTTGGTTTCCTTTAGGATTGACTGGTTTAATCTCTGTGCTATGCAAGGGACTCTCAAGAGTCTCCTCCCAACAGCACAAAGTCTGTATTGTCTGATAATTATTTTGCTTCCCAGGTAGCATTAAAACATTGACAATGTTATTTCATTATTCTGATTTCTGATGTTGCTGTTGAAATCCTCAGTCTGCCTGATTATTGTTTCTTTTTTGAAGATGTGTCCTCTCTAGTTGATGTTAAGATCATCTCTTTGTTCTTATCTGTCATTTCACCATGGTATGTTCAGGTGTGGATTTATTTTTATTTACCTGTTCATGGCTGAGGATCTGTCTTGGATTGTTTCTGGAGAACTCTTGGTTGTTATTTCTTGGAACACTGACTCCATTCTCTCCAGTCCCTAACTCTGATTGGATGTACAATGGACCCTCTCATCTGTCCACCATGTTCCGTTCTTCATATCTTATTCATCTCTCTCTCTCTCTGCTGCATACTGGGTAGTTTCTACCCAGCACTTCTCCAGCTTATCAATTCTTCTTTCAGCTGGTTCACTCTACTTTTAAACCATCTGTTCACTTGATTTCAATGCATAAGTTTTTTTTATTTATTTTTAATTGGAGGATAATTACTTTAGAGTATTGTGTTGGTTTCTGCCATACATAAACATGAATCAGCCATAGGTATACTTCTGTCCCCTCCCTCTTGAACTTCCCTCCCACCTCCCTCCCATTCTACCCCTCTAGGTTGTCACAGAGCACCAGATTTGAGCTCCCTGTGTCATACAGCAAATTCCCACTGGCTATCTGTTTTGCATATGGTAATGTATACGTGTCAATACTACTCTCTCAATTTGTCCCACCCTCTACTTCCCCCACTGTGTCCACAAGTCTGTTCTCTATGTCTGCGTCTCCACTGCTGCCCTGCAGTGTTTCAATGCTTATGTTGTTGACGTCTAGAAGCTCCTTTTGGTTCTTTTTATTTTTGTTAATATCTTGTTCTTATGGTTCTGATTCCTGTTTTATATTTACTTGGTTTTCATCAAACTTATTTCATGTTGCTTAGGTTGTTATTCTCTTTTCTCAGATTCATGATTGTATTAGGCTGCGTCATTTTGTTTCCGTCTGGTACCTCCAGAAGTGTTGTTCCTCGTGTGTTTTGTAATTTTAGATGGTGAACTCATCTTCTGGTTGGGTTTGGTTCTGTTTTCTGAAAGAATTCTGCATGAAAAAAACTCAGTCTCCCAAGAGACTGGTTTCATTTACATCTGCAATTTGCCCCAGATATATCACAAGCCTGGGGTTTTTATACAGCTCTCTTAACTTGGCGGTCACCACCAAGTAAATTCAGACTTGGTGTAAGTGAGAGGTACAACCGTAGCTCTTAGCTTCTCACAAGAGACTCTGTTATCTCGCACAGGAGTTCTCGCTTCCCTCCTTTGATGGTGGGTCATTCCTGGTTGGAGGGGTCGGGGTCCTTCAGTCCACTCTCCTCAATCCTTTATTGAGATGTAGCCATTTGAGGGTCCCAACCTACCTGAGGGGGCTCCATTACAGCTCCTCTCCTGAGCCCAAGCCCTTTGTCTCCTGTCCACATGAGTGTCACAGCCCAAGGACATTTTCTTCTTTTTAGGGGCTATGCTGGGTTATCTTTGCCGAGTGCAGGCTTTCTCTAGTTGTGGCGAATGGAGGTGGCTACTATTTGCTGTGCTGTGCGGACTTCTCATTGCAGTGGCTTCTCTTGTTGCCACTCGTGGGCTCTAGAGCACAGGCTCAGCATGGGCTTAGTTGCTCCGTGGCATGTGGGATCTTCCTGGACCAGGGATGGAACCAGTGTCCCTTGCATTGCAAGGTGTATTCTTGACCACTTGACCACCAAGGAAGACATCTTCCCTTCTGCTGCAGCATCAGCCCCTACAAGGGCTGCTCTTCTTTCTGACCACGGGGAGCCTCTTTTCTGTCTTACTGTTCAGGCAAGCAGTAAAAACATCAAATTACATTTGTCCAGCATTTCTAGGTGTTTGTGGCTGCAGAGTTTGTTTTCACTTATCTGCTTCCTGTCTGAAATAGGAACTCTAATCTAAGCCTCAACTTCCTTCTCTGTAAAAGTAATAGCACCTCCTTTGTGGGCTCCTTGTGAAGATTTAAATAAGATAATGAGGTAAAATGCTTAGCATGGGGCCTGGCACATAGTAAGAACTCAAGGAATTTAAGTATCATTATTGTTACTCTAGAAAATTTGCAAGCTTTGGAAAAGTAGAAAGAAAATCAATACAGTACTGTGCTGTGCTTAGTCGCTCAGTCGTGTCCTACTCTTTGTGATCCCATGGACTATAACCTGCCAGGCTCCTCTGTCCATGGAATTATCCAGACAAGAATACTGGTGGGTAGCCATTCCCTTCTCCAGAGGCTTTTCCCAGCCCAGGGATCGAACCCTGGTCTCCTGCAGGTGGATTCTTTACTATATGAGCCATCGGGGAAGCCCTTTAAGACAACAGTAAAACTATAACATAACTTTGCATCTGCTTTTCTCATTCTATCAGTGCATTAGTCAGCTTGGCTACCATCACAAAATACCACAGAGTAAGTGGTTTAAACAGCAGACATTTCTTTCTCACATCTCTGGAGACTAGAAGTCTGAGATTGGCGTGCCCACATGGTTGATGTTTGATCAGGGACCTCCTCCTGGCTTGCAGATGGCTACCTTCTTTCTGTGTCCTCACACAGCCTAGGGAGAAAGCAAGCTCTCTGGTCTAGCCTTCTAAGGGCACTAATTTCATGATGAGGGCCCTGCCCTTATGACCTCAATCCAACCCTGATTATGTCTCAAAGGCTTCATCCCCAGACACCATCACATTGAGGATTAGGGGGCTTCAGTGGGAGAATTTGAGGGGCTGCAGTACAGTCCATGGCTATAAGATTTCTCTCTTTAACAGCTGCCCCCCAGCTTGGAAGCCCACCTGTGGTCTTGGCAGGAATGAAATGATCAGATCCATGTGCTTCTCTGACAGAGTCCACCTCAGCAGGGAAGGCCAGGGGGTTGAGAGTGCAGAAGGGTTCAGGGAGCCCCTGAAGTGTGTGGTGGAGGGGAGGGAATAAACTGAGTATTTCTGCCTAAGGCCAGGCACCCCCCTACCTGTCTCAGGTGCCAGGTCTCAGTGGCTTGTCCTGTCTCCCCCTCCTCCTCCCCCTTCTCTGCCTCTCCTCCTTTCCTCCCCCTGCCCCTCCATCTCCCCCTGCCCCTCCATCTCCCCCTGCAGGTCGTTCTGGGGTTGGAGTTTTCCCCTCCAGTCACATTCCAGCTCCGGGCTGGCTCTGGACCTGTGTTCCTCTGTGGCCAGGAACATTACAGTAAGTCCAAGCTTGGACCCTAGTAAGGTCTTTGAGTACAGCGCCCAGCACAGGGACAAGGAAGTAAGAGGTCCTCAAACACGTGAGCGATTCTTGAATGGTTAGAAAAGATTGCCAAGGCAACAGAATCACCAGCAGCCTGGACCGAAGG
The DNA here is from genome assembly GCA_024291935.2 of Okapia johnstoni. Lineage (NCBI taxonomy): Eukaryota > Metazoa > Chordata > Mammalia > Artiodactyla > Giraffidae > Okapia > Okapia johnstoni. The sequence goes on along the minus strand of CM044314.1, from coordinate 39,269,841 downwards.
TGTGGGCACGGGTCCTAGCCCCAGGTCTCTTTACCCCTTCACCACATCTTCTGTGGACCACAGACCCCTCAGCTATAACACCAGGGAGGGTGAGGGTATACTTGGTTTCATCTTCCAAGACTAGTTGTAAGGAATACATGCCGTATTCAGGAAGAGCACTTAACATAATTCCTGGTAGCAGCACACATTTAAACATTACCTGCTATGAAGTGTTGTTGTTTAGTCCCCGAGTTGTGTCTGACTCTTGGTGACCCCATGGACAAAGCCCACCAGGCTCCTCAGTCCATGAAATTCTCCAGGCAAGAATACTGGAGTGGGTTGCCATTTCCTTCTCCAGGGGATCTTCCCAACCCAGGGAGCAAACTCACCTCTCCTGCATTGGCAGGCAGATTCTTTACCACTGAGCCACCTGGGAAGTATTGGGTTGGCCAAAAGTTCCTTCAGGTTTTCTGTATGCTGTTATGGAAAAACCCAAACGAACTTTTTGGCCAACCCAATGTGGAGCTGTAGCAGTAACTTGGTCCCTGGCAGATCGCTGTGCTTGTCACGTCTCTTTAACTGCCTTCTTCTCTGTCCAGTGGTGCCTCTTTCATCAGGGTTCTCTCCTGCTCCAAACCCCAGGCAGGTTCCACTTCCCTCAGGATGAGGCCCTAGCTCCTTGGCTGCTGTGTCCCCACTCTCCCCCTCCTCTCACATGCTCCTTCCTGGCGTGCATCCCCTTCCTGCCACCAGAGCTATACCTCATCCCGTTCCCTCACCCTCCTGGCACGGCCTCAGCCCTCACCCACTCGAGCTGTGCTTTGTCAGAGAGACCAGAGAGTGTCTGCGGGAGGCGGGCAGGCAAATGCTTCCCACTCCCACACTGGGAGATCTGAGAAGGGAAGCTGGGCAGAGGTCCCAGGGCCCCGAGGCCCTGCCCCATCTCCCATGCCATTGCTGACATTTCAGATCGATCCTGGGAGGAAGTGGAGGAGGAGGAGGATGACGTGGAGGAGGAGGAGGAGGATGACGACGATGAAGATATTGATATGTTCCTGGAGGAGACGCCTGTCAAACAAGTGAAGAGGCTGGCGCCCCAGAAGCAGACAAGTGCTGCCAAGGTGAGGGAGGGGTGCCCCAGGGCTCCCCAAAGACTTGAGCAGAGGCTCCAGGCAATCCCTGCCAGGTGCTCAGCCCAAGTCTTCTCTGGCCATGGCCTCGCCCAAACTCCCCCTAATGCTCGTGTTGGTTTCCAGGAAAAAAAGACGGAAAAAAAAGAGGAGGCAGTAAGGTAACTCTTTACATCTATTAAATTAGCCAACAATTAGTATCTGTTTTAACTGAGATACATAGTGCTTGAAAGAGAATGCTACACGTGTGTGAAGGTGTGTGGTACACGGGGACACGGTGGGCTGCTACTGTCGGTTGGCAGAGCCTTTTGAAAAGGATTAAGCAGTTCTTCTCTTCTGATTTCATTCCACTTACGGCAGTTCTTTCCAAAGAACCCCATCTGAAATATGGGGGAAATTATTCCCAGGTGGCTCTGCCTGCCAATGCAGGAGATGTGAGTTCAATCCTTGGGTCTGGAAGATTCCCTGGAGAAGGAAATAGCAACCTACTCCAGTATTCTTGCCTGGGAAATCCCATGGACAGAGGAGTCTGGAAGTCTACAGTCTATGGGGTCACAAAGAGTCCAACACGACTTAGCAACTAAACAACACAATCACTAAGAAACTTATCACTTCATTATTCTAATAATAGTATAAAATGGAAGCATTCTAACATCCATCCATATAACAATTGCTTAAACTGTCACGTCTTCTCAATGGAATGCAACATAATGCCCATGAAGAATATAGCAACCTGAAAAGTGTTTATGGAATTCAAAAAACACGATATTATTTTCATTTTATTTCACGTTTTCAGAACAAACAAAAAAGTTCTGAAGGGAAACAAAATGTTAATATTGGTAGGAGGTAAAGAAAATTATAGGTAGTTTATTCTCGTCTCTATCTGCTATATTTTGTGCAAGGTGGTTAACATCTTTTATGATGAGAAAGAAATATTTATGTCTTATTCACAAATAAAGCAGATAGAAGTTAAAGAAAAAAAAAAATCTTGTTTTGAAGAGAGTCAGGAACTTCCACTGGTGGTCCAGTGGTTAAGACTCCATTCTTCCACTGCCGGGAGCACAAGTTTGATCCCTGGTTGGGGAACTAAGATCCTGCATGCTTTGCGGCACAGCCGAGAAATAATTTTTTAATAATAAAAAAAAATAGAGAGTTGGTCCCTGGCAGGTGACAGGTGGAGAAGTAAACCTCTCTAAATCACAGTTCCTGCTTCCTGGAAGTGTCCAGGGCTCAACTCTGCAGCATGGGCTCTAGTACGAGGGCCTGGGGCTATTGGCATGGAGCTGAGTCTCTCTCTAATCCATATTCCCACTCCTTGTCCAACCCCACCCCATTCCAGACACCATCTTAAAGGGAGCCCTGCTGGAAAGTGAGTACTGCTAAGAGGCTGTCCTCCTGGGGAAGTAGGGATGGTCTCTGGGAAGGCGCTAGGATGGGGAGGGGGTGGGACACTGGAGCCCCCCTTCCCTCATATGCCATATCCACACACAAATCCACACCCAGACCTAAAAAGCCAGGACGTTAAAAAGAGATGAGGAGCCAGGAGCGCCTGGCTGCAGTGACCGAGGGAGAACCCGTGAGACCACCGTGCTGAGTCTGAATGTGATGGACATGATGGGGGCGCAACACAAGAGCCTCTCACCCCAGCTCTCGGTTGCTGCAGGAAGAGCCCTGACTCACAGTCACAATAAAGTTTGCTTTGCTAGGACCTTGTTTCTGCGCTGTCTCCCTGTTCTAGCCAGCTGCAATGAGCCCACATGTCCAGCAGAGGGAGGCTGTGTGCCAGCACACCAGGGCATGCCCACACCAGCCAGCTGTGTTCTGCTCTTTACCTTCCTCTCTTTCCCTGGCATCACCCCCATCCCCAGCTTTTGGGGGAAGAACCAAGTGTCTCAGCCCCTTCCTTAGCTTTGGGAGAGGGAGCTAGAGCTGGGGTGGGTCTTCCTGTGTCCACACTCCCTTCTGGCAGGGCCTGGCTGTCCAAGATACAAAACAGAGGGGTGATAGCTGCCCACCACCCCCACCAGGAAGGGGCCAGCCTGCATCTCAAGGGCCCAGCCTAGACCTGCTCTCCCAGGTCTGCGTCCTGTTTGGGGGGAGCTGCTCACAGGGTGAAGGTCTGTGTCAGTCTGTACCTTCAAGGGAACCTCCCAAGTGGGGAGACAGGCAGGCTTCCTGAAGCCTATAGAAGGTCTATTCTGGAAGGTGGGCAGTGAACACTTTCAACTCCCAGGCTAGCATTCCCTGAGGGCAGCAGCCAGAGCCCCAAGAACAGGGCTCAGTAAACTGCTGGCTTGAGGCCAACAGAGGACTGGAAGGGGGATGAATGACTCATTGCCTGGCTCTGGGCATCTGCTCCCAGCAGCCTGCAAGAGCCACTTTGAAGCCAGGTTCAACCATGATGACATGCAGGGGGCTGTCCCGTTGGGATCTACTTATACAACCTCTCTGAGCTTCTCCCTGCCTCTAATCAGCACCCCACTGGCCAGGCTGAAGTGGACCAATGGGGAACTGGCCCTGCCCTCCCTCCCTAGGACCCCCAAGTATGGGTCCCAGGAGGCTGGAGGTCTCTGAACACCTGCATCAGAAGGGCAGGCTTCAGTCTCCCTATTCAGCTTCTCTTGATGCCAGAAAGAGGTAGAGGTGGGCAGGGCTGGCGTTCTTTTTTTGCGGGGGGCAGGGGGAGGGTGCTGCGCTGGGTGGGTCTTCATTGCTGTACTGACTTTTCTCTGGTTGCACCCAGTGGAGGCTTCTCTCTAGTTGCCCTGCTTGGGCTTCTCACTGCGGTGGCTTCTCTTGTTGCAGAGCATGGGCTCTAAGGCATGTAAGCTTCAGTAGTCACGGGTCACAGGCCCTAGAGCACAGGCTCAGTAGTTGTGACACATGGGCTTAGTTGCTCTGCAGCATGTGGGATCTTCCCAGACCAGGAATCAAACCCATGTCCCCTGCATTGGCAGGCAGATTCTTATTCACTGTACCACCAGGGAAGTCCAAGGCTGGTGTTCTTGCTTCTGCTTTCTACATCCCATGAGGCAGATGTGACTTTTGTCCTGCCTTCTAACAAGGGAAAACATGGTACTGACCTCAGTCACCCAGAGTGACAAGGGACATCAGGTCTGGCTTCAGGTAGGCAGCTGGCATTGACTGTGGCCTCATGCCACCAAGATATAGGCTGGGCAAGACAAATTCCTTCAAGTGGCCTAGAGTCTAGTGGAAACAAAGAGCCAACAACATAATTTCAATGACCATCAAGTGCTGCGAAGGAAGTAAAACAGGCTAATTTCGATGGGAGGGGGGTGGGCTGTTTAGTTAGATCTGAGAAGGTGCCTCAAAGGAGACCATGGACAGGAAAGGGATGATGGCTACGTGTGGAGCTGGCAGAAGGACATTCCTAGGAGCAGAGGGTGCAAAGGGCCTGAGGCGGAACAAGCACGGAGATACGGGCAGAAAGAAAGCTGATATGATTGCGGTGATGACACTGTTAGCTGGGCACTGCTCTAAGTGCCTTCTGTGGATTCACGCCTTTAACCCTCATGACTCTGCCTAGAGGAGGGTATTATTAGCCCCACTTCTCAGATGTGGAAAGTGAAGTACAGAGAGGTTAAACAACTTGCCCCAAAGTCACACAGCCAGGATTCAGGCTCAGGTAGTTGGACCCCAGGGCCCTGTTTTTAACCACCCTGTGGGTGAGAGGGAGACATGAAAGTTGGAGGGCATTGGGAAGTCTCAAACTGAGAGCAAGGGTTAGAGTTGAGTCCATGTGTAACTGGAGCCCAGGACAGGCAGCTCCAGAGCTCAGTTATAGCAAAGCCCATGTTCTCCTCAGGGCCTTCTCCGCTGCTCCAGCCTCAGGCAAGCGCCCCTGTTGTTCTCCTTTCCTCTGACTCAGCCACAAGCAGTCAAAAGCTAGACCACTGATATTTAATTTCCACGTGCTGGCTGGTGGTGGGGATCAAATAGCAAAGATGGGGGGATCTGCTTTGCTGCAGAGGCGTTTGCCCTTCAACCTTCTCCAGCCCAAGCTCTTCTGTTTGTCAACAGGAAAGGGGTGGGCTGAGGTCGAGCAGGTGGTGACAAGTGGCAGGCCTGCAGGTGGCCGCCTGTCTGCACAAGCTGGGCTGCTAGAGGCAGGCGTGAGACGTCCCTGCTGTGGGGGGGTGTTGAACTTGGCACGAGGGGATGGGATTAACCACCAGGGCCCAGGCTACTTCTCACTCCCCTTAGCACCTCCTGCCACCCCCTGTAAATGTTAATGAACTCTACCCTTCTGCCCCCTCCCAGCTCCCTCTCATCAAGGGAGAAAGTCAAAGTTTAGGTAAACTGAGGCTGGACTACATAAGAGGGTCTTTGCCTCTCTCTCCCTCATTCTTGTAGTACTTGACACTTTTCAGGAAGTGTCCTTCCTCTTAGCTGATGTGATCAATGGTAGTATAAACATCATCGCTTGTGGCCATTTCCTTTTGGTAAATTAGGAAGCTGAGACCAGAGAGGTGAAGGAACTTGCCACAGGTCACACAGCCTGGAAGGACCTGGGCCAGGGAAGAGGGATAAAATTCAGAGGCCAGGCCTGGAACATTCCTCACTTGGGGCCCATCACTAGGGTTCCCACGGGGTAAAGGAGCAGAGTCAGAAACTAGGCCTGCAGGTGCAGAATAGGAAGGGACGAAGAGCACAAACAGGCTACCCAGCAGTGCCCCAGAGTCCCTGGCACCAGCCCCCTGGCTGAGCCCCAAGGCCAAGCTTGACAGCGGGCATTTGTTACCATGGAGACCCAGGCTGGGCAGGGGGCTGGCCAGTTAGAGCAGGCCCTTCCCTCACTGACAGGAACCAGGCTCTCTGGCTCAGAGACCTTGGACCTGGATGGAACTCCTCACACCTGCCTCTCCTCACTGCCTTCCATTCCCCAAGCTTACCCCACCACCCCAGACCCCAAGCTTGAGCCTCTCTGCTCTTACCTGTGAGTCCTAGGGATTGAGGTCAGAAGAAGGTAGCTCTTAATACTCTACCAGGGAGTAAGAGCATGTGAGGATGAGGGCATGGCTTCCATAGAGGGAGCCGGCACCAATCACAGTGGAGAGTTAGAATCAGGATGTTGCCATGGAAGAGGCAGAGTTTAAATAGAGCCCCCAGTGATGGTGCCAATGTGGAAAATGGAAATAACCAGGGGGACCATTGGTACCTTGTCCCAACTGCGCTGCTAACTAGCTGTATGAGGAGGCGGGACCAGATGAAGAATCTAAGATCCCTTCCAGTTTTGACATTCTTTCTGATTGCTTCCGGGGCTTCTCAGGTGGCAGAAGTGGTAAAGAGCCCACCTCCCAACGCAGGAGACATAAGAGACATGGGTTCGATCCCTGGGGAAGATCTCCTGGAGGAGGAAATGGCAACTCTCTCCACTAACCCTCTCCAGCCTGGAGAATATCACGGACAGAGGAGTTGGGTGGGCTACAGTCCATATGGTCGCAAAGAGTTGGACACGACTGAGGTGACTGAGCATGCAAGCAAGCACGCATGCTGACTGCTTCCAACCCAGGGCACAAAGTTACAAAGGTCAGGGCCGGGGCCAACACTGCACCCCCCCAGGCCAACTCAGGCTCAACTCACCCTTGAGCCCCCAGCAGGGCGCCTGGGGTGGAGCTGGGAGTGAGCAAGGAGTTGGACCCGGAGGTGTCCCTGCTTGTCGGTGGGTGGGGACGGGTGGCAGACAACTTTGTGGATTGTTCCAGCTCAGGAAGGTGAGAAGGAGGCCTGAAGGTGAGAGTTTCTCCCTCTGCCTCATCTCTTTAGGTAAATAAATCCCCAGCCAGCACTTCCCCTTCTCTTCCCAACCTGGGGGCACTGTGACCTCCGGGGAGCCTAGAGCTGAAGTGTGAGCTTCCCCCAAAGATGCCCCCTAAGCACTAACCCCTCCCACAGTCACCATCAGCCACCTTCTGCAGGGAAGGAACCATGGTGTAGAGTCCCTGCTCATCAGCTTCCAGGACCAGGGATATTGGGGCATCTTGAATGGGTGCTGTGCTGGGCTGGGAGGGCGTGGACACAGTAGAAAGAATGCATGTGGAAGAGAAAGAGCAGGGACTTTGGAAACCTGACCACATCATTTGCTAGATGGGTATGTGGATGTGTGTTAGTCACTCAGTCATGTCTGACTCTGAGACCCCATGGACTGTAGCCCACTGAGCTCCTCTATGCATGGGATTTTTCAAGCAAGAATACTGGAGTGAGTTGCCATTTCCTTCTTCAGGGGATCTTCCAACCCAGGGATTGAACATGGGTATCCTGCAGTGCAGGCAGATTCTTCACCATCTGAGCCACCAGGGACTAGCTGTGTGACCCTGAACAAATGACCTATCGGTGTGCCTCAGTTTTCTCACCTGCAGATGGGGTGATACCTGGCATGGTACCGGGCAGTGTGGGACCACTGGGAGGTTGCTGGGCACTTTATCCCAGATAGCTGCTGGGGGATGAGAGGAGGAGGCCCCAGGCTCCTCTCAGCTCCCAGAGTCACTAGAGATGGCTGCTGGCCTGGGGGGAATGCCAAGTGGGGCCCAGAAGATATATCTCTGGCTTTTGCATAAGCATGACCATCTCACTGGGTCCTTCGAGTCATCACTGTGCCCATCTCTCAGAGGAAACCGCGGAGACCCCGAGGCAAGCGGCTGATGCCTGCTCTCCGCCACGGGATCCACCCAGAGCCCCAGCTGCGTGGTCTCCCTGCCCCTGGCTCCCAAGCTGGAGCACACCCTATTTGCTGCTAGTCAGGAGAGCCTTAACCCCTCCTTCCTGGTGGCCAGACAGCAAATTGGGGGAGCAAGGGGTGACAGAGGCAGTGGAAGCGCCTAGCCAAGCCCACCTCCTGCCCCCTGGAGAGAGGTTCCTCCTTTTAAGGCTGCTCCTGGTAATTTCCACCCAGAGAGCCAGAATCAGCGACCCCAGGCCTGGACTCATTGATACCTGCAGCTCACCCTTGTGGAGGTGGGCCAGGAGGAGGAGAGAGGAGGAGGGACCCTGCCGTTGAGGTCCTTGAGGGTCTGCAACAACACAGAAGCCTGTCTCCTGATCCAGGAGCCCCCAGCAGCTCCATCCTCTGCGCTTGGGTAGCCCCGCCAGAGGCTGGCAGCGCTCCCGCCAGTGGCTGCTTTGCAGTCTCACTGGCCGAGAAGGTGGACTTCTCACACCTCAGTCTCCCAATTATACCCTCCTCCCATTCCCCCTCCGCCCCTCTCTCCTCCTCCCCTCTCTCTCCTCTTCTCCACTGAAAACCTGTGGCTCGAAGAGACCTTGGCTTCTCTGGGACTCTGCCCCTGGGGACTGCCCACATCTGCTCCTGACTTTGGGGGCAGGAGGGCAAACTGCCCCAAGAAATCTCTCCGGCAATGGGAGCCGCCCGCTTGCTGCCCAACCTCACACTGTAAGTGCACTGTTCTCAACCCCACTGTCTTGTTGCCATTTCCAGCCTCGGGGGCAGATTTAATGGTCCCGGGACTGCCACAAGGACTGCGGGGTGGGCACCTGGTGTACCCTTGGGCTGGCTGTTTTGGCACCCACAACCAGGTCCACCTTGTCTCCCACACAGGTGCCTGCAGCTTCTGATTCTCTGCTGTCAAACTCAGGTAGGTGCGCATCCTCCCCCACCCCCGCCTAGCTTTTCCCCATCTCTCTCACCCAACCAATGCGGGGGTGGGGGTGCAGTCTCCTTTCGGTGGGGGTGCAGTCTCCAGAGGCATATCCTGGCCTCTTCCCTTGTGCAGAAGACTCTGAGGTTTGGGGGGCCGGGATGGCATGGGGTAGGAGATTTGGGGACTGATGGACGTTTTCATTTCAGCCCAGTTCCCCTGGGGTCTCTTCCGCTCCCTCCATCCCTCCACGCTGGGCTCCCCTCAAGGCTAAACGCATAGGGGCAGCCAAGCCTGAGGGATGGAGCCTGGAAGTGGTCAGAAGAGGGCGGAGGTGATGGCTCAGGTGAGGCTTGTATTAACACTTGCAAGTTCCCGAGAAAGGACAGGTTTCCATGCAAAACCACTTGTGTGTGCCACGCACCCCATCCCACTCCCACCAATACAGATGTCCTGCCAGTCATAGTCCTGGGGGGGGGGGCGTCTCGTGGGCATTCAGAATGCCCAGCCAGGGCGGGCGACTCCTTACCTATAGGGCAATGAGGTCAAGCCCAGAGGTTTGTATGGGACAAGATTCAAGGGTTTGCTTCTCCACACCCCCCAACCCCAAGTCAGCCTCCCCCAGCCTCAGCCCCCCGTGAGAGGCTCGGTCCCTTTTTGTGATCCTCCATAAAAGTGCAGCTATTAAAATGCACTGGTCCAGAACCGCTCTGGGGAGACATCGCTTGGCTTTCCCAGGCCAGAGGCCGGCTTCTCTTCATAGCCAGTGGGGACTTTTTTTGAAGGTAAATGCCTTTTCTCTGAGCGAGGGAAAGGGGCTGCCTTTGAAGCAGTGGGGGGGTGGGAGAGAGAGACACCCCCCCTTTTCCTTCCCCCTTTTGCTCTATCCCCCGTTCCAGGCCTTTTGCTTCACACATCCAAGGAGAGCAAGAAGAAAGCCCCCAGCCCGGCCAGGAGGGGGCTGGGGGTGGGTCCAACCTGTTCATGAGGGGGAATTAGCACAATGGTGCGGCTGGCCAAGGCGTTTATGGCCTGGCTGAGGCCCCATTCAGGACTCCGGGAAGGTGGCAAAGCTGTCCTTTCCCCCTTGAAGTGCCCCCTCGCCCCCCTTGGTGGGGGGGCCAGCAGGCCGGACCACAGCCATGCTTGAGGAGCCGTCTGACAAGCAGCTGTCTGCAGCAGGGGAAGGGGAGGTCCCCCACACCCCCACCTCGCAGCGGGAACATGAAAGGGACAGGCCAGGTCCCGCGGGGAGAGCGACTTGTGGGCTGTGGGCTGTGGGGGGGCGTGGGGCTGCTTTTGTGCAGGGCTAGAAGGGGGATGGGAAGAGGCGGGGGTTTTGGGGAAGGGGCCCCCTCTCTGCTCCTGACCTGGAACAGACAGACAGGAGGAGGCTGCCCGCCAAGAGGGGCGGAGGGTCTGAACCTGGGCCAGGAGGCTGGGGCTGGGGATGGCCCGGATCCCCTCCCCCTGGCACGGAGGCAGGTCTCCCAACCCCCCAAATGCTGGCCTCAGGTTTTCTCAGGGCCATGGAGAAGTGGGATGGGCAGATCCTGCTCCCACAGGCTGGGGTCATGGCAACACTCCAGGGCTGTGGGGAGCTGGGGTCTGCCCTGGGCAGTGACACACACACATGAAGGGTTAACCCTGCGCAGGTTCTGATGTCAGCCTGGAGCTGCTCCCTCACCTCCCCCTTCCTCCAAGCTGATACTTCCCACTCCTCCCTCCAAGAGACACCAGCCCCTCACAGATGCTGGGGCTGGGGGATCTAGCTGTCCAAATGGTTGCGATTGAGCTGGGATCAAGGTGGACTCAGGGATCTGGGGCATGGAAAGGCTGTCCCAGCACAGGCCAGCAGGATCCAGGTGGAGAAACATTTTAGAGCTAGAGCCAGAGCTGTCACCAGCAGCTGGGAAATGTCATCCAGGTGTGCACCTTGCCAGAGAGTGAGCAGGCAGGAAGTAGTCTGCTTCCTTCCCACTCAGTGCTGCAGATGGAAAAGGAGAGACCATGCTGGAGAAGGCATTTGTCCTGGCTTTGTATGGAGCACAATGCATGGTGGCAATGGCCCCTCTCCCTGCTGGGGAAGCAGTGGGAGGCAGCATCACCACCGACTGGCCATGAGCCTCCGTTACATTGTGGCTCGGGCAGGCGGCCTTCCAGAATAGCCCCTGGGCCCCCACTGATAGTACCTCTCCACCTTCTTCCACGAAGGAGGCCTCTCAACCCTAGAGCGGGGAGGAATGCTAGATGGGGCAGTGGCTTCTCCGAGGGCCCTGAGCACCCAGGGGGAGTGGCAGGGGAGATGGGCTCTGAGCTCAGGAGTTCTTGGTTAGTGTAAAGAGGTGTAAAGAAATGCTTCCAGGGGCCCTGCAGGAGCTACAGAGAAAAGTCTTTGTGCCCCCACAATGGTCCATAGACCAGCTGCTGTGTGTACACGTACATGTGTGTGAGTATGCACACATCTATGTGTGTAGATGTGCTGGGCATGGGCTGTGCAGAGAACTGGGGAGACATCTGGTCACCCTGGCTAACAGAACCAAGCCCCTGGCATTTTGGAGAAGGGACAAGCTCCCATCCTAGAGGCAGGGCAGGGGTCTATCACTAACCAGCTGTGTGGCCCCATGCATCTCCTCCCTAGATCATGGAGATCATATAGCACCAGCTTGAAGCTTCCTTCCAGCTCCCAGGGTCACCATTCCAGACCTGAACTGTGTCCCCAAGTGTCCCTCGAGCCTGGGCAGCTACCAGTCCTCTGCTCCGGTGCAGACGAGGAGCCAAGAGGTCGTGATGACTGGCTCACACACTGGCCTGGGAAGGTCACAGCCAGGTGCCCCCTGCACCCCGCACCTCTACTTCACAGGGCAAATTACCTGCCCCCACCACACTCACCTCCGCACCCCTCCCCCAGATGGACCTGCAGTGGTGTCACCCAAAGCAAATTGACACTATTTTTCCCTTGGTAACCGCAAAGGGGGAGAATCACCCGTCTCCTAATTTTAACCAGTACGTGAGGGACCAGGGTGCCATGACTGACCAGCTGAGCCGGCGGCAGATCCGTGAGTACCAGCTCTACAGCCGGACCAGCGGCAAGCACGTGCAGGTCACCGGGCGTCGCATCTCCGCCACAGCCGAGGACGGCAACAAGTTCGGTGAGACCCAGCCCTCATGGGAGGCCACCCACACCCCTGTCTGGCCTCACCTGGTCCAAGGGCCTCCCCATACCCCTCACCCCCACCCAAATTCAGAGGTCAGGCCCCCTGCTGCACCCCTGGGCCAGCAGCCCCAATGGACGGAGGTTTCTCCCCCTCCCCACAGCCAAGCTCATAGTGGAGACGGACACGTTTGGAAGCCGGGTGCGCATCAAGGGGGCTGAGAGTGAGAAATACATCTGTATGAATAAGAGGGGCAAGCTCATCGGAAAGGTGAGGCCTGGGGGACAGGGAATAACAAATGAGTCCGTCTTCCTGGGGTGAGGGCAAGCCGGGTCCCACAGCATCACACCACCCTCTGCTGGGGCCCACCCAGGACTATGACTTCGGCTCTCACCCCACCACTCAGCCTCTCTCTGATCCCTCTAGTCCCTATGGGTCTGGAAGCCCTCTGAGGACACTGGCTGATCCATAAAGTTTGTCCTTGGCTCTGGTTTATGGGGTAATTTCTCAGTATAGTGAGGAAGAATTTTAGCACCTACATCATGTGCCAGCCCTCGTGTTGAAGGCTAAGGGCTGATCAGTGTTGAGAAGGCCAGAAGTTCCCTTCTTAACCCCTGCCCAAGGTAAGTGGAGTCAACAGGCTCTAAGTGGCAAGATTCATACTAACCACCTGCTAGTGTAACTGCTAGTCACACTCTGCAATGGTGGGTTCAGAGTTGTGCAGGGAGAATTCCATTTCCTTTTGCATCAGCCCATCCTGCATTCTGATTCTGACTGTTCTTAAATATTTGCTTATTTTTGTCAAGTCTCAGTCTTCTCATCTGTAAAATGGGCATAGTGTCAAGATTATCTACAGAGCCAGATGGGTGGATGCCTGGTTCTTGACATAGTTGGTGTTCTACACACGTTTACCCCTTCTTTCCTTCACACTGTTGTCTACCCTCCCTCCACCCAGCAACACCATTCACCCAGATCGAGGACCATTCTGCTTTATGTGTGCCCACTGGGTATGCACTGAACTGCATAATTACCTTGATCATTACACCCAGCTGGATAAACCAAGGCTCAGTCTGGCTACATACCTTGCTCAAGGTGTACAACTTAAAGGACAAGGTTGTATTTAAGTTCAGATCCGACTTCAGCAAAGTTTGCTCCTCCCTCCATCTTTGCCTCTCCATAAAGGGGGCCCACCTCACCAGGCAGACATTCTTGGGCTCCCGATCCCTGTGGTTCCCTTCTTGGTCCTATAACATCGGCCCATAAGGCAGACACGCCAGCCAGGGTGGGCAGACAAACTCCCCTTCTCTCCTGCCTCCCCCCTCGGCAGCCCAGCGGGAAGAGCAAAGACTGCGTGTTCACCGAGATCGTGCTGGAGAACAATTACACGGCCTTCCAGAATGCCCGGCACGAGGGCTGGTTCATGGCCTTCACACGGCAGGGCCGGCCCCGTCAGGCCTCCCGCAGCCGCCAGAACCAGCGAGAAGCTCACTTCATCAAGCGCCTCTACCAGGGCCAGCTGCCTTTCCCCAACCACGCCGAGAGGCAGAAGCAGTTCGAGTTCGTGGGTTCGGCCCCCACCCGCCGGACCAAGCGCACGCGGAGGCCACAACCCCTGACGTAGTCGGGGACCCGGGGGCGCCGCCCCTCTCTCTCGGGCTTTCCCATTCCCCTCCCTTCCTAATCCAAAGACTGGGCTGGGGGTGGGGGCCGGGGAGCAGGAGCCCCCAAGGGGGGTGCGCAGGACCACCGAGCATCACAGCCACACACCCCCACCCCACCCCCGATGGAAAGGGGCAGGACTGCAACTAACGAGGGCGGCTCCCCAGGGCCCCAATTTGGAGTCTCCCCTGAGGGTGGGGCGGGCCCCCAGGAAGGAAGGTAGAAAAGTCAGGCTCCCTGAACCGAATGGGAAAGTCAGCGGATTCAAGGCTCCTCAAATTCTCCTCCCCGCGTCTCCCTCAGTCTGCCCCCAGCCTCCGAATTCCTCCTGGCAAGACGGTAGGAAGGGACTTTTGTTTTGGTTTCAGAAAAAAAAAAAAAAGAGGGAGAAAAAAAAATAAAAGAGGGCTGGCCATTCTTCACATTCCACTACCCAGGCCTGCACCCCCATCCCTCAACTCCCAGCCCCGGAATAAAACCATTTTCTTGCAAACAGGTTATCTGAAGGGGGGCGAGGGAACTGCAAAACTGAACTGGGGACAAACTGGGACAAACTCCTCTCCGAGAGGAGAGGTGGCGAGCTCACAGGCCCGGGCGTGGCGCGACAGGTGGAGGCCGAGCTGGGCCCCGCAGGTCCCCGCAGGGGCAGGGGACACGGACAGGGCAGCCGGGAGGGAGGGATGGCCCGGCAGGCCCCGCACCTCCACCCCGCGGGAGGCTGGCGGCCCACGCCGCGCCCCTCCTCCGCGGGCTCGGGTTTCCTGGCTGGCACCGCGCGTCCCGTGCGACCTGCTGGGGCGCAGAAACCCCAATCCTGGGGCCGACCGGAGCCATCGGGGCCGAGGCCGCTGGCCGGGCGGCTGCGGGCGCTGGAGCCTCCTTGCCGGGAGCCAGATTGCTTTTTTTCCGGTGAGGAGTTCGGGTGGGGGAGGAGCGCGGAGGGGCAGAAGGGGAGGGAGGGCGAGCCCGCGTCCCGAGCGCCCAGGTCCCCGCGGTGGAGGGGGGGGGGGGGGGGGCCACACCTGGGGGGAAAACGCGATTAGAGGCTGCGGCGGGAGAAGGCGGGGTGTGCCGGGCGGCAGGGGCAATCCTCCCCCGCCTTCCTCCCAGCCCACAGCTCCTCTGGTGGGCTTTCCAGACGCCTCCAGGTGTGCATTTGGGGAGTGGAACTAAGAGGCCATAAAACCCGCCCCTTTCCTCTTTTGCCACGGCTTTTAATCTTGTCAAGGGGGGAGGCCCTTCCTAGCAATGGCCCCTTCTCTGCTCTTCTCTCGGAACATTTCCCTGAGCCCCTCTCTTCTGCGGATGGACCGCCCCCAGCCTCAATTTCCCTTTCCTTTCTGCGAAAATGTTAAGGGGAGAGGGGGTGTGGATTTTGGAGAGAGAAGAAAGGATGAAAGACATCCCGTTTTCCCCTCTTCTCCCAACAGTGGCCTAAAAATAAGGAAAGAATGGAAAGTGCAGGGGGTGGGGGCTGGTTTAATCAAAAGAGGAGGTGAGTGGAATGTGGTCCAAGTGGATGGGGGTGGGGGAATCAGTCACCTCTCCCTGGGTGAGGACTGGAGCCCAGGCTGACACCCCCAACTCCTGGGGAATTTAGACGGCCATAGCCAAGAGGGAGGTCCCCAAGCCATTCTCCCTCCAGCTTGTCATAATTGCTTTTCACTAGGTTGCTTTTTCCTCTTACCCCCCAATCACAAAGAGTCTTAATCCTGGCGGAGACTGCGGGAAACGTGTAGGGGTCGTTTTCTGGGGGAAAGAGTAGGGAGGGTGGTCTGGAACTACTGCACATAACAGGCGAGTTCAATGGGATTTTCAGGGAAGGGGCAACGCCCCGCAATTACCTGAGGACAAAGGGTTGGGGCCCCAGGTGTGGAAGACTGGACTTGGGGGGCTGAGGGAGGGGGCTGAAAAGGAGGTGTGCTGGGGAGGGGGAGTTCTTACAAACCCTCTGATTTCCGCAGGAATTTGAGACATTCTTTAAAACTCTGGACCACTTCCCCCCAGCCGGCTTTCAGGCCCACCCCCACCCCTCCCTAGCTGGGGTTAGAGAGAGCTTCAAAGGTGCACGGGGCCCTTTGTCTTGCCTCCCCTTTCTTCTCTGCCTTTCTCCGGCCCCTCCCTCCCTCTATGTGACCTCCCCAGCACAGACAGGCCTCTGGGGGCCGGCTCCAGAAAGCCCTCACTGTTTCCTTTCTTGCTTTTTGAGGTGGTGAGACCTGGCGGGGAGGGACAGGGAACAGGGAAGGGTGAGAGAGGAAGGCAGCTGGGGAAGCCAGTGCCACCTCAGACAGTGCCCTAGCCCCACCCCCACCCCGAGCCTGGCAGGTCTCGCCCTCACTTGTGGTCATGGGTCCCCGGCTGGGCCCTCTGGCTGGGCCCTCAGAGCCATCTCACCCCACCTTTTCGTGCCTCTGCGGAGTGCAGGCTCCGCACCCGGGGTGCCTCTTCATGCTCTGGGGAGATATGTGTAAGGCGAGTGCAGAGAAAAAAGAGTCTGTTCAGCTCATTCCCTCCTACCTGGCGGTGATTTCCAAGATGCTAAAAGGAAGAAAGCAAAGGAATGGGTCTCTAATAATGGGACCTGGTGTGGGGGCGTGTGGGGTGGGGCAGAGGTGGGATTGGAAGTATCTGTGACTGTGGCAGGAATTTGAAGGAGAATTCCCGCGGACCTCTGATGGCTGCAGCAGCTCTGGTTGCTTCTGGGCACCCTAAGTCTCCAAGCCAGTGTGAGGGTTGGGAATGGACATGGTGGGGGAAGACACTTAGGGTGAGTTGAACACATCCGCTCCAGGGAGGGTATGGCAGGAGGGGGGCGGTGGCAGCTCGCCTCAAATCCTTTACTCTGTTCAGGATGCCCAAGAACTCTGGCTAAGAATAGCCTACCTATTGATCTCGACTTTTCTGCCCTGTCCTCCAAACAGCCAGCTGAGGCAAGAGGGCAGCTGAGGCAGGAAGTCAGGGCAGAGATCCTCTCACGCTTTAGCCCTTTAGCTGGCTTCTATCTAACGTCTCTCTATTCAGTCCCTCAGACTCCCCTGGCTGTGACTTCCCAGTCACCCAGCCCCAGTCTCACTGCCCTGGACACTTGGAAGGACCACTTGTCCTGGAAGCTCTTTCCTCCCTGGCCCGCCCTAGACCGTCCTTTCTTCCTTCTCTCCGTCTCAGACTGTTTCTTTCCTGGCCCTGCTTTGTAGAAATGTGCCCTGAGATTTTCGCCACTCTCTTATTCCCCTGTCCGTTTCTGAGAAAACCAGCGTGTCAGCTGTCACCGCCTTGCACCCAACTGCTTTCTCCACAAAACTCTGCACCTTGGCTGGACTCCCCAAGGTGCAGAGACACTGAGTTCTGTCTCAATGACTGCAATGGCTTTCCACGTGGTCTCTTTCCTACACACACAATCCTCAGGACATCACATAGTTTGTTCAACTTGCCTTACTTTCTCTTAAACCACAGCTCTGCCTCTATCACATCATCTCTAGCAGACTCAGCATGGCTTGCAAGCCCCTGCCCAGTCCTGCCCAGGCTCCCCTTCAGCCCCATCCTTCCAGTTTCCCTTCAAGAATGCTTGCAAAACTACAACCCTTGCCATCCAACAGGCACACTGGGCCCAGTTTTTTTTTTTTTTTTGGCCATTCCACGCAGCTTGTGGGAATCTTAGTTCTCTGACCAGGGATCAAACCCTTTCCCTCTGCAGTAGAAGCGCAGAGTACCAACCACTGAATTGCCCAGGAATTCCTGCTGGACCCATCTTTGCTCATGAGTTTCCCACTGTCCAGGATACCTTTCGCTAGCATGCTGGCATGTCCAGACCACAGCCATCTCCTCAGCTCCACAGATGCCCCCAGGGACAGTGGCCATCTCTGCTGTCCCTGGTTCCTCTGGCCATGAACTTGCCCTGGCTTTAGGGCACATATCACACCTTTTCCAGAACTGTACTTACTATGCTCGTGTCATGGTTCTGCGAGACAACAAGAGACTCCGATGTAGATTTAGTCAGTCTTTGGCTCCCCCATAATACCCAGCATGGTATGTTACACAGAGTATTTATTGAAGAAGTAAACCAACTGGAGACCCAGAAAGAAGTCAGTGGCCATTGGCCCAGCACCTGTGGTCCCTGAAGGTGGAGGTAGGATGAAAAGTTAGAATCCTGCCTCTAAGCTCCATCCTTAGGTGGACTTGAGCAGGAGGGGCCCTAAGCAGTTAATCCAAATATTTATGTATTTCCTACAACATACAACTGCTGTGCTAGTCCTTCAGTTACTAAAAAAGATGGACAGGATAGTGTGTCATCCTCTGTCAAACCCAAGATGCTTGAAATTTAATTGAGGCGGGGGTGTATAAACCTATGGGGCTTCCCAGGTGGCCAGAGTGGTAAAGAACCCACCTGCCAATGCAGGAGATGTAAGAGATGCGGGTTCGATCCCCAGGTTGGGAAGATCCCTTAGAGGAGGGCATGGCAACCCACTCCAGTATTCTTGCCTGAGAAATACCATGGACAGAGGAGCCTGGCGGGCTACAGTCTACAAGGTCATAGAGTCGGACTCGTCTGAACCAACTTAGCACATAGGCTATAACTATAAAAAGGCAGTTCTTTTAAGGACTATGGGAATCTGTCTCTTACCCCTAATGGATGTACCAAAGACTGCAAAGCGGCATTTGGTACATTCATGGGACTTTCCTAATGGTTTAGTGGTTAAGGATTCGGGCTTCCACTGCAGGGGTGTGGGTTTGATCCCCGGTCAAGGTACTAAGATCTCACATGCCACGATGTGGGAAAAAAAAAAAAGTGGTACATCCTCAAAGAGTGAAAGGGGAGGAAATAAAGACACTGATGTGTACTGAACTCCAGAGATGTGCCAGGCAGCACACAAGGAGAGCTCACATGGAACCCCTTATTTAGCAGATGAGATTATTCCCATGTCATGTGTGGGTGGGCTCTGACTCCGAGATGTTAACTCACCCATGTCCACAGCTAGGGAGGAGGACAGTCCAGATTCTCTCCTGTCTGTGACACCTAGAGTGCGATGTCCCCCACTCCTCGGCCAGGCACAGTGGGTCCAGGGATGTATACAGGGGGGTGGTGCTGGGAAGGGCTGGGGTTTGCATGATCTTGAAAAATGAACAGGATCTCTGTTAGCAAAGAAGACCTGCAAGGGGGAAATATTGAGAGTGAAAACAGCAGGGGAAGAAGGGCTTCGAGGCAGGGAAATGTTGAGATTTGTTACAGGGCAAGGAGGAGCTGTGAGCAGTGAATGGGTTTGGCTGGCACTGAAAGTTTGCATTCAGAAAGTGGCAGGAAAGGATTGAGCCACGTTATGGTGATTAGGTCTCTGCTGCGGCAGGAGGAGATGGTGAGGGGCTTCGAGAAGGGAGGTGACCAGGTGCGATTGTGGGATAAGGGACTGGAGGAGATGGGCTGGTCTGGAGCAGCCACTGGGACTAAGGTTCTGGGGTCTGACAGAGAGTCCAGTGCTCGGAGATAGGGGATATATCTTCCAAACTGATGAGAAAGGCTCACTCAGAGGCCCTTGTCTTTCTTTTTGTTCTGCTGGCCCAGTTCTCTGGCATTGTCCCTTCTTAGCTGCCCAGGGGCCCAGTCAGCCTCTCCAGGAGTTAATGTTTAGACCTCCTCAGGCAGGTCATGCAGGGGCGGGGCAAGGGGTACTGGAGTGAGACCAGAGGAGGGCACAGGCCCCAGGGAGGGGGCAGGCTGCAGGGCCGGCATCCAGTCAGGACAGCTGGCACCAGTGACCTTGCTGGGGAAAGAACCAAGAACTAGGTATCTTGGGCCTGGGACCACCCTCCTGAGCGGGGCAGGAGCCCCCACCCCCACCTGTGGACTCCAGCACCCATTCTCAAGGCCTTGAGGCACTACTGAGCCTAAAGGTAAGCTCACTCCTTTTGTTAGCAGCCTTCTGGGTGCAGCCCAGCAGTGCCCAGGAAGCCTGCCCAGGCCCAGCTCACAGGTAACCTGGTGTTCAGGGGTGCTTGCTTCTGTGATTGAAGCTTTTGCCTCCAGTCTCCTCCCAGCCTGATGGGGTGACCGGCAAGCAAGGAGGAAGATTGGATCATTCTACTGGCCTTGAGGAGTCTGGGGCCTCCCCAAGAGGAGAGGGCTAGAGGCAAAGCAAGTCTCCCCATAGGGCAAGACCAGAGATGAGGGGGGGCAGGTGAGGGAAGGGCCTTCTGGCCTGGCTGTGCCCTCGCAACACACACACACACACACTCATCAGAATCCCTCAGCAAGGAATGACCTTGACAGCTACCAAGCTTCAGGTCGACAGAGGGAGCCCTAACTCCGCAGTCCCCTCGGCTCCAGGGTGGCTCTCGGGAGAGTTTCACCCAAGGTATTGGCCTGCCCCTGGACGGACATTCCTACGGACTGAGGGACAGTGGGAATGGGCCCTTCGGGAATGAAAGAGCTCTCTTCGAGCTCCGACCTTCCTCTCAGTCAGGGGAATGAGAGGGTCTGTGGCTGGGAGGAGGTGCTCAGAGACAGTGGAGGGGTGGCACCGGGAGACTTCTGAGCCCCGTGGCCTGAGTGTCCAACCCCAGCCACACCCAGGGCCTCTCCTTTCTGCTAGAAGCCGCCCTTTGACCCTTCAACAGAAGCCATCCCTGCCTTGTTCCTACCGTTCTTCCCAACTCCACGCTGAGCTTTCTCCACTGGGGAATGTTGCCCAGTGCCGTCTCCCTCCCCAAGCCCGGCCTGTTATCTGGCCCTGAATTAAGGTTCTCCTGAGGCCGCCCGAGCCAATCCCAGAGCCTTATGGAAGGAGAGGGAAGGGGAGAGTGGTGGGGCTCCTGAAGCTCCCCCACCCCCACCCCAGCACTGAGGCCCCCTCCCTCTATCACCGAAGAGGAGGCAATAGGAGTCACAGCCGCCTCCTCCCCCCTCCCTGCCGCTGCTGCCTCCTCGGCTGAGCTGGCAGGTTGTCTTGGCAACGGGAGGCGGAGAGGAGATGCGCCGACGGATGGAGGTGTATGTCACCGAGGAAGCCGCTGTGCTCCTGCCCCACGCCCCAGGCCCTTGAAGGTACCAGAGACCCCCATCCCCTCCCCCTGCCCTTTCCCCTCAGCCCCCTCACTCTCTATCCAGGGTGCTTGTTTCCCTGGAGAATGCTCCGCTCCCATCCATTCCTCCTGAGCCACCTCATTCCAGGCCCCTGTCCCCAGCTGTCTTTCCTGGCGACAGCTTATTCCAGCCCTACCTCTGGGGACCCTGGCACCGGAAGGCGAATCTCCTGGAATGGGGTCTGGGGGAGGGGGTGGCACATGAAAACAGAGAAGGAGCCGAAGTAGTGGGAAAAAAATAAGGAATTCTAAAGGGCTATCTGACGTTTGGTCTCCTGGAGTAGGAGACAGAGGCTGTGCAGGACTAGGGTGGGGCCAAGGCAATAAGGGTTGGGTTGCAGGGTCAGAAAGCTGAGAGGCCAGGCTGGCTGTCTAGAAAGGCCTGGTTCCCCTCTGCTGGGTGTGTGGCCCGCTCCTGCCACATCATGGGTGCACCTCTTCCTGCAGCATCTCCTGGCCTTTTTCTCATGGTTCCATGGATCCTGTGTTTCTCCCTATCTCCCTGTTCTGCGGTACATCCAACAGCTAAGCCCAGATTCTTTCCACTCTTCCTCAGCCACTCAGCAACCTGTCATCTTAATTTCTCCTTTCTTTCTGGAGCCCATTCTTCAGGATTCTTTCTTCTCTGTCTCCCACTAACCCAGACACATCTCTCCCTTCCTGTCCCTACCTGTCCTCTCTTGCCCTTCTCTCTTTGAGAAAGAAGTCCCAGAGCATACTCTCACCTGTCCCCTCAAGATCCTCCCCCTGTGATTTTTCCATTCTGTTACCCCAGAGCCCCCTCCCCAGATTCTAGATTTCTCCAACGACAGTTGATAGCATCAGCTGAACGGCTGTGGGCAGTGGTTACCAGGGCAACATTAAGGACTGCCTAGGTAGGCAAGTGCACAGAGGTGGAGAGGGGGCAGGGCTGGGGCCAGGGTCAGTTGGCAGGGTTCCCTCACCTGCTCCCAGGAGTCACACATGAACCAGACTCTGCTCTGAGCCCAGAGGGAACCAAAAGGCCAATGACAGGGTCCCGGAGTGGGGGGTGGATTCCCCAGTGTCTCCGTTCCCACAGTTCTACGCAGGGGCCTGGGCATGCCCTGGCAAGAACTTCTCTTTTGAAGACCCTGCCCTGGAGAGAGAATTGCGTCCTTCCCACTAACCACTGCCGTGCTCTGTCCCCCGGAGATTTGGGTTATGGAAGGGCCAACCTGGTCTCTTGTCCTGAGGACCTGGTCTCCTAAATCCTCCCATTCTGTCCTCCCCAGGAGAGGGTTAACCACTTCTGGCATCCAGCCCACACACCCCTCCCCTTCACAATCTACGGGCTTTCATACCGGGGTGGGGGGGGTATAGGGGGAGGCTGGGACCCCAGAGGCCTGGCTGGTAGTGGGTGATGAGTGGGAGAGACAGGTGCTTGGAGAAATCAAGTGTTGTCACCCCTTCTGTGATCAGTAAAGCCCCCTCCCCCATCCCCCACGCAAACGTTGGCAGTTAGGAGGCTCGAAGGGCTGTGTGTGTGAGCATGAGTGTTGCTGGGCAGGGGGTGGGTGTGGGAAAGGGAAAAAGGCCAGTGGCTGGCCGAGTCTGCTTCCGATTCTGCTTCGTCATGATGCCCGGTTAATGCTCCTCTTTTGAAATGGATTGAGCTGCAGCGAGCAGCGAGCAAGCGAGGTGGAAGAGCCGACACACAAACACACACCCGCAGGCCAGCAGCCACACGCTATCAGCTGGAGGCGGGGAGGGTGCAGGAGTGGGGAGCTGTGGCCCGCCCTGCCTCCGCCGTCTGCCTGGCCTGCCCACCCACACACACGCCCTCCAGCCTGGCCAGGGATCGAGATCGGGGATCAGCGGAGGAGTAGGGTGGGGGCGAAGGAGTGGGGGCCCAGAGGGTAGGTCCCCTCCTTCGCCAGCTCCCCACCCACTCGCCCACCCCAAGCCGGCTTTTATCTGGTTATTTGTGCTCCGGGAAAGCACGCTGGGTTCCTGGAAGAGTCTCCTATTACCTGGACTCTGAGCAAAAGCTGCAGTCCCCGATCTGCGTCTGCCCCTGCCGGCTTGGGGCCCCAGAGCATCTGGGCCTCAGTGTCTGGGAAGAGGTAGGTGGCAGGACCCCCAACACCTCCCTTATTCCCCTCCCCACCTCTTGTCTCCTTTGTGGGCATTTTGGCTACAGCACCTGCCTGGAAGTGAGGTTCTGAGTGGGGGCAGGAGTCCCTGGGGAGGGGTCAGCTGTGGCCCCTTGTTCAGTGGGAGAATGGGCTGGACCCTGAGGCTAGCCGGGTTTGGTCTGATCCACCTCCTTCTGATTTGGGGGGCTAGAGTGAGACACGGTGTCACCGAATAGCCCCCTTCCCCTAGCTATGCTGGCCAGAAGTCCCAGTGATGGTGGGTTGTGAGGGGTGGGGTGAGTTGCCTGGGTGGGTTGGAGAGCTTTCTCTCTTTGCTGAATGATGGGAGAGGAGTGGGGGTTGCCAGTCTGCCAGTGTCCTGCCACCTTGCCACAGATGCTCTTGAGAGGGGAGTAGTTCACTCGGAGGCCTGAGTGCCATTGGTGTGGGGCCTGCTCCTTGGGGGAGGGGCCCAAGGAGCCCCCTTCCAGCCCTTAGCTGGCCAGGCTAGGTGGCAGGGCGTGGCCGCAGCACTGACTACAGTGCTCTCCCGGTGTGGGCTGTAGAAATGCTTGAAGGGGCGGTGGGTGGGGAGGGGGAGCTAGGCATATGCAAAGGCACCCAAGGAGGATCAGAAGTACCCCCTTGCTAGCTCTGCCCCTCCCTCTGCCTGGCAGGCCAGGCTTCCTGCCCTTTGGGGGGGCAGAGTGTTTCCTTCCCAGGGGACTGGGTTGCCAGGATGCGAGAGTCAGGGGAGCAAGGACAGGTATGGGAAAAGGCGTGCAGTCTTGCTTTGGGAAGGAGGGGACATGGGGAGTGCCCACAGGATGGGTAAGTGGGGGCTCTGTGTGTCTTGCCATGCACGTGCTTGGGGGGGGGGGTCAACCCATGGGGCAGGTGGCTGTGAGCGTGGAGAACAGGAGACAAGGTAGGGGGTGTGAGCGGGTGTCAGAGGCACCACATGGCAGCGTGGGGGGCCTTGCTGGGAAAGTGGGGGCGTGATCTTGCAAGCAGCGTGCGTTTGCTCTGCAACTGTGTTTCGGCGGGGGCTGCCTGTGTAGGTGAAGTGCCTGTGCCCCTAAGGGGGAGTCTGCCCTCCGTGCTGCCAGCCTTGCCACGGCCACGTGTCCAACACCTGAGGCAAATTGTCCACCTGGGGGTGCAGATCTGAGGAATTCCTCATTCGGAGCTTATGCGTGTATGCAAAGACCAGAATAGGATGACCCCAGGATTCAGGAAACTGAATTTGGGAGCCATCTCCCTTGCATCTTCCCCAGCCCTAGCCATCCAGCTGATTAAAGTGACACGACCACCTGCCAACAGAACCGACTATAAATAGAGGCCAGAGCAGGAACAAGCTGAGGACCAAGCAAACCTGAGGGGCTGGGGGACATAGAAAGAGGAGCCTCTTCAGAGCTGGGGATGTAGACTGAGAATACAGAAACCCAAGAGAGAGCTAAAAGAAACCGGAAGATGAGATGCATATTTAGGGGAGCGGGGAGGAAGGGGGAGCCTAGGGCCGGGCCCTGCTGTCATCAGAAGTAAGGGGCAGCAGGACCTTGAGCAGGTGGGTTCCCAAGACAGGACCCAGATTTTGGGCCCTCCTTCCCCTGCGTGATGATGCTTCACCAGAGTGTGAGAGGGTGCTGTTGGGGGTTGGCATTAGAGGAACCTCAACCCTACTCCTAGCAGATAGAGCAGGGCTTAAAAATGGGGGTGGGGAAGAAGGAGTAAATGAGAGGAGGGGAGTGGGTACTCCAACAGCCTTAAAAAGGAGCAGGCGCAGGCTTGGCAAGGGATGTTCCCAAGAACCACCACCCCAGGGAAGGGGGATCTGAGGGGCAACTGTGGGTATCCCCCCTACCCAAACACAGACACAGACCCCACCCTCAGGGCCTCCCCTGTAGGGCCAGGCTGCTCTGGCCCACCCTTCCCCTCTCCACCCTGGGATGCTGTTTTGGAAATTGGTGACCTAGCTGGATCCTGCCTTTATTTCTGGCATTGAGTTGTTGCCACAGTAACTGCGGGGGTGGGGCCGGGAGGGGTAGAGGGTGAAAGGGAAACAGAGCCAAGGGAAGAAAGATGAAGAAAGGAAAGAAAAAGGGGACGGAAAGCAGAAAGAGCAGGATGGGACTCAGAGCTGGGGTGAAGCAGGCAGGGACACTGTAACTGAAACTGGTAAAACAGGAGAGGAGTAGAATCGTGCCCACCTGACCCCCAACCTACGGGGACAGCCTGCCCATTTCGTAACCCGTTTACTGTCTGCACAGCCAGCCTCCAGCCTGGCTTGTCCCTGCCCCAGGGCACAGAGCCCGTAAGCCAACCCCCTCCCACCCCACCCCAGCCTCTCTGTTCCTTGTCCACAGGCCAGTTCAGCGAGCAGGATTTTGGTGGCTCCGCAGTGTAAGGTTAGCGCACGGGACCCCAAATCCCAAGTCCATATTAAAGTGGGATCTTGGGGACCCACGGAAAAGAGCATTCATTGGCTTTGACTCGAGATAGACCTGGGTAGGAATTCCAGCTTGGCTTTTATGGGGAGGTGCGGGGGTAGGGGCGGGGGGAGTTGGCAAGTCAGTCTCTCAGCCTTATACTCATCGCCTGATGGGGAGACGTGAGCTTGTGTGAAGCTAGAGAGGATGAGTGCAAGTCCCTGGCCCAGAGCTAGTGGTGATTGGTTTAGAACGCGGGCGGGGGAAAGCTGACTAGAGGATCCAGACCCGCTGTCGGTAGAGCCTCCGTTTCTCAAAGTCCAGGGAGCCGAGGCAGGTTCAGCTCCTACCTGGAACCGGCTCCCGTGGGGATGGGTGGGCGGGCCTTATCACCCAGGCCGAGCGGCTCTAGTTGCTATGGAGACGGGGCGGGAGGTGTGAGGTGGGGCCGGGCTGGGGGCTCAGATAAGGCGCAGCTGCACAGCTGGGGGAGGGTGGGGCGGAGATGGAAGGACTGGGAGCCGCGGCGTAGCTGAGATGGCCCTTCCGCCACCTGGGCTGGCCTTCCTCCGCGGCTCTTTCCCTTTCCTCCCATTGCGCCCTCCCTTCCTGCTGCAGCCTGCCCTCTTGGTCTGTATACCGGAGGCAGCCGGGACCTGGGAGTGCATGTGCAGAGACGAGAGGTGTGCACGGGGTGGGAGCAGGCGCGGACAGAGCAGGGGAAGCTGGTGCGGACGCGCGAGGAAACTGGCTTTGGGAGGGCTACGCGTGGGTGGAGTAAGCGGTTCGCGGGCGTAAGACGTGATTTGAGAGAAGCTGCGAAAACACTCCCTCCGTCCTCCCTTCCCCCTCGCCCTTCCCTCCCCCCACGCCCCTACTCCACCCCAAAACATTTTCTCTGCTGGCTTAATATTTCACTAGTAAGACCTTCACTCCTTAAGGTTAGTCCCGAATTAACATGCCATGTCCCCGAAAGGGTAAGGTATTAACAATTGCCACAGAGTGCTTTCCAACACACCAGGCGCTGGTGTGCAGGTTCTTGAAAGAAGGTAGCTCAGGACAGAAGGCGAGGAGACCCAGCCCAAGGGATGAGCCGGGCGCTGTGGAGAAGGGGCCGGGGCCAAAGCGGGGACATCGTTATTCTGAATCATTTGAGTGGCTGCGCCTGTAGGACCGTGTTCGTGCAGGGAGGAGTGAGGGGGGGGTCACAGTTCAAGACCTTGCAACCTGTGACCTGGTTCACGGTGGCCCCCTCCCCTCCCTCTCTGGGCAGTGAGCACTCTGATGGGCAGACCACTAGGGAAGTTCCTTCATGACGTTCTTTCTCAACCCCTCTTTCCCTCCCCAAATGCCTTTCTTTCCAGGTGGCACAGTGGTAAAGCATCAGCCTGCAATGCAGGCGACTTGGGAGTCAGGGCTTCCATCCCTGGGTCAGGAAGATCCCCTGGAAAAGGAAATGGCAACCCACTCCAGTATTCTTGCCTGGAAGATTCCATGGACAGAGGAGCCTGGTGGGCAATAGCCCATGGGGTTGCAAAGAGTCAGACATGACTGAGCATGAGCACACACCACCCTTTCTCTCAATATTTATTGCACCTTCACTGTTTATTAGGTCCTTTACTGGAAATACAAAAAATCACTAGGTATACCCCCAGCTCTCAGGGAGCTGATTGTCTGGTCTTTGCCCTTGTCTTTGCCCTCCCTTTCAGGCCATCTCTAGCTCCTTTTTTCTTCTAGTCCTCTAGGTGCTTCCCAGAATGCTATTTTTGATCTTCTTTCACCATTGGCAAGGTCATGTGCAGACTACTACCTTTAGCTCAAATGGCTCCCAAATTTGTGTTTCCCGCTACTGCCCCCACCTCAATATCAACCTGGCAAGAAGTGAACTCATTGCCTCCCCTTCTCCTATCACTACCTGCTTCCAAGGATCCCTTTTTAGTTTTTGCAGGATCTCCCATTAAGCACCTTTCAAGGCCTGCCTTAAATACCTCCTCTTCAAAGAAAGGATTTCCTTTATGGCTCAGTTAGCAAAGAATCTGCCTGCAATGCATGAGATGCAGGTTCAATCCCTGGGGAGGGAAGATCCCCTGGAGAAGGAAATGGCAACTGACTCCAGTATTCTTGCTTGGAAAATCCCATGGACAGAGGAGCCTAATGGGCTACAGTCCATGGGGTAGCAAGAGTCAGACATGACTAAGCAAGTAAAACCACCAACAGCTCAAAGAAATTTTTTTTTTATTCCCCCCTCTTGATACTCCATTAGGAGTGAGTTCTCTCCCTTGTGACCTCTCACAGCCCCTTATACCATGTTTTTTTGTTTTGGCTGCATCCTGTAGTTTGTGGTATCCTAGTCCCCCAACCAGGGATTGAACCCTGGCCCTCAGCAGTGGGAGTGCAGAGCTCTAACCACTTTATCACCCCTTATACTATCTTATCTGGCATACGTAACTGTTTGTTTGCATGGGTATTATCTATACACATGGCCTCATTTCTGGAGGGGCAGCTTAGCTCCTTTGACTCATCATTCTGTTCTCCATAAGAACACAATGGTCTGTGGTCACTGTAGAATAGGTGCTCATTAAGTATTTGGTGAATGGATGGATAAAACAATACACAACCAGGTGGGTAGGTGGATATATGTAGGTATGGGTATATATGGATGGATATATGGGTATATCCATCCATATATATGTATGGATGGATGGGTAGGTGGGTGGATGGATGAGTGCTTGCCTCTAGGACTAAGTCAAGTGTATGGCTATTTTGATACTGTCTGTTAACAAGGTAAAGATGAAAGAGGAGTGAGAGGGAGCTAATAGCTCTTTGAATATACACTAGAGTTTATTCTGGTCCTCAGACACCTAGTTAAAAGCATTACAAAGTAAGTGTTAAGAAAGCAAGAGAAAGATGAAGCTCTGGAATAGAGTCTTTCCATGGGCACCAAATACCTAATGTAACCCTGATGGTCAGAGTCTCATCTTAGAAATGCTTGACTCTAAAATTCCAAAAAGACTTAAGAAATGTGGCATATGCTAGTCTGTCCGCACCGTGAACCTGACACAGTACTGGGAAGGCACTATGAATCACGCCAGTGCTGAAGACACAGTCATTTTTACCTCTACGACAATGGACATGTTTTTAATCTCTCTGAACCTCTGTTTTCTCACCTGTAAAACAGGTCTACCTTATAGGGTTGTTAGGGGGATGAAACAAAATAATCCTTGTAAAGTGCTTGTCAAAATAACCAGCTTGAGTATTCAAAAAAATAATAGCTATTATTATTATAGAAATTAGCAGTCATTCTAGTTAGCAAAAATACATGTCAGGCAGCATATAATCAAGGACGGAGTTACATGGTCTCTTTTCAAGTTCCACTGGAATTCAGAGTAGAGTTTATCAGTGAGGACTAGAATAACTGGGAAGGTCTCCTAGAGGAGAAGTGTTAAGGATGACCCTTGAAGGATGGGTGGGATCTGGGAGAGAATAGTTCACGGGCATGCACAAAAGCAGGGGAGTGGGAGTGAGCTGCCTATGCTCAAGTAGGCAGTTTGGTGATGGAGAGACAGTGAGAAATAGAATGGCCTGATATAGAGTAACAGATAAGACTGGAAGCATCAATGACCTGTCTTTCATGACCTTCTGTGGCAAAGAGTGGCTATGAAAAAACCATCTAAATTCATCAGTCCTCAGGGAGATAGACATCATAGTAGTTAACACTTTACATAGAATTTATATTTCAAACACTTCACATGTTATAACTTGCCTAATAATCAGAACAATGCTATAACACAGATATTGTGACCATCTTCCAGTTTACAGATGAGAATGTGAGTAACAGAGGGGGTAAGCCACTTGCCCAAGGTCACACAGCTGCTGAGTAGCCAAGTCTCCTCTCCCCAGGCACCCTTGTCCAGAGTCCACATTCTTAACCACTACATGATTGCTGCCTCTTCCCTGTACCTTTTGTAGCCATCAGCTTTCTTCATTCTGTGGCTTACTGCCAGCAGCTGGGCATTAAATGAATGATTATTATGTGTTCCGTCCAGGGGTGTGCGGGGAGGATGGGAGGATTGCTAAGGGAGTTACTGAGGAAGGAGACCTGGGCTGTGCCCCCAGGGGAACTCCTAATCTTTGCAGCAGAAAGGACCCAGCTCCCCACGATCCAGCCCGGAGGCCTTCCTGCTGAACCAGGGGGCTCTGGCTTGCAGAAAAGTAGTACCTCAGAGGGCAGCCTCAGCTCAGGCATTTGAAGATGGTAGGGAACTGGGAGGTGGCCTTGATCCCCAGGGTGCTTTACCAAATGCCTGCAAGTGAGATTGCCTGCTGTAGGGGAACAGGGGGCTGTGGCTCCTCTCCCTTCTCCACTGGGCAGGGATGCTACCCAGGGCAGAGTGACAGTCCCCAGTCAGTGACTTGACTGCTTCCCACCAAGTTGCCTTTGCTCTGTCCTTCCCTCATGCTGTAGCCACCTCATAATATTTCTAAGACCTTCTGTGTTAAAGCTTTCTGGGGTGGCAGGGGACTTCCCTGTCAGTGCAGGGAAAGTTAAGCCTCTGTGCTTCCAACGCCCGGGGCATGGGTTCCATCCCTTGGTGGGGGAACTAAGATACTATATGCCATAATGTGGGGCAAAAAAATAAATAAAAAACAAACAAAAAACCACCACACCTTTCTGGGCTATGAGAAGGTGTGGTACCTTGGACAGTAGGTTAAGCGGGAGAGGGTCAAGGGCCCAAGGACAGAGCCAGGGAAAGGCCATGGCAAGGGAGTGAGAACCTGGGCCTGAAACTGACCACAGGCCGGGCAGGGCAGGTGTGAGGAAGCAGGGATGTGGAGACTGCGTTGGGAACGGCTGACCCCTGCCGTCATTTCCTTTCCAACCAGAGAACAATGGCTTAAAAACAAGTGTAGCCCGTCCGCTTTCCCGTCTCGCCAAGGGCCACAGGCAAGCTCACTGTCCCCGCGGGCTGAGCAAATGAGAAAGCCAAAGTCCTGCTCCCCTGAGACACGCGGGGCCAGAGGGGGGCTGTCCTCGCCCCCACCCTCGGAGATTGCGGGGCCTAACAGCCCCGGCTGGCACGTTCTCCCTCCCCTTCCAGGCCCTGCACTAAGCCAGCAGCCTGGACAGTCACCGAGGGATGAGGGCCCCACAGCCTGGGGGAGCGCCTTCTCTGCTCTCGCGGCCCCGAGCGCGCAGCGCCCAGGAGCCGGACAGAGCCTGACGCCCGCGTCGTCTCCCCTCGCGCACAGGATCCCGAGAGTGATCCGACCGTCCACATCCTTGCTGCATGGAACGGCTGCAGAAGGTGCGCGGGGCTGCACCTACGCCGGGGCAGTGGGGTGCTGGAGACAGAGGGGCACGCGGTGGGGGCCAGGCTCCCTGCAGAGGGTCAGGTCCGGGAGTCGAGGGTGCCACCTGGTGGTTTCCCGTGGCACCGCACCCCAGGGCCCCGGAGGCCTAGGGAAGCCCTCCCCTACAAGAGCCCGCTTGCTCCAGCCCGGCCCTGGCACCCACGCACATTCCCACCTGCCTGCCTTCTCGCTCTCCCCAGCAACCACTTACCTCCCCTGGGAGCGTCAGCTCCTCCCGAGACTCCAGTGTTCCCGGCTCTCCCTCCAGCATCGTGGTGAGTACCCTTTGGCCACCAGCGTCCTCAGGCTGGGAGGAGGGAGGAATTGGGAACAGGCTCTGTGCTGGGCAACGTCACTCAGACGACGATGGTCCTGCCAGGGCTGGCAAGCAGCGAAAGCCCCAGATCCAGAGAAGATTCTGTGTACCCCCTCCTGCTGGTCTGGTCCTGTCTCCTTGTACCCAAAGTGCTAGGTGAAGGACTATCATTGTTTTAAGATCACTCTAGCATCACTGACTCAATGGACGTGAGTTTGAGTAAACTCTGGGAGTTGGTGATGGACAGGGAGGCCTGGCATGCTGCAGTCCATGGAATTGCAAACAGTCGGACACGACTCAGTGACTGAACTGACTGAACTGAAAACCCCTTAGGGGCTGCCCTGGTGGCCCAGTCGGTAAAGAATTCGCCTGCAATGCAGGAGACCCAAGTTCAATTCCTGGGTTAGGAAGATCCCCTAGAGAAGGGAATGGCAATTCGCTCCAGTATTCTTACCTGGAGAATCCCACGGACAGAGGAGCCTGGCAGGCTTCAGTCCATGGGGTCACAAAGAGTTGGACACGATTGAGTGACTAACACTTTCACTTTAAACCCTTAGAATGAAAACAATAGAAATGTTAACTTATAGGAGCTGATCTCTATCATGGCTGCCCATCTTTTTCCTAATAAATTGCAAATCAGGTTCGTAAGGTCAGTATTCTAGATGAGGCTTTTGGCTCCTCTGTTCCATGGGTACCATTTCCCTTCAGGCCAAGATGGACAATCAAGTGCTGGGCTATAAGGACTTGGCTGCCATCCCCAAGGACAAGGCCATCCTGGACATCGAGAGGCCTGACCTCATGATCTATGAGCCCCACTTTACCTATTCTCTGCTGGAACACGTGGAGCTGCCCAGAAGCCGGGAGGTAAAGGGTGGGAGGGTCCTCTTGGACGGGATTAGGGCAAGGGCTCCCCCAGCCGCACTGGGTGGGGGACAGGATCCCTCTCACACTTTTTTTCCTGGAGGCCAGACACCAAAACAAGAAAGAGAACCTGTGCATGGGAATCAACAGTCAGCTGGTGACTGAGTGTTTGTACTGCAGAGCAGGCAGAGATGGACTGGCCTCCGGCCGGTTCCAGGTAGAGAGCAGGAGAGGCCATGTTTGAGTGGTAGCAGCACAGAGTGGGGTCATGTAGGAATGGGGCGCGAGTGGGCAGAAAGTAAGCAAATTTGTGGAAAGCATGCAGAAGCCAGCAGCTCAGAGGCCGAGTTTAGCAGCCTGAAGTCGCGGGCCGGAAGTCCTAGCTGAGTGTGACCTGTGTGATGGTGTGGTCTCAGTTTCCCCTCCTCCAAAACAGAAGTGATACCTTTGCCGGTCCACCTCACCAGGTAGTCAAATGCACGAAATAACTCAGGACAGGTACTTTGTAAACTGTATTGGAGAAGGGGGCCATGTCATGGCTGAGTGGAGAGAGAGGGCCAGGCTATGGGGAGACTTAAATGCCTGGTGAGGGGCCCCGACTCCATCATGGATACTGTGGGTCTTGTCCCTTCCCGTTGTTGCTCAGCTGTGGGATCAGGGCCAGAGCCACCTTCAGCTGGCCCTCAGAGCACATGGACACCGCTCCAGAATCCTCAGCTTCTTCCGTTTCTTCATGGGTCCTCGGGAAAGTTTCAGGACCCTCTTCGGGAAAGAGAGGGTGGAGGGCCAGCCCTGAGAGCTGGCAAAGACTGGGAGAGAAGAGGTGGCCCAGAAATCAGTGGAGCAATTGCAGGATTCGGCACGGGGGAAGAAGTGGTCCACCTGGGGTCCTAGGGACGAGGGTTTAATCCCACCCTTGTGGCTCTGACCAGCCTCCTCTCCATTCACAGCGCTCGCTGTCACCCAAATCCACATCCCCCCCACCATCCCCAGAGGTGAGTCTGCCCCGCACCTGACAGTGGTCCAGCCCTGCTCTGATGGGGCTAACCCCTGCCCCATACACATCCAGGCTGGGCTCAGCAGAACCTAGGGGGTGATGGAATCAGCGGACCTTGTCCTGTCACTGGCCAGCTCTGGGTCCATCTGTGTCTGACCCAAGATCTCATTTAATCCTTTCTCCTGGATCAGGCACCATTAGTAGCTCAAGTCCTTGGATAGCCTTCCTCTGCCCTGGGGTTGGGGGCGTGTGGGCTGCCAGGGTGGGCGCACCAAGATAGTGGAAGGGGTGGGGTGGGGGACCTGGGAGCTGCAGTGAACCACACTTCTGCTCTGCAGGTGTGGGCAGAGAGCCGGTCTCCTGGAACCATCTCTCAGGCTTCAGCCCCCAGAACCACTGGGACCCCCCGGACCAGCCTGCCCCATTTCCACCATCCTGGTAGGTTTTACTGTCAGCGTGGCTACATCCTTGCCCTAAGACCTCTTTTTTCCTTCAGGAACCCGACTGCCTTACTCTCAGTCCCCTATTCTCTGGAGTATATGCACACCACCAGAACTGGCTAATGTTGGAACCCAGGCAGAGCTCCCAGAGAGAGTAGACCTGTTGCATTTTCCCTCCCACCCAGACAGAAAAGTGTAAAACATCCCAATCCCTGAGGGAGGGACAGTTCTAGGATCTCCAGTTCTGTCTTGGCTCTCGGCAGGCCCCCGAGAACGTCCTACCTCTTCCCAATCCATGTCTCCATTCCCTTCTCTGACCCAGCCTTCCCATCATCATCACTGTCATCCCTCCCCATCATCACCACCTCCTTCTCATCCACTGTTGCTCCCTCTCCACAGAGACCACTCGCCCAGATTCCAATATCTACAAGAAGCCCCCCATCTACAAGCAGAGAGGTGAGTGTTCCCCTGACGGACCAGCACCCCCTTTCCCGCCACCTGCTGGGAGGCTGCACTGAGGGTGGGAGGGAGCAGAGATGTTCATAACATGCCCTCTGCTCTTCTTCATGTATTGCTGTTGTATCCACAATCTTACAGGTGTGAAGAGGGAGACGTGAGCGAGTGGGGAGCTGGGGTGGGAGGTGGCTTGCTGGGCAGGGTATGCCCGGGCTGACCTTGACCTCCACCCCACCCCTGCAGAGTCCACGGGAGGCAGCCCTCAGAGCAAGCACCCCATTGAGGACCTCATCATCGAGTCCTCCAAGTTCCCCGCAGCCCAGCCTCCTGACCCCAACCAGCCAGCCAAGATCGAAACGGACTACTGGCCGTGCCCCCCATCACTGGCAGTTGTGGGTAGGAGAAACTGCTGGAGAGGGGAGAGGGAGGCCCAGACACTGCCTCGTTGGCCTGGTTGAAGCCCCGGGAACCCACCCCCAACCCCTGCATGAACCCTCCAGGCTCCTGCTCCCCCATCCCCAGCATTCCCATCCCTCTTGGTGCAAATGACCCTGCTTGTTAGTCGTTCTTCTTTCCGTTCATTTCTTTCACTGCATAACAGACATTTGTCGAATTTCTACTGTGTCCCAGGCTCTGTGATGAGAGCTCTGGAAAGAGAAAGAGAAATGAGATGAGGTCTTGGTCCCCAGTGACTTTTAAGTCTTGTGAGCATGTGTGGCCTACCTAGCTTCACTGCAAGACTAGAAAACATTGCTTTTACTTTAATGATTTGCAGTGTTCCCTTCAAGGTGCAGCCCTAGAGAGATGCGAGTTGAGTGCGCGGTTGATTGACTGATGTGCCTGCTTTTGCCTATGTTCCCCAGAGACAGAATGGAGGAAGCGGAAGGCGTCAAGGAGGGGGGCCGAGGAGGAGGAGGAGGAGGAGGAGGATGACGACTCCGGGGAGGAGATGAAGGCTCTCAGGGAGCGGCAGAGAGAGGAACTCAGTAAGGTAGCGTCTGGAGGCCCCCGCCCGCCTCCCTGTGTCATCCTGGGCTTCCTTCCAGCATGGCGGCTGGAGAGGAGTGAGGCAATCTGAGAACCCCAAACTGGAAGCTACCAGCCCTCTCAGAGCCTGGTCTCAGAAGCCACAGGGCATCCTTCTAGTGTCTTCCATTCTGATCTGAGTGACTTCATGTCTGAAGAGCATACTGGTCAGAACATGTGAGGAATTCCCCTTCTTTGCCAGATGTCAGGCTATGCTTTGGAAGGGACACAGGGATTGCATGTCACTGTGGGGGACGCCACTTACGATTAGGACCAAAAGCACAGAAAAGGGTGGTGTGGACAGTGCTAGGCTTCAGCAGCCACAGTAGTTCATGGGATGAGGAGAAAGGAGTGAGCAGACTGCTGGCCTCCAAGCAGAGAGAGGGGCTCCAGGGAGTCACAGAAAGGCCACTGTTGGTGACATGGGTTTGTGCTCTGGGCATTGTGGCTTGGGATGCAGAGGCCCCTGGGACAGAGTCTGACTCCTTGCTCTCAAGGGTGACCAGACTCAATGTGGCAGAGCTTCCCACAAGAAGGACAGGCTCCATGGGCTCTGGACTACCATCCAGACTTTCAGGAACTCTGTCCCCACTCCTGCTTGTGCTATACCCAACTCCAAACCTTTTGGAAATGAGAAACAAGTATCAGGACTTCCCTGGCAGTTCAGTGGTTAAGACTCCATGCCTCCAATGCAAGGAGCATGGATTCGATCCTTGGTCAGTGAACTAAGATCCCAGATGCCATGCGATGCTCAAAAAAGTTAGAAAAAGAAAGAAACAAGTACTGATGCTGCCTTGGATCCATCTTCCTTTCTCCTTCCTCAGGTTACTTCCAATTTGGGAAAGATGATCTTGAAAGAAGAGATGGAAAAGTCATTGCCTATCCGGAGGAAAACCCGCTCTCTGCCCGACCGGACACCCTTCCATACCTGTGAGTGTCACCGAGGGGGGTCAGAATCGCCTGGCTAGACCCTGAATCAAATACTCTGCTGAGTTTGTCACATGCCCAGCCCTGTGCTACTGTGGGTGTACGAGATGGAGAAGATTCCGGTGCTGGCTCAGGGTGCTCACACTCTCCTTAGGGCAAGAGCGCCAGCTATGGAACAAAATGAGATGACAAAAAAATGGCATCAGTTAAAACAGAATCAGCACATTTCATTTAATTCAACAAGCATTTATTGGGTATCTACCACATTCTTAGGGCTTCCCTGGTAGCTCAGAATGTAAAGAATCTGCTTGTAATACAGGAGACGCAGGAGATGCAGATTCTATCCCGGGGTTGGGAAGATCCCCTGGAGAAAGGAATGGCAACCCATTCCAGTATTCTTGCCTGGGAAGTCCCATGGACAGAGGAGCTTTGTGGGCTACAGTTCATGGGGTCACAAAGCATCGGACACGACTGAGTGAGCAACTCACACTTCACCATGTTCTTGATCCCCGGGGATATAAAGAGTAAAACACTATAGTGCTGCCTCCTGGTAGCTTCAGGGTATGGGAAGAAGTAATATGGAAACTGGGGTTTTAGCATAGCATAGCAGGTGCTGGGAGATGAGAGCTACATTTGGAGTGCTTTGAAAGGATGCTGACAGGGCCTGGGTTCCAGAGTTGGAGTTTTGCAGAATGAGACACAGTGAATGGGGGAGAAGGGCAGTGAAGATCCCAGGGATGGTGTGGGAACAAAGGCCAGGAGCAGCAAACATCCAGCCAGCGAAGAGGGCCTCTGGAAATCTGGAATTACAGAGCACAGAGCCTGTGGTAGAGTGGCCAGGGCTTTGGTGCCATAGTACTCATCACCAAGGCTAGCCTGGGCTTCCTTCTAACATGGCAGCTGGAGAGGAGGGGGGCAGATCTGAGAACCCCAAACTGGAAGCTTGAGGCCTCTCACTGCCTGGCCTTGGAAGCCATAGGGCATCCTTCCAGTGCCTTCTGGTCAGAGCAGCTCATCAGGCCCCCCAGACACAAGGGAGAGGAAAGAGATTCTGTTTCTTGATGAAAGGAACCACCCAAGGGCACACAGGCTCATAGATGATATTGCAAGCCATCTTTGGAGATAATCTGCCACCCTTTCCAGTTGTCTGGGTAAAGGCTAAAGATATTCATAGGCCAAGGAAGAGGGAATGAGTTTGAGAATTATACAGACACAGTCTGTATAGTAGTAACCCTGAACTTACAATTTTTCAGTTTTACAATGGTGTGAAAGCAATATGCATTCAGGAGAAACTAACTGTACCTCCAGTTTTGAGTGTTGACCTTTTCCCAGGCTAGTGATGTGCAGTATGATGCTCTCTTGACTTTTTTTTTTTTGGCCACATTGTGTGGCATAGGAGATCAAACCCGCACCCGCACTCTCAAAAAGCCCAGAATCTTAGCCACTGGACCACCAGGGAAGTCCCATGGTGCTTTCCTGAGAAGGGTGGGCAGCATCAGTGAGCCATAGCTCCCAGTCAGCCACACCATCAAGACAGGAAACAACCTGTACACTTAACAACCATTCTGTTGTTGGCTGTTGATGGCTGTCTGTTTCTCACTTTCAGTACAGTATGCAGTAAACTACATGAGAGATTCAACACTTTATTGTAAAATAGACTTTGTGTTAGAGGATTTTGCCCAGCAGTAGGCTCCTGTAAGTGTTCTGAGCACGTTTGAGGTTGACTGGGCTAAGCTCTGATGTTTAGTGGGTTCAGTGTATTAAATGCATTTTTTTAATGTTATTTATTTTATTTTTGGCTGTGATGGGTCTTCATCTCCATGCAGGCTTTCTCTAGTTGCAGTGAGCTTGGGCTAATCTACTTGTGGTGGAAGGGCCTCTCATTGCAGTGGCTTTTCTTATTGTGCAGCACAGGCTCTAGGGTGCATGGGCTTCGGTAGTTGTGGCCCATGAGCTCAGTTGCCCTGTGGCATGTGGGAATCTTCCTGGACCAGGGATCGAACCAGAATACCTTGCATTGCAAAGTGTATTCCTAACCACTGGACCCAAGGAAAGCCCTGTTAAATGCATTTTGACTTACGATGGTTTATGGGAGATCTGTAGAGGAGATGGAATCAACAGGACTGAGTGGCTGATTGGATTTGGGCAGTGAGGGAGAGATGAGTGGGGGGTTTTGCCTTGGGTTCTGGGTAATGACAAACCTGGGGCAGGTGTCAGGGGAAAGGTGAAGAGATTGGTTTGGGATACGTTGGGTCTTAAGTGCATGTAAGTGGGATGCTGAGTTTGACTGAGTTGGAAGTTTGAGGGGCGAGTCAGGGCTCAGGTAGAATCTTCAGCTTATATGTGGTAGTGGGACCATAAGAAAAAATCTCATTGTGTAGAGAGAGGGGAGAGAAGGACAAGGCACCAAGGGCTGTACCTTGAAGAGCTATGATACCCTGGGAGCATTGGCTGGGAAGAAGTGGGGAAAAAGACCCAGCATTAGGATGAAGGAGGCTGCCCTTGAAAGGGTCTGGGGACTTGGACCTGGGAGCAGGTCACATGAGAAATTGGACAAAGAATCCGCCTGCAATGCAGAAGACCCGGGTTTGATCCCTGGGTTGGGAAGATCCCCTGGAGAAGGGAATGGCAGACCACTCCAGTATTCCTGCCTGGAGAATTCCCATGGACTGAGGAGCCTGATGGGCTGTGGTCCATGAGGTTGCAAAGAGTCAGACACGACTGAAGCGACTTAGCCTGCACGCACACTGAGCTCAGGGAGAGGCTCAGTGAGAGTGGTGAAGGTTCAGAACAGTTTCTGCTGGGAATGGGGACTGGGTAGAGGGTTTAGGGTCTGTAGTGATACTCATCCACATGGGGTGGTGCTTCCCATACCCTACGGGCTGAAGGGGAGCTCAAGGTTGATGCAAATTTTGTTTGTTTGTGTTTTAACAAGAGGAGTTTTTTCTTCATATTAAGTGTTTAAAATATTTAATTTATTTATTTGGCTGTGCTGGGTTTTAGCAGTGGCAGGTAGGATTTCATTGTGGCATGCAGGATCTTTAGTTGCAGCATGTGGGATCTAGTTCCTGACCAGGGATTGAACCCGAGACCCCTGCATTCGGAGCATGAAGTCTTAGCCACTGGGCCACCAGGGAAGTCCCAGGGTTAGAGTTTTGTAGGGCAGGTGCTGAGGGACTAAATGGCCAGATGAGCTGCTAAGTGTGGATGGAAGTATGAAAGTAAAAGTGTTAGTCGCTCAGTAATATCCAACTCTTTGGGACCCCATGCTGCCAGGCTCCTCTGTCCATGGGATTCTCTAGGCAACAATACTGGAGTGGGTTGCCCTTCCCTTCTATAGGGGATCTTCCCAACCCAGGGATCGAACCTGGGTCTCCTGCATTGCAGGCAGAGTCTTTACCGTCTGAGCCACCAGGGAAACCCAAAATACTCGAGGTTGTATGCTCAGTTACGGGTTGAAGGTCAGGGGAGCGTGGGGGATATAGATGCTGGAGGCCCCTTGAGACTGACCAATAGATGTGCCAGGAATGTGGCTGATGGAAAACTTCAAGCAAAGAAGGGCGCTGTGACCCCAAACTGGGATACCCAGGCTTCAATGTCAAGGTGAAGCCGCTGTGGACAACAGGATCCAGGAACTGACCATTGGAAGGGGTTGCCTGCTGTGGAGCAGAAGTGAAGGTCACTGGGCTGGGGGACTCAAGGAATTGTTAAGGCTCATATATGGCTGGGCAATCCACCTGGTCATCAAAGTGATATTTCAGCCAGATGATTTCAGTGTGGGTGGGAAGAGTTACGGTAGGCCTTTTTAGAGAATGTAGAATAAATAGTTAAGGGCTGAAGAAGGAGGCAGAAAGAGAGAGATGCCCTGGAGGTTGGATTCAGCCCTCATGCTCCACCAGGATTAACTAGTCAGGCAAAATTAGCTCTTTAATGTGCATTTGGCCTTGCAGAGTTGAGTAGCAAAACGCCTGCCTCAGCATCATTGTTGGCATCTCTGAACTTGTATGGAACCAATGGTCATATGATTGCGTAGGTTACTAGCATAGCTGATCAGCCTTGACAATTGCAGAATTATGAACAGGCTTGTCATTCTGATTTAATGGTGATGTTGAAATTAATGGTCACTTTCAAACATAAATAATCTATCTAGAAGTAATTAGGAGTGAAAATCTTATAGCTGAAATTCTACTAGTCCATTGAAGGAGAAGTGCATACTTATTATCACAAAGGTAAAGTACTTCAGTAATGAATGAAGGACTTCTCTGGTGGTCCAGTGGCTAAGACTCCACACTCCCAATGTAGGGGTCCCAAGTTCGATCCCTGGTCAGGGAACTAGATCCCACAGGCCATAACTAAAGCCTGGCACAGCTAAATAAATAAATATTATTTAAAAATAATAAATGAGGGTTGTGAAAGCAGACAGTTATCTATATAAAAGTAAGAAGTATCAAGGGGAAAATGCCACAAAAGGCATTTTATTCTCACAAATTTCCAAATAACATATCTTAGAAGAATGTTTGAAGAAAACAATTACTCCTCACAGGCTAAACTTTCATGCACACAAAAAACTGCTGGTCAAAACAATTGCTATAGAATGCCAGCAAGGTCTAGCCTCTGGAGAGGAAGGAATTTTGAGATTAGCCTAAACAAAGAAGCTTTCTAGGAAACCTGTTACTGAAAACCAATTTTCCTGAATTATAAACTGTAGTTCTTGAAAGCTTAGTGGTATTGGAAGTGAAAGTGAAAGTTGCTCAGTCATGTCCGACTCTTTGCAACCCCACAGACTGTAGCCTGCCAGGCTCCTCTGTCCATAGCATTTTCCAGGCAAGAATACTGGAGTGGGTAGCCGTTCCCTTCTTTAGGGCATCTTCCCAACCCAGGGATCAAACCCAGGTCTCCCACATTGCAGGCGGATTCTTTACCATTTGAGTCACCAGGGAAACCCTTAGTGGTATTATTAGATGACTAACGGCAAGTGACATCTGATCTGGGAATGTCAAGTCTAAGCAACTGTGGTGCCATCTAGCAGCTGACAGTGCTGGGAGAACTACTGCTTCTGTTTTACAACATCAGGCATTTGAAATTTGATTACTAACATTGCTAAACATAAAACTGTAATAATTCTATTCTTTTGACTTATTTTAGACTTATTTTTGTATCCCAGAGGTTCATTGTATGATGGTGAGCCTCATCACCTGGGGCTTCCCAGGTGGCGCTAGTGGTAAAGAACCTGTCTGCCAATGCAGGAGACGAGAGATGTGGGTTTGATCCCTGAATTGGGAAGATCCCCTGGAGAAGGGAATGGGAATCCATTCCAGTATTCTTGCCTGGAGAATCCCATGGACAGAGGAGCCTGGCGGGCTTCGGTTCACAGGGTTGCAAAGAGTCAGACATGACTTAGCTCATCATCTAACTCTGAATTTGAGCACTTGGGCCTTTGGCCCAAATGTCCATTTTGCACACGTCTGTTAAAGAGAGGGAAGGCATTAGGGGCAGTTCAGAACTGCAGCATGATGTTACCTGCTGCAGGTAACAGGCAGGAGCTGGAAACTGAAAGAGGTCCACTGGGTTCCCCCAAGTCCCCTCTCCATGGCCCTGCCCCTGGCAGGGGAGGCCAAGGACTGACTCTCAGGAATGACTGTCAGGCCAAAGGGACTGAACTGGGGCCTCCTGCTCTCTTCCAGCCTTGCACGCAGGAACGTCTAAATCTTCTTCCCTCCCCGCCTATGGCAGGACCACCCTGAGCCGGGTAAGGTCCCAGCACCGAACTCACAGATTGCTGGGGAAGAGTGGGCATGTGGGGCCTGTGAGGGACAGGGTATTCGGGCACGCGGGGCAGTGGGCAGGGGGTGAAGGGGAATGATGCGGTACACTCCCATCTCCTCTGATCCCTTTGTGTCCTTTCCAGCTCCAGTCTACAGACTTCAGCCCATCTGGGAGCGAGGCTGAAAGCCCAGGTAAGAGAGAGGGCTGACTTGATGCTGGGCAAGGGGCTTGAGCAGGCCCCAGGGGCAGCCTGTGTGTGCGATGTGGGCAGAGCTCTGTGGCTGGAGGTGGGGGAGGCTGAACTGGCAGGTTGGAGGCCTGCTGACCTCTGAACAATGACTCTTCTCTCCCACAGGCCTGCAGGTGAGTGCCCTCCGGAGGGGAACATGTGGACCACGGAAGCCACAGATGGATGGGGAGACTGGCAGTGCTGGGGGAGGGGGTTGTGGGGCCACGGAGTCACCTGGTGAGGCCGTAAGAAGCACATGAAGAGGCTGGGGAGGTCTCCTTGCCGCACTCTGGCTCACTGCGGCTTTGGTCTCCCCAGAATGGAGAGGGCCAGAGGGGGAGGATGGACCGGGGGAACTCCCTGCCCTGTGTGCTGGAGCAGAAGGTGAGGGGCAAGGGCAGAGGCAGGGGGTGGCGGGCAGGGGACAGAACCGTCTCTAGCGGGGGAGGGCCAGCTTGGGGAGAAGCCAGAGAAGTGAATGCACTGAGGGGTCCTCCGGGCTAATGGGAGGGGCAGCACGGAAATTGAATGGCAAGATGGCATGAGCCCCCACAGCCCCTGCAGGCTGATAAGGGGGCCTGGGAAATGGCAGGCACCTCTATGAGCCTAATACTGGCCCCCTCTCCTCCCCAACCCCCAGATCTATCCTTATGAAATGCTGGTGGTGACCAATAGGGGCCGAACCAAGTTGCCTCCAGGTGTGGATCGGATGAGGCTGGAGGTATGCAGGGACACTGTGCTGGTTGGGTGAGGGGCTGCCTGCTGGGGAGGACCACCTCCTGGTCACTCCGCCCAGCCCCACCCATGCCTCCTCCCCCTAAACTGCCTCCGTGTGTCCCCTCACAGAGGCACCTGTCAGCGGAAGACTTCTCTAGGGTCTTCTCCATGTCTCCTGAAGAGTTTGGCAAGCTGGCTCTGTGGAAGCGAAATGAACTCAAGAAAAAGGCCTCTCTCTTCTGATGGCCCCCACCCACTCCGTGACTGACCCTCACCCCTGCCGCTTCAGGACCCTGGAGCTGGGGTCCCAAGACCCCAAAGCATCATCTCTTGGTGGGGGGAGCAGAGAGGTGGCGCAAGGGTGGGGTTGGCTCCAGGTTGAGGGGGAGCAAGACCTCTGCTGTGTTGGGGTTGTGGGATGTGGACTTTCTTTCCCATAATGAGCTGGGACGGGGGAGGGGGACCTCCTTCTCTCACCCCTGGTCCTCACAGTACAGGGCAAGCCCAGTGTGGACTCCAGCACACACAGAGTTAATGTTTGCATCCTCTCCCTGCCCCACTCCCACATGAATGTCCCCAGAAGAGAGTGATGAGAAATGAACACGGCACTTAGTGGTCAGGCCTGTCTGCTGGGTGGGGAGATCTCCTGGGCTTGGTAGGAGGTCCCATGAGGGTAGGGAGCAGCCAG
Source organism: Okapia johnstoni (assembly GCA_024291935.2). Taxonomy (NCBI): domain Eukaryota; kingdom Metazoa; phylum Chordata; class Mammalia; order Artiodactyla; family Giraffidae; genus Okapia; species Okapia johnstoni. The sequence continues at coordinate 39,226,925 of CM044314.1, read as the reverse complement.
GTAGGCAGAGAGCACCCCAGCACCCTGTGTGTACCCAAGCACTCCTCTGCAGCTCACCTGGGACAGGTTCCCCTGCACCTGGGCCTTCCGCCTCTCAGCCTCCAGCAGGGAGGCCACCTGGTCCTCCAGCTCGCACCCTGCCCTGCCCTTGCGACCCCCAAGCTTCAAAGCCTCTTGCTCCAGCCCCGTGGCTTCCCCAGAAGCCTGGGGCATTAAGTGGAGATATTGCTTATGCAGACCCCCAACCCACCATCAGCCTGCAGGCAGGGTTGGCTAGAATGCTGCCTTCTAGCATCCAGGTCTTGGGCGGAACCCATCCCCTTGGATGGGATCAGGAGCCAGGCTGAGAGTCCTGGCCACCAGTCCTGCCCATGCCCGTGCACCTCCCACCATGCTCTCTAAAGAATGTAATTTATTGGGGCACCCCCAGCTGCTTTCCTCACCTAACTCTCCGCCCTACCCTAATCACATTCCCAGCTTTTCTTCTCTCCAAATACATGTGTATATAATTATATATATATTTTTGCCCGGGTCTGGGTTTTGTTCCTGCCCAGACCCTGAGATCCCTTTTCACTGTGTGTGTGTGTGTGTGTGTGTGTGTGTGTGTGTGTGTGTGTGTGTGTGTGTGTGTGTGTGTGTGTGTGTGATCATGCTGGGGGAGGGGGACTCTGTTTGGAATTAAAAGGTTGCATTGGGGCCCAAAATCTGTTTGTTCTTTATGAGCTTCCAGATAGGGGTAGGAGAGACAGGTGATGCCAGGCTGAGAAAAGCCATGGAGCAAGGGTTCAAATGGGGGAAAGGGGGGTGGCAGAGTTGGAGGAGGGAGAGAGATGGCACACATACTACCCACCTCCTATCCTGCCCCAGGAAAGCTGGGGCAGGCTGGCAGTTCCTGTCTGCCTCCTCTCCTTCAGGGGCTGAGCAATGGTGGCATGGAAAAGGGGACAGAAAGTCACACTGGAGGGTGATATAGAGCCAGCTGGGAAAAAAGGCTCTGTCCTCCACAGAAGCCCTAAGTGCAGCCTTTGGCAGTCAAGCTCATCAACAGTCAACATGGTTGTACCCTTCCGGGCCTGTGATACCCACAGTTTAATGGGGAGGCCAAACAGCCAGGAAAGGTCAATGGTGTGTGAGTGGCAATGAGCTGATTGTCAAGGGTCAGGAGGGGAAAACTGGGGGGTGTTGTGTTTAGTTGTGTTCAACTCTTTGCAACTCCATGGACTGTACCCCTCCAGGCTCTTCTGTCCATGGGATTCTCCAGGCAAGAATACTGGAGTGGGTTGCCATTTCCTCCTCCAGGGAATCTTATTGACCCAGAGATTGAACCTGCAGCTCTTGCATCTCCTGCATTGGCAGGTGGATTCTTTACCCCTAGCACCACCTGGGAAGCTGGGTGAAGAAATGATGGGTGAAATCTAGCAGGAACAAGGGTCAAGCGGAGGCTGAAGGAGCAGGGGTAACTTGGTTGACTTGGCAGGACCACCCAAGGCGACTGAGCAGGGAACAGGCCTGCTTGAGTAGGTGGAGGGGGTGAAGACTGCACTGGAAGATCAGAAAAAGGACTTGGGCGGTGGGTGCTGGTGGGGGCGGGCCCGGCTCACCCAGCAGGATCAGAACCTGGGTTTGGGCACCTGAAGAGGTATGCAGGCCAGAGGACCCGGTGAGTTGGAGGAGGGCCCGCATGTGAACCCAAGACTGTACCTGATACCTGAATCAACTCTCCTGCCCCCCTGAGTTTCTACGCCCTTCAGCTGAAAAAAATCAAACAGTCGCTCAAATGAGAATGATTACTTCTTTTTTTTTTAACTTTTATTTTGTAGAGTATTTATTTATATTATTTCTTTTTAGCTGCACCATGCAGCATCAAGATCTTGGTTCCCAGACCAGGATGACCAGGAATCAAACCCCAGCCCCCTGCATTGGGAGTGTGGAGTTTTAACCACTAGACTACCAGGGAAGTCCCTGAGTGATTCCTTTAAATGGTAGGAGTTCTGTGACATCCAAAACGTTGTTTGATCCTCTTAACAAACTCGTGAGGTCAACAACACACACAGGTTGTTTTCATCCTTTTCCAGAATGAGAAAATTGTGGAATAGAGACATTTCACATGAAGTTTTCACTAGAGGCTACAAGCAACTAATGAATGCAGACTGGAGACACACATCCCAGTTTCTTCACCGCTAAGCTGGGACTTTCCCAGTACAGACAGTTGTCTCTCCAGGGGCAGCAGAGAGAGGAATGGATATTTAGTGAATGTTTGGAAGGCTTACTGTGTTCTAGCATGATGGACAGGAGCTTTCAGGATGCTTTGCACCAAGGGGTGTGAGGAATGTTTGATCCCAGGGCACTCTGGGAAATGTTTACGGTAGGGGCTCAACTGGACTTGAGGTCCTAAAGGATTTGAAGTTCCTGAGAAATTTAGAGCAGCTCAAAGTGGAGTGTGTGAGCTCAGACCCTCAGTCATTTCCAACTCTTTGCAACCCCACTGACTAGCCCACCAGGCTCTTCTGTCCATGGGATTCTCCAGGCAAGAATACTGGAGCGTGGTGCCATGCCCTCCTCCAGGGGATCTTCCCAACCCAGGGATTGAACCCAAGTCTCTTACATCTTCTGCATTGGCAGGCTGATTCTTTACCACCAGCACCACCTGGAAAGCCCTCAAAGTAGGGATCTATCCTAAAATAAAACGTTGGTGATTATATAGTCCAGTGGTTTCCAAACCTTTTTAGTAGCCAGTCTTTTTTTTTTTTAATTAGATCTTACTACTAGTAACTAGAATACATTTATAAGTGAATTTTATAGTCAATTATTATGAACTCAATGAGAATAAGGAAGCTATTTGATGGGTATAAAAATTTTAAGCCAGGAATTATATATGACTACTACCCTTTCAATAAGTGCAGGACCTAAATTACTCTTGTTTTTGGTTGCAAAGTATCAACAAAATCCTGATTCACATAGATTCAGATAAGGAGCTCAGTCATGTCCAACTTGTTTGTGACCCTGTGGACTGTAGCCTGCCAGGTTCCTCTGTTCATGGGATTTCCCAGGCAAGAATACTGGAGTGGGTTGCCATTTCCTTCTCCAGTTTACATAGATAAGTAGTTACAAAATTTCAGTGGTTTAAAAATGCACACAAGAGACTTTCCTGGTGGTCCAGTGGTTAAGAATCTGCCTTGCAATGCAGGGGATCTAAGATCACACATGCCCCAGGTGACTAAGCCTGTGCACCCCAGAGAAAGATCCCGCATGACACAAGGAATATCCGTCATGCTACAACCAAGACCCAATGTAGCCAAATAAATAAAAAAGTATTTTAAAATAATAACACACACAAATGCGAACAGCCACATTGCTAGTGTTGAGAGACAGCAGCTAAGTCCCGTTTCTTTGAATTTGGGCTTAGTGACTTGCTCTTTCAAGCTGTTTCTTCTGCAACAGCCTTCTACCTTCATTTACATTGACAGGAGGAGAGGTTTATTCAAACCTCTTCTCAATAAGGTAAACTGGCAGCAGAATTTAGCTGCATCAGTAGGCTCTAAGCACATACACAAGTGTGTCCACTGACTTTTATTAGGGCTTTTAAAATAAAATTTTTAAAGTTAAATCAAATAAAATATTATGAAGTTCTTATACACTTCCCCTATATCCTACATTTCCTTGAAATATCTTGAAGGAAAAAAAGTGGATTTAATCTACCCAGCCTGCTTCCTTTACCTATGAGGAAGGAGACCCGGAGAACAGCGTTGGACTACACTCTAGATTGCTTCTGTTTTTTTTTTTTTAATTTATTTACTTATTTTGGTGGGATCCAAATACTAGCTCAGCCTGGGCTTGGCCGAACTCTAGCCCCTGCATTGCTGCACAGGCCTTTTTCTAGTTGTGGCGAGGGGAGGCTACTCTCTAGTTATAATGTGCTGGCTTCTTGCTGTGGTGGCTTCTCTTGTTGCTGCAGAGCACAGGCTCTAGGGCGCATGGGCTGCAGCACTATCAGTTCCCAGGCTCTAGAGCACAGGCTCAGTAGTTATGGTGCATGGTCTCAGTTACTCTGACATATGTGGGATCTTCCTGGACCAGGGATCGAACCCTGGTCCAAAAATGTTAAAGATGATCTTATTTGCAAAGCAGAAATAGAGACACAGAGAACAAATGTATGGATACCAAGGGGGGAAAATGAGGGTGGATGAATTGGGAGGTTGTGACTGACATCTATACAATACTATGTACTGTATTGTAAAAAACAGATAACTAATGAGAACCTACTGTATTTAGCACATGGAACTCTACTCAGTGCTCTATGGTAACCTAAATGGGAAGGAATTCCAAAAAGGACATTCCAAAAATGTCTCATGCATTGTTGTTGTTGTTCAGTTGCCAAGTCATGTCTGACTCTTCGTGATCCCAAGGACTGCAACATGCCAGGCTTCCCTGTCCCTCATCATCTCCTAGAGTTTGCCCAAGTTCATGTCCATTGAACTGATGATGCCATCCAACCATCTCATCCTCTCCTGCATTGGGAGGCGGATTCTTTACCAATGACCCACCAGGGAAGCCCTAGATTGCTTCTTAATACACAATACAGGCTTGTTTCTTGTCTTTGTTCTTATATTTTATACTTTTTAGCTTAAAAGCCTCCTCTCATTTCCCATAGGCTTCTCAGCAGGGACCAATTGTAGATGAACTGTTTGAAACATCTATTTTCCCCAAGCAGCTGCCGGAGAACTGAGACCCAAATACTAGTTTCAGCCTGGACTCAGTGGAACCCCTGCCTCCCCATGACTTAGTTTGGACTTCAGGCTCCACTCCACAGCACACAGCCACCTTTGGGCAGGCGCTGCCTTTGGGGCCTCAGTTCCATTGGTGAATGGGACCCCCAGGGCAGGGTTGTAACAGTGAAGCCCCAGAACCCCACAGCTCCATGTCCTCAGATCTGTGACAGGGGCTACCGCCTTCCCTCGCAGAACCCCTGGTGCCTTACCCTCTCATCAGACGGTGTCAGGGGTCAGCAGGAATACATTCTGAACAGACATCAGCCCTGTAGTCATGAAGAATCTCTTTCCATTCTGGGGAGGTGGACAGGTGAGGTGGGGAATGGGCTTTAACCTGGCAGAGCTGGCTGCTACAAAGCCTCCTTCTTAAGGGCCCAGCTTTGGACATTATGGGAAAGTCTGCTCCTGTTGAAGGCTCTTCCTGTGTGACTCTGGGGTGTACTTTTCCAGTGTGGCCCCCACATGGGAGACCCACCATCTGTATCTTTCCTTGGTATATCTACAAGGGCAAAATGGTGCCAGTGTGACTTCCTTGGCAGGAACTATGGACCACACTGTAGCCACTTGAAGTAACAAGCAACAATGAAATTAATTTTTATAATATACCTTGGTTAACTCAATTTACCTAACTGATTGCATTTGAACTTGCAATCAACCTAAAACATCATTGTGTGTGTGTATGTGCCAAGTCGCTTCAGTTGTGTCGGAATTTTTGCAACCCTATGAACTAACTGTAGCCCTCCAGGGTCCTCTGTCCATGGGATTCTCCAGGCAAGAATACTGGAGTGGGTTGCCATGCCCTCCTCCAGGGGATCTTTCCCACCCAGGGATAGAACCTGTGCCTCGTATGTCTCCTATATTGGCAAGCAGGTTCTTTACCACTAGTGCCATCCGGGAAGTCCAAAATATCCTGTGACAATTTATTTTTTAATTAAAAAAAAAATTTATTTATTTATTTATGGCTGCACTAAATCTTCAATGCTGAGAGGGCTTTTTCCAGTTGCAGCGAGCGGGGACAACTCTGTAGTTGCAGTGTGAGGGGGTCTCATTGCAGTGGCTTCCGTGTTGCAGAGCATGGGCTCCAGGGCACGCAGCCTGCAGCAGTTGCAGCAGGTGGGCTCAGTAGTTGTGGCTCCTGGGCTCTAGAGCACAGGCTCAGTAGTTGTGGCACATGGGCTTAGCTGCTCTGTGGCATGTGGGATCTTCCCATACCAGGTATCAAACCCACGTCTCCTGCATTGGCAGGCGGATTCTTTACCCCAAGCCACCAGGGAAGCCCCATTAGTGACTATTTTACATTCTTTCCTTTGACATGTCTTCAGCATGTGTCAGTTAGGAGTAACATTTTTCAGCTCCATAGCCACAAGTGGCAAGTGGCTACTGTGCTAGACGGGGATGGGGGAAGAAGTCACACTGGCATGGTTCTGCCCTTCTGGACTCACCAGGGGAAGAAACAGAGTGTCTAACTTGGGGAAGGGGGTAGCACACTGAGAAAATCAAGGCCCAGGATTACATAGGTAGAATCCTCAACCAAGCAGGGCTTCCTGGAATGTCCAAAGTTGGGCCCTTTGGCAGGGTGCTTTCTAGCAGCCAGCTCTGCCAGTTCCAAGGCCATTCCCCATCTCCCCCCACCCAGCCCCCCAGCCCCCCAGCCTCCCAGGAATGGAAAGAGATTCCTCCTGAGCACAAGGCAGTCAGCCGTTCAAAATGTATGTCTGCTGATCCCTGACATCGTTACGATGGGGGTTGGGGGAGTGTTAGGCATAATGGGATCCCATGAGGGAAGTCTAGAGACTTCCAGACCCACGCACCTTCTCATCCCTCATGGGAAAAACGTGCTTGGTCCCACTCGCCCTTCTCTAAGGGTCGTTCGCTCGCTGCCTCCTGGCTTCCCCAGGGGCCCCGGCGGACTTGACCTTGTCTCTCTGCTGCCGCGGCGGCCGGCGGGCACCCCCAGCCTCGGGGTCCCTCCTCGCTGCCCAGCAGGGCCACGTTGGCGGCCGCCCTCCTCTGCGACCCCGCGCTGGGCCGGGCGGGGGCTGCGGGGCGGGGCGACCGGGGCCCCGCCTCCCTCGCTGCGCCTCCGGGTCGCCGCCTGCGCCCGGGAGCTCCGCCGCCACCCCGGAACCGGGAACCGGGCCGCCGTCATGCTGAGCCGGCTCGGGGCGCTGCTGCAGGAGGCCGTGGGGGCGGTGAGGCCGGAGGGGGGCCGGAAGGGCGGGCGCGGGGCCGGGAGACGAGCCGGCGGGCGCGCGGGCGGGCGGAGGGCGCAGGCCGCCTAGGGGAAGGGACCCCTACCCAGGCCGCGCGGAGCCCCCGTCCCAGGCCTCTTCGCTCCCCTGCCCGCCCCCTCCCGGACCCCTCTTCCCGTTTCCAGTGGCTTCTTTCTTGATCGTCCCAGCTTTTCTCCAGGTCTCTCCAGCCCCTAACCGTTCTCCCCGAACTGCTTCCTGTTTATTTTCCCTGCTCCCGGAGTCTCCTAATTCCCAAACTCCTCCGTGCCGAGTGCTCCCCTGTCACCCAGTAATTTCTTCCCCAAATTCCCCCCAAGTCCCCTCCCCCAGCCTGTGGGCCTTCCTCCTCCCCCGCGCTCCTCCCTTCCTGGTCACCTGGCCTTAAAAAATAGCTGCTCCTTCCTCTGGTTCCTTGCCCTCGGACTCCTCCTAGACCTCACTCGCGCGGTCGGCCTTCTTACCTTCGACTTGGGAAGTGCAGGCCCCAACTGCCCAAGTCCCCAGGAAGGGTACAGATACAGTCCAAGTGTGTGTGGGGGGGGGGCCCTAGCCCGGGAAACAGTCTTATCCTGGGTACAAGTGCCGTGTCCAGAATGTTATCTCAATCCCAGGCCACCCCAAGCCCAGTGGACCTTGAGTCCAGAGAGGCCAGCTCTGGTGGCGCCTAGGGTGGCCAGGGGGCCAAGGAGTTTGTGTTTCTGCCATTTTCTGCTGGGTTTGAAGGCTGGTCAGAGGCACCCACGGTTCACTCACCAAGATAAAAGTGCGGGTTTAGATAGGGTAGGCAGGATGCCTTCCAGTTAAAGTAACCCTGCCAAGAATCTGCCTGTGAAGTTAACAATTCTATTGTCTCCTAGTCTAAACTCTCCTAATTGATCACTTGAGTGTACCAAATGTTCTCAGGAGAAACAGCCTTGGGTTCTATCCCTTTCCTCCTCAATGCATGCCTGGGTGCTCGGCTATCAGTCCAGTCATTTCCTACTCTTGGTGACCCCATGGACTGTAGCCCGCCAGGTTCCTCTGTCTATGGGATTTTCCAGGCAAGAATATTGGAGTGGGTTGCCATTTCCTTCTCCAGGGGATCTTCCTGGACCAGAGATTGAACCCACATCTCCTGCATTGGCAGGGAGATTCTTTACTGATGAGCCACCAGGGAAGCCCCACCTCCCCAACACACAGCCCAGATCAGGGCTTATGAATGAGAACAGTCTCAGCCTTAAGTAAACTTGTGAAGAAAGTGAAAAGTTCCTGCTTTCTCAACTCTTTCACCTGCCCCAGCCCTGCCCTTGCAGGCACCTCGGGCCATCCTGCCTCTGGACGGGGTTCCAGAATCATCTCTCCTCCCCTCCTCTCTGTCCCCAATCAAAATAGCTGTCATCTTAGAACATAATCTGACACTCCTTCATACCTGTCTGGGAAAGCTCCAGATACGAGGTGGGTGGACAGGACAGACAGGACCCTAGCCCTGAGGAGTGAATTTCTAATGCTTCTTCTGTAGAAATTTCATTGTCTGGCTGGAGGCGAGTTGGTGGTCAAGGGAGATATTTTTATGCAGATGTACTTAAGCCCCTCAGTATACAACATATAGTCGATGCCCTAGAAATTTGACTGGTCCCATGTGACCACCAGGGGAGATGGGGGTCCCCTCTCCCTCCTCAACCCCAAGCTTGAGCACAGATCTTCCCAGGGCTGGGTCACCAGGTTAAAATCCCCAGCAAGTTGCTTGACTCAACTTGACCCAGTAAGTGTTAAGGAGAAAGAGTGCTCTTTTCTGCCCTCTTCTGCAAAATAGAATAGTAATCTTTACAGTTATATGTAAAAATAATAATAATAATAATAATATCTTTAAAAAGAAATCATTTGGTGCAGTTCCTTTTTTCTGGAGTTACAGTAGCTAACAATATATTCAGGTAAAGATTATCTGATGGGTTTTTTTAGCTTGAATGGTCTGTTTTGGCTAACTTTTGTTCTGTTTCTCCTTTTTTTTTTTTTCTGGGTTGTTCTTTTTTGTTTTAAGTCCAGCTTAAGGCTTTAGGAGACTATAAGTGAATTTTAAGGTTAGATGAGACCCCATCACAGGCTTGTGAGATGATCATAGTGTAGTTAAGGGTCAGAAGGTTTTCCCGGAACAAGGACTGTGGGAAAGGTTTAAGGAGTTGTGTGTGTATGTTTTTTTTTAAGATGTATTTACTTGTTATTTATTTATTTTTATTTTGGGCTGCACTATGTCTTCGTTGCTGCTTGCAGGCTTTCTCTAGCTTCATCAAGTGGGCCTAGTCTTTGTTGCAGTGCTTGGGCTTCTCATTGCCGTGGCTTCTCTTGTTGTGAAGCACTGGCCCTAGATGCAGTGCTTCAGTAGCTGCAGCACTTGGCTTAGTAGTTGCAGCTCTTGGGCTCTAGGTGCATGGGCTCAGTAGTTGTGACGCTATGGGCTTAGTTGCTCCACGGCACATAGGATCTTTTTGGACCAGGGATCGAACCCGTGTCCCCTGCATTGGCAGGCAAATTCTTAACCACTAGACCACCAGGGAAGTCCAGGTTTAAGGAGTTTGCTGAGATATTTTAGTTAAGTATCAACGAGTAGTCACTCTGTGCAGAGCCCTTTAGGGACTCTCAGAGATAGAAACACAGAACCCTGGCCTTGAGGGAGCTCACAGTCTCCTATGATTGCTCACCCAACAATAACAGCAGCATGTAGACCGTGGTAAGATACAGTCACTCCATATGGTCCGTGTGTTTGGAATGACTGTGGGAGGTGCCACTCCCATAAAGGTTGTGGTCCCCACAGCTAACTCTGAAAGAAGACAAGACTGCCCAGGCCGCCAGAGAAAGGGGCAGTATCTCTGATTCAGTGTCGTTTCTTCCTCCTCTTGTCATAATGGCCTGCTAAACCCTCGTTCTGCGTTTGTCTCCTACACACCCACCAGATGACTCTTCCTCAGGAGCTCAGACGATATCACTGACGTGCACCCAACTGCCTACAAAGAAAAAAAAGGGACTTCTTGGTTTTGCCAAGAAGTTCAATGCCCCACACACTCATCCATCCATCCTTGTGCTGAACACACTTTGCAAAGAGCCTTCTGCAGGAAACCTCTCTCCCGTGTCTCTTATTGTTGAAATCAGACCCAGCTCTTCAGGTTTTAGTTCCCGTATGACCTCAGCATAGCCTCTTCATTTCACTTGTTGGAACTGACCCTTCTTCGCCCAAAGGTCACTGTCCACCTCTCCTGTGTTCTCACACTACTGCTACTTCTTTTCTTTTATTTGACTGCCCTGGGTCTTAGTTGCCACATGCAGGATCTGTGATTTTCATTGTTACATGTGGCATCTTCTGTTTGTGACATGGGGCATCTAGTTCTGGACCAGGGATCAAACCCAGGCGCCATGCATTAGGAGCATGGAGTCTTAGCCACTGCACCAGCCACTGTCTCACACTATTTCCTGTAGTTGAGTCATTCAGCACATTTTATATTCTCTTCTCCTCCATGGCATGTTTCTGGAGGACTGGCTCTTAGACATTCTTGTGTGGCTCATAGAATCAGGCATGGTGTTTTGTACATGGTAGGCATCAACAGGTACCTGCGAAGGAGTTATGGAAGGAGGAGACACCCCATCCTGTGGTGCAGTAAAGCGTGAAGTTAGAGAGAGGTGCGTCCAGGGACCCTGAAGACAGCTTTGTGGACGTGGTAGCTTTGAGCTGGACCTCACTGGGGACTGCTAGGACCTAGACGGGTGTAGGGGGATATACAGGGTCTCCTAGGCACAGGAACGGCTGGAGGAAAGACCATAAGGTAGGGATGTGGGTAGGGACTACTGGAATATGCATTTTTCCCCTGGGAACATTTACTCTGCAAGAAAAGAGAAGAACCCAGGTGGCACATTGGTAAAGAACCTGCCTGCCAATGCAGGAGACCCGGGTTCAATCCTGGGTCGGGAAGATCCCCTGGAGAAGGAAATGGCAACCCACTCCAGTATGCTTGCCTGGGAAATACCATGGACAGAGGAGCCTGTCGGGCTATGGTCCACGGGGTCACCAGAGTTGGACATGGCTTAGTAACTAAACCACCACAAGTTAGGCACTTTTCGTGGGTGTACTTTTGGTGGATCGCATGTGGGATCCTAGTTCTCTGATCAGGGATCCTACTGGTGCCCCTTGCATTGGAAGCACAGAGTCTTAACCACTGGACCCCCAGGGAAATCCCACTTGCTTCATATTCTAACATTACCCACCTGGCTGAACTGAGTTTTGGTGGCCTTCAACCCAAATTTTCAGACTCTCAGAGTGAAACGGAACTGAATGCTTTGTCTCTGCAACAGTTTCCATTTAGATTTTGTTGTTTTGGGGGTGCTTTCCTGTTTTCCTCTACGTACCTCTATTGTAGCATAACCATGTTGTACAGAAATGATCTGTTTCTGTGTCTGTTTTCCCCACCAACAGTCTTAGCTACTCTGGGATGGGGGACAATCATGACATGTTTCAGGACCACAGCATCTCAAGGAGGGAGGGGTTTTCTGGGGAGAGGACACAGGACATTATTGGCAGATATGAAGACAATGTGCAGATGTCCTGGAGCAAATGTGTTACTAATTCAGTTTGAGAACCCAGGATTCCAAGTGCCTCCTCCAGGGCCCAGTAGCCGTCTAACACTTAGCAGATGGTGGAATGTCCTAGTGGCAGCCACTTAGGTTGTGTCTGCTCTCTCCACAGCGGGAGCCCAGCATTGACCTGCTGGAGGCCTTCGTGGAACACTGGAAGGGCATCACGAACTACTACATTGAAAGCACAGGTGGGGCTTGGTCTCCTTCCATGCAGGGATCCCTGGAGGGTGTGGGGAGGAGGGGTGGGTGGGGGTCACCCCACAGCTCAGAGATGCAGGTGTCCTGGGGAAGGTGACATCCACTGCCCACCTCAGAGTGGGGGCTGCCCAACCCTGACCTTCCAGGAAGGGACCTGTGTGAGTAGGAGTAGGGACAAGGAGGCTAGGTCTCACTGGCCTGACTCTGCATCCCAGAGGTTGAACTCCACTTGCCCTTAGCTGGGCAGAGGGTCCAGGCCTTCACTCCCCAGGTACCTGTGCCTAGGGCTTACTGACTAAGAAAAGAAGTGGAATAAATTCCTCTTTTCCTTGAGCCAACTTAGAGGGCATTTCCCTTGTAGAGGCCTGGCATAAGAGGAGAAAAAACCAAGGCATGTAGCGTGCCTGGTCCTTCTCCCCCAGCTGACACTCTAGCTCTGGTTCATCTGGGCCCATCAGGATCCCTCACTGAGGGGGCAGCGTCTCATTGGCTGCTTGGTAATCAGTATGCTGGGCTTGGTGGAGATGCACTGGTTGCTCGGTAACCTTCCCTGCATTCCTAGCCTTCCACCTCCTCGAGTTCAGACTGGGGTTTGACTCCAGTTTTGTTGTTTGTTGTTGTTCAGTCGCTCAGTCCTGTCCTGTCTGACTCAGTCCTGTCTGACTCTTTGTGACCCCATGGTGGGGGGGTACACTGTATGTTTAGCAGCAGCTCTGACCTCTACCCACTAGATGCCAGTAGCACCCCCTCCCCATTGTGATAAACATAAATGTCTCTCCAAACATTGCCAGATATCCTGGGGAGCAGGGGAAAAATTGCCCCCAGTTAAGAATGATTGCTTTAGGTAGTGCAGTGTTTAAGAGTCCTTGCTTCCATAGCAGGGGGCACGGGTTTAATCCCTGGTCAGGGAGATAAGATCCTCATGCTGCACAGCAACAAAATAAAATCCTGATCCATACCAATAGGTCATTCTATGGGATTAATATAAATCTAAAATATATAATATTTTATATAATCTAAAATAACAAGCAATATTTTTAAAAAAGAATGCTTTAGACTGACGATCTCTTTTTTAAAATTGAGATATAATTGACATATAACATTATGTTAGTTTCAGGGGTACAACATACTGATTCGATACATGGATATGTTGTGAAATGATCATCACAATTGGTCTAGTTAACATCTGTCACCACCCATAGCTACAATTTTTTTTTTCCTGTGATGAGAAATTTTAAGATCTCTGTTAGCAACTTTCAAATATACAATATTATTAACTCTAGTCACCATGCTGTACATTACATCCCCAGGACTTATTTTATATCTTGAATTTTGCACCTTTTAGACTGAAGATCTCTTGTCATGAAGTCACAAGCAGAAAACTAGGAAAAGTTCTAGAACTGCCTCAGGTCCACCTGGGGCTTCACCTGGCCCAATCCATTAATTACCAGATGGTCCCTGGACCAGAGGTGCAGGACTAGGTGAGGTGAGCTGCCTTGCTCAAGAGCCTATGCTTTCAAGAAAAGCTAGGGGGTGCTGCAAGGCCAGTCTCAAAGTACCAGAACTTTCTTTATAAAAATCCTCCACCCTCTGAGACTGACTAAGAAAACTCAACTAACCAGCAGGACCTGGGCATCAGGCAGTGAGTTTGAGTCTGAACCCATGGTTATAAATGGATTTTTTTTTCAGCTTTAAAAAATAAACAGAAAATAGAGTATTGCTTTCCGTGAGTATAAAAGAGACATAAATAGGCCCCTGAAGGTTATCTGTTAGGAAGCTGAAGACAGCTTCTAACTTATATAACAGAGACCCCTGAGCCCATAGCTTCTCACTCAGGCCCAGAGCTGGCCGGCAGCCCACCAACTGTCCTTCCCCAGGGTTCAGAGAAAAAAATGTTGCTTGCTTTTCTCTAATAAAGTGCTGGAACCTGCACACATGCCCTGTCAGATAGCTATATCCTGGGCTTCATCTAGAAGGTCTTTCGTCTTTTTAGCTAGCGAATGCTAAGTCAGTTCAGTCATGTCTGACACTTTTGCAGCCCCATGGACTATAGCCAGCTAAGTTCCTCTGTCCATGGGATTTTTCAGGCAAGAATACTGGAGTGGATTGCCATGCCTTCCTCCAGGATACCTTCCCCACCCAGGGATCCAACCCATGTCCCTTAGTCTCCTGCATTGGCAGGCAGGTTCTTTACCACTAGCGCCACCTGGGAAGCCCTTTTTAGGGTTAGCTAGAGAGGCATCAACTGTAAACTTCCCTTTGCTCTGGTCTTTGAAGAAAACTGTTAACCTGGCCTTCTCCAGGTTGTTCTCTGACTACCCCCCACCCCACCTCCCCTAGACCCTGTGGGTTGACCTTTTAAGCCACAGTGTCCCTGGACTTCACCCCATTCACCTTGTTTCCTGGATCTCTGTTAGATGAAAACACCCCCGCCAAGAAAACAGATATTCCCTGGCGGCTGAAGCAGATGCTGGATATCCTGGTGTACGAGGAGAAGCAGCAGACAGCGGCTGGCGAGACGGGGCCGTGTCTGGAGTACCTGCTGCAGCACAAGATCCTGGAGACCCTGTGCACACTGGGCAAGGCCGAGGTGGGCCGGACCTCGGGTGCCCCTGGAAACTTCCGCCTGAGCCGGGGCCCCGGGGATCCAGGTCTTTCTCCTAGTGCCCACCCGGGGGCGGGGGGTGGGGGTGGGATGGGGGTGGGGTGGGGTGTGGTGTGAGCTCGGTGGGGATGGGATCACTTGGGATGGCTCAGAACAGCCACCACCTTCCCCAGGCTTCAGGCCCTCGCTGCTTTGCTTTGGTGGCGTGTTCCCGCTGTCGTTGGGTTGAGGACATGCTCCCTTTCGTTCAGTCTGCATTCGTTCATCAGTGATGTACTGAGGACCAACCATGTACCGGCCGTGGCCTAGGCGCTGGGGACTCAACAGTGATTGAAACAGGCGAAAATTTTAGTCAGGCGCATCAAAGGAGCCCACGGATAGTATGTTCAATAACGATAAGGTTAGGGACAAAAATTAAGCGAGAAAGGGGCTGGGCAGCAGCAGGAGGCCAGTTTCCTAGAGTGAGAGGAGGAGGTGCTGGTGGAGAAGGCACCAGCCCTCCCGCGCTGTGAGGGGAGGAGCAGTCCAGGCAGGGGCGTTGCCTCGCCACCTGACTGACAGGCGCTCTGTCCCCGCCCCGCAGTACCCACCCGGCATGCGGCAGCAGGTGCTCCAGTTCTTCAGCAAGGTTCTGGCCCAAGTGCAACACCCGCTCCTGCATTACCTCAACGTCCACAGACCCGTGCAGGTGAGGGGCCCAGAAGCTAAGGTGTCCAGAGGTGAGGCCTGTGCTTTCAGGCAAAGCTGGTGGGGGTAGGGGTGGAGTTGCTCCAACGCCAGGCCCAAAGCACCAAAAAAAAACTTCCTTGACAAAACACTCCACTTTCTGAGACTCTGAAAGAGCCCCCCCACCCCACCCCAGCTTCTCCATCAGGCCCTGGGCATCGTGCCACAGGATTTGAGTCTGAACCCATGGTCATGCACAGATTCTATTCCCTGCTGCCCCATTCTTTCATCTCTTCCCCGCCACCCCACCCCCCTCTTGTCTCTGCCCTGCTCCCCTTCCAGAAACTTCTCCGACTTGGTGGGACAGTTCCTGGATCCCTCACAGAAAAGGAGGAGGTGCAGTTCACCACCGTCCTCTGCTCCAAGATCCAGCAGGACCCAGCCCTGCTCACCTACATCCTAGAAGTGAGCGCCTCTGGGGAGCGGGAGGGAGAGGGCCCAGACCCCGGGGCAAGCCCCCCGGGGCCCTGCTGAGGGGGAAGAAGGATGGAACAAGTACTGAGGAAGCACTTGGTAGGTTGCCCTCCAGCTCCACACTGAGGCCCCCTTTGGACTCCCAAGGGGCTGTCATGGGGAATGACACCGCAGCCTGGCCTCACCCATCCTCCCTTGCAGGCTAAAAAGACTATTGGTAGGAAGAAGGCATCCAGAGAAGCCACCGCCCCGCTGAGAGAGGCAGCCACTGTCAGGGACAAGGACCACCCCCACAGCAAGACTCCCGACAGTGGTACCTGTGGGGCCTGGGCCTCAAGCGCCCAGCTGCCTGCTGAGACCGAGGAGCCAGATGGAGCCATTGGGGAGAGCAGCCTCATCACCTCCCTGATTGGCTTATGCAAGAGCAAGGTGCCGGCTGCCCCCCAAGAAACAGGGGGCGGGGACAGGGTGGGAGAGTTGCTGGGAGGGCACTTGTGGGGATCAGCTACAGGTCCCTGAAGTCCTACCCTTATCCCATAGAGAGGTCGGGTGGCCCTGAAGGCCCGGGAGAATCTGCTGCTCCTGGTAAGCGTGGCGTCCCAGGCGGCCGCCACCTACCTGGTACAGAGCACCCCTTGTTGTCCTGCCATCGTCGAGCACCTCTGCCAGCTGTACCAGTCCCTGCCCAGCTCCCTGGACCCTGCAGACATTGCCGCTTTAGAGGGCATAAGCTGGAGGTAGGCGCTTAGCCAGGGAAGGCAGGTCTACATTTTTAGCGGCTGGAAGCCCTACCTGGCATCTTCCTAGTAGCCTCTCTTGTTTTCCAAGGGGGATGGGGACCCCTGCTGGCCAACCCTCCTCCTGAGGTTACCCAGGCCAGGGGCCTTCTCGCCCTCCCAGAAAGCATCACTCTGGCTTCTGCCTTCAGGGAAAGTGAAAGTGTTAAGTCGCTTCAGTTGTGTCCGACTCTTTGCAACCCCATGGACTATATAGCCTGCCAGGCTCTTCTGTCCATGGGATTCTCCAGGCAAGAATACTGGAGTGGGTTGCCATTTCCTTCTCCCGGAGGTCTTTCCCACCCAGGGATTGAACCCAGGTCTTCTGCACTGCAAGCAGATTCTTTACCTGCTGGTCTGACCCACCAGTCTGCCCTCAGACCCACAGAGCCCCCAGTAGAATGGCCCTCCAGCAATGAAGGTTCCAAGGCAAAGGGTGAAAGAGCCCACTTCCTGGCTGTATCTGAAGCAGCCTCACACGCCTCCCTCACTCTCGCGCAGGTTACCCAGCGCTCCGTCTGATGAGGCTTCCTTCCCTGGCAAGGAGGCCTTGGCTGCCTTTTTGGGCTGGTTTGACTACTGTGACCACCTCATCACAGAGGCACATGCGGTGAGCAGAGTGGGTGCTCTTCCCCACCCCGCCTCCAGCTTCATGCTGCTCTGTTCTGTCTCTACCTGGAGGACCCAGGGGGGTCTCTTGGGAGCTGGGCGGGGCCCAGGATCCGCAGGCCCCCTCTACTTGTTATGTTAGGCTCTGTGCAAGGACACAGCTATTTCTCAGTGGAAAATTGTCGGTGGTCGGTAAAATGTGGTTTAAGACGTGCTCTTTGGCACCCAGGTGGTTTCGGATGCCTTGGCAAAGGCTGTGGCTGAGAAGCTATTTGTGGAAATTCTGCAGCCCCAGCTCCTACACGTGTAAGTTCTATCTAGTTCCCTCCAGGTGTGGCTATTCTCCAAGCAAAACACCCACCCCACCAAGCCCCTTCCTGTGCTTGAGGCCAGGGACCTCCTTGGCCAGAGTCATGGAGTCAGTGGGCTCCATTGGTCAACGTTCCCCCTGACACACTTGTGGCCCAGAGCCATGTGGGCTAACCAAGGCCTCCCACCCTCGGACTCCAGGACCTCAGGTGGAACAGGGAATGAGCAGAGAAATACCAGCAGAAGATGCAAGAGAACCAGGAAGGGGTTCTGTGCCTCCACACCCTGTCCCTCCCCGCTCTTCCTCTGCTGTCCCCTGCCTGGCGTGGCTCAGTGGGCTCTCCCTGTAGGTCCGAACAGAGCGTCCTGACCTCCACCGCCCTGCTCACAGTCATGCTGCGCCAGCTCCGCTCCCCGGCGCTGCTGCGGGAGGCTGTGGCCTTCCTTCTGGGCGTGGACCAGCAGCCTGCAGCCCCCGAGGAGAGCCCCCGCACCCTGTGCGCCCACCTCATCAGGCACTGTGACCACCTCTCTGATGAGGTGAGGCGGGCGGCCCTCCTCTCTATTCACCTGCACCCCACCTTGCCCACAGGATTTCCAGAAGCTTCTTCCCATTTTCATTAGCTTTCAAGGCGGTTCTACCTTTCAGGCATTGAAACCCAACTCCCTCTCCCCTCCAAGCAAAGAAAAAGACAGTGACCCAGGGACTAGTAGCCAAACTTTTGTCCCGCAGTAATTTTCTGTGATTACATACTTACGATGACACTTTTTATTTTTACAAAGTGCTTTTTCTTATATTCACTTGGCTTGTTGGAGGCTGACAGCCGCTCTGTGAGGTAGGCGAGGGTGGTATTCCATTTTTCAGACATGGAAACTTACGGTGCAAAGGAGCCAACTGGCTTGCCCGATACCACACCTCAAATTAGTTAATGGAACCGAGATCAGCCAGACTTCTGGTTCTCGGGCCAGCACCCATTTGCTCCCCTTGAAACCTGCCACCTGAGCCCCCAGCCAGAGGTGGCAACCCCCCATCCTAGGGGACCTCTTCTCACCTGGGTGAGCAGTTTCCAGGCACCCCTGGAAGCCCGCATGGGGAAGGGGTGTTGTGCTGATTCCTTCTTGCCCCAGATTAGCATCGCCACACTGCGGCTGTTTGAGGAGCTACTGCAGAAGCCCCATGAGCAGATTGTCCGGAGCCTGATCCTGTGCCACCTGGAGGGCCGTCCTTACGTGGCCCGTGGCTCGCCTGAGCCCGAGAGCTATGAGGACACCCTGTAAGTGAAACCTGGTGCCTTGGGGGAGGCCTTGAGCCACTTGGAACCCCCTCCCCTGGTCCCCTGCTGGTTCCTGTGTTCACTGGTGCTGCACTTTTCTGCCCGGCACAGAGATCTAGAGGAAGATCCCTACTTCACCGACAGCTTCCTCGACTCTGGCTTTCAGCCCTCTGCAAAGCCTCCCCTGGCCCCTGCCACCAACCCCGATGGCAAGACAGCGGTGACCGAGATTGTCAACAGGTAGGGGCCCATCAGGAAGTCCAAGCCACCTGAGCTTTGTTCTGTTTTTGGCCAGAGCCCTGACGGGGCACAGGCTGGGACGGAGTGCTCACAGGGGCTGGAGACGGAGCAGGGCAGCCCAGGCTGGGCCCTCCTCCCCACATCTAGGGTCCTGTCTCTCAGTTTCCTCTGCCTCGTTCCTGAGGAAGCCAAGACGTCGGCCTTCCTAGAGGAGACGGGATATGACACATACGTCCACGATGCTTATGGACTGGTGAGTGTCGAGGCCTCTGCCAGTGCTCGGTCCTTGCCACTCAGAGTGTGGGGTTAATGCACTCTGCCCCTGTGATCTCCAGCCCAGTGCTCCCAGCTCTGGCCAAGCACCCAAGCCCCGTCTGCCTGTGTGGCTCTCCCAGTCTGCTGGCACCCCTGACCGCTGGCATGTGTTAGTCGCTCAGTTGTGTCTGACTCTTTGTGACCCCATGGACTGTAGCCTGCCAGGTTCCTCTGTCCATGGGATTCTCCAGACAAAAATACTGGAGTGTGTTGCCATTTCCTCCTCGGCCCATGTCCTTAACTCTCCTGCCTCTTTTAGTTCCAGGAGTGCAGCTCCCGAGTGACATCCTGGGGCTGGCCACTGGCTCCCCCACCCCTGGACCCCCATGAACCCGAACGGCCTTTCTTTGAGGGACCCTTCCTCCAAATGCTGTTTGACCGCATGTCCCGGATTTTAGAACAGGTAGACAGCAGGGCTGGGCCCTAGCCATGGGGTAAGGTCTCTGGAGTCCTTTGGGAAAGCAGGGCCCAGCCCTGGGGGGTCCAGTCATCTTCCCTTTTCTGGCTCCACGACCCCCCTCAATCCCCACCTCTCTCCAGCCAGGAAGCCCCGTCTCGCCTCTGCTTCACACGCCCTAACATGTCCTGGCCCTCAGCCTCAGGGAACCCATGACACACACATCACGTGCGTCTCCAACCCCCGCACACGTTCACACTGGCCAGGCACAATGCTGGGGTGGAGTGGGGCAGGGGGTAGAAATGCTCAGCACCCCTGCCAACCCGTGCTTGTCCACTGCGCTCCCCGCAGCCATACAGCCTGAACCTGCAGGTGACCTCAGTCCTGTCCCGGCTCGCCCTCTTCCCCCACCCCCTTATCCACGAGTACATCCTGGATCCCTACACCAACCTGGCCCCTGGCTGCCGAAGCCTTTTCTCTGTGCTCGTCAGGGTAAGGGCGCCCAGGCTGGGCCAGACGAAGCATGCCAGTGCTGGGGGCAGGAAGGGAGGGCAGTGGGATGGGGGTGGGCTGGGAGCTGCAGGAGTGGGCACCCTTGCCAGTGCCAAGGGAGAACATGGGTACCACCCACCCTCCCATGATATCCAAGCCAGGGACCCCACAGCAGGGTCTCTGGTCTCCTTGTCAGTCCCCTCTTGTTCCCACTCCAGGTGATCGGGGACTTGATGCAGAGAATTCAGAGGGTGCCCCAGTTCCCAGGCAAATTGCTCCTGGTGCGCAGGCAGCTGATGGGCCAAGTCCCCGGGGAGCAGTAAGTACCCAAGGGAGGCGGGTGCCCAAGGAAGAGCCCTGGGGTGGCATGGCGAGGGCTTCTGGGTTGGGGAGGCACCAGGCCGGGGGCAGAGGAGGGCCCGTTGCTGAGGCATGTGGTCCCTCATAGACCCTCAGAGGTGGCTGTCCCTGGGTAGTCCCTCACTGACACTGGGATGTCCCACTGGGCACACTCCTTACACTTCCCAGCTGTGACCCCTGTGCTATCTCCCTCAGGTTGGACCACCAGACCTTCCTCCAGGGCGTGGTCGTCCTGGAGGAATTCTGCAAGGAGCTGGCTGCCATTGCTTTCGTCAAGTTCCCCCCCCACAGTCCTCACCTGCACCTCTCCAAACCCCCGGAAGGGCATGTCTGAGTCAGGAGGGGAGACTCCCATCCACGCCTGTGCCCAAGAGCTGCCCCCTGCCTGGCAGTGGTGCTGCCACTGTCCTGGAGCAGGGGACCCGGGGGCTGGCCTTGGCTCCATCTCCTTTATATCCCAGGAACTTCTACCTGTGTGGAGGTCTGGCCTTCTACTCTTGGGTTGACTCAAGACCACCTTGGCCTGTTGGCTGCACCAGACTGGATTTCAAGGAGTGGGTCTCTGAGGTACAAGGAGCCAAGGAGGTGGCTTCCTGGGCAGCATGGTGTCCTTGGGGCCCTCTCTGGGGAGTTGGGTGATGACCAGGTGAGCCCCCAGACCCAGAGCCTTGTTTGCTCTGTGCCTGTCACCTGTGTCCACGGGTCTTCTATGGCCAGAGCCAAGACCTGAGACTCAATTATAGGGACACAATGGGGAGTAAGCCAGTGGCTCTGAGGCTGGTCAGGCCCCTAGGCCAGAGAGATGGGGGCACGGCCCTGTCTCTGTCCCACTAGGTACCACAGATGCTCCTGACACTTGATGATTTTTCTCCTGCCTTCTCAGTATAACCCTTGGGGAAGGGGCCGTGAATGGCAGAGGAAGCCCCTCTTCTAGCTCGCCCTCCTAGAGACTGTTGCAAAATTCCCAACAGTCTTGCGGCAAATGCCCAAAGCATGTTCCGCGCCCAGGCGGGGGCAGCTGCTAATGAGAAGCTTGATGCAACTGCAGCCAGGGCAGGAGAGGGCCTGGGGAGCTGGGGGGCTGGATGCCAGGCTCCGGCTCCAGCTGGTTTCTCGCTGGCGCCTTCTGAACCCGTCTCGGCAGGTCCACAGCACCTGGGCAGAGGGGCTCAAAGACCTGGGGAGGCCAAGCCTCACCCCGAGCATTCGGCTGGGGTTCTCCACAGAATACTGTTCCCAGCAGAGCCAGAAGGTCCGGGTCCAGGTGAGGCCAGGGTGCCCACCAGACTGCAGGCTGCCCCGTACCCCCCTGTCCTGACCCTAAGCCCTGGCAGGGTGGGGCTGGGGTACAGGCAGTCCTTTGCGGTGCCGTTCTCCCAGCGTGCCCTCTGCGGCTGGGGCTGCCACCCCACCCAGCCCAAATCTGTCTCGACCTGCAGGAACACACAGGCGGCGCCAGGCATTACCTCACAGCAAACTGCAGTTGCTGGCTTGACTCCTGGGCAAGGAGGAGCAGGCCAGAGCCCCTTTCGCTTCCTTTTCCTGCCCATGCCGCTTCTAGAAGCCGGCCACAGGTTGCCAGGTGGTGACATGAAAGCAGAGGAAACTCAGTGACCTCTACCTCTCCTGCATTCCTCCAATCTGGGGAGGATTTAACTGCTGTTCCTGAGGACACCGTGCAAGTCCCTGCATGTGTGTGTGCCCACACGTGGGTGTTAGCATGGGACGAGGGGGTGAACTGGGTCTGGACTCTCTGATTAAGAAAGAATGTTTGAGCATCCGGGAGTTAGACCCTCCCCTCCTCCTCGATGCACTTGGGCATTTGCACGGCGTCTCCCCAGACAGCATGGCAATAAATGGTGTGGTTGCGTGGTCACAGCTGCCCCATTCTTCTCTGCCCTCCCCATGTTCTTCTGCCCAGGGCTCCACTGCTCATTCAGGCACATCTTCCTCCCTAAGGAAGATAAATTCAATTCCTCTCCCAGCACAGGAGCAGAGGGAGGGCAGTGTGTGTGTGGTGGGGGCGGGTGGTAAACAGGGACAGGCTCTGGCAGCACAAATGTGATGTTCCCCCAGCGCCTGCCAAGAACCGGGAAACCAGCCTCTCTTGGGCAGGGAGGTCAATTTCTGCTCGGCCTGCCTACAGCTGAGAGCCGGCAGCTCCAGAGATACTCTAGGGAATGGGCCACCTGAGGCATCCATGCACAAGTCTCCTTTGCAGGGTTTGTGTTGTGAAAGGTATGACTGCTTTAGTGGTGAACAGTGGGCCTGATTTTTATTTTTTGCAGCAGTGTGTGGGATCTAGTTCCCCGACCAGGGATGAAACCATGCCCACTGCACTGGGAGTGTGGACCGCCAGGGAACTCCTGGGCCTCATATTTAAAAGAATCTAGTCCCTGAGTGCGTGGAGATCCTCTGGGGAGGAGGGTCACCAAGAGTCCTCCAGGGAAGGCAAGAGGGAGGGCTCATCAGTGGCTTTCACCTCCTGGCATGTTCCAGTCACTTGGGTTGCTTTTAAAAATACTGATGCCCCGGTCCCACCCTCCACCAGTTAATCAGACCTCTGAGGGCGCACCCACAGTTGTTCTTTTAAGGCTCTCCAGGTGATTCTAGTGGGCACCCAGGGTTGAAAAGTGCAAGAGTTAGGTGCTCAGTCATGTCCAACTTTTTCTGACCCCATGGACTGTAGCCCACCAGGCTGCTCTGTCCATGGGATTCTCCAGGGAAGAATACTGGAGTGGGTTGCCATTCCCTTCTCCAAGAGATCTTCCTGACCCAGGGATCAAATCCAGGTTTCCTGCATTGCAGGTGGATTCTTTACTGTCTGAGCCACCAGGGAAGGGTTGAAAACTACTATTAATAACAGGCTAAATAATGGAAGTAAAGGTCACTGGCCAGTGTGCTTACAGACTGGTGGGTCCCTCAGGTACTAAGAGAAGGGATCCAGAATAAAAGGATTTGATTCCTTCATTTGGAAGATAGTCTTTAGAGGGAACAAGATTCCTAGCACAGCTCCAGAGGTCAGAAAAACAAGATGGCAGCCCAGAGAGGCAGGGCAGGGGGCCTCTGAGGTTGTCCTGGTCCTTGGGCATCAGAGTGGAGTTACTTCAGAAGGGAAACCTAGCCGAGTATTTTCCCTGCTCAGAACCAAAACTGGACATCAGTGATGCGCGTATAGCAGTCAGTACATATTTCTTCATTTCCTTTGGTTTTCCCTTAAACTTAAGTAAAGTTCTTTTTTAAAAAAAATAATTCCTACCATGATTCAGCTGAGCTAAGGGGAACGAAGAGACGGTTTTGGTCTGGATTTGGGCTGGAGTTGTACCAGGGCAAAGGCAGGAATGAGCCTGGGGGCGGAGCAACACTGATCCCTCAGAGAAGCTCAAGGAGAAAAGAGACGGGCAGCTCTCACAGCTCCTCGCCCACCTGAAGCTTCTGGGCGTCTCGCTGCTCAGACCTTGGAGGGGATGTGCCCATATCCCACCTGGTAGGCCTGAGCCAAGCTGTGGTGGACAAAGGAAGCCTGCCAGCCAGTCACCTGCTGTCTGGGAAGGCCTGCGTGGTTTCCATGGGATGAGTGTAGGAGCGTCTCTTGATAGCAGCTCCCCCTTCCAGCTCAAGTCCAACCCACAGAAACATTTAGGTGGGAATGCAGTCAGTAACACCTATTTACTCAGCCAGGGACCTACTCCCTTGGAATAACCTCCCCCACACCCGTTCCATGTTCTAAATGCCTAGCATCTGGCAAGAGCACAGAAAATGAGGAGGAGATGCCACCTCAGGTCCCGAAGGTCCTCACGTCTCCTTAGGGAGTCCTGCCCTCATCGTAACTTCAGGGCAACTGGGTCCCCAAGCTCTGGACTCCTTGTTCAGTTGAAGGCATTGTCCCTATGGGTGCTGTGCAGGGACCTGCTCCGTGGTGACAAGAGAGGGCAGTCCCCCTGGGAACCAGGAGAACCGCCCAGGTCCCCATGCAAGAGGATCTCTGACTGCCACACCCCTGCCCCGCTCCGAAGCAAAAACTTCCTCTGAAGCATGAATGCCCCGCTCCGGCCCACTGATGGCCGCCTCCTATCTGTTGATTGGGACGACAGATGAGTCCCGAAGCCGCTGTAAAAGCTGGTTTTGCAGGTCTTCCTCCACCACCTTCCACCAAAAGAAGTTCTCACCCCGAACCTTTGGGGGCTCGTTTTGGAGGCCCGGATTCCGAAAAGCCACTGTGACCAGCACATTCATGCAGATGCCATCCGTTAGGTCTTTGCCCAGGTGTTGCAGTCCAAGCAACCCCTTGGTCTCTACTGCCAAGTGGTGCAGGGTCAGACACTCCTGTAGCAGCCGCAGGACGGCCATCTTGATGCCACCCCTCTGCTCCATGGGAGCGAAGCCACAGGCAGTGACGGGCAAGTGAGGCGTCCCCACTCTGCCCGCCAACACCCACACTGTCTGGACAGTGGTGAAGGTGGCCACCAGCCGTTGGCAGACCAGACTGCAGGGAAGCTCTTGGGGAAGGAGGAGAGGGTGCCTGGCTCGTTGGCGATACTGAGCAGCGAGGTCGACCAGATGAAGAATGTCCTGGGCCCGCAGTGGGGTAGGCAGTGAGGTTCGTGGGTACCAGCCAGCCTGTAGGGACTCTGCATCTGCTTCCTTGGGAGTCTTGAGAATTCCACCTGGGGGAGATGCAGGGGATGTGCTCAGTTGTGTCCAACTCGGCAACCCCACAGACTGTAGCCCACCAGGCTCCTCTGTCCATGGGATTTCCCAAACAAGAATACTGGAGTGGGTTGCCATTTCCTTCTCCAGGGGACAGGGAGGGAGAAAAGGTCTATGTTGAATGAAGTGCTGGGCCTGGTAGAATAAAGGGCCACCCAGGGTTCCAGCTGTGACCCAGTGGGGAGGCCTGGGGTCAGGTGTTCAGTCTGGAATCTGGAGATGCCAGGGTTATACTAGCCAGATCAGGGGCTCATCTCACCTGAGGACAAGCCAGGGGACAGGTGTCTACTGCCCTCAGCCCACACTGCCACCTGTTGCGCCATACCTGTGGGGCGGGTGAGGAACGCGAAGCGGATCCAGGAGGGGCCCCGCTCCTCCACAGACAGCAAGGTAAGAGGCTCACACTGTAGCCCGGCCTCCTCCTTCACCTCCCGCTGCAGCGCCTCCACAATGGTCTCCCCAGGCTCCATCCGCCCCGCAGGAAGGTACCACGACCCACGGCACTCCTTCTTGGCCTCCTGGACCAGTAGCACCTCATCCTGAGGGGGAGAGAGAGGGTCCTCGCCCACCACAGCTGGGATGGGAGCTCCAGGGGGGCAGCAGAGCCAGCAGCCTTCACTTGCTCTGGGTCCAGCTCCAATCTCAGATACAGTCCCTCAATACCCACATCCCGGGGGCCACCCTGAAATTGCTGAGCTCTCTAGGGGACTGGCCCTGGGTCTGGGGACTGCAGCGGTCTCTGCAGTTCATCTTTCTCTGCATTCAGGTTTCCATTTCAGAAAGGGGTTAAGACTCCTGGGAGCTGCTTCAGGGGCTGGAGATTAGGCCTCCAGCGAGGGTTGCCATGCGTCCTGCATTGATTCGTGTCTGCACAAGTCACAACATATCTCTCACCTCCCTTCATGGTTTATAAACTCATTGTGGCCTGTCTAGGCTTTGAAACACACCCCAAACCCTCACCCCAAACAACTCCTACCTATGGCTCTGACCCCTTCTAGCTGTTGTTACCGCACCATGTACAGGGATCGACACCAAACAGAGCATCAAACAGGGGGTCAGAGGCCTGGGTGTAAGCAAAGTTGTGCACTTACTGCTCATGGGGTCCAGGGGAGACCTCTGAAGCACTGGACAGGTTTTTAAGCCCACTCCGTGGCAGGCACCGCGCTAGCTTCTGGGGAGAATGGAAGAGGAATAAGACAGCCTCCCCTCAAGTAACTGAGGCCTGGTGGGATTAAACAGGCTCGTGAACCTCAGTTTCCTCCCTTGTACGCTGGGAGGATAGCAGGGCTGCGCTGCGCAAGGGTCAGATGTAAGTGTGAAAGTGCTTTGCAAAACTGGGAAGAGCCACACACCAGAAGGCTGTGGCTGTTGCCGGTACGTCCTCTGTTCCCAACCGGGGCTGGCTGCGAGCCCCAGAGACCTGGGCGGCGGGCCCGACGGGCGGACGCTCACCTGCTCGTTGAGGAACACGGCCAGCACCACGTAGCAGACATTCTTCCGCAGCCGCACCGGCGCCGGCGGCTCCCCAGCCGGCCCTGAATCATAGTTCTGCACAAGCAGCCCCCGGCCTTCCAGCACGGCCGTCAGCGCCCCTCTCAGGCCTTCCGAAGCCATAAGGTCCCCCGAGAGCCGGCGGGCCGGGAACCGCAGATTGGCCGAGACAGGTGGGAAGTACGTGGGTGATGCTAGGGCCCGATGGCCTCGCCCTCTCCCCCTGAGGACTCGGGTCGGGTGCACTCGCGAACACGGAAGCGCCCGGCGTGTTCTGGGCGTTGATAGGCTGCGCGTCACCGCGGCCGGCTCGGATTGGCTGGCGCGCATAGGTCACGGCGGGGGCGGAGCCAGTCCGTAACGGGGCTAGGCGCCCCGCCCTGGCGGGGCGGACGCCGCACCGCATCTGCTGTTGCGTCGGTTTCTCCTCTTTCCCGGCACCTCAGGCCGCCAGCATCGCTAATTCCTCCAGCGCGCACTTGTCTGCACGGGTTCCGACGGTGACGTCACCTGCCCGCAGGCTGCGGAGCGGCGCAGCAGCCAGCGACGGTGACATCACAAACCCGATGACGTCACCGGGCCCGCGGCGTGGACCCAGTGTCCAGCACTGGTAAACAAACCACGGCATTGCTCTAAATGACACTTCCCAAATAACCTTATTTCTCGACTAAGAATGTACTGGCTGTCACGTGGCAGGGAGGACAAGAGCTCCTGCCTTGGAGGAGATTCTGATCTAGTTGGAAAGGTGGACGTAGACAAATAATGGAAAGCCAGCTGACTTATAAGGCGAGTGCTACAAGATTGGTTCAAAAAATTGGTTCGAGCAGGAGATGCTGCAGGCGCTCAGAGGAGGGAGGTTGCAGGGCTGGGACGGTCAAGGTGTGCCTGGCCATAGGAGGCAGAACTTGGGGCAGAGATCAGTGCGCATAGCCGTCATCAACTTTGTCCCGCCCCCGGTCCGCCGCATTTCCCACGCAGGGTCAGGGCCCTCTCCCCTTCAGGGGATGGGTACTGCTCCTTCAACTTTGTTGTTACTGCCCCCACCACCACCACCACCTTGGTGGGGTTCTGGTCTGTTGAGAGCAGGGTGTGGGTTAATTTCAGGAGCTCCTTCTTCTCCCCCAGCCTGACCTTTCCTCCTTCCTTTAACCTCTTCTCAGGACAGGAAGGCAAAAGCTGAAACCAGACAGGTCTGAGCTCCTCAATCCCAGTGAGGGCTCCCTTTTACCTCCTCCTGGCTTTGGTCGTGTCCCTTTTGGGGGGACAGTAGCTTGGTGGAGCTAAGCATTGGACTTGAAGCTGGATGCCCAACCATTGCTCCCTGGCTGACTCTGTGCCTAATAGAGTTAGGGGCTTGTTTGGGGGTCTGTTTTGTGGGCCTGTTTCCTTATCTTTCTTGTTGTCATTCAGTTGCTAAGTCATGTCCGACTTTGTGAGACACAGACTGCAGCACGCCAGGCTTCCCTGTCCTTCACCATCTCCCAGAGTTTGCTCAAACTCATGTCCATTGAGTCGGTGATGCCATCCAACCATCTCATCCTGTCGTCCCCTCCTCCTGCCCTCAGTCTTTCCTAGAATCAGTGTCTTTTGCAGTGAGTTGTCTCTTCACATCAGGTGGCCAAAGTATTGGAGCTTCAGCTTCAGCATCAGTCCTTCCAATAAATGTTCAGGGTTGATTTCCTTTAGGATTGACTGGTTTGATCTCCTTGCTGTCCAAGGGACTTTCAGAAGTCCTCCAACACCACAATTTGAAAGCATCAGTTCATTGGCGTTCAGCTTTCTTTATGGTCTAACTCTCACATCCATACATGACTACTGGAAAAACCATAGATTTGACTATATGGACCTTTGTTGGCAAAGTGATGATGTCTCTGCTTTTTTCTACAATAAGCTGCTAACAGCTCTTCCTTCCCAGGACTGCCGGGAAGGTGAGCTATCATGAGAGGAACTCTGTGACTGTCCAGCGTGGGTCACCACCACCAAGCAGCCCAGCAACGCTCCAGGCTGGGCTCTCCTGGCCACAGCATTTGTGGCTACCAAACAAAGGCTCACTTTTATGAAATGTGCCTACAGGGCCACCACGAACTAGACCTTTGTCTAGGGAATTCCGGCCACACCAGATAAGCCTCCTCCTTAGGCCCTTTTCAAATACTAACCTGACTGCAAGGTCCCTGGAGGCCGGGCACTGGATTAAGCTGTGGGTTATCCCTGGGAGAGCCGCAATCTTGTGAGGCACTTGTGAATGCTGCCGTCCCCACCCCATCCAAGACCTCGAACATCCCAAACAACTGAATTCACAGGGCCAAAATCAGGCCCCCAGGACTGCAAAGCAACTTTTCCACGTATTTGCCGGGCACACATGCATGTATGTGTGTGTGTTTAGACCTTTATTTTCACATCTGTGAAATGGGGACAGTATTCATCCCAGACTCCCTTCTGCCTCCCAGGGATGATTTGAGAGAGAGTGAGATCATGTCTGGGCAGGGCTCTGAAAGCCTCAGAGGCAGCCTAAGATAAACACCAGACAGCCTAACTGCCTGGAAGAGCAAAGGCTGTGGCAAACCGCGGCTCCACTCTCCCCATTATCACTGGGCAAAGCGTTCCTTGCCAGTTGAGTGGACCTAATCACCCCTGTGATGGGAAGCACATATGAGAGAAACTTGAAAACCAGTTGTAAACAGTGAAGGGCCCCATGGGTGGAAGGCCCTAGAGGGAGTCGTGCTGTGCCATGCTAAGCCACTTCAGTCATGTCCGGCTCTTTCTGCGACCCCATGGACTAGCCCCCCAGGCTCCTCTGTCCATGGGATTCTCCAGGTAAGAATACTGGAGTGGGTTGCCATGTCCTCCAGCAGGGGATATTCCTGACCCAGGGATAGAACCTGCCTCTCTTAATGTCTCCTGCTTTGGCAGGAGGGTTCTTTACCAGGCCTTCACAGATGCTGAGAAGGACAACAGAAAGTGACTGTCTCCAGGTGTCAGCGGGCACACACCAGATGGAGACAGGAGACAGGAGAGGCCCCAAGGCAGAACTGGAAAAGCTGAGGGAGGGAGAGGGGCTGAGATAGAAACCTCTAGAACCTGAAACCAAGGTAGGGCTCCATCAAGTGTGCTCTTCGTCCTCCATTCCCACAGAGGCTAGAGCACTGGCTTGTGTGGGTGGCCGCATGCAGCCCCATGGACAGAAGTGGCTGAACTGGTTGGCCCTGCGGTGCAGCGCTTCCAGCACCCCCAGGAGCCAGGCTTGGGCCAGCCATTTCAGGGCCTGTGGACACGCATGTGCATGTGAGCACGTGTGCAGAAAGACAGTGTAGGCAACCTCAGAATTGGGCCGGGCAAGCAAGGAGGGGTAAGGGTGTCTGTGAAGCTAGAGTTCTTTTAAGGAGCAGCAGCCCTGGCCCTGGACAAAGCAGGAAGGGTGAGGAGGGCAGCAGGCCAGGGCACTGGGAGGAGGCGGCCCGACTTCAACTTGTGCCCTGCCACTAGCTTCCCGAGTGACCTCGAGGGAGCCACATCTACCCTCCAGGCCACCTGTAAGGAAGATGGGTGGATCCTCAAACAGAAAATTGGTGAAAGCCCAATAAAGTCTGTTGCTTAGTTAATAGAGTTGTATCAGAATCAATTTCTTACATTTTGATCACTGTACCCTGGTTATATGGGCTTCCCAGATGGCACTAGTGGTAAAGAACCCACTGGCCAATGTAGGAGATGTTAAGAGACAGGTTTGGTCCCTGGGTCAGGAAGATCCCTTGGAGGAGGACATGGCAACCCACTCCAGTATTGTGCCTGGCGAGATGAGCCTGGCGGGCTACCGTTCTTAGGGTTGCAAAGAGGTGGACATGACTGAAGCGATTTAGTACCACCACCACCATGGTTATTTAAGATGTTACCACAAGAGGAAGCTAGATGAAGGCTAACTGGGAACTTTCTGTAGTATCTCTGTGACTCAACTGGAAACCTCAAACCATTTCAAAATTAAAAGTCTAAAAGAAAAAATAAGAAGAGACTTATCACCTTCACTGCCTAGGGCTTGGCTTCAGTCCTTGTTGGGGAACTAAGATCCCACAAGCCACAGAGTACACCCCCCCCCCCAAAAAAAAAGCCTAAAAAATGTATTTGATAAGAAAAAAGAGAGAGGCAGAGTTGGATATGTACATTCAGATGTCACTTCCAGCTCTGAGGTTGTGAAATCTGGGCCAGTGAGCAGGACTAGAGGAGGTAGACCACGGGATACTGGGAGAAACAAAGGCCCAAAGGATAGGGCTGGACTGGGGGTGGCCCACTGAGCCTCCTTGAGGAAGAGGGCCACCGAGGGCCCTATTGTTTCAGGGTCAGTCCCCACCTGGACTGGCCTCATTTCCAGGTGAGTCCTGGAGCATTTGGTCCACCTGCTGTTCGCTAGGAGCCCGACCGAATATGCCCTCAGGGATGCCATGGAAAGGGAGGTAGCAGAGAGGTCCGGAGGGGGGAAAGGCCCCGTCACGAGGCCATCCCCATCTTCCCACAGGAAGGACCCCGTGTAGGGGGTTCTGGGGTGACATCAGGACACGGCGTTACAAGGTGAGATATAGGTAAGGACAGCTCACTCTGTGCCACTTGGAACATGATCAGCTGTGAAGTGCCTGTCTGTACCGGAAGGAAGAGGACAGAGGAGACAGCAGCAAGGCCATCTGCAAAGTCCATTACGCGTGAAGACTGTAATATAAATGAGGTGGCTGAAGTCAGGAAACTTGGCTCCAGTCCCAATGCTGCCACTAAAATTGCTGTGTGACCTTGGGTGATGCTGTGTGACCTTGGGTGTGACTTAACCCCGGCCTGCCTGTTTCCTCTTCTGTAAAATAGAATTAAATAATATCGACCCTAAAGTTATGATAAAGGAATTCAGTGAGATCAGTTAAAATACTGACACATCAAAGGCAGTAGTAGTTTCTTAATTTTCTCTTTTTTTCCTATCCCAGGGGAAAAAGAAAATAGCCTAGCTTTGCATACAAGGAAGAAATCTAATTTTTTAAAAAATGGTTGATGATTATGTAAATCACTGCCAAGCCTAAGACAATATAAGCGACCATTTAAAATAAATTGGCTTCCCTGGTGGCTCAGATGGTAAAGAATCTGGAAGCAATGCAGGAGACCGGGGTTTGATCCCTGGGTCAGAAAGATCTGAGAAGGGAATCTGAGAAGGGAGAAGGGAATGGCAGCTCACTCCAGTATTCTTGCCTGAAGAATCCTATGGACAGAGGAGCCTGTGGGCTACAGTCCATAGGGTTGCAAAGAATCGGACACGACTGGGCGACTAACACTTTCTTAAAATAAAGGTTAGGGAGCAACCCAGAAAATGATGATGATCAGTGTTAAAGAAAGAAACCTAATACAAAACACCCCCAATTCAACCATGTGTAAAACAAATCCCTGAGGGAAAAAAAACACTAAAGGAAATACACCAAAATAATGAGTGGTTGGATTGAAGCTGAGTGGAGGTAAATAGTATACAGGTTTCTTTTTGTTATTTTCTAGAAGTTCTGAAAGTATATTAAATTTAAAATAAAAAATTTTATTTCATAAAAAAAAATAACATTCCCAGAACCACCACAGGAACAATTATAACAAGAGTCAGAGCGTGTTGGGGGTGAGAAATACAAGGAAGGAGGGAGGGGTGGAGCCACACCAGAGGGCCCTGGAGGTGGGGAGGGACTGTCAACTGTCTCCAGCACCAGCCAGTGGGCTATAGGGCTGGCCATGGGCACCAACGGCAAAAGGCTGGTCAAGGGCCTTCTGGGGCCAGACTCCCAGAGCTCCAGTTCAGACAGGAGAGATGGGGTGGCCTGAAGTTTGCAAGGAGAGTGAGGGCTTCTGAGTCTCTAGTGTCACACAGGGAGATGCCATGATGCTGTGGCTGAGACTTCCGCCTTGCCTGCTGTCAGGAGCATCCTCAAGGTCAGCGCCCCTTTGCTCCTCTGTGGGAGGGAGGGACACAGCGTCCCCCCCACCCTAAGAGGAGCAGGCAGGGGTGTCTGAGGTCCCTGTCACCACTGCTTCAGCCCCCTTCCACCCTGCTCCAGTGCCAGGTGTCCCCCTCCCTCCCCGTCCATGTGGCCTGCAGGAGCATGGCCAACCACAAGGCAGCATTCACAAAACAACAGCTTTTAATGGAAATCCAGGAGAGAGGTGAGAGGAGGGAACAAGGATGGGGCCTCACCCATATCACCCCCTCCAGCCCAGCCTAGATGGTGACCTGAGGCCGTCCCTTCCCCACACTTGACAGCTCTCTGGCAGGAAGGTGGGATGTCAGTGACCCCTTGTCCAGCACGCCTGCAGGGTGAAGGGCCTCCGGGAGCCCGGGAGGATGTGGGTGGTGTGAGCAGAGCTCAGGCACAGGAGACAGCAGGAGGTGAAGTAGCAACAGGTGTCGCTTAAGCCAGAATGATGCCTGAGGTCCCCCAGGGAAGGGCTGTTTGTCTGCTGGGTTGGGGGGCAGGGGTTAGAAGGAGACAATCACCCCCCAGTCTTGGTCTGGTACCTTGGAGAAGGGCTCGGGGCAGAGCAGGTGCCTGTCTGCAAAGGGCAGGTGTGAGCTTCAGTGGCACTGTGGTTGTTGGCATCAGGGCTCAGGTCAGGGGCAGGGAACATGGTGCCTACTTGTGTCCAGACTGTGGAATTGACCCAAAGTCCCCAAGTTCCCCAGTGCCATTCTCTGCTGAAGCCATGCCTGCGCTGAGCACTGGTCTGCCTGCCCCTGACCTCTACCCCAGACACCTGGGACCTCCCACCCCTATTTAGCCTCTTGCAATGTTCCCACAGCCACCTTCACTGCTTGGAACACAGCCCAGTCCATCTAGGAGAAAGAGAGAAGACAAGGAGTTTACAGTCACGCCCCTGGGCTCTCCCTGCCAAGAAGGCCCTCCCTAGACCCACTTCTGCTTGATGGGGAAATCGGGCAGCACACCCAGGCTCCTGGCCAGTGTTACACTCACCTGGGCATAAAGCAGGCGGTGGTCAGTGGGCAGGCTGGGCCCCTGGTGGCAGAGCTGAGCAGAGAGGGCAGAGGTCTCGGGGGACAGGAAGTGCTGAGTGACGCTCACTGTGCTTACCAGGCCCTGCACCTGTGCAGGGGAGGAGGCAGGGCAGGGCGGGGGGGGGGGGGCGGTCAACGGAGACTCAGGATGATGCATCCTGCCCCTCTGATCCCTGAGTTCTACTTCTCCTTAATGAGCCCCACCCAACCGGCTCTCAGAGAGCAGACGCCCTAGATTCAGCAAGGAGCACCACAAAGGGCTTGGCCAAAAGGGCAAGGGGGTGCCAGAGATGGCACAGGCAGAGCAGACATCGAGGGACAAGCTTGATGCCCAGTAAGCTTGATGCCCAGTACGCTTGATGCCCAGTAAGCTTGATGACTTCAAGACCACAGGATTCTCCTCTTCCCTCCAATGGAGGCATGACTTCCTGCTCTGCCTAGCTCCGCAGGAGGAATTGAGAGGGACAGAGGGTGTGACAGCCTGCTTCTGATACTCTGAGCTCTCTGCAGAGCCCCCACTGGCACGCGCTGGGGAAGCACCTGGTGGGGAGCCCCTGCGGGCACCAGCACGGCTTCTCCAGGGGCCTGCAGCAGGGTCCAGCAGCTCACACCCCACTCCTCCCTCAGGCGCCGCCGCAGCCCTGCATCCAGGTAGCACCTGCCGGGGGTACCAGGCTCCAAGTTTCCTGCCCCAGTGGGGCACACCTCAAAGAAGAGAAGGAGAGATGAGCACGTGGAGTGGGGGAGAGGCTAGGATAGGGCTGCAGGAAGATGGGGCGTGGGCTCCCCAAAGGCCAGACGCACAGGTAGGAGCTGTACAGTCTTGAAGGGCAGGTGGGGGAGGATGTAGGGGTGGGTGGGGCAGGAGCCAGGTGCTGGGGGGCTGGGGCCGCTTAGGCCAGCAAAGCAGAGATCTGGCTGGAAGGAGATTAGAAGGAAGGATTAAGAGTCTGAGGCAGAGGGTCCAAATCTCTGCTTTTCCTGGGGCTAGATGGCTTGAATAGCCTGTGTCTCTGGCCCTGGGCTCTCTGCCCCCTCCTCCAAAGGTACTCCTTTCTCCAAAACCCAGGAAGACATCCTGCAGAATTGCAACTCATAAACTGTCTATGCCAGAAGCTCTTAATTTGGTGGAGTCCCGGGACATCCTGAACTGCATGCTAAATTGTAGGTGAGTAGGTAGCCGTATGTCCCTAGGGAGACAATTTGAAACTTTCGTCAGATTCTCCTAAGATCCCAGATCTAGACTCAGAAGTTCTGACTCTCAGTGGATGGACCGGCTAGACTGTCTAGGCTGAGGCCTCTGAAGCAGGCAAAGCTTTGAGGGGCCTTCACTACCCCTCCCCTCTCCAACCCGAGTGGGGAGCTCCTTGTGCAGATGGGGACTCATGGAGGCCAGGGGCCAGGGGAACCCAGCCTTGTGCTCCAGGTACCCACCAGCTCCATCCAAGCCCTTCAGTTAGGACCTCACCCATTATCCCTGGGCTCAGGGTTCAGGCCTCCAAGACCAGGCTGATGAGTCAGGCTGGACCATAGGCTGGACCGTAGGGTAACCCCAGGCAGGTGCCAAGGAAGTATGACCTGGAATCTGAGCAGTGTTTCCCGGGCCTCTCAGTGAGGCTATGCCCCTCGGACCCTCCCCGTGAATCATCGGCTTTGGCCATGCAGGACTGCCCACATCCGGCCACAACCAGCCCAGACGAGGCCATGTGTGTGTGAAGGCAAACTGTGGTCTGCTCCCCTCTGTGTGTTCCAGCCCACGTGAGTCCACCCACCTTTCTGCACGTGTGGGTAGGGGGGTGGTGGTGGACAGCTGCACTGACACTTGCGTGTCTGTATGTGCGCATGTGCCTGAGCGGGGGTGACCCTTGGTGGGCATCCCTTCCCTAGGACAATCAGGGCTCTGCTGGACTTTGGAACCACAGGGCCTCTGCCACCTCCTGCTCAACCCCTCCTCTTCTCCTTCCCCGCCCCTTCTCTAGGTCCCATCTCTCCCTCTTCCTACTACAGCTGCCCCCCCCCCTAGCTGTTCCTTGCTAGCACCCCAAAAGGCACTTCCTCATAAAGCGCAGATGCCAGAGAGGGGAGCAGTGGGGAGGATTCTCAGGTGAGCTTCTGTTCCCCTTCTGCCAACCCCAACCTGGAGCTCACGGAGGAGGAGGCTGGCTGCCCCCAGGAGAAGCACAGTGTAGTAACCTAAGCCACAAGTTCAGGTCCCAGCCTCAGTGCTCTCATCTGCAAAATGGGAAAGCAGCAGTACCTACTGAATGGGGTGTGTGTGTGGGTTAGTCGCTCAATCCTGTCTGACTCGTTGCAACCCCATGGACTGTAGCCTGCCAAGCTCCTCTGTCCAGGTAATTCTCCAGGCAAGAATACTGGAGTGGGTTGCCATTCCCTTCTCCAGGGGATCTTCCTGACCCAGGGATTGAACCCCGGGTTTCCTGCATTGCAGGCAGACTCTTTACCATCCTGAGCCACCAGGAAAGCCCTACCGAATGTGGTATCTGTGACAGTTAATGATGCTGATAGACCCAGGGCCCAGCCTGTGGCAGCTCTTGCCTCATTTCATCACTAGGTCTTGCCTCAAACCCCCACTTTCTGTGCACCCCACCACACACCTCTCCTAAGGGCCCAGTCTGCCTTCTCTGCACCTGTCGAGTCCAGCTCACCTGAAGTGAGGGAGTGAGCCCACAGGGTACACACACAGAGGGAGAGCTCCTGGGGCTGGGAGGGGAAGGGGAGGGTTCCCCGGCTCCCTCCTCACCATCTGGAGAAAGCGGCGGATGCGCTGGGCGTCCTGTGCCCGGAACACATGCCACACGGTGCTGACCTGGCTGCCCGGGGACCACAGCCCCTCCCCGTCCAGGCCTGAGAGGAAATCTGGGAAAGAAAGACAGCTCAGGAGGACCCCAGAGCCAGCAGAGACACCACTTCGCCTCAGAAGCTCGTGCCCGCCCCTGCTTCCAGCTGAGGACGCACCTTTCTGTGTCCGGCGCCAGGCGGGCAGGGGGGCTTCAGCACGTACCAGGACACTGACCAGGTCGGTCACCTCCACACAGAGGTTCTTGGTCCCCAGGTGACCACGGTGTGGGCTCACACCTGTATGGAGGTGGAGAAAGGCTAGTTGGGAATGGGCCCCAGGACCTTGGTACAGACTCATAGGTTCTTGGGGATGATAGGTAGAGGGGTGGGGACTGGGCAGGAGTGGAGTGGACACTCACCATAGGCTGCCCACAGCTGGGGCTCCAGTGGACGCAGGACAGGGCTCGGAGGGAGGTAGGAAGCCAGGTTGAGTTTCCCATGGCGGGCACAGTACTCTGGGAGTGGCAGGCTGACAGCCAGGTTCTCTACCCTGTGTGTGTGTGTGGGGGGGGGGGGGGGGGTGGGTAATGTCATGCCCAACAGACTCAACTCAGGCACCAGGGACCCCATCACAGCCCCTGAGACTGGGGTAACCCCCCAAAGGCAAGCACAGAGCGCTGAGAATCCCAAGGCCAAACAGGAGATGCAGGGAGGCCCAAGCAGCCCTTGGCACCACATACCTGCTGGTGTCCTCGTCCCCCAGAGCTCTGTGCAGTAGGAACACGGAGCCCTCATCTGACTTTGGGCGACCTAATGGGGAGACAGAACAGCTATTGACCCAGGGAGAAACCTCGTTGGCCCAGAGGGCCCTGCTCCCGTGGTGGCGACAGTCTAGTTTCTGCAGGGGGCTCTGCTTATAGCTGGCCCCAGGTCCACTCTGAGACTCTACGGCCTTGCCCACTGCCACACCCCAGGCTCAGGCTCCCGCCTCCTCGTCTCCGTCTGGGATACTCACTCTCAGGCTGGGAGAATCCCTCCCAGAATGTCGCACTGCCCAGGCTGGTGGGCTGGGGAGGCCCAAGGGGAGTCAGTGCCTGCACCTGGCCTCCGAGCGCCCCGAGAGCTTCTGACCCCCACAGGTGGCCCTTAAGTGTCCTCTGAATTCCTGACACCAGCACAGGCTGCAGTGGGGAAAGAAAGGGGAACATGGGGAGAATGGAGGGGGTACCCAATGGGGCCAGACTGTAGTGTGTTGTCGGGCACCAGAATGGCATGGGGACCAGCCTTGTTCCCTCTGAGTGACTGACCAGGTCTGCCTTGGCCTCGAGATCAAAGGCCCTGTGTGTATTGGGAGGGGGGGGTGGTCATGCCCAACAGACTCAACCCAGACACCAGGGACCCCATCACAGCCCCCAAGACTGGGGTAACCGCTCAAGGCAAGCACGGAGCACTGAGATCGCGGGGCCAAAGAGCAGAGGCAGGGAGGCCTAGACAGCCTCCCTCAGGCCTCTCAGGCAAGACTGTGAGAGCTGGGAGCCTCACCTGGCCCTGCCTCCAGTGCTCCTGGAAGAGGTGGAAGCCTCGCTGAGGCCTGGGCTCCTGCAGCCACAGCAGAGCTCCATGGGGAGGCAGCCGGGGCCGAACGGGGGAGAGGGGCAGGCCCAGGCCCTTGCGCAGGCCCGGCCCGGCCCGCAGCCCCGGCCCCAGGGCTTTCTCCTGGATCTTCCGCTCCACGACCTGTGCGATGATGCTGTCCAGGATGTTGGTGATGCGGTCGTCCTGCGGGGAGGGAGGGACAGAGGGGCGGGAGTACTCAGGACCCACCTGAGCCTACAGGGGAGGGCAGCCCAGCTTGGGTCCCGGGCCCCCAGCCCTCCCTTCATGCCCTTGCTCACGCTGGGCAGGGCTGGAGTGACAGGGGCAAAGGCCATGTGTATCCGTTCATGCCCCAGGCAGAGTTTGACAGCAGTGGAGGCCAGCAGTTCACATAGAGAGGGACAAGGCAGGGGCCCTCGGCTGGCACGGTCTTCTGCCGGGGTCTCTGTGGAGTCTGGGGTCTCTGTGTGGGAGGAGAGGGATGTGGGGCTTCACCTTTCTGTAGAGGTTCCATTGCCCACACACATGCTTCCCTCATCTCCTGGCTATGCCTGCTCAACCTTCACTGGCCTTGCCCATCTCAACTCTGCCCTAGACGCACTCGCCTCCCACCAGCTTTCCTGCCAGGGTCTCTAGGACCTCTCCAAACGAGGGACTCAGATCAGGGGCCTGGATAGAGAAGAGCTAGAAGTCTTGTCCTAGATTTTATTGAGACTGATTTTCTTTAGATGGAGGAGGGCATGGCAACCCACTCGGGTATTCTTGCCTGGAGCACCCCATGGACAGAGGAGCCTTGTGGGCTACAGTTCATGGGGTTTCAAAGAGTCAGACACGACTGAAGTGACTTCACACACACACACACACACACACACACACACACACACACACTTTCTTTAGGATGACTTGAGAGAAATGGTTATGGGGGTGGGGATGGCTAAAGCAATTCCAATCTCTCCTGGGGATTCCAACCTGACTCATCTTCCCCCACACAGTCTGAGTGAGGGGCAGGGGGCTGCTCACCCTCTTTAATGTCCTTGGTCCTGTTGGTATCCCCGTTGCAGGAAGGTTGTGGAGTTGGGGGAGTTTTCTCCGTCGGCTCCTTCTGTTAAACCCAGTCACCACCACCCCAAATCCAACCAGAGATGTAAAAACGGCAAATGTAACTCAATCCAATTCAACCCCCAAGTATTCACAGTGGACCCCTGTAAGCCCTAAAATGGTGTTTACAAGGAGCAAAATGTCATATGATAGAGCATTAGGTGGAGAAAAGTTGCCCATGGACTCATGGATGCAGCCGGATCTAAAGTCTATGTAAAAGAGGCTGGAATAAAGATGGAGGCAAATGATTGGAAAGAAATAATGTCAAAAAGACAATGGTGACATTACAAGCCATTGCTGTTTTCTTATCTATATTTTCCACATTTTCCACAGCTGTAATGTATACAGTATCTGACACACAAAACCCATTCTCTAAACTATTTATTGAATATATGACTTTTATAGTAAATACATGGACTTCATAAAAAAAAAAAACCCTGTGAAATGCATATTGAGCACCTGCTCTGTATTAGGTGCGGGGAATACTAACAAGAGGACTTTCAGGTGGCGCTAGTGGTAAACAACCCATCTGTCAATGCAGGAGACATAAGAGACGTGGGTTTGATCCCTGGGTCAAGATCCCCTGGAGGAGGGTGGCAACCCACTCCAGTGTTCTTGCCTGGAGAATCCCATGGACGGAGGAGCCTGGCTGGCTACAGTCCATGGAGTTGCAAAGAGTCAGACACGACTGAAACAAGTGAATACGCATGCGCATACTGAGAAGCTGGGTGGACACTCTGCCTGCAGGAACTCTAGCAGTTCTGGCAAGAACACGCACAAAGAAGGTGGGAGCTCCGGGCAGGCAGAGAGTGAGGACTTCTGGGGCCTGAGTGGGGGCAGATGCTCGAGCTCACTCCGGGGATCCTGGTCCCCAGGGGAAGAAGAGAAGTGTCCCAACTCCACCCAGCTTCCACATCCCTCTTCATTCCCACCAAAGGAACAGGACCAAACCCTGCCAAAGTCAGGGATTTGAAGACACACTGCCTTATCCTGGGCCCCGCAGGCTAGCACTCTGTCCCATGCCCTGCTTTCTTACCTGTGGGCTCCCATCCCCAGCGGTCCACACTCGGGCATCAGCTTGGCAGGGGCAGTGCCCCCGGATGTCAAACTTGACCCAGACCTGGTGCATTGCAGTGCTTAATTCTGCCAAAGCTGTAAGGGGTAGAGGGGAGATGGAATTTGCCAGTGACGGCAGACAGGGGGCCACTCCCGCACTGCTTGGCTTCACTCACCAGGAGGACATGGGATAGGGCTGAGGGACATCCACATAGGAAGCTGGTCTTCCCCTGGACCCGCCTTCTGTACACCCCAACCCCCCCAAGGGAGCTCACCCTGACTGGAGACAAACTGGGTGAGCATCAGGGAACCGGCACTGTGCCCAACCTCCTGGCCACACTTCTCTGTGGACTGTCCCTGAGAGCCTGTTGGTGTGGGAAGGCAGAAGCTGTGGGTCAGGAAATCAAGGTAACCCCAGGTTAAGGTCAGGGAAGAAGGGCAAGGGCGTGATATTTCAATCGGGGACCTTGACAATCTATAAAACACGGGCCTTCTGGGAAACTTGGGTTCCATAGTGACATAAGATCCTCTGCTTGCAGAACACAGAGACTTTAATATGCTGAGTGCATTGCAAGATGATCGTGTAGAATACGGTGTTCTGAAAGGTTTCTGACCCTGGCACTCTTTTTGGCCATGTCTGTTGGAACACTGGGAAACTTCAAGTGTTGAGGTGGCTGAGTTGAGCCAAGGGAGAGAAAGCTGAGAACCATGAAGACAGCAGGACTTGGAATCAGAAGACCTGACTTTAAATCCTGGACCTAACACTTACTTGTGTGACCTTGGACAAGTCACTTAACGTGAGTTTTTCTTACTATCTGGAAAATGGAGGCAATAATACCCACCTCATAGTGTTGTAAGGTTTAAAAAGGTACAAGCTGAGCAAAGTGAGGGGCAGAGAGTAGGCATGTGACTTCTTTCAAGGGTGAGCTAGAACACAGGCATGGGCCTCTGATCTGGAGAGGAAACTGTCTGGTCTAAGGAGCATTGAGCAGGCTGGGGAGGGAGACTCTCTTGGGGAGACTCAGCCAAGAAATGGCCTTGAACTCTCTCTCTCTTTTTTTTTTTTTTGGCCCATGCCTTGAGGCATGTAGGATCTTAGTTCCCTGACTGGGGATCGAACCTGTGTTCCCTGTAGTGGATGCACAGAGTCTTAACCACTGGACCACCAGGGAAGTCCCTGACCATGAACTCTAAAGCAGTCCTTCCGAGGCCCCCAGCTCCTTTCCTACCTGCTTTCTCCCTGGTCCTCCCAGCACCTGCCATGCGACCACAGGCCACACACAGCCGGTGGCTGCAGCGAGGGCATCGCCAGTGGGTATTGAACAGTCCGTGGTGGCAGTGGCTGCAGCAGCGTGGAAGGCTTGGGTCGTCCTCAGTCCCGACTGGCGCCTGGCCTGCTAACCACAGGAGAGAACAGGGTCAGAGGGGCCTCAAGCCAGTGGCCCCTTAGAGGACCTCATGTGGGAGGGATGGACAGACAGGGGCAGTTTCCACTGAGGGGCTGCCCCCAAAGGGAGACAGGCCTCTTGCAGTCACCCTGGATTACTCAACAGCCCCTCCACCATACCACCATCTGCAACCAACCCTCCCAGGACAGCTCAGTCAGTGTGCCCCTCCAATGCCTGTCCCAGGGCTTCCATATCCACCCAACACAACCCTTCATCCCCTCATCGTCCAGAGCAGTGGGGTCTTCTCAGGGGCATGCGTGCTAAGTCACTCAGTCATGTCTGACTCTTTGCGACCTCATGGACTGTAGCCCACCAGGCTCCTCTGTCCATGGGATTCTGGAGTGGGTTGGCAAGGATACTGGAGTGATTGCCATGCCCTCCTCCAGGGGATCTTCCTAACCCAGGGATTGAACCTGCATCTCCCCCATCTCCTGCATTGGCAGGCAGGTTCTTTACCACTAGTGCCACCTGGGAAGCCCATTTCCTCAGGGACTCCTCTGTATCTCAGAAGAGGAAACCTTACTCCCTGTCTCACCCAGAGTTTCAGACTAAGCACTTGCTGGCAGGTGGGAGGTTGCTGGTGAGCAGACATTCATTTACTCATTAGACAAACACTTGTCCCATCTCGGACTGGGTGCTGGTAGTTCAAAACTGGTCAGAACCTGGTGCTTGCCCTCCCAGCACTCACATCACAAGGCGAGAGATGAGCCCACAAACATGGCAGTGATCATGGCATCACGGGGTGGCTGCTAGATTATGAGCAGGACGGAAGGATGAGGGCGGGGACAGCTGCCCAAACGGGCCCCGAGTGATGAGTAAGTTTTCATTCACCAGGTAGGAAGGGAGGAGAAGGGCATTCCAGACAGAGGGAACTGAAGGTGCCAAGGCCCGAGGGAGCAGACAAGCTCAAGTGAGCCGGGCAGACAGTGATGCGGTGTGCTGGGAATCCAGGCGGAGGGAGTGGTAGGGTGGACAGGAGCTGGCTGTGAGAGGGGAAGGGGCTGGACTTTCTAGGATAGGAGGGAGCCAGCACTGCCTGGATGGGAGTGAAGTTTGAGGGAGAATGGATACATGTATATGTATGGCTGAGTCCCTTTACTGTCCACCTGAAACTATCACAACATTGTTACTTGCTATACCCCAATACAAAACTAAAAAATGAGGGAGCCACCAGTGGGCCTCATCCAGGGAGTGACAAGACCGAGGGTGTGTGTTTTCCAGGATCCCATGGAAGGGAGTCTGGAAAAGACCCTGATGCTGGGAAAGACTGAGGGCAGGAGAAGGGGTGACAGAGGATGAGATGGTTGGATGGCATCACTGACTCAATGGACATGAGTTTGAGCGAACTCCGGGAGATGGTGAAGGACAGGGAAGCCTGGTGTGCTGCAGTCCATGGGGTCGCAAAGAGTCAGACACGATTTGGTGACTGAACAACAACAAATGGGAGGGAGAGGCTGGAGCCAGAGGGACTA
This sequence comes from Okapia johnstoni, assembly GCA_024291935.2. Classification (NCBI taxonomy): domain Eukaryota; kingdom Metazoa; phylum Chordata; class Mammalia; order Artiodactyla; family Giraffidae; genus Okapia; species Okapia johnstoni. The sequence continues at coordinate 39,183,929 of CM044314.1, read as the reverse complement.
GCTGAACACCTCGCACTCTGCTCACCTCTAACCTTGGCCCCAATCCTACCAGCCTCCCAGGGCCTGACAGCTGCCCACCCCAGAAGCCTTCCCTCCCATGCAAAGCCACAGGGAGCTCCCCTGCCACCTCCCGGAGCTCTACAGACACTTGGCATTCAATCTTGTTTCCCTAGCAAGCCCAAAGCTCTAAGAGGGTTGGGCCAGACCAGGTTTTACACCTTCCCAACATCCCCCGCCCAGGCCAGAAACTTCAGAATACAAGTTGACTCAGAGCCTGAGCTGGAAATATGGGCACAGCAAGGCAGGAGCTCCCGAGCTGAGCTAGAGGCAGGATGGGCAGGCAGTACTGGCAAGGAAGGCGGCCCCATGAGAAAGCACTGACCACAGGATCAGGCCCTCGCAGTGTGAATGCCCCATGGGTGCGCTCACCCTCCTGGTGCGCCCAGGCCAGGGCCTCCCGCTCCCTCCTCAGAACACGGCACAGTCGGTCTCCCAGTGCACTGAGCAGGTGCTTGGCAAGGCCCACACTGAGCCCAGCCTCCAGGCCAGACCCTCCTCCCTCCTCGGAGCTGGCTGCCGAGTCTTCCTCCTGTGGCTGCTCCCCTCCCAGCGGCAATCTGGAGACAGGGTGGAGGCAGGTGAGCGGGGATCCCCCACTGGGAGGATGCTGGGGGCAGCCAGGGGCAACAGGCTCACCTGGACACTGCCTGGGAATAGCGGGCCGGCCCTCCCATCTTGCCAGCTGCATGGGCACAGCCTTGGCACTGAGTGATGCCTGCCACAGGAGCGATGCAAGGTGTATCCTGAAGCCCCTGGGCCTGCAGGCTGGCCCCGTCATCCCGGGGTCCTGAGGAGACAGTGCAGCAGGTCAGGCATCTGGGCCTCCTGGGCTTTGGTGAGCCCCAGGCCCTACCTTAGCACCCAGCCTGCCCCCACATGGAGCCAGCACAGCTCCTAGGCCCAGGCCTATGAGGCCTGATTCGGAACAAGGGAAGCAGCTCTCCAAAAACTTCAAAAGAGCTGAGCCCTGACACGAACTGATGGGCCAAGAGGTGGGCTCTACGATGCTAGGGCAGCTGGGGCTCCAGATGCAGTCGGTGTAGACTTGGGATGGCTCTGCCTCAGGCTCAGTGATGCCACTGGCTGTGTGACAATGTGAAGAGGCAATCCCAACGTGGATGGAGGGCGCTGGAAGGTGAGAAGGCCGCAGAGTTTCAACACAGGCCACAGGTGCAGTAACCCAAGAAGGCGGTGGAGGGGCCAAGAGCTTCCCACCCCAGGCAGAGGCCTGGGAGAGCGCAGACAGACCCCTGCCAGGTGCAGGGGTCCAAGGCCAGTGAAAGAGTCCTGATCCAGGCCCAGCTTCCAGGAGGCCAAGAAACCAAGATGATCCCAAGGAACCGAGGCTGGGTCAGCAGTGCCAGACGCCTCTGTGAGGGCACTGCATGACACAGGGGTCCAAGATGTGCCCAAGTCCTAACACCAGCAAGGTTCAAACTGACTTTCCATGATCCAGCTGGCCTAGAGGGTTGTCGTTTGTTCCTGGGGCAGGACAAGGGGTCCTTCAGGAGAGGCAATTCCTCCGATGGGGTTTGTGGTCCAGATAATCACAGAGATGCCTGTTCATGGGGTGCTTACTCAGTGCCCTTCATGTGAATGATATGGTTTCATCTTTGCAGCAGTCTTTACAAGGTAGGTGCTGTCTTTATCCCCATTTTATAGATGAAGAAACTGAGGTCCAGAGAGGTGAAGTAACTACCCCAAGGTCACACAGCACCAGTCAGTCAAGTCAGGACCCAAGTCCTTTGACTCCACACTCTGAACCCTGTCATTATAGTCTCACTAGTATGCCATGACTTGGGAGGAGGCACATGAAAATAGGAGCCACTTGCTGGAAGGCTCTGGCCTGCTAAGGGACTCCCAGCAAGCTATCCCATCGAGGTGGACAATAGGGCAGCAGGGTGTAACCCACTCATAAAGGACTACTAACCCCACCTCCCTGGAAAGCCCCTGTCCCGGTGGCACCCTCCCAAGTACGGCCCCCAGCAGCACCCCCTTCCACCCCACCTCAGTCCCCTTACCTCTGTGGTCATCACGTTGTTCTGTCTCCACCTTGTTCCCAAATAATGAGTCCAGCACTTCCTGCTGGCCTCTGGCCCCCTGCCCCACACTGCCCGGGAAAGGACCGGTCGGGCGCTTGGCAGCTGGGCTGCTCGCTGTTCCCTGGACCTCGGGGCAGCTTGACCTCTTGAGGGCTCGCAGCTGGACTGCTGGGCTCTCCTCCTCCCCAGGGCAGCTGTCTGGGCACCCAAACTGCTCAGAGTGTCGAGTGAGCCATGTCTTCTTCAGCTTGGTGTGATGGCTGGGCGGGCAGGCCCTGGGACTGGGGGTCTTGTAGGCTTCCTCGCTGGACTCACTGGGCTCACTGGTGGCCCCCTCCAGGTCCTCCTGGCACTGCCCATAAGGGTCATCTCTAGCTGGTGGGTGAGATGAGCAACAGCCTGCCTGGGTGGTAGGAGGTCCAGGTGACGGGCACCTTATTGTGGCTGATGGCCCCAGCTGGTACCCAAGGCTCCCGCCTCCCGGGACAGCCCAGACATTGCCAAGAGTATGAACCAGGCCTGGGGAACAAGTAGGCCACGGGGTCCGGGGCACAGTGTCTGGATGTCCCAGGAGAAGGGGGCAAAGGTTCGGATGCCTGCCAACTCCTGTCTCTCCATCCCTCTGGTGGAGAGAAGGGCGTTCCACCTCCCCAGTTCTCTGGAGATGCCCACCAGGGGCTGAGCCAAGCAACCTAGGTTCCATAGTTGCCAATGGGTCCTTCGCCAGCCTGAGTATGCTTGGATCCTTGTGGTAAAAGCCCTAAAGAGAGGAGAAGGGATTAAGCTAGTGCTGACTTTGCTTCCCAGTGCTTAAAACGACAAGAACAGGTGTGTGCCTGTGTGGCTTTAAGAGCTGTGAAAATATGGAAGAACGTACTGGTTAATAGGCACTGGATCTCTAAATGCCTGCTCCATAGCCTCATAGCCTTGGATATCCCAGATCCTTCCCCAGGATTTCTCAGGTCTCCCCATAATCCAGCAACTAAAGGGTTAATGCCATGCACAGTCAAAGGGCCTCCAGGATCTATTCAGATGGTGTGATGCCCTGTACCATACTGGATTCAAAATATTTTACATCTCATCCCCAAGATGACCCTGGAGGCCACTTGGAGGAGAGGTGCCATAGGTACAGGCCATAGTATCACCAGCACATCCCAGAGGGCTTTGTCTGCCCCTCCTCCCAGGACAAGACCACACATTCTGAGGTCCCAGTTCCCAGGGTCTCCTTCTGGGTGGACAATGGGTGAGTAAATTCCTGAAATGGCCCAAAGGCCACAGTGTCACTCTTGGGATGGCCACCCTTATGCTCAGGAATCAGGGGGCTGTAGCGAGGTGGGCAGAATGCCAGCAGATGGGTAAACATCACCTAATGAGAAGGCTATGCCCAGAAAAGGAATTGCTTGGGGTTGACTCTGTCTGAGCTGATAGCCTCCTCCCCCACCTGGGTACCACCTTATTTTTTCATCAGAATGGATTGGCAGAATGGTTTGGCCCTGCCAGTGTTGCCCCCGGGGCCTGCTGAGCCCCCTTGTGTGGCCTGAGCCCCAGGTACCCTTTCTGCTCCAACACTCACCTTGCTGCCTAAGCTGAAGGCAGAGGGCACTTTGGGCTGGCCCCCAGAGTACACCCAAGGGTGTGGGGCCAGGGGCCAGTCACATGGATGCTCTGGGGGCAGGCTGGACACTAGGTAGGGTGGCAAGCAGGTGGGCATCCAGAAAGGAGCTCGTTCCAGGATCTTGGTCTCCAAAAGGAAGGGGCAGTGCAAGGGCCGGAAGGCCACAGGGTCACTCTTGGGATGGCCACCATTATGCTCAGGAACCAGGGGGCTGTAGCGAGGCGGGCACGGTGACCCACAGAATGCCAGTGGATGGGTAAGCATCGCTTCCTTCCAGCGCAGCCCGTCCTTGCTGCCTGGCCAGCCAGCCTTCCTCCCTCCATTCCGGGGGCCTTCACCCTCCACCACTGGGAGCGTGTCCTTGGGGCTCTGCGGGAAGCCAGGGGGCAGCCAGGAGCCTGGGGTGCTCAGGACACCCCTCCAGAAGGGAGTGGGCTCCCCCAGGCACAGTGCTGCAGGGCGCAGGCCATCTTGCAGTGGGGTGTCTAGCTCTGGTCCTGCGATGCCGTTCTCAGGGGTTGTCTTCTCCCAGGCTGGGCTGTCCTTCAGGAAGCTGGGCGTACCCTCCATCACTCTCCTGCCCTCATGGGGCTCTCCCAGAGGGGGTCCCTGGAGCAGAACCATGAAGGCATGAGTTGCTTAGAAACATGCTTCAAGCACTTGAGTTCCTGGCACCGCCCTGGCATCACCAAGGCACCCCAAACCAGTAAGGCAAGTGCCAACCTACAGCTAGGTTCCATGCTACCTGCCCACATGAGACTCGAAGGACCTGCCTGGGTGAGATGCCCCAGTAGGGGGGAGGTTACCCTTTCCCCCAAGTGCCTGGAACCCGACAGCCCACCTGGGCCAGAGCCCCTCGTCTGAGACTGCCATTTCTAGGATGACATGTCCTGGCCTCGTTGAGCCTGGAACCAGTCATGAGCCATGGGGAAGGACAGAGGGTGAGAACCCAAAAGATGAGCTCAGAAGAAGGCGCTGCCCTGGGAGACAAGAAGGTTGGATCCTGGCCCTGATCCAGTCGCCTGCTGTGTGACCTCAGGCAAGTCAGTTCACTCCTCTGGGCCTCGGTGTGCCCTTGTGTCAAACATGGTTAGGAGAGGCACAGTTTCGGAAGCCTCTTCCTGCGCTGCATCTGTGGCTCCCGGGGTGCTGCCAGGCCACCCCCAGCCCCACCTGGGCTTGTTTGGGTGGGCAGTGCAGTCAGGGCAGGCTGGAGTCATCGGGAAGAACAGGGCTGCTGGCCGGAATCTGTCTCTACACAGGAGCAGCCTCTTAGCAGCGCTTTACAGTTTCTTGGCTCCTGAGGTAGAGCCAGGACAACTGCTGGGGGCTGGGGTCCCCACCACTGCCCCAAGGGAAGGAGTGAACCAGTCTGAGAGAGGAGAGTTAGAGGCCTCAGGCCAGATGGGTCTAGGTACCCCAGTCTCGCCCGCAGTGCCAGGGCAGCTGTGGACGCTAGTAACTGCAGCCTGGCCGGGGGGAGGGAAGGAGGCGGGGAAAGCAGGCTGGGCCCCAGAGAGAGGCAAAGGAGGGAAAATTGAATGTGCGTGCAAAGGACCAGGATGACAGGTGGCACCGGAGCTGCTGCACTCTCCCAGCAAGGCGGCATGGCCCGCTGGGGGAAGCCCCAGGAAGGAGGCGAGGGAACCCAGGGGAGCCGTCACATAGGGCGCTTGGGTTTTCTGGGGCCACTGCTCCGACACGGTCCAGCCCTGTCGGGCATCCTAACTTTCAGAGGTGTGTGGCCCAGCCCAGAGGAGCAAGCAGAGCTCACTCCCTGCTTGTGGCCCGGGCTTGGTTCGGAAATGCCCAGCTATAGGCGTCCCCAGAAGGCGTGGGTCTGGCGCCCGTCTCTGCGCTTACCTGGGCTTCACGGGCCCGGCGCGGGGGGCGGGCGGCAGCGGTCGTGGTGGCCGACGCCGGGCGTCCTCTCCCCATGGGCCGGCTCCGGGGCCTCCTGGCCGGCGGGCAAGGACTCTTTCTCCCGCTCTCTGCTCAGCGCGCTCGCGCTCTCTTTCCCCCGGGGTGGCGGGGGCGCTCTAGGACCGCAGGTTGGAGGGGTCGGACTCCGGGATCTGCAGGATGCGGCACACGGCGCGAATCGGCCGCACCAGCTTCTGGGCCGAGGCCGTGGGTTGCGCCATGGGACGCCGAGACTCCGTGCTGCGCCGCGGGGAGGGCCGGGCCGGGGCTAGGGAGCGGGTGCCCCCGGAGGGAGAAAGGGAGCCGGGCCGGGGGGGAACGCGCGCCCCGGGTCGGAGATGGCGGAGCTGGGGGGAAAGGCCGGGGGACCGGGGGAAGGGGGTCGTGCCTGGAAGGGGGGCCGATCCCGCGACCCGGGAGAGAGGCACCAGCGAGGGAGCAGCGCGGAGTGGCGCGGCTAATGGAGGGAGAGCCCAGCGGAGAGGGCAGCAGGACCTCTGATCGCCATCGCCAGACGCGCAACTGAGAGTGGGGAAGCTGCTCCGCCGGTTTCCTCCTCCAGCACCCTGCGGGAAACAGGAGCCCGTGATTCGGCGGCCCCGCCTGGGCCTGCCCCCTCCCGGGCCCCGGGGGCTTCCGCCAACGCCCCGGCGATGCCACCGGCTGCGCACGGGGAGAATGAGCCCTTTGTTTCCCCCTCCCCCCCGCGGCACCCGGGCGCCTGCCGAGAGAGGCTCCCCCGGGGCAGCGTGCCAGCTTCCCAGCCGCCCCACCCTCCCGTGGGCCCGGCCCCGGAGCCTGGCAGGCGGGCAGCACCCCCACTATAGGTGCCAAGCCCGGGAACTGGAGCAAAGGGCGGGAGGGGCCGGACCAGGCCACCGATGGGGCGGGGTGCCCCCAGGGGTGCCAGGGCAGGGCAGCTGGGAGGGGTCAGTGCCAGAGCTGGCAGGGGCAGTCGAGTTCTCATGGGTCAGTGATGGGTGCTCTGACCCACGCCAGTCACCCCGTGCCTGCTGGACCACTGGCTCCTGGTCGTCTCCAGCTCTGGCACATGGGCACACTCACTGGCCCCGCTCTGCCCTGCCTAGTCCTCATCTGGCCAAGCTGAGGTCTACCGTTCCAGACCCAAGCCCCCTTCCAAGGTGTGGCACGGTGTCTTGCACTAGCTGTGCTAGAAGGGCCTAGACTCTATTCTGTTCTTGGTCTAAGGGTCCTAGTTTCACCAATTGCCCAGAGAAGTGGGACCAGATGCCCTCCCACTCTGTGTTCTAGGGGTCGGCCGCTGGCCTGGGATCCCAGTGTCTCCAGGCCCAGTACTGGAGAGGAGCCCATGGGAGTGGCTCCTGGGAGGGAGCAGAGAAGAGGAGAGGAAATGGGAACGCAAGGCACCCTCCACCCGAGGAAGCATCCCAGCTCCTCTGCGGGGGTGGTTCCAGAGCACAGACACAAACAGACAGATTCAAACACACACAGACAGATTCAGACACACACAGAAACCCACACGCCCAACGGGCGCTTCCCTTCCCCTGGGGCACCCACCACCCACCCCGCACAACTCCCCTGCCTCCTTGTGGAAGCTATCCTTGGCCTGCATTTACCCAGCCTGGGACATGGGCAGTGCCACCCCATCCACCCCCGTTCCATCGAAGGGATGAGTTCACGGATGTGGCCAGCCTTGTCCCGGGTCACCGCACCATTCCTGGAGAAGGGCGCCATGAAAGGCCTGGAGGGAGCCTTCCTCGAGAGGCCAGAGGGGAGGCAGGGATCCTTGGACCAGCTGAGGAGAAGAGGAGGGGTCCCGAGGAGAGGAGGTTTGAAGGGGTCAGCACCAGGCACAACTTAGGTCATGTTGGCACAGGTTCTCCGGCCTTTTGCCTCCCCGGCCAGAGGCTGGCTCTGTGGCAGGGCAGGCTGGTAGGGGTTGTTTACATGACTGAGTTATTAACACTCCCTTCCTCCCCTGGCTCCCCTGAGGGGTGGCCTGGACCTGAGTGTGCCCGGGGAAGTGATCACGGAGGGTCTAACCCAGATTGCTGTCCCCAGGCCCCGAGCCCCATCCTCCTGTTCCTAGGCTGGCTCTGGGATGCGGATGGGGGCCAGGGTGTGCCTGTGGTCCCCCATCTGTGTCCTCTGGCAGCTGAAGCTTGTGGGAGAGTCCAGGGGGAGATTCCTGCGGCTCGAGGCCTAGAAGAGGCTGGGCAGGCTAGGGTGGGAGTCTGGGCTGTCCGGGGCCCCGAAGGCCGGGGGCCGGTCACTGTCATGCCCCAAGGGGATGGGGACTGTCCCAGGGGAGTGGAACAGACACCCATCCCACCCCATTTGCCAGTCTCTCAGGTCACTGGACTAGACCAGGACTCTCAGGACAGGCTCCTAAAAATGCCCAGGGGGCCATGGTGGGGGGGGAAGTGGGGTGGGGAGAAGGAGCCCCTTTCCACCCTCACCAATTTTCCATCCTGCTCCACTGCCCATGCCACAGGCCCAGAGCCCTGTAGCCGGCTGTTCTGTGCCTGAGGACAGAGCAGGTCTGAGGAGACACACAAAGACACAAACACAGAAGGAAAGCCACGCAACGTGGGGACACAACGCCGGCTCCGGCTCCGTGGACAAAGGCGAGCTGACCAGCACCCTCCCCCCACGCGCAGGCCGCTCCGGCCCGCACCGACCCCTGGAGAGCACTTACACACACACACACAGACACACACACACACACACACACTGAGACACACGTTCCCGCTGACACGCGCAGCAGCATTCACAAGCCAGCTGACCTCACACTGTCCCCAGAGCCCCTTACCTGGGCAAGCACAAGTGCCCCTCGGGCAGAGAAGCCCCCTGCCCAGGGGAGGGCAGCAGGCGGGGGCGGGGGAAGGAGCCCCGGAGAGTCAGGCCAAGCTGCCACTAATCCGGGCGGGGAGAGGGGGGGCACCCACGTCAGAGCGGGGACTGCCGGGTGGAGGGCATCTCAGGACATCCCCTCCCACACACGCGGCCGTCTGGGCACCTAGCCCTGCTTCCCCAGCCCCTCCATCCTTCAGACAGCTGAGGCCGGCCTCCCCCCTCCAACCCCCCACCCTTGTGGCAACGCCTGGGGCGGGGGCAGGGGGGAGGGGGAATACCGGGGAGATTTCTCCCAGGACGTTGGGGGAGGGGCGGAGGAAGGGAAGTGTGGAGATGCTTTGGGAGCCAGGAGGAAGCTCTGCGGCCGATGCCCCCTCCCCTCTGACCCACCCACCCACCCACATCTCTGACCTATTTCCTCTTCTACCTCCCCAGTACCCCTCCCCCTCCCCCCCCCAATCTTCCCTCCCCTGCAGTCTAGCCACCCTGGTAGAGAAAGCTACCTCATGCTGCCCCAGACTCACTCAGGACCTTCTGCCTAGCAACCCAGCTCTGGTCCCCCACCCTGGGATTTCCCCAGCAAGCCATCATCCTCTTGCTCGGGCTTCTGCCCCTACCCAGCTTCGGGGCATCCCTGATACTAGGCAGGGGGTGGGGACAAGGGATGAGCGCCTGAGAGCTGTCTCCTCAACCCTCTCAAGGGTGGGGCCGTGTCAGCCAGGACTCCCCAACTCAGCCTGGGCCTGGGCTGTGTTGAAACAAGAGGCTAACCACCCTGCCGCCGCCCAGAGTGGCAGTGAAAAATGCAGCAGTGAGGCCAGCGCACCTGGAAAGCCAGAGGTGGGGAAGGGGGACCAGTACCCCGAGGGGCCAAAGAGGAAAGGAGAGAGGGGAGCTGCCTGAAAGGTCCAAGGGCCTGCGGGGGCTGTAGGGAGGAGGGAACAGGGAGAACTGAGAATGAAGGACCACCTGTACTCGGGAACTTGGAAGCATTGGGGGGCATCCCTCAGAAGCAGGCAAGGTGGATGGGGAGGCTGAAGTGAGCACAAACCAAGCAGGGCTGGTACCTGGGCCAAGCAGAGGTGTGTGCTTCCAAGGGGACTGGCCTAGGCTCTTTATGTTTCTACCGATACCCGCGGCAGCGGAACCTGGCCCATCTGTGCTCCAGGCCAGTTGGAACTCTGGCCAGCTCTGATTCTGCCTGGGGAGGCAGTGGGCATGCTGGTGGGTAATGAGGATGGGGGTGTAGGCAGGCCAGGGCACAGCTCAACCTTCCCCTAGGGACCAGGCCAGAAAGGGGGCGTGTTGGGCCAGGAACCCCATTGGAGAGGGTACCAGGCAGGTGTCTCAGTGATTTTCAGAGGGAAGCTCAGCCTGCATCCAGTGCCGCAGTCTCGGGATCACATGTGCTGGTCCAGAACTTGGATTTCTCCTTGCCCCTTCCCCTCTGGCTCCAGGAGGTCTTGGAACCCATACAACTGCAGCAGACATTCACCAAACATGTGTTACAGAGACTCAGGCATTTTCAAGGCTCTGTGATGGGCACTCAGGAGATTCACGATACAAAAATGAACATACAAGGTCATCCCTGGCCTCGGGGAGCTTCTGCTCCCTTGATGCGTGTTCTTTTACCAGCAAACATTAGCTGAAGCCTCTTAGGTGTCAGGCCCTATGCTGGGTTCTGTGGGTGAAGACGGGTCAGGCATGTTAACAGACTAAGGTGCTTCCAGTCCCAGGCTGGAAAGTCAGGGGAGTGTCACAGAGGGGGCGATGCTGAGGTCAGAAATGAGAGAACAAGTACTTCACCCTGAACCATGATATGTCACCTGGTCTAACCACCATTTGCTCCAGGCCAGAATACAAAAGGAAGATGCAGATCTGTTCATTATGAAGCCACAGTGCAGTGTGGGAGGTGGTCTGGATGAGCAATCAACCCCAAGGGGGAACAGGGAAGTCTCACAGAGGGCTTCCTGGAGGAGGTGATGTTTGAGTAAAGTTCAAAGGGTAAATAGGAATAGGACAGAGCATGGGTGCAGGGGGGAGGGGGAGGGGGGACAGGAAAAGAGCCTGGAGTCATGAGTCCAGATTGATAAGGTGGGGAACAAGAAGCTATTGGCATCTAGATGGGCAGGAAGCAGAGGGGTCGATGAGCATGCAAGCACAGCCCAGAACAGGGTGAGCTGGCCAGAGATCAGGAGCTTCACGAGGGGCTAGAGTCAAGGAAGGCATTTAGGTGACATCTGATTATGAATAAATGCTGTGACAGCCTGGAAGGAAGACTGTTAGAAGCACAGGAGATTCATACAGCGGAGCAAAGGCCTGGAGGCTGATGCTGGAATGAAAGAGATGCTTCCGGAGACAGAAATAGGGGCAGTGGGGGCAGCCAGGCTAATGGCTAGGCTGGAGCTAAGGTGACCATCAGGGACCATCTCTAATTCAGCCCCGGGGCCCTAGTGACCCTGCCACTCACTGTAAGGTACCATCCGAGGAATGAGGGCAGGCGAAGCCCCACAGCTCCCAGGAAAGCACCCTTACTGCCACACACTGTTAGCCTCCTGCAGCTGCTCCCTGCTTTGAGTTTTTATTTCATTTTGCCCATTTATCACATGCTCCTCTGTTTTGTTCTCTCGGTACAGGGGTGTGGATCCTGCCATTCCACCCCTACCAAGGCAAACTTCGGGCAGACTTGCCTCAGGAGACAGGGCTCTGACCCAGGGGCAGCACAATCATGGAAAATTGCTTCATTTCTCCCAGTCTGTCTTTCCATCTGCAAAATGGCTATAACTCCCACCTGACAGTCTTGTCAGGAGAATTTAAGGAAATCACCTCTTTAAAATGTACAAGGTCAAGCACACAATCAATGTTTCATCTCTGCTAGTTTCCTTCTCCTTTTCTCCCTGGCAAGAAACTTTCTCATTTACTCTAGTTCTACGCAGTGGTTAAGTACCCTGACTCTGGAGTCAGACTACCTGGTTTCCAAGCCCAACTCTGCCACTTACTAGCTGTGTGATCTCAGGCAAATAATTTGCCCCCTCGGTGCCTGTTTTCCCTTTTGTGAAATGGAGATTATAATAATAGTAAGTGCTTCATAAAGATTGTCGTGAGGAATAAATTAATACACATTGGGGGCTCACAGCAGCCGCTGTTAGGGCAGCCACAGTCTAGATGCTAGCTATCACTAGACTTTGCACCCCAAGTTTCTTGAAACATGCCTGGTACCTGGCAGATGCTCAATAAAGATTTTTTGAATGAATAAATGAAGAGATAAGGCAACCCCATGATGCCAGGGAACACCAAGATAGGAAGTCACTGAACACCAATCTGTGAGGAGCTAAGCCACCCAGCAGATTAAGTACCTCTCCTGAATAAACCCGGATAATCCCCACACCAAGAGTTAATCCACACTCCTCAGGTCACTCTGGGTGACTACCCCATATCCCCTCTTCCCACCTGACACTATTCCCCATCTCTCGACTTAATCAAAGGTGGGAAAGGACAGCAGGTGTATGGGTGGGAGAGGGGAGCAGCCCTGGGACACTATAGTAAGACCAGGGGCAGGAGAGGGCAGGGCTGGGCACTGGCTGCCCCAGGGATTAAAGGATGAAGTGGAGCCAGCAGACAGCCTGGGTCCCAGGAGAAGAGATCTGAGGATGGGGCAGGCTGAGGACCAATGACCACAAGCAGCAGGGAAGGCCTTTGGAGGCCGGGCCAGGGTTCTCGTATCATCCCTCCAGCCAGCCATCGGCCAGGCCCCTGGAGGGGCAAGGCTCTGCTCAGCCTCCAAGCCCCGCCCTCCTTGACCTGGAAGCTGAGGGCAAACCAGACTCTGGCAGCTGCTGTCCTCTCGTGGCCACTCGGTAGAGGTGCAACGCTCCAACCATCAACCTGAGGGTTTACACACCTCAACACCCCTGGAGGTGCCCAGAGGCCTGGCAGGCCCTTGGAGGAAATCTGCCTCCCCAGGCTTAATCTGAGCATAGCTCAAGCTAATCCCCCGTGAGATTATCCTGCTGCCTGAGGTCCCTCCAAACCTTCACTCCCACTGGTTTCTACTTCCTGTGAAGGCCCACTTCCATCTCCTCCTGACTGCTTTCTTAGACTCTGTCCCCTCCCAGGGCTGTCCCCCAACTCTCCCATCTCTGAGGTCCCCAGGAGCTTTTCCTGATAGTACTTGCCACATCACAACTATCTGTCAATGGCTATCTGGCCCTCCTGTAGTCTCAGGCCTTTAAGCACAGGTCTTAGGCCCTGACTCGCCTGTGGTGGGCTGTTTAATAACATGTGCTATGAGGACAAGGACTACAAACCAGAAGAGATGGAGCACTTTTATGAATTTGTTTATCAAAACTTCCACAAATCCAGCCTCATTCACCAACACAAACCGTACAATCAGCAACCCCCCCCAACCCCCCACACACACAGGCCTTGGAGAAGGCTGTCAAGTACTTTGAAGGACAGGAAGAAAGGAACACAGCTGGGTGACCTTTGGGTTTCATTTTCCAGGGACCTGGGGAGGGCTCTGGTCCCACACCTGGGAAGGCAGAGGGGCGAGGAAGGCAATAAATAGAACCGTAAGCCCAGCCTGCTTTGGTACATCGTGGGTGTGGCCTTGCACGTGGCCAGGAACCGTCAGCAAGAGCCAGGAGGACCAGGAGGGCTGCTGGTACAGCCAGAGGTCCCTCGGAAGGGCCCCAGCACCCCACAGGGCAGGAGGTAAGACCCGGCCTGGCTCCGCAGACCCTAGTTGTCCATGTCTGAGGGTGCAGTCTTTTTCCTTGTCCGAACCTTCAGGGAGCGCGAGCTGCCCTGTCGAGGGAGAGAAGGCAGGCACATCGTGAGAGGTCCGGACTGCAGCGGCGGTGAGGACAGCCCCCTCCCTCGTGTCTGCCTCACCACCGACCTCCCGGGCCAGAGGCTTCCTCTTGACCACACGCAGGCTCTGGCTGCGGCCCAGTGGCTTCTCTCGGGGCCGGGCTGGTGGCTGGGGGACCACTTCTGTGTCGGACCAACACTCATTATCGGTGTCACTGTCTCGCAGGCCCCTTGCCCGGTACCCTGTGTGGAGGAGAAGGAGCCAGGAGGCAAAGCTAGGCATTGACACAGTCTGACGGCCGCCTGAGCCAGGCTTTCCACCGGCCCCAGGGGAGGAAGCCATCCCTCTCTCTGGGGGGCACAGTTCCGGGTCCCTCTGCCCACTCACCGATGGGTGGCCTGCGGCGGGGTACTTGGTCCTCCAGGTAGAGGGGATCCTGGTAGGTGGGGGTGGGGCCATCGGGGATGGTGCGCAGGTCCTGCATGGAGAAGCTCCGCAGCCTCCCAGCCAGTGCACCCTGACTCTGCAAGGGAGAAGGAGCCGCTGCACCACCTGATGGAGGGGGCAGGGCTTCGGGCAGAAGGGGCCTCAGGCAGGGGAGCTGCCCAGGGAAATCAAGGCTGACCTGCAAGCGATCCCTGGGGCACAGGCCCAAAGGCAATATAGCAACCCTTCTAGCCCTGCGCCCTGGAGTGCCAACAGCAAGCTTGGGCCCACAGACAAGGAACAGAGGCTCACGGTCCATGTTAGAGCCAGAGAAGTCTGAACTTCAGCTCCATGATCCCGCCAACACCCCCACCTGTCACCTCTCACCCCGGCATGGACAACTGCTATCCCTTGGCTCCCTGACTGAGAGCTGGACTCGCCCAAAGGGCCCTGGGGGTGCGGGTAGGGCTGTTGGAAGGCTGGGGCTCAGGGCACCTTGGTGGCAGCCTGCACAGCAGCAGAGGCGGCAATGTTGAGGCCCCGCTTCCCAAAGCTGAGCACCGTCTCGTAGCTGCGCTCCTTGGCTTGCACAATGTAGGTGTCGATTTCCTACAGATGACACGTTGGGGAGGAAAGCTCAGGAGGACAGCCCAGGTCCTCCTGTACGTACCCAGAGAAACCACTGGGAGTCACTCCTCCTGGTCCACCCCATCCACAGAGCAAAGGGCTCCCTACCCACTCACCCACTCCTCCACCTCAATGATCCGCCAAACTCCAGGCTCCCCACACCATCCCCAAACCAGCTTCCAGCTGGTGTTTTACACCCTCCAAATATCATTCACCTGTGCACCCATTTGATTAGTCCAGAAGAGGAAGACGGCAAGGCTCTGTCAAGGTCCCACAGTTCAACAGCAGCAGGACTGGGATTAGAGCCCAGATGTCCCCCAGTGTCTCAAGCCCCAAATCCAGGGCTCCTCTCCTCGCACCCACCCCTACGCTGCCCACCCTGCCTCCCCCTGGGGTACCTTCTCATGGCGAGAAAAGGATGGGTGGACAAACTTTCGGTAAAGCATGCTGGCCCCCCTCGTGTAGGGCGAAAGCAGCCACAGCACAAACGCCATCTTGATCTCGTAGTAGAAAGGGAACCTGTGAGAGTAGAGGAGCAAGGTCCACCAGGGAGCCAGGCCAGGGAGAGCCAGCCCCTCCCTGCAGCCCACAGAACCCCGGTGCCCGTACCAGGAAATAAAGATGTCCGTGAAGGTCTCCACCGCCATGAAGAGTGCAAAGACGATCCAGTACATCATCCATCGGACCTGGATAGGGTAGAGGTAGGGGGAGGTCAGAGGCCAGAAGCTGAACCGGCAGTACCGACTCCCCTGTCCCGGGCTGACCCAGTCCAGACATTCCAGAAAGCCCATCCCACTGCATTCCCCTGGCACTTGGCTGGCCTTACAGAATTGCCTCTGAGAAACTGCCACTCATTCTTGTACCCACCCTCAATCAGCTTCACCCACAAGATCTTACAAAGAACCCCAACAGCCCACCCTCCATCCACACCCATGCTGCTTCAGGATATACCACCACATTATACCCCTGAAAAAGAGGGAGGCCAGCTTGGACCCCACACACTTCGCCAAATCCTACCACACCCCCCACCTGAGCTGAGCCCTCCTGCCCACCCCCACACTCACATATTCACGAATGTTCTTGGTCTTCACAGCCTTGTAGGAAGCATAAGCTGGGTACAGCATCCCAAACACCAGCCTGAGGAGCAGCCCCCAAAGCAGAGAAGTGTGAGGGGCACCATTCCCCACCCCCCTTCCAGGTGGCCACCTCCCCCCCACCCAGGTTCAAGGTGGCAGTGTCTGCCCTGTTCTTCCCGCTTGGCTTGCACAACCTCCACCTGAGTCAGTGCCCTGGAGGCCACCTCCCTACCCTGCTGTTTACAAACACCCCAAGCCTGCTCAGGCCTGCAAAAGTGGCCCATGGGTGCATGATGCAGGGAGAGCACAAGGTGGGTGGGAAGCAGGCTTCGGAGCTGTGAGAGCACCAGGCTGATTCCTCCCCTGGACGTGCCATCAGGCGCAGGGCCACCAGATCGGGCAGTGCCAGGTTGCAGACAGAGATATTTCAGCCAGGTGCTGGAGTACCGAAAGGTGAGGAGTAGGACTGAGTGGGAAGGCTGAGGCCAGGATGGTGAGTCACGTGAATGACTACTCAGTTGGGAAGCGCCCACAACATGCCACATCTTGTGTCTGCCAAGGGGCTGCTGGCCAGCCTGTGGTCCACTCTCCCATGCACCTGCCTGCAGTACGTGTCTGACTGCAAGGGGTTTCACCTGGCCATCAACCAAGTAGACTTGAGGGTGGGGGTACAAGCACGCCCCCCCCCATGCCTTGTGCAGGTCCACAAATCCGTTAACACTTGCAGTGCATGTTGGAAGGTGGGGAAAGGTGTGAGGGAGCTCAGAAAGCTCCCCCTTTCCACCTGACATTCCCAGTTTCCACCCCAGGGGCGGGTTGACACCCAGGGACAGAGGGAGTATTAGAACGGCCATACTCACACCACCAGGCGACAGATCATCCACGACACCATTCTGCAGCCTTGGGAGCAAAAGGAGATCCTTCCAGGAAGACGATCAGAGGGACGCTCACGTCACGGTGGAGGTGTAGGAACCACAGGGCGCTAGGATTGCCCCTTTGTGGAGGCGGAGCCCGCTGCTCACTAACTCCGCGGTGCGGGGAGCCTGAAGAAAGGGGGAGCGGGCCGGGGCAGGCAGGACCGACTCGACAGCCGGTACCCACCAGCGCGCTCTTCCGCCCCGCCGCGTCGCTCCGGCAGTTACAGTTCTGACCCGCACTTCCTGCTCCGGAGAACTAAGCGTTCGGCCCTTGCCAGGGGCGCTGCGGATCCCGGGCCAGGGGTGGCTGGTCGCAGCCTGCGCTCGTGCAGGTCCCCGGGACCTTAGTGCGCCGGGCCACCGGCACCGGCTTCGGGGCGGAGTTTGCAACTCACTTGAAAGTTGCACGGAACTGGGCGCTGCCCAACCCCTGGTCTCCGGCGCGGGGCGCAGGCGCACAGAGTCCCCGGAGGGGGCGGGGCGAGGTCAGGGAGGCAAGAGGCCTGCCCCTTAAAGTGGCGATGCGCAGCCGTCTCGCGGCTGGGGCCCATAGGTTGGAGTAGCCCTCGGAATGGGAAATTCGGAGGTGGGAAGCGGAAACAAAACGGTGGGGCTGGGGGACGAAGAAACTAAGGAAATTCGGAGTCTTGACTTTTCGGGGCTCTTTACTGGTTCCCCTCTTATACCTCGTTTTTAATGGGCGTGAGATGAGTGGAAGTCCCGGGTTAGAGGCTCAGTCGAGAACTAAAAGAAGGTTTGGCTGAGCGCCAGCAAATCTGGCTCTTACAAGCACTAGGTCAGGAGATGGATAAGCGCTTCAAAGATGCTGAGATGACCTAGACGGAAAGTGGAGAGGACTTGGAGGAGAGGGAATCCGAGGGACTCATCACCCCATCCCAACTCACCCTGAAGAGTGGGCTGCAGGAGTTGACTTCTCCCACGTCCCTGGGCAGGCAGATTTGAGAGATTCTGGGTGAAGTCCTCAGTCCATCTTCCCCCAAAGTTTGAAATTCCACCTATTTTTGTGAGTCAAGAGCACAGATATCCCTGAGAGCTTCATTATCAAGAATCGCCACTTTGTAGTGCACTTTTGAGCGCAAGGCTTGAACTTTACAAGACCTTTTTTTTACCATTTAGGAAGTAGGCTCAATGTTGGAAAGTAACTTGTTCAAGGGCACCTGATAGTGTTTGATGGTAGACGATAAACAAATGTTTGGCTCAGTCTTCTTTTGAGGGCAGCTCTAAGAAGGGACAGGTAATGGGAAAGCTCCTCCAGGAGGAAGGTATGTATCTGGAAGAAGGTGGGAGGCTAAAAGAGAAGACTTGCAACATTGTAACATATATACATATATATTAGTATATATGTCACACGACTGAGTGATATATATATATATATATATGAAAGTGGTAGTCACTCCAGTCATGTCCAACTCTTTGTGACCTCATGGACTGTAGCCACCAGGCTCCTCTGTCCATGGAATTCTCCTGGCAAGAATACTGGAGTGGGTAGCCATTCCCTTCTCCAGGGGATCTTCTTGATCGAGGGATTGAACCCAGGTCTCCCTCATTGCTGGCAGACTCTTTACCATCTGAGCCACCAGGGAAGCCATATATCTGTTTCAATAAAAATTATTTTTGAAAAAACAAAAGAAGGCCATCTTTGCTGCTTCTACAGCTTTGCAGGTGGGGTTACATTCTTTGCACCTCTTCTGCTAGGTGCCCCATTCCTCCTTCTGGACATGGGGAGCATATCACCCACCCCCGACCCTGCACAGCCTCTTCACTGCCTCACAGAGCTAAAGTAAAGGGTGACAGCAGAGCTGCCCAGAGCTGTGGGGGCAGGAAACTCGGGCAGTTATTACTTTTTATCACAGCCATAGTTAACCCTCACCATCTATCAAAAGGACGGAGTAGCTAATGATGGAGGCCAGGGAAAGGAGGCTTCTTGGGAATAAATACTCAGTGATTATACAGTCATAATTATGATCATCAGTTTTATTGGCACTGCTGAGTGGGAGAGCTTGCAGTGAAACTGGCCCACAGGAGAAACTCCCCCGAGGCCCTGATGCCTCCCTCTCTCCACCCCCACCTGCTCACACTGGTTGGAGCGCCCACCTAGACTGGAGGAACAACAACCATCCAGGGCTAAAGCGCCAGCAGGAAGGTCCTGACCACCATGCAACATTGTAACAAAGGTGAAAAATACCCTTGTCTTCTTGGGGTAGAAGGATGTGATTGATCCTCTGGACAGGTCAGGAGGAGCAGGGGTGGAGAAGTGCAGAAAAGTGAAGGGACATCGATTCTTCTGGAAGTAAGGCTGCCTGGGCTCCAGCAGCCTTTGGTACTTGCTGCAGATCTGCCTCTCCTCCCCTAACCTCGATGCCTTCCAGAGTCACCTGACCTCAGCATCACAGGCCTTGCTTTACCCCCATTCACTGGAGAGGAGCTCCCCTGTACCCACTCTAAGCCAACCCAACTGGGACCATCTCTCAAAGGGAGACTCTTGGTCCCAGTGACTGTGCTTGGAAAATGTAAGAGACAATATGTCAGAGGTCTGTGGCTGAAAGCAGAGCTCAGCAGGGAGGGGTGTGAGGCTGACAGCTGAGGGGGGTTACCCTCCTGGGCTTTGGCAGAGTGAGTGGACTCTGCCTCTCACGCCCTTTGGTCCTGAGCTGTTGATACAGTCACCCGGTTACACTGGGTTGCTAAGCAGCTCTCTGGACATACAGATGACCTGCCCCTGGCAGGTGACCATGCAGGCATACAGTGGGCATCCCCGCCTTGTGCAGAAAGCTGGGCATTCAGGAGGGGGAGTGTCTCCCATCCCTGGGAGGTGCCCTGGTGGGGGGTGGGGAGCGACAGTCAGAGTGATGTTTATCTTTCTACTGGGTGACAAAATGCCAACATGTCTAGAAGACTCAATCCACTTTCCCTGGCAACCACTCCCTTGGCACAGGATGAGACCCCATTTGAAAAAGTAGGACAGGCATTCCCATGGCAGTGTGGATGGGGGACCCGAGAGGTACCTGCTAAGCTAAGAGCACGTGAATGTGGTTTCAGAAGGTGGAAACCTAGACATATCACCTATGAGGTTCCCTGTTGTGAGAAGTGGGCATCTGAGGCTAAAGGTAAGATGTAGGGTACAGGGGTACCCTGTCTGTGAAGATAATGAAGGACAGGGAAGCCTGGCGTGCTGCAGTCCATGGGGTCGCAAAGAGCCGGACACGACCTAGTGACTAAACAACAACAGGGGCTCTGAGGCTGAAGATGGGTAGGAACCCTAATCCATAGACAGTAGGTCTCCTCAAAGATCAGCCTTCTCTCTGCCATTAATCAGTCTTCTGTGAGACACTTGGGTATCTCACAGAGTCCTACAACCAAAAAAGTCTTAGCTTTGTGCCAGACACATGATTCTAAGTGTCATACATGTATTGTTGTTGTTCAGTCACTCAGTTTTGTCCTACTCTTTGCGACCCCATAGACTGCAGACTGCCAGGCTTCTCTGTCCTTCACTGTCTCCCAGAGTTTGCTCAAACTCATGTCCATTGAGTCACTGATGCAATCTAACCATCTCATTCTCTGCCGCCCCCTTCTCCTTTTGCCATTGATCTTTCCCAGCATCAGGGTCTTTTCCAATGAGTCGGCTCTTCACGTCAGGTGGCCAAAGGATTGGAGCTTCAGCTTCAGCATCAGTCCTTCCAATGAATATTCAGGGTTGATTTCCTTTAGGATTGACTGGTTTGATCTCCTTGCTGTCCACAGGACTCTCAAGAGTCTTCTCCAGCACCACAATTTGAAAGCATCAATTCTTTGTCGCTTAACTTTCTTTATGATCCAACTCTCATATCAGTACAAGACTACTGGAAAAACCATCGTTTTGACTATATGGACCTTTGTCAGCAAAGTGATGGCTCTCCTTTTTAATATGCCATCTAGGTTTGTCATAGCTTTCCTTCCAAGGAAAAAGCATCTTTTAATTTCATGGCTGAAGTCACCATCTGCAGTGATTTTGGAGCCCAAGAAAATAAAATCTGTCACTGTTTCCATACATACCTCAACATATTATAAATCTACTGCATTCAAATCTCACACTAACCCTGTCAGGTAGGTAGCATGGTTAGCCACATTTTTCAGATGAGGAAACTGAGATACAGATAGGTGAAGGAACATGCTTGAGACCTCCCAGCTAGTAAGTGGCACAATCAGGATCAGGCGAAGTAGGTTTTATTATCTACTTTACAGAAGGAGACACTCAGCTCAGGGAAATCAGTCCACTTGCTTGAAATCTCACACCAGGTCCGAGGGTGGCAGCCATGATGCATGTTTGTCCAGCAGAGGGGGATGGAGAGGAGACCAACCACTGAGCTTGTGCTTAGCACTATTGGTTGGACTTGACCTGATGGAGGGACAGACTCTGATCTCAGTGGGCCCCAAGACTGTGATCTCCAGGAAGGAACACTTGGCTGTGAGTCAGCCCCAGGTGATGGAGACTAGTCACACTGGTCCAGCACCTGAGTGTCATCAGCGTGAACTCCTGACCCCAGCACCAGCTGACCTTGGGATGCTTACTCATTCCTTAGATGGAGGGGAGCAGGGAGGAAGGGAGTCTGACATCTGATGCTGGCCCCCTCCAAGCATCAGGGACAGAAAACACAGCTTTTTTCTTAAGGAAATAGGAGCTGCAGATCATTGCTATTGGATACCTGAGAGCTGTCAGTGGGATGGGATTTTTATTTGAAGCAAGTGAATCACATCATTGCCCCCAAGTGCCTCTGGGCATTTTGCTACATGGGGACCCTCACACCGTCTGGGCACAGGGAAGAGCCTCCCCACCCTGCGCCTCCCCCACCAGCTTTGCATCTCAGAGCCTTCTATTCCCAGTGTACAGCAGAGGGCAGCAGAAGCTTGGCTGTCAGGGGCCGCTTCTTCAGGACCCTCCCTCCCTCCCTCTCCCCGCTCCAAGACTCAGCTTGCACTGAAAGGCAGTGCTCTTGGGGTGTGTCTCTGTGGTTCAGAGGGGTGCCAGGGCCCCCAGGGTGCTTTCCACTCCTGGCACCTGCCCAGATACCTCAGGTGCTTGGGCAGCCCTTGGACACACCCAAAGGAGCCCACACAGCACAGGGTCCATGTTCCAAAGTAGGGCTGAACCCAGAGGGTGGTCAGAGGAAGGGGCAGCTACGGGAAAGAAAAGCAGAAGGCCTTTACCTGGGTGGTCTCCTGTCCCCCAGTGAACCAGATTCAGGGTGAGAGAAGGAAAGTCCAGTGAGAACAGACACAGCGCTGGGAAGAAGTCAGGGTCGGCTGTTGTTGTTATTGCTTCGGGCAGAGGGGCTTTGCCCCCCAGGAAGTCTGGCTGGTACCCAAAGGCTCGTACCACCATTCCCATCATTATCAGCCATGGGGTGGGCACACCAGGGGGTGAGTGGAGGAGGACCAGTACTATGTGCCCCTCCAGGAAGAGAGGCAAAGTCACGGAGGAGACCCCCTTCAGGCAGCACTGAAGCTGTACATGTGCACATGGAGACAGGTGTGTAGACAGATGTGTGTGCGTGTCACTGAGTAACGGCTGAGGCATAGGTAGCTATCGCGGCCCGCACGGAAGTGTTTCACTGCCTGGGCATCAGGCACCTGGGTCACCTCGCCCTGAGCCACAAACTGCTTCTGGGTGCGACTCCACTGATAGATGACGGGAGCCTGCGAACTGCTGGACACGATCAGGCGCGGCTTTCCCTCGCCATCCACGAATTCCAGGTCGGTGTCACGGTGCCAGGGGTGCAGGGCCTGGTGGGAGTAGAAGCCGTTCTGGTGCCAGCGGTAGAGGCTGGTGGCACCTGCCTTGGAGCTGTCAGCCACAGCGAAGGCCTCAAGGTCGTTGGGCTTGCGCACACGCTGAGGGTCAATGTCCTGCAGCTTGGTGAAGCGCGTGGTGTTGGGGTCCCAGTGGTAAATGTAAGAGCCCCCAAACAGCTGGGCCACCACCACATACAGCTGGCTGTCCACCACCATCGGCTTGCAGTGCACTGCAGAGGGGGCTGCAGGGTGGAGGGGAGTGGTGTTAGGGGGCCCCCATGCCACACCCTCAAAAAAGAGGGTCGGGCCCCTCCGACTAAGGCTGTCTGCTACAGTATTCTCTCCCTGCTGAATGTCCATCGTGTGCTCAACGCTTTCTAACTGTCTCATAGCTAAGAATCCATCTCACCATCATCCTCCCTTTGCCTTTGACCCCAGAGTTCCAATATAAGCTGACACTGAGCACAAAATACATGTTGCTAGATATTGACCAACTGAATAACTATCATGTCAGTTTATTGTGTACAAAGGCTCAGTGGTAAAGAATCACCTGCCAATGCAGGAGACACAGGTTCTATCCCTAATTCAGGAAGATCCCACAGGCTTCGGAGCAACTAACCCAGTGCACCAGAGCTATTAAGCCTATGCTCTAGAGCCTGGGAGCTGCAACTACTGAGCCTGCCTGTGCTGAGCCCATCTGTGCCACACCTGCTAAAGTCTGCATGCTCTAGAGCCTGTGCTCCACAATAAGAGAAGCCACTGCAATGAGAAGCCCATGAAGCAACGAAGACCCAGCACAGCCAAAATTAAAATAAATAAATAAGTAAATATATACATATATATATGTATGATTCAGCTGAGGCATCCCCTCTACCAGGAAACCTTCCCTGATTGCCCAGGGTAGGCCTCTCCTTTGGCCCCCAGAGCATTGTGGTCATATCTTCCTCCTAGCACCTATGTATTACGTGGATGTTATCTGTGTATGTATCAACCTCCCCCCAAAGACTAGAAAAGTTCTTGTGGGCAGAGACCATGTCTCATCTATCCTTCTACCTATAGGAACTCAAGGAAGAGGAACAACAGAGCCCACCCCACCCTCAGGGCCACTACAGCCAGGCCAGGCCTAGATACCTGGGATTCTATCATAGTCTCGAAGCTGCCTTTCAACGTAGTCCCACTTGAGGATGGTGCAAGCGCTGGCTCCTGGCTGGGCCAGAGCCAAATAGAGGTCGCTGGAGTAGAGGAAGGGCTCGGCTGACACTGCTGGGAAGGACAGCGTCTGGTACAACACGAAATCTGCAGGGATGAGGGGTTAGGGGTTAGGGTTAGGTTAGGGAGAAGGGTTAGGGCTACTTGACTGACAAGGCAGGGCGCCGGGAGCATCCCAGGGGAGACCCAGCCTGATGCCCAAGGTGGGGCATCTCCTACCTGTGGTGATGCAGTCGAACTCACGCAGTGGTAGATCCTGCACCTTGTGCTCTTGGAAGCGGGGCGGGCTGGCGCAGTAGATGGGCGCCACCGTGGTGTTGGTGTGTGCCAGCCACTCCACCAGCCACTTCACCTTGCAGTCACAGTTGAGTGAGTTGCCCCGCAGGTCCCTGGATCATGAGGGTGGTGGAGGAGGCACAGAGAAGGGCAGGCTCTCAGCCGCTCTGCCCACCCAAGCCCTCTAGGTTTTCAGTAGATGTTGGCAAGGCTGCTGCTGGTTGTTCATGTGGCATCTTTGTGCCGGTTAGAGAAAGGTCCCCCACGGGGTGGGTTCAGCCCCGCAGACATGTGCTTGACGAGGAGAGTACAGGCTGAGTTTCAGCCCCTACTTGCCTCCTTGGCCAGGTGCCTTTTCCCGTGTATGACCTCCACATCTATCTGTTTCATCCCCGTTCCTCCAAACCTTCCTCAGTCCGGGGCTTTTGTTTTCTTGTAGAAATACTGATCAATAACTGTGGCTATACTACTGGACTTTAACACAGATTCAAATCAAAGGTATGTTTAAAAAGCTCATGTTCAAAAAAATACACTGTAGGAAGGAGGCTCAAGAGGGAGAAGATAAATGTATACTGATTGGTTTCCCAGGGGGCACTAGTGGTAAAGAACCAGTCTGCCGATGCAGAAGACGTAAGAAATGAGGGTTCGATCCCAGGGTGGGGAAGATACACTGGAGGAGGGCATGGCAACCCACTCCAGCATTCTTGCCTGGAGAATCCGATGGACAGAGGAGCCTGGCGGGCTACAGTCCATAGGGTGACAAAGAGTCAGACATGACTGAAGCGACTTAGCATGCACAGAGCTGATGCACGTTGTTGTATAGCAGAAACCAACACAATGTTTTAAAGCAATTATCCTCCATTTAAAAATATATTAAAAAATAAAATACTTCCCAAATTGGAAAAAATATATACATAATGTCTTGCATGCATTTTAAGAGGGTCCATAAATGCCTTGAAGAACCTCAACTTAAAAGGCTAGCAATCTCTGTATAACTCAACCTAGCCTTCTCCCCCACCCAAACCTAAACCGTCTCAGCCTGTCAAGACCTTATGATCTTCCAATTCTGGCTCCCACACTGCTCCCTCCAGGGCCACACCCCTCTGTGCCATTGTCAACAAAGGGTAGGATTCAGGCCTTACAAGTCACTCAGGATGTCCAGGGGCCGAAAGATGTCTCTAGGCAGTGTCTGCAGGTTATTGTTGGCCAGTGAGCTGCAAGAGAGACCCCTGGGTCATCCACCTGAAGGTCATGCCCAAGGCCAAAGGCCACAGGAGACAGGGGGCTTTGGGCCAGTGTATGTGTGTGATGTACTCACAGGTGCGTCAAAGACTTGAGTCCTCGGAAGGTAAACTTGGATAATGCCCAGATGTCGTTGTTCTCAATGAAGCTGGAGAAAACAAGAACTTATTTCAGCTGCCATTCAGCATCCAAGACCACTTCCCCCAACCCCAGCTGCTTCCCTCTGGCCCTCCTAGATTCCAGCCCATGACCCCAAGGCAGGCTTTCATTCTGAATCTGGACATGAAGCCTATGGTGACAGGCATCCAGGCAGGATGGTTTAGGCAGAGGGATGGATGAAATGACCTCTGCTCGGGCCCTGCAGTCAGAGGATTCAAGGGCTCTCTTCCCACCTCCTCCCAGCCCTCCTCACTCCATCTCTGTTCTCAGCCCTCCTCCCAATTCCCCTTTCCTTCCCACGCACAGGTACTGCAGGTGTGACAGTCCTGTGAAGGCATTGTCTCCAATCAGTGTAAACTTGTTAGAATTGAGTAACCTGCAGAGACAAAGGCAGATTAGCATTTCCAAGGGCACGCCTGCCGTGCCAGCTCCCAGCCAGTTGCCTCACCCCCGGGGCCATGCCTCCCACCCTGGGGACCCTAGCGGAGCGTCCCGGAGCAGCCTTGGTGGCAAGCCCAGGTGGGAATCTGCTCTGGTCCCAGAAGCTCCCAGGGCCCCCATTTGCTCCTAGGGTAAGAATAGTCGGGGCATATCTCTCCTGTCAAGTTGGGTCCTTCCTCACCGCTCTGCCTCCCCCCACCCCTCAGCTCACTCCAGTTCCTCTCAGACCGATGGCAAGTTTGAGGATAACCACATTTATCTTTTCCTGTGACTGGGGGTTCAAACATAAATAGCTCCCTTTAGAATTCCAGACCCTCCTGTCTTCCCTCCCCTTCAGCTCCAGGCTCTCTCTTGGGAGATAGGAGATAGGGGTAGGGGTGTATCTCCCTTCCACTCCAGGACACCTTGATCCTTGGGGTCACTTGTCTCTAAGGTGACCTCTCTTACCTGCACTGTTCACCCTCTGGCTCCAGCCCAAACTACTGCACCCAATTCTTTGGGGTCTCCAGAGGACGCAAGTCCATTCCTAACTGGGCCCCAAATACCCCCGTTCTTTGCTTTTGCGTGCAACCTGGACCTTCCTTCCCCAAACTGCTGTTTCCTGTGCCACTCTGGACTCTCCACTGCTTCACTGTTTGTGGCTCTCCCGTTGGAGGAAGAGTAAGGGACACCGGCACCTTGACCTCCATAGGTAACTTGGGACCACTCTCCTCTCCCCTCCCTCCAGTCTGAGATCCTTCCCTTCCCCTGCCCAACCCTGCCCTTCAGCGAGGCCCTGTCCATACAGGAACTGCAGCAGTGGCAGGTGGGAAAACGCTCCATCCTGGATCTCCGAGAAGGCAGCATTCACCAGTGTCCTGCAGGGGACATCTGAGGGTCAGTAACCAAGGGGAGAATACAGGACTGTGCTGGGTGACATGAAGTGGACAGAGCAATGTCTTCTGTATACACTCACCTTGGAAACTCCTCATGTCACCTGGCTCCCTCCCACCCCACCTGAAGCTATCTTTCTCTTCTCACAAGCTTATTATCATCCTCCACTACTGACTCCCTGAGCACCAAGGACCTGGGCCAAAAGAAGGTTCCATACCTGTTTCGTCATCCAAACACCTACAGTGTGCTGGGTGCTGTTGAGGGATGGAGCACTGGGATGGGGGCAGTGGATTAGCATCTTGCCCTCAGAGACCAACCACACAGCCTATCTAGTCTCTGAGGCTGCTTGCTGCAAGTGACAGGCTGGCTAGCCCCGTGCAGAGTGGCTGGCAAGACCAGTGGCAGGCATCCACCCATGCCTGGCATGGTAGGGGTGTATCTCCCTTCCACCCCTCCCCCCGCTGCCACCTTCCGCCTCCAAGAGGCCTTCTGTCCTTGATATGACATCACAGGCAGGGGCCCCCATGCTCATGTAAACAACCCCCTCCCTCCAAGTCCAGCGCCCGCACACAGTAGGTCTCTTTAATGCTGATGGCGGTGATGATTCATTCTTGGCCATAAACACTTGCTTTCCCAGCCATGGCTGCTTTCCCCAGCATGACTGCAGAACTCCAAGCCAAGCTGCTGCTTCGAATCTCCAGTTCCTGAGGACCCCTGGGGCCCTCCTGGTCCTCACACTCTGTAGAGAGGGAGCAGGGGTTCTCCCCAGAGCAGGGTTTTTGCCTTCTTCTTTCCAGCTCTCCCACCCAACCGCACCCCAGTCCAGAGCACTCACAGAGAGATGACCTCGGAGGGCAGGTTCCTGGGCACTGCCTTAGAGTCCACGCAGAAGGCGGTGTCCCTAGTGCAGGAGCAACTCGGGGGGCAAGGGGGCGTCTTGGGGGGCCTCTTGGCACCGACTTGCAGCATGAGGCAGAGGCCCAGGGTGGACAGCGCCAGCAGCCGGAGCCCCGAGCCCCGCCTGGCCTGCAGCCCCGCCATGCTGCCTGCGACCTCGCAGCCCCCGCCCCACCACTCCCGGCCACCCCGTGCGGGCGCTCCCGGGCAGCCGCTGCGACAGCTAGGGCCCCCTGGCTGCGCTCTGCGGAGAGCTACTCCTCCGGCCCTCGGGCGCCGGCGGCCGTCCCCGCCCCTGCTCGCTCTCGCGAGCCGAGCACTCGGAGAAATGCAGAGATGCGCGGAGCCCGGGGCCGAGCCGAGGGCTGACAGGTTGGGAGGACGCGGACTGCGGCGGAAGGCGGCGGCGCGCAGGGCGGAGCGGGGGAGTCCCCGGTGTTGGGAGGGGAGTAGCCACAGAAAGGAGTGGTTGCGGCCCGGGTCGGCCGCTGCGCGCGCTGCAGGCGGTCTCCGGGGCCATCTGCTCACCGGCCTGGCACCCAAAGCGGCTGGGCGCGAGGGCGTGTGTGTGTGTGTGTGTGTGTGTGTGTGTGTGTGTGTGTGTGTGTGTGCGCGCGCGCGCGCGCGCGTAAGATCTCCTTGTGCAACCTGCACGCGTGCACACTTGTCTCTGCACGGGCATATATTTCCCCGGGGCAGGCATTTCTACGCTTTGGATCTGTGTGCCTCTGTGCTTCTATCTTGGCCCTCAGCGGCCTGTAAGCAGAGTTCGTGGGCATGCCATGTGTCATAAGTGACGTGCGTGTATCTGTGTTCACATCTCCGAAGGCTGGTCAACAGAATATGCCTTTGTGTCTGTGCAAACCTAAAGGGGAAATATCACTGGAGTTGGAATGGGAATGTGTGGAAATCCAGAACATTCCTCATGAGGCACAGTCTGTGGTCGTGGGTACTGGGAACAGCCTTGGGCATTTCCAGTCCAGCCCTTGGTTTAACAAAGGAGGAAACTGAAGCCCAAATGCAGAGGAAAGCAGCCAAGCTTGTTATCACATCTATTAGCATGCTGTGTACTCTGTGTACTTAATCGCCTCAACCTTTTGAGGTCTTTGTTATTAATCAACTTTTGCAGATAAGGAAAGTGAGGCCTGTAGTATCCAAAAAAGAAAGTGACAGAGCAGGGATTTAAAACGCACTCTGCCTGACTCCCTGGGCTTCCCTGGTTGCTCAGCTGGTAAGGAATCCGCCTGCAATGCAGGAGACTCCAGTTTGATTCCTGAGCCGGGAAAATCCCCTGGAGAAGGGATAGACTACCCACTCCAGTATTTCGTGTCTGGAGAATCCCAGGGACAGAGGAGCCTGGCAAGCTACAGTCCGTGGGGTCACAAAGAGTCGGACACGATGAGTGACAGAGCGCACGCTGCCTGACTCGCGTCAACAACTGTTCTACACAAGGGATTTTCAAAGTCTGGTCCAGGGAGCTTCTGAGGTCAAAACAATTTTCCTAATCATGTTATGGCATTATTTGCCCTTTTCATTTTCACACTCTTACAGAAGTACCCTGGAATTTTCCAGAGGTTACAAGGCGTATCTTCTATGAAATTAAAGAAATTTGAAAAAATGTAAAACAATGATGCCCTGCTCCATAATTTTTTGTTTTGTAAAGTTGTTAATTTCATTACATAATTTATGTTATGTGTGCTACAAAACATTGTTCTTCAGTCGCTAAGTCGTGTCTGACTCTTTGCAACCTCATGAAGTGCAGCACGCCAGCCTTCCCTGTTCTTCACTATCTGCCTGAGTTTGCTCAAACTCATGTCCATTGAGACAATAATGCCATCCAACCGTCTCATCCTCTGTCGTCCCCTTCTTCTCCTTCCCCAAAATTTTCCCAGCATCCCAGGTCTTTTCCAATGAGTCAGCTCTTCGCAACAGGTGGCCAATACTTCAACTTTAGCATCAGTCCTTCCAATGAATATTCAGGGTTATTTTAACTAAATTAATTCATCTTTTTAAATTTCTTAGTAAATATCAATATGGTAAATATCGATAGCTGTAAGTCACACAAACAAAAGCACTTTGGGGTCCTCACTACTTTTTAAGTGTTAAGGGTTCCTGAAGTCAAGAAGTTTGAGAACTGCTGCTCTCTACTACATTATTTCCCAAGGGTGTGTGGGGGGGGGGGAGGGTGATTGTCCTGAGAGCTCACTGGTACAGTCAGGTGAATGGGCTCGCAGTTCAGTGCTCTTACCATCAGTTCAGTCCAGAAAGCCAAGATCGCTGGGTAGAAGATGCTTCCCCAGCTGTCCCTAGCCTCTGCCAGACAGGGATTCTCTGGTGTGAGTGTAAGTCCATGTTCTCCCAGCCAGGGATGCCCCTGCCCTTGGATGCTCACTTGCTACTGCCCGTTCGGCTGCCTGTGCTGCCCTCCCCATGCCAATTTGTGGGAAGACAAGCAGTGGGGGTGGGGAGGGTAGCCTGGGCAGCTGGACAACCATCCCCACCCGTCCCTGGCACGGCTGTGCCCAGCACACAAAGGGCAGAGTGAATCGTGTCCCTCCTCTGCAGCTGAGGGGCTGGAAGGAGGAAAAGAGAAGGCACACACAGGAGTGGCTACCATGGGCTTCTCCATCACCCATGGTTCTCGGAGAGCTTTAACTCAGATACAGACAGAATGGGGGAGTCTGGGTCCTATTCTTAGCCAGTGGGAAGAGGTGCCCTGGGGGGGTGAAGTCCATGATGATTGAATTTGCACATCGTGATGTCATTGGATCCTTACAACAACTTGGAGAGGAGCAAGATAGGTTGTATTAGTCCCCTTTCACAGATGAACATGTGCGTGCATGCGAAGTTACTTCAGTTGTGTCCAACTCTTCGTGACCCCATGGACTGTAGCCCACCTGGCTTCTCTGTCCATGAGATTCTCCAGGCAAAAATACTGGAGTGGATTACCATGCCCTCCTCCAGAGGATCTTTGTGACCCAGGGATCGAACCCGCATCTCTTATGTCTCTGGCATTGGCAGGTGGGTTGTTTACCACCTGGGAAGCCCACAGATGAACACACTAAAGCCAAGAAAGACAGAATGACTTATTCATGGTCCCAGAGCTGAGCTGATCAGTGAAGCACTGAGTCTTCTACATACTGAGGGAATAAACTACTGTCCCCCTCATTAGGAGCCCTGTCATGTTTGGTGACAGTCTCGTTATCACTGAATAGAGTTACATGTTGGCTGCGTGCATGTGCCTGGCTCTGTGTGAAGCCTCAGGAAGGCATGATCTCAGGGCTGGTCCCAGGGGCTGGCAGCCTGGTTGGGAAGAAGGGCAACACAAAACACCCACAGAGCTGAAGGGGACAGCAGTGCCTGCTAAGTGGTAGGTGAATGTGCAGGAGGGCAGGGGTGAGTGGGCTAGGATGGGAGCCCAGAGCGGGTGCCACTGGTTCTTGCTTGATCTTTTAGGGTGGGTGGTATTCAGAGAGGTGAAGAGGCATTGAAGGTGTGCTTTCCAGCAAGGAGAAATTGCCTCAATAAAGGCCAAAAAGTGAAAAGCCTACAGCAGAGGGCTTGGATAGTGTGGGGGGAGGTGAAGTAACAACCATGCCCTTGCCCCTTTCTGGAAGGAAGACAAGAATCCCAAGATCTTCCATGTCAGTGCCAGCATGTGAATTTCCCTTATGAAACTTGAGAGCACCCTTCCTTCCCCAACTTCCAAAAAGGCAAAAATGAATTACTAAAGAAAAGGATAAAAACAAAGTTGTAAGAGTCACAGCCTTAGGGCAGCTGGCAGGGGAGAATTTCCCCAGCAGCCAGAGATGCTGGCAAACTCCAGGCACAACGCCTGTTCAGAACAAGCCCCACAGCTGGATCATGCCCCACCCCCCACCCCAGGATGCCCACAGGGACCCCCGAGATGCTTGCCATTCTCCTTGGTTCTCCTGCTGGCCCACTGCCCATCTGGCTCAGGTCCAGTACATGTGAGTCAGCCAATCAATCCCAGTGTTTCCAGGACAACCAGGGCGGGAGTGGGGGCCCTGGGGCGGGCAGGGGTGGGCAAGGCAGGCTGGCTGTCTCCTGCATCTGGCACCTGCAGCAGCTGAGGCTGCACACAGTCCCCAGAAGGATGCTTCTCCTCCCTCCTTCTTCCTGGACTCCCATCTCTCTCTCTCCCTCCTCCTAGGACACTTGCTGCTAGAGGCTTAGGCAAATATTTAAAGCGGCAGTTGGGGGTGAGGAGGGTGGTGGGAACAAACACTTCTGTCTCTCTCCTTTCCGGAGGTTCTCTTCTGAGACTCTCAGCTTGGATGCCATGCTGTTGTGCAACCTGGAGGCTAAAGGCTCTCCAGCTGGAGAGGGGGTCCTTGTGGAGACAAGGGAACCTACAAGGGCTGGAGAGTTGGGGGCCAGCTCGTGACTGAAGGGCAGGGCCAAGGTTGGAGGGGGTGCCCAGCAAGGGAGAGGAATTGGGGTGAAGTGTTGGAGTTCAAGTACAAGGAGAATGGGGTGAGGCCAAGAGAGGAGTGAGGTGTGGGGCTCTGACTTACACTTGAGTTAAAGTTCAGAGGTGAAGGCAATGTAGAGACCACTTGGCCCAGCAAGTGGAGGGAGCTGGAGAGAAAGGAGGCAGTCATTGATTGATATGGTTTAGGCAATGGCACCCCACTCCAGTACTCTTGCCTGGAAAATCCCATGGATGGAGGACCCTGGTGGGCTGCAGTCCATGGGGTCGCAAAGAGTCGGACACGACTGAGCGACTTCACTTTCACTTTTCACTTTCATGCATTGGAGAAGGAAATGGCAACCCATTCTAGTGTTCTTGCCTGGAGAATCCCAGGGACGTGGGAGCCTGGTGGGTTGCCGTCTATGGGGTCGCACAGAGTTGGACACGACTGAGGTGACTTAGAAGAAGTAGCAGTACTACAAAGCAACAGAGATGACTTTGGGGAAAGAGACAGGAAAGGGGTAGAGGGGAGAAGAAGAAGATCCAGAAGCGGTTCAGATCTGGGTAAGAGCATTCTCAGGGCAAATGCAGGAACAGAGGATATAAAAAGAAGAGTGTTGAGAGGGTAGGGTGCGAGGCAGCACTAAGCAAGTGGGCTGATTCAAGGAAAAGGAGATGGAGACCCCCATCAAACACCACCCCCAGCCC
This sequence comes from Okapia johnstoni, assembly GCA_024291935.2. Classification (NCBI taxonomy): domain Eukaryota; kingdom Metazoa; phylum Chordata; class Mammalia; order Artiodactyla; family Giraffidae; genus Okapia; species Okapia johnstoni. The sequence goes on along the minus strand of CM044314.1, from coordinate 39,151,562 downwards.
TGTGCAAGGCTGTCTGGGTGAGGAACTGCTGTCAAGAGGAACTGTCAGGTGAGGAACTGCTATCAAAAGCCTCCAGCTTGGGACCTCCCTGGTGGTCCAGTGGCTAAGATTCCACACTCCCAATTCAGGGGGCTCAGGTCCAATCCCTGATCAAGGAAATAGATCCTGCTGCCACAATTATGATAGAAGATCTCAAGTGCCCAGTGGCAGCCAAAAAAAAAAAAAAACATCTCCAGCTTGATCTCTGAAAATGGTTTGCTCCTTCTTTGATGCAGAAAACCCACAGAAACATGCAAATCCAGAAGTTCAAATCTTCGTGTTCACTTTAGGAATATTTGTAAAACAGCACAGGCTATCAGGCGTATGTATATCCCTAAAGCCACCAAGTATTTGAAAAATGTCACTTTAGAGAAGCAGTGTGTGCTGTTCCCTTGTTCCAATTGTGGAGCTGGTTGATGTGCTCAAGCCAAACATCGGGGCTCAACATAGGGCTGGCAACCCAAAAAGAGTGTTGAGTTTTGCTGCATGTGCTTAAAAATGCAGACAGTGATGCTGAACTGAAGGGTTTCGATGTGGATTCTCTGGTCAACAAGCCCCCACGGTGCAGCACAGAACTTCGCAGAGCTCACAGTCGGATTAACCCCTGCGGGACTCCCCCTGCCACAAAGAGTTGATCCTGACTGGGAAAAGAGCCAGTTATTCCGGAACTTGCACAGAAGAGAAATCTGTCCCAGAAGAAACTGAAGAAGCAAAAATGTATGGTCTGGAAAATAAATTCAGCATAACATAATTTCAGGGACTTCCCTGGTGGTCCAGGGGTTAAGAATCCTCCTGCCAATGCAGGGACACAGATTCAATCCCTGGTCTGGGAAGATCCCACCTGCCCTGGGACAACTAAGCTGGTGCGCTTCAACTACTGAGAACTCACTCTAGAGGCTGTGCTCCACAACAAAAGATGTCACTACAAGAAAAGCCTATGCACTGCAACTAGAGAGTAGTCCCTGCTGGCTGCAACTAGAGAAAGCCTACAAGCAGCAATGAAGACTCAGCACAGCAAAAATAAACAAATACATACAATTTAAAAATAAATGCAAAAAAGGTAAAACCAGGTTAAAAAGAAAAAGCCTTCAGCTTACAAACAAGCCTGTACAAAGAAAGAAGAACTGCATATTAGTTAAGAATTTATAACTAGAAGGGACAGTTTTCAGAATTTGGGAAAGAATGACCAGGGGCATGTCTGAGGTTAGGTACAAGATGTGTGGGAGGAGGCAAGGCAGGTATACTTGAATTGAAAATCTGACACTCCCAGGGATTTTATGAACCATTTATGAAACCCTGCACTGATGCCAAAGCACCTCATGCCTTTGGTACTGTCCCTGCAGATCCACAAGATTTCGTCTTCCTGGAGCTTAGGCTCCAGGGGCAATTTGGAGGCAATTCTGGGGCAAATCTGTTGGGAAGTGTGGTGGACCCATTGGGTCTGGCCCTTGGCTGCCGAAGAGGTTCAGCCTGGCAGAAGAACAAGAAAAGCCATAAGACGGCAGGGGCAGGTGCCAGCAAGAATGGCAGGCATGCCAGGAAGACACCCACGGTGAAAGGTGTAGATTTCTCAAGGGCAAGGTTGCTCAGCTCACCCAGCTTTGCTTTCCCTGGGGCTAAGAGGACTCACGCACCAGGGCCAAGGGCCCTTAGGCGCTCTTGCAGCTGGATTATCGGGCCCTTGGCTCTGGAGGGCCAGGAACAAACAGGCTTCAAAGCTGAGGGCTTGGCTGGCAGACAGGGGCTGGGTCTTTTACCTCCGTCCTGTGTCCATGCTGGCATATATAAGACCCTAGTCGTACTCGGAGATGAGGAGGGAAAGTGTCTCCAGCAAGATGGATGTGGGCAGCAAAGAGGTCTTAATGGAGAGCCCGCCGGTGAGTCTGATCGTGTGTACATGTATATGTGTGTGTGTATGTGTGCAAGAGTGTATCTGTGTACAATGGGCTCTGCCTCCTCCAACCTCTCTGGGCCTGTTTCTTCACCCAAATTCATTCACTCAACTAACCTAGGACTGTGCTAGACTAAGACAGGGACACCAACCACTAAGACAGAGACTCTTGGAGTGGCAGACTCAGCAGCCACTAATTCCCATACCAGGGGCTGAGAGCCATCAAAGGGGTCCGTGGGAAAGACTGTAGAGAGCACTGGGGAAGGAGCCACTACGTGGGAGGTCACAGGAAGCTTTGCAGAGAAACTAACATTTGAGCTGGCTCCAGAGGAACAAGCCAGAACTCACCAGGTGGAGAAGGAGGAAGGCATTGCTGGAAGAAGGGATCATACACCCAAAAGCATGGATTTGGAGGGGAACTGAGAGGAGCTGGGTGTGGCTGGGATGTCAGAGGTGTGGAGGAAACAGCAAGAGGTGAGACTGGTGAAACAGGCTCTCTTGGGTCTCTTCAAGCTAGACCTCACTTCTAAGCATCTACGAGTTTGTGGAATCCAGGCCCCCTCCTTCAGGAAGCCTCTAACCTGCTCAGCCCTCTTCTGCATGTCCATGGCATTGGTTGTTCAGTCCTGTGAGAGAGTGGGAGGGTGAACCGGTTGAGCAGGGAGAAGGGGCATCTTCATGACCTCACACCTGTCTCCCCGCCTGCCCCACACGTCAGGACTACTCAGCAGTCCCCGGGGGCCGGCTCCGCATCCCCTGCTGTCCCGTGAACATCAAACGCCTTCTCATTGTGGTCGTGGTTGTGGTCCTTGTCGTTGTGGTGATCGTAGGGGCCCTGCTCATGGGTCTTCACATGAGCCAGAAACATACGGAGATGGTGAGTAGGCTTGGGATGGGGTGGGCAGTGGGTACAGGGCAAGTCAGATTGAGACCCTGGGATGGGGTGGGCAGAGAGCAAATTGCCCACGGAGAATGAGGGGAGGAAGCAAGTGACACCTCAGGGAAGGACAGAGGTGGAAACAGGGTGGCAAACTTTGCCTGGGCTTTTTCACCAGCCATCCCATGGTAGGACAATCTGTTCCCTCCAGCGCCTGGTTTCCCTTGGCCTCTCTGAGCTCCCAGGGAAAAAAGAATTGCATTTGAGTAAAGAGGACTGGGGCTTCCCAGGTGGTGCTAGTGGTAAAGAACCCACCTGCCAATGCAGGAGACAGAAGAGATGCGGGTTCCATCTCTTACGGGTCGGGAAGATCCCCTGGAGGAGGGCATGGCAACCCATTCCAGCAATCTTGCCTGGAGCATCCCATGGACGGAGGAGCCTGGAGGGTTACAGTCCATAGGGTCTCAAAGAGTTGGACATGACTGAAGTGACTGAGCACAGTACAGCACAAAGGGAACTGAGGGTGGGCATGAGCTGCAGGGATGAGTGGGGAAAGAGGATGCCAGGCAGCACGATGCCCTCCTCTAGGTTCTAGAGATGAGCATCGCAGGCCCGGAAGCACGCCTGGCCCTGAGTGAGTGCGTGGGAACCACTGCCACTTTCTCCATTGGCTCCACTGGGACCGTGGTGTATGACTACCAGCGGGTGGGTATGCGCGGATCTCTTGACCCCAAGGCTAGGGAACCAGTGATAATTCTGTGCTAGACCTCTCCAGATGTGGCCTTCCTACAGGTCCATCTCTCCCCACCCCAGCGATTTTGCCTAAGCCCCAGATTCCAGTATGACTCCTTCCAGTGCCCAACATAGAGGGGGGTGGTCTAGGACCAGAGTTAGGAGTGAGCTAGGCAGTGCCTTATTAACTGACCCTGGTATGTTCCCATGCCTAGCTCCTGGTTGCCTACAAGCCAGCCCCTGGAACCTGCTGCTACATCATGAAGATGGCTCCACAGAGCATCCCAAGTCTCGAAGCTCTCACTAGGAAATTGCAGAACTTCCAGGTGAGTGTGTGGGTAAGAAGTGGGTTGGCTCCCTCCCAGGGCTGCTGGCAGGAGCATTTTAGACGATGACTTTGTCACCTATAAAACGCTGCTCCTCGTGGACTGCCTGGTGAATGTCCTCCCTGGATCCCTCTGCATCGAACCTTTCCTAGCCAAGTTCCCCATCCCTGCCCCGAAGCCAAGCTGCTAGAGTTAGCTGAGCCCACACACCCCCTGGGGGCTCTGACTCCAACACAACACCTTCTTTACACACAGAGACTGCCTGGCACACCTGAGGTCCCACGATAAGGACCACAGGTGAGACAGAAACTCAGTTCCCAGGCTCCAAACCAGATGCTCTTTCCAGGCCAAGCCCTCAATGCCTTCCTTGAAGCTGGGCCAGGAGCAGGGTCGTGATGCCAGCTCAGCATTCTCTGGGGACCTGGCCTTCCTGGGCAGGACCGTGAGCACCCTGTGTGGCGAGGTGCCCCTGTACTACGTCTAGGACTGGTCAGGTGAGCAGGTGTGACCTCCAGGGCATGGGAGCAGACGCAGCCCTGGACGGTTTAGGCCACCTCTTCATGTCAGCTGACCAGGCACTGGGGGACCCAACGAGGTGGGGTCACCTTCAGAGCTCCAGGGAGAGAAGGTTCACAGACGGGTACCCCCTCCAGTCCTTCTCCCTTACATAATAAACAGTGTTTCTTTGCTTCCCAGGGCCTCAGGAAGCCCCAAAGGGACAGCGCAGATCCAGGAGCAAAGGGTCTTGTGCAGACTGGCAGGAAGCCAATCCTGTCCACACCACTGGAACTGGTCCTGGAGAAATGGGAGTTGTGGGGAGAGGTGGGCAGAGGAGAAGCAGCTCCTAGGGTCCAAGGGGGCTCCTACCACCAAAGATTAAAGCATCCTTGATTGCAAAACGAAGGGTGTACCTCGTCTGTCCTCTCACAGCCCGGCTCTTGGTGGTGGCCGGCCAGGGGAAGGCTAGAGCCTTGGGGGCGCCAAGCCGGCTTTCCCGTTCTCCCCGATCCCAGGGTGAGGAGACTGGGGAGCAATACGCGGGCTTCAGGCGCCCTCCAGTGGCGTCTCCCGAGGGAGGGAGCGAGACGGAGACGGCGAGAGACCCAAGGACCGAACTAGAGGGACAGGGACCTAGATGGGCGAGAGCGAGGGTCCGAGAACGGGAGAGAGCGAGAGCCGCAGGCGGGGAAACGCAGTTGGAGACCAGGCGGGGCAGAGCGGAGAGGAGGCTGCACTATCGACCCGACGGCGTGTCCGGAGGCCCAGGAGGGGGCTCGGGCCGGACACTCCGGGGACCGGCGCCCCCTCCCCGGCCCCGCCGCCTCGCGCCCCGCGCCGCCCGAGCCCCCTCCGGGCCGGCCGGCTCCGTGCCCTCCCCGCCTCCGGCTGGCGTGCGTCCCGGCCCGGCCGATCTCCGTCCCGGCCCCGAGGGGGGCTGAGCTCCGGGCGAAAACCCGCCCTCCAGCGAGCTCATTTCCCTAAAGAGGGGGAGAGGAAGGGAGGGAGAGAAGGAAAGAGACAGAAAGAAGGGAAGGGAGAGCGGAGAAGCCGGGCCGGAGAGGGGGCGGGAGACAGGAAGGAGGGAGGGCGAGCAGAGGGAAGGGGAAGAGGTAGGGAGAGCGCGGGGGGAGAGCGGGCGGCCGGGAGCGCCCTCCCCCCTCGCCGCCAGTCCTCCGCTTCCCCTCTCGTCCGCTCCCGCGTCCGGGCGCGACCCGCCGCCGCCGCCGCCGCGCCCGCCAGCATGCCCGGCGTGGCCCGCCCGCCGCTGCCGCTGCTGCTCTGGCTGCTACTGCTCGCGCGCCCCGGCCGGCCGCTCGACTTGGCCGATTACACCTATGACCTGGGGGAGGAGGACGACGCAGAGCCCCTCAACTACAAAGACCCCTGCAAGGCGGGTAGTGCCCCCCCACCCCGCCGGCCGGTCCCCGGGGCGCCAGGGCCGGGCGCGGGCGGCCCGGGGCCCGGAGGGAGGCGCCGGCTGCTTGAGCGTTCGGGGGAGGACAGTCCGGTGTGGGAAGCCGGGAGCTGCCTGGTTGGCAATGCAGTGGGGAACAAAAGAAAGAGGGAGAGAGTGGGGGTGGGGGGGAAGTTTTGGGGAATTTTAGGGACTGAAGTTTTGCTGCGATTGGTGTGAGCTGCCCAGTGGTTACCTCTGGTGTGACCCCAGGAGGGTTCCTCTGGGTGTACCGGGAGGAAACCTGTGGCCAAGGTTCTACTGGAAACTTTTCCGGCCAAACTCCTCTGTGTGTGTGTGTCTGTGTGTGTGTGTGTGTGTGTGTGTGTGTGTGTGTGTGTGTGTGTGTGCCAAACTCCTCTGTGTGTGTGTGTGTGTGTGTGTGTGCCAAACTCCTCTGTGTGTGTGTGTGTGTGTGCACGCAGTTTTCCCTTCTGCTAGATCCGGGGCTCCAGCACACTGGTGTTTTCCATCCTGTCTGTCTGGGCTGCCCTAGGGGCTGCACATCTGTCCCGCTGGGTTCAGGGAGGCCTCCATCTAGAGGAAGCAGGTCTCCTGAGAACCTCCCCCAGCCCAAGTGGAAGAGTTTTTTTTCAAGGGATCCTCTGAGATCATGCCCCCTGGGGATCCCATTTCCCCACCAGCAGCAGCAGTTTACTGAGACCTCAGAGACAGCTGTCAAAAGTCAGAGAAGCCAGCTCAGGACTGGGACTGACTTCTGTCCCTGTGTGCCAGAGGCCCCTGCCAAGGCCAAGTGGTGGTGGAAAGGGGGAAAAACAGAACTCAGATACTGTAAACCAGCTCTCTCCATCCTGCAGACACTGGAGGTTAATTAGCCCAGGTCAGGGCCCCAGAGGATGTGTGTGTTCTTTGTCCATGAAGACCTGGTGTAACCCCTTCACTCCTGCTGGGCCCAGAGGGATTCCCCCCTGCCCCCCCCCCCCCCCCCCGCACCAGAGTGACCAGATGGTCTTGCACTCCAGCTGTTTGCCTGATCGGTTGACCCTGAACAGGCTGCCATGGACAAGAGAACACATAGGGCATAAGATATCAGAACCTTTCCTCGACTTCCAGCCTCTGATTTCAGACTGTCTTCAAGTAGCCAGGGCCAGGGGAATGACTTGGGGTGCTTGCAATTCTAGACATACCTGTGGGTGGCACGGGAGACTGGGGGTCAGGTTGCTCTGGTTCTGACCCCGGGGATCCCTCTTTGGGTGATGGAGCAGAGTGAACTGCAGGCATAAGGGACCTTCCAGTGGGAGGAGGAGAAGCCAAACCCTCAGCACTGCTTCCTCCACCCCTGCTGGGTTGTGAGCAAACCAGACGTTAGCCTCCATCTTTCTCACTGGGCTTGGGGTGGACATAAGGCTAAGTGGCCAGAGTGTGGGCTTTGCAGGCAGGCAGACATAGCTCTCAATCCTGGACCCACAACTCATTAGCTGTAGCATCTTAGGAACAGTAATTATCATCTCTGGACTTTGCTTTTCTCACCTGTAAAATGGAACTGATAATACATTTCTCCATAGAGTTGGTGGTAAAGATTAAGTGTGAGAAAACATATAAAATGAATATTAGAGCTTAACACTCAGGAAGCACTAAATAAATGTTGGTGGCTTACCCCCTGTTTTCTGTGCCTCACACACTTACTTCATTTTTTTTTTCTGAGAAAATAGGCTTGGTTTTCAGGAAAAGAGAATAGCTTCCTAACCCCGTCCTGTGTCATTTATTCATTCAACTGGCCTACATTTGGGTTTCACTGGTGGCTCAGACAGTAAAGAATCCGCCTTCAATGCAGGAGACCTGGGTTCAATCCCTGGGTGGGGAAGATCCCCTGGAGACCGGAATGGCTACCCCTCCAGTATTCTTGCCTGGAGAATTCCATTACGGAAAGGTGCCAGGCCATGGGCTTGATGTTGTGAGAGACAGAATTATAAGCCAAGCTCCTGGCCCGCAAAAAGCTTACAATCCAAAGGGGGCACAAGACACCTGTGGATGAACCAACTTCACAAACCAAGGTGTCTTACGAGCCACCTTGGAGGGAAAGCCCTCAAAGGCTCAAGGAGCCTCTTGCCCCATGGTAGTGGTGCTGGCAGAGAAACAGTGATCCCAGCACGCTGGGAAGGTTTGGGAGATCTTCATGGAGAAAGAGAGCTGGACAAGGCCTTAAAGAATAGGAAGGAGGCCAGGCTGATGTATTTCACTACCAGTTGGAAATTGGAGCGATTTTTTGGAGCAGGGGAGGTTCAGGGCTCCATCCCAGTCTCAGATTTCATGCTGGCTGGGTGGGGCTAGCTGAGTTGGAACTTCAAACGAGGGCTTTGGAGCAAGTTCTCCACTAGGGTGAAGTGAGGCTCGCAGGGAGCTGGGCCAGGCCTAGGGGTGGCCAGGAGAGCCTGACAAGGCCAAGACTTGGGGTCAGAGCGGGCTTCCCTCCTTAGTGTGACTGGTACAGCCCTTCCTCCCTCCTGCCTGACTCCTAAGACTCCCTATCAGCACCCTCGGGCCTCAGGTCCCCAGATTCTTTCCTCAGTGTTAACTTCTGCCTGCCGTCACCTCTTGCCCCAGCTGAGCCCTGACCTCCAGATGCTGGTGGCAGATGGTGTCTGTCTTGACTTCCTTTGAATGCACGTGGCTGTACCTGCTTGATGCTCTCCAGCTCTCTTCTCTTCCTTCTCCTCCTTCTGACTGTCAGAGTTACAGTTACTGTTGGCAGTAAGGACAGAATTAAGACCCTTGAGATCCTGGAGAGGTTCTGGCAAGACCAGAGCAAAGGGCAGGAAGCCAAAATAGCCTGTGTGTGCTCAGAGCTGCTTCCACCAAGCCCTCTCTTTCTCTCCCAGGGAGATTGCGACTCAGCCCACATTTTTTGTACGCTGGGATGCCAAACCATCAAGGAAATCGTTTCCCAAGATTCCCAGTTCCTTCTGGCTGCCCCAGATGACTCAGGGCTCTGGGGGAGACCATAGAGGCAAGAATTGGGACGCAGCTGCTCCATTCAGCAGAGAAGCCCACAGGGATGCTCCTGAGCCAGCGAGGACCTTTATTCTGCCTCAGTTGGCAGCTCAGAGATATGCTATGGGGAGACCAGGTGGTCTAGTAGCTCACCATCCTTATCCCAGGGGCTTTGTAACCCAGATTTGGACTTCACAGGGCCTCAGAGGAGTAGATTATAGGCTCCGGTGGTTGAGAAGCAATTCTTTCTCCTGCCAGACCACTTTCCCCCTCCAGACACACTGCATGAGTCACCCACCCACCTATACTCCTGCTCCATGAGTCACCTTCTCTTTTTGGTGCCCCAGGGGAGGAGGAATATAATCTCCCTGGACTCGGGATGAACAGTGAAACAATGGGACTCCCCTGGAAGAAGCAGCTCTCAGAAATTCTAGTTTCTCCAGGGATTTTGGGAGAAGATATTGGGGGAGGAGGGGACGTAGTAGAGTGCATCACTCCTCAGGCCACTAAAGACCTCCTAAGATAGCCAAGGGATTCAGCTACTCTCCCTTTCTCCTCTCCTCTCTCCATTTCTAAAGGCGCCCCTCTCCTTCAGTGAGGGTGTGTAGCCTGTGAAATGGGGTGTGCACATACAGTTCTTTGTGTATTTGAAAACACTGGGACTTGCACAGGGAAGCAGTTAGTGTGTTTTTACACGTCTGTGGGTGTGTCCCTGCTTTATGGGCAAGTCTATTCAACTGTGCATGTGGGTACTCCTGAGTACATGTGTATGTGCAAATATGCCCCTGTGTGTAAATGTATGCCTGTGATTAAGTACATGCACACCCTTGCAGGGGGGTTCCCAGGTGACACTAGTGGTAAAGAATCTGTCTGCAATGCAGGAGACCTGGGTTTGATCCCTGAGTGGAGAAAATCCCCTGGAGGAGGAAATAGCAACCCACTCCAGTATTCTTGCCTGGGAAAATTCCATGGACAGAGGAGCCTGGTGGGCTACTATCCATGGAGCCACAAAGAGTCAGACATGACTGAGCGACTAAACACATACACAGACACTTGCAGGAGCTTAAGCATGTCTTCCCCCAGCTAGAAGCTTGCTAGAAGCCTGCATTTGTGTGATGGGTGGGACCTGTGTAGGACACCTGGTACACATGGCTCTGTATCACACCAGCCAGGCTCCTCTCCATCCTTCCAAAAGGGGAGGTGACTCTGTGGAATCCCAAGGCCGACTGAAGGATGTGCGCAAAGGATGCAGCTTGAGGTCTTTCATCTGCTTGAGGTGGGGGGACTGGCTATGGAGCATTCATAAATGCTCCTGGCTGATTTATAGCCTGAAAACAAAACAAAACATTTGATTCAACGTTGAAAACAACTACTACTCTGACCTTGACCCTTCCTTCTGGGTGAAGAGGGGCTTCGTGAACTCTCCAGAATCCAGTTTCCCTAACTGCCCTGGAGGGCATTGCACATGGTCAGGGCCTTCAGCTCCTGGCTATAGGCTCTCCTGCCCACCCCATCAACCCTCCCCCCTCAGTTCCCACGCATTCTTCAATCATGACATTCACACCCCTGGGCGCCGCTGGCAGTGAGTGCTCCACTTCTAGGCTAGCCCAGGGCTGCTAGACTAGCCCAGAGCCGCTAGCCTAGCCCAGAACTGGTCCTGTCTTCTGCTCACCTAGCCCTCCACACTGCCTTGCTCCCACAGGCCAGCACAGTTCTGTGGCCTCTGTACTTGGAATTAAGGGTTCTGCTTCTCAGGGGCTTCACTGAGCCCAGAGGCCTATGTGGGTGAAAACTGTATGGCTTTGAAAGTAGAGAGCTGACCTTGAGACCATGGGGCTATTATTGGGGTGATATTAACAGTGGCCATTTAGTGGGTGCTTACTATGCTCCAGGCTTTGTGCTGGATGCTCTTATTACATGCTTTATTTTGTGCAGTTATCCTGGGAGACAGATTCTTTTATTAGCTCCTTTTTTATGTAAGGGAAAATTGAGATTTGGAAGAGTTTTTGTGACTTGTCAGTGAGAAGTAGTCAGGAAGATTCAAAGCAGATCTGTCTGACTCCAAAGACCTTGTTCTTTGCTGCCATGTCCAAAGATGAGTTTAAATATCCAGTCACATGGTATCCTTGTGATGCCTACGGGTGTGGTGTGAGCCTGGGGGTACAGTGTCTGTGTAGAGGTGCAAAGAAAGCAGAGGTGTAGGGGCATTCATGTGGCACTGGGTACCCATGTAAACTTTAGCACATAGGACCCACCACCACCTCCGTGGGGTGTATCTCCCATCCCATGTCCTTGCTCAGGCCACCCTTGCATGTCAGCTGAGAAGCACTTTGTGTTGCTGTCCCATCAGTCACTGAGCCAAGGCCACTAAGGGTGATGTTTTCAGTAAGAAAATCTTTCCCATGTGGTTGAAGAAATTCTGAGCCACTTACCAGCTGGTGACCTTGGCCAAGTCATTTCCTGTCTCACATTCAAGTATTCTGATCTCTCAAGTCAGGGCCAGCATGAGCGTGCGTGCTAAGTCACTTCAGTCGCAATCCCATGGACTGTAGCCTGCCAGGCTCCTCTGTCCATGGGAATTCAGGCAAGAATACTGAAGTGGGTTGCCATGCCCTCCTTTATTGGATCTTCCCAATCCAGGAGTCAAACCTGCATCTCTGGTGGCTCTTGCATTGCAGACAGATTCTTTACCACTGAGCCACCGGAGAAGGCCTGCCCAAGTCAGGGAGAAGGGCTCAAATCTAACCACTAGGTTATTTCTCCAAAAGTTTGTAATGGGATGCTCCTTGGCAAGTATATGGCTGGAGTTTGGCTTATTGGGCATGTCCCTGGTGGGCCAGGATTAATGAATTCATTAATGTGAGAGCTCTTCTTCAACAGGAAAGCACCAGGCAAATTTCAACAGATATTTACATAAGGTGTCATTATTGCTACTATTACTGGCTTAATGAGTTTGGAACTTGCAGTTGGTTTGTGTGTGTTGGAGCTTCTGCATGTGTGTTTTAGGACTGTCTGTGATGTGTATATTTTTTGGTGGATGTGTGTTTCTGAATGAGTATTTTTGTGTATATGTATTTAGAATATGGGGCTTCCCTGATGGCTCACTGGGAAAGAATCTGCCTGCCAATGCAGGAGGTGGGGGTTTGATCCCTAGGTTGGGAAGATCCCCTGGAGAAGGAAATGGCAACCCATGTTAGTATTCTTGCCGGGGAAATCCCATGGACAGAGGAGCCTGATGGGCTGCAGTCCATGGGGTCGCAAATGAGTCAGACATGACTTAGCTACTAAACAAACAGTTTAGAGTGTGGGTTCTACAAGCTGACAAACTCGAGTGCAGTGAGCACTGGACTGGGAATTGGGAGGCCTGAGGTATAAATCCAGCCTTGGTAGTGACTAGCAGCGTGATCTCCATTAAATCATCGCCTTTCTGGGCCTCAGTTTCCACATCTGTAAAATGGGACACTGGCCTAGACAACCACTAAAGTCACTCCACATTCTGCCCATCCAGCTCCAGGTCACACCTGTAGAAGAGTGAGTATCTGTTGGCACATGTTTGCAAGCCCAAAGTATGTCAGCATGACACTTCACTTGAACAAATGTATATCGAGTGCCTCCCACCACCAGAAGGGGTGGTGTGGGTGCTGCTCATGTGTGCAGGAATGTCTCTGTGACTTTTATAGCTCTGTTTTCGATGACACAGGTGTGGATGTCACCATGTGTCTGGCAGAGCACTGACTCCTGTGTATGATGCTGTGGTGATGACTAGGGGTGTGTGTGTGTGTGTGTGTGTGTCCACCCAGTGGGCCAGCTGGTGAGGAAAAACCTGTGTGCAAGGCCTCAAGGTTAGAACGGTTTGTGTAATGCTGCCCGCCAGGCCTCTGTAGCACTGGGGATGAGAAGCAGATGTTGCTGTGGGTGGATCTGCCGGAGGCTGCTCTCTGCTGCACCTCCAGCGCCGCCTCCTGCCTTCCCCATGGCAGCCCAGCATGAAACTTGCATCTGAGCACCTTCCAAAGCATTTTTCAAAGGGCTCAGCTCCCCCTGTGTTTCTCAGGAAGCAGACTCTTCAGTCCATCCCTCTAGAAACCTCATGAAAAGATGTTCAACATCACTCATTATTAGAGAAATGCAAATCAAAACCACAATGAGATGTCATCTCACTCCAGTCAGCATGGCCATCATCAAAATGTCTACAAACAATATCATCATCAAAAAGTCTACAAATAATAAATGCTGGAGAGGGTGTGAAGAAAGGGGAACCCTCCTACACTGTTGGTGGGAATGCATACTGGCACTGCCACTTTGGAGAACAGTGTAGAGATTCCTTAAAATAAGTTGGGAACAGAACTGCCATACGACCCAGCAATCCTACTGCTGGGCATACACCCTTCAGGAAACCTCTTCCCACAGCACCAGAAATCAAAATGCCCTGGGATGGGGGACTCAGACTCAGAACAGGAATCACTATTAAACCTTTTCCTCCAAGCCCATCAGGTGTCCTGATTTCCCTACCACACCTACCTGCTCCCATTTTTATTCATAGGCTCCCCCTCAGTGTAACTGAAATAGCAATTGTTAAGTGAATTCCATATGCCCAGCATAATGCCAAGGTTATGGACCCCAAAAGTAGACACTAGACATTCTGTCCTTTGATTTTGTTGATAATACCCGTCCCTTCCTGTAATTTTCCAGCTCTGTTTTTGTTTACTTGTATATCTTTGAAGGTCAGTTTCCTACAAGCAAGTGGGGACCACTTCTGTCTTGCTAATCACTAGAGTAGCACCTGGCCCACAGTAGGTGCTTACTGTGTACTCACTCTTTGTGACCTCATGGACTATAGCCCACCAGGCTTCTCTGCCCATGGGATTCTCCAGGCAAGAATATTAGACTGGGTTGCCATTTCCTCCTCCAGGGGATTTTCCTGACCCAGGGATCCAACGCACATCTCCTACATCTCCTGCTTTGCAGGTGGATTCTTTACTGTTGAGACATTACTAGGCATTTGCTAAAGAATGATGGAATACATGAAATGACCCTGTGTTTGAGGAGTCTGGTGGGGCTGAGCATCAGCTTTGATGAGATTTCAACTGAAAAATGAGCTTGAGCTTCCCAAAAGATCCTCAAAGCTGGCCCCCCACTACTCTTCTTCCTTAGAAGGCGTTTGAGGATTACAGTTGCAGTGAGGACCAGGGGCGGTAGCCACGGGGTCAGGCTGTCAGTGCTGCACAGGGGGACTGACTGCCCCGGCCTCTTCTCTCTCCAGCTGCCTTCCTTGGGGACATCGCCCTGGACGAGGAGGACTTGAGGGCCTTCCAAGTGCAGCAGGCTGCAGATCTCAGACAGCGTGCAACCCGCAGGTCTTCCATCAAAGCTGCAGGTACACTCGGTACGGGCCAGCCCTCCTCTGTCCCAGAAACGGGTTCCAGAATTGGAAAAACAGGGAACCCCTCTGTTCCCAGCCAGGCCCTCCCAGGACAGAGGTGGTGAACTTGAATACAGCGTAAGGGCTTTTCTTCTGTTAGTGTATCTTTATCCCTTCCCCAGGGCAGTGGCAGGTGTAGACGTACCCAGAAGCTAAGCACTCACGTTGTTTTTGCTTACAGTTTATGAAGTACTTTCAAAAGCTTTATCTAACTTGACTGTCCCCAACCACCTTCAAAGGTAGGTCAGGATAACTCCCACTTTACAGACACAGATCTTCCTCACCTTATGATTGGGCTGAAAGTGTGAAAAAGTCAGTGTTAGTTGCTCAGTCACGTCCAACTCTTTACGACCCCATGGACTGCAGCCCCACCAGGCTCTTCTGTCCATGGAATTCTCCAGGCAAGAATATTGGAGTGGGTAGACATTCCCTCCTCCGGGGGATCTTCCCAACCCAGGGATCGAATCCAAGTCTCCTGTATTGCTGGCAGATTCTTTACTGTTTGAGCCAAGATGGGGTACATCCTGATAAACCCATCATAAATTGAAAATAGCTTAAGTTGGAAATGCTTTTAATACACCTAATTTACTGAACATCGTAGCTCAGACTAGCCTACCTTAGAGGTGCTCAGGACACTTACATACACCTATTATTGGGCAAAATCATCTTAACACAAAGCCTATTTTATAATAAAATGATGAATCCCTCATGTAATTATTGAATACTGTCCTGAAAGTAAAAAACAGAATGATGGTCTGGGTACAGAATGATTGCAAGTGTGTGGGAGGTTTTCTGGCACTATAGTGTGGCTAGTGGGGAGCTGCAGCTTGCTGCCATTGCCCAGCATCTCAGGAGAGGATACTGCCTATCACTAGCTCAGGAAACTTAAAATAAAAACTTTGAAGTACAGTTTCTTCTTAGTGTGGATCAATTTCATCCCATCATAAAGTCAAAATACTGTAAGTCAAACTATCATAAATCAGAGACCATCTGTACAGAAACCAAGAGTCACAGAGGTTAGGTGACTTGCTCAAGATCCTAGAGCTAGTCAGTGGCGGAACTGGGACAGGAACCCAAGTCTTCACACTCTAAATCCGAAGTTCTTTGCTCAACGCCACAATCCCTCCTGGCCTCTCCTCCTGCTCCCATTTTGCAAGCCTCTGCACATCCTTCATGGCCCATCTCAAGAGCTTCTCTTGGGAATCTTCCCTGATCATCTTCCAGGCATGACCAGGCCACCATTTGCTGTTCTCTCTCTGCTCTGGGCTTATACTATTAGCATCTCACAAGTCACATCATACTGCAATGAATTGTTTATACTTCTCTCTCCCCAGCTGGACTCGAAGCTCTTCAAGGTCAGGGGTGGGTCCAAGCATCTCCCAGCCAGCCTGGCACTTGTGAATGAGGGAGGGGAGTGTGGGGTCAAGGCCCTGGGCTCTTTTGGTTCTGTCCAGCCTTCTCACAGCTCTGCAACGTGGTCCTGCTCACAGATAACCCTCCCCTTGCCAAAGTGGGGGATTCTCACCTGGGGCCTGTTCTGGGCACACTCTGGTGGTGCTGGGTAGTTGTCCAGTCTGCATGAGGGAGGATCTTCGCTGGGGCAGTCCATGGAATAAAGGTCAAACTATGCCAGGGAGCAGCTGGCATTGGAGGGTGACCTGGTAGCCTGATAACTGGCAAAGCTCATTTGACCTTAGCTGGGGGACTAGGAGACACGGGAAAGGGGGAAAGACAAGAGGAAAGCTGAATGGAGATTCAGATCACCTGGACCTGCCACTTACCATCTGAATTTGGACAAATCTTAGGCTTTAGTTTCCTTATCTGTCAAAGGTAGGTGGTGACACTTGCCCAGTCCAGCCTGAGAGCTACTGTGTCAAATGAGGACCTGTACTTGGGAATACTTAAAGAAGACATTGAGTTCTGTATACTCCACAATTATGAAGGTTCCCTGGTAGCTTAGGTGGTAAAGAATCTGCCTGCAATGCATGAGACTCAAGTTTGATCCCTGGGTTAGGAAGATCCCCTGGAGGGGGGCACAGCAACCCACTCCAGTATTCTTGCCTGGAGAATTCCATGGATAGAGGAGTATGGTGGGCTATAGTCCATTGGGCCACATAGAGTCAGACATGATTGAGCGACTAACACTTTCATTAGCTGAGCAGGAATGTTTCCTAGTCTCAGGTTCCCTGTAGGTCCAGGGAAACGAGTACACCACTGTTCTCTTCTTCACTTGTAGTCTATTCTTATTGTTCATGGTAGTTACAGTTTATAGTTATAAGATTATAACTATAACCTTATAGTTATTCCATAAAGTCACTGCAAACACTGAATGAGTGAATTCTGAGCCATTACTCCTAGGAGAAATACAAGTTTAAGTTCCTACAAGCCTCTGGTCACATTTTCATCAACTTGTTAACACATAACCAAGTCATATGGAGAAGGCAATGACACCCCACTCCAGTATTCTTGCCTGGAAAATCCCATGGACGGAGGAGCCTGGCAGGCTGCAGTCCATGGGGTTGTGACAAGTCAGACACAACTGAGCCACTTCACTTTCACTTTTCACTTTCATGCATTGGAGAAGGAAATGGCAACCCACTCCAGTGTTCTTGCCTGGAGAATCCCAGGGATGGCAGAGCCTGGTGGGCTGCCGTCTATGGGGTCACACGGAGTCAGACACGACTGAAGCAACTTAGCAGCAGCAGCAACCAAGTCATATATGTGTTTCTATTTAAAGACATCTTATTTGCTATATCATTGATTTATTAACACTGAACTCATGGTCAACAGCACTGTAAGTCAAGCCTGAATGAAGATTATCTAACACAGGTATTTTCTCTTTATACATCCCAGCCCTCTTGCACTTGGGAGTTAAGGGGAGGGTCATTCTAGACAGTGAAATCACCAAGAAAAGGCATAAAAATGCAAAAAAAAGTGGCGCTAACTAGATTATGAAAAAGATACTTACCTACGGAATGAGCTGAAACAGGAAGGCAGCCTGTCCCCTTGTTCAAGCTCAGCCAGGATCATGTACATTGGGTGACTCAAATTTTTCACTGCTCTGTGCATCACAGCCAGTGACCATGAAAGAGCTGATGGTCTTGATTTGGGGGGGTTTACAAATTTTAGTGAGTGGGCAGGTACGGAACTTCTAGACAATGAGGATGAGTTGTCATTTGCTTCCTCCTGCCCTTCATGCCCTTGCTACCAATGGCTTCCTTTTTCAGTTTCAGGAAACTCGTCTACCCTCAACAGCCAGAACGCTAGTACGAAGCCTCAGAGGAGAAGCCATGGGAGATGGAAAAGCCGGTCCCGGAGCCGGCGGGCAGCAACGTCCAGACCAGAGCGGGTGTGGCCTGATGGAGTCATCCCCTTTGTCATTGGGGGCAACTTCACTGGTGAGCATGATGGTGGGGGCGGTTGGGGGTGGGGACCCCCGAGCAGCCTGCACCCCACCCCGGCCTCGGGGTGGCCCTGTCCTACGTGGTGCTGTGAGTGGCGCCTCCTGCCTGTCTGATGAATGGCTGACTCTAGCAGGGGGTGGAGGTGAGCCCACCTGGACACTGTGACAGCCTGGCCCCCTTTATCCCCGCAGGCAGCCAGAGGGCCGTCTTCCGGCAGGCCATGAGGCACTGGGAGAAGCACACCTGTGTCACCTTCTTGGAGCGCACGGACGAGGACAGCTATATCGTGTTCACCTACCGCCCCTGCGGGTGAGCAGGGGCCCCTGGGCGCTGTACTCTCGGCCATCGCCCCAGCCTGTGTTCGGTCCTGGGCACTGCAGCCGTCCCCCCTGGGCATGGCCTTGGGTTATTTGTCCCCTCTCGCCATGGGGGCATCTCCCCAGGAGCTGCCCCGGATGTGGCTCAGACCCCAGCGCACAGCCCGGGCATCCCGCGCTCGGGCCCCCTCCTCCACCCCTCTGCTCCTTGGCCCCACTGGAAGCCACGCCCGGCCCCTGAGTGGATGCACTCCCCCAGCTCGGGACCGCCCCCCTGAGCTGGCCCCGCCCTCCAGGTGCTGCTCCTACGTGGGCCGCCGTGGCGGGGGCCCCCAGGCCATCTCCATCGGCAAGAACTGTGACAAGTTTGGCATCGTGGTCCACGAGCTGGGTCACGTCATTGGCTTCTGGCACGAGCACACGCGACCTGACCGAGACCGCCACGTCTCCATCGTGCGCGAGAACATCCAGCCAGGTACAGACCTCTGCCTGCCCCTCCAGGGTCCCTGGTCAGGGTGAGAGCTGCTCCCTCAAGCCATCACCTTTGCTCAACGTGGTATTACAGTCCCAGCCTTGCCGGGACTGAAGCATCTTCTCTGGGTCAGTAGCAGCTCAGGGACTACAAATCCTTTGTCAGATGGGGGCACGGACAGGTCTAGGTCCTGCATACAGGGCTGCCTGGAGCAGCCAGAACCCACCTGGCCTCCAGGGTGGGGGTTGGGGAGGGGTCAGCCCTTTCTCCATGCTGCCCTAGCCTTTCTCTTCACTTTTACCCAGTCTTCAGCTCTCTGCCTATTCTGTCCTCTAAAGGGTTTTATTTCTCCTTTCTTCTGCTATGCTCTCTCTTCCCTCCCTTCCTGCTTCCTCCCTCTCCTCCCCTCTTCACTGCTCTCGTCTCCCTAGTGGTTCTAGAAATGGGCGCCTCCTTCCTATTGTCCCTTGAGTCATTTCTCCACCACATCCTCACCCCACCTACATACACCCTGCTGGACAGACTCTTCTAGAGACCCACCTCTCCCCCAGGCTTCACTGGGCCGCTGCCAGACCCCCAGGTAGGGGGTCACCTCTCAAGAGCAGGGAGGACCCCATCCCCCACCCTGAAGAGGTAGTGCTGCAATCCACACAGACCCGCCCCCGATACACTCCCTTCTCCTGGTCTTCGCAGGGCAGGAGTATAACTTCCTGAAGATGGAGGTCCAGGAGGTGGAGTCCCTGGGGGAGACCTATGATTTTGACAGTATCATGCACTATGCCCGGAACACATTCTCCAGGTGAGAGATGGGGGCCCCCTTCTTCTGGGGCAGCCCAGCCCTGCCCTCTGTAGACCTCCCACTTTGCACTAGCCTGCCCCACTGGGGTTGTCAGTGAGGACAAGAGTGGGCCTCTGGGTGGCTGCGGCCCTGAAGCAGAGGACCCATGGGTGCTTCCTGCCCTGCTCTCCTCTTCCACAGTGGGTCAGTGGCAGGACTGGGACTCCCAGGGCCTAGGTTCCTCACCTAGTACTGGGCACAGTGGGCCCAGGAGGCTGAAACCCAGCTGCTGCCCAGGCACGTGGGATGCCAAGGCCTTGGGGCTGTATCAGCCTGAGGGAGCTGAGTTTTTTCCTCAACCATCCGCCAAAGGGGGCACATTTTTCTGGTGGGTCTGCCTTTTTGTAATTGGCTGATCTGTACAAAGGCTGGCTCCAGTCCTGGATCAGCCCCACTCCCTAGCTCATGAGCACATATACACCTACTCTTTATCCTGAGCCCAGGCTTCCTGGTGGCTCAGACAGTCAAGAATCTGCCTGCAGTGGGGAAGACCCAGGTTTGATCCCTGTGTTGGGAAGATCCCCTGGGGAAGGGAATGGTAACCAACTCCAGTATTCTTGCCTGGAGAATCCCATGGATAGAGGAGCCTGATGGGGTACAGTTCAAGGGATTGCAAAGAGTCAGACAGGACTGAGTGACTAAGCACAGGTTCCCAGAAACCACAGGCAGAACCCCCAGGGGTCTTGGCCCAGCCTCCACATCCCAGCTTCCCTTTAGCAGATTATGGGAATCTGCCCCTCCCCCTCCTCAGTCTTCCCCTCACCCGCCACGCCTGGCCTTTCCCATGCCTGGCTCTGTCCTCTTCCTCCATCTCTGCTCTCCCAGACACTGGCCCTTCCCCTCTCCTCAGTCGCTCCTTCCAGACCCTCTCTTCCTGCCTCCAGGCCTGAGGGAATAGACCAAGGAAGGGTGGTGAGGTCACCCCAGCCCCCACCCACAGATCACCCATTTCCCACCAATCCCACCCCAGCTCCTGCTGAGGTCCACCCAGCTGGGTGTGAGTCAGGGGCCCTGGGGAGGTGGAGGGCTGCTGCTCTGCCTGCATTCTGATCTTCCCAGATGGAAACACCCGGGACCCAGCAGGCAGGAACTGGGGGGACAGGAGACACGATGGATCAGGAGCTGGAGGGGCTGTCTCGGGGTCTGGTCTGGCCACAGTGGAACCCGCCCTTTGGCCTTGTCGCAGGTGCCATCAGGAAGGGCAAAGGGCTGGCCCTGGGTAGTTCTGGGAGAAGTGTCGGCAGGGCTGATACAGCACAAGGGGCCTCAGAAGCAGGGCTGAGACACGACTGACTAGGGGGTCTGAGGTCTCCCAGGGTTGGAGGTGGACCAGATGGAGCCGGGGCACAGGTGGGTCCCCAGGGCCTCCTAGGTCTGTGTTTTGACCTCCCAAGTGTTCCCGGGGCTCCCCCAGGCCCGGTGGTGTGGCTGCCACGGAGCAGGGTGGCAGCTGGTCAGTGGGCAGTGTAATGACAGGGTGAGATGTCTCCACCCGTCCCGGACCCTGCTGAGGAATGTCTGGGCTCTGGCGGGGTCGTGACCTTGGGTGCATGTAGGCGAGCCACCCTCCTTCTGTTTGACTCTCACCCCTGGCTGGGCTTCTCCTCCTCCCCAGGGGCATCTTCCTGGACACCATCGTTCCCAAGTATGAGGTAAATGGGGTGAAGCCCCCCATCGGCCAGAGGACACGACTCAGCAAGGGGGACATTGCTCAGGCACGCAAGCTCTACAAGTGCCCAGGTCAGGGCAGGGGTGGGCACGGGACAGGGCGGAGTAGAGGGCAGGCCCTGGGGCCAAGAAGGTTGAAGCTGTGAGACTTAGAAAAGGCAGAAGCAGCCTGGTTTCTGGGGAAGGGGCACCCAGGTAGGGGCAGTGTTCAAGTTACAGACCCAAACTGGGGCTCGGATCTGGTCGGGAGGTGCTGAGCCACCCACCTTCTGAGGCTCTCTGAGAGTGAGGGGCAGTGGGAGCAGAAAAAGCGGGGTGGGGGGTGGGCATGCAGAGCAATTCCCAGGAAGTGAGACAGAGTGAGGCCCTCCCAAGGAGCTTGACCTTAACTCTGGAAGCCTTGTTGCCTTGACAACAGGGCATCCCTGGCACTAGGTAGAAAAAAAGGAGAAGGAGGTGGATCTTAAAGGGACAGAACCATCCTCTGCTCAGCCATTCTCCTGTCCCCCAAAGGGCACCAGGGCTCAGGACGAGAAGCCAGAAGGTTGGGGGGACTGGGCACCTGCAGCAAGCAATCCCATCATTTCCTTTCCTTTACAGCCTGTGGAGAGACCCTGCAGGACAGTACAGGCAACTTCTCCTCCCCTGAGTACCCCAACGGCTACTCTGCCCACATGCACTGTGTATGGCGCATCTCGGTCACACCTGGGGAGAAGGTAACTGAGCATCGCTTCCTCTGCCAGGATCCCCGAGTAGGAGAGCTGAGTGCTTGTGGCTGTGAATGACCTGCCTGGGGAATGTACTCATTCACCCCACAGGAGGATGGGAAAGTGTGAAAGTCGTTCAGTCGTGTCCAACTCTTTGTTATCCCATGGGCTGTAGCCCACCAGGCCCCTCTGTCCATGGAATTCTCCAGGCCAGAATAATGGAGTGAGTGGCCATTCCCTGCTCCAGGGGATCTTTCCAACCCAGGGATTGAACCCATGTCTCCCGCATTGCAGGCGGATTCTTTACCACCTGAGCCACTAGGGAAGCCCAGGAGGATGGGAGGCTTCTACTGATAGTTGCATACAAACGTTAACTCGTGAAGAGCATTTACTATGTGCCAGGCATTTTTCTACTTGCTTCTCAGATCCATTCACAGGCTTTTCATGTGGAGTCTGGACCTCTCACCCACCCCTGGCCTTCCATGTCCCTCATATTTTTATTGTACCCACAGCTTTTCAGGCTTTATTTCCCTTGATTGGAACTTGGTACTTAATGTTCTAGTGCAACCTTGAGCTGGGTTAGATTTTATTATCAGTCATATTACTTATTCCAACAGGTCTCAAGATCATTTTGAATCAGAATTCCACCATCCACCAGGTAGCCATTCTCACTCTGTCATGAGCTCACTGGATATGCATGTCTTCTGGGTCTTCCAAACTCGACCTTTGATCAAAATGTTGAACAGGACATGAATCAAAGCAGATCTCCCTCTGAATTGACATTGACTTAGTAATCTGCAGGCTTCGGGCAGAGCTATTCCACTAGCAATGACTGCTCTAAGAGTCATTACCAGTCAGCCACAGGTCACCGCTGGGTTGACCAACCACAGTAGGAGCCACTTCTAAGACCAGGCCTGCGTCATCTTTGTGTCTTTGGCACAGGAAGTGATTAATAAATGCCAAATACATGGGTGGATTACCTTAGCAAACATAAGTACTATTTCACCGGTTGGTAAAATCCCTTTTAAAAAGAAAGTAAGATTTGTCTAATGTGTCTTGTTTCCTGTGAATCCAAACTGGCTCCTAGCAATCAAGTGTTTCTTTTCTAAATGGTCGCAGGCCGTCTATTTTAAATGGTCACAGACCATCTGTTGAACTGGGGATTAACACTGAACTCCATGGTTTGCAATTCCCAGAATTAAACTCCAAACTCTCCTCCCCAAACACTCATGAGCATGTTCTCGCACACACCCCTTTTGAAAATTGGAAAGATTCTGTTCTGCCTTCTCAAGATTACAGACACTGATCACATCTGCAAGTTATTTGAATGTCCTCTGATGTCATTTTTGAGTCTAGAGACAAAAGCCAATTTAAATTGGCGCTTGCTGACTCTCCTGCTATATTATTGAGCTTCTCTTGCCTTTTCAAATGATGTTTACTTTTTGTAATTTGAAGATCATCCTTTTTTTACGACAAACTTTTATTGAGAGTTGAGTAATTCCCCATCTCTCTTGCTTAGCTTTCTACCGTCGTCCCTCAACAGTGAACCCACCCCTTTCTTGTTCTCCTTGTTCTGAATCTAACTTAAAAATTGCAGTCCTTTTTGCTGTCTTGTACTGACCTTGCCCTGGATTCTTTCATTCCTCTGCTGAGGAATTTGGAAATTTCACCACAGATAATAACAACATGTAATGATTACTGAGCATAATGATTGGCCAGGCACGTGCTAAATTCTTTGTGTTATGTCTTTTAGTTAGCCCTACAATGTTAAAGGCTGGGTGATAATGTTAGCCTTATTATTATTACTATTTTTTTGGCTGCACTATGCAGCCTGTGGGATCTTAGTTGCTTGACCAGGGATCGAACTCGATTCCTTGGAAGTAAAAGCACAGAGACCTAACCACCTGACTGCCAGGGAATTCCTGTTGGCTTCATTTTGTATATGAGAAAGCAAACAGAAAAACTAACTTGCCCAGGATCTCAGAGAACCTGGATTATGATATCAGAGTCTGCGATTGCAGTACTGTGTGTATTCCAAAGCCTATCCCGTTCTTCCAACAACTACTTAAGTGCCCTTCAGCAACAGTGCTGTCTGGCCACTTTGTGCCTGGCGCTGGGCCCAGCACCGGGAATGAACAGGTGCCCGAGATAGTCCCTGGCCCTGAGGAGAACTGAGGAGTGTAGAGCATCCTTTCTTTCCTCTTTAGGAGGTTTGCTTTGCCAGAAGGCATAGGGCAACTTTGTCAGGACCCATTTCTTCCCTTCCTGCTCTGGGCTGACATGGGCTAGCCCTAGTCTCTAGAGCAGTGATTCCCAACCTTTTTAGCACCAGGGACTGGTTTCATGGAAGACAGTGTTTCCACGGACCGGGGTGGGAGGGGTGGTTTCAGGATGATTCAAGTGCATTGCATTTATTGTGCTAATGATAGTATTTGCAGCCACTCCCCGGCACTAGCATCACTGTCTCAGATCATCAGGCATTAGATTCTCATAAGAAATGTGCAACCTCTATCCCTCACATGTGTAGTTCACAATAAGGTTCGTTCTCCTATGAGAATTTAATGCCATGTCTGAACTGACAGGAGATAAAGCTCAAGGAGTAATGTGAGCAATGGGGAGTAGCTATAAATTCAGATGAAACTTCACTCACTTGCCTGCTGCTCACCTCCTACAATATAGCCCAGTTGCTAACAGGCCATGGACTGGCAATTAGGGTGGGGACCCCTGCTCTAGTGGATATGTGGCCTTGCCTTAGAAACCTCTGTATGCCTTGAGCCTGCTCCCTCCATAATTCCCACAAGACTCACCATCCTTTTTCAGCGGTGTGCCCAGAGCTCCCGGGAATAGGCTAGAGATTTAAAAAAATTTCAGATTAACCAATGCACGACTGGAGAATTCCATGAGCAGAGGAGCCTGGCAGGCTACACTCCATGGGGTCACAAAGAGTCAGACACGACTAAGCTACTAACACACACACACACAAAACACACCCATGGTCCTGGTTGAAGCCATAGAATTATAACTGAACCAAAGATGGAACTGTCGGGGACAGAAACATTTAAAGGCTGGGGAGAATAGAAGAAGATGGCATCATAAAATTGTCACAGTCACTCGTGGCCAATTATGTGCAACGTATTGGCATCCTGTAGGCATGATCTCATTATTCCTCACAGCAGTGTCATGATGTAGGTACTGTTATTCCTACTGGAGAGATGAGGGTCTCGAGGCTCAAATGGCAGAAGTAGACCTGGCCAAGTTTGCTCCAGTAGCAGTGGTGGAAGCAGCACTCAATTCTAGGACTATCTAACTCCAAAGTCTACTCTTTCAACAGTAAACCTTAAATAAATCCAACTGCATTAGTGAATGGACTTTGACATCTGTTTGGCTTCTGAGAGGTTGGTTGTTTTTCACTCGCCTCCCAGTTCTCAGCTTATCACCAGCAATACACGTGATATGTAAATCTTATCTTGTACAATCACGCAAGTCTCGTGATGTCAAACAGATGAAAGAGCCACTTTGGAGGAGTTCTCTGAGGATCCCTAAGTCTTTATGCTACAAGTGATTAGCAGCTGCCCTGAAGAGTATTTACAGTGTTTCCCAGGCAACAAAGGGAACTCCTTTATGAGCAGGAGAGTGGTTTCAGGACACCAGAGTCAATTGTTGCAGAGTAGCCAAGAAGATAAGAGTATGCAGTGTTTTTCGGATTTGGCATATCCACCCTCCTTCCTGTCCCTACTTTCCGACATCCTGACTCTTCCTCAAGTTCCAACCCAAATTCTGCCTCCTCTGTAAGGCCTTCCCTGACCCCTACTTCCTATTCCCCAACTGAGGAGAGATGACCCATCTCCTCCCTCCTCTGCAAGGCCAGGGCTGAGTCCTCCCCTAAGTCCCTCTTCTTGGGCACTGAAGGGCGTGGGGCTCCGAGGATGGAGGGAAAGTTGATGCTCTTTCTTTGTGCAGCTGTTGGGCAGAATTGATTGGTTGGCCTGGGGAGGCCACAGGGAATAGAGGTTAAGGGTGTAAGTTTAAGAGCCAGAGTTTAAGCCTAGGTTGGACTCTTGGCTGTGTTCTGTTTTTAATATGTATATTCGTTGTTGTTCAGTTGCTAAGTCATGTCCAACTCTTTGCAACCCCATGAACCGCAGCATACCAGGCTACCCTGTCCTTCACTATCTCCTGGAGTTTGCTCAAACTGATGTCCATTGAGCCAGTGATGCCATCCTGCCATCTCATCCTCTGTCGCCCCTTCTCTTCCTGCCCTCATTCTTTCCCAGAATCAGGGTCTTTTCCAGTGAGTCGGCTCTTCGCATCAGGGGGCCAATGTATTGGAGCTTCTGCTTTAACATCAGTCCTTCCAATGAATGTTCAAGGTTGATTTCCTTTAGGATGAATGGTTTGATCTTTCTGTCCAAGGGACTCTCAAGCATCTTCTCTAGCACCACAATTCTAAAATTAATATATATGTTTATTTTTTTTATTTGGCCGCTCCTGGTCTTAGTTTTGGCATATGGGATCTTTAGTTGCGGCATGTGGGATCTAGTTCCCCAACCAGAAATCGAACCCAGGCACCCTGCTTTGGGAACACAGTGTCTTAGCCACTGGACCATCAGGAAAGCCCTCAGCTGTTCTCATTACTGGATGTATGATGTTGGGGAAGTTGCTTATGCTCTCTGAGCCTTTGTTCCCCCATCTATAAAATGGGCCTGGTAATAGTACCTCCCTCATGGGGTTTATACAGGGTTAAAACAAGTTAATGTACATAAAGTGCTTAGGGCACTGCCTAAACATAGTAGGAATTAAGTGTTAGCTGCTAGTATCATTCTGTATATATATGTGTGTGTGTGTGTGTGTGCTCAGTCATGTCTGATTTTTGTGACCCCATGGGCTAGCCTGCCAGGCTTCTTTGTCCCTAAAATTTTCCAGGCAAGAATACTGGAGTGGGTTGCCATTTCCTACTCCAGAAGATCTTCCCAACCCAGGGATCAAACCCATCCCTCCTGCATTGGCAGGTAGATTCTTTACTGCTGAGCCACCAGGGAAGCTCACTATAACCATTACCATCTTACAAATAAGGAAACAGAGGAGCTCAATGATGGGCCTAAGATCTGCCTGAGGCCAGCCAACTGGTCTCCGAGGATTGACGTGTTCTCCCAGTTCCTCCCTGAGACCACCCAACACGCATGAGGAATACTTCCCACGCGCAGGGTTCATCTGGGGACTCTGCACCCTATTGCATTTCCCCCATGACTCCCCAGTGGAATCCTTATGATCGCCTCCATTTTTCAGACAAAGACAGCGAGGCCCAAAGTCAGGCTCCGGGCCAGAGTCACCAGCTAGGAAGTGGCAGAGCTGGCTAGGCTTTCCTTGGCAAAGGGCAGTGCCCCTGCCACCAGAGCACAGCTGTTTACACACAACAGAAGTCGTTACAACTCTTAATTAGACACCTCCGGTCTCAATGTAGCCACGGCTGCACCTCCCTGTGAGATGCGCCTGACCGCCAGCCCAGGTCTCTTCCTCCTACTTGTGGTGACCTCTGCCTCCTCTTGCCTGTGGAAGGTCTCGAGTGGGCCCTGTAGGGTTCTGCCAGCCGGGCGTGGTTTCTTTTTGGGGACCTGAATGCATCTGCCCTGGACAGAGTCACGGTTGTTTCCAGGGAAGAAGGGAAAGTGGCTGCTATTCTCCATGCAGCTGCTGAGCGGACTTGATTGGCAGGCTCAGAGAAGCCACGTGGAGTAGTGGTTAAGAGAGTAAGTTTAAGAGCCAAGAAGCCCTCACTTGGCCCTCTGCATTCCTTCTTCCATCCAGCCACTCTGTTTTTTTTTATTTTCTTTTTTGGCCGTGGTGGGTCTTCGTCGCTGCACACGGGCTTTCTCTAGTTGCAGAGCATGGGCTTTTCACTGTGGTGGATTCTCTTGATGCGGAGCACGGGCTTCAGTAGATGTGGCTCTCCAGCTTAGTTGCTTCGTTGCATGTGGAATCTTCCCAGACCAGAGATCGAACCCGTGTCCCCTGCATTGGCAGGTGGATTCTTAACCACTGGACCACCAGGGAAGCCTCATCCAGCAACTCTTTAAAAGATATTTTTGTTGTGTGCTAGATATAAAGATAACATATGCATGCTATTAAAATTTTGAGCAATATAGAAATGCCTAAGGTAAAAAGTGAACTTTCTCCCCTTGATTATCCTCTGAATGCCACTCCTCAGAGACGACTAAGCACTGGTAACACTTGGGATGTCCTCCCAGACCCTTCTAGCGTGGGTGTGTGTGTGGTTGTGGTCTTCTGTAACTTGTCTTTCGCTCAACAATAAATCATGGTCATCGGTCTATGTCAGCACATACATTATCTGCCTCAATCACTTTTGAGGCTGCTTGGCATCCCATCATCTCAATTTAATTATTTAATCACCCCCTGCAGGTCTCTTTTTTTATATATAATTTTATTTTTATTTATTTTTTACTTTGCTGGGTCTTCATTGCTGCGCACAGGCTTTTCTCTAGCTACAGTGAGTGGGGGCTGCTGTCTAGTTGCCGTGCATAGGCTTCTCATTACAATGATTTCTCTTGTTGCAGAGCATGGGCTCGAGGTGTGCAGGCTTCAGTCTTGTGGCATGTGGACTCTGTAGTTGTTGTTCCCTGGCTCTAGAGCATAGGCAGAGTAGTTGTGGTGACTGGGCTAGGTTGTTCCTCAGCTTGTGGGATCCTCCCAGACCAGGGTTTGAACCCATGTTTCCTGCATTGGCAGGAGGATTCTTTATGACTGAGCCACTAGGGAAGTCCACCCTGCAGGTTTCTTGATGGATGCTGATCTAAGTTTTTCCAACCTTTCATTACTACCAAAATAAACACCTTGAAACTTATATCTTTATACGCTTAGGCAAATGTCTCTGTAGAACAAACTCTAGAAAGCAAAATTCTGGTCAAGAAATATTTACTAAGCAATGACTATGTGCCATGCACCGAGGATTCCATAATGAATTAAACTCCCTTTGTGGTCACATTTGGTCATTTTCTGAAAAGATAATATATATTGGGTAGTAAGACGCTGGCTCTAGAGCAAGATCTGGAACAGATTTTCAAATTCAGTTTTTCAAAATGCCAGGACTTGTCTTTTTATCATAATGATACTCCCGATGATGATTAATCATCGTCATCAATAGTAATATAGTGTGCTTTTGAAGGGTTCCCTGGTAGCATAGTGGTTAGGGTTCCAGGCTTTCACTGCCATGGCCCAGGTTCAATTTCTGGTCAGAGAACTGAGATCCTGCAAGCTGTATGTGTGAACTCAATCATGTCTGACTCTTTGTGACCCCATGGATTGTAGCCCACCAGGCTCCTCTGTCCGTGGAATTTTCCAGGCAAGAATATTGGAGTGGATTGCCATGACCTCCTCCAGGGGATCTTCCCAACCCAGGGATTGAACCTGTGTCTCTTATATCCTCTGCATTGGCAGGCAGGTTCTTTACCACTAGCACCACCTGGGAAGCCTGTGCAGTGTGTCCAAAAATAAAAACAAACAAAAAAAGAGTAATATAGTGTACTTTTCAAAACATGATCTCACTTGATTACCTCTTGTAATCCCACTTGATTACATCAAAGCAGCAAAATTAATGAAAGCCTCCCCAACACAAACATATTTAAACTTATATATGAATCAAAAGAAAAGATGAAAGGTGGACCATGGATTCCAAGCTAGATCAGGATGACATGTGAATAAATGGGGGTGAAAGGCAGTGAAAATATGATGGACTCAGTAGATTGAAGGTTGTAGTGAATTGGAAGGATTGGGCTCTATGCACAGAGGGAGTGAGTGAGGAAAGATTGGGCCACATGGATGGAGAATGGGGTCCTTGGGTTGAGATTGTGGGTATTAACAAGATTCAGGGCATGATGTGTTGGCTGGGAAGGGGCAGAGAGAGGGTGGGAGAGGAAGGCAGAGAATGCAGAAGTCAGGAAATGGCAAGGATCATGCAAGTAGATGGTGAAATCACGAGGAGTTCTGACGGGGTTGGTGCTAAAGTAACCATGAGCCAGGAGCTCTTCCTTGACCAGTGGTAGCATTGACCTTGGCTGCAGACAGCAGCTGCCAGCACCTGCTGTGGGATCTTTTTCATTCCAGCCTTTACTCTGTGTGCTAGTCACTCAGTCATGTCTGACTCTTTGCAACCCCATGGACTGTAGCTGCCAGGCTCCTCTGTCCATGGAATTTCCCAGGCAAGAATACTGGACTGGGTTGCCATTCCCTTCTCCAGGGGATCTTCCTGACCTTCCTGACCCAGGTATCGAAACTGGGTCTCCTGCGTTGCAGGCAGATTCTTTATCATCTCAGCCATCCTGGAAGCTATGGGATCTTTTTCATTCCAGCCTCGACTCTTGTCTGCCTCTAACATTGCAGGGAGCCAGAAGGGAGATAGACTCCCTTGTCCCTTTCTCCTCCAGCAGGGAACCTAGTTCATACCTAACAGGTGGGCCCCTTGGAGCTTCGCATGCTCACTGCACACGCCTTGCATATGGGCAGGGGGGCATTCTCTGGAGTCCCTGCTTGTTGGACTCAGAAAGTACAGCAAGCTTCAGGGCTTGCTACTAAGCAAGAAAGTGTGCTTCTCTACCTGTTCATGAGCCCACCTACTGGGGAGACTTACCTTACTTACCAAGGTGTTAGAGGTCCCTCCAGTATCAGGTGAACATTTGATGAGTTCAAAGGCCGAAATGAGTTTATGTGCAGAAGGTGCTTAGGGCAGTGCCTGTACCCATGAAGGGCTGTGTCAGGGTGAGATGTCTTTCCTCATTTTACGTACTAGATAACTGAGGTTCAAAGAGGTCAAGTGATTTACCCAAGGACTCACAGCAGGAAATTCAGAGATGAGATTCAAACCCAGACTCAAATGACTGGGGCCTAAGTTTTTCACTCAGTGATCTCTTTAACATTTTTCTTTTTCTTTTTTTTAAATGATTTATTTGGCTGCCTTAGGTCTCAGTTCCAGCAGGTGGGATCTTTCACTGTAGCACACAGACTGTCTAGTTGTGGCCTGCGGGCTCAATAGTTGTGGCACACAGGCTCAGTTCCTCTGAGGCATGTGGGATCTTAGTTCCCCTGCCAGGGATTGAACCTGAGTCCCCTTCATTGCAGGGAGGATTTTTAACCACTGGACCCCAGGGAAGTCCCTCATTAGGTGATCTTTTCATGCATGTCTTATTCTTCTAAGTCCTAATTTCCTTGATAGAGATGTGTGTGTGTGTGTGTGTGTGTGTGTGTGTGTGTCTGTGTCTGTGTATACTCAACTATACTGTATAGTTGAGTGTCTTAAACCCATTCACCAGAGGCATACAGACCTGATGCTCTCCTCAGTGGTCAGCATGACTCCTGCTCAGGACCAGCATTTAATAAATATGTGATGATAGGTGACCTCTGCTCTTCCTCTCTGGACCCTGCATCCCCATTCAGACCCCCCAGTACCCAAATGCTGTCCTGGGCCCTTCCTATCACCAAGGAGACTTCTTCCCTCTAAAGATGTTGTAATTTATATTATGTAAGTTGACCACGAGAAGAGCTGGGTTTGTGTAACCCTAAGCAATGGCTCCTTAACAAAGGAGATCAGTAAAATGAGACCCTGGGTTTCAAACATATATTCTGCAAGATCGTGCATTTTAAGTGAGGCCTGGCCTGGGATGTCTGGGAAGAATGCTGACTAGAACTGGCAGATGGCTGGGGAGGAGGGACATTTCTGTGCCAGGAGCTCCTTTTTGGAACTCTTAACTTTTTTTTTTAAATTTATTTTTGGCTTCGCTGGGGTCTTTGTTGCTGAGCACTGGCTTTCTCTAGTCGTGGCAAGCAGGGGCTACTCTGTTGCGATGCCCAGGCTTCTCACTGCAGTGGCTTCTCTTGTTGTAGAGCACAGGCTTTAGGGTGTGAAGGCTTCAGTGGTTGCAGCATGCAGACTCAGTAATTGTGGTGCACGAGGTTTTGTTGCTCTGTCGTGTGTGGGATCTTCCTGGACCAGGGATTGAACCCATGTCCCCTGCATTGGCAGGCAGATTCTTTAATCACTGGACCATCAGGGAAGTTCTAGAACTTTTAACTATTTATAACCCATGGCAGATGGCCTTACAAGGCAGGCAGCGGTCATGGGACTGATGGGTGAGGCCAGCGAAGCATGGGCAGCAGTGTAACCTTCTTCCTCCCCCATTTCCCCAGATCATTCTGAACTTCACATCTATGGACCTGTACCGTAGCCGCCTGTGCTGGTACGACTACGTGGAGGTCCGAGACGGCTTCTGGAGGAAGGCGCCCCTCCGAGGTATGGGCCCCAGCCTCGCCTTGCCCCCTCCACAGCCAAACCCTTAGTATAATTACTCACATCACAGCCTGCATCCTCCCCGACACCAACACCTGGCCAAGGGCAGCACCATGGCATGGAAGCCAGGAGTCCTGGTGTAGTCAGTGCTGCCAGCTCCATTGTGAAGTATGTGACTTTGGGCAAGTCCCTTCCCTAGTCTGGACCTCGTGGAGACCTTGGTATGGCCTTCTGGGCTTCTTGCAGATGATGGCTTATCAGTGTACATGGTGGGAAGTCACGCCAGGTAACAGAGGGAGATGGACAGACCCATCTCAGCTCCAGGCTCTCTTGCTCATCTGGGCAATGTCAGAGGCTCTGTTTCTTGTTTGTGAGATGTGGCCTGAGGGTGCCCGTGATGTAGCCTGGTGCATCACAGAGGCCTGCATTCCTGGCACAATGGCCCAAACTTGTTTGCACAGGATGCTTTGTCTTGGGGTGGGGCGGTGGGGGTGGGGGAGTAGGTAAGTGGGGGATGGGTGGGTCAGAACCACAGGACAAAAGATGCTGTAATGGACATAGAGCCTGAGAGGCTACCTGAATTTTCCTTCTCTGATCTGGACCTGATCCTAAGTAGCTCAGGACTGCTCATTAGCCTTAGAACCTCTGCCCCATAGCTTGTGCCTGAAGCAGGCTGACAAGTCCTCACTAACCATCTCCTTTTCCCCCCTAGTTTGTTTCTGATGTTGGCTTATTTCTTATTAGTCACCCAAAGCAGCTGTCTTTATGATACTTCCTGCTACGAAAGTGTGAATGTTTCCAAGAGTGCAGTTTCTTTTTCACAACTTGCATTCCTAGGGCAACACCTTCCGTCCCCTGCCAAAAGTTGGGAAAACACCCATCTTACTAGGAACACACAAATCATCCCAAGTTGATTCTTGACTACAAAGGATTTCACAGATGGCCAACCTCACCCGCTTACGTGGATTCTTGTCAGGTTCTATGTCAAAGAAGGCATTTTCTGCCCCAGTCCCTGGATTCGGGGGTTTATTTGGGCTCCTATGGCACCCCCTGCATTTGAGCAAATGACAACATTTTGTCATAGCCAAAAAAAACTTTGCTTTTGGTTATTGCTTGTTAGCATGAGTAGCAAGTAAGAAAAGATAGGTAATGATGATAATGCTCTTTTAAAAAAGTGTCAATAAATAAAGCACAGGTATCCTTGGTTATGGGCTTCCCTGGTGACTCAGCGGTAAAGAATCTGCCTATAGTGCTGGGGATGTGGGTTCGATCCCTGGGTTGGGAAGATCCCCTGGAGAAGGGAATGGCATCCCACTCTAGTATTCTTGCCTAGAGAATCCCATGGACAGAGGAGACTGGCGGGCTATAGTCCATGGGATCAAAAAGAGTCGGACATGACTTAGTGACTAAACAACACCACCATTGGTTATGGTGAGGAATCCCCTTTCCTCCTAGACAGACCCCTTCCTTTTCTTTCCCTCAAGTGCATGAAATCTTCTAGAGTGGTCTCTGGCTCTTCAAGACCATTGGACCTTGGATCAGATGCAGGCCAGCTGGAGTGTGTGTGGTCTTGGGAATGTACGTCAAGGGCAGACCAGGGTCCAGCACTCCCCTGCAGAGATGGGGAGGGCTCCCTGGAGTTGCAGCCCTGGGGCGAGAAGGGAGGAGGCCTCACTCGAGCTTCACTGCCCTCTGTCCGTCCTATCTGTGCAGGCCGCTTCTGCGGGGGCAAAATCCCCGAGCCCATCGTCTCCACCGACAGCCGCCTCTGGGTTGAATTCCGCAGCAGCAGCAACTGGGTCGGGAAGGGCTTCTTCGCGGTCTATGAAGGTACCAAGGCAAGGGGAGAGGTGTGGTCCCTGGACACCCTAGAGCCACTCCCTCCTGGCACCCAAGGGGTGACGCCAAGGCTCTTTGAGAAAGAAAGCAGAGATCCCAGTGGGATTGGCCAGGGCCTGGGACCCTGGGAGGCTGGGGGATGTGGGCGGGGCTGGAAGAAGGAAAGAGGAGCCCAGAGCATTCTGACCAACACTCCCCGCTTCCCCACCTTGTCCCCTGTCCCCAAAGCCATCTGCGGGGGAGATGTGAAAAAGGACAATGGCCACATCCAATCGCCCAATTACCCAGATGACTACCGGCCCAGCAAAGTCTGCGTCTGGCGGATCCAGGTGTCCGAGGGCTTCCACGTGGGCCTCACCTTCCAGTCCTTTGAGGTGGGTCAAGGACCCCCCAGGATGGGGCCCACGTCCTGAGGGCTC
The DNA here is from genome assembly GCA_024291935.2 of Okapia johnstoni. NCBI lineage: Eukaryota > Metazoa > Chordata > Mammalia > Artiodactyla > Giraffidae > Okapia > Okapia johnstoni. Next base: position 39,117,411 of record CM044314.1, on the reverse strand, counting down.
CCGGTGCTTGGGTCTGGGCCACCAGGGCTCCTCTTGCTGATGAGCCCCCTTCCCCTCCCCCAGATCGAGCGCCACGACAGCTGCGCCTACGACTACCTGGAGGTGCGGGATGGGCACAGTGAGAGCAGCACCCTCATCGGGCGCTACTGCGGCTATGAGAAGCCCGACGACATCAAGAGCACGTCCAGCCGCCTCTGGCTCAAGTTCGTCTCCGACGGGTCCATTAACAAGGCTGGCTTCGCTGTCAACTTTTTCAAAGGTGCCTCCTTCCCGGCTCCCCCACCAGGCCCACCCCATGGCCAACCCATCCTCTTTGGTCCTTCTTTTTCTTAATTTTATTTGCTTGTGGTGAGAACACTTAGCGTGAGAGCTACACTTGGAACACAACTGAGTGTACCGTTCAGCACAGGTATGGTGCTGTGCAGCTCTGTCAGCTTGACTGAAACGTTTTTAAAAAATGATTTTAAATTTATTTTTTTGGCTGCACTGCATGGCATGGCAGATCTAATTTCCCCATCCAGGGATTGAACCCAATTCATGCCCCCTCCAGTGGAAACTCGGAGTCTTAACCACTGGATAAGTGTTATCACTCAGTCATGTCTGACTCTTTGTGACCCCATGGACTGTAGCCTGCCAGGCTCCTCTGTCCATGGAATTCTCCAGGCAAGAATACTGGAGTGGGTTGCCATTCCCTTCCCCACGGGATCTTCTGGACCCAGAGACTAAACCCGAATCACCTGCACTGCAGGCAGATTCTTTACCATCTGAGCCACTGGACCACCAGGGAAGCCCTTTGACTGAAACTTTATGCCCTCTGAGTTGTGATTCCCCACCCCCAAGCCCCTGGCACCCACCATTCCACTCTTTAATTTTATGAATTTGAGTATTTTTGATACCTCATGTGAATGGAATCATGCACATTTTAACTTTCTGTGACTGGCTTATTTTATTTTAACATAATATCCCAAAGGTTCACCTGTGTTGTCAAGTATGGGAGAATTTCCCTCTTTTTTAAGGCTGAATAGTATTCCACTATGTGTCTAGATCAGATTTCCTTAGCCTGATCCGTCAGTGGACACCTCGGCTATTGTGAATTGTGCTGCGGTGGCTTCATTCCCACCTCATTCATTCAACACACTTCTAGACATGTGTAGATCCTGGCACCCTGCCCTTGAAGTTATGTCCTAACCAGGCAGGAAAGGCCCCAGTGAATAACTACATATAATACCTTGTTGAGTAAATGCCACAGCTAGGTAAAAGTAACTGATACATGGTAGGTGCTCGACTAAGAGCTGACATAATAGAAGAGTTGCTTTAAAGTCCACACGTTTGTGCAGAAGGGATGTTGGTGAGAGGCAGAGGCAGGAAGTGCCATAGGAGCTCAGGGAGGAGGCAAGACAACATGGACTTTTTATCGGTGTGATTCTGGGTATTGATAGCATTCTGCCAAACTTCCTTTCCTTGTCTTAAGCTGGGGACAGCAACAGACCCTCCATCACAAGCTTCATGTAGGGATTGAAGGAGAAATGGAAGAATAGTACTCAGCCAGGGACGGCACAGGGGAGACAGCAGTGAATGAAGGTGGCCACCAGCCCAGCTAGTGTGGTCAGAAGGAAGGCTCCATGGGCTTCCATTCGTCCCTTCTTTCAGGGCTCTGCCTTTGGGGCTGTCTTCAGCCAGATGCCCTTGGGACTACGTGGGGTTCTGAGCAGCTGTGAAAGGCCGGGTAGGGCAGGGAAGCCCTTGTCCTCGGAGCTGAGTGGACAGAGGAAGGTCACAACTGACTTCTTCCCCCTTGGAATGGGGCTAGAAGTGGTCTCAGCAGCCTGAGGGTCCCTGGGCTTGACTCTCAAGCAGAGGGCAGGAGGAAGAGGGCCCCGGGCCCCAGACTGGAAGTCACTGACACCCTTGCTTTCTGACCGCAGAGGTGGACGAGTGCTCTCGGCCCAACCGCGGGGGCTGTGAGCAGCGGTGTCTCAACACCCTGGGTAGCTACAAGTGCAGCTGTGACCCTGGGTATGAGCTGGCACCCGACAAGCGCCGCTGTGAGGGTGAGTGCCCCCAGACCACCCAGGGCCCTGTGCCCTATCCCCCTCCAAACCCTCCAGCCTGGGTCTCTTACGCCCCTCAGACAGACCTTTCTATAAAAACCAGGATTCCCTGACACTTTGGTCACCACTCGTGGACGAGGAATACATTGTATATTTCAGTCCCCCAGAACACACCATGACCAGGTGTGATGTACTTCGGTTTTGTTTTGTTTTCATTCTCGTTCTTCTTTTTAAATGCTGATCTTGATTGATTTCATCACCCACCAGAAGGTGGTGATCCACCATTTGGCAACCGCTGTTCTCAGACAGGCACTGAGTTTCAGCCTGTCATTATAAATGTTCCCAGGAGGCTAGTGAAACCCTGTCTGGCTAACTGACTCCAGCTCAGCCTGATCTTGCTGCTGGCTTCTCTCCACTCACCTCTGAGCAGCTCCTTCTCCCTGCCTCCTAGTCCCCACCTCCCAGCCCTCCCTGCTATCCTTCCAGTCCTCCCGGTCTTCCCCGCCTGCTGCCAGTCCCCTCTGCCTCCTCCCCTACCCTGCCCTTTCTGCCCACTTGCACTGCCTTTCTGGAGCCCCTCACCAACCCCCACCCTAACCAAGTGCCTGGCCTGTTCTCTCACAGAGAAAATGGAAATGACCACACAAGTCCTCAACTCCCTCTACTCTGAAGACACCCCCTCACCCTGCCTCCTTCCCCTCTACCCCAGAGAGACCAGACCCAAGCCCCACCTTGGGCTGGGGGAATCCACAACTCCTTCCTTCCTCCTTCATGCACCCCAGCCCGTGTTCATGCCCTTTCTCTAGAGCCGAGACTCCTGGGGGGTGACACTGCCTTCCTTGTGCCCCCAGCTGCCTGTGGTGGATTCCTCACCAAGCTCAATGGCTCCATCACCAGCCCGGGCTGGCCCAAGGAGTACCCCCCTAACAAAAACTGCATCTGGCAGCTGGTGGCACCCACCCAGTACCGCATTTCCCTGCAGTTCGACTTCTTTGAGACTGAGGGCAACGACGTAAGTGCCCACCCCGGGGGCTGAGGAGACTCAGAGAGATCCGAGGTGTGGGAGCCTGGCTCAGTGCCTGCTTCCTATCCTCTGAAAGAAACACTCCAGGAATGTAGAGATGGAGAGCACCTCAGGGAAGCAGTGGGGCTCAGGGAGGAGAGCCCTGAAGGCCAGGGAGCAAGTGGCATGTGGGAATGAAGGACATGGAGTCCGGACGCCTTTGGAGAGAGGCAGGGCTGGGGGGTTTGTGTGGGGAGCACAGGAGCAACTGATGGGGCAGGGGTGGCACCATTTTTTAATTATTAGATGTGGCAAAAGAGATGTGGGCTTCCCAGGTGGCACTAGTGGTAAAGAACTCACCTACCCATACAGGAGACACAAGAGGCACGGGTTGATCCTTGAGTTGGGAAGATCCCCTGGAGGAGGGTATGGCAACCCACTCCAGTATTCTTGCCTGGGAAATCCCATGGACAGAGGAGCCTGGCGGGCCACAGTTTGTGGGGTTGCGAAGAGTCAGACATGACTGAGCACATACATAGCAAAGGCAAAAGGACCCACAGAATGAGGAGCCTCCCTAGGTGGGGGTGGTCAGGAGCGGCTTCCTGGAGGAGGTGGCCTGGAGCTGCGCTGCCCCACAGGTGTGCAAGTACGACTTTGTGGAGGTGCGCAGTGGACTCACGGCCGACTCCAAGCTGCACGGCAAGTTCTGTGGCTCCGAGAAGCCCGAGGTCATCACCTCCCAGTACAACAACATGCGTGTGGAGTTCAAGTCCGACAATACGGTCTCCAAAAAGGGCTTCAAGGCCCACTTCTTCTCAGGTAACCCCAGACTGCCCAGCTTCGAGCCCCGCCTTCCCTTCTTACTGCCGCTGCACTCCCTGCACTCCCCAGCCCCTCTGGTGCCGGGCGGCACGGTCTATCCCCTGCTCCCCCCACTAGCCCTCCACCACCAGCCAGCCCCTTCCTGCCTAAACTCCTTTATTCCTGAGCCCTCAAGGCAGTATGGGAGCCACCCTGAGGCTGGGCAGTACATAGACCTGCAGAAAGGAGGGGAGAGGGCACTCCAGGGCTTAGGAGCCCCAAGAGAGGGCAAGCCCTGGGAGCAGGGAGTGCAGTGAGGTGGACACTGCCCCAGGCAGAGGAGGAGGGTGTTTGTGTTGGACTGTGGGGCAGATTATGTGGCAGTGGTTGGATCTTTAATCAGACCCTGCATGTGCCAAGTGGGGTCATGCCGGGGGCTTCACAAGAGATAAGGAGCCCTTCCCATCAACCCCAAAGCCTCCCCACTCCCCCAAGGCCCACGGTGAGGGGGACTCCGGTCCAATCAGCATTTGTCTGTTGAGAGCTGCCACATGTAAGGCTAGGAGTCAGTCCCTTTGATGGCCCCATCTCCAGGCAGACTCATTGGTAGTCAGAGCACCTGCCCAGCCTCTCTGAGCTGGGGCCTCCAGGGGTCCCCAGACACCTCTCCCCTGCTTTAGTAACCCACAGTCCTTCACCCGGGGCTAGGCTGGGAGGAGGCTGGTAGTCTTCTGGAGACAGTAGGACCTGGGGCACTGACAGCATTTAGGGTAGGAGAGAGTGCGGGGGGTGGGGGGCGTGGACTGGCTGGAGTGGCCCAGGGGTCCTTAGCACACCTAGTGGGCCGGGCATGGGCAGCCTAAAGGCCAGAGGCCCCCGGCCGGGTCCCTGCTGCCTTCCTTCTCCCCTCTTCTGCCCGGAGTCCTGCATTCTTGAGCCCCCTGTGGCTGCCCTGCACCCCCGCCTACCCCACTGGATGCCATGCACTGCCCCTGTGCACTGGTTCCCTGCTTGGCACTGCCAGCCACCCTGCTCTGCATACAGTGCCCCCAGCCCTGGCCCCACTGCTGGCTGAGACCACCCCTGCAATGCAAATCCCTCTCTTCCCTGGGAACACCCCCAGAACTCCTCAAGGTGCTCACCAGAGGGCCAAGGGGACGTAACATCTATACTTAGGGGTGGGCTCGGCACCAGAAAAACCATTACCTGCTTACTCTTGTCTCTTCCTGCCCTTCTGTTGCTCCAGTCTTGGGGGGCGGTGGGGGGGAACAGTACCGCATCTGTCAGACCTAGAGCCCAGAGCTCTCCACCCATGGTTGCTGCCCTGCCCTGGCGCACCACTGTGCGCACCCCACCCTCAGCCCTGCATAGATGCACGTGCGCGCGCGCGCACACACACACACACACACACACACACACACACACACACACACACGCACGCACACACACATGCAGTGCCCCTTTGCACAAGAAACCTGCAGAGGACCCTCGCCACTGGGCATCCAGGTTCAGCCCTCAGGGCCCCCTGGGGCACCTGACTCTGGACCTCCAGGAGAGGGGCTGTTTGGACTTTGGGACACCCAGCAAGGAGACCATAAGGCAAGAAGAAGAGAGAGCCTGAAGACCTTCACTGTGACCCCAGCCACCTTCCGGGGCATTTGGCACTGGAGGGTGAGTGCCATCTCCTTGTCCCATCCTGTGTCCACCCCTGCTCCTGCCCTTGTTGCAACCTGCATTCTTGGCTCCCAGGAGAGGCCACCCCCACCACCACCATGCCAGAGCCCCACCCCAGGCATGGTAGTAGGCCCTCCTCAGGGCTCACGGCTCTCACTGCCGCACTCAGCCACACTCTCCCACTCAGTTTTTCACTGGGCAAGTATTTCTTTGACCCCTACAATGTGCCAGGCATCATACTTGGTATTTAGGGGAAATATGAGAAAGGTTTGAAGATCAATTTCAGGAAAATCTTTGCTCACTCCATGGAGCTGCAACCCCTGAAGCTCCCAGCATAGGGTCACCAGTGTGTTCCTCAGTGAACTCCCAGGATGAGTTGTAGGGTGCTCATCACCCCCACATTTTCACAGGGCTTGTGCAAAGGCAGCTTCCACAGGGCCCTCGCTCAGGGTCCCCCATGGTTCTCTAACGAGGAGACCTGGGGAAGGACTTAGCGACTCCACCTCTTGACCTTGGGTTTTTGTGGATCCTTCTTGGCCTGAGAGGGGATTGGATGAGCAGGGCCACCTGCAAGTCCATGCTCTGGCCCTCAGGCCCTTCTCCCAAGGGAGACCAAGGACAGGGCTTCTGTTGTCACAGACCCCACCTGGCCATGTGAGTGCCAGCAGGCATCTTTCTAGCTTGGGGTTCATCTCTGGAATTCTTGTGTTCATCTCACAACCCCCTTCCCTGAATGCCTGCCTCTGTGCCAGGCACCCAGTGCCCAAAATGACTGCAGAGAGACTGGAGAACATGTGTGTGTGATGTACAGTGTGCCTGTGGCCACATGTCCCTCTGTGTATCAGTCTCTGTGCTCATGGGAGCGTGCATGTGCAGACCCACCCGAGCGGTAGCAGCTGAATGCATGAGCCCTCCGCAGGTCGCTGATCAGCCCGGGATCTCTGCATCCGGGTGTGTCTCTGTTTGTACCCAGGTGCAGGGCCCTGAGGGCAGCTGTGCCCCTGTGTTTGCACCTGCGTGTGCTTCCTCACACATGGGGAGTGAGCAACCAGCATCCGTCTGCGTGTGCACATGTGCATAGGTGGCTGATGGCCAATGTGTGTGCATGTGGTGTCTGAGTGAGAGGGGCTGGTGTGTATCCTGTGCACATGTGTGTGTGTGTCCCTGTGGGTGGGTATCTGTGCTGCCGGGTCGAGAGGACAGTGCAGGGTGAGGGATCCTGTGTCTGTTGCTGTGTTGATGTGAGTATGTGTCTGTCTGTAACACACTCTGTAGCTATAGCACCAGGACAACAGAGCCGAGCTCTGGATGAGGCCCCTTCCCATGGACCACTCCCCTCTGCCAGACTTTAGTCTCCTTCCCCAGCGTGCAGCCTCGTCCTCACACCCAGACCTTGTTCCTGCTGCAGGCTTCCTCCCACCCATCCCCTGTTGCTGTGCCTCCCCCCTACCCCGCTGCCCCTCCGTGACCTGGCTGCGCCGGACATGGCCGTCCTGCATGTGTGTCCTGCTGCCCGCCCCCCACCCCTCGCCCTGCCCGTGGACCTCCCCTCGGAGCCAGGCCTGGTTTTCACTGCTCTCCCTCCCTGGCCCCCGCCCTCCACCCCCTTGGTCCCTTTTCTCCTTCTCTGTCTCGTTTCAGAAAAGAGGCCAGCTCTACAGCCCCCCCGGGGACGCCCCCACCAGCTCAAATTCCGAGTGCAGAAAAGAAACCGGACCCCCCAGTGAGGCCGGCCTGGCCTCCCGGACTCTTTGTTACTCAGGAACCTCACCTTGGACGGAATGGGCTGGGAGCTTTGCGGCCGCCCACCCCCACCTCCACTCGGCCTTGCCGGCCCACCTCCCTCTGGCCGGACAGAACTGGTGCTCTCCTCGCCCCCACTCCCCTCACATGGACAGGGGCCCCTCCTTGCCCCCCGCCCCCTCCCATTTTGATGGTGTCTGTGACATTTCCTGTTGTGAAGTAAAAGAGGGAAGAGGGACCCTTGCGTCCACTTGTCCTCCTTGTCCATGTTGGTCACTTGCAGTCTGCTTGCCCCCCAGGTAATGGTAGTAGAGGGTGCCCATGTTGGTCAGCTCCAGACCGGTCCTCCCTGGCTTGCTCCCCTGCAGACAAGGACGAGTGCTCCAAGGACAACGGCGGCTGCCAGCAGGACTGCGTCAACACCTTCGGCAGCTACGAATGCCAGTGTCGTAGTGGCTTCGTCCTCCACGACAACAAGCATGACTGCAAGGAAGGTAAGTGGCCCAAGTGCCCACGGCCAGCTGGCAGCCTGAGAACCGAGACTGCGGAAAGGGCTCAGAGGTGCCATCTCCCTCGGCCTCTGCTTGGACTCAGGAAGCTGAGTGACCTCTGAGGTCACCTCGTTTCGCCTTCCACGCTCCTCCCTCCACCAGCAACATCCAAGCCACACACACTTATGGAGGGGAGGGGATTGCAGCTGCCCCCAGGCCCTGTTGTCAAGCTGATCTGGTAACTGGCGCTCCTTCAAATCCATGTTCAGGTGTGTCTCTTTGTTCCAGCTTCCCTCTGTCAGGGAGGTGAGCTGGGACAGTGGTGAAGAGCTGGGCTCTGGAGCCAGGCTGCCTGCCCCAGCCCCACCTCTTAGCCAGCTGTTGGCCCTGAGCCACTGACTCCCTCCCTCCACACCTGGATTTACTCATGGGTGCTGCCTGGTTGGGCGGCGATGCTGTGATGTGCTCCGAGAAGTGCCCAGCTCGTAGCAGACACAATCACGTGTGTCACCATTGTTGATCACATACTCTGACCCCCGGGGACACCTAGAACAGGGCTGCTGCCTCCCCGACATTGAGGCTCTGCAGAATCTCAAAAACAGTTCTCGTGTCTCCCATATCACGTGATACCTCCTCTTTGTACACAATACAACCCTGGCCTGCTCCCTGTGGTCAATACCACTGTGGCCCATGCCAGCTGGCAATGCACTGTCCCCAGCTACACAACGCAGACTTGCCTTTGACCTTGAGTGTATGTGTGCTCTTGGGCCAGTCCCTTCACCCCTCTGAGTTCAACTGTCTCACCAATGAGATTGCTCTAAGCTTTCGAGCCCTTGCTTTGAGCACTTAGCACGGGGCCTGGCAGATGCCGCTTCTCACTGTCACTGTGTGGACAACCAAGGTGCCAGCAAATAAACTAACAACTAGAATAAACATGGTTGAAGCACCAAGTGGACACTCCAGGGCTTCTCACCCCATCACTTCAGTCTTCCAGACACGGAGTTCCACTGACTCACGGAGCCCCCACATCTTTTAGCTAGAGGGAGGACCTTCTTCTGATGCTGTTTCTAAACTGCATGCCATCTCTGTGCTCTCTATGAAAATGAAGGTTTTGCTAAGGAACCTTCCGCACCAGCGTCAACAAGAGGGCAGGAGCAGGTGTAAAATTCCTAGGAGGGTGGCCTGTGCGTGGCTCTTGAGTCACTTGAGAAGCACACATGGTTCCTTACTCAAGTGATGGGCTAGTAATAAATCAGTGTTTCCTGACCCCCTGCTGAGGGTGCAGCGCTGTGCCAAGTTCTGTGCGGGATTAAAGATGGGGACCCCTTTGCTCTCGAGGAGACTACTGTCTGGCTGGAAAGAGAAGCAAATGTGGAAATAAATTAGAGGGCGGGGAATACCAGTAAAAGTAGGGAGATAGTGAGTGTGGACAAGGAAAGCTGAAGATAAGTAATAGAAGCAGCTCATAGCTCAAACATGGAGACCAGTGACTCTACCTGGGCTGCTGAGCAGCCTGAGAAGGCCCTGCTCCTCTCTAGACCCTGGTGGCCTTGCATTTATCCTGTGAGCCTCTGACTATAGGCACAGCTGTGTGGGCTGCACGCCACCCACCCCTTTTTCCTTCTCAGCCCAGCAGTGCACTGGCTTTTCCTCAGAGGGACCTGTCAGATTGGATGATACGAATAAAGAGCATCAGCATTTCAGTTGGAGTTTGTGAGGCTGTGCTTTTCCAAGGCAGAAAGCAGATTGCCATGGATCAAGGAGTCATGAGTAGTGAGAATGTGACATAGCGTGTTTTCTTGAAGAAAAGGGAGATAGGAGGGATGGCAGTCAGAGGGGAGTGTTGTTTGAGGATGGGCAAAGTGTAGGGAGGTTCGTGGGCTGGACAAGCTGGCAGAGAGAGCAAGCGTGGGTAACGTGTGATACAGAGGTTCCCGGATGGTGAGCAGCAGTGAGCTCCAGCTCATGAAGGAAAATCTAGTCCTGCGCAGGAGGAGGGGCACCTTCTCTGAGATGAGGCAGGAGGGAGGGTGAGTGGAAAGGTGAGTTTGCAGGTAGGGGTCAGGAAGTTGAAGTCGTTCATATTTGCAGACTCTGCCTTTCCCCAAGAGGCAAGAGGTGAGGTGGTCTGCTGGGACAGGGGGCTGGGAGTTGAGGAGAGGGCCAAAGGTTTGGAGCCGTAGCTGAGGAGGTGAGAGATGGAGCTGGTGAAGGGTGAGTCCAAAGAATACCAAGCAGTGGGGGCCCAGCCACACTTAGAGACCACGAATGTGGTTTTCCAAGATGGTACAGCTCAAACATGGCCATTGGTGAGCAATCGGGGTGATGGGCCATGTGGTCCAGCTGATAGAGAACAAAGGTAAGCAAACCCAGGAGGAAGTATTGGGAGAAACCAGAAGGATCAACACCATGGAGGTCTCTCTAAAGTTGACAAGGTGTTAAGGGAAACGGGGAAGGGGAGTGCACTGGCGCTGAGTGCCCTGGAAGAATGAGAGGTGGCCACCAGCACTGAGAATTTGTGGGTGATGGCAGAGCCTTGTGGGGAAGGAAGTGACAACTTGTAGAACTGAGAAGGTCAGGAGAGGCCGGCGTGCAGGTGGACCATCCATGTGTTTGCTGACGTCACCTAGGATGGTGGCAGGAGTGGAGTAAAGAGAACTGAATCAGGTGCCAAAATCTTCTGTGAATGTGGAAGCATGGCAGGAGATCAGAGGATGCTAGCTTCTCAGGGGGCAGAGGAGGTGTGGCCAGATGGCCTCAAAGGTCCACGGGGTACCTGGGAGGGCTGCTTCCATAGATGCTGCCAGGCGAGGTCCAGCTTGGAACCAAGCAGCCAGATTTCCCCAGGTTGGATGGCTGAATAGAAAACAAGTCGTGTGAGCCTTCAGCTCATTTCTAAGTGGAAGACAAGAGAAGCAAGAAAGGAGGGGGTGGGAGAGAGGAAAGGGCCTCCTTCCTTTCTTCATAGGGCCGTTAGAACCCAGGGGTCCCCACTTATCCCCTTCCCTGCCTCACCTCCCCACAGCGGGCTGTGACCACAAGGTAACATCCAGCAGCGGCACCATCACCAGTCCCAACTGGCCTGACAAGTACCCCAGCAAGAAGGAGTGTACCTGGGCCATCTCTAGCACCCCTGGGCACCGGGTCAAGCTGGTAAGGTGCCACTCCCAGGCCTGCTACTCCATGCCATCTACCCATCACCTATTTCCCATCGGCTCCAAAGCCTCACATCACTCAGAGCACCTTAGGCTGGTGACTGGCTGAGCCCACAGGGCCAGCATCCCTGTGGGAACTGCGAGTCTGGCCTGGACAGAGACCCTTTCCCCAGCATCATGTTGGGGTATACCTGCCATTGCCCCATTCCTAGGTCCTCCCTCTCCCCATCCAGTAGCAGTGGCCACTGTCCTGGTGTCCATGAACTGGGGTCCAGAGGTCTTGGTTTGTTGACCACGTCTCCTGCCCTTGGCCGTATTCCTGATTCTCTGTTCTCCCTCACACCCTCCAGACCTTCATGGAGATGGACATCGAGTCCCAGCCTGAGTGTGCCTATGACCACCTGGAGGTGTATGATGGGCGTGACTCCAAGGCCCCTGTCCTGGGCCGCTTCTGCGGGAGCAAGAAGCCCGAGCCTGTTCTGGCCACGGGCAACCGCATGTTCCTGCGCTTCTACTCTGACAACTCCGTGCAGAGGAAGGGCTTCCAGGCGTCCCACTCCACAGGTGAGCCCGCTGCAGGCCAGGTGCCCTCATGCAGTCATTTGTCCTGGAGGCATCTGCTGATTCTGGTCTCAAATGCGGACCGGGGGCTTGGATGGGGTGTTTACAAATATCTCCTGAAGACACAGACAGGCCCAGCCCCTGGCCTGGTGGGGAGACAGCATGTCCTGAAGGCTACTAAGCTGATTTCTGCCTCAGGACCTTTGCACCAGCAGTACTCTGGCTTGAAACACCTAAAATCATCTTCCCTCGAATCATTGCTCTATCTCATTATTTGAGACTCAGCTCAAATGCCTCCTCAGTATAGAGACCTTCCCTGCCCATCTAATATAAAGCAATGCCCTCTTCCTTCTTTTTATATCATTCAGCTTTATTTTCACCAACGTGCTTATTTTCACCAACTGAAATTATCTTATATATTTGTTTACTTGCTTATTATCTACTCTCCTTGCCCCCCTAGAAGTAAACCTTCACAGAGCAGGAACTTTCTGTCTTGGTCCTGCTGTCTTTGTAGAACTAGACTAATTCTTGGCCCCAGTAGGTGCTCAAAAAATATTTACTGAATATTTTTTGAAATATTACTGAAAGCAAAGTAAGCCTTCTGGGCAAAGGAGGGGCAGTCCTGATTTGGGGTACGAAGGTCAGAAAACAGGGCAGTAACAATAAGGGGTAGAGAACCCAGAGATAGGGAGGGAATCCCTAGTGGCAGGACACTTGACTGTGCAGTAGCCCACCCACATTCCACCCCCCAAATCCACTCGTTCATTCATCCTACAGACATTCATTAACATGCAGCATGTATGTGACAGCATCCTGAGTGTGGGTCATAAAATGAACAAAGCAGACAAACCTCAGTCCTTGAGGGATTTACTCTGCATCTACTTGTTCATTTATTCAACAACTTTTTATGGAGCCCTGGCCCCCTGCAGGGGACTCAGAGGAGCATGGGGAAATTAATCAGCCATGAGCCCTTCACCCTGCCCACCTGGGAACCCGCAGCCTGGTGGTGAGACGGGACCCAGACAGATAATTCCAACAGAAGACAAAACACGACCAGGGCCTCGCTCTGGGTGTGAGATGATGGGTCACTGCAGGCAGGAGAGGAGCCCAAGCACAGTCAAAACTCCAGATAGCTCTGGGTGTACACAAGTGAATGCAGGTCATGTAGTGTGGCTAGAGCAATGAGCACGTGATAACAGCAGTGAACTGGGGATGGTGTGGCTACAGAGAAAGGCTATAGCCTGGTCCTGCGAGGCCTGGAATTCAGGCCAACTGTGGTCTCTGGGGGCTTGGCAGGCTTCTTGGAGTCTTAGGCTACCTGTTGGGGAGGTCTCAGAACTGATGGATCCATAGCCTCCTCTCCTTCCTTTCAGCTCAGGCCATGCCCACCTACTTCCCTCCCTCCCCCCAACCCCCACCGTGAGCCCAGGTGTCCTGGAGGCCAGAGGACGTCCAGAGAAGGTATACATGGATGGCCTTGCCCTCATTGGCCACCCCCAGCACAGGGTCACACACTGGAGGCCCGGAACTCCATATGACTCTCAGAGCTGCTATGTTTGGCCCACACTGTGTTTTTTAAAAACCCAAGCCAACATTTAAAAATTAGGAGTTTTCACATAAAACCCAGATGGACGTCTTCTCGCTTAAGAACGGGAGCTCTGGCGTCACAGAGCCCGCATTCTTCCATGACAGCTATCAGCTGGAGCAAATTAGCAACGTTCTGTTTCAACAAGTGCGTCCTCCCTGGGGCCTCCATGGAGAGTGGCCTTTCACCCGCCGCGTCCCCAGGCCTCCATGGGCATCTCTCCAGAGAGAGAACAGCAGAGCACTAGTTCCAGGCCAAGTCCTGGGCTGAGTCCAAACCCACCTATCTCTAGCCATGTGGCACTGTCCCAGGGCCTCCATCCGGCCAGGAGAGCTGCACGTGGGAAGGGACAGTGCCTGGGCCATGACTGGGCTCCAGGGTGGCGGCTGACCTTGTGTCTCCCTCCTCCCTCTAGAGTGTGGTGGCCAGGTTCAGGCAGAGGTGAAGACCAAGGACCTTTACTCCCACGCCCAGTTTGGCGACAACAACTACCCAGGGGGAGTGGACTGCGAGTGGGTCATCGTAGCCGAGGAAGGCTACGGCGTGGAGCTTGTGTTCCAGACCTTCGAGGTGGAAGAGGAGACTGACTGCGGCTATGACTACATGGAGCTCTTCGACGGCTATGACAGCACTGCCCCCAGGCTGGGACGCTACTGTGGCTCAGGGGTGAGGCCCCCACACTCCCCACTCCTCTCGCCCCAGTGCAGGGACCCAGTGCCTCTGTAGACGTGTGCAGCAGCCCCTGCCTGGCACTTTGCAGGAGCCAGAGGTCCAGCCTGGTGGGTCTCCCAGCTCACAAAGGCCCACCTGGCCCTGGGCCATCCCCACCCAGGAAACAAGGTCCTTTCTGGCTGACACTGAGGTTCCTGCAGCTTCTGGGATAGACCCCACCCTGACCCAAGCCTGCTCAGCACCACTTCAGTTGGGTCTCCAAGGCAATTTGGATTGGGGGAGGAGGTTGGAGTTCCCTCTGCCCCCTCATTCCCTTGCCCTGGTCCAGAGGCAGCTGAGCAGGGCCCAGAATGAGGGCAGAGGTTGGGGCAAGAGCCAGGGCGCAGGGCTGAGCTGAGCCACGCTAGGCAGTCATCCTGGCCGAGCCATAACAATACCCTCATCTCTTCCACTGCCAATTTCTCTTCTTGGTGACAGGCCAGCTGGTCCCGAAGCATATTGGTGCTGCTGTCCAAGCAGATACTGAGCATCATTTCTTGGTCCATAAAATGGCACTTTCAGAGGCAGTGGGCAAGAATTTGCTTGATGGGGTTTTAACTAAGGTCACAGGAAAACCACAGAGGTGGATTTATTTTCCTCCATGCAGAGCCTGTGAATTCTTTGGTGTTTTTTTTTTTTTTCTTTTCTTTTTTAATCCTTTCTTCCTTCAGAGAATGCCATCTTCCCCTCCCCATTCTACATACCCACACACACTTTGGCACGTGTACTCACACTCATATGTACACTCAGACATGCCCTCCTGCCTATCCCTTCCTGCTCTCCTGCCTCTCGTGGCTGTGCTCTAGGACAGGCTGGGTGCCCCAGAAAGGGTTAATCTTCCCAGGAGCTGCAGCAGCTGCTGGACCCAGCATTGGCCGTGCAATCTCCCCGTAGGAGCAGAGCTTCAGCCTTTGTCAACTGGCAAAGGCTGGACAGGACTGGGACAGCGTTGGGGGGATGGGGACATGGAGCACACAGCCCCCTTGCCAGCCAGGCTCAGCTGCTCTGGATCCCTGGGCTACCAAGCAAGCACCCCCTCCCCACTCTGCCCTTTGCATCTCCCTTGACCTGATACCTTCGGGTGAGTCACATACCAAATCGGGTGTCCCTAGGTGGCTTCTTGCAGAGACTGCCTTCAGGCTGGAGCCAGCAGGAGGGGACTGGGGAGGGAACCCAGTTCCGTCAAGGCTTCCTGGCATGGTTGCTGGAAACATCCCCAGGTTCTCGGAAATGATCCTTTCCACGCCTCAAGGGCCAGGGCCTCCGTGTGCTGATGCTCCGTGGGCGGCTGCCACTCTGAGCCCTGCACACAGAGGCGAGGAGGGGCTTGCAGGAGCCTCGGAAGGGGCATCACCTGGAGCCCACCATGGCCCGCATCTGAGGAGGGGAGGAGGGGAGTGGCCAAGTCCAGGTCTGGGGGACCCAGCTGTCCTGTCTTCTCCAATAGACAGCCGGATTGCAAGAAGGCAGCTGACAAATTACTCCCTTTGCAAATCCCTTTGCAAAACCGTGTCACAGCCATCCTCTTATTTGTCTCCCTGGCCCCTGCCACCTCCACCCACCTTTCTAGACTTGGAGAGCAGAGAGCATTTTCTCCTTCCTGTTTGCTTTTGAGAGGAGTGAGGCCCAGAGAGGGGCAGTGCATTGCCTGAGACTTCACAACTAACTAGTTAGGCACTGGTTATGGAATGGAAGTGTGACTCTGAACTTAAGCCCCCAGTACCTCCCCTACTCCAGAGTCCATGCTAAGTTGCTTCAGTCATGTCCGACTCTTTGTAATGCCATGGACTGGCCTCTGTAATGCCATGGACAATGCCTGCCAGGCCTCTGTCCATGGGAGTCTCCAGGCAAGAATGCTGCAGTGGGTTGCCATGCCTTCCTCCAGGGGATCCTCCCAACCCAGAGATCACACCCGTGTCTCCTGCATTGGCAGGCGGATTCTTTACCACCAGAACCACCTGGGAAGCCCTCCCCCTACTCCAAGTGCCCCGTTAAACTCCAGCTCGCAAGAGTCCTCCTCCTGCTTCAAGGGGGAACCTGGTGGGAGTCTGGAGCCACCCGCCTCCCTTATAGCAGGAGAACTCAGGGAGGGAAAGAGCAGCTCCGGCCCCCGGTCCTCAGCCTCCTGCCCACCCCTTTCCTCTAACAGCCTCCTGAGGAGGTGTACTCGGCGGGCGACTCTGTTCTGGTGAAATTCCACTCGGATGACACCATCACCAAAAAAGGCTTCCACCTGCGATACACCAGCACGAAGTTCCAGGACACTCTACACAGCAGAAAGTGACCGCTGCCCTCACACAGCAGGGATGGGAGGCCTGCTGCCCTCGGTCACCTGAGCCGGACAGCGGGGGGTGGGCAGAAAGTGGGTACCCCGTACCTGTCCACCGGGTGCCAGGACCTGCAGGCTGATGGTCCCGGTGAAGCTGTCCTCTGGAGGCAGGGCACTGGACTCCCACATGAGCCGCTGCCCCACGATCCCTTCCTCCCTCGACCCCAACCCTGGGAGGGAGGGGCCAGGGCCAGGGAGCCAGAGCTTGCCCTGAGACACTTGAAGTGGCCATTCCTCTCTGAGGGCCCAGCCCGGTGTGTGAGGAGGACCCGCCCACCTTCCCCGCCCATCTCCATGCACCCTATTGTGTATAGCCAGTGGCATATCTTCATTGTAATGTACATTTCCCACCCCTCCCCCTCTCCTGATTTGGTTTTGTTTGAAGCCCCCACCTCTCCCTGTTTCCTGGGGCGCGAATTTCCGTGCATGTCCCACAGGAGCCACTTGCGGGAGGATGAAGGGGAGGGGTTGGGGGCATCAAGACAGGGCTCCTCTCAGGCCCAGCGGCTGGTCGGCCACACCAGGGCACCCCAGCCAATAAACCGAAAGTGTTACAGCCAGTGTCATGTGCCAGAGGCTGTCTGGGATGTGGGGGTGGGGGTGGAGGGGAGGGTGGCGCTGGGCACACATCTTCCAGATGTGAGTCTGGGGCCGGCGCATAGCCAGGACACCTGGCCTCGCCGGCTGCCCTTCCTGCCTTCGATTCCAGGGCCCCTGGAGTGTGATTTCACACTCAGGCACACACAGATATGGATGCCTTGCACACTTGAGCCTGCAGGCGCCCCCATACCTCATAACCCTCCCACACAACCCAAGGGGCAGAATGGAATGTTCTATAAAGCGGCTGTGCGATGGGAAGGGAGGAGGTATGTCGAGGGGATGATGGCATGTGTCTGTCTAGCCGGTGTCCAGCCAGTGTCCAGAGGGGTCTTCCGTCTCTGGGTCTGGGTGGTGGGCTACAAGAGCCCACCCGGACCCAGAGTACCATCATCAGCCAGAGCAGATCCATCAGTCAGCTCCCAGTGTCTTCCTTCCTGAAGGTCAGACCCCCGAGTGCTGGCCCCTCGGGACCATCTCTCTTCGGGGAGTCAAGAGCCAGATGCTAGGCAGCCACAGAGCAAACATTCCAGGTCTGGGCCCCTCTCCCGAGGCGACCCATGGCTGTGTCATGTCTGGCCTCTCCTTCCTGCCTCTGCCTTCTCCCTCCACAGCCAACAGTGAGGTACAGACCTCAGACCTGTCTCCCTGGAGGCCAGCAGGAGAGAAACCACATCCCTACTCCTTCGTTTCAAAGGACCCTCTCTCCCTACTTTCTCTCCATGGATCTCACAGGGAAAGAGAACCCAGAGAGGACCCAGCTTCTCTGCCTAGACAGGCTACTCCCAGATTCCAGAGCAAGCCAGCGGTCTGCTCCAAGCCGTGGGGCTCCCTGAGGGCCTCCAGTGGGACTGTGGGTCTTTTCCTGCCCTAGACTTCTCCCTACAGCAGAGCCAGATGTGCCAGATACTAAATCTGGACTCTGGGGGGGGGGGTCCCCCCCCCAGGGAACAGTATGGCGTGTTGCATCCCATTCTGGTCCTTTAAACAATGGAAACCAGACACACGGCTAGTGTCCGATGCGCAAGTAGGCTGATGTGACCCCACGGTCAGGCTGCAACCCTCTCTTCTAGTCCTGACTGCAGCTGAGGGAGTGGGTGGTGGCTGGAAGGCCAGCAAGGTCCCAGGCTGTGATGTCATGGCCACCCTTCCACCTCCTCTGACCAGAATGTTCAGCACAGCCCAGAGGACCAAGAATAGAACAGAAAGGCCCCCAAACCATTTGGAGCCACCTGGGCATCTCATCTGGACACTTTGCCAACCAACCTGGGCTCAGCTTTGCAGCAGAGTTCATCGTCAGTAGTCCCAGCTCTCCTCGCCAGCCCCCCGGGTTGCTCCGAAGCTCAGAGGACCACACTTGGTACACAAGCCTCATGTGTGAAGGGAGCTGGGATCCTAGCCCAGGTCCAGGCTGCAGGGCAGAAAGTACCCCATCCTCCCTCCAGGTCAGCACAGCCAGACGCAGGTCAGGACCAACCCATGCAGCTGCCTGGGGGACCCACCCCTAGGCTCCATCACTGCCATAAACTCGGGCCCCTCTAATGAGCCAGGGGCCTGTGCTGGCTGGGCCCTCCGTCTTCCCTGGGCCCCTCTTCCCGGAGGCTACCTCTGGGTAGTGAAGGCCGCTTGGGAGCTGGCAGCAGGCCATTGATACACATTCCAGAACTTAATGAATGATTCTCCAGACCCAGCCCACCCTCACCTTCTGGCTGCTTGCAGGCTTCGAGACTAGATGAACCCCAGTGCAGCTGCCCAACCACTCAGGTGATTCCACGTCAGAGGACGGAACCCTTCCTCCTCCAACTGTCCCCAAGCCCCTGAAATCATCCTGAGCTCCTCTAGTCCTGAGTGTGTGGCCAGCAGCAGAAGAATTAGAATGATCCTGACCCAGATGGTGCTCCCAGCCTGGAAACCCAGATGGAGATAACCCCAAACCCTGGAGCCCCAGGCTCTCCCCTCCGGGTGCACTTCTCTAACCCCTGGAGGACATAGCCAGCCCTGGCCTGGCAGTCAGGAGACCTAGCTCTGCCTCGCTTCACTCTGTGATGTTGGCCAGTTTGTCCCCTCTCTGGGCCTCTGCTCCCCAGTCTGTCACCTTTCCCCAGCAACCCTTCCTATCAGGGTGTAGTCTCCCAAAGTCAGGCTCCTGAGGTAGCTGGGGGCTTCCGGGGCCAACCGTTGGCTCAATTGCAGAAGAAGGAAGGTTGGATACCCCACACTGCCCCCTCACTCCTTTTTGCCCATCTCTTTCCCTTTCCTGCACTCTAATCCCACGTGCTTCTTGGTCAGTTGTGAAGTTCTAAGCTTGAATGTAACACAGCCAGTTTCTGGACTTCCTGGGCGGTCCAGTGGTTAAGACTCTGTGCTTTCAATGCAGGGTGTGCAGATTCAGATCCTGGTTGGGGAACTAAGACCCCACATGCTGAGAGGCATGGCCAAAAAAAGTTTAAAAATAAATGAGTGATAAAATAAGAACATAGCCAATTTTGAATACAAGCTTCCCATTTAGTGACTGTGTGCCCTTGGGTGAGTCATTGAACTGCTCTGAACCTTGGTTTCTTCATCTTGACCCAAAGGATGATAACACAGAGAGAAAAGAAGAGATACACATTGAAGGGAGCCTGTCAAAGCGCCTAGCAAATAGGCACTCTGTAAATGGGTCTTCTTTTCCTGTCATCTGCCCAACAATTCTCCAGTTCCCGGATGACGTGCTTCCTGCGCTGAAAGGAAACGTCTGGGTTCACCAGTCTCCAGTCGTGCGTTAGGAGTTGAGCACAGAACTACATGTGTCTGCCAGAAAGGGCAATGCTTTTCCCACAGCAGGGCGGGGCTCGCAGGGCAGCAGGCGACATATTTCTTTCTAAGCTGGTAGACTTGCTGGGCACCTCCCAAGTCACACCCTGTGCTTGACTGTCGCCACACACAAGGCTGATTCTAGAATCTGTGAAGAGATTTGCTGTCCCAGTTTGCAAAAATAGTAGTGCCTGACTTGGGGAGCGGCTAGATGTTTCTCCCAGAGTCAGGAGGCCCCCAACCCAGCACCCCCCCCCCCCCCCCCCCACCACCCCCCCCCCCCCCCCCCCCCCCCCGCTGACCAGTCTGCTTCTCCTGCTCCAGCTCCCTCCCAGGCTCCCAACCCTCCCCTCCCCCATCCCAGGAACATCTGGTTCCAATCTCTTCCAGATGCTGTGGCCAAGCTGTTTTATGGCCAATCACCTCAGCTCAGCTTCCTGAAGGCCTCCCTCCATTTCGGGGAATGGTCCCTCCTTGTCCCCTTCCTTGGAACCCCTACCACCTCTTTTCCTAACACGGGGAAGAGATGCATGTCAAAGCCAGATGGAACTGTGAGGGTCCTCGGAACTGGCGCCTTCTCTCCCACTTCCTTGGAGGGGGCTTGTCATCCATCCAGGAATAAAAGAAAGATGCTACTCCAGGGGGAATGGAACAGATAGGGAAGTATGGGCATATGTCTGGGCAGAGGAGACTGCGTATGTGTGTGAGTCTGTGTGTATGTGTGTGTGCACATGTGTGTGGTGGAGGGTTAGGAGTGTGTGAGGACATGTCCATGTGTTGGGTGTGTCTGTGTTTGTACCTGCACAGCAAAAAATACCCTACCTGTAACCTGGAAGTGCCCTTTGGTGGCCAGCCCCTCACTGTCCCTCCCTGCCTGCACTGGAGCAGAGCTAACTTGGAGCCCCTCTGCTGGACAGTGGCTGCTGCAGTCTAAGGTTGTCCTTCACCTTGCAGTTCTCTGTGGCCACTAAGGCTGTCTTCCATATCCAGCCCAGGGAAGCAGTGTGTGTGCATGTGTGTGTGCACATGTAGACCTCTCTCCTTCTACCAGGTCAGATTAGAGGGACACTGATCAAAAGGGACCCCAGGGCAGATGCCAGCAGATGACCTGACCCAGCTCTATCGGACAGGCTCCTAGAGCAATGCTGGAGTGCCGGAAAGTGGCCATCTGGGGAGAAGTAAGAAGAGACCCTCCGGAGGAAACCTACATGCAACCCTACCACCACCCCTGCTTCACCTGGCTTCTTCATCTTCCTCGAAGAGGACCCTGGAAGCCAATTTATTCTTCTAAGAAACCCACAAAGGATTTGCAAAAGGAAGATTGAAGTCTGTCCCTCTCGGGGACACTGAAAACCCCTCAGGTCCTGCCCAGAGGTGGAAGGATGGACCCTGGAGGTCACCGCCCCATCCTTAGAACCCTGTGCATGCCAAGTCGCTTCAGTTGTGTCTGTCTCTTTGTGACCCCATGAACTGTAGCCTGCCAGGCTCCTCTGTCCATGGGATTCTTCAGGCAAGAATACTGGAGTGGGTCACCATGCCCTCCTCCAGGGGATCTTCCAGACCCAGGGATCAAACCCATGTCTCTTATGTCTGCTGCATTGGCGGGAGTGTTCTTTACCACTAGTCCCACCTGGGAAGCCACCCTAGAACCCTGGGCTCCAAATATTCCCCACTAGCCTTTAAAATAAGCTTCCTTGGCACTTTTGACTCCACAGCGCCCCCTGGTGTTATTCAGGAGCCAGGCATGGACTTAGACCAGAAGCTCTGTGGAGACCCTCCCGAAGGCAGCTGTGACAGAGATCTGCCCCACCCCTGTCTGACAGTCCCAGGGGATTCCTGGCATACACTGGGGAGACAGGGCAGTGAAATAGGAAGATTCTAGCTTCTAAATCAAATCCCGGGCATTGCTACCTACCGGCTGTTAGACATGGGCAAGCCTTTTAACCTCCTTGTGTCTCAGTTTCTTCATCTGTTAGATGGGAATCATAGAGGGTGGGGAACTAAAGGAGTTGTGTGTGAAAGCACCTGGTCGGATGCCTGGGCACATAGTAGCCCCTCGGGAAGTGGCATTTGCCCTTCAGCTTTCCTTCCTGGTGCGAGGAGGCCAGGCCCCAAGCTTTGGATGACACATGTTCATTCGGCCCCGAGCCAAGCAGTGTCAGGGAGGTGACTCTAATTTTTCTGGAGCTTTTCCACTCCAGCAGAGGATCATTTTAATAAGTCCATAATAACAGACGCAGAGGTGACTCAGATCCACAAACGAGGAGCCCTGCTGGGGAGGGGACACTTGGGCTCTTGGGGAGGGGAACTCAGTGGCATGTGGGGCTGATGCAGTGCAGGTGGCTGCAGTGGGAGGGGCTCCAAACAGGGGGCCTGTGTCCCTGGGTCCCGCTTCCAGATTGCTACAGGTTCTCCCCAAAGAGGCCTCAGTTTTCCCATCTTCAAAGTGCAGAGTAGCACCACATTGACCTCCAACGTCCTTCCCAAGCTGGAGATGTGGCTCTGCTTTCAGAGCCCTGCCTCCCACAGTGAGTACGGAACACTCTTGGAGAGGATTCCAGGTGGCCTGTCTGAGCTCCTCTGTGACTTTACAGCTTGTCCATCCCTCCCCTCCCAGAGCCCAAGGAAAGGCAGGGCTCTCAGGCCATGGTGGTTTATTGATGCAAGCACAGCACAGGTGGGTGTGCCCCCAGCCCAGGGCAGATATGGGGCCAGGGGAGGGCAGCGGGCCACCCCCTCAGCAGAGGGGAAAGGGCCTGGGGCCCACGTCGTCTCCTCCATGCACCTGCCACGGCCCCCAGCCCTGATCCAGGCCACAAAGACAGCTGACCACACCATTCCCTGTGGCTACAGAAGAGGCCACCAGCTGTCCCATTCGGCCGCTCACTGAGATATGGCCTTTTTGGCCTGCTGCCCCCTTCTGTCTTTCATCACAGAAGTCCGCTGTCACTGTGGGGGCTGCTCTCCTTCACCTGACATCCTTCTGCCACCCCTCAAACAGCTGGCTGCCTTAGTTGACACCTCTCATCACCCACCAGGTCAGCTCATTTCCACGGTCCACCCTCACCACTCCCATGACCCGTACAAAAGTAGGAAAGAGGTGAAAACACTGAGTAGCCCAGGAAAGACTTCACCAAGAACTCCCCAGGGAAGGGGCTCTCCATCAGGAGGCTGGCTTCGCTGTGAGGTGAGAAACCAACAGTGCCAGGGGGGCGGGGGCGCGAGGTGGGGGGTGGCGCGGGGAAGCCACAGTCCAGATGACGCACAGGCACAGCGCAGTGGCGGCACCCCGGCAGAGTGAGCGAGCAAGAGCGCAGCCAGGCGGGGTGCCAGGGCCCTGTGGGAACGCCCTCGCTTCCAGTTCCACGGCCGGGTCCCCTCGGCCTGAGGCCGTCCACTCCCGGCTGAGGAAGGGGTCCCTCTGGGTCTCAGGGGTCTCTGGCCCCCTCCTCGACCCCAGTGGCTGCCAATGCAGACCCCAGCACTCTGAGCAAGTGAGAAAGTCCGCTGGGATTTATACCATCTCCAGGCAGAAGAAGGGGAACCCCCCCCCAGCAGCCAGGTGCCCCCAAAGCCAAGAGAAAGAGGGTCCTTTTCTAGAGGGCAGGTGGAGAAGGAGAGGGATGGCTCTCCCCATGCAGGAAGAGGATGCTCCGGGGCAAGGAATGACGAGGTGGAGTGGGGGTGGGGGGATCACAGAGGTGCAGGAGACTATTTATAGAGGCAGAGGGTGGGGCCTGCAGTAGGACGCCCCCAAGGCCAGGCTCGTGGGGGAGGGGGCATTCTGTGATTGGCCCTAAATGGGGTGGGTGGGGCTAAGGAAGGACACGCCCACAGCTCTCGGCTCACCTCTGGAGGCAGGCAAGCTACAGGTGGGTCTTGCGAGGGAAGGCTTCCATGGGAGAACCGTAGCGGGGCAGGTCTCCTGAGATGGAGGCCGGGGATGAGGCAAGAAATAACAGGGCAGGGAAACCAAAGGAAAGGGGAAGTCTCCAGAAATCCACCCGCCCTCCCCACCAACCTGCTGAGGCTTAGAAGCCTTCCCAATTCCGCGAAGCATGGGTAGGCCATGCCTGCCAAGGGACCACCCTCCGTTGCTTCTAGTGCCCTGGGGAAGGGAAAGGAAGAGGGAGATGGATGGCGTGGAGGGAGCAGGGGGGCAAGGGAGAGAAAGCCAGCTCCCTGCGCTTATGCCACCCATCACCATCCTGCCTGCTATCTCTCCCTAACTCCCTGGCTCCCCAGGAGTCCCTAGCGGCCCACGCTGATGTTGCAGGTCTTGCAGCTGGGGTCTTTCTTGGCGTCGGCGGTGGACAGGCTCATCAGCTGGTGCCCGCTGATCTCCCCCAGGGTGCCCAGGGACAGATCGACCGGCTCGGTGTAGATGATCTCCAGGATGAGGTCCTGGGCATGGCGGAAGACCAGCTCCCCGTCCTCCACGCTGCAGGTCAGGAACTTGTTGCAGGCAATGTCCAGGAGAGGCAGACGGTCGCGGCAGAAGCGGTCCCCCAGGGAACCTTTAGGGGCCAGTACCAGGATGGCGTAGTGGTAGGCCGTGTACATACAGTAGAAGTCCGCAAAGTAGAGGTTGGTGCTGGGATTGAAAAGGCGCTGGGCGGGGATCTGGAAGCGCCAGCGGCCGTAGGGGGAGTCCTGCGGGGGCTGGCCAGTGTTGAACTCCGTGTTGCAGCTGAAGAAGACACCGTGGAGCATGCCGCTGGTCGGGGAGCCGTGGCTGCCGCTGTTGTCCTTCAGGTAGGGTTGCAGCATGTTCCCGCAGTGGGTCCTGGACACCGCAGGGGGAAAATAAATGCCAAGAGGAAGAGAAAATGCTTTTGGTTAGCTGGACTGAGGCTTGGCGGCTGAGGTGTGACCAAGAAGGAAGTCAGCCCAGCTCCCAGTTCTCCCACCAGCTACCGCCTCCACCAGTCACAAATAGAACATTCCAGAAGGCAAGAGAAGGGAGGCCCTGGAGATGGGGCTGATCCAGCCCACTCCTTCATGGAGGAGAGATTTGAACCTGCCACTCCCCAACTTAAAACCCTTTTGAAGGGGCTTGCACAAAAAGCAAGGTCGGGAAGATCTGGTCTTTCTGGCCCCACCTCCCACCACCCCCACACCCACAGGTAACACCCTCCATCCATGCAAGAACCCCACTCCAGGTCTTTCCTGCCTCTGTGCCTTTGCAGTGCTCTTCCCTCTGCCTGAACTGCCTTTTCCACCTTTTCCCACCTGGCCTGGCAAATTTCTAACCATCCTTCAAAGTCCAAAACAGGTGTCCCCTCCCTTCTCCTCTAAAACCTTCCAGGGACTTCCCTGGTGGTCCAGTGGTTAAGAATCCGCCTTCCAATGCAGGGGGTGTGGGCTCAATCCGTAGTTGGGGAACTAAAATCCCATGGGCCTCGGGGCAACTAAACCTATTCACTACAACTAGAGAGTCTGCACACTGCAAAAAAATATTCCACGTGACGCAACTAAGACCCAAGGCAGCCAAATAAATAAATATTAAAAAAAAAAAAAAACAACAAACCTTCCAGGAACAGCAAACACTTGTATTCAACAAAACTTTGACTACTTACTACGTGCAGGGCACTGAACTTTACTCAGCAATCACACACACTTACTACATTCCATCCAGCTGTACTGTCCCCTTGATAGACTCAGGTTTACAGGAGCGGGGGATATGCCTTTATTCTTTTTTTTTTCTGGCTACACTCTACAGCATGCAGGGATCTTAGTTCCCTGACCAGGGACTGAACCCTGCAGTGCTATCATGGAGTCTTAACCACTGGACCACCAGCGAAGTCCCTATTCATCTTTGTATTCCAGCATATATGGATGCTCTGCATCTCTCCCTTGCTTGCTGATAGAGGAGCCCAAACTGGGCCAGTGTCCTCCCCACTCATCTACTGCCTCCCTTCTTTAGTACAAACACAGAAGAACCCCTGGGGTCAGGTCAGAA
This sequence comes from Okapia johnstoni, assembly GCA_024291935.2. Taxonomy (NCBI): domain Eukaryota; kingdom Metazoa; phylum Chordata; class Mammalia; order Artiodactyla; family Giraffidae; genus Okapia; species Okapia johnstoni. The sequence continues at coordinate 39,091,955 of CM044314.1, read as the reverse complement.
TGCCCCACCCCAGCTGACTGCAGTGATAAAAACAGTAACAGTGGCAGCTTGTCCTGGCCCAGCCTTAGAAGGACAAGGACTTGAAGCAGTATCAGGCAGTGAAAAGTGGATGGGCAGCCCCTGGCCCTGCTGGCCTTCTGGGCCTCAGTCTCCCCATTTGTAGGCTGAGGGTGTTGGATCAGATCACCAATTTTCAGACATTTTAAAAATACTTCAAACATTCAAGCAGAACCCCTCTTGTATCCCCCAAGGAAATTATACAGAGGCAGGCAGAGGCAACAAACCTGAAGCTGCCCTGACTGGATGATGGGGGCAGGGCTCACCCGGCCTCATCCTCCGAGTTCCTTGCCAATCCTTCAGCACCATCCTAGGATGCCCTGAGATCCTTCCCTAGAGCCTCCAGTCTTCCCAGCACACAGTTTGAAGATCACAACCCTCCTTGCTCAGAATCCTCTCCCTCTGTGTTCCCCTTACCACCTCCCTTGAGACCAGGGCCTGAATTGGAGGGACAGCTGACCTGTAGCCTTGTGTGCGTGTGTGCTTAGTCACGTGACCCCTCAGTTTGTGACCCCATGGACTATAGCCTGCCAGGCTCCTCTGTCCATGGGATTTCCCAGGCAGGGATACTGGAGTGGGTTGCCATTTCCTCCTCCAGGGTATTTTCCTGACCCAAGGATCGAACCCACGTCTCCTATGTCTCCTGTATTGGCAAGTGAATTCTTCACCACTGTGCCACCTGGAAAGCCCAACCTGCAGCCTTAGAGCTCAGCAAAAGGGACTCTCTGAAAGGAAGATTAAACCCAGGACCTCATTTACTCAGGCCTGTTAGTGCAGTGCCTCCAGGCAGCCCCATTCTGTAGCCCCTTTCCTTCTCTGGAGCCCAACATCCCCCCAGAACCAGCCTGGGATATGGGGGTGGTGGTGAGGACACCAGAGGAGGGTCTGGCAACTAACAGGGTGGGGGTGACATCAGAGGGCCAGGGTAGTGGGCAGAGCTGGGGCAGGAAGTCCAGAGCTGGCTGTACCTGGCATGCTGGAAGTACTCCTTGTGATGGTTGCGGTAGAAGACAGAGAAGCGGAGCATGCGGCCTGCAATCTGCTCAGCTTTCTCCTGTAGCTGGGCCAGGTGCTCCTTAGCATAATCTGCAAGAGTCCAGGTGGGTGAGGTGAGGGCCAGGCGGGGGATCGCAGCCTCCCCCTCAGATCACCCACTGCCCACCGTGAACATCAGCCCACCTCTGTCCTGAGGGTGCAGGGGAGACCAGACAGTCACGGCACCTTGGACCAGAAAGGACCACCTGGCCTGGCTGGGAACATGGGCAACTGGAGGCTGTCTATCCTGTCGCCTCAATGCCCTGTGACCAGAGGCTCAGGTCTCTGCATTAGAAAAGGGCTGAGGGCTGCCCAGTTATAAAGTCATGTCGAGGGACCCAGAGACTGTAATCCCAGACCATTCTTGTGTGAAGAGAGAACCAAGAGGCAAAAGATTGAGAGGAAAGAATCTGAGGTCCTTTGGGGAGAGCACCTCAAATCCAGCAGGTATGAGCCTGTCCACACCACTATATGGAAGTCAGGTGTAATTTCAGGACAGCAAGGAGATCAAACCAGTCAATCCTAAAGGAAATCAACCCTGAATATTCATTGGAAGGACTGATGCTGAAGCTCCAATACTTTGGCCACCTGATATGAAGAGTCGACTCATTGGAATAGACCCTGATTCTGGGAAAGATTGGAGGCAGGAGGAGAAAGGGGTGACAGAGAATGAGATGGTTGGATGGCATCACCAACTCAATGGACATGAGTTTGAGGAAACTCAGGGAGATCATGAGGGACAGAGAAGACTGGCATGCTGCTGTTCTTGGGGTTGCAAAGAGTCGGACACGACTTAGCAACTGAACAATAACTGAGAGGGAAACTGCAGACAACTGAGGGGAAGGCTTAGCCTAGGGTTAGGGGCAATGACTCTGCCTCAGCATCCCAGGAGAAAGGAGGAAGGCTGGAAACAGGATGGTAAAACTGGACTGGCTGGGCCAGGGCCAGAGGCTAGGGCCATGGGGTCCAGGCAGGGCTGCTGCTCATCTAGACAGCACCTTTGAACAAAGCAGGAAAAGCTGCCCTTTCCTCCTTGCTAATGCAGCCCTGGCCAGGGCGCTGCATTGACAAGAGAAGGAGGAACTGGATTGTAGCCATCCCCAGCTCCCCAGATTGAATGAACTCCCACTGCATGTAGAGTTCTGGGGTACACCAAGAGACTTTCCCTGCAAGATGCAGGAGCACCTCCAGAGAGTGGGGTTTTGCAGCCAAGTTAAGGAAAAAAACACCACTCAAAAGAGAAAGGCAGGTCAAGAAGAGCTGGGGCACAGACCTTGGCAGAGGATGGAGTCAGCAGCCTCTGAGGCCTGAGGCTAAGGATGTTCCTACCCCTTCCTTGTGACAGGGGAAGATCTGGAGCAATTCTCACGAGTACACCAAAAGAATGCAAGATTGTGGGGCAGATCCTGGGTCACCAGTGACCCAATATGCAGAAGCCCCAGTGTCTGTTCATGCTGGAGTTTGCAAGCGAATAGGCGAGTCTGCGGGACCGTTTTCCAAGGCTGAGTGGAGGCTCAAGACAAACAAAATGTGATAGTCCCACCAAGTGTCCATCAACCAATGATCAATAAACAAAATGTGGTCCATCCACACAATGGGATGTTATTGAGCCTTAAAAAGGAAAGAAATTCTGACACACGCTATAACACGGATGAACCTTGAAGACATTTTGCCAAATGAATAAGCCTGTCACAGAAGGGCAAATACTGTGTGATTCCCTTCGTATGAGATACTGGACTGTAGCCAGCCAGGCTCCTCTGTCCATGGGATTCTCCAGGCAAGAATACTGGAGTGGGTTGCCATTCCCTCCTCCAGGGCATCTTCCCAACCTAGGGATTGAACCCAGGTCTCTTGCAATGGGAGGCAGATTCTTTACTGTCTGAGCCACCAGGGAAGTCCCATATGAGATACTGAGAGTTGTCAAATTTACAAATAGAGTAAGGGTGGTTCCTGGGGCATTTAATGAGGGGGAAAGGTAAGTTGTTGTTTAAGGGGGCATAATGTTTCAGCTTGGGAAGAGGAAAAATTTCTAGACATGGATTGCGTGCCAATATGAACATACTTAATCCTGCTGGACTGTACACTGAAAAATGGTTAAGGTGGTAAATTTATGTTATGTGAGATTTCCCACTGGAGAAGGAAATGGCAACCCACTCCAGTGTTCTTGCCTGGAGAATCCCAGGGACGGAGGAGCCTGGTGGGCTGCTGTCTATGGGGTCTCACAGAGTCGGACACGACTGAAGCGACTTATGCTTGCCCCAGGCCAGAGAATTAACTCCATCCCTTTCCAGAAGTGGTACTGTCAATGCAATTAGCAGTGCTCACATCTACCTCCTGCATCAGACTGCAGGCTTTGGGGTGGCAGGAGTGGGTCTCATCCACGGTGTCAGCCAGAGCATGGTGCCTACATACAGCAAGAGTTGCTAAATGCATGCTGGGTTAAGAGGAAGCCCCCCCTGACCAAAACCAGCCAAAGCAGCTGGACAGCAGAGCCTCACCCCCAGTGCAGAACTCCACCGTCTCGCTCCAGCCAGACACCAGGTACTCTCCGTCGCTCTGCTTCACGGCAGTCTGCACCGCCACACTGTACTCAGTGCGGGGACTCAGGAACCAGTGGCCTCTCACTGTCATAGGCAGTGGCACAGCCTTGGCAACAAGCTTGGTGGGGACATCCTAAGAAGTGAGGTGCAGACAGAGGGCCAAGAGTCAAACTGGAGGTCACGTCCACCCTTGGCATTCCCCTAGGCCTCCCACTCCCCCGATGGTCACCTTCCTGTTGAAGATAGTCGGAGTCTCAAGGACTCAATGGCTCGGTGCCCTGGCCACCATTTTCCTGCAGAAGCAAGCAGTGGCCATTGGGAAGGCCGTACAGACCCTCCCCGGCCTCCACCCCCTTAACCCCCGATGCCCGTTCTCTTGGGAACGGAGGAGAAAGGCCACTGGGGTGGAGGCCCACAAAGTTGAGGGTGGCGAGACCTTCATTTTCGAGGGACACTTCGAGAGCGCTGCACACTGCAGTGCCGTCTCCACGGCAACGGCAAATGCTGAGAAGCCAGGGAGGAAGGGAAAATATGCCTTCTTCTTTGGGGGGAGGAGGGTTAAGGGGGTGGTGTTGAACATTCACGTCACCGTGGCAACTGGCCTGCCAAAAGACACCCAGATCAGAGAGCCAGTTCCAAAGAAAGAGAGGGTGAGTAACCCACATGATGTGGTCGTCGTGGGAACCAGCTCCTTCCCACCTCACTCTTCCCCCTGCCTTGCTGCCAGCTCGCCAGCTCGAGAAGATGGGAGCCTTCCTCCTGCCCGCCCCCACACTAGCTCTAACCCAGGGAAAGGACACCCCAGCCATCAGAGGGCTCACCACGCCATCTCTTTTCTAAACCCAGTGAAGGATAGACCAGAGGGTGAGGGCAGAGAGGATCACGAGGGCCTGTGTGCGTGTGTGCTCAGTCACTAAGTCGTGTCCAACTCTTTGCGAACCCATGGACTGTGGCAGGCCAGGCTCCTCTGTCCATGGGATTCTCTAGGCAAGAATACTAGAGTGGATTGCCATGCCCTCTTCCAGGGGATCTTCCCCACCCAGGGATCCAACCCGCATCTCTTACGTCTCCTGCATTGGCAGGCAGGTACTTTACCACTAGTGCCACCTGGAAAACCGCCCCTCAGGGGCCTGAGGACCAAGCAATGGGCCCCACCCCTGCCCAAGGCCCACCCCATCAACAACAAGGCTGCTTCCTGATTTAGGGGCTTTGTTGGACCCCTGAGACATCCCCAGTGTGACGTCTGTGGCCTCACCCTGGGTTTTCCCACCCTGTGTGAAGGTCCAATCACAATACTAATAGTGTTCTTCACGGTGTGCTGGGCCCAAGTTGAACACCACACAGACAATTACCTCCATGAAGCCTCTCACAAGCTAGCATTATTATTATTCCCTTTTTACCAGCGGAAGAAAGAGGGTAAACTTTCCCAAGATTACCCAGTAGGAGCTGGGCTGGAGTCAGGCCTCTCCAATGCCCAACAGTCCCCTCTAGACATTCTGTCAGCCTGCCTCCTTGGAGAGCAGACTCTGGGAGGAGGCGCTCTGGGCAGCCTGCACTCACCCGGTGCTTGAACTTGTTGGAGTTCTTATTCTCCTTCTTGTTCAGGTCGATGAAGTAGTGGGTGACCCTCTCCAGGTCACTGTTCTCCATGGCCCAGGAGATGCGGAATGAGTCGCAGGTGATATTGTTGACCTCAATGCTGTGGGGCGTGGACAGCAGCTCCATGCTCCCCACTGGTTTGGCTCCTGTGAGGACTGCAGGGAAAAGAAGATTCAGTACCTCCCTCCCTGCCACGGAACCTTCTAGAATGTCTTGCTCCCACCATTCCTTGCCAGGTGGAATCTTGAGGAGCCTTCACTTGTACCTGCCTTGTCGGATCTGATGGGAAGATGGCATGGGGAAGGCTGGAGGGGTGGGGCCAAAGGTGGGCTGGGGGATCCCTCGGGGGAGCTCTTGGCTCTCCTCGGAGGGGTCTGCAGAGCAGACGGCACCTGACAGGTGGCGGAGGCAGTGGGAATGCTGCAGACGCAGGGCGGGACAGATTTGCAGCAGATGGAGCCGAGGAGGGGGGCCCTCAGCCAGCAGGCGTGAAAAGAGAAGGGGGGTGCTGGAGAGAACAGTGCAAGGAGGTGTAGGAGCGGCGGGAAGCACCCATCAGAGATGGGGTGAGGGTACAGCAGGCAGGGGGCACTGGCAGCCCAGAGGCCTGGGTGCCAGGGCTCTCAAACCCAGGCCCCCCTCCATCCTGGGGGTGATTCAGCAAGGATCAGCACGGAGGGGCTGGGAGCACAAGCACCATGGAGATGACATGGATCCGCTGGTGGCAGGAGGGGCAGCAGGCCATAGCTCTCTTGCACCTGTAACTTTTCAACTCCACTTTTTTTTCTTTTTCTTTCAGCAGATCCTGTGGTTACTTGACTCTTCAATGACTAGTTTTTAACCTTTACATCTCTTGCAGGCCAGCTACGTGCTAATAGTTTCACAAACATCATCTCATGCAAGCTTCACAATTATTATTATTATTACCCCTATTTTACTGATTAAGTAGCTGAGGTCGGGGGTGGAGGGTGGCACTAAGATGCCAAAGGCCACTCAGCTGGAAAATGATTGGAATGCAGGTCTGATTCCAGAGTCTAAGCTCTTTATCTTTAAGCTAAGGTTATGTCCCCTGTGTGTGTGTGTGTGTGTGTGATGCATGATACATGTGGTATGTGCTTGTGTATGTCCAAGTGCTCATGTTCTACTGCTATTTATTTTCCCTCTTTCCATTCTTCCCTTTCAAGGAATCACCTTCTCTCTCACCTCCCTCTGTCACATTCTACCCCTGGCTGCTGTTCCGGGTTTGAAAGGACCACATCATCACTCTCACCTGTACTGTAACTAGGACAAGCTGGCTCTGGCCTTGACTTTGGCCTGGCTCAGAGGACCTCTGGGGAACAGGGTGGGGAACTGAGAGGGAGGAGGAGGTGGAGGGGGGCTGTCTCTGGGCCAAGAGCACATGATCAGACTCTGCCCCGGGGTGTGTTCTCGATCCCCCATGGAGCTCCTGCCTTCTCAAGCCCAATGTCAGCACACTCAGATTTCTGGGGTGTCATCTCCTTTTCTCCCCATCTCTCTCCCTCACCCAGGCACTAATGGTGAGGGTACCTTGTGCCTTCGAAAGCAGGTACTTCTAATTATAGCTCTCATAGGATCCAGCCCACACTCTCCTGTCAATTAAGCCTGCTTCGGAGACTGGCACCACTAAATTAACCCATGGGCTGCCTGGGTGGCAGGCACAGGGTGAAGAATATGGGTGATGGCTCCCACCAGTCCTAGGATGTCACCTGAGTCCTTGTTTCATCTTAGCTTTCCACCCTAAAGTGTGTGCCTGCCTGTGATGAAATACAGCCAAATGCCAGTGGCTCCGTGTATGGGAATCCTATGGTAAATAAGCACGGTGTTGCTACCAGGTCCACCCCCAAATCAAACAGAATGGGATGGGTGTCTAGAAACAACTGTGTGATAATAAACTGGTTGGTAACTCATGGGGACAGGTGTGGAGAAGAGGGAAGTTGCCATCCCTAGGGCTCCCAGTGAGGAGCTCCCTGGGAAACACACATGTGCCCCCTCAAATGCACCCACGCACATGCACCCACACACACCAACGCAGACACACACAAACACATCCCCCAGAGGACCCAAGTGGCCATCTTCCACCCACATGGGATGCAGTCTACGCTGACCCCGAGGGCGGACACCCACCCCTGCCCCCCTACTCCTGTTCTCATATCCTACCCAGAGGCAGGGGCAGCCGTGTTTGGTGGTGGGGTCTCCAGCACCTGGCTCTTCCTTTCCTCTCTCCAGTTCTAGGAGATCGCAGATCTAGCTTTGGGGAACCCATACTAGCTTTAGGGGGTGACTTTGAGTGACACTGGGAGAACAACAAAGCTGAGAGGACCAAGGGTGGGCGTGCACCCAGGTCTCTAAGCCCAGATGATGGGGAAAGGCAGGGTTTGATGGACAGGCTGAGACAGCATCTAAGAAACACCCATCGTCCCATGTAATCCACCCCAAGACAAGCATTTACACACACCCACACGCGGAGGCACACGCACAGGGTCTGCCCACCCACACCTGCCACACATGGATGCACACATCTCCTCAGACACCCTTGTCCTCCTCACTCACCTACGCACTCAGGTCCTCTCTGCCACCTTCTGCATTCTAAGAATGTCCTACAGCTGGCCCTCCACAAGCTGTCACCTCCACACAAACCCACGCTTGTTCACATCCGCAGGCTCTCACACACACGTATGCACACATGCCTTCCCACAAGCCATATTTGGGGAAGAAAGGAGGTCACAGGCACTAACATGCATGTGTGCCACCTCCGCCTGCTTGCACACATGTGTGCATTCGCACACACGTCAACCTCTGCCCATATTCTGGTATTCTCGCTCACGGCTCTTCCGGGCTCAAAGCCACAGACTTGGAGAATGTGTCTCTGCCAGGCTCTGCCAGCCCCATCCTTCTCATGCCAACAGGTTTGCGCACCTACGCAGGTGGACCTGCCCATGGACAGAGGTTTCTGCCCACTCTTTCCACCTCCATCCCTCCTCCTGCTCCGGAGTTGTGCCTCCCCACCTAGAAACCCTCTGGTCGCATGCATTCCCCTCCCCCAACAACAAGCACTCCCACACACAAGACAAGTGATATGTCCATCCCAGAAATATACTGCCTCACATCACCCCCCAGCCCACACAGCCCCCAAGCTACTCAGATAACTGGTCCCCCACACATGGACCTCACATGCAAAAGAAATGTATGTTTCCAGGCACACCACACATGAACATAAGTGCAGGCAGACAGAACTATGTACGCAAGCAAGCCTCCAGTCTCCTGACAAGCAAGCACTCACGCTATACACACTGATGACCCCAGGCTGCCCGTGCCTGTTCAGAGCAACCACCGCATGCCAGAGGGAACATGTCCCCCCCCCCCCCCCGTCCCCGGTGGCATTGCTGACTGCAGCAGAATGGTCACGGGGTGACAGTGGTGCCCCAGGGACTGGATCCAGCTGTGAACCCCTTTGCTGAGGGCCCAGGGAAAGGGGGACAAGGTCATCGTCCCTGACACTCCAGGTGGGCACCATGGGCAGTGGCGGGACCCTGGTGCCCCCAGCTCCTAGCCCCGGCCAAGTCTCGGGATTGACAGCAGGATGTTCTGGGGAGGAAGAACACTCACCTGGCTCCACCGGGCTCTGCAGAGGGAGATCTGGACGGGAGGGAAGGGAGAGACCTCTGTGTGGACGTGCTCCTCAGGCAGAGGGGCAGCAGCCAGACGACTAGGTCACAGGCAGCAGCACTCGCTTGCTCCCCTAGCTCCTTTGGCGACTGCCAAGAAGGCTTCTTCCATGCCCCGCTGGCAGCTACTGCCAGACTCCCCCGGAGAGGCAATGCTCCTAGCCGGGAGAGAAGCGAGAGCGAAATCAAAGCAGCGTGGAGGAGAGAGAGGCAGAGAAGGCGAGAAAGAACGAAAGAGCCAGACCGAATCTGGCTCCACCAATGGGATCAGTGGCTGCCCAGCGTCAGGTGACAATAAGCAAGCTTGGTCCCTGCTCGCCTGGGCTGCTGGGAGGGGGAAAGGGCAGAGGGTCTCCTAGGGAGCTCGATCGATGTCCTTGGAGACAGCGGCAGTGATTACCTTTCCCCCATGCTCCCAGGACCAGCTGCCCCCAGAAGTCTCTCCAACACACCCCTGCTTGGGAATCTCTCACTTGAAGCAGCCCCTAAACTTCAAGATGCTGGAAGAGGGGTGGGGCTTAGCCTAAGGGCTCAGGAGCTCCGAAGCCTGGATTCTGATTGGGGGATGGGGAGGAGGGCTGTACAAAGAAGAGTCCACTGGGAGTATGCGAGCTGCAGGGGGCAGGCATAGGGGTCTGTCTGCAGCGTGGATTCTTGCTGATCCGTGGCTCCATTTTCTTACCAATTCTATCAAGAGCTATCAGACCTGCAGCTCCAGGGGCCCCTGATCATCTAGAGAGAATGTCTGGCTGCTTAAGTTCTCCAGGGAAAAAGCAAGAGAAAGAAGTTGTGAGGCAGTGAAGGGGTAGCAGAGACAAGAAACGGGGGGTAGGAGGGACACACGGAGCTTGGTGTGTTCCCATCTCAGCCAACTCCCTGGGCTCAGAAGAGCCCAGCCCTGAATACCTTGGCCAGAGAGATTATCATCTGCTCTCTGATTAACAGGAAGGTTTTCTACCACCTAGAAAGGAGGACCCCAAGGATGTCATGGTGAATAACACTCAAGGAAATCTGAATCAAGCAACCAACAGTGACAAAGAGTATGCATGGTGTGGAAAAGCACAGACTTTGCAGTCAGACAGATATATATGGTCAAAAATTCTTGCTCTGTCACTTTCTAGCTGGGTGACCTTGGACAAGCTACTCACCCTCTCAAGGCTTCAGTTTCAGCATCTGTCAAGAGGAATAATGACACAAGCTTGTTGTCATCACTGATGAGAAATTACGTAAATCATGAAGCTCTGGCTGGTCCTGGAGATGTGCCCAGTCACCCAGAGTCACACTGATGCCCTGTCACATCAGAGCTGTTATCATCAGCATCATTGTTGACAACACCTGCCTGCAAGGAGCCCACAGTATTGTAGGGGAGAAAAGATGGACATCTAGAGACCAATTAGAGAACAAGGAATATATGACTAACCTGAGGGTATAGATGGGGATTCGAAAAAGGAGAAGTGGGGATCAGCTCCAGAGAACAGGTGAAGCACAGCCCAGAGACTGGAAACAGCAGTGTGGTGGGGGTGGGGAGGGCTTGGTGCAGGGCCAGCAGACCGACCAGGCAGGCCCTGGGTGAGGGACTCAGAGAGCCACAAGGGGGCCTGAGCTGAGCATAGGGACACTCCCTGAGAGGGACTCAGACTGCAGGCATCAGCCACAAAGGTTAAAGGAGTTGACATCGGTTAGAAAGTGAACAGTTTACTGAAAGTGAAGACAAGCAGAAGCCAATCCTACCCTAAAGGGGTGTGGAGAACCAGGGCAAGTTGGGTCAGATCCCAAACCTCACAATGCGATGTGCGGTGTTACATGGAGGCAGGATTAAGCACTCCCTTGGCCAAACAAGAGGAGGGCCTTCCCCTCACACACCTACACAGAGATGTTGAAACTCCGATGCCATGCAACGTGTTGTCTCAGGATTACAGCCAGCAGCAGATATCTGGACCAAAACCTGGCCCTAGAGCCAACCTACGGACAGCAACTTGGTTTCCCCTTCAGTAAAGGAAGGCTAGTCTAAGCACATCCCTGCCTCCCACCTTCTCAGGATGGCACACCGAGACCGCATGAGATCATGCGTCCCAAACAGAACAATAGCCATCTGAATGCGCTTTTGTGGGGCTTGGTGCTGGCTTCAGGTGAAGGCACAAACCCTCAGAGCTACTGCCTTTTCTCACCTCAGAGAACTTCTCTGCAGATCACATGAGGAGACGCATGGTAAGAAGAAAGCATAACAGGCCAAATATAACTAACTCCGGATGAAACCAAAACAACCGCCAAGATGCACTTCTGCTGCATTTTTATTTTTAATAACTTTTTATTACACAGCTCATACATGAAAAAGAAAAATTAATTCTAAGATTTGAGAGCATTATAATTGCTTGTTTCCTCACCATTCAGAAATAGGCATATAAGATACATATTTTATTAGCAAAAATAGAAAGTATAAATACTGTTTTATACCTGCTTCTTCCACTTACCAATACCTTTTCTGTTCATCACATAGTCTTTCTACAGCACTTTTTCCGCCTTTGGCTGCACTGCTCTTAGTTCTCTGACCAGGCAGGGACTGAACTCAGGCCCATGGCAGTCAAAGTGCAGAGTGCTAACCACTGGGTGGCCAGGGAATTCCCTACATTACTATTTTAAATTTAAATACATTCTATTTCTTTGAAGCCTATCTTTTCTATAACTTTTCTATAACTTATTTTACTTTTTCTCCATTCTAAACAACACTGCAATGAACATTCTTACAGCAATATCCCTTCCCACACCTTAATTATTTTTCCAATAAAATATTATGTGGTATAATAAATATAAAGGGACCTTAACTGGATACTGATTTAAACAAACCATTAAAAAAAAACTTATGTAAAAACTGGAAAATTTGAATACTAACTGGATTTTTATAATATTTATGAATTGGCAACCCACTCCAGTATTCTTAGCTGCAAAATCCCATGGACAGAGGACCCCGGCATGCTACAGTCCATGAGGGTCACAAGAGTCAGACACGACTTAGCAACTAAACAATAACAAGGAATTATTAGTTCCGATCAACTTTCAGGTTATTCTTTTGAAAGAATATCCTTCAGAGATACATATTTATGGATGAATGACATGATATCTGTGATTTGTTTCAGAATAATCTCAGGGGGACTCAGTGGGATGTGTATATGAAAGATCAGCATGGGTGGATAATTGTTGAAGCTGGGCACTTTGAGATTCAATAAGCTATTTTCTCCACTTTTGTGCATGCTTGGAAGTTTCCCTATTAAACATTATATCTAAGCTATGATTACAATACAGTCATAGCAAAAGCATTTATTAAGCACTGAAACACAGTGCTAGGCAGGTGATTCTCATAACAGCCTTGAGGGGTAGATCTAGCAACCCTTTTTTTGAAAAGTGGATGGTGGAAAATGAGACTTGGTCCATAAGAAGTCAAGGTAGAGTCAAATTCAGGTTTGAGTACAAAGACTGGGTTCTTCATGGTAGAAGGGCATAGAGCAATTATAAAGTCTTAGGTAACAGAGAATGAGGCTGTACATGAAAAAAATCTACAGTCTTAACATCGCTTGTGCACTTTTTATTTTTATTTTTTTAATTATTTTATTATCTATTTATTTTTGGTTGTGCTGGGTCTTCGTTGCTGCCCGAGGCTTTCTCTAGTTGCAGCGAGCAGGGGCTGCTCTCTAGCTGTGATGCATGGGCTTCTCCTGTGGTGGCTTCTCTTGTGGAGCACAGGCTCTAGGCCCCCAGGCTCAGTGGTTGTGGCACACGGGCTTAGTTGCTTCTTGGCATGTGGGATCTTCCCAGACCAGGGATCAAACCAGGGTCTCCTGCACTGGCAGGTGAATTCTTAACCACTGGACCACCAGGGAAGTCCCTCATGCACATTTTAGACTCAAAATGTTTACGTGTGTTTCCCCATGGTTGAAGTAAGTATGGAGATTTCAGAGGCCAATGAATGCAGACACACCCCGACAGCCCATAAAAACCACCTTGTTCATTCACAAGTGTTGACAATGACAGGAGTGGGCAGTGGCTGTTTATGAGAACTGAGTGGACTTCTCAGTGCTTATTTACTTTACCTGTTTGAAATTATGTTTAGGCCTCCTACAACCCCCACCTATTTCGAACTTGTAAAGAATATTAATTCTAAAAACTGGACACATTTCTGAGTATGGACTCAACTAAAGAATATAATACACTTTAAAGCTTTTTGAAAACTTAAATATGTAACAATTTTAAGGCATGGTAAAATACCAAATTATATTTAAGGAGTCTGAAAAGTTACTAGAAGAGACATTAATGAAATATTGGAGGAGTTAAATTTCAAGGGAAGAAGATCAAAAACAATAAAGAAAGAATCACAAGTGAAATGAGAAGGGGAAGAACTAATCAGATAGAACCATGATGCCTGAAGTGGACCAGCATAAGGTTGGAATTATGGAATACCTCTGGGCACTGCATGGCAAGATACTGGGGTAACACTTAGACATAATGAATACTAGAACTCCTACCATGCTGCAAAGGCTTTCCTCCACAATAATTCTATTTAGAGAACTGCATAGAGAAGAACCTACAGAGAAGACATAGGAAAAGGCAACACAAAGATGGCTTTTACAACAGCGGTGTCAAAGTTAAATTACTGATACAATATCATCTGGAAACAATCCATCCTTATTTTTCTAATGCACGTAGGGCTACTTGACCTCACCACAAACTGAAATCCATTCATTCATCCAAGAAAAATTTATTGGATGCTTCACTACGTATCAGGCATTGTTTTAGGCAATGAGGATATTGTGGGAGGAGAGAGAAGAATCCCTGCTCTTGGGGGTTTACTTTCTGGCAAGGGGAAGACAGACTGTAAATAAACTCTATATTAGGTGATGCTCAGTGCTATGGAGGGACTTCCCTGGTGGTCCAGCGGTTAAGAACGTGCCCTCCAACGCAAGGGATGTGGGTTTGACTCCTGGTTGGCAAACTAAGATCTCACATGCCATGGGGTGACTAAGCCCGTGTACCACAACTACTGAGTCCATACTCTGCAACTAGAGAGAAGCCTGCATGGTCGCAATGAAAGATCCCAAGTGCTAAGACCTGACACAGTCAAAAATAAATAAATATTAAAAATAAGAAAACATTCAATATTTCAAAAAAGTGCTATGGAGAAAAATAAGTCAGATGTAGGGATAGGGAATGTCGTGAGGGAGTGCATGCATGCTCAGTCGTGTCAAACTCTTTGTGACCCCATGGACTATAGCCCACCAGGCTCCTCCTCTGTCCATGGGATTTCCCAGGCAGGAATACTGGAACCAGTTGCTTTTTCCTTCTCCAGGGGGTCTTCCTGGACCAGAGATCAAACCTACACTTCCTGCATTGGCAGGTGGATTCTTTACCACTGAGCTACCTGGGAAGCCCCCCAGGCAGGGAGAGTGGGAGGTTACAGTTTTAAAGAAGGCCATCAGAGAAGGCCTGGGAAAGATGACTTTAGGCAAAAAAAAAAAAAAAAGAAAAAAATCCAAAGGGAGGGAGGCATGCAGAATTATCAATATGTGGGGGAAGAGCATTCCCGTTAGTGGATGGATGTAGAGGCCCTGAAGCGGGAGCTTGCCAAATTGCTCCAGATACAGCAAGGGGACCAGTGCAGCAGAAGCAGAGGGAGTGAGTGGAGGGTGGCGGGAGTTGAGGACAGAGAGATGGTGGGTGGAGGGACAGATGATGCAGGGGTGTGTAGGCTGTTCTCAAACCTCTGGTTTGTACTCTGAAATGGGAAGCCATGGGGAAGTTTAGAGCAGAGACTGACCTGATGTGAAATAAGTTAACTGTGCTCTCCTGTGGCTTGGCAGAGGGGGCTCAGCTGGAAGCACGAAGGCTGTTAGAAGGCCCCTATAATAATCACAGCCTGATCACTAGAGGTGGCCTGGACCTATGTGGGGTGTCAGTGAAGCTGGTGAGAAGCAGTAGGACTCTGGCTATATCTGGGAGAGCTGATATGTTAGATGTACCACATGAGAAAAAGAGGCATAAATAACTGTAAAATTTTGGGCTTGAACTCCTATGAGGGAGGAGTTGCTGGGTACTGAGATGGGGAGCACTCCGGAGTAGTTTGAGGAGGAAGATCAAGGGTTTGGCTGTGGATATAGGTTTGAGATGCCGGGCAGACATCCCCATGGAGGTGTGGGATAGGCAGAGAGACGTATCTGGAAGGCAGAGAGGTCCAGACAATAAGCCCTGAGGAGTTGTCACATACAGCACACAGTTAAAAGCCGAGAAACTGGACCATTGCAGAGGGAGCAAGTGTAAGAGAAAAGGGAAGTTCTGAGAACTGAATCTTACAGCTCTTTAGTGTTTTGAGGTCAAGGAGATGAGGAGGAACCAGAAAATACATGGCTTTAAAATGATGTAAACAAATTAGGATAAATTATTCACAGAAAATATGTAATAACTTGAACTTGGATAACATTTCCAGACCACATATTCCTTTTATTCTACTGATATGTATTCAAAAGCGTTCTTTATTCATTTAGCATTTCCATTGCCCATCGAGAATTCATAGGGCATTGACAGAATCTGTTAAAACTTCTGAAATCCATATTTAGACTCCAAAAATCCCTTCTTGAAGACTTTTTTTTTAATTGTAGGTTAATCGCTTTACAATGTTTTTTGGTTTGTGCCATGTAACATTGTGAATCAGCCATAGGTATACATATGTCCTCTCCCTCTTGAATCTCCCTCTTACCCCCTACCCCATCCCACCCCTTTAGGTTGTCAGAGAGCATCAGGTTGAGCTCCTTGTATTATACAACAACTTCCCACTAGTTTTCTATTTTACATATGGTAAATGTGTATGTTGAAGCCCAAGTGGTGGTAGTGGTTTAGTCTCTAAGTCGTGTCCAACTCTTTGTGATCCTATGGACTGTAGCCTGCCAGGCTCCTCAGTCCATAGGATTCTCCAGGCAAGAATACTGGAGTGGGTTGCCATTTACTTCTCAGAAGCCCAAGTGGCACCATGGTAAAGAAACCACCTGCCAATGCAGGAGATGCAGGTTTGATACCTGGGTTGGGAAGATCCCCTGGAAAAAGAAATGGCAACCCAATCCATTATTCTTGCCTGGAAAATTCCATGGACATGTAGCCTGGCATGCTACAGTCCATGGGGTCACAAAGAGTCAGACACGACTTAGTGACTAAACAACACTATGTATAAGTTTCAATGCTACTCTCTCAATTCAACCCACACTCTCCTTCCCTCACTGTGTTCATAAGTCTGTGATTATTAATTTCAGACAAAAATGAGAATGAAATATGTAAATTTTCATATTTACTATGAAATATGTAAAAATAAAGTATAATAAAATGTTATTAATAACAAATTAAAGTCTTCTAGAATCGCAGATATGATTACCTGTAGTTCGGCTAACAATAATTTACAACTTTCATTTGAGGATAGATAAGAGAATGAACCCTCCTCCAGAGAAAATGAGGGAGGGAGGGGTGGAGCAAATTAAGAAAGACAGCAGAATAGTGCCAAAAGTATATCAGCCTAATTAGAAGGAAAGCTGGAGCGTATTCTTAATGGGGAATTATAGTAATTGTTGTTAGGAAATAAGCCCCAAAATGTAAAGGGTGTTAATAGAAGGCTTGATTTAAGCATTCTCTCCTCTTGTCCTTTAGGCATGAAAAATGCTGTGTAAATCCAACAAGCATTGTAGTAAGAAAACTGGTTAAATAAAGTACAGTGTACAAGAACAATGAGGAGTACTATTTAGCCATTAAAAACAATAGCTTAGAAGAATATTTAATAACTCAGAGAAATGTTTATAGTACATGATGAGAAAAAAGCAGATTATAGAACCACATATAAAATATCTCAATTTTCTATTTTTATACAATTTTTAAAGGTTACTTTCCACTTAGAATTATTACAAAATATTGGCTATACTCTCTCTATTGTACAATACATCCTTGAGCCTATCTTATACCCTATAGTTTGTACTTCCTACCCCACCCCCACTGGTAATCACTAGCTTGTTGTCTATATCTGTGAGTCTGCTGCTTTTTTGTCATATTCACTAGTTTGTTTTGTTTTTTAGATTCCACAAATAAGTGATATTGTACAGTATTTGTCTTTCTCTGTCTGACTTACTTCACTTTAGCATAAAGCCCTCCAAGTCTCTCCATGTTGCTGCAAATGGCAAAAATTCATTTTTTTCATTCTTATTTATGGTTGAGCAGTATTCCATTCAATATGCTACTGGAGATCAGTGGAGAAATAACTCCAGAAAGAATGAAGAGATGGAGCCAAAGCAAAAACAACACCCAGTTGTGGATGTGACTGGTGATAGAAGTAAAGTCCAATGCTATAAAGAGCAATATTGCTTAGGAACCTGGAATGTTAGGTCCATGAATCAAGGCAAATTGGAAGTGGTCAAACAGGAGATGGCAAGAGTGAACGTTGTTGACATTTTAGAAATCAGTGAACTAAAATAGACTGGAATGGGTGAATTTAACTCAGATGACCATTATATCTACTACTGTGGGCAAGAATCCCTTAGAAGAAATGGAGTAGCCATCATGGTCAACAAAAGAGTCCAAAATGCGGTACTTGGATGCAATCTCAAAAACAACAGAATGATCTCTGTTCATTTCCAAGGCAAACCACTCAATATCACAGTAACTCAAGTCTATGCCCCGACCAGTAATGCTGAAGAAGCTGAAGTTGAATGGTTATATGAAGACCTACAAGACCTTTTAGAACTAACACCCCCAAAAGATGTTCTTTTCATTATAGGGGACTGGAATGCAAAAGTAGGAAATCAAGAAACACCTGGAGTAACAGGCAAATTTGGCCTTGTAGTACAGAATTAAGCAGGGCAAAGGCTAATCGAGTTTTGCCAAGAGAATACACTGGTCATAGCAAACACCTTCTTCCAACAACACAAGAGAAGACTCTACACATGAACATCACCAGATGGTCAACATTGAAATCAAATTGATTATATTCTTTGCAGCCAAAGATGGAGAAGCTCTATACAGTCAGCAAAAACAAGACCTGGGGCTGACTGATCATGAACTCCTTATGGCCAAATTCAGACTGAAATTGAAGAAAGTAGGGAAAACCACTAGACCATTCAGGCATGACCTAAATCAAACCCCTTACGATTATACAGTGGAAGTGGGAAATAGATTTAAGGGACTAGATCTGATAGACAGAGTGCCTGATGAACTATGGACGGAGGTTCGTGACATTGTACAGGAGATAGGGATCAAGACCATCCCTAAGAAAAAGAAATGCAGAAAAGCAAAATGGCTGTCTAAGGAGGCCTTACAAATAGCTGTGAAAAGAAGAGAAGCAAAAAGCAAAGGAGAAAAGGAAAGATATATCCATCTGAATGCAGAGTTCCAAAGAATAGCAAGGAGAGATAAGAAAGCCTTCCTCAGTGATCGATGCAAAGAAATAGAGGAAAATAATCGACTGGGAAAGACTAGAGATCCCTTCAAGAAAACTAGAGATACCAAGGGAACATTTCATGCAAAGATAGGCACAATAAAGGACAGAAATGGTATGGACCTAACAGAAGCAGAAGATATTAAGAAGTGGCAAGAATACACAGAAGAACTGTACAAAAATGATCTTCACAACCCAGATAATCATGATGGTGTGATCACTCACCTAGAGACAGACATTCTGGAATGTGAAGTCAAGTGGGCCTTAGGAGCATCACTATGAACAAAGCTAGTGGAGGTGATGGAATTCCAGTTGAGCTATTTCAAACCCTAAAAGATGATGCTGTGAAAGTGCTGCACTCAATATGCCAGCAAATTTGGAAAACTCAGCAGTGGCCACAGGACTGGAAAAGGTCAGTTTTCATTCCAACCCCAAAGAAAGGCAATGCCAAAGAATGCTCAAACTACTGCACAATTGTAGTCATCTCACATGCTAGTAAAGAAATGCTCAAAATTCTCCAAGCCAGGTTTCAACAATAAGTGAACCGTGAACTTCCAGATATTCAAGCTGGTTTTAGAAAAGGCAGAGGAACCAGAGATCAAAATGCCAACATCTGCTGGATCATCAAAAAAGCAAGAGAGTTCCAGAAAAACATCTATTTCTGCTTTATTGACTATGCCAAAGCCTTTGACTGTGTGGATCACAATAAACTGTGGAAAATTCTGAAAGAGATGGCAATACTAGACCACCTGATCTGCCTCTTGACAAAATCTGTATGCAGGTCAAGAAGAAACAGTTAGAACTGGACATGGAACAACAGACTGGTTCCAAATAGGAAAAGGAGTACGTCAAGGCTGTATATTGTCACCGTGCTTGTTTAACTTATATGCAGAGTACATCATGAGAAACGCTGGGCTAGATGAAGCACAAGCTGGAATCAAGATTGCTGGGAGAAATATCAATAACCTCAGATATGCAGATGACACCACCCTTATGGCAGAAAGTGAAGAAGAACTAAAGATCCTCTTGATGAGGGTGAAGAAGGACAGTGAAAAAGTTAGCTTAAAGCTCAACATTCAGAAAACTAAGATCATGGCATCCGGTCCCATCACTTCATGGCACATAGATGGAGAAACAGTGGAAACAGTGGCAGACTCTATTTTGGGGGGCTCCAAAATCACTGCAGATGGTGACTGCAGCAATGAAATTAAAAGATGCTTACTCCTTGGAAGGAAAGTTATGACCAACCTAGACAGCATATTAAAAACAGAGACATTACTTTGCCAACAAAGGTCTGTCTAGTCAAGGCTATGGTTATTCCAGTAGTCACGTATGGGTGTGAGAGTCGGACGGTGAAGAAAACTGAGCGCCAAAGAATTGAAGCTTTTGAACTGTGGTGTTGGAGGAGACTCTCGAGAGTCCCTTGGACTGCAAGGAGATCCAACCAGTCCATCCTAAAGGAAATCAGTCCTGAATATTCACTGGAAGAACTGATGTGGAAACTCCAATACTTTGGCCACCTGATGTGAAGAGCTGACTCATTTGAAAAGACCTTGATGCTGGGAAAGATTGAAGGCAAGAGGAGAAGGGGACAACAGAGGATGAGATGGTTGGATGGTATCACCGACTTGATGGGCATGAGTGTGAGCAAGCTATGGGAGTTTTTGATGGACAGGGAAGCCTGGCGTGCTGCAGTCCATGGGGTTGCAAAGAGTCGGACACGACTGAGTGACTGAACTGAACTGGAGTATTCCATTGTATATGTATATACATATTCAGACATACACTCAGGAGTGGTATTGCTAGGTCATATGGTGTTCTATTTTTAGTTTTTTGAGAAACCTCCATACTATTTTCCAGCCTCCAGAGGCTGCACCAATTTACATTCCCAACAACAGTGTACACGGATTCCCTTTCCTCCACATCCTCACCAACATTTATTATTTATAGACTTTTTGATAATAGCCATTCTGATAGGTGTGAGGTGATATCTCATTGTGGTTTTGATTTGTATTTCTTTCATAATTAGTAGTATTTAGCATCTTTTCATGCTCAACATGTGCATTTCTTCTTTTGAAAAATGTTCAGTTCTGTCCATTTTTTAGTCAAGTTATTTGTTTTTTTTTTATATAGAGTTGTTATTATACTCCATTTGCATTTATAAAATATTGGCCATATTCTCCATGTTGTATAATATATCCCTGTAGCTCATTTTATACATTTATACCTAACAATTTGTACCTCTTAATCCCCTCCTCCTATATTTCCCCGTCTCAGTTCTCTCTTCCTACTGGTAACCACTAGTTTGTTCTCAATGTCTGTGAGTCTGCTTTTCTGTTACATTCACTAGTTTTCTTTACTGTTTAGATTACATATACAAGTGACACCATACAGTATCTTCCTCTGTCTTGTTTCACTTAGCATAATGCCCTCCAAGTTCATCCAGGTAAATGGTATGCAAATGGCAAGTTTTCATTCTTTTTTATGGCTGAGTAGTATTCCATTGTGTGTGTCTCTCTATGTGTACATACACATATATACCCATGTGCTGTGCTCAGCTGCTTCAGTCGTGTCTGACTCTTTACAACCCCATGGACTGTAGCTCGCCAGGCTCCTCTGACCACGGGATCTTCCAGGCAAAAACAATGGAGTGGGTTGCCATGCCCTCCTCCAGGGGATCTTCTGAACCCACGGGTTGAACCGGAGTCTCCTGCCTCTCCTCCAGTGCCGGCAGATTCTTTATCACTGAACCATAAGGGAAGCCCATACACTTATATCCATATCTATATATATTTGGATGCTTCTTAAAATTTTCCAAACTTTCTATAGTGAATAAGTATTTCTGTAAAAAACCAAAACAAAAAACAGAACAAAACAAAAACCTAGGAGCTGGGAGAAAGCTGGTGGACCTCAAAGCCCAGAGAATGAAATCAAAGCAGTTTTATCTAGTGCCTCAGTGAGAAGCTAAGAGCTGTTGTGTGTAGCTCTGTAGGGGACAGAAGTGTTTTCCTTTGGTTAGGTTTAGTTATCATAAAACCAATATGGAAAAAAGTTGAAAAAAGTCTGTTTTAGAAACCAACACAACAAAATATTACTATAATATTAATATATTATTAAATTGACAGAAAGGTTAAAATTTTGAAAGCCAATACTCAAAACAATGTGGTAGAATGTTATGCAAATTCTCATATATGATATATATTCATATATACATTTTTATTGGTGATGCATGTTGGCACAATCCTTTTGGAAAGTAATTCAGCAATATGTATGAACAACCATAAAATGTTCATGTTCAAAAGGGAATAGCCACTATGGAAACAGTTTGGCAGTTTCTGATAAAATGAAGCATACAACTATCATTCAACCCAACAATTGCACCCATGGGCATTTATCCCAGAGAAAGAAAAACATACAAAAACCTGTACATGTATGTTCATAGCAGCTTTATTCATGATGGACCCTAACTGAAAACAACCCAGATGTTCTTCGAAGGATGAATAGTTAGAGAAACCATGGAAATTCAGCAATACAAAGGAATGAACTAGTTATAGATGCATGATAAATGCAACAGCTTGGATCATCTCCAGGGAATTATGCTGAGCGAACAAAGAAATCCCAAGAAGTCACATGCTGTTTTCCATCTTCAAGTGATTTCCACTCTGGAAATAACAAAAGTATAGAGAACAGATTAGTAACTACCAGGGAGGGGTGAGAAGGAGGGAAGTGCGGCTGTAAAAGGGCACTTGAGGGATCTTTGTGGTGAAGGACTGTCTTGTATTTGACGATCGATGTCGATATTTCGGTTGTCATACTATACTAGTTTACAATATGGTACCATTGGGGAAACTAAGTAAAGCATACTTGGTATCTCCACATGCTCTTTTTTTAGCCTATTTATTTATTTGGCTGTGCCAAGTGTTAGTTGCCACACTTGGAACCTTCCATCTTTGTTGAGGCACGTGAAACACAGTTCCCTGACCAGGGATCAAACCCAGACCTCCTGTCTTGGAAGCCCCAAGTCTTAGCTACTGAGTCACCAGGGTAGTCCCTCTGCACTATTTCTTACAACTACTCATGTATCTATTGTTACTTCAAAGTGAAAAAAAAAAAATTAAAGTACATCTTCTTTTGACCAGTTGATCACATGTCTGGAGGGGCTTCCCTGATGGCTCAGGTGGTAAAGTGTCTGTCTGCAATGCTGGAGACCAGGGTTCGATCCCTGGGTCGGGAAGATCCCCTGGCGAAGGAAATGGCAACCCACTCCAGTACTCTTGCCTGGAAAATTCCATGGACAGAGGAGTCTGGTAGGCTATAGTCCACGGGGTTGCAGAGTCGGACACGACTGAGCGACTTGACTTGACTTTACTCACACATCTAGAAATTTGTCCTAGGAATAGAACCCAAAAGACTAAAGTACTTTAAAGGCACCAGATATTCAAAACAGCGGTATTTACAACAGGAGGAAGGGACCATTTTGTGTCCAAACAGAGACACAGGCAAATCGTGACACAGCCACCCAAGAATTATGCAATTGTTTGATGCAGCCACAAAGAAATGTTATTTGAAAAGGGAGGATTCAAAATTGTGGTACAACATGAAATCTCTGTGATGGGGCTGGAATATGTTGCAAAAGTTTTAATAGTTACTCTGTGTGAAATTCTAACAAATGTTTCCCTTCCCTCAGGCTATCTCTAAAGTTACATGGTTTTTACATGGTTTGGGAGTGGAAGGAACGACAGTAAAGGACATTTTTATGTTTAATTACAAACGTCGGAGTCACGATGAAAGTTCTTTAAATCTGTTCCTCCCAGTAGGATGAACTTCGTTTTTCAGGTTCCAGGATTGGAACAAGCGTGTATACAAGGACCCACAGCACCAGCCCAGGGCAGGTGCGATCAGGCACCCGATTCAACCGCTGCAGCTGCTCTAGCGCTGTGCTCACGGCCCCATGTCCACAGCCCCACCCCAGGACCCCACCAGGAGTTCGAGGAGGAGATCCCCGAACGAGGGCGAGGACGCAGCCTGGAGGTACAGTGACCACTCCAAGGTCATCAACAAGCCGGCAATCGAGGCTCGGCCGGGCCCAGCCCAGAGCTCCAGGACTCGGAGTCGGGGTCTCGCTCTCTGCCCTGCATCCCCGCCCCATCAAGAGTCTCGACCCCGAGGCTCCCCAGCGGCGAACTCCCACGTTGCGTCCAGATTGTCCCCCGGCCCCCAGACCTGAGCTGGGCGCCCCCACCTTATGCCCGGAGCCAAGACCCCGCGAACGTATCATTCCCCTAGACCCTTCCCCTCTTCCTTTTTCGCCCTCTCAACCCAGCTTTTCCCGACTCCGGGAAGAACCGGGAAGAGAAGGCGGAGGGGAGCGAGACGCCGCGGGATAAATACTGTGGCCCGGCCCCGCCCACCGACCTCACTTCCGCCCCGCGACAAGATGGCGGCGTCCGGGCCGTGCCACGCAGACTTCCGCCCGGCGCCGAGACTCGGAACCCGCTGCGCGTCGCGTCGGAGGTGAAATCGGGACGCGCGTGGTGTGGAACTACAACCTGGGTGCGGAGGGGTGCGTCTTTGCCTCGTGCCTGGCCGGGGGCCTGGGGAGAAGGCTAGCCAAGGGCCCTAGCCGGGGTGGTCCGGGGAGTCCCGCCACGTGGGAAGGGGAGGAGCTGAGTCGCTGCCGGAGGGACGCGCCGACTGGGGGGGCGGGAGGCCACGTGGGTGGGGTTCCGCTCAGGGTCCGCGAGTCCTTCTCCCTCGAGTGACTTCGTTACCCCTTTTCGCCTTCTTTCCCAGGCATCATGTCGGAAGGAAATGCTGCAGGCGAGCCCAGCGCTCCGGGAGGGCCCCGACCCCTCCTTTCTGGGGCGCGGGGGCTTATTGGGCGAAGGCCGGCACCTCCCCTCACCCCGGGCCGCCTTCCCTCCATCCGCTCCAGGGACCTCACCCTCGGGGGAGTCAAGAAGGTACCCGACGGCACCTTTCTAAAGAAACCCAACTACTCTGAATTCCAGGCACCTGGGGGTTTGACTGATGTTCCTGTAGGGCCTATCGTGTTTCAGGCGTGGTGTTGGGCCTTGCGAATCTTGTCTTCAGACTTCCGCCTGCAATTTCTGGGGAGCCTGCCCTACCTTCAAGTTAAGATACTGGGTCCAAGATGTTGACTTGGCTCTCAGAGATGGCTGAAGAGCAGAGAATCCTAATTAGCTCAGAAGGAACTTGAGCAGGGTTTATTTCCTTTTGGTGTGTCTTGGATACCTTTCAGAAACCCGTGAAAGCCAGGCAGACATAAACTTTGCCTGCAATTTAAGAGAGTTCTGAATTTCCCCTGGATCCCAGTGTGCAGACTTCTGGTCCAAAGTATTGAGTCTTAGGTGTGATACTAGAGCCTCTGTGTCTGCTCCTATTATGTTTGTGACTGTAGATGTGAAGGGTAGCAGCCAGTTTTTGAAGACCTCAGTTTCCCTTTGTAAATTCTGGTGGCAGTCTAACCCAGTCATCAGTTTGTGAGTGCTGGCAGATCTGTCTTTCCCATTTGAACCTTGCTGGTAGAGCTCATTCTCTATAATACTGTCTGGTCTTCATAGCAGTTTGAAGATGAAGTGTGAGATTAGGTAAATTCCTCTCCTGTTAGAGTCCTGAGGGCTGTCCTTTCAGGAGGCAGAAACCGAGGCTGCCATTTAAATGTTTTTGATGCCCCCTTCTATATATAGCTTCACCATCGCCTTGGCATGACATTCCTCCTTTTCAAGCACCTGTCCATTTCAGTAAATCTTTGACGACAGTATGGAATGTGCTGAAGAGAGCCATATTGGATTTCGTCCATAGAAGATGCCCTTTGGAAGTTTTTCTTTTCCTCTGTACTTTGGGACCAGAATTTACCGAATCAGTGACTCCTGTATTTTACTTTCAGAAAACCTTCACCCCAAATATCATCAGTCGGAAAATCAAGGAAGAGTAAGTAGCTGGGCCTCCTGAATACTCGAGCCTTGCTTGTGCGTGTGTGCTCAATCGCTCACTTGTGTCCAACTCTTTGCCACCCCTTAGACTGTAGCCCGCCAGGCTCCTCTGTTCATGGGATTCTCCAGGCAAGAATACTGGAGTGGGTTGCCATTCCCTACTCCAGGGGATCTTCCCAACCCAGAGCTTGAACCTGCATCTCTTGTGTTTTCTGCATTCTTTACCACTAGTGTCACCTAGGAAGCCCTGCCCCTTTGTTTACTTGCTCTGAATTTGGACCTTTGGGGAAATAACTAAGTAGGTGGCTCAGAAGTTTAAATTTGTAGATTTAGTTCTTTTCAGTAGTGATTGCCGACCCTGGCTCCCAGGTGATTCTAATGTGCAAGCTTTAAAAAAATACTGATGCCTGACAATCCATCCTTAAAATTGTTTTAACTTATTTGCAATGAAACAGTGATTATCTTTTTTTTTTAACTTTTAATTTTTTTATTGGGGTATAGCCATTTAACAATGTTGTGATAGTAGTTCTATGTGTTATACAACAGGTCCTTGTTGGTTATACATTTTAAATATAGCAGTGTGTACAAGGAGCCACAAGTTTGATTTCTAAGTCTGTGAGTCTTTCTGTTTTGAAGTAAATTCATATGTATAATTTCTTTTTAGATTCCACATATAAGGGATGTCATACAATATTTCTCCTTCTCTGTCTGACTTACTTCAGAGAGAGATTATGTTTTATAGCCAGAGTTGAGAGCCAATAGTTTGGGCAAAGATGGGTCAGGTTTTCCCTTAGGTTCTTTGGCATTGCAACCTTCCTGCTTTCAGTCAATACCAAAAAAAAAATCCACATTTGGGGGCAATCTCTATAATTCACCTTTTGTGTTATAGTTCTAGTATACGCTCTTCAAAAAGGTAAAATACAGTAAACTGAAGGACTCGGCCTCATCAAGGAAGTGAAAAAGGTGCTAGACCGCCCACACAGGTGGGTGCTGTGCTTCTCATGACATAGTTGTTGGCTCATAAACTCCCCTCCGGTGGAGCCGAGTGGTGTGGGAGAGTGAGACCAGTTCTTGGATGCAGGTGACGTCAGTAGTTTCCTTTGACCCGTTCGCTTTTCCAGGCCGAAGGAAGAAGTAACCATCAAGAAAGAGAAGCGTGAAAGGGACAGAGACCGACAGCGAGAGGGCCATGGACGGGGCCGGGGGCGCCCAGAAGTGATCCAGTCCCACTCCATCTTCGAGCAGGGCCCCGCTGAAATGATGAAGAAAAAGGGTACAAAGCTGCCGGGGCTCTGGGAGGAAGGAATCAGTGGATTTCAGTCCAGACTGCCCAAGAGAAGGACCAGGGTGGTGGTATTCCCCCGCTTGCTCCCAGTTTAGCTTTCCTTGCTGTTGGCTCTCCCTCTCTCCTGGTGAACTATGGGGGTTTTCCACAGGGAACTGGGATAAGACCGTGGATATGTCAGACGTGGGGCCCTCTCACATCATCAACATCAAAAAGGAGAAGAGGGAGACAGATGAAGAAACAAAACAGATCCTGCGCATGCTGGAGAAGGATGATGTAGGTACCAGTAGACTATGGTGGGGGCTTCTTTTGTGATGAAAAGCACTTCCAGGGAACCAGGATAGGGGAAGCTCTCTAATGTCCTGAAAGTCTGGTGATCAGCTGGAATCTTTGACTAGAAAAGAGCTAAGGTGGACTGCGGGCTTCCCAGGTGGCTCAGTGGTGTAAAGAATCCACCTGCAGTGCAGAACTTGCAAGAGACACAAGTTTGATCCCTGGGTTATGAAGATCCCCTGGAGAAGGAAACAGCAACCCACTCCAGTATTCTTGCCTGGAAAATTCCATGGACAGAGGACTCTGGAGGGCTACAGTCAGACACGACTGAGTGACTGGGCAAGGTGGACTGCCCTCCAGGTACGTCTGTATGCTGGCCCTGCTGTGTGACCCCCCGACTTTTCCTTGGCAGTTCATCGATGACCCTGGGCTTAGGAATGACACTCGAAATATGCCTGTGCAACTGCCGCTGGCTCACTCGGGCTGGCTTTTTAAGGAAGAAAATGAGGAAGCAGATGTTAAACTGCGGCCGGCTGGCCCCAAGGAAGAGGATATGGAGGTGGACATGCCTGCTGTGAAAGGTGCTCTGTCACTTAAGGTCTCGTCTCCTTTTCTCCACCTGTTCCCGCAGGAGTGAGCCTGCCTGACTGCTGCTGCTGTCTTCTTAGCACTTTACAGCCCCTGATGGGGATTGGTGGGCCCAGCCTCAGCTTCATGTTTTTATTTAATTTTTTTTAAAGAATGAGTTCCTTTTTTTTTTTTTTTTAAGATTTGTTTGTTTATTTTTGGCTGTGCTGGGTCTTCGTTGCTCTATACCAGCTTTCTCTAGTTGCAGCAAGTGGGGGCCACTCTTTGTTGTGGTGTGTGGGCTTCTCATTGCAGTGACTTCTCTTATTGCCAAGCACAGGCTCTAGGGCGGGCGGGCTTCAGTAGTTGCGGCTCCTGGGCTCTAGAGCACAGGCTCAGTAGTTGTGGCATGTGGGCTTAGTTGCTCTGTGCCATGTGGGATCTTGCCCAGACCAAGGTTTGAACCTGTGTCCCCTGCCATTGGCAGGCGGATTCTTAATCACTGGACCAGCCTTTTTTAAATAAGTCACACGACTATTGGATCTGTCTTTCTAAGCACAAAGTTTCCTTCCAGCTTCTTGGCTGAGTGACATTGGAGCAGATCAGGCGGAAGGGATGGGTGTAGTGAGATGGCCTGGAGGTGGCCTCTGGTAGCCTTCCTTTTCTGTTATCTTGGGCAGTAAAAGAGGAGCCCCGAGATGAGGATGAGGAGGCCAAGATGAAGGCTCCTCTCAGGGCAGCCAGGAAGATCCCAGGCCTCCCGAAGGACGTGTCTGTGGCGGAGCTGCTCAGGGAGCTGAGCCTCACGCAGGAGGAAGAGCTGCTGTTCCTGCAGCTGCCGGACTCACTCCCCGGCCAGCCACCCACTCAGGACATCAAGCCCATCAAGACGGAGGTGCAGAGCGAGGATGGGCAGATGGTGGTTATAAAGCAAGAGAAAGACCGGGTATGCTCACCAATGAGTGCTGTGAAGATGCGTGGGACCTGGAGGGGAAATAGCCACCTGGACGGGGAAGCAGAGGGGTGTTGCCTGTGGTGAAATTCAAAAATTATACGCATTTGTTCTTTCTGCCCGCAGGGGGCTTGGGGCTTTGTGCTTCAGCCCAAATTGTGTGTGTGTTTATTTTTCACAGTGAACTATTTTGAACATATACAAATGAGAGAATATATGTTCTTATGTACTATCACCTAGCTTCAGCAGTTACTGATATTTTGTCCCTTTATCTGTGGTTTGGGTTTTTTTGTTTTGTTTGTTGACCAGTGGCAGGCATTCCCAGGAAAAGGCCCTCTCTGGGAAGCTCATTCTTTGTTTCTTTTTTTTTAAAAATATTGTTCTTTTTTTTAAAGGGCTTCCTTGGTGGCTCAGATGGTAAAGCGTCTGTCTGCAATTCAGGAGACCCGGGTTTGATCCCTGGGTTGGGGCGTTAGTTGCGGCATGTGAACTCTTAGTTATGGCCTGTGAAGTCTAGTTCCCTGACCAGGAATCAAATCCGGGTTCCCTGCATTAGGAGTTCAGAGTCTTAGCCACTGGACCACCAGGAAGTCTGGGGAGCTCATTCTAACCTTTGCTACTGATGCTTCCTTTGGGAAAGGATTTGTTTTTTAAGGATGGAGGAGACAGTTCCTCACCCAGTTTCCATCCCCTGATTGTCTTCACAGGAAGCCAGGCTGGCAGAGAACACTTGTACCCTGGCTGACCTGACAGAGGGACAGGTTGGCAAGCTGCTCATCCGCAAGTCGGGGAAGGTGCAGCTCCTCCTCGGCAAGGTGACTTTGGATGTGACGATGGGGACTACTTGCTCTTTCCTACAGGTGAGAGTGAGCTCTTTCCTACAGGTGAGAGTGAGCTATTCAGGATGTTGATGACTTGGTGTGAGTACGGGGGAAGGGCTGTTGGGATCAACACATTAAAGTCATAGGACTGAGCAATGGGATGTGTGTGTGGTCTTGCCTTTCATCTCTGTCTCTGTTGATTGGCAGGAGCTGGTGTCTGTGGGCCTTGGAGACAGCAGGACAGGCGACATGACAGTCCTGGGACACATAAAGCACAAACTTGTCTGTTCTCCCAACTTCGAATCCCTGCTGGATCACAAACACCGGTAAAGTGAGCAGATGGAGGACGGTGGTGACTGTGCCCACGACTGCTGCCTGCTCCAGACGTTTTGTTCTCAAATCTGTTCGACCCAGAAGGGGCCTGTTTAGCCCACCCACTCCAGCCATTGTCCCAGTTTTCCCACAGGGCCCACACGTGGCTCCCTTCCACGGCGGCTGTTAACGGCATGATGACCTTCCCACAGTGAGGAAACTGCACACCTTCACTGCTGGGGGTTGGTCCCTGCTATTTATTTTTATATTTATGTCTTAGCTCTTCAGCAGACTGCACCCTCCCCAGGCGGAGAAAGGACAGTCTGGGCAAGGACAGGCTCCTTTTCTGGGGACATCTTGGTTCTCAGGGTAGGAGACGCTGTTGCTCCCTCCTTCCTCCCAAGAGGCAGCGCTTGAGAGAGAGTAGAGAGGTCTGGAGTCTGAGACTCAAACTCAGCTCTGTCCATTACTAATTATGTGACTGAACATACTACCTAACCTTTCTGAGCCTCAGAGTCCTCATCTGACAAATCGAGGACGATACCTACCTCACAGGGTTGGCATGAGGATGCTGTGGAATACTGTCGATGAAATGTCCTTGCACAAGGCCGGACATACACTGTAGGAGCTCAATAAATGTTAATTTAGTTTTCTTTCGCCTAAGTGTTTTCAAACAAAAGAGAGATTCCAAGGATCTCTCAGAAAAGGTGAATGGAACTGCTTCTCCCCACATTTTTACTCCATGGCCCATTCCTCTGGACTGATGCTCTAAAGGTTTGGGTTTGGGCCTCTCTGTACCCTTTTTTCTCCTGAGCATCTTAGGCAAGCACTTCCTGTTCATTGCTGTGAGCCCTTAGCCATAGGTGCCATCAGAAGAGGAGAAAGCAAAGACTTGACTCCTCCCAGCCCTACAGGTGCCTTCGGGTGTCACGGTGGTCCCAGGACTCATTCCTCCCACCCTCACCCCTTCCAGCTCCACTTAAATTATTTCTCAGAAGAAACCTGTGACTGCTCCTAGATAATTATCACCCCACCAACTCAAATACTGCTGAAAAACAACCCCGGGTGAGAAAAAAAAGTAGAGATGATTGAATAATAACCTCATCAACACTTGACAGATGACCTCTCAGTTCAAAAGCTTTAAGTTTGAGAGGCCTGCCTCTGTCTCCTGTCCTGGCATCGGCTTGGATCCCACTCTCCCTGGCCGCACTGGCCTTGTAGTTCATTGTGTGGTCTTGTTCCTTTCAGCAGCTCAGCACACTCTTGACCCATCCAGTGTGTGGTCCCTGAGGAGCAGCGTCTCTTATTCCTTGTCTGCAGAGCAGGGTCATGGAGACACCTTCGAGGTTAGGGAAAGCCGCCTGCTGCAGTGTCTGTGGTCATTAGACACAGCATTGCAGCTCCCTTTGCTTCGAGCTTAGCAAACTGCCTCTGGAACAGTTGGGAACCACACAGGCTCCATGAGAAATGCTCCCTCCTGACTTAGCTGGCCCTAGAGGTTTGGGGAGGATACTCCTTTCTTTAGTCTCCATTCTGATTCCTTGCGTTAGTTGCTCTGTAGTGTCTGACTCTTTGCGACACCATAGACTGAAGTCTAAGCTCCTCTGTCCATGGAATTCTCCAGGCAGGCATACTGGAGTGGGTTGCCATTCCCTTCTCCAAGGGATCTTCTCAACCCAGGGATAGAACCCATGTCTGTCAGCTTTGCAGGCAGATTCATTTTCTGTCTGAGCCACCAGGGAAGCCCTTCTGTTCCTTGAACCTGTTTTTAAATTTCATCAGGGCTGGGCTTTTCACTAAGCCCTTCAAACCGCCTAACCAGCAGCTAGGAGGCGGGATTGACTATGTAGTCCTCACATTGCCCCTTCTTAGGTGAGAGCTCACTGAGCTCTGCTAGATGGTGCTGTTCTGGTTTCTCTCCTCACTGTAGAGGGCAGCTGAGCAGAAAGGGTCTTGAAGATGGTGTGCCATGGAAGTCCTGTTTGGTCTAAGACTGTTTTGATGAACCAACAGCTTTTTTGTTCTCTGAGCTTTAATGTTTGTTCCTTTTGTACAGCTAATGCCTTGCCAGTAAGTCTCCATTGTAATCCTTTCTCTTGGTTTCATAGGAGGGGTGGGGTGGGGTGGGGGGGATGCTGTGGCTTGCAGAAATCTTAGGTCCATGACCAGGGATCCAACCTATGCCCCCTTCAGTGAAAGCATGGAGTATTAACTGCAGGACCACCAGGGAGGTGGTCCCTCTCTGGGTTTGTTTGGTTCAAAAACTTCTGCTTTTCTGGCCTAACTCAAAGTCCCTGCCTCAATAGGCATTTGACGTTTCAGTCTTTAGTTCTCTGATTCTTCCACAAAAACTTGAGGAAGAGCATGTATCACTTTATAGCTTGCTGTTTTGCCATTTCAGGAATATTGGGGATTGAACATTACGACCCTGAATCAGAGTCCCCACAGCCTGTCTTATATTCCTGATATGCAGGTTGGACCGTAGAAGTGTGGGGAGAAGACAACACATCTGCTTTCTTGGACAAGCCTCCAAAGCATACATTTGTACCAACAAATAAATTCAAGTAACAGGAGTAAAAAGCCCAAAGCCAGATTCATGTATGAGAGAAAATGGATGAAAATTTATTACTACCTGCATCTGTGTGTATGCATTTTGTTAAGACATGGAAAGTAAACTATAGGCTTGTTCATTTCTTAACTATGTAAGTGACAGAAGGTGGGCTTTAGAGTCCGGATT
The DNA here is from genome assembly GCA_024291935.2 of Okapia johnstoni. Classification (NCBI taxonomy): domain Eukaryota; kingdom Metazoa; phylum Chordata; class Mammalia; order Artiodactyla; family Giraffidae; genus Okapia; species Okapia johnstoni. Next base: position 39,059,684 of record CM044314.1, on the reverse strand, counting down.
GAGTTTGAATATAACTCCACCAGTATAACTTTGGAGGAAAATTACTTAACTTCCCTAAACTCAGTTTTACTCATTTTCTTAAAAAATGAGGTAATAGTAGTTTTTAAAAGTTGCTTTTAAATTACAAGGGACACAAAGTTTTTCTTTATGCAAGACAAAAAAGAGTGCTGCTATCAGTACGTGATCAGCACAAGTAGCAGAAAACTGGACTGACAGTGATGTAAGCAATGGGATGTTTAATTATCTCATGTAACCAGCAGTCTGGAGATAGACAGTTCCAGGGTCGGGTGGCAGCCAAAGCATCAAAATTTTCTAGGATGCGTTTGTTCCACCATCTTTGGCGTTCTAAAGTGGCTATAACAACTCAGCATCATTTCTTAAAAGGAGACTGTTCAGAGCCAAAGCAGGAAGCAAAGTACATAGCAGTAAAGGAACTTTCTCCTCATTCTGCTCATATCAGGGAGGAATATGCTTCAGAGGGCCAAAGAGCTTTCGCCTTGTGTCTCTGATACAGCAGACCACATACCCACGCTTGGCTGGGCACTAGCAAAAAAGGATGGGTGGACCCATTTGTCCCTTGGCACTGATACCTTGTTGCCTGTGAGGCAGGGTTTTGTTAGGAGGGAGGAAACAGAAAAGGCAGGTATAGACCATGATAGGTGCCACCATGATCAAAAAATGCTGTCTATTAAATCATAGTCTATCTAGGTAGAATTTTTTTTTAATGTTCAGTTACCTTTTACTCTAAATCAGTTTTAACATTTTAGTGCATATTCTTTCAGACTACAAAATCACCTGTTACGTATAATGATATAAACATGCTATTTTATTACGGATTTCATCTCACTCAAATACAGTCCTTCCTGGTTAATAATAAGTATCTTGTACTTCAGATACTTCTGATCTAGCTGAAAATATCAGAGACAATGCCCTTTAATTCTCCCAGACCTACCCACATGGTCTAATTGATTCACACTTGGCTCTTTAAAGGAAAAGAGGCTTATTTCTTAGGTATGTGCTGTATGCTCAGTCATGTCCAACTTTGTGACACCATGGACTGTAGCCCACCAGGCTCCTCTGTCCATGGAATTTTCCAGGCAAGAATGCTGGGGAAACTTGCCATTTCCTTCTCCAGGGGCTCTTCCTGACCTGGGATTGAACCTATGTCACCTGCATCTCCTGCATTGGCAGGCAGATTCTTTACCACTGCGCCACCTGAGAAGCCTTAGTCACTGTGAAAAAAAGTGACATCCATCACTTTGCCTCATGCAGGATACATCACAGTTGGGGCATTCCCCTCTTAAGAGGGCTATAGCTGTGGTGACAGATGCAATGCTAACAGCTGCTCTGGGACTGGTTCAGCTGCCACAGTTCTGCTGATGGAGGGTGGAGACTGGGGTGGGGTTAGGTCTCAAGGACATCATCTGAAAACACGGAGACAGGATACCAACTCTAGGAGCCCCTCTGTGTGGTCAACTGCTGACTTGGTTCTTCTGAAGCACTTCTGTCCCCTTCCATGGAAGCACTCACTGGTCCAACACTCCGAAAGCTGAGGCAGAGGTTGGACTTCCTTCTATTGGGCTCATTTACATTTAAGACCCCGTTGGTCAGGAAAAAATGCAGTTTTGATCATCATTGGCCCAATGGTTTTATCTTGCATACTTTTCAGGATTCAGTGGAGAAATAGAAACCATTCTAGGTACCCTAAGTAGAGAAGTTTAAGACAGGAAAATGCATATTTTTAGACCCATTGGAAAACTGAAAGAGTGAACCCTAGGTTGAATCTCCAGGAATCAACCCTGGAGAACTGGTCCACCAGGGGAGCTATAGCCTTGACTAAAACCAGGAAGGCAGAGGACCTGGATGGAGCTGTGGGTTCCAGAACACCCTGTGTGACTGCAATCCAGGGATCAGGAAATGCCCACAGTCTCAACTGCCTGGAGAACCACAGAGCTAAAGGTTGCACCCTGGAAAACCTGAAGAAAAATCCCCACACGCACATACAGAGTGCTGTTTGTGTGCTCGGTACAGTTCCAGTTTTAGGACTGGTCAGTGACAAGACAGAAAAGCCTCTGTCCTGGTGGAATTTGCATTCTAGGGAGGGAGAGAGATAGTAAGTTACACAGCATTTAGGCGGTGATGGGTGCTTAGGAATTTTTTTTTAACTGTAAGTCTGACTGGTAGTGTCACAAATAAGAGGAGGCTTTGATGAAAAAGCATTTGAAGAGTCAACTAGCAGATCAGTAGGAGGCGGCTAGAATCAGGATCAGCATGGAAACTGGCTGGAGCTGACACCATGAGGGGACACAATATCAGAGGTGGGGTGGATGGCCCAGGTCCTGCAGGGCTTCGAGGCCATTGTAAGGACGTAAGGCTTGATCCTGGGGGAAATGGGGCTTCCCATGTGGCGCTAGTGGTAAAGGATCCACATGCCAGTGCAGGAGCCACAGGAGAGGGGGTTTGATCCCTGGGTTGAGAAGATCCCCTGGAGGAGAAAATGGCAACTCACTCCAGTATTCTTGCCGGGATAATCATATCCAGGAGGTGAAAGAGTCAGACATGACTGAAATGATTGAGCACACACGCACTAAGGGAAATAGCTGTCACAAGTGTCTCTTGGGTTTCAAACGGCTCACATTAGCTGTGGGGTTGAGGCAAGGATAGAAACAGAGGCACTAGTCTGGAGGGTATTACACTGACCCAGGCAACTGATGGCAGTGGCTTGGACCAGGGTTACTAGTGGAGGTATTGGGAAGGAGTTGGATTCTATCATAAACACTTATTTCAAAGGTAGAGTCATCTCGGTCTGCTGATAGAGGAGATGTGACAAATAAAGGTAAGAATCAAATAGCCGTAGCAGTAGAAAGGTGGCCTGTACCTCCACTTTTCAAATCCAAAATGGTAAAACTTAATTCACACCCAGAATCCTAGCACAAGAGATTTTGGGAAATGTAGCATCCCCCTTCTAGCCCTAGTAATTCAGGCTGACATTTTATGAAGTGGTGGGTGATGTGTGCTGATTAACCGTACTCACAGGAGTTGACTTAAGGACCCAAGATTTTAAGGTAAAGCTTTCTATGACCATGTCATGCTGCCAATACAAAGTTCTCTCTGACGCATTACCTCAAAACAGTGTATTCCAAATGAAAACACAATACCTGACTGACCATACTGAGCGTGACTCTCACACCTCTCCCCAAGGCAGGATCATACAGGAATTATTTTAGAAACAGCTCTTCCACTATATAACATAACATTAATGGCTACATTAGACTCCATCTTTTTCACCCAAATATTCCCTGATTTCTGAAGAATTTTGGTCTTTCCAATTTTTAACTATCTTAAAAAATGTGATAATTTTATAGCTAAATTGTTGCTGATATCCTGTTTATTTCCTTAGGATCTTTTAAAAATTAAAAATGGCTTTGTGGCGGGGGGAGGGGCAGGGAAGGAGAGCGGGACTTCCTTGGTGGTCCAGTGGTTAAGACTGAGCTTTTAATGCAAAGGGCATAGGTTTGATCCCTGGTTGGGGAATTAGGATCCCACATGTTGCAAGGCATGGTTGGAAAAAAAGGCTTTTTTGACTTTAAAAGTGTCAGATCCTATGACATCTTTAAGGCTTTTGGCAGAGCCCATCCTCCAGAATGCTTGCACCTGTCCACATGCCCATCAACAGTGTGTAAGAGTTGCTTGTGCGGTTGTAAAGTTAAATGTATAATCCAGATTCTGCTTTTGGACTAGATAAACATACAAAGACGCTGCGCTCGTGCTCAGTCGTGTCCAAGTCTTTGCGACCCCAGGAACTGTAGCCCACCAGGCTCCTCTGTCTCTGGGATTTCCCAGGCAAGAATACTGGAGTGGGTAGCCATTCCCTTCTCCAAGGAATCTTCCCGACCCAAGGATTGAACTTGGGTCTCCCATATTGCCGGCAGATTCTTTACCGCTAAGGCACCGGGGAAGCCCCAAAAGATGCTGATCTATACTCAGCTGATCTGCTCCTCCTATCCTTTCCCCTCCGTATCAGGCCTTCGAGCATTTCTCTTGGCTATCTGCTCTCATTCCCTCACCATCTCACCAGAATCATGGCTTTAAACTCTCCATGCCTATGATTCTCAATGTATTATCACAGCCAGGACCTCTCTCCTATCTCCCAACTTTATACTCAGCTGCCACTCCTTCATCTCTTCATTTATGTCTCGTAGGCAGCTCACCCCGACTACCAATTTTGGGAAATACAGACACCAAGAAGCATATTAAGATAACCCATGAGGGTCCCATCAGCAAAGCCTTGCATCTATGGGACAAATGGCTCAGGTTCTTCCACAAATTGTAAGGGAAAAAAGAAGAACCTATAGATTAAAAAGAACTTTGAGAGATAATGTTAATCGGTTGTAATACATAAACCTTTTTTGTATCATTCTTATTTTTTAAATTTTATTTATGTATTTCATTAAGTATATACTTATTTACTATTTTATTAAATTTATTTATAGATATAAATAATAAATTATTAAATATATAAATAAAATATATTTTATATATTTTATTGAAGCATAGTTGATTTACAATGTGTTTCTAATGTATAGCAAAGTGATTTAGTTATATATTCTTTTTCATATTCTTTCCTATTATGGTTTACTACTGAATATCAAATATATTAATAGGCCCCTGTGCCATACAGTAGGACCTTGTTGTTTATCCATCCTCTATCTAATAGTTTACATCTGCTAATTCCAAACTCTCAATCCATCCCCCTCAACCTCTCCTGCTTGGCAAGCATAAATCTGTTCTCTATGTCTGGGAGTCTGTATCTGTTTCATATATGTGTTCATTTGTGTTATATTTTAGATTCCACATATAAGCAATATATATGGTATTTGTCTTTTTTCTGATGTATTTCACTTTGTATGATGATTTCTTGATCCATCATGTTGCTGCAAATAGCATTATTTGTATTAACCTTATTTGAATAGTGATTCTGAGAACTGCAATGAACTCTCAGCATGAAGACTCCATTCAAATCTTGTACTGAAAAAAGAAAAAAAGTCTTGCACTGAGAGTCTTGACCAAACTTGAACGTGGCTTCTTCTATCAGCCTAAAGCCATGTGTCTGGGGCTACCCAGCCTCTTTTGAGTTCCTGTTTGGAAAAGTTTAGAGCTGTCAAAAAAATATCTATTGTTGGTCAAAAAGTAATTGCTGTTTGTTTTAGGTGACACCTGACGTAGCCCCCCTGACCTCCCTTTATTATTTATTCAACAAGGGTTTATAGTTATGAATCCATTCTCTATCCCTTTGAGATGATACATATCTTCTCTAACTGTGAAGTGTCATGTCTCAAGGACTTGAAAACCATTCCTGAAATGTAATTATCAGGAAAGAGAGGGCTTCTGTCTCCCAGTCTCTGGGAAGATAGAATCCTCAAGTCCATAATCACCAGCCAGCAGATACTGCTAACCTAATCACGTGTGCAGGGACTGACCCTTTGTAATTTTTCACATGAGTCCTTGCCCCCATTCTCCCTTTACAGTGCCTTTTTGCAAATCAGGATGGAGCTCAGCTTTTTGGCTTGCTGTCAATAGTTACTGAATAAAATGTTTACACTATTTTAACTAATACCTGGCTTTGTTTATCTTTGATATTTTTTACAAAATTTTTTTAAAATCATGAGGCAATCAAGATTGACTAGATATTTGATAATATTAAATCATTGTTGTTAGTGTTTTTAACTGTGATAATGGTGTTGTGATTATATTTTTCAAAATAATAATTTTAAGGAAATTCCTTGGTGGTTCAGCTTTCACTGCTGAGGGCATGTGTTCGATCCCTGGTCAAGGAACTAAGATACCCCAAGCTGCGTGGCCAAAAGAAATTTAAAAAAAAAAAAATCTATTGAGAACGTTATCGATTCTTACTACTCCCAGCATCATTCCTCTTGACCAAATAACATCCTCTCTTGTGGGATTTTTAACAGTTACCCCTTAAATGATCTGCCTACTTCTATACCCATACCCCGCCCCCTCCCACCAGTCTGCTCTCAACACATCAGTCAGAGATACCCTGGTAAAATGTGCCATATTATGTCACTTCCCATCTCATTCAGACTAAAAGCCAAGTCTTCAAGACCTCATAGGATCCTTCTATGATCCCTGTGATCTCGGGTCCGGTTCTCCTGGACACTCTAGCCGATTCTTATGTAACAGAGCAGGCCGACTCCTGCTTCCGGGTTTTGCATTATTTCCCTCCTGCCTGGAACCCAGTTTTCCCAGAGAACTTCACGTCTTGTTTCTTCATTCCTTCTGGGTCTCTGAGCCTCTCCGTGACCACCCTGCATAAACTAGGAAACTTCCATTCCTGACACTCCTTTTTACCCCTTTCCTTGCTCTTTTTCTCCATAACATTGATCATCTGTCCTGTTATCTATTTCCCTTTTTTTAACTGATAATCCCAGTAGAACATAAGCTATGGGACAGTAGAGACTGTTTTGTTCATTATTATATCCCCAGAACTTAAGATAGACCCTTGCACATAATAGACACCAAATAAATGTTAGTTGAAAGAATGAAGGAATGAATACTACTGTGTGGAGGCTGTGCGTGCTAAAGAACTGATGGCTGCATTTCTGTGTGAGTGCATGTTTAGTTGCCCAGTCTTGTCCGACTCTTTGCAACCCCATGGACTGTAGCCTGCCAGGCTCCTCTGTCTATGGGACTGCCCAGGCAAAAATACTGGAGTGGGTTGCCATTTCCTATTCCAGGGAGTCTTCCCCACCCAGAGATCAAACCTGAAACTTTTGTGTCTCCTGCTTTGGCAGGCTGATTATTTACCACTATGCCACCTGGGAAACCCCAACTGCATTTCTGAGCAAGGCTAAAAAAGAGACTTTTGAAGTCTCCTAGGCTTCCTCTCAAGGGAAGAATGGCCCTCACTTTTCTAAGCAGAAGACAGAAACTGGCCAAACTTTTGGGCAAGGCTTTGGGTCAATTCAATGGGCTGTCCTTGTGGCTTATGCTGCTGACTGTGTAACTGGCATTGGTGTTTTTCATGAATGTTCCATAAATGCTCATAAATGCCAGAAGGGATGATACCGATGGGGGATTGCTGCATTTAGAGAGGTGCTAGTTTCTCTGGGACCCCATAACCCTATGATACCTTTGAGCTAAAAATCTTTCTGATTCTTTTTTTTCTTTTTTTAAAATTGTTTATTTTTGGCTGTGCTGGGTCTTTGTTGCTGTGCTCTGACTTTCTTTAGTTGTGGTGAGTGGGATCTTCTAGTTTCGGTGCACAGGCTTCTCGTTGCAGTGGCTTCTCTTGTGGAGCACAGGCTCTAGGTGAGCAGGCTTCAGTAGTTGCTCCACCAGATGTGGAATCTTCCTGAATCAGGGATGGAACCCATGTCCCCTGCATTGGCAGATGGATTCTTATCCACTGGGCCACCAGGAAAGTCCTGATTATTTTTCTGATCAGAATGTTTGGGAGGCAAAGGAAGGTAGCCTTCACTGGGAGGTGTCCCTTGATGGGGTTTGTTGTCTCCCTGATGATACTAAGAGGTACACCTCTTTTGAAAAGCATCTCTTACCTTGCTCTTGGGTTCTTGTCAAAACTTGTTAAACACTTATAGAGGGCTTGTGATCGATATTGGGGCCAGGAGGGGAGGTTAACTCAGACTCAATAACTAACAATGTGGGGGGGGGGCAAACAAGCCTCTCTTGTCGGATGGAAATGGTGTATTTAGGTCTTCTGGCCCCAGGGGCGTTTTCAGGTTTACACGACAAACAGGCAGCCTCCCTTTGGGGAAAATGTTGTCCTCCGCTCCACATTCTGAAGCAAAGCCACTCACTCAGTGGGGTTCTCAGTCCACAGTTGCTGTTGTGGTTTAGTCTCTCAGTCATGTTCGACTCTTTTGCGACCCCATGGACTGCAGTACACAGGCTTCCCTGTCCTTCACTGTTTCCCAGAGTTTGCTCAAACTCGTGTCCATTGAGTCAATGATGCCAACCATCTCATTCTCTGTCACCCCCTTCTCCTCCTGCTCTCAGTCTTTCCCAGCATCAGTGTCTTTTCCAGTGAGTCGGCTCTTCACATCAGGTGGCCAAAGTACTGGAGGTTCAGCTTCAGCATCAGTCCTTCCAATGAATATTCAGGGTTGATTTCCTTTAGGATTGACTGGTTTGCTCTCCTTGCTGTCCAAGGGACTCTCAAGAGTCTTCTCCAGCACTACAAATCGAAAGCAACAGTTCTTCAGCACTCAACTTTCTTTATGGTCCAACTCTCACATCATATATGACTACTGGAAAAATCATAGTTTGACTATAGCCTTTGTCATCAAGATGACGTCCCTGCTTTTTAATATGCTGTCTAGTTTTGTCATTGCTTTTCTTGCAAGGAGCAAGTGTCTTTTGATTTCATGGCTTCGGTCATGGTCTGCAGTGATTTTGGAGCCCAAGAAAATAAAATCTGTCAGTGTTTCCATTTTTTTCCCCATCTATTTGCCTTGAAGTGATGGGACCAGATGCCATGATCTTAGTTTTCTGAATGTTGAGTTTTAGGCCTCAGTGGTTCCCCTAAATGTCTGGGCCTGATTCACTGATGGTTTGGCTAAGCTTAACTGCATGGTGTCCATGGTGGACACCGTGCTGTGGCTATTCAGCTACATGGAACAGGAAACAGATGTGATCACTCTGCTTAGTAGGCAAAGTTCAAAGCCATTCTCACAGCTCCAGCCAGTAATCCTTGATGAAACTTGTTATATTTTTGCTGACTCTTGTTTAGGCTGTTGACAATGGCCCAGCTGTTTGGTTTGCCACATGGAAAACTACAGACTGGCAAACTGAAGGCTTCCTTCTTCAGGGTCACCAACCATGGACACAAAGCATGGCTGTTGGTGGAAACATCTGGTCACTCCTATAGGTGCCCCTGGTGAGGGCCCATTCCCTGATAAGACTGACTGGAATGAAGCTGTGGATTGAGCCTGCACCACCCAGATAGCCATCTTTGCTGCCTGGACCCATTGTTGAACAAGACATGCAACACACCTACCACCATAGACTGAGACCCCAGTAAAGGGCTCTGTGTTTCAGAGGCACCAGCTACTACTGCATGCCAGACCTGCACCTCCTAATAAAAGTTCAACTGTTGGTCTCAGTGAAGAAGGCCCATTGCACAGGGCAAAGCCATCAAACCTGTGTCCTCCTCCTGGGGCTCACTGCTACTGACATTTTTTCAGGTTGTAATGTTGCCATCTCGAACAAGGCAATGGCACCCCATTCCAGTACTCTTGCCTGGAAAATCCCATGGACGGAGGAGCCTGGTAGGCTGCAGTCCATGGGGTTGCTAAGAGTCAGACACCACTGAGCGACTTCACTTTCACTTTTCACTTTCATGCATTGGAGAAGGAAATGGCAACCCACTCCAGTGTTCTTGCCTAGAGAATCCCAGGGACGATGGAGCCTGGTAGGCTGCCATCTATGGGGTCGCACAGAGTCCGACACAACTGATGTGACTTAGCAGCAGCAGCAGTGTTGCCATCTCAATCCAGTCAGCTGACTCTGGCCAGACACTGTAGCCCTCGAAACTAATCTTTGCTACATTTTTGGCTTTCTATACATTTGCAATCTGATGATGATGTACCTTTAATCACAATGGGCTCTCAAACCCAAAGGTATTTGATGGACTTTCCACACAGGCTACCATCCATAGGCATGTGGGATTGTTGAGCATGGGAAAGGCCTCCTCAAAAATCAACTCAGGTCTTTCCTGGTGATGCAGCGGTTAGGAATTCACTTGCCAATGCAGGGGACACAGGTTCTATCTCTGGTCCAGGAAGATTCCACACGTCTTGGGGCAACTAGGCCCAGGCACCACAACTGCTGAGCCTGCATATGCTAGAGCCTGTGCTCCACAACAAGAGAAGCCACCACAATGAGAAGCCCACGTACCACAGCTAGAGAGTACCCATGGCTCACAGCTAGAGAAAGCCCATGTGCAGCAACAAAGACCCAGCATAGCCAAAACTAATAAAGCAAAACAAAAATTTAAAAATCAACTCGAAGGAATTTCTGATCCTATATCCAACACCTTGTGGTCCATGAGCATTATTAGCAAGGCAGTGTGGTCACTACATATGACTGTTTTAAGAAAGCTGTCTGGTCTTCTTGGCCACTCCCTGGGTACTAACCAGGATGAAAAGGTGGAATGTTACGCAGACCTATTTTGAGAGCTGGGGATCCCCTTTTAGGCATAATGTTTCTTTATTTCTCCTAATGGCAACCCCAGCAGGCATGATTGCTTCCCTCTTTGGTGGCTGCCTGGCCAAAAGGGGGCCTAGGGGTTTCAAACTGAAAGTTAAGTTTTGTTTTTAATATTAATTCTTTATGCAGTTTGTTAACATTCACACTCTTAAGTAGTATGCAGTGTGACAATCTGATTTTAAATTCTTTTCCCCAAGAATTTTGTCCCCAAAACTGAGTAACAAGTTTGTTTTCTAATTCAGTTCCTAAACGGAGTCCTAAGGCAAATGAGGGTGCCTTGGTAGCAAGCCCATGGAGTACCATGGAATACAGTTGACCCTTGAACAAGTGGACCCTTGAACATTGCATGATCTTGCATGTATGTGAGGTTTCTTTCAAAAGTAAATATTGTAGTTCAACAAAACTTGTGGTTGATTGGATCTGTGGATATGAAAACTTGAATACAGGTGAACCATGTATAGAGAAAGCTGACTGTAAGTTGGGCTTCCTTGGTGGCTCTGACAGTAAAGAATCTGCCTACAATGAAGGAGACTCAGGAGACCTGGATTTGATCCTCAGATTGGGAAGATCCCCTGGAGAAGGGAATGACTACCCACTCCAGTATTCCTGGCTGGAGAATTCCACTTGTCTATGGGGTTGCAAAGAGTTGGACACAACAGATATTCGACTGTGTGGAGGATCTGTGCCCCAATCTGACATGTTGTTCAAGGGTCAACTGTATTTTATTCCTTAATTAATTTATTTTTGTTGGAGTGCAGTTGATTAACAATGTTGTACCAGTTTTAGGTGTACTGCAGAGTGAGCAGTTATGGATATACAAATATCTATTCTTCTTTAGATTCTTTTCCTATATAGGTTATTCCAGAATATTGAGTTCCTGGGCCAACTGTATTTTAAATGTGCAAGAGAAGCACAGTGATGTTCAACATCTGTAGGTAACCATGCAAACAAACGAGTACAAGGTAGATCATTGGTTTCAACATTAGATTGTTTTCCTTTTAATAATATCATATCTTTGCAAAGTTGGGTTTTCTGCACTTGCTGTGATAAAAAGCAAATACTGCGTGAATCTCAGTGTGGCATAGGAAATGACTATGGCACTACCCAGTCTGAGTTCAAGGTCTGAGAAACTGTACAGCACCCAACACATCCCATTAGCAAATAATTATGATTATAGCAGTCCTCCACCCGGGCCACCTTATCCACGGGGTTTATGTTCTAAGACCTGTAGGAGATGTCTGGACCTCAGATAGTATTATTTGTTTTAATTGCTCAAATCTTCTGTGATTATTGGATGACTCTCTTTTTCTCTCTTGCAGAAGGAAATGGCAACCCACTCCAGTACTCTTGCCTGGAAAATTGCATGGATGGAGGAGTCTGGTAGGCTACAGTCCATGGGGTCACAAAGAATTGGACACAACTGAGTGACTTCACTTTCTTTTTTTCAATAGTTTCTTTTGGAGAAGGAAATGGCAACCCACTCCAGTGTTCTTGCCTGCAAAGTCCCATGGACGGAGGGGCCTGGTGGCCTGCGGTCTATGGGGTTGCAGAGTCGGACATGACTAAGCAACTAACACAAACACATTCTTTTTCTCTAGTAATAGTTTTTGCTTTAAGATTATTTTACCTGATACTGATATAGTACCACTACCTTCCTTTCTTTTCTTCTTTTCTTTCTCTTTCTATTTCTTAATTTCTTTCTTTCTTTCATACTTGCCCACTGCATTTCCTTTTAATCATTTAACTTTTGATCTTTTTCTATTATTCTGCTTTATGTCCATCTTTTTCTATCAAACACCATATAGTTGGGTTTTGTTTTTTTAAATCTAGTCTGGTAATCTTTACCTTTTACCTGAAAAATTTAGCCCATTTATTATAATTACTAATGCAGGTGGATTTATTTCTACTATTTATGTTGTGCTTTCTCTTTGTCCAGATTTTTCTCACCTTTGTTCTTTCTTGTTTGGATTGATTGAATTTTTATTATCTTTTTCCCCTCCTGATTGGAAATATATGGGTTTTATTTCTTTTGTAAATATCACAAATTTGAGCAGCTGTATGATCCAGCAATTCCACTTTGCGGTATTTTCCGAAGAAAACAAAAACACTAGCTCCAAGGATATATGCATACCCTACCATGTTCATTGCAGCATTATTTAAATAGCCAAGATGTGGAAACAACTGAAGTATCCATCGACGGATGAATAGATAAAGAAAATGTGATACGCATACACATGCACGCACGCATGCACAATGGAATATTATTCAGCCATCAGAAAAGGTGAAATCTTGTCATTTGTGACATGGATGGAGCTTGAGAGCATTATGCTTAGTGAAATAAGTCAGGTAGAGAAAGATACATACTGTAAGACTTCATTTATATGTGGAATCTAAACAAATAAGCAATATATATGTGTATATATATATATGCACATAGATAAAAAGATTGGTGGTTACCAGAAGTGGGAAGTGCAGAAGTGGGAGAAATTGGTGAATGCGGTCATAAAATATAAACTTCCAGTTACAAAATGAAAAATCCTGAGGAAGTAATGTATAGCATGGCAACTCTAGTTAATAATGCTGTATTGCATATGCAAAAGCTGCTGAGAGTAAATCTTCAAATTCTCATGACACAACAGAATAATTTATAACTCTGTAACGTGATGGCTGTTAACTAGACTTATTGTGGTGATCGTTTTGCAGTGTGTACAAATAGTAGTCATGTTGTACACCTGAAACTAATATAATATTACATGTCAATTACACCTAACTAAAATATTTTAAATATATATATATTTAAACTTTAGATTTCTCATGCAGCTCAGTGAGTAAGACTCTGGACTTCCACTGCAGGAGGCACGTGTTTGATCCCTGATTAGGGAACTAAATATCCTACATACCAGGCAACAAGGCCAAAAAAATAAATAACATTTAATATGCATTCTGAGAGAGTATAGAGTTAATTATTACCTTCCTCCAGAAACTTATAATGCTTTTATTCTAATGACCTCTCTCCTGATTTAATATGCTATTTGGGGGACTTCCCTGGTAGTCCAGTGGTTAAGAATTCATCTGCCAATGCAGAGGACACTGGTTAGATCACAGATCTGAGAAGATCCCCACATGCCTCAAATCAACTAAGCCTGTGCACCACAACCACTGAGTTTGTGTTCGAAAGACCACGAGCTGCAACTATTAAGCCCAAGAGCCAAAACTACTGAAGCCCATGCACCTAGATCCTGTGCTCTGCAACAAGAGAATCCATTGCAATGAGAGTGGTGTACCCCACTAGAGGGTAGAACCCACTCTCCACAGCTAGAGAAAGGCTGCACGCAGCAGTGGAAACCCAGCACAGCCAAAAATAAATACTATGCTATTTTTCTTAACCTCTTAATTCTATCATTTTTTTTTTAATTTCACTGTATTGGGCACCTCTTATGCCCCGTTGTAGTTTCTCTCAGTCTTACCTGTCCCTTTATTTATCCAGTACTGTGGTAAACAGTTTTCTGTGGGCATTCACAAGATCTACAGGGATAACTCTTCAATAAAATTGGAGATTCCAAGGGAATATTTCATGCAAAGATAGGTACAATAAAGGACAGAAACGGCAAAGACCTAACAGAAGCAGAAGAGATTAAGAAGAGGTGGAAAGAATACACAGAAGAACTATACAAAAAAGGTCTTAATAACCTGGATAACCACGATGGTGTGATCACTCACCTAGAGCCAGACATCCTGGAGTGTGAAGTAAAGTGGGCCTTAGGAAGAATTACAAGGAACAAAGCTAGCAGAGGTGATGGAATTCCATTTGAGCTATTTCAAATCCTAAAAGATGGTGCTGTTAAATTGCTGTAGTCAACATGTCAGCAAATTTGGAAAACTCATCAGTGACCACAGAACTGGAAAATGTCAGTTTTCATTCCAATCCCATAGAAGGGCAATGCCAAAGAGTGTTCAAATAACTGCACAATTGCGCTCATTTCTAGCAAGGTAATGCTCAAAATCCTTCAAGCTAGGCTTTAGCAGTATCTGAACCAAGAACTTCCAAATGTACAAGCTAGATTTAGAAAAGGCGGAGGAACCAGAGATCAAATTGTCAACATCTGTTGGATCATAGAAAAAGCAAGGGAATTCCAGAAAAACATCTGCTTCACAGACTATGTTAAAGCCTTTGTGTGGATCACAACAAACTGTGGAAAATTCATAAAGAGATGGGAATATTAGATCACCTTACCTGCCTCCTAAGATAGTTGTATGTAGGTCAAGAAGCAATAGTTAGAACTGGGCATGGAACAATGGACTGGTTCCAAATTGGGAAAGGAGTACGTCAAGGCTGTATATTGTCACCCTGTTTATTTAATTTCTGTGCAGAGTACTTCATGCAAAATGCTGGGCTGGATGAATCACAGGCTGGAATCAAGATTGCTGGGAGAAATATCAACAGCCTCAGATATGCAGATGATACCATTCTAATGGCAGAAAGCAAAGAAGAACTAAAGAGCCTCTTATGCGGGTGAAAGAGTGAAAAAGCTGGCTTAAAATCCAACATTCATAAAACTAATATCATGGCATCTGGTCCCATCATTTCATGGCAAATAGATGGGGAAAAAGTGGAAACAGTGACAGATTTTATTTTCTTGGGCTCCAAAATCACTGTGGACAGTGACTGCAGCCACGAAATTAAAAGACACTTGCTTCTTGGAGGGAAAGCTATGGCAAACCTAAACAGTGTATTAAAAAGCAGAGACATCACTTTCCTGACAAAGGTGTATATAGTCAAAGCTACGATTTCTCCAGTAGTCATGTACGGATACAAGAGTTGGACTGAGCATAAAGAAGACTGAGCGCTGAAGATTGATGCTTTTGAATTGTGATGCTGGAGAAGGCACTTGAGAGTCCCTCGGACAGCAAGGAGAGCAAACCAGTCAATCCTAAAGGAAATCAACTCTGAATATTCATTGGAAGGACTGATTCTGAAGTTGAATCTCCAATACTTTGGCCACGTGATGTGAAGAGCCAACTCATTGGAAAATACCCTGACACTGGGAGAGATTGAGGGCAGGAGGAAAAGGGGGAGACAGAGGATGTGATGGTAGGATGGCATCACTGACTCAGTGGACATGAGTTTGAACAAACTCTGGGATAGTGAAGGACAGGGCAGCCTGGTGTGCTGCAGTTCACAGGGTCGCAGAGTTGGACACAACTTAGTGACTGACAAACAACAACAAGGATACAAGCTGATAATGCCTAGCCTCAAGCTTGCCCTGTGTATCTCCTGCTTTCTGCCCTGTTGCTTGTGCATTGATGCCAAGTCATGGAGCATGATGGTGCACTTAAAAGTATAGGGATTAATACTCTTTGAGCTGAGACTTTGATCAAGGGAGAGGACAGTCAATGCATATAGGTATCCTCCCAGCTCTTCCAGGTAACATCCTGTCAGGACTAGCAGTCTTTTCTTTTTTTTTAAGGTTTATTTATTTATTTTTGGCTGTGCTTGGTGTTCATTGCTGCACATGGACTTTCTCTAGTTGTGGAGATCAGGGGCTACATTTTTGTCCCAGTGAGCTGGCTTCTCATTGCAGTGGCTTCTCTTGTTGTGAAGCACAGGTTCTAGGTGTGCAGGCCTAAGCAGCTGCAGCACGTGGGCTCAGTGGCTGCAGCTTGCAAGGCTCTAGAGCACTGGCTCAGTAGTTGTGGCACAGGGGCTTAGTTGCTCCTAGGCCTGCAGGATCTTCCCAGACCAGGGATCGAACCGGTGTTCCTTGCATTGCGAGGTGGATTCTTAACTGGACTACCAGGGAAGTCCTCATGTTTTTTGTTTGTTTTTATAATTTTTCATTTGAGAATCTTTAGTTTTAATTTGATCATTGTGTAATCCAGAATATTCTGTTTTTTGGTTGCATTGTTTACTCATAGTTTTAATTGCCAGAGTCTCATCTAGACATCATTTAAACGGCATACTGGTGAGACTTGAGGTCTGATTCATCCTGAGCCAATATTCTGTTCCAGCTATGAAGCTATGAAGAGGAAATAGCTTTGTTATGTAGGCTTGTGGTAGCAGTGGCAGCACTGGTCATGGCTGAGTCACCTTTGGGCTTATTCTTCCCTTTTCTTAAGTAATTTGGAGTGTTGAACTGCACTTCTAATGTACGGGGCCCAGGTTTAATCACTGGGCAGGAAACTAGATCCCACATGCTGCAACTAAGGTTCTTCATTCCACAACTAAAGATCCTGTGTGCTAAAACTAAGACCCAGTGTAGCCAGATAAATAAATATATTTAAAAAAATACACAAAAACAAAACTTTATTTCATCTAGTCAGCTAGCCGGTGAGAATCTTCTGTATGACTCACGGAACTCAAACAGGGGCTCTGTGACAAAATAGAGGGATGGGAATGAGATGGGAAATGGGAGGGAGGCTCCAGAGGGAGGGGACATATGTATACCTATGGCTGATTCATGTTGATGTATGGCAGAAACCAACCTAATATTGTAATTATCCTTCAATTAAAAATAAATTAAGAAGAAAAAGAAAAAAACCTGTATTTCACCCAGTCTCTGTTCCCATTGGTCCACACTGGCCGTATCTCTGTTGGTATAATGCCATTTTTGCTCCAAGTTTCTGCTGAAATGGCTGATTAACTCCATAGTGAATCATGAATAATCTCCCAATAGAGTGATTGTCTAGCCACACCCTTGTCTGTTCTCTCCAGAACAAACTTTCTCATTTTTGCACCATAGATAGGCTGTGTGTGTGTGTGTGTGTGTGTATGTTAGTCACTCAGTCATGTCCAATCCTTTGCAACCCCATGGACTGTAGCCCACCAGGTTCCTCTGTCCATGGGATTCTCCAGGCAAGAATACTAGAGTGGGTTGCCATTTCCTTCTCCAGGGGATCTTCCCAACCCAGGGATCAAACCCGGGTCTCCTGCATTGTAGGCAGATTCTTTACTGACTGAGCCACCAGAAAATTTCCCAACTCTTCAAATTCTGGCTCTTTTTTGTTTAATCTTTCTTTCAATTTATCTTTTTCCTCTTGCATTTCGATCCCTGGGTTGGGAAGATCCTTTGGGGCAAGGCATGGCAACCCACTCCAGTATTCTTGCCTGGAGAATCCTATGGACAGAAGAGCCTGGCAGGCTACAGTGCATAGGGTTGCAAAGAGTCGGGCACAACTGAAATGACTTAGCATGCATGCACTCCTTATCTAAACACCCAAGTTTGTCGCTTGTGAGTTCTACCTTCCACAAAGCACAAGCCTACAATTCAGCCAGTTCTTTGCCACTTTATAGCAAGGATCACCTTTCATCCAGTTTCCTGGACGAGGAATAACATATTTCTCATTTCAGTCTGAGACCTTACCAGAAACACCTTTAATATCCATACTTGTACCAACAGTTTCTACAGGGAATCTAGGATTTCTCTTGCTTGTTTCTCATAAGTCTTCCTGTTATATCCAACACCCAGTTCCAAAACCACTTTCACATTTTGATGTATTTGTTACATCAGCACTCTGCATTAGTTAGCATTCTCTAGTGAAACAGAAGTATTAGGATACGTAGATATGTATATGAAGTCATATATACATGGCTTTATACCAAGCATGGGCTTCCCAGGTGGTTCAGTGGTAAAGAATCTGTCTGCCAATGGAGGAGACGTGGCTTTGATCCCTACTCCAGGAAGATCCCCTGGAGAAGGAAATGGCAACCCACTCCAGCATTCTTGCCTGGAAAATCCCATGGACGGAGGAGCCTGGCAGGCTACAGTCCATGGGGTTGCAAAGAGTCAGACACGACTTAATGGCAGAACAACAACAATAATACTAAGCAATTATAACATGTGATTATGGAGGTTGACAAATCCTGGGAACTTCAGTGGAGCTGCAGGAGAGCTGATGGTGGTGCTCCAGTCTGAAAGCTGGCAGGTTCAAGACCCAGGAAGAGCCAATGTTTTAGTTTGAGTCAAAAGGCAGGAAATGGCTCGGACCGTAAAGAATCCGCCTGCAATGCAGGATATGGATTCGATCCCTAGGTCAAGAAAATCCCCTGGAGAAGGAAACGGCTACCCAGTCCAATATTCAAGCCTGAAGAATCCCCATGGACAGAGGAGCCTGAGGGCTATAGTCCATGGGGTCGCCAAGAGTCGGACATGACTGACCAACTAAGCACACACAAAGGCAGGAAACAGATGATGTTTCAGCTCAACTGAAATCAGGTGAGAAAAATTCTCTTAATCCAAGCCTTCTTGTCCTAGTGAGGCTCTCAACTATTTTGATGAGACCATCCAGGGTAGAGAGGGCAATCTGTTTTACCCAGTCTCCCATTCAAATGTTAATTTTATGCAGAACACCCTTCCTGAAACACTCAGAATAATGTTGGACAAAGTATCTGGGTACCTTGGCCAAGTCAAATTGATATGCAAAAGTAACCATCACAGGGAATTTCCTAGTGGACCAGGGTTTGATCCTTGGTCAAAAAAAGAAAAAAAGATTAAAAAGTAACTATCACAGTTATTATCTGTGCTATTTATTATAGCCATTCTAGTGGATGTGAAATACTGTGTGTGTGTGTGTGTGTGTGTTTACAGTTAGCATTCCCTTATGATTAATGGTGTTGAGCATATTTTCATGTGCTTTTTACCCATTTGTATATCTTTGGTGAAAGATCAATTCACATCTGCTGCCCGTTTAAAAAAACTGGATTGTTTGTCTTCTTACTGAGCCTAATCTGTGTATTTAGAATTTGATTAAAAAAAAAATTCCAACAAACAAGCAAAACTCACCCATTTTATTGACCCTCATGTGGTTTGTAATTTATCTTTTTCTTGTGAGTTCCTGTGTGAGAACTTTAAGGGCCAGAGTGAGTGTGTATTTCTCCTGGGAGGATCTGTATTTACCTCTGCCTGGAGCTCAGAGATACTACAGATGTAGGTCCACTTTCAATTAAGTCCTCGGTGTAGTTTCTAGGCCAAAGAGGTAATGTCATTTTCTGCCATTAATTTTGCTATAGCTCTGTGTGACTTTATTTTCTCAACAACAAATCAGTATTTGTGGTCAGAATGGGAATACTTATTGGGGACAGTGGGCCAGAATTTTTGATGTCACGACTGCCTGGCAAAATCCAGATTGTATATAGTGACAGGGCTGTCCTCATCCTGAATTTTAGAGCCTGGCAAGGCCAAGTGGATGGAACTTGGTGCTATGAAAATATCACCTTATATCATCTGTAATTTAATTTTAAATATTTTAAACAGTATAATATGTGTGTAGTATTTTAAATCAATATCCTAGGGATTGTTAATGAACAATTGAAGTGCACTGTTGTGGAATATAAACTCCAGGGAAGTTTATATTTTGAAAACTTCCAAGCAGAAGTCCACACTTTAGAGCTTCAACCATCTTTATTTCCAGTCAACACTGAGACTGTGTGGATTTTCCTTTGGTGAAATAACTAGTACTCGTTGTGCGTGGATTGGCTAGAAATGTTGTACAGGATATTTCTATACCCTGCTGAAGCTGAAGCTCCAATACTTCGGCCGCTTGATGTGAACGGCCAACTCATTGGAAAAGACCCTGATGCCAGTAAAGACTGAAGGCAGGAGGAGAAAGGGGCGACTGAACACCACCACCACCACCACCACCAATATCTTGTCTACTTTTGCATGATATATTATAGAAATCTAAAGAATCCAATGTGTATATCCTTTGTAATGATGCTCTTTCAAAACTGACAGCTTCAGAAAACTGAGAATTGCTATTGCAAAAAGCTGCTGAATCCTGCCCCTGAAATATTGTTTCCTAGGTATGGAATTATTTTTGAGTTGTTACTAAATGTTTGCATGGGCAACAGAATTCAGTATACATGTTATTATAACACTGTAGTGTTGTAAAGTAGGAAGGTTGTGAGGTAGAAGAACTTAAATATAACGTTAAACAAATTATATCTACAAGGAAGGGGTATCCTGCCAATTACATTCTTGCTTTGGAAAATCTCCTGCTCTAATAATTTTCAAACTCTATTCTGATTTGGGAAGGAGAGGAGAGTTCTTAAATGTAGGGATTAAAGCAAGGTATGAGTTATCTAAGGCTTGGAAAAGCCTTCTCTAGCCCTATTTCATATACAGTAGTTGCATGTTTCTACAGCATCAGTCAAGGTCTCTGGAAGCTTGACCCCAACCACCTCAGAAAACCGGGGGTTGGAGAAGGGTGCAGTTATTTGCCAAAATAATTGAGGAGGGAGAGAAATTTTTATGTCTTCGGAAAATATACTGTAGCTGCATAATTAACCACGAATGCTTTTACATAATTTGAAGATAGCTCTTCTTGGCTCACAGATTCAGGTATCTATAAATAATAATGATAGACAACATTTATGGAAGGCAATCTTCTCCTGGTGCAAAGTATTTTACACACATGCATGTACATTTCCAAGGTGGCCCAGTGGTAAAGAATCCACCTGCCAATGCAGGAGATGCAAGAGATTCCGGTTCAATCTCTGGGTGGGAAAAATCCCCTGGAGTAGGAAATAGCAACCTCTTCCAGTATTCTGGCCTCGAAAATTCCATGGACAGAGGACTCTGGCAAGCTATACAGTCCATGGGGTCACAAAGAGTTAGAGACTACTGAGCATACACATGTAATTTACATACAACCCTATGAGTGGATGATTTTATTCCAGTTTTATATATAAAAACAGTGGGGCACAGAGATCACATAATTGTTTGACTGTAACTCAAGCTCATTTCTATGCACCACCATCCTCAATATCTTCTAAAGGGGAAAGCTATGCCTGTGCGTGCTCAGTCACTTCAGACTCTGAGCTCCCACGGACTGTAGCCAGCCAGGCTCCTCTGTCCATGGGATTCTGCAGGCAAGAATATTGGAGTGGGTTGCCATTTCCTCCTTCAGGGGATCTTCCTGACCCAGGGATCAAACCTGCGTGTCCTGTGTCGCCTGCATTGCCGGGGTGATTCTCTACAGCTTGAGCCATCGGGGAAGCCCCAGTGGGAAGGTTGAAAGCGAAAGTGAAAGTCACTCAGTCGTGTCCGATTCTTTGTGATCTCATGGACTATACAGTCCATGGAATTCTCCTGGCCAGAATACTGGAGTGGGTAGCCATTCCCTTCTCCAGGAGATCTTCCCAACCCAGGGGTCGAGCCCAGGTCTCCTGCATTGCAGGCAGATTCTTTACCAGTTGAGCCACGAGGGAAGCCCCAGTGGGAAGGCTCGGGAAGGCAAGTCAATTTCTACATGAGCATGTAAGCTAACTCTGTTTACATGAGTTGCTCTCAGTAAGAGAGTCGGGATGTTGAAAGCGTAACACACTTCAAAGCTTAATTTCACTCCTAACTTTTGGACTCCCCCCTTTCCCCCCACTTTGAGCACCCCTTCCGGGTGAACCTCGCCACCATGGCGTGAGACGGCTGGAATGGGGGAGGGAGGGGCTCTTTGCAGAAGAGCCAATGAAGTGGCTGGTTCTTGTGAATGGCACGTCATTTGGCCAATGGGTTCAGTCCCTGAGGCCTCGCGAGAGGACGGGAACTCGAGTCTGGAGCATGTGGGCTTTTGGCCTGGTGGGAACGTTGATTGCTGGCTTCTCCTGAGGCGCAGCCAAGCTGCTCGGTGAGGTCCAGCGCCGGTGAGAGGACGGGACGCAGGTGTGGAAGACCGGAGAGGCAGAGGTCGCTCTGCTGCAGGTCAGGTGCGCTCGCACTCAAGTTCTTGGTGGTAAGCTGGGGTCCCTGTGGCCCTCTCCCGCCTCTCCTTGGGAAGGCGCGGCGTCTGTCGCCCCCTGGGTGGTGGCTGGGCCGGGGCGGGGGCGGGAAATCGTTATTTGAGGTTGGGGTTGTAGGAGGAAGGAAGGCCCTCGAAAAGGTGGGAAGGAGGAAGGAGGAGGCTCTTGGCAGGGAGGTGGTTGAATGGGTTGAGTGTTCCTTGGGCAGGAACAGTGGGCCGGACCGCTGGTGGAGTCTTGGTTTGGGGAATGATGCTTTCTCCAGGTGGAAGGAACGTAGGGGCCTTCCTTTCTGGTTAGATCCCAGTCATAGACCCCAGTCTGGAGCTCGCACCTGGAGGGGTGCGGAACGTAGGTCTCGCCTGTCCGGGGACCTGTCTGTCCTGGGACTCTTGCGGTTGGGCCTTACAGTCAGCCAGCTATTTGTTAACTAATCAAAGGAGAAAATCCACAGTAAGGGAGGGCTTTCTGGAGGAGGTGCTTTAATCTGTAGAAGTGATGGTGGAGGTGAGAGAGGGGTGAAGAAAGAAGATACCAGAAATCCTTTTAATCGGTAGGTGTCACGGTGCCTCTCAGCAGGTACCAGTTAGACTACTAATTGCTGTGGTTTCTTCCAGTGGTGGTGAGAAGGTGTGAGCCAAGAGGTCAGGCTAACTGAAAAGGAGTTTGAACAATTACAGGGGAGAACTCTAGTAGCCTTTGAGGAGGAGGCATGCCTTTCCATTTTAGTGTAAAAAATAATAGTTTTTATTAAAAAGTTTTGCCAGATCCTGAACCACCTTCATCTGTAGAATTGACTTAGAAATTGTGTGTCAGCCTTTTCTTTATGTGCATGACCTGATTTCTCAGTAATTTATAGTTAAGACAGGTTTGTAAAAATTAAGAAGAGGCTTACTTGTTAATTACAGAAGATTCTTTGGGGATTGGGGTGAGTCAGGACAGTGAAAAGGAGCCCCTGAAAGAAGGAGTCCTGGGCCTTGCTAGGGGTCCAGTGGTTAAGACTCTATGCTTCCACTTCAGGGGGCATAGGTTCGATTCCTAGTTGGGGAAATAAGATGCTATATGCCCCTGAAAGTGAAAGTTGCTCAGTCATGTTGGACTCTTTGTGACCCCATGTGCTACACAGTCCATGGAATTCTCCAGGCTAGAATATTGGAGTGGGTAGCAGTTCCCTTCTCCAGGGGATCTTCCCAACCCAGGGATTGAACCCAGGTCTCCCACATTGCAGGCAGATTCTTTACCAGCTGAGCTACCAGGGAAGCCAGGCATGGCCTTTTAAAAAAAAGAGGAGTCTTGAAGTCTGTAGATTATATAAAGTGATTTTGAAGAGGCTTAGTGAGTCTGAGACTTGAGGGCCGAGAAGAGCATCATCCCTGGTTACCTTGAGGGCAGGGGCAAGTGTTAAATGTCACCTGTGAGACTAAGCAGGAATCATAGGCTCAAATCAGGAAGGGTCTATATGCGGGAGACCTTAGTTCTGATCGAGTTTGAGAAAAGAGCTCTGTCAAAAGGAACTGGGTAAATATTCAGAGAAGCACACTAAGGAATCAAGGAGGAGATGGAATAGTTTACTATGAAAATAGACTGGAAAAAAGATTAGGACCCTGGTAGAGAGGCCCCAAATAAAGCAAAACTGATAAATATTTATTGACAGAAAATTTTTGTGATATGTTAACTATATACTTACTTGTAAAGCAAAATCATGCCCATACATAAAAAATACTTCTTTCTACAACTGCTAGTTAACTTGCAGGACTGAGTTCTCCAAGAAGCTTTTTAGGTAGAAAATATGAGTAAAATTAAGGAGGGTTTGGCCTTTAAGAGATTGCTGATTGAAAGTATTGAGAACATTCTGGACCCAATAGAAACTTTTGAATATAATATGTTGTGAATATAATATAGGAGTATCATTGGTCTGATCCAAAGTAGCTTTTTTTCCTTTTAATGCTTTGTGAGTCTATTGTGAAGGAAAAGGAAACCCTTTGGGAATCATTTAAACTATAAAATGATGGCAGGTGATTAACAAGGACAGATTGACACCCATGTCCTCTGCAGCCTTGCAATGGATCCTGTCCGACCACGCTTCAGGGGTCTGTCTCCTGTGCACCCATCTCAGTCTGTGCGGATGCCAGGCTCTTGGCCACAAGCTCCAAAACCTTTGGACCCAGCTCTGAGCAGAGCAGGACCTGCAGGCAGGGGCCATGTGTTTGGAAATCAAAAGGAGCTGAGTCCACAGAGTGGGCCAGTGCAAAAGGTAAGACTATGTCTGTATACATAGTAGCAGCATGCAGCTGATCATTAGAGCAAATAATGGATTTCAGGGTACTTAGGAAACTGGGAAGCCCTATATGTTTTTATTTCCCCCTTTAACAAGTAGTTTCATCTTCTAGGAATATATTTCAAGTTCTTGAATTGCAGGTCTAGAAAAAGTGTCTCATAATGAATGTTAGATGGACTTGGGTAAATGGCTTAGTTCCCTGGCTTCTAAAAGTATAAATATGTTCATACATACATGACAGGTTTAGAGATTCAGCCTTTAGTGTTTAGATTTTCACTCTGGGTTGGACTCTATGGTATTAGCAGCCACTGTTGCCCTTAAGGTCATAATTGTTAAGAATAGTTCCTTCCAGAAGGCTCTTTGCCCAAATCTTAAAGAAAAAAAGGATCTTCGGCTATTGTTACTGCTGTGTATATACTTACATGGATGTGCATTCTTAATCTCCTGATTATATAGTAATTTTAAAAATGGTTTTTGTCTGTAATTAACAAATTTCAAAGAATAGAGAGTTAACAGATATAGGAACAACCTAATAATGCAGTTGTGACCATGTTAAATAGTGTTGACCCTGTTATATGTAACGTTGTTCTATAAAAAGAAACACTGATGACAGTAATCCTGTGTTTTCACTCAGATGGATTGCTTGAGTCTATATGTGGCTGCTCTGATTGGTGTAACAGTAGTAAACTTCCAGGACTGCCATAGGAAAACAGTAACACGTTTTGTTGAGGATTGTTTAAAAAAAACAGAAAACCCCAAGACTTTTGATACCCTTAAATGACATGTTTTTGGGGAAAATTTATTAGCTGGTGTGCTTGTGCCCTCTTACCTTAGGTGTACAGGAAATGTACTAGGAAAGTAGTTCTATTGCATTTGGAATACTTATATTAAATCATGAACTATCAGTTCAGTTCAGTTGCTCAGTCCTGTCTAATTCTTTGCGACCCAACGGACTGCAGCACGCCAGGCTTCCCTGTCTATCACCAACTGCCAGAGCTTGCTCAAACTCTGTCCATCGAGTCGGTGATGCCATCCAACTATCTCATCCTCTGTCATCCCCTTTTCCTCCTGGCTTCAGTCTTTCCCCATGTCAGGGTCTTTTCTAATGAGTCAGTTCTTCACATCAGGTAGCCAAAGTATGAACTATGTTTATGCTTAAAAACCTAATATGAACTATATTTATAAAATCATGAACTATATTTATGTTTAAAAACCTAGTATGACATAGTTATAAGTGTTTTTAAAGAAAACCATAAGGATTTAAACAATTTTTATGAGGTATTTTTATCCTTTATTCTTGATGTTTATAGAATTTGAAGTGGGTGATTTTTATTATTTACCAAGGTTTGAAGAAAATCAACAATATTTCTGGCCTTTTAAACTGTATCTTAGAATAACATTATTCTTTGACTTTCTGGAGGAGTCTGTGGGTTTAGTCTCAATGTTCCGAGGACTGGGCCTTGAAACAGCTTTCCGGACCCCTCTGAAACGGGAGATGCCTCCTTTAGGTATGTGGAAAACTAACTTGAAAAAATGTGATGTTGTGTGTCATTGCTTTGTTCTTAAATTAACACAGTTTATCTTCAAAAAAATTACTGTATCTTACAAAATGTTCAGCTCACAGTTACAGCTGGGATGTGACCTTTCCTTTAGGTAGAGGCATTTTAGGTCTAGGCTTATCTACCAATACGGCATGCAAGGACAAAGAAGAACCCCGTCCCACTTTTATGGATCCTTCATTGTTGGCAGCTGGGGATAGCAAGATGGCAGAGGCCTCCGTTGGTTGGAATAGGTGGGTAAAGTTGCCTCCTTGGATAGCTATCAAATTTAGATGAAATATCTCCAAGTCCAAAGAGAAATTCTAAAGTGGATTATATATCGTCTCACAAAGAAACAGTGCATGGTGTCATGGTAAGAATGGGCATTTTCCAAAAGTAGTCAGTAACTACTGACCCAATCAGTCTTTGGGCAAGGTAAAAGCAGTTTTCCACAGCACAGTTCACCACCCCATTTGCCCTCTTAAGAAGTCAGACTGATGGTGCTGATTCTTTATCCCAGGTGGGTCAGACTTCCACCTCAATTTCTGCTATGGAAGTTGGTCCTCAGAGTCCATATTAATAGTAATTGATGAGTGAGTCTTGTTGGCATATTGGATTCAGAGAGAATCCCAATGCTTGGGTCCCTTTTGCTGACTCCTCCAGGGAAAGAATGAGATTTGAGGACTCGTTTAGTTGAGAACATAGATAGAAGCATGATTGAGAAAGTCCTGATTTGTCTCTTTTCAATGATTCAGGATGCTCAGAAGAGGGAATTTGGACGCATCTTTGTTACCAGTGGGAAGAGCAGCTGGTGGTTTAGGCAGAGGAATATACAAGGCTCCCGGTGCTCTCAGCCTGGCTTCTCAGGATCCTGCCCAGCTCTCACCTCTGCCCTCTCTGTGCCAGGCCCCACTACACTCTCTGGATAGCCCTCCACTTGGGACTGCAGAGAGCAAGAAGTAAGTTGGGAGTGCTGCCTTCCTGCTTGGGGATGATGTAGCAGAGGCCTTCTCATAGGATTGCACACCCTGTTCTGTTGTGTCTAAAGTCCTCCCTGGCGGTAGGCACCGTAGGGTTGTTTGTTTTGTTTTTTGCCAGTGGGGAGAATGACAGAAGAGGTGGGCAATTCCTGATGAGGTGAAATGGGGTTAGTGCTGATAATATATATCAATCAACAAATGGCTTTTCATTTCCTTCCCAATTCAGACATAGATAATTCCTTGTCATGTTGTAGATAAGGAAATTATTTGGGAAATACATTGCAGCTGTTCATTTTTCTCTACAGAACTAATTCATATGTTCTTAGCTAGCTGGCCTAGTTATTCCAGTGATATTACTAGGGCGATTAGGGTAACCTTGCTGCTCTAATTAGAAATTGCAGGAATTTACTCTCTTTCTTTTGAAGCTTCTTTTGTATGTCTTGAGGGCCTGTGTACCTATAAAATACTACTACCCCCAATCTATCTTTCCTTCTTGCTTTGCTTTCTTTGTATTTTTGTGGCATGGGCTATTTGTTTTTGGTATCTGTGGGTGCTTTTATTTTTTTATTTTTATTTTCTAGAGAGATTTTTGTGAAGCAAGGATCAAAAGGAACACCTCAATCTTTGGGATTGAACCTTATCAAAATACAGTGTCTTAATGAAGCAGTTTATCAATATCATGTGACTTTCAGGTATTCACAGCTACCCCCCCCCCATTGTTTACTTCATAGAGCGCAGTAAAGAAATAGTTCTATAAGAATAACTGAATTGTTTCTCTATAATTCCTGATGCATTTACCCCCCTACAGAACTTCAAATACTCAAATCCTTGCAATAAGTTTGAAATTAACTTTTCTGTATGTCTGTTTCGCTATATTACCAATCCAGATTTTAACTTAATAGGTGCAATTTTATGCATGAGGTTAGAAGTGGATTTTCTTCGAAGTTAATGAAACTTAAGTTCAGGGCCTTTTACTTGCATGGTACTCAGTCATATTGGACTCTTTGCGACCCTATGGACTGTAGCCCACCAGGCTTCTTTGTCCGTGGGATTTCCCAGGCAAGAATGCTGGTGTGGTTGCCATGCTCTCCTCCAGGGGATCTTCCCAATCCAAGGATCGAACCTCTGTCTCTGAGGTCTCCTGCATTGGCAGGCACATTCTTTACCAGAGGCACTACCTGGGAAGCCCCTTTACTTGCATAGACCCCTTCATAACCTTTTAACTTACCTTGTATTTGTATTCCTTTTCTTTAGTGTTATAGAGGAAAAAAAATAGATTAAAAGAACAAAGGAGAGCATGGGGCATGAGAAATAGCCAGTGAATTAGCCACTTATTTTAAACGTTTGTAAGATGATTGAGAAATGAAATGCTAATTAGAGAGGGTAACTGGATTGCTTTAAATGTTTCTGTGAGGTAAGAAACCAGAGCTGAGCATGTATGACGAGAAGGTGCCAAGAAACTGGGTGGAATTGAACTCACAGGAGGAGAAGGTAGTGAGAATGGGCCTGTTGTGGAATGTAAGGAACAAAGATGGGTGTTAATGAGAGGAAAGTGGACTGACAGCTGTTCCTGAAACAGAACTAGTGTGTGACTTCTCATGGATCTCTGCATTGACCAGGCTGTTGAGACAACATGGATTCTATACATTTTGAGATTGTAGTTGTGGACCTTTGAAGCTACAATGTGATGAGGATGCCAGGCCCTTGAGAGAATACTGAGAGGATGCACTACAGTGATGGTCATCCTGCGGATTCCTTGACATGATAGGGCTCTAAAAAGACTAACTCAAAAGTTGTCTGGGGCATAGCACCTTGTGTATATTAATATATGAATTTTTTTGAAGAAGCGTTTTGAAATGTGATGTTAGCATGTGAGTGCTTAGTTTTGGCAATGACTGTACTGGATTACCACCTGAACTTTTTGTAGTTTTTATCTTTCTTCACATACTTGAACCCACTTGACCCTTTTTAGCCTTGGATTTGTTTAAACTTCGAAGTTGTAGGATAAGGTTGTCCATTACTGTAATCTAATGGGAAAATCATTGTACAAAGTAGCTATTGAAATTTTTCAAAACTGTAAGATTTGTGCCAATGAATTGATAAAAAGTTGAAATTGTTGTGTGAAAAATGGTTAGACTAAAATACTTGTTTTTTTTAAATATATTTTTTAAAAAGTGTGTATTTCTACAGGTGTTGGATCAGGGATTAGCAGACTATGGCAGGCCTGCCAGGCAAATCTGACCCACTGCCTGTTTTTATAATAAAGTGCAGCTAGAACATAGCCTTGCTCATTGGTTTACCTATGGTCTATAAGGCTTTTGTGGAGGAGGCAATGGCACCCCACTCAAGTACTCTTGCCTGGAAAATCCCATGGACGGAGGAGCCTGGTGGGCTGCAGTCCGAAGAGTCAGACACGACTGAGCAACTTCACTTTCACTTTTCACTTTTGTGCATTGGAGAAGAAAATGGCACCCCACTTCAGTGTTCTTGCCTGGAGAATCCCAGGGACAGGGGAGCCTGGTGGGCTGCCGTCTATGGGGTCGCACAGTCGGACACGACTGAAGCGACTTAGCAGCAGCAGCAGCATAAGGCTTTTGAGCTATGTTAGCAGAGTTGAGTAGTTACAGCAGAGACCATATGGCCTGTGAAACCTTTTTGTATAAGTTGTTTGGTCCTGTGGTCTAAACTCTCGAAGAATGTACCCTGACATGCTAAGGCAGTTATGTTTGAATGAGGATTGTGTTTCTTTTCTGTGAGCCTTGGGTCAGAGTTCTTCTTTAATCAGATAGATATATTTCAATTGTTTAGTATGACCACTAGATGGAGCAGTAGTCACAAGTGACTGCTTCTCTAACAAACCTACTGCCCTGCTGTAAAGTCAAACTGAAGTAAAATCCTCTTTATTATTTTCTAGCCCCAACGTGGAGTGCAAAAGCATGAGGTTTGGCATGTTGAAGGACCATCAAGCTGTCACCGGAAATGTCACTGCTTTTGATGGGTCCATTCTCTATCTACCTGTTAAGCTTCAGCAAGTGAGACCAAATGGGAAATGCACTTAGGGACGAAGCCAGAGTGGTGGGAAATCATAGTGTCCCTGAACATTTGAGTTGTACTTTCCTATTGTGAGAGGGAGGGCTGACTTCTCTACAACCAAGAAATTGCAAACTGAGAAACTTTTTATATATGAGTTCTTTCTAGTTCCTTCTTTCTTTAAGAGGAGTGGTTGGAAGCCTTTGACCTCAGTGACAAAGAATACTGTTGTATTTCAAAATCACGAGGCTCTATTGCTAGTTCTTCATTGGGTGTCTCTTACCAAATCCTCTTGTAAATCCTGCTTGTCCTGCTGTGATTTGTCTAGTGTGGACAGCAAAGTAATAGAAAAGAATAAAACATGATTAAGATATGTTGGTGTTCTAGAACACAAATTGTATTAGATTAGGGCTTGGTAATGTCATTTCTTTTTACATACATATGTTTATTTGTTAGGTTCTTGAGTTAAAGAGTCAAAGGAAAACTGACAGTGCTGAGATCACCATTAAGATTCAGTTGACAAAGATCCTGGAGCCCTGTTCTGACTTGTGCATTCCCTTCTACAATGTTGTATTCCGTCGGTGAGAAATGGCTGAAGTCTTATTTTCTTTAACCTCAGTCTTTGTAACAGAGCTCTTCAGGAGCCTTGGATGGTATTAAAACTACAGTGTGTATATAGAGAGTTTGGAAACATTTAATAAATAAATGCATGACCTTAAAGGCTAACTTATCTTGGGTGACTGGACAGATTTGGGTATATGAAAGTAGGTCTTAGGTGGTTGGCCAGAGGGGAATGGGTTCCTTTGATTAATTCAGGAACTTTAAAAGCAAATGTTGATGGTGTATATTTAATGATGTTACATTAAACATCATGATGGGTCTACATGAAGAGGTAGTGTGCAACAATTTTTGCTAGAATTTCTCTCAGTCCTTTGAAGTTTTGGATATAGACAGCTCATAATTTTTTGTTTTTACTCTTCTGAAAACTTTTCATGAAACTGTTATTCCCAAACCACTTCTTTTATAAAACACAAAACCTGATTGCTACTTAGTAAGCTGAACTGCTAGGACCAAACATAGCTTCCTGTGCCAGACTGATATTCACAAATTTAGAAATGGACTCTCTTGTGCTATTTTTAGTTAATAGGGTAAAGTAATGTAAATTGAGCTTGGGAAGTCAACTTGATTTTTGGCTACCTAGTTAGGAGAAAAAGCTGCAATCATTTGCATATACAGCGAGATAAATGCTTCGGTGATTTTTATTTTCCTCTTGGTAAGAGTGTTCTGTACATAAAAACTTCCAAAGGAAAATGTAGCTAAGAGCACTTGAACTTATTTATTTTTAAATCTTCTACTAGAAAACTCATTCTTTGCTCTTTATTTCAGGGTAATGAAACTTTTAGATATGAAGCTTGTGGGAAGAAACTTCTATGACCCTACAAGTGCTATGGTATTGCAGCAACACAGGTTGGTGGTGGTTTCTTCTTCCTCAGTTTTGAATGTTCTACAAAGAAAGTTTTCATTGCAGTCACTGTATTAGTTTTTTATGATAGCAGGTACAATTTGTGAGTTAGTTAAGTATTTTATTAAGTTCATAGTGATGCTGACTTCATTTGTTACCTACTGCTTTCTCATTGTTATTGGGGAGGGGCAGTATCTGCCCAAAGTATTGCCTCAAATGGGGGCATGGAAGGATCTGTGGTTCTTTAGCATCCCAGGGTAAAGGCCATCTGTGTCTTCAGATTGCAGATCTGGCCGGGCTATGCAGCTAGCATCCGGAGGACAGATGGAGGTCTTTTCCTGCTAGCCGATGTCTCCCATAAGGTCATTCGGAATGATTCTGTGCTGGACATCATGTAAGTGGATGGATGGGGGGAATCTGCCTTTAACAAGTTAACGATTTTCTAAGAAGTTCGGTATTAGCTGCTAATAAATACACATTTAGCCCATTGTTCTTTTTGGGTTTTAAATTGTAGAACAGATTAAAGATACTGAATGGATGTGCTCTTTCTGTGAGTCCTACCAAGATAGACATCTGAATAGAGACCTGCTGTCCTTAGACTGAGGAGGAATGTATCTAAGTCTCTGGTTGAGAAGACTTGGTGTAATATACCCACACCCTGAGTTTTTGTTCACAAGTATTACTGTAGTAAATATTTACTGTAGTAAATACAGATGTGTACAATTTATAATGGCTACATGAAATCCTACTTTATACATAAATCTGTGTGCATCTATAATTTTTTTTAAATTTGGGTACCTAGAAGTGGAATTACTTAATGGAAAGGCCAAATACTTTAGGCTTGAACTATTTACTATAATATATTTAAATACACATTGATTGATTAGCCTGTAGAAAACTTACTTGCTCACCAGCTGTGTATAACTGCTAGGCTTATCAGGCTCATGAATCTTTTGCTTATTGGATAAATTCATTCATCCCATCAACATGGATTTATAGAGCTCCAGTTTGTGCCAGAGTTTTGGGACTTTGCAGTTAACAAAACAGAGATCCCTTTCCTTATGGAGTTTGCATTGTAGTCACATGAGCTAAATAGTAAATAATAAACATGGTAAGTAAATTGTGTAGTGTACTAGAAATGATACAAGCTGTGGAAGGAAAAAAAGGTAGAACACAGGGTAGGAGAGATCAGGAGTCCGTGGGATGAGGTGCATTGGGATGGAGAGCTGTCACTTAAGTGGCATGTCAAGCTCAATTGAACCAACACTTGGAACAGGTGAGGGAGTTAACCAGGTAAAGATACAGGCTAAGGGCGTTCTTGTGAGAGGGACAGCTGAGGTACAGACCTAAGTTAGAAGTATGTCTGGCTCTTCGAGAAGCAACAGAGAAGCCATGTTGGCTAGAACAGAGCAAGTGAGGTGAGAGCAGTGGGAAGATGGAGTAGATGGAGGGACTGAGGATGTAGAGCTTGGTAAGTCTGTTGTGAAAATTTTCACTTTTACTGTGGGCGAAACATAGGGCTTATAGCCAGACTTCTCTGTCCATGGGATTTCCCAGGCAAGAATACTGGAATGGGTTGCCATTCCCTGCTCCAGGGGACCTTCCCTACCAGGGATTGAGCCTGCATCTCCTGCATCGGCAGGCAGGTTCTTTACCACAGAGCCACCTGGGAAGCCCTTTATATGCATTGTCCTGTGCTGTGCTTAGTCGCTCAGTCGTGTCCAACTCTTTGCAACCCCATGGACTGTAGCCTCCAGGCTCCTCTGTCCGTGGGGATTCTCCAGGCAAGAATACTGGAGTGGGTTGCCATTTCCTCCTCCAGGGAATCTTCCCAACCCATGGATCGAACCCAGGTCTCCCACATTGCAGGTGGCTTCTTTACCATCTGAGCCACCAGGGAGACCTTATGTGCACTAGGAAGCCAAAAGTTTTGTGTGACTTGCTTTATTGTAGCCATATTGAACTTAATCACAGTGTCTCCAAGGAATACCTGTAATGCGTCTAGATGTGGTATCCCAGTATTTCTACTGCTTAGCCCTCACCTCGAGTGTGGGCTGCATTTATTGACTTTTTTTTTTGCTATGCTGGATCTTGGTTGTGGTGTGTGAGCTCTCCATTGCAGTTCATGGGCTTTCTCTAGTTGTGATGTGCAGGAGTGTCTCTGGTTGCAGTGCAGGGGTTACTTGTTGCAGTGTGCAGGCTTCTTTTCTTGTGGCCTGCAGACTTACTTGCTTCTTGACACGTGGGATCTTAGTTCCCTGAACAGGGATTGAGCCTGTGTTCCCTGCATTAAAAAGTGGATTCTCTACCACTGGACCACCAGGGAATTCCCTGACTTATTTCTAATGAATGAAAAGTGGCAACAAACAGCCCAGTCAAAAGATGGGCAGAAGACCTAAATAGACATTTCTCCAAAGAAGGCATACAAATGGCCAACAGATGCAAGAAAAGATGCTCAGAATCACTAATT
Source organism: Okapia johnstoni (assembly GCA_024291935.2). Classification (NCBI taxonomy): domain Eukaryota; kingdom Metazoa; phylum Chordata; class Mammalia; order Artiodactyla; family Giraffidae; genus Okapia; species Okapia johnstoni. The sequence continues at coordinate 39,025,947 of CM044314.1, read as the reverse complement.
ATTAGAGAAACGCTGTCAGAACTACAATGAGATATCACCTCACTCTGGTCAGAATGATCATCATCAAGAATTCTACAAATAATAAATGCTGGAAATGGTGTGGAGCAAAAGGCACCCTCCTCTACACTGTTGGTGAAAATGTAAATTGGTATAGCCACAATGGAAAGTATGGAGGTTCCTTAAAAAACTAAAAATAGAGCTATCAGCAATTCCATTCCTGGGCATATATCAAGAGAAAACTCTTTAATTTGAAACGACACATCTACTCCAGTGTTCATAGCAGCACTGTTTACAATAGACAACACACGGAGACAACTTAGATATCCATTGACAGATAAATGGATAAAGATGATACAGTATATATATATATATATATGTATACAATGGAGTATTACCCATAAAAAAGAATGAAATAATGCCACGTGCAGTGACATAGATAGACCTTGAGATTATCATATTAAGTGAAGTAAGTTAGAGAAAGACAAATATATGGTATGACTTATATGTGAAATATTAAAAAGTTACAAATGAACTTACTTACAAACCAGAAATAGATTCATAGACATAGAAAACAAACTTATGGTAACCAAAGGGGAAAAGGGGGGAGGGATAAATTAGGAGTTTAAAATTAACATATATACAATACTCTTTACAAAATAAACAAAAAAGATCTTCTATATATCACAGGAAACTATATTCAATATCTTGTAATAATTTATAATAGAAAAGAATCTGAAAAAGAGTACATATATATGTATAATTGAATCACTTTGATATACACGTGAAACTAACACAACGTAAATCAACTGTACTTCAGTGAAAAAAGAGAATATGGCAGAAGGGATCAGATAGAATATCACTTTAAAAAAATTGAGATGTAGTTGACATATAATGTTGTGTTAATTTCAAGTGTACTGCATAACGATACATGTAAATATTGTGAAGTGGTCACCACAGTAAGTCACTGAGTCTCGTTAGCATCTGTTACCAGACAGTTACAAATTTTTTTCTTGTGGTGAAAACTTTTAAGATTTGAAAGCAGCTTTAAAATACATAGTGTGTTATTATTAATTATAGTCACCATGTTGTATATTACATTCCTAGGACTTATTTATTTTATAACTGGAAATTTGCACCTTTTGCCTGTCTTCACCCATTTCATCTATTTCCTGTCCCCTGCCTCTGGCAACTACCAGTCTGTCCTCTGTGTGGATGAATTGAAGGTTTGGTTCCTTCTTTCCTCCCTTCCTCCTTTCCTTCCGTTTTATGCATACATGAAATCATATAATATTTGTCTTTCTTTGTCTGATTTATTTCTCTTAGCGTAATATCCTCGAGGTCCATCCATGTTGTCCCAAATAGCAGGATTTCCTTCTTTTCTTCATAGCTGAATAATACTGCATTGTATGTTTGTGTATGTGTGTGTGTAAATAATATGGTTTGTTTTTCCATTCATCTGTTCGTGGATACTTAGGATGTGTCCACGTCTTGGCTTTTGTAAATAATACTGCAGCGAACATGGGAGTACATGTATCTTTTTTGAGTTGGTGTTTTTATTTCCTTCAGATAAATACCCAGAAGTGGAATTGCTGAATCGTATGGTGATTCTATTTTTAGTTTTTTGAGGAACCTCCATACTGGTTTTCAGTGGCTACACTAATTTACATCGCCTCCCAAGTGTATAAGGGTTCCCTTTTCACCACATCCTCACCAATACTTACTTCTTGTATTTTTGATAATAGCCATTCTAACAGATGTGAAGTGATCTCATTGTGGTTTTGATTTGCATTTTCTTGATGAGTAATGATGTGAGCACCTTTTCATGTACCTGTTGACCATTTGTATGCCTTTTTTGGAAAAATAACTCTTCAAATCCTTTGCCCATTCTTTAATCAGATTGTTTTCTTTTTTGTTGTTGTTGAGTTGTATGAGTTTATTACATGTTCTGAATATTAACCCCTTATCAGGTATGTGACCTGCAAATATTTTCTTGCATTCTTATGGTTGTCTTTTTATTTTGTTGATGGATTTCTTTGCTGTGCAGAAGATTTTTGGTTCGTTGGAGTCCCACTTGTTAATTTTGCCTTTGTTGCCTTTTCTTTTGGTGTCAGTGGATGTCACTTCTGAGGTGAGATATAAAAAGACTATGGCGTCTGTCTTGGGTACTCTCTCTTGCTGTCTTGGGTCACTCACCCTGGGGAAGCCAGCTGCCAAGTTGTGGCACAGCCCAGTGAAGTGAACGTAGAATCAGAACTTTGTTTGGTTGAGCTTTGAGATGTCTGTAGCCCTGGTTGACACCATGCTTGCAGCCTTGTGAAATACCCTGAACCAGAGACACTCAACTAAGCCATACCCAAATTACTGACCCTTTGAAACTGTGGGGTAATAAATACGTGTGATCCTTTTTAACAGATTTATTATTAAGACATGATTCACACAACATTCATTAGCTATTTTAACTGTGGCTTAATATAAGTCACATAGTTGTACATCCATTAGTACAATCAACTGTAGAACATTTTCATGGCCTCAGAAAGAAATCTTGTACCTCTTAGCTATCACTTCTCAATTCCATTTCATCTTCCCCCAGACCTTGGCAACTACTAATATACTTTGTATATCTATAGATTGGCCTATTCTGGACATTTCATATAAATAGGGTCATGTAATATATGTGTAATAATCTTTGACTTGGCATGTTTTTAAGGTTCATCCATGTTGTGGTATGTATCGGTACTTCATTCCTTTTCAGTGGCTGAATAATATTCCATTGAATGGATATATATATATCTTATTTTGTTTTATACATTCGTTTAGAGACAGACATTAGAGTTGTTTTCGCTAGAGAACTATTGCAGATAACACTGCTGTGAACATTCAGGCACAAATGTTTCCTGTGGACTTATGTTTTCATTTCTTTTCTGTAAATACCTGTGAGTAGAACTGCTGGATCATATGTTACCTTTATATTTCACCATTTGAGGAAATGCTAGACTATTTTCCAAAAGTGACTCTACTGTTTTACATTCCCATCAGCAGTGTGTGAGGGTTGTGATTTGTCCATATCCTCACCAACATGTATTATCTGTGTTTGTGATTCTTATCGTCCAACTGGTTGGAAATGGTGTAGTTTTGATTTGCATTTCACTGATGATTAATGATATAGAAAATCTGTTTCTGTGCTTATTGGCCATTTGTATATCTTCTTTGAAGAAATGTCTGTTCAGATACTTTGCCTGCTTTTTAAATGGAATCATTTGTCTTTTTATTATTCAGTTCAGTTCAGTCGCTCAGTCGTGTCCGACTCTTTGCGACCCCATGAATTGCAGCACGCCAGGCCTTTCTGTCCATCACCAACTCCCGGAGTCTACCCAAACCCATGTCCATCGAGTCGGTGATGCCATCCAACCATCTCATCCTCTGTCGTCCCCTTCTCCTCCCGCCCCCAATCCTACCCAGCATTAGGGTTTTTTCCAATGAGTCAACCCTTCGCACGAGGTGGCCAAAGTATTGGAGTTTCAGCTTCAACATCAGTCCTTCCAGTGAACACCCAGAATTGATCTCTTTTAGGATGGATTGATTGGATCTCCTTGCATTAAGTTGCAAGATTTCTTTATATATTCAAGGTACAAGTTTCTTATCAGATGCATGATTTGGAAATTTTTTCTTATTTTGTAGGTTTTCTTTACTTTCTTCATAATGTCATTTGAAGCACAAAAGTTTTCAATTTCATGAAGTCCAGTTTATCTTTTTTCCCTTTTTGCAGCTTGTGGCACTGTATCATGTAAAAATCCATTGCAAAAATCGGAGGTCATATAGATTTACCCCTCTGTTTTCTTCTAATAGTTTTATAGTTTTAACTCGTACATTTAGGTTTTGAATAAAATTTTCAGTGTGGTATGAGGTGGGTGTCCAACTTCATTCTTTTGCATGAGGATATCCAGTTATTTCAGTACTATTTATTTAAAAAACTGATCTTCCCTCCATTGAATGTTCTCAGCATCCTTGTTTAAAATCAGTTCAACACATGGATTTATTTCTGGACTCTCAGTTCTGTTCCATTGGTCTGTGACTGTCTTTTATCCAATGCCATACTGTCTTATTACTGTAACTTTGTGTTAAGTCTTGAAATTGGGAAATAAGAGTCTTTTAACCTTGTTCTTTTTTAAGATTTCTTGTGATAGTTCTGGATCTCCTGCACTTCATATGAATTTTAGAATCAGCTTGTCAAATTCTACCAATATATCAACTGAGGTTCTGATAGGGATATGTTGAATCAGATTAATTTGAATAGTATTGCCATCTGAACAATATTGTCTTCTGATCTAGGAACACAAGAGCTTTTCCACTTAGTTAGATCTTCTTTAATTTCTTTTAACAGTGTTTTGTAGTTTTCAGAGTGTAATCAGTTCAGTCCCTCAGTTGTGTCCTACTCTTTGCAACCCTATGAACCACAGCACGCCAGGCCTCCCTGTCCATCACCAACTGCCGGAGTCTGCCCAAACCCATGTCCATTGAGTCGGTGATGCCATCCAACCATCTCATCCTCTGTTGTCCCCTTCTCTCCCTGCCCTCAATCTTTCCCAGCATCAGGATCTTTTCAAATGAGTCAGCTCTTTGTATCAGGTGACTAAAGTATTGGAGTTTCAGCTTCAACATCAATCCTTCCAATGAACACCCAGGACTGATCTCCTTTAGGATGGACTGGTTGGATCTCCTTGCTGTCCCAGGGACTCTCAAGAGTCTTCTCCAACACCACAGTTCAAAAGCATCAATTCTTCAGCGCTCAGCTTTCTTTATAGTCCAACTCTCACATCCATACATGGCTACTGGAAAAACCATAGCTTTGACTAGACGGACCTTTGTTGACAAAGTAATGTCTCTGCTTTTTAATATGCTGTCCAGGTTGGTCATAACTTGCCTTCCAAGGAGTAAGCGTCTTTTAATATCATGGCTGCAATCACCATCTGCAGTGATTTTGAGTGTATTTTGCAGTGATTTTGAGTGTAAGTATTTTGAGTGATTTTGCAGTTATTCAGATTGTAACTTTCACATTTATTCCTAAGTACAGATATTTTAGTCTTTTTAATGATTTTATAAATTGGATTTTTAAATTGCATTTTTGGATTGTTCTTTGTAAGTGTAGAGAGACACAGTTGATTTTTGTATACTGATTTTATATCCTGTAGCCCCTTTGAACTCATTTATTCTATTAATTTTCTTTACTTATACCTCAAAATTTTCTATATGAGAGACCATATAATGTGAAAATAGAGATATTTTACTTCTTCCTTTCCAGTATGGATGTCTTTTATTTTTCTCTTGCTAAATTGCCCTGCTAGGACCTCTAGTACAATGCTGAATAAAAGTGGTGAGAGTGGATATCTTTTCCTGTTCTGATTTAAGGGGGGAAAACATCCAGTCTTTTACCATTAAGTACAGTGTTAATTACAGGTTTTGAAGACGCCCTTTGTCATGTTGAGCAAGTTCCCTTTTCTTAGTTTGATGAATGTTTTCCATCATGAAAGGGTATTGGATTTTGTTGACTGCTTTTCGTGTGTCTGAGAGATGATCACTTTAAAAATTTGATTTTTAAATTGATTTTTGAATGTTAAATTGACTTTACATTGCTGGAATCTACTTGGTCACATCGTGTAATTCTTTTCTTATGTTGCTGGATTTGGTTTGCTTGTAGTTTGTCAGGAATTTTTGTGTCTGTATTCATAAGAGATACTGATCTGTGCTTTTCTTGTGATGCCTTTGTCTGGTTTTGTTATCTGAGTTGTATTGACCTTATAGAAAGAAATGGGAGGTATTTTCTCCCTGTTCTATTTTTTTTTGAAGAGTTGTAAGAGATAAGTGTTCAGTTTTCTTTGAATGCTTCATAGAAATTTTAACAGTGAAGCCATCTGGGCTTGAGTTTTTCTTTGTGTTCAGTTTTTAAATTACTAATTCGTTGTATTGTTAGAGGTTTATTCAGATTTTTATTTTATTCTTGGGATAGTTTGTGGCTTTCTAGGAATTTATCCATTTCATTTAAGGGGATCTAATTTGTTGACATACTGGTAATAAGTGTTCTCTTATAATGCTTTTTGCTTCTGTGAGGCCAATAGTGAAGTCCCCTGTTTAATTCCTGATTTTAGCAGTCTGGTCTCCTTGTTCTCACTGGTGGTCTAGCTAAAGGATTGTCAATGTTGTTGACCTCTTAAACCAGTGTTTGGTTTTGTTGGTATCCCTATTTCATTACTTTTCACTCTTATATTTATTATTTCCTTCCTTCTGCTTACTTTATTTCTAAATTTTTTTTAAAAAAAACTTGCTGGTAAACGGTGCAAACTGGGAAATAATCAAATGGAAGAGCAGTTTGGGGCAGTAGAGAATAGGGCACACTCTCCAGGCACACCCACCCTCCCAGCACGTCTATGAGTTCATCAAACCTGGGTCTCCTGCAGGCAGTCTTGTGCATTGCAGGCAGGTTCTTTACCAACTGAACCACCAGGGAAGCCTCTACCAATCTAGAACCTCCCCCAAACCTATCTGAGGTTTTTATGGAGGTTCCATTACGTAGACATTATTGATTAGATTATTGATCTTTGGTGATTGAGTTCAGTCTGCAGCCCCTCTCCCCTTCCCAGAAATGGAGAGGTGGGGCTGAAAGTTTGAACCCTCTAGATATGCCTTGGACTTTCTTGGGATCAGCCCCAATCCTGAAGCTATTCATGGGCTCCCTGTCCCTTGTCATCTAATTTTCTGCTTGTTTCAGGTTTAACTTGCTCTTCTTTTTCCATTGTCTCAAGGTAGAAGAGTTATTTGAGATATTTCCTCTTTTTAATACAGGCATTTATAGCTATAAATTCCCTTCCAAATATTGCTTTAGCTGTATCCCATAAGTTTGATTATGTTGTGTTTTCATTTTCATTGAACTCAAAAGTATTTTCTGATTCCCTTGTAATGTCTTATTTGACCCATTGATTATCTAGGGTAATATGTTGTTTAATTTCCACGTTTTGTGTATTTTCCAAATTTCTTTATGTCATTTATTTCTAATTTCATTCTATGGTGGTTAGAGGACTTATGTATTTCTGTCCTTTTATATTTATTGAGGTTTGTTTTATGAGTTGGCTTATGATCTATACTGGAGAATGTCACATGTGCACTTTGGGCATTTTAACTTTAACTCAAAAATTTTTTTCCCGCTTACCAAGGAAATAGCAAGATTAGGATAGTAGTGTGTCTTTTATATCAGAAGCAGGGAGACATTGAGACTTTGACATTAGCAAACCCATGACAAACAAGAAAAAGAAGCGCTAAGGTCATTGAAGGATGTGTGTTTGTGAACCGTATCTCAGGTTCCAACCACAGATAGGAAGGGGCCATGAGATCAGTGACCCAACTATCATTGACCCTGGAATTTGAACTAAACAAACAAAGTGACCTTCTTTTACAAATTGACAAGACAAGGAATGCCTTCATGACTTTTGAGAAATTGCCTTTTTATAAGTTGGTCACTGATCTAGTGGGCCTCCAGCCATAATGTCCAGGTGTAGATTGGCTTGGTTTCAAGATTTATCTGGCTTATGCCTCTATCCATTCATTATAGAATACTCCCTTGTACATTGAACAGAGACAAGGAAGTCCAGGCGAAAACAAAAACAAATAAAAGAAGACTATGCATATTGACACATGATAGCAAAAGCAAAATAAGCAAATGAAAAGTAGTCAACTTAATATCAAAAATATTTTCAAATAGTATATCTTCAAAACAGAAAGCCTAAAGACCGTGTACAAAGACCTCAGCCTAATTATATACCAGATAATGCATTTGTAAACTGAAAGGCCAGTGTTATTAAAGCAATCGGAGTCTAAATGAAACTAGTCAGACCTTAGCTGGTTTTGGGATTGACTGTTTTGGCAGCAGACCTGAAGGATGAGTGGAGTTAAGCATAGGGGGCCCAGTGAGTGCATCTGTTGGTTTGAGACTGCCTGGAATGTTACCTGGGAAGAGTTTTCACAGTTATCTTGGTGAGACTTCTAGAATTGTCCAAGGATGATGAGACCTCTTAGAGAAAGCTAATTTACTGCTTACACCAGTAAGAGACTGTTGATCTTATATAGAGTACTGTATTTGAGAAGCGTGTAGTTTAGGACTGCAGACTTGCAACTGACCAAGTAGGTTAACATTGTCTGTAAAAGCACTGTTGCTCAGGTGAGAGTTTTGTTGATTGATTGAACCAACTCGGTGGGATGCTTATTGGACTGTCATTCCCTTATTTCCAGAAACGGGGGTGACAGTGGTTGGGTTGGCTTGCAAAAGTGTGTTTTCTGAAGTGAGTTGATATAAATAATTAAGCAGGTTTAAACTTGGTTCTTATGACTACTTGTTGAGGAGGGCATGGCAGCACATTCCAGTAGTCTTGCTTGGAGAATCCCATAGACAGTGGAGCCTGGAGGGCTACAGTCCATGGGGTCTCAAAGAGTCAGACATGACTGAGCAACTAAGCACTGCAGATTACTACTTGTTACCATGACTACAGAACAATCCATTGTTTCTAAAGTTTGTGGAGATATTTTTAATTCCCAAGAGCATTTTTCATCCAGTTGTATTGTTTAATTTTTTACATAATTTTAAATTCATAAAGAATTTAATTTTTTAAATGGCTAGGAAATTATTCTATCCATATTTTTCTTTTCTTTTTTTAAAATTGAAGTATAGTTGATTTACAGTATTGTGTTAGTTTCAGGTATATAGCATAGTGATTATTTTTTTGCACTTTATTAATATATCCCATTATAAGTTGTCACAAGATATTAGATATAATTCCCTATGCTATACTGTAAATCCTTGTTGCTTACCTATTATCCTATAGTTGTTTGTATCTGTTAACCTTATACTCCTAATTTGTTCCTCTCCCCCTCTCTCCCCTTTGGTAACCGAAAGTTTGTTTTCTATGTCTGTGAGTCTGTTTCTGTTTTGTATATGGATTCCTTTGTATATTTTTTTAAATTCCACATATAATTGATACTATATAATATTTGTCTTGCTCTGTCTGATTTACTTCAGTAAGTATAATATTCTGTAGGTACATCCATGTTGCTGCAAATGTCAATATTTCATTATTTATTAATGGCTGAATATTTTTTCATTGTGTATATATACACTTCATCTTCTTAAACTAATCATCCGTTGATGAAAATTTGGGTTGATTCCAAGTCCTGACTGTTGTCAATAGTGCTGCTATGAACAGTGGGGTACATGTATCTTTTTGAATTACAGTGTTTGGTTTTTTCTGGATATATACCCAGGAGTGGAATTGCTAGATCATATGGTAGCTCTGTTTTTAGTATTTTAAGGAGCCTCCATACTGTTCTGCATAGTGGAGAACCGGTTTACATTCCCATTAGCAGTGTAGAGGAGGGTGTCTTTTTCTTCACATTTGTAGACTTTTTGATGCTGGCCATTCTGACTGGATTAAGGTGATACCTTATTGTAGTTCTGATTTGCATTTCTCTAATAATTAGCAATTTTGAGCATCTTTTTGTGTGTCTGTTGAGCATCTGTATGTCTTCTTTGAGGAAATGTCTGTTTAGACCTTCTGCCCATTTTTTGAATGGGTTGTTTATTTTTTTCATATTGAATTCTGTGAGCTGTTTGTGTATTTTTAAAATTAATCTCTTGTCAGTAGCACTGTTTGGATATATTTTTTCCCATTCTGTAGGTTATCTGTCTGCATTGTTGATGGTTTCCTTTGCTGTGCAAAAGCTTTTAAGTTTGATTAGGTCCTGTTTTTTTTTTTTTTTTTTAATTTTTGCTTTTATTTATTTATTTTTGCCTTGGGAGAGTGATCTAAGAAAATACTGCTACAATTTATGTCAAAGAAAGTTTCACCTGTGTTCTCTTCTGGGCATTTTATGGTGTCATGTCTAACGTTTAGATCTATAAACCATTTTGAGTTTATTTTTTGTATATAGTGTGTATATATGTTCTAATTTCATTGTTTTCTGCGTAACTATTCAGCTTTCCCCAACATCATTGTTGAAGAGACTGTCTTTTCTCCATTGTGTATTCTTGCTTTCTTTGTCATAGATTAATTGACTCTAGCTGCGTAGGTTTATTTCTGTGTTTATTGATCTGCAGTCTCTTTTTGTGCCATTATCACACTGTTTTGACTACTATAGATTGTGTTTAGTCTCAAGTATGGGAGGATGATACCCCATCTTAATCTTTTTTTCTCAAGATTGCTTGGGTGATTTGGGGTCTTTTATGGTTTCATAAAAGGTTTAGGATTATTTATTCTATTTCTATGAAAAATGTTATGAGTATTTTGATAGGAATTGCATAAATCTGTAGTTTGCTTTGAGTAGTATGGCCATTTTAACAAGAAACTTGTCCATTTCTTATGGGTGGTCCCATTTGTTGGCATATAACTGTTAATAATAATATTCTCTTATGATTTTGCGTATGTATGTGGTGTTGGTTGTTACTTCTCATTCTTCATTTTGTATTGTGTTTATTTGGGTCCTCTCTTCTTGGTGAGCCTGGCTAGGAGTTTGTTGATTTTGTTTATCTTTTCAAAAACAAACAGCTCTTTGTTTTATTGATCTTTTCTGTTGTATTTTTTTAACTCTATTTCTTCTCTGATCTTTATATTTTCTTTCTTCTACTGACTTTGGGCTTTGTTTGCTCTTCTTTTTCTAGTCCTCTTAGGTCGTAGGTTAGGTTGTTGGAGATTTTTCTTGTTTCTTGAGAAAGACCTGTATCACTATGAACTTCCCTCTTAGACCTGCATTTGTATTTCAAAGATTATAAAGAAAGCTGAACGCAGAAGAATTGATGCTTTTGAACTGTGGTGTTGGAGAAGACTGTTGAGAGTCCCTTGGACTGCAAGGAGATCCGACCAGTCCATCCTAAAGGAGATGAGTCCTGGGTGTTCATTGGAAGGACTGATGTTGAAGCTGAAATCCAATACTTTGGCCACCTGATGAGAAGAGCTGACTCATTTGAAAAGACCCTGATGCTGGGAGAGATTGAAGGCGGGAGGAGAAGGGGATGACAGAGGATGAGATGGTTGGATGGTATCACCGACTCAATGGACATGGGTTTGAGTGGACTCAGGGAATTGGTGATGGACAGGGAGGCCTGGAGTGCTGCGGTCTATGGAGTCGCAAAGAGTCGGACACGACTGAGCAGCTGAACTGAACTGAAGTTATATTTTCATTTATTTCTGTCCTTTTTTTTTCTTTTGGCTGCACTGGGTCTTTGTTGCTGTGCACAGGCTTTCTCTAGATGCAGTGAGCAGGGGGCTACTCTTTGTTGTGCTTCATGGGCTTCTCATTGTGGTAGTTTCTCTTGTTGCAGAGCACAGACTCTAGGCACATAGGCTTCTGTAGTTGCAGCACATGGGCTCAGTAATTGCAGCGTGCAGGCACTAGAGGGCATGGGCTTTAGTTGCCTGAGACATGTGAAGTCCTCCCGGACCAGTGATCAAACCCTGCATTGGCAGGCCAATTCCTGTCCACTGTACCACCAGGGAAGTCCTGTCCATTTTTTAATGATCTTTTTTTTTTCCTCACTAATTTGAAATGCCACCAGTAATCACGTATATGCAATCCTAATCTGTAGTTCAGTCTAGTTCTGGATCTTTTATTCTGTTTCTTTTTTTCAGATTTGTTAAGACACAATTGACATGCAGTAAACTGCACACATTTAAAGTCTGCACTTTATAGAGCTCTGCTCAATGTTATGTGGCAGCTTGGATGGGAGGCAGGTTTGAGGGAGAATGGATACTTGTATATGTATGTATGCCTGTGTCCCTTTGCTGTTCACGAGAAACTATCACAATATTGTTTGTTAATCAGCTATGTGTGTGTGTGCTAAGTTGTTTCAGTCGTGTCTGACTCTTTGTGACCCTATGGACCATAGCCCACCAGGCTCCTCTGCCCATGGGATTCTCCAAACAAGAATACTGGAGTGGATTGCCATTCTCTTCTTCAGGGGATCTTCCTGACCCAGGGATCGAACCCACGTCTCTTATGCCTCTTTCATTGGCAACCGGGTTTTTTACCACTAGCCCCACCTGGGAAGCCCCTAGTCAGCTATACCCAGGTACAAAATAAAAAGTTTAAAAAAAAAAGTCTAGTCGCAAAGAGTCAGACATGACTGAGCGACTGAACTGAACCTAACATTAAGAATAAGATCATATTACTATGTTTAAATTAAAAAAAAAAAAGTCTACACTTTGATGAATTTTGACATATTTTTCTATCTATGAAACATTATAATGAAAAAAATGAGCATATTCATTGTCCTCTCAAAATTTGCTCATGTTTCTCTGAAACCTCTTCCCACTTTTATTCTTCCTCTTCCCCATGGGCAGTGAATACTTATCTTCTCTGTGTCACTAGAGATTAGTTTGCTTTTTCTAGAATTTTATAAAAATAGAATTGTATAGTATATAACTTTTTATTTTTGGCTGTGCCACATGGCTTGTGGGATCTTGGTTCCCCAACCAGGAATTAAACCTGGGCACTCAGCCATGAGACGGTGGAGTCTTAACCATTGGACTGCCAGGGAAATCCCAGTATATTCTTAATTGTAGATGTATGTATCAAAAATTTGTTCTTTTTCATTGCTGAGGGGTATTCTTTTGTATGAATATACCACAGTTTTTAAAGTCTACTCACCTATTGTTTCCACTTGTTGGCTGTTACACATAAAGTTGCTGTAAATATTAGGGTACAAGTCTTTCTGTGGACACATACTTTGACTTCTCTTAGTTAGGTAATACTTGGGAAGTCAAATGATGGGTCAAATGATAGGTGTACATTTAGCTTTCTAAGAAACTGTTTTCCAAAGTGTCTGTACCATTTTATGTTCCCACCAGAAAATGTATGAGATTTCTGTTTGTTCCACATTCTTGCCAACACTTGATATAGTCAGTTTTTTAATATTAGAAATTCTGATCAGTACATAGTAATACCTTGTGGTTTTATTTCTTTTTATGGTGAGAACATTTAAGATCCTGTGTTTTAATTTTCATGCTTGCTAAGGGTTTTAAAAATTTTTTATTTTATATTGGAATATAGTTTATTAACAATGTTGTGTTAATTTCAGGCAAACAGCAGAGTGATTCAGTGATACATGTAGCTATTCCTTTTCGGTTTCTTTTCCCATTTAAGTTTATTACAGAATATCATTACGGCTTTTAATTTGCATTTCCCTAGATGATGTTGAGCATCTTTTCCTGTGCGTATTTGCCATTCATTTATCTATTTTGATGAAATGTCTTCAAAGTTTTCACCAATTTTTTTGTTTTCTTTTCATGGCACATGTAAGATTTCTGATGCATGAGAAATATAAGCCGTTATCCAGATACATGATCTACAAACTTTTAGTCTGTGGCTTATGTTTTCATTTTTATTAATGGAGTCTTTTAAGGATCAAACATTTTTAATTTGACTAGTATTAGTTTTTTTTCTTTCATGGATTGTATTTTTGTTTTCAAATCTAATAAACTGTTCCCTAACTCAAAGTCATAAAGATTTTCTGTGTTATTTTAGGAGGCATTATTGTTTTGCTGTTATGTTTAGGTCTGTGATCCAGTTTGAGTTAACTTTTGTGGACAGTATGAGGTAGTGGTCTAAATTCATTTTGTTGCATATAAGTCATAACACTTTCTTAAAAAACACTGTCCTTTCTTGATTTAATTTGACACCTCTATCATAATAAACATGTAATAATAAACATAATAAACATGTTAACATAAGAATAAACATAATAAACATTAAGACATAATAAACATGTAAGTTTATTACTCCCTTTCTTTCTCATATAATTTAAAGATGTAAACTTCCCTCTGACCGCTGCATTAGCTATAACTCATGATTTTTTGATATTGGTTTTTTGCTTTCTTTCAGTTTGAGGTAGTTCCTAATTTCTCTTGTACTGCTTTCTTTGAATTATTTAGAGGTTGCAGTTTAATTTCCAGATATTTGGGTACTTCTATTCTGTTTTTGTTTTCTAGTCTTATTCTGATGTGTTTGGAGAACATACTTTGTATTACTTCAGGTGTTTTAATCTTATTGAGACTTGTTTTATGACCTTTAGTATAGAATCTGTCCTGGGAGTTCCTTTTGTAGTTGAAAAGGATATGCATTCTGCTGTTTTGGGGTGGACTGTTCTATGTACTCAGTTCAGTTGGTTTACTAATGTTGTTCAAGTCTTCTGTATCTTTCCTAATTTTCTCTTTCTGGTATCAAAGATAGGAATATTGAAATCTTTTCAAGTTGTTTAATTCTTTAAACTTTGTCAGTTTTTTCTTCAGATATTTGCCTTGGGCTACACATACATCTATACTTACAATAAATGTACATATTTATAATCACTGTATCTTACTGATGAATTAACTCTTTTATCATTGTGAAATGTGCCTTTTCATCTCTAGTAATAATATTGCCTTAAAGTCTATTTTGTCTGATGTTAGTGTAGCCAGTCTAGCTTTTTTATGGCTACTGTTTGGTATGTATTTTCTATTCTTCTATTTTCAACCTGTTTATTATGTCTTTGAATTATTAATAAAATGTATATCTTGTAGACAGCGTATATCTAAATTTTGGTTGTTTTACACAGTCAGACAATCTGCTTTTGGATTGGCCTGTTTAATACATTTATATTAAATCTTAGTATTTATACTGTTGGCTATATGTCTGCCATTTGCTATTTGTTTTCTGTATGTCTCATGTCTTTTTCCCCCCTCCATTTTTTCTTTATTGCCTTCTTCTGTGTTAAATATATTTTAGTGTACCATTTAAGTTCCTCTGTCAATTGTGTGTGTGTCTATGTGTATTTCTCTTAAGTATTTCAGTATCTTTCATGTATCACAATCTACTTTACATTAATGCATACTTAATTGAAGTAAAATATAGAAATTTTGCTCCAGCATAGTTCCATATTTCTCTTCTCTTTATTAATACATACCCAGAGACACAAACTGGATATATGTTATAAACCCAGCAGTACAATATTTTAGTTATTGCTTTAAACAGTCTTACAATAAATAACCTTACAATTTTTTCAAGACATGAAGAAAAAGTGTATTCATATAGTCACTTTATATTTACCTACATATGTATCATTGCCAACATTCTTCCTTCCTGTGGCTCCAAGTTACCATCTGGTATTGTTTTCTTATGCTGAGGGATAAAAGATTTATCTTTTAGTATTTCCTGTAGAGCAGAGTCTTCCAGGAACATGATCTCTTAGTTTTTATTTACCTGGGAATGATTTTATCTTTCATTTTTTTAAAACAGGTTGATTGAGATTTAACTGTATACCATACAGTTGAGTCATTTAAAGGATAACATTAATGGCTTTTAGTATATTCATTATGCACCCATCACTATAATCAGTTTTAGAACATTTCCATTACAATCAAAAGAAACCCTTCACCCCTTATCCATTACCCACCCTACCCCCTATCAAATTCCTCTCCCTAGTTCTAGGCAACCACTAACCTACTTTCTGTGTCTGTAGATTTACCCGTTCTGGACATTTCATATATATATATGGAATCATGCAGTATATGGTCCTTTGTGACTTGCTTCTTCATTTTCACTTTTGAAAAGCAGTGTTGGAAATTCCCTGCCATTCCAGTGTTTAAAACTCCATGCTGTCACTGCCAAGGGCATAGGTTTGATCCCTGGTTGGGGAACTAAAATCCCAGAAGCTGTGACGCGCGGCTAAAAAGAAAAAGAAAAATGGTTTCCCAGGATACAGTTTTTTGCTAGACAGTTTTTTTTTTTATGCCCTTTGAACATGTCATTACTCTGCCTTCTGGTCTCCATAGTTTGAGACAAAAAGTAGGTTTTTAACTATATTGTTGTTCTCCTGTATATGATGTGTCACTTTTCTCTTACCACTGTCAAGATATTCACTTTGGCTTTGGGTTTGTCCGTGTGTAGGTGTGGTACTTACTGTGTTTATCATACTTGAGATTCATTGAAGTTATGGATTTATAAGTTACGATTTTCATCAAATTTGGGAAATTTTAGACTGCTGTTTCTTTTAATATTTGTTTTCACTCTCTTGTCCTCCTTCTGGAACTCTGATTTCTAGGTTGGGATCTTGATATTGTCTCACAGAATTTTGTGTCATTTGTGTTTAATATCTTTCTCTGTCTTCTTTGTATTGAGTAGTTTCTATTACTCTATGTTGTAGGCTATTTATCCTGCCATCTCAAATCTGCTGGTGAGTTCATCTTAATCAGTGTTTCATTTTTATTATGGTTTCCAACTCGACAGTTTCTTCTCCCCTCTCCCCTCCGTCTCCTCTTCTCTCTTCCCCTTCTCTCTCTCCCCCTCTCTTCTTTCTCCTTTTTTGTGCTATTTATTTTATAGTTTCTATTTCTCTATTGAGACTATTCCTTATTTGTTGATTTGTCATCATATTTTCTGTTAGTTGTCTGAACGTATTTTTATTAATTGAAGGGCTTTCCTGGTGGCTCAGATAGTAAAGAATCTGCCTGCAATACAGGATACCCAGATTTGATCCCTGGGTTGGGAAAATCCCTTGAAGAAGTGCATGGCAACCTACTCCAGTATTCTTGCCTGGAGAATCTCCATGGACAGAGGAGCCTGACAGGCTACAGTCCATAGGGTCACACAGAGAGTCGGACACGACTGAAGTGACTAAGCAGCAGCAGCATATTAATAGAAAAGAGTTGCTGACGTCTTCATACTGCCATAATGAGAAGTCTTTTTTTTAATTTCAATTTTTATTATTGAGGTATAATTAATATGCCATAAAATCAGCCCCTTTTAAGTGAATAATTCACTGGTTTTTCAGTTCAGTTCAGTTGCTCAGTCATGTCCGACTCATTGCAACCCCATGGACTGCAGCACGCCAGGCCTCCCTGTCCATCACCAACTCCCAGAGTCCACCCAAACCCATGTCTATTGAGTCGGTGATGCCATCCAACCGTCTCATCCTCTGTTGTCCCCTTCTCCTCCTGCCCTCAATCTTTCCGAGCATCAGGGTCTTTTCAGATGAATCAGCTCTTCGCATCAGGTGGCCAAAGTATTGGAGTTTCAGCTTCAACATCAGTCTTTCCAATGAACACTCAGGACTGATTTCCTTTAGGATGGACTGGTTGGATCTCCTTGCAGTCCAAGGGACTCTCAAAAGTCTTATCCAACAGCACAGTTCAAAAGCATCAATTCTTCAGCACTTAGCCTTCTTTATAGTCCAACTCTCACATCCATACATGAGTACTGGAAAAACCATAGCTTTGACTAGACGGACCTTTGTTGACAAAGTAACATCTCTGCTTTTTAATATGCTGTCTAGGTTGGTCATAACTTTCCTTCCAAGGAGTGAGCGTCTTTTAATTTCATGGCTGCAGTCACCATCTGCAGTGATTTTGGGGCTCAAGAAAATAAAGTCTGTCACTGTTTCCATTGTTTCTCCATCTATTTGCCATGTAGTGATGGGACTGGATGCCATGATCTTAGTTTTCTGAATGTTGAGCTTTAAGCCAACTTTTTCACTCTCCTCTTTCACTTTCACTTTCATCAAGAAGCTCTTTAGTTGTTCTTCACTTTCTGCCATAAGGGTGGTATCATCTGCATATCTGAGGTTATTGATATTTCTCCCGGCAATCTTGATTCCAGCTTGTGCTTCCTCCAGCCTAGTGTTTCTCATGATGTACTCTGCATATAAGTTAAATAAGCACAGTGACAATATAAAGCCTTGACGTACTCCTTTTCCTGTTTGGAACCAGTCTGTTGTTCCATGTCCAGTTCTAACTGTTGCTTCCTGAAGGGCATACAGATTTCTCAAGAGACAGGTCAGGTGGTCTGGTATTCACTTATAGGAAATCTGTCTCAAGGATACAGTTTTAAGTATAGAAGAATCTTTGTAAAAGATGTTCAGTCAGTTATTTGTAAGAGTGAAACAATAGAACTACTACTTAAAAAGTAAAAGACCAGTGAATTAATGTACCCTCCACTTAGTGAAATAGTGTTATGTAACCATTAACATCGTTGAAGAGTTTGATTTAAAAATATTTTTTAAAAATAGTTGTATTGTTGAATAAAGCTATGTAAATAGGAAGCAAAAATTCATGAGATGAGCTGTGGTAAAATCTCTAATCTTATTTCAAAACACAGTGTTATGCTCTAAGTGCTTTACGTGAATAAAGGCATGGAGTTCTGTCAGCAACAATGAGTTAGGCAGTTTGTTCTGACTCTGCTTCGACACAAGGAAACTGAAACACAAGGTTGAGTAACTTGCCCAAAGTCTCATATGCTGGTAAGTGGCAGAGCCAAGATTTGAACCGAGGTTTTGGCTCCAGGGTCTGTAGTCAGTGTGAACTATTTGAAGTTTCTGATGGTTTTTCATCACTTAACTGCAGCAAGTTCAGTAGGATACTAATCACCTAGAATGGTGATAGTTGTTCAAGGGGCTTAAAGGGAAAAGAGAGGGAGGAGTCTGGGCTTATTAGTAAATTGTAGGTGAATGAAACTCAACATGTTTCTTTTTCTGTAGCAGTCTGATGTGGTAATGTATGTTGTGAACCTCTAAGAATGGGTTATAATATGCAGAATGGACTCAGTTTTTTTGATTGTATAACCTTTTTCACCCCCTCAAGACTTCTCAAGGGACCAGTGTTCCTAAGGAGTATACTCTGGGTGACACTGGCCCACAGAAGAGTCCATGCTCTGACCCACAAGGGAATTAGTATCTGGTCCCTGTCTGTCTTCAGCCTCCACTGATCATCTTCATCTTCGATGACCTTTTTTCACCTCTTTGCCTCACAAGTGTGGCCCTCCAATAGTTGTAATTTCTTCCTTCAGCTAGTGAGGGCAAATATAGTTTTAAGAATGTTCTGTTGTTCCTGTGTAGACTGCCTCCTAATAATGATGATACAGATTATTTTGATGATTAGAGTACCTTATTTTAAGGACTGTAGTGGATTTGATCAATTTTTAGTTGTTTTTATTTTTATCTTTTTACTCTTTTGGGGAGGCATTGTTGAAAAGAGATGAGAGTTCTGTCTTCTTTAAAAGACAGCTGGAGCCTTTTGGTGCTGGGTGTTGGCAGTTGGAACCCTCAAGTACTTACAGGCATCCCCTGTCCCTTTCATGTTGCTCTGTGTATACTCCATATGATCCAGAGGTCTTTTGTCTCTTTCCCAAGGCACACCGTGTACTTGCAGAACAAAGAAAACTTCCAGGACGAGTGCACTAAGCTTCTGGTTGGCAATATTGTTATAACCCGATACAACAATCGTACCTATCGTATTGATGATGTGGATTGGAATAAGACTCCGAAAGATAGCTTCACCATGTCTGATGGGAAGGAGATTACATTCTTGGAATACTACAGGTAGAGGAGGGAGACTGGGCTTGGGCCTGTGGGTCGGAGCGTGGTCTCTTGTTCTCCAGTAAGAGTGGCAGGACAGTAATTGGATTGGTAATGCACCCAAGATTGACGAGTTTGTTTGTGGGATTTGACCTGAATTTGCTACCCTTACAGTTTTATTTCCTTTAGTACTTTTTGCAAATTATTTCATAAATTAATCTCAGGGCTTTAAAATTATGTTTCCTTTTCTGTTTTGGTTCGAAATCTGGTTGCAGAGATTAAATTCAAGTCATTAATCATTTGACTGTCATTTTGCCTTTCTAGTTACCTAAGCCCTTTGGCCTGATGCAGTTTTTTATTTTTATTTTTTTGTTTGTTGGCCTGATTCCATTTTTAAACAATTTCTTTCCTGAGCTGTTATCCTGCTTCCTCTCTATTTAATTGCAACATTAACTTGAGCCTGCTTTTTCCAGTTATGAATGTACTCTGGTGAGTTTCTGATGGATCTTTGACAAGGGTATAATACAAATTGTATACCTCAGTCCTGGTTAACACTCATACTGTGTTGCAGTGAGAGTGGTGATGCTGCTACTGACAATTTTTTCCTGCCTCTGTTCTGCTCTAGCAAAAACTATGGGATTACGGTAAAGGAAGAGGACCAGCCACTGCTGATCCACAGGCCCAGTGAGAGACAGAATAACCAAGGGATGGTGAGTGGTGGTGGTGGTGCATGTCAGGCTGATGCTTCCAGCCAAATTCTCTACCCATCAGCCACTCTTCACCTTCTTCATGGCTCTAGGAGCCATGAGGCTATGATTACAGTTTGGTTAGGGAAAGCTGTTCATTGTCTATCTGTCTCCTATAGCCAGAGGTACTCTTGAAGTCCCATTAGTGAGGAACTAAACAGCCAAAGAATGAGTTAGGTTAAGGAATAAGGAGAATTGACTGCTAAAGAAGATTGAAACACCGGGTCCATTAGGGAAGCTGGAGACATTTTAACAGGGTTAGTGACCAGGGAAAAGTACCTTGACACCTAACTCCTCTGTCTTGAGTGGAGACTGAAGATCAAAATAGGTTAAGATGAGACAGAGGCACCAGCTTGATAGGATATATTGTGTGATATCTACCTACCTACTTGGAGGCCCAAGTGAAAAAATAGTTTTAGTTTTTCTAGTTTTCCCTCTGCTTTTCACAATTTGAATATTTTTCTCTTTACCTAGTGCAATAGCCAATTGTGACCTAAGCGAGAAAAGGATAAAACATTGGTTGTGTTTTCTGCCCTCTTCTCTGTGGTCTTGTGTTCCTAAGAGTGCCTGTTATACCCCTGTGGGACCAGTTTGGGCCTACCAAGGTCTTATACCAGTCAGAGGAACAGGATCCTCTTTGACTGCCTTGCTTTCCCTCTGTTCTCTCCTCTAAGTTGCTAAAAAGCGAAATCCTGCTGCTCCCTGAGCTTTCCTTCATGACTGGAATCCCGGAGAAGATGAAGAAGGACTTCAGAGCCATGAAGGTGAGAAGGGCCTGCTTTGAACCCAAGACCATTTTGATAGAGATAATGGCTTGCATTGAGCCAGATTTGCATCGTCCCCTGGGCAGGTTCATTTTTCCTCTCTGTAAGCATGATCCGTTTCTCTTCCCACACACTGTGAAAGAGCCAATCAGAGCTTTCTTTGGAGTGTTGTTACAATAGTAGAACGACAGAATTATAAGGTAAAAGGATACAAATAGTTCTAGCATCACCCTCGCCAATCTGATGGATGACTGTAGACTGATCATGTGACCATAAATGACGTTCTTTGAGAGCACTGAATTTTTCTAACGTTTCTGTAAGCCTTCAGTTTATTTGAAGGGATGGAGGAGATAATGTAGCAAAAAGTCAGCAAGTTGGAGGAGGAAGTTAGAGGATAGAAGTTCATGCTGTGCTACTTGGGTGTCCTGGAGGTCTCATGTAGGGCACAGTGTCCTGGAAGTAGCTGGGAGGCAGAGGTGTGTGCAGCAGCGTGGGTCCAGGCCCTGAGGGCTCCACCTCCACACTATCCGCTTGGGTCTTTCCACCCGCATGCTGCTCTGCCGCCTCTGTCTCAGTCCTTGTCTGTCCCAGTTTTGGACCCCTGGGCTTGTCTCAGATGCCATGAATTGTTTTTAGTAACATCATAAAGAGCTAAAGTGAATTCCTATAAGAGAGTTCTTTCATGTTTACCTTCTGATACTTCTGCTTTCAGTAGTAGGTCAAGGCTCTTCCTTATAACTCCCAATTACCTAATGACTTTATGATCACAGAGCTATCTGTAGAGCCTCATAGACTCACTGCCCTAATGACTGCCACGCAGAGAGCAGCAGCCGCACAGTTCATTAGTTCCAGAAGCTAAAGAAAGAACTCACTTACATGATTCTAAATCTTCATCCCATTAGATGTTCATTCAACAATAAATATTTAGAAAAACCTATTATGGGTCACACCCTGGACCAAACAAGTGTTTTATAGTGACATTAAGTGACTAGTATCATATGACATGAAGTATAAGACTAGATGCATTTTATGTTTGCCTGCGTTTTATGTATGCCTGGCATAGGGGATTTTTCTGCCCCGATGTTAAATAGGTATAGTCAAGTCCCCTTACGTGGCTTTGAGAAAGAGAATAAGATTTAGATGTCATGAGAAAGAAACAGGGACAATTTTAAATACTTACTTTAAGTATGTGTGTGTATGTATATGTGTAACTGAATCACTTTGCTCTACAGCAGAAATTAACACAACATTGTAAATCAACTACACTTCAATTTTAAAAAATTCTTACTTTTATGGCTAAAATTTTAACCTTATACTTCATTCACTTTCATGAGCTATTATAATAAAGTCCTTGGAGACACTTTAAAATTTCTACAGATTTCAGTTGGAAAAGGGTTTTTCTGTGGAAATGTTTTCTACATTGGGGTTTCTTTAATCTCATACTGGAGAAGTAATAGCTTAGTATCTCCATTTTGATTCTATTCAGGATTTGACCCAGAAGATCAACCTGAGCCCCAAACAGCACCATAGTGCTTTGGAATGTTTGCTACAGAGAATTTCGAAAAATGAGACAGCTAACAGTGAACTGACACGTTGGGGACTCTATCTGCAGAAGGATGTACATAAGGTAAACTGGAAGATATGATGGTAGGAAATAGATTAACAAAGAATTTAAAGCTTTCTGAGACTAGGTGGTAACTTCCTATCTTGTCTTTATTTTACAGTTTTTGCTTATTATTATACTTTTTATTGGGTCCTAGTCATAATATTTGAATTTCCTTGACTTAATTTGCTATTAGCTCTTACAGATTTTCTTCTGTATTTCACAGGATCTGAGTTGTTAATTTCCAGTCAAGCAAAAGGAATATTGACCTCAAAATTTACCTCATTTTTAGTTTTCCAGCCCAAATTATTCTTAAAGTTCTATGTCTTTTTCTCCCCCCTCTGCAAGTTTTTCTTTTTCTCTCCCAGTGATTAACTTGTGTTTCTTTGAATATACTACTATTGTTGTTTCCATAGGCATAAAGTCTCAGACTTGTACATTTTAATTTTCACATGGCCCTTTCTGCCTGCAGTTTGCCTGAATCCACTCCATTGTATTTTATGCAGCGTGAGCCATAGTGCAGAGGCAGCAAGAGGTGGTGAAGTCCTTGGCTTTGAACCTCAGTTCTGCCTCTTGCCATTACTTGAAACAAATTGCTTAGCATCTCATAGTTTCTTTATATGTTAAATGAAGGTGATATTGAGTTAACAGAATTACATGGTAAAATCATTAGCATAATATTTGACACATAGCACTTGTTCAGTAAATACTGGCTTTTATTATTTTTTTACTTTTCTTTCTAGGTTATACCTAAAATGCTAATAACTATTCTATCTTATCTTTTGTTCTCTTTCATTCTGAATTGACTCCTTGTTAAAAAAAATTTTTTTTAATATTTATTTTATTTTTTGGCTGTGGTGGATCTTCGTTGCTGCGTGCAGGCTTTCTCTAGTTGCAGCGAGCGGGGGCTGCTCTTCATTGTGGTGCGCAGGCTTCTCATTACAGTGGCTTCTCATTGCAGAGCATGGGCTCTAGAGCATGCAGGCTTCAGTACTTGCAGCACATGGGCTCGGTAGTTGTGCACAGGCTTGGATACCCCCAGGCATGTGGGATCTTCCCAGACCAGGAATCAAACCAGTGTCCCTTGCGTTGCCAGGCAGATTCTTAACCATTGGACCACCAAGGAAGTCCCGAAATTGTTTTTCTTTTTTTTTTAACAAAAGTAGTGGAAAGTCAGTAAGGAAAATGTGGATATCATAGAAAATGTAAAGAAGGAAATAAGAACATCAGTAGTTTCATCACCCAAGGATAATATCTTGGTGATTTACTTTAGGCACATAAAAAAAGATAGTATTATTTTCAGTATATTTTGTTTCCATAAACTGTTTTTCCTGTGAGAGTGAATCTTTTCATATAAAATTGTGCTTATACTGTATATGGTTTTGCGTCTTCTTTTTCATGTATTGTTGTATCTTGAACATGTGTTCATGTTATTAAATATTATTTGAAGATGTAGAAAACTTAAAGCCAAAGAAGAAAAATGTTTATCCATAGTCATGCTATATTAGAATACCTGTAAACAGTTACCATTTTGGTATATAACCTTTAGTTTTTTTGGTCTATGTATATGTGCATGCACATACGGTATGCGGTATGTATTTAAATGGTTTCCCCTTTTTTATTCAGCCTATTTGTAATGTTTTTTCATGTCATTTAATATTTTTCTGAATATTTTAATGGATAACAGATAATTCATTTTGCTAATAATTTCTTTTACAGTCAAATTGAATTTAGCATTTTCCTATGAAAATGAATCTGAACATCTTTACAATTACATCTTTGCACATGATGTTTATTTTCATAGATTTATGGAAGTGGAATTGCTAGATCAGTGGACATATATATTTATGTTTCCAGTACTTTTTGTTATTTTGCCCTCCAGAAAGTTTCAGCAGTTTTTTACTTTCATAAGCAAAGATGAGTCTGATTCCTTTGTTGTTCAGTCACTGAGTTGTATCTGACTCTTTCGTGACCCCATGGACTGTAGCCCTCCAGTCTCCTCTGTCCATGGTATTTCCCAGGCAAGAATCCTGGAGTGGGTTTCCATTTCTTTTTCCAGGGGATCTTCTTGACTCATTCTTCAATTCAGTTTTTATAATATATACATTGCTGTTTATTTTTTGCAAAAACAGGATTATGTTAAGTGCACTTAGAAAGTGATTGTAGTGGTCACAAAATATCCATTGTATAGATATATCATCAACTTAGTTATCTTCTTACTTTTGGATATTTAGATCTGATTTATTTATTATTCTTCACTTTAATTTGGTCTTTCATCATAAGAATTTTTTTCCTGTTTTTCTTTTGTATAAAGTACAATAGTAGTTTATGTTGAGTCTTATTACAGCATTTTCTCTTTAATTTTCTACTTAAGTTTTTCTAAATATTATTTTCCTATTCACCTTGAATTTATAGGCATTTTACCTTCATTCTGTGGTTCTAAAGACACTGTTTTCTGATCTAATTCTTGGGGACCGTGTTGGGAGCTTCAGTAATTAAAGGGCAGTGCCTATCAAAACTGTGTGTGTTCAGAGTTTTATTGACATGGATTCTTGACTGCTAACAGTTGCATTTTTCTACCGTTTTCAGAAGTTATGACAGGAACAGGTGTATATAGTAGAGTAGACCAGGCCTCTGAACATTCTAACTAATGTTTGCAGATGGTTCATGTCATAGGTGCTTTATTTTCTGTTTAGATTGAAGGACGTGTTCTGCCAATGGAAAGAATTAACTTAAGAAATATGTCATTTATCACATCTCCGGAACTAAACTGGATTAAGGAAGTAACCAGAGACCTTTCTATCTTGACTGTAAGTGATTTGTGAGGTGGTAAAGAGAGGGCCAGTATTCCTAGAAGTGTGAGGAAGCAGAAATTATTTAGTGTCCTCTTTTTGAGAGGAAGTACCAACTGAATTTCCATCCAGAATTACTTACTAAACTAAGGTCCTTCAAACAAGAGCAAATTGATTAGTTGTTAGAGGCAAGCCCTTTGCTTGACCATAGATTCAGGACAAAGAAATAAATTGCTGTGGTAATTCATACAGTGCCAGCCTATTGCCAACTCGCTCTTTGTTCTTCCTTCTTCCTTTCTCTTTCCTTCCTCTTTTCCCCTACAGTTTGCATGAAAGAAGTAAAATTAAAAGTTTCCCACCAAGGCAACTAAAGAAAAAAATGGTATATAATTACTTTAGAATCTTTTTTGCTAACCTGGTTGCTATGGCCATGCATAAAGTATACACATTTTGTTTCTAAAATGTTTTTTGGAAATATATTTAAAGAAAAGGTACACTTACGTATATAGTTTTGATTAATTTTCACAAATTGACTAATCAATACTGAGGGTTTAGAAACAAAACTTTACCAGTGCCCCAGAAGCTCCCCTCCATGATCCTAATTACTACTACCTGTCACCCTTGCATAGTCCCAAAATGGCCACTGTTCTGACCTCTAACAGCATTGAATTTTTTAAAGCTGTGTTTGTACATAACATATACATGAAACCATACCGTATATATTCTTTCACGTCTGCCTTCCTTTCTTCAACCTTGCTTGATGAGTTTCTCTATATCATTGAGTATAGTTATAGAGCTTCCATTCTCATTGCTGCATAGTATTCCATTGTGAGCCTGCCACAATATACTTATCACACACATCTACATTAGTAATTGGCATTAGATAAGACAGGACTGAAGCAGAAAGAGTGAAAAGCAGTTTGTTCTTTGGAGTAACATCTCCTGAAATGATGTTGGAGTGTTGGAGATGTCATGGGAAGTACTAAAAAAATAGCTTGTGGTTGTTCCTAGGTCCCCATGCATTTCTGGGCACTGTTTTACCCAAAGAGAGCGATGGATCAAGCCCGAGAGCTGGTGAACATGTTGGAGAAGATAGCCGGCCCCATTGGCATGCATATGAGCCCACCGGCCTGGGTGGAACTGAAGGATGATCGCATAGAGACCTATGTCAGAACCATTCAATCCATGCTGGGGGCTGAGGTATAAATTAACTTGAGTAAATTTTCTGGATGCCCATTTTGAAATACTTGAATACTTGATTTTATATTACCTTGGTTGTTGGTCTGCTGTTGATGGTGTCCAGGAACCTGTGTCTTACTCATATGCACATGAAACTGAATTAACAGAGTAGTCTTCATGCCCTTTGGCTGGGTTTGCTTCTCTCCTGTGTTGGCACTCTCACTCTAGTGTTCTGTTCCTCATGTAATCGGCCAAGAGAATAGCTGACTTTACTTCAGTTTGTTATCTTTATAGAACATGTCGTGCTCAGAAAGCAGTTTCCTGGGCCAGGTGCTGTCTTGCACGATTCAGTACTGAGCTGTCACAGTCTGGTCTGGCTTAACATTCAAATTGCTCCGGTGATGAACTTGGCAGGGGGCCCATCAGCTTGTTCCTGATAGCCGAACGGTACCACTAGAGCTGAGCAGGTCATAGTATTCACAGCTTAGTAGTTCAGGCCTACAGTTCTTATCTGTCCATAAAACAGAGGAAGAAGGTGAAGGAGGGAGCAAAAGCAGGCAAAAAATTTTGGAGATAATTGGTCCTTGAATTGAAGAGTCAGTTCATGTGAGATCAATATTAGAATTAGGTTATGTTCGCATCATGACTTTCTCTTGATGCACCACTCTGGGTGTATCATCTGTAGCAGCACACTCATGTTCTCCCTTTCTTTGTATTTTCTTGCTGACTTTCCATGCCTTCTTACTCTGCAGTGGCCTCCTCTGGGCCTGATAAATTCTGCCCTGCTTTCAAAAGAAAAGTCCAGCTTAGTACCTCAGCTTCCCCATCTCATGACTTGGCATGTTCCTTTTTATGAGAGCGCACTGCCAACAATCTTCATGGATATTGACATGGATATGAGTTACATTCCTAATGTAACTTAGTCTTACTTGGTCATATTGGTCTTACTATCTGTCATCTTTAGGGCATTCTGTTTCATTATTCTCTTTGTTTCAGGGCCATAAACTCCGATGTCTGCCGGAGTGAAGTGAGCCAGGAGGGGACTCGAGTGAATAAAAAGAGTAAACCCCATGACTAGAGAGAACAGCCCAGCATTGTCAAATTGATTTTTAATTTGTTTTTCAATAGAAGCCAAAAATCTAGATTTGCACATGTGTGTATCTACCTATGTTTAAATGTTAATGTAAAAAAGATTTGTGACTCATTATAGAGACTAAAAAACCACATCTGTTTCTTAGATCCAGCCCACAGGCTCATAGTGTACAGCCCTTGTTCTCTGTGACTTCGGAAGTTCTTTGATGTGATTGCTGGAATGTGTGTCCTCTGAAAGATCTTAATTTAAAACTAATCTGGTTTGGAATAGTATACTATTGATTTCTGATTCTGGCATAAAAGGTTGGCAACTTTATTTTACTTCTGTGCTGCTTTCCTTTATTCAGAATTTGAAAGAGCCTGTGGGTTATTTTTTTTGTTTCTCTTACTTTAATTTTTTTCAATTTTTTAATCACACTGCACAGCATGTGGTACCTTAGTTCCCCAACCAGGGATCAAACCCAAGCCCCCTGCAGTGGAAGCGTGGTGTCTTAACTACTGGACCACCAGGGAAGTCTGATCCTCTGTTTTTAGTATCAGATCTCTTAAGTAGTGAGAGGTAGAAGATACTAAGATAATCTGCTGGTAATATTTTTCTCTCTCCTAATCAGTGAGTTAGGAAGATCTACTTATGGATTTGGCAGTGACTTCGTTTCCTCTGCATTTGGCTCTGAATCCTTTCTTCTGGTATTATGTTCCCTATTTCCTAGTTAAAGTTCTGTGGCATGAATGTCATAAGGCACTTAGTTTACTAACGAGAGTGGCAAAAAAAAAATTGTTGGGAATTAAAAGCATCAACTAATAAGAAACCCTTTCATATTTTTAAGTCTGATCAATTGCAGGCATCTTAAGTCTCCTAATAAATAAATCAGGTAATCAGGACCAGCTTTAGATAATTTAATGTAGCATGTTACATAGCTAAGCAAAGAAGCCTGGAACCCAACAAATCTGAACCCAAAGGTCCATTCACATTCAAGGACCTTTGTCTGTGTTGGAATGTCCACCATCTTTGTTTCAGCCCCCACTACACACTAAAGGTCCTCTGGCTTTCCAGACTCTTGAACTGCCCCTGACTAGAACCCTATCAGGGTCCTCTCAGAGTTCCAAAGCCTGGCTTATATATACTTTATCTCCTCAAGGGGAAGATACAGATGGTTGTTTGCATCATCATGGGCACACGTGATGATCTCTATGGGGCCATTAAAAAGCTGTGCTGTGTGCAGACTCCTGTACCCTCACAGGTGAGTGGGAGCTGGGCAGGAGGCACAAATGGAAACTCTAGCCTCCCTTGAGGCTTGGAAAAGAGGGATAAATGTATTCAAAAAGACTGAAGTCACTATTAGAAGCCAGCGTATGTAGACCCAGCTGGTGAAACTTCCCCTGTTAGAGTAACCTGGTGGATAGCAGATGCTCTTTGTAAATACTGCTTTCATGTTCCCACATGAGCCCTTGTGCTTGTTCAGAGCCAAGTCGCCAGGTTGTTTCACATGACTGGGTTCTGAGAGTAGAGGTGTCCCTTTGAAAGGGGAAAGCTGGCTTTTCCTATGGAGGTTAATTTTTTTTCACTCTGCATGAGATATTTTTGAAAGTTTTTATTGGCTGTTTTTTTGGTTTTCGTTTGCATTTTGTGTGCACATGTGTGTACACGCTTGCCTGACTAGAGACCCAGTTAGAGTTAGAACTGTTAGTGCAAACTGAATTATCTACCAGCTGGAGTTTCTTGAGCAAATGTAGTATTCGCTTTAGAGTAGTTTACATTGTCTGAAAGGTTGCTAGTGTCCTCTTTTCCCATACCTTTTGGTCCCTCTGTTACAGGTCATCAATGTCCGAACCATTGGTCAGCCCACCAAGCTTCGAAGTGTGGCCCAGAAAATTTTACTTCAGATTAACTGTAAATTGGGTGGTGAGCTGTGGGGAGTGGATATTCCTCTGGTGAGTGATGCTGAGATATGTCTTCATTCAGTTCATCTCCCCAAACAGTCCTGCCTGGCTATTTTCCTAATTTTCCTCCCTGAGTTTTCCATATTCTCAGTGCCTAGTAATCAGAGTGGTTCATTGATTGCTTTCGTATAGGCCAAAAGCTTAGACTGGTTTTCACATTTTTAAATGTTTGAGAAAAATAAACATAAGACTAATATCTCCAGACACATGAAAATGATATGAAGTTCAGTTTTCACTGTCCTTAAATGCAGTTTTATTGGAACATAGCCTTACTCCTTTATGTACTACAACCTGTGGCTGCTTGTGTGTTGCAGTGGTGGAATTACATAGTTCCCCAGAGACGGTGTGGCTCACAAAGCCTAAGGTCTTTACTGATTAGCTCTTTACAGAAAGTTTGCCAATCCCTGATCTTGACAATCTCTGACTTTGTTCAGTGTTTAAAAATGTCAGTTTGGTTGCACCCTCTCTCCCCCTCTCCCCAGAATTTACTTTCATATGTTGCTTTGGGGTTCGGACAACAATTCAAGGTGGGCTGATGGATTACTTGGATGTTTTGGTTTGTTTTTTGCTTTCTGACCCAGAAACAGTTAATGGTGATTGGAATGGATGTTTACCACGACCCCAGCAGAGGCATGCGCTCCGTGGTTGGGTTCGTCGCAAGCATCAATCTGTGAGTGCCACTCCTGGCTTTGTTGTTTTTGGTTACCTTATTTTAACACCTAGTCTTACTATAAAGCCATAAAACTTTTTGAGTATTCAATATTATAGTAAAAGTTTACTAAAATCCTTCCTTCTCTCTCTTCCTATAATATTAATTTGTGCAATCCCTTGTCACATGCGTAAATTTCTTCCCTGCCTGCAGTGTAGTCCCTTCCATAATGGAGCCTGTGTCTTGGTGGTAGTGGATTTTTTTCCCCCCAGAAATGAGGGGTTTTGTTTGTTTTTTCTTACAAAAATGAAGCTTGCTCATGCAAAAATCTCTGGAAATTGAGAAAGTGAAAATTCCTCATGGCTTATCTTTTGTTAACCACCACCAAAGGTTTGGCATATATATACTTTTAGGTACTCTTTTATGTACATATTAACACTACTAGGTAGCTGGTAGACACATACAAGTGGCATATTACTATATATACTGTTTCTCATTTTTTTTTATGTATTTAAACTATATGTTTTGGACATTTTCCCATATCAGTATAAATAAATGTCCATCGTTTCTTTTTAATTGCTGCATGGAATTTATTATATGCTACAGCACTATTTATTTAACTAGTTCTCTGTAGGTGGATATCTAGGTTTTTTTTTCAATTAAAAGCAGTTTGGTAACAAACATCCACAATTATTTATATTCTGTAGCTGGTTTACATGTATCTTTTTCCCTGCATCAGCTGTGATTTTAGGTGTAACATAAATGCATTTGCTGGATACTTGTGTGACTGGATACATGGAGAAGCCTATGTGTGCTGACATTCAGATGTAGTCCTTCCTCTGTGAATGTGTGTTCATCTTTTCTCTTTCTTCTTTCCCCACCTCTGCCCCAGCACCCTCACAAAATGGTATTCACGAGTGGTGTTCCAGATGCCTCATCAGGAGATTGTGGATAGCCTGAAGCTATGCCTGGTGGGCTCCTTAAAAAAGTTTTATGAGGTGAGGAGA
Source organism: Okapia johnstoni (assembly GCA_024291935.2). Lineage (NCBI taxonomy): Eukaryota > Metazoa > Chordata > Mammalia > Artiodactyla > Giraffidae > Okapia > Okapia johnstoni. Next base: position 38,994,817 of record CM044314.1, on the reverse strand, counting down.
ACAGCAGTTTTAAAGTATCAGGGTTTTTAAGGACTGCCTTCCTGATGGTTTTAAGAGGAAGTCTGATTTAGTGGGGCTTCCCCCAGTGGCTCAGCAAGTCAAGAATCCTCCCGCAGTGCAGGAGACACAGGATATGCAGGTTTGAAGCAGGTTCGATCTCTGGATGGAGAAGATCCCATGGAGGAGGGCATACAACCCACTCCAGTATTCTTGCCTGGGGAATCCCATGGACAGAGGAGCCCGGTGGGCTACAGTCCATAGAGTCATAAAGAGTTAGATACAACTGAAGCGCCTGAGCACGCAGGCACTGATTTAGAGACAGGGATCCCAGATCGAAGGTGAGTTTCCTAAACAGACCGCCAACAGGCAGCTCAGAAAGACAGTGTGCTTCTACTTGTCGAGCAGCTCGAAGAGCTCAGTGCTTTGATTTGGTTTGGTAAGTAATGATTATTTCCTGGCTTGTCGGCCTATTGCCTGTAGATAAAATCTTTAGGCCCTTATCAGAAAAGTCAGCATAAATTTCAGTGATTAAAGCAGCTTATTAATTTTCTCAGCTTTTTATGGCTGTTATTAGGCACTGGCTCTTTTCATTTAGGTTCAAGATCAGTGCTTCCCTGAAAATCACCCCTAGAACTCCCAAGAATGCTGAGCGTGGAGAATTGCTGTCATTACGCTGATACTGGGTCTGGGACAATGAGCAAGCGAGGTCCTGGGTTTTGCCTTGGCCAGTACATCAAAGGAAGCACTGATAAGTGGCTTTCATTTCTTAGGGGTCAGAGTTAGCCCCTTGCATCAAGATTAAACAGCAAGAAATCTAATAATTTCTCATGATTAAGGTCAATCTCTAGAACTCCACCTTATTTCATTTTAGAGTAACATTTCCTACAGTGTCCTTCAAATAGTTTGATACTGTTTCAGTATTAGACATGGTGTAAACCAGTTCAATTTCTGTCTCTGAAGAATTCCATATGATATGCCACTTTGTTACCAAGTTCTCCTGCACCTTCCTTCTTGTTATTGCTGTTGTTTTCCTGCAAAGTTCTATGTGTCTTTTAGGCCATAGCTTGAAGATTGCTTCTGTGAAGCCTTTCTCATTTTCCCCATTCTGCTCAATCCCTTGAAAGAAAGTGAAAGTCATTTAGTTGTGTCCGACTCTTTGCGACCCAATGGACTGTACAGTCCATGGAATTCTCCAGGCCAGAATACTGGGGTGTGTAGCTTTTCCCTTCTCCAGGGGATCTTCCCAACCCAGGGATCGAACCCAGGTCTCCTGCATTGCAGGCTGATTCTTTACCAGCTGAGCCGTGCTTAGCTAGACTTATTTTTTATGGTCGTCTCTCAAGGCCTTCTGTTTACATTCTGCATGGTGATTATCACATCCTGCTTTTTGTTAGTTGTTTGTATCTTTATTTATCTCTCCCTCTAGCTTGTAAATTACTCTAGCCCTGTTCAGTTATTGATGGCTGTGTAATAAATTACCCTAAAACTTAGTGACATACAGTGAGCATTTGTGATATTCACTGTCAGGAAGTTGGACAGTGGGCTCCCATTCCTCTCCATTTGGGCATCTTCATATGTTCTTTTCCCATGAGCTAGTTTAGGCTTCCTCAAGCAAGGTGGCTAGGCTCAGTGCTTGAGCATTCCAAGAGACTGAGAGAGCCAGGTGGAAAACGTGTTGCCTTGTATACCTTAGCTTTAAAATCCATGTAGTATCACTTCTACTGCATTTCTATGAGCTAAGTAGTAGCATTGTTAATATGCCTAACTTTTGGAGGGGTCAGTTTGGGGTAGCTGCTGCTGCTAGGTCGCTTCAGTCGTGCCTGACTCTGTGCGACCCCATAGACGGCAGCCCACCAGGCTCCGCTGTCCCTGGGATTCTCCAGGCAAGAACACTGGAGTGGGTTGCCATTTCCTTCTCCAGTGCTTGAAAGTGAAAAGGGAAAGTGAAGTCTCTCAGTCGTGTCCGACTCTTAGCGACCCCATGGACTGCAGCCTACCAGGCTCCTCCATCCATGGGATTTTCCAGGCAAGAGTACTGGAGTGGAGTGCCATTGCCTTCTCCGGTTTGGGGTAAGGGTAGACTTAAAGAAAAAACTAATATGCTTTAAAAAGTATTACTTATATTCTCAAACTTCTATTCTAATTACTATTCCCTTCTTCATTTATTGGGCTTCCCTGGTGGCTCAGATGGTAAAGAATCTGCCCACAGTACAGGAGACCTGCGTTCGATCCCTGGGTCATGAGATCCCCTGAAGAAGGGAGTGGCAACCCACTCCGATAAGATTCTGTTTGTACCTTAAAATAAACTTGTACAAAACTCTTTAGCATGGGAGTTAGCTGATGGTTTGCTTATCCTGTTTTTCCTCAGGCCAGTTATTTTTCCATCAGTATTATACATCCTGAGGAGGCTTTAACCCAACTTCCCAGTATATTTGCTTATCAGTTCAGTTCAGTTCAGTTGCTCAGTCGTGTCCGACTCTTTGCGACCCCATGGACTGCAGCACGCCAGGCCTCCCCGTCCATCACCAACTGCCGGAGTTTACTTAAACCCATGTCCATTGAGTCGGTGATGCCATCCAACCATCTCATCCTCTGTCGTCCCCTTCTCCTCCCACCTTCAGTCTTTCCCAGCATCAGAGTCTTTTCAAATGAGACAGCTCTTTGCATCAGGTGCCCAAAGAATTGGAGTTTCAGCTTCAGCATCAGTCCTTCCAATGAATATTCAGGATTGATTTCCTTTAGGATGGACTGGTTGGATCTCCTTGCAGTCCAAGGGACTCTCAAAAGTCTTCTTCAACACCACAGTTCAAAAGCATCAATTCTTCAGCACTCAGCTTTCTTTATAGTCCCAACTCTCACATGCATACATGAAAACTGGAAAAACCATAGCTTTGACTAGACGGACCTTTGTTGGCAAAGTAACGTCTCTGCTTTTTAATATGCTGTCTAGGTTGGCCATAACTTTCCTTCCAAGAAGTAAGTGTCTTTAATTTCATGGCTGCAGTCACCATCTGCAGTGATTTTGGAGCCCCCCAAATTAAAGTCTGTCACTGTTTCCATTGTTTCCCCATCTATTTGCCATGAAGTGATGGGACCAGATACCATGATCTTAGTTTTCTGAATGTTGTTTTAAGCCAGCTTTTTCACTCCCCTCTTTCACTTTCATCAAGAGGCTCTTTAGTTCTTCTTTGCTTTCTGCCATAACTGTGGTATCATTTGCATATCTGAGGTTATTGATATTTCTCCCAGCAATCTTGATTCCAGCTTGTGCTTCATCCAGTCCAGCATTTCTCATGATGTGCTTATCAACATTAGTAGTATCATAAGACATGGTATAGTTGAATCTTACCAACAAGATTAGTGTCACATCACAATGCAGGGTGATGGGTAGATATAACTTGAAATACAAGAGTCAATAGCGACATATTAGTAGAGACCCTCACAGGCATGAATAATTAGTCCAGTTCATCATTATACTGTAAGACTAAAGTATCTCCCAGAGCCATGCCTCTTAAGTTTTTAGGCTTCCATTCAACTTTGTCAGGTTCTGAAAGCAGCAGTTCATTTGCGATTTCAGACATCTGGTATTTTTGAGCTAAGAGACAGTATCATCTCTTGCTCTGGGACTCTTTTAAAAGAGACCAGTGTAATACTGCATTTTCCTCATTGCACAACCGTTTATTTATTTCTTTATCCTCAGCTACCATTCTTCCTTCTATTTATACCCAAACTTTTCCAACTTTGGGTGTATACCGAGGAGTGAAATTGCTGTGTCATATGGTAATTGAATTCTATGGACAGAGGAGCCTGGCAGGCTACAGTCCACAGGGTTGCAAAGAGTTGGACATGACTGAGCAACTTTCACTGATTCACTGATGGTAATTCTATGTTTTAACTTTTTGAGGAACCCGCAAACTGTTGTCCACAGTGGCTGTACCATTATGTACTTTTCACCTGCCTACCAGCAATGTAGAAGGGTTCCAGTTTTTCCATATCCTTGCCGGCACTTCTTATTTTCCATTTTTTAATTGTAACTGTTGTGAAGTGGAATCTCATTGTGGTTTTAACTTGCATTTTCTTAATGACTAACGATGTTGAACACCTTTTCATGTGCTTATTGTCCATTTGTGTATCTTTTTTAGAGAAGTCCTTTCAAGTCCTTATCCTGTTTTTCAATTGACCTATTTGTCTTTTTTTTTTTGAGTTGTAAGAGTTTTTGTTTTATATATTCTGAATACAGAACTTTTATCTGATGTATGATTTACAGATATTTTCTCCCATTTTGTAGAGTTTCTTTGCTTTCTTGATAGTGTTATTTGATGCACAAAAATTTTAAATTTTGATAAAGTCCCATTTACCTATTTTTTCTTTTGTTCCTTGTGCTTGTGGCATCAAGTCTAAGACTCTGTTACCTAAATTGAAGTCACGAAGATTTACACCGTTGTTTTCTTCTAATAGTTTTAGAGCTTTAGCCCTTACCATTTAGGTCACTGACCCATTTTGAGTTACATTTTGTGTATGGAGTAAAGCAGAGGTCCAGCTCTACTCTTTTGCATGTAGTTACCTGCTTCTCCCATCACCTCTTGTTGGGGAGACTATACTTATTGAGTGGTATTGGCATCCTTGTTAAGATTCAGTTGGCCAAACAAAGCCGTTTGGGGTTTATTTCTGAGCTCTCAATTCTATTCCTTTGGTCTACTTGTCATCCTTAGGTCAAAATAACACTGTTTTGGTTATATTGTTTCATTTTAGTTAGTTTTGAAGTTAGGAAGTCTGAGTTTTCCTTTTTTTTTTTTCAATATTGTTTTGGCTATTCAAATACCCTTGGTATTCCATATGAATTTGAGAATAGTCATTTGCATTTCTTTTTTTCAAAAAAGGCCATTGGAAATTTGATAGCAATTGCATTGAATTTATAGATCACTTTGCAAATTTTGTAATCTTAATATTTACTCTTGCAATATGTAGACACAGGATGTTTTTTCATTTATTTAGGTTGTTTCTAATTTCTCTCAGCAATGTTTTGTAGTTTCCGTGTACAAGTATTTCACTTCCTTGATTAAATTTACTCAATATTTTATTCTTTTGAATGCTGCAGTTATGAAATAGTTCTCATTTTTGGATTGTTCATACTAGTGTTTAGAACTAACTGTTTTGTGTATTAATGTTCAACTGTGCAACTTTTCCAAACTTATTAGCTTTAGTAGATTTTCCCCCCTATTCTTTTGGATTTTCTGTTTATAGAATCAATTATCTTCAAGTAGAAATAGTCACACTTCTTTCATCTGAATTTAGTTGCCTTTTATCTGTTTTTCATGCTTAATTGCTCTGACTGGAACTTTCAGTACAGTTTTTAATAGAAGTGGTGAAAACAGGCAGACTTATCTTTTTCTTGCTCTTAGGTGGATATTTTTAAGTCTTTTGCCATTGAGCATGATGTTAGCTGTGGGTTTTTCATAGACTAATTTTATCATGTTCAGGTAGTTTCTTTATGTTCCTAATGGGCAGAGTGTTTTTATGGTGAAAGTGTGTTGGATTTTATAACAGTCTCATTCATGTTAATACCAAATTAATTTCAGTAGTACACAAAATATTATTCCTGTGTGGTTCTATGGTGTGCCTCTTTCTTTGAGCTAATTTTATATTAGGGTTTCCAGAGAAACAGAATCAATACAATGTGTGTGTGTTTGTATGTGTATGTATGTGCGTATGTGTGTGTATTTTGAGGAACTGGCTCATGTAACTTACAGAGGCTGGCAAGTCCAAAATGTACTGGGTTGGCCAGCAGGCTAGAGACCCAGGGAAGGGCTGATGTTGCAGATTAAGTTTGAGTTTATCCTAACTGATATTTTTTAGTCTTCTTTAATGTGTCAGTTAATTTTCAGTTAATTTTTGCATCAAACTAGGAAATTTCTTCACATACACTTTTGCCCCTTTCCCTTTCTCCTCTGCTACTAAGACTCCTATTATTTATATGTTGTTATGCTTGATGGTGTCTCATTGCGTTTCAGAGGCTGCATTTATTTTTCTTCCTTTTTTTTCTATTTCTTATACTGGATTATCTACTCTTAAGCCCCTCTACTGAATTTTTCATTTCCATTTCACTTAATACTTTCTGAGTCCAAAATTTTTGTTGGTTCTTTCTTAACATTTTTTTTTAATATTATTTTTTGGCTGTGGTAGGTCTTCATTGCTGCAGGCAGGCTTTCTCTAGTCATGGTAAGCAGGGTCTACTCGTTGTTGTGGTGTGTGGACTTCTTATTGCAGTGGCTTCTCTTGTTGCAGTGCACAGGCTCTAGGCACATGGGCTTCAGTAGTTGCAGCATGTGGACTCAGTAGTTGTGGTGCATGGACTTAGTTGCTCCAAGGCATGTGGGATCTTCATGGACCAGGAATCGAACCAGTGTCCTTTGCATTGCAAGGCAGATTCTTAACCAGTAGACCACCAGGGCAGCCTCTTTCTTACAATTTCTGTATTTTTATTGGTAGTCTTTTTTTGTGTGTGAGATTTTCCCTAAAGTCTTTGGATGTAGTTTTCTTTAGATCTTTGAACATTATTTGAAATGATTGGTTTAAAGTCCTTGTCTAGTATAACCAATGTCTGGGCTTCTCCAGTACAGTTTCTGTTTACTACATTTTTTCATGTGAGTGGGCTTTACGTTACTATTTCCTGGCATGCTTCATAATTTTTTATTGAAAGATAGACATTTTTAATATAATGCTGATGACTCTGCAAGTCAGATCTCCACCCCTGTGGACTATTTTGTTGCTCTTTGTTTGATGACTTTCCTGGCCTGATTCTGTAATCTTGGTAATCTAAACTGTGTGTAGTCACTGAAATCTCCCCTTAGTTTAGCTTAGTGATCAGCTAATGACAGGATAAGAATTTCTTCAATTCTTTGAATATTCTGCACCCTCCAGCGATTGCTGGATTATTTTCACAGTTACTGTGGTAGTGAGACTGCAGGTTTTACAGCTATTGCAAAGAAAAGGGGATATGAACAGAACAAGTTAAAACACCACAAAGCTCAAGATCCAGACAGTTTTATTGAATAAATGCTGTTCAGATTCTTTCAAGCTCTAGTTAGCTTTCACAGCCCTAAAAAGGCTGCTTTTGACCCTTTGTGCAGTATGCTTGTTGCTTTTATGGTTGCACAGTTTTTCAGAGGTTCTTACTTTCTCACTCAAGAAGCATTTCTTGAGGAGTGCTTTTTGACAGTCTGCTTTTGTCAAGTGCAAGTACTTTTCTAGATGGACAGTCATTAGAGTTTAGAAGCCACTAAAACTAGATCGCACTAGAAAACCTCCATCATTTGATTTTAGGACCCCAAAGGGCTACTTTCTAGGAATAAGAGTAATTGAGAGCAAACTGTGGCTCACCTTTGCATTATTTAAAATTCAGATATGATGATCTGGTGTGCTAGTGTTTCCAAGTTTCTCATAGTGCAAATACTCCAGGTACCTAGAAGAATCTTCTCTGTGTGAAAAACATCATTCCAGGCCCCACATTACTTGTGTTACTTGCTTAACAATAATGTAAATACAAGCATACCTCAGAGATATTGTGGGTTCAGTCCCAGACTACAACAGTAAAGCTAGTACTGCAATGAAATGAGTCACAAGTTCTTAGTTTCCCAGTGCATATAAAAGTTAGGTTTACACTATAGTGTAATCTCATTAAGTGTTCAATAAACAAATATGCATATCTTAATTTAAAAATATGTTGAAAAAATGGCACTGATAGACTTGCTCAACACAAAGTGACACAAACCTTTAATTTGTAAAAAATGCAATATCTGCAAAATGCAATAAAGTAAAGCGCAGTAAAATGAGGTATTCTATGTCTTTGCTATGTCTATGTCTGTGCTATGTTAGCATTCAGTTTTTTAAAAGGAATATGTATATTACACACTCATGTATACATGTGTGTTTGATATAGTTATATACATACACACATATACATAAATATGCATTCAAAATACATATACGCACATACATATGTGTGTATATATATATATCATATATTTATCATATATATATTTGAGTTTAATTGAAAAGAAAGATTAAGTAGGTGAAAATACAAATAGACTGAAACACAGAGAGATGATGAGAGCTGCATTTGGATTCTTTTGCTTTAGGGACATAAGCTAATTCTGGAAGAGGCAGCTGAAACACTGAAAAGCTATGGAGCACTTTTGAAGTCTTTAGGGATCAAAACCTAGAGGCCTGGGCCCCCACGTCAGTGTCATCCGGAGTCCTCTCCCCATTACTTGGGCTGTGAATCTGAAGGACTGCAGACTCTGAATAAAGAAGAACTGTAGGTAGACCAACTCTGAATTAATCAGTTCTTAAGTATGGATTCAGGTAAACTCTGACCGCTAGTTTTACTGCCCATTTGCCAAAAGCAAATAAAAATCCTTTAAAGGAAGGTAGTAGTATCCTGGGCATCACATTTTTTCTGCAATATCTAGCAATCAATAAATAATAACCAAGGATACGAGAGGAAATGAAGGGACTGAAAAACCAAGAATATCAACAGATAATTGATCCAGATACACAGAGGATTCAGCCAGATGAGTAATCAGATAGGTTTTAAAATAACTACACTTAATAAATTCAGAGAAATGGAAGATAATATTAAGAATTTTAGCAAAGAATTCTTGGGGAGTTCTGTGGGGGAAAATGGAAATTTCTAGAACTAAAAATTATGCTTACCAAAATTAAGCAGTCAATGAATTGGTGCATTAGGTTGCTAGGGCTGCCATAACAATATCCCATGGATTGAGTAGCTTAAACAATAAAAGTTTATTTCCTCACAGTTACTATGTAGGGTAGGAAGTCTAAGATCAAGGTGCTATTTTAGAGGGCTGGATTCTCCTGAGGCCTCTCTCCTTGTCTTAGAGATGGCTGTCTTCTCTCTGTGTCACATAATATTCACCCCATGTATGTCTTGGAGAAGGAAATGGCAACCCACTCCAGTACTCTTGCCTGGAAAATCTCATGGACGGAGGAGCCTGGTAGGCTACAGTCCATGGAGTCGCGAAGAGTCAGACATGACTGAGCGACTTCGCTTTCACTTTTCACTTTCGTGCGTTGGAGAAAGAAATGGCAACCCACTCCAGTGTTCTTGCCTGGAGAATCCCAGGGATGGGTGAGTCTGGTGGGCTGCCGTCTATGGGGTCGCACAGAGTCGGGCACGACTGAAGCAACTTAGCAGCAGCAGCAGCATGTATGTCTATGTACCAGTCCCTTCTTTTTAGAAAGACACCAGTCATATTTGATGAGGGCCCACCCCAGTGACCTCATTTAAACTGAATAACCTCTTTAAATAGGTATTCCAAGTACAGTCACATTCTGGGTATGGTGGATTAGATCTTCAACACACAAATTTTGGAGAAACATATCTTTGTGCATAACAGTGGGTAACCTTAGTTGAGGCTTAATTGAGGAAATAAAGAGACGATTAAAATATAGGTAAAAGAATAAATTTCACTGAGATACAGAGGGTTAGAAAATATAACAAGGCAACAGACATTGGAGTTATGGAGTTAAAATATAATACACACATAAGTGGCCCAGAAGGAGGTAAGGGAGAATAGAGGGCAGAAAAGACAACGGTAAAGAACATTCTAAAAGTGATGGAAAACACATCAAGTCATAGAGACAAGAAATCCATCAAATCCCAAGCAAGATATAAAAAGTGCACTTAGGCACATTATAATAAAACTGTTGAAAGTAACGACAAATATATATATGTACACCTGTTAAGACATATATATACACACCTGTTAAGGAAAACAAGAGCACTTATCTTTAAGGAGCAACAAATTGACAAATAGTGAACTAGTCAAACAGTTTGAACCACAAGATAAAGAGTAGCTACAAAATGCTGAAGGAAAAGAACTACCAACATAGAATCTAATATCCCCTAAAACTAACTTTTAGTATGGTGAGAAAAAGAAAGACTGTTATTGGCAGATTTGCACTGAAGGCATATACTAAAGAGCATTTTTCACCTAGAAGGAAAATTATCCCAGAAAGAAATGTAGAAATGGTTAAAGGAATAACTATAGGAGTAAAGTGCCAAACATGGGCATAAATTTAAATGAATGCCCACCATCTAAAATTATTAATGTTTTTGAATGGATATATATTCATTTGTGTGTATAAATTTCAAGTTAATGACAATACTATTATATCTGGGAGACATAATATATCTGGGAGAAGTAAATGAAATTCCAATGCCTTGAGTTTCTTTAATTGTTGAGGAAAAAGTGAAAGTACTAATATATATTATATTTTGATACACTAAAGAGTTATGTTGTACTTTTCAGAGTAGTCACTAAAAGAATAAAAGAAGAGCATGTAACAATTGAGGTGAGGGAAGAGAAAATAAAATAATAAATTTTTTAAGGAAAAAATGTAGATTAGGTGAAACAGATAACAAGCAATACCTGGACCTTGAACATGTCATGCTAAGTGAAAGAAGCCAGTCATAAAGGACCACACACTCACATATTACATGAGTCCATTCATCAGAAATGTTTAGAACAGTGACATTTTTAGGAACAGAAAGTAGATTAGTGGTTGCTTAGGGCTAAGTTAGGGAGAGAATAAGAGATGTAGAGTGGTGGTAGTTAAGAGTCTGGGGCTTCTTGCTGAGGTGATGAAAATGTTATAAAATTGATTGTGGTGATAGTTGTATGCATCTGTGAATACACTAAAAACCATTGAATTTTACACTTTAAATTGGTGAATTACATGGTATGTGGATTATCTGAATAAAGGTATTTTTAAGAAAATTAACCTTATAGAAATTCTGGCATTCTAAAATGTAATAAATGAAAATTTCACTGTAGGAGCTTAACATCAGATTTGATTAGGCAAAAAGAAATAGTGAGAAATTTGAAGATAGGTCCGTTGATATTATTCAATATGAAGACAAGAAAGAAAAAAATAAGGAATTCTAACAGAGGCTCAGAGATCTCTGGGACAACATCAGCCATAGCAGTATGAACATAATGTGATTCCCAGAAGGGGAGTAATGAGAAAGGATAGGGAAGAAACAACACTGGAGGAAATAATAGCCCCAAATTCCCCAAATTAGTGAAAAAAATCATTCATCCAAGAGGCCCAATGAACACTAAATAGGAACAACTCAAAGATACCCACATTGAGACACAACCTAGTAAAACTGCTAAAAGACAAAGGGGCATCTTGAAAGCACCAAGTGAAAGCCATTCGTTATGTTCAAGCCATCTTCAATACGATTAAGAGCTGACTTCTCATCAACAGTCATGGCAGCCAGAAGGCAGTCAGATGACATATTGCAAATGCTGGAAGAAAAAGAAGGTTGAATAGGAATTGTATATCCAGAAAAGCTCCTGTTCATAAATGAAGGCGAAACCTTGACATTGTGCTTAGTGAAAGAAACTAGACATAAAAAGTCACATATTTATATTGTTCCATTTCTATGAATGGGCTTCCCAGGTGGCACTAGTGGTAAAGAACCTGCCTGCCAATGCAGGAGACGTAAGAGCTGAGGGTTCCATCTCTGGGTTGGGAAGATCTCATGGGGGAGGGCATGGCAATCCACTCCAGTATTCTTACCTGGAGAATCCCATGGACACAGGAGCCTGGTGGGCTACCACACAGTCAGACACTACTGAAGTGACTTAGCACGCACATCTGTGAAGTATCTGGAATAGGCATATTTGTAGAGACAGAGCAGAGACTGCTGGTTTCCAGAGAATGAGCATGCTGGCAGGAATAGGGAGTAACTGCTGATGGGCACAAGGTTCTCTTCAGGGTGATGAAAATATTATTGAAATAGGTAGTGTTGATAGGTACATACTTTTATGAATATACTAAAATCTCTGAATTATACTCTTTGAAATGGTGATTATTTTGTGATTTATATCTCATTTTTTTAAAAAGGAGAAAGTAATACATTCTGAGATAAAAGCTGGGGGTATTTGTCACTAGCAGACCTGTCCTACAAGAAATACTTAAGGGAGTCCTTCATGTAGAAATGAAATGACATAGACAGTAACTTGTATCCACATAAAGAAATAGGGAGCCCCAGGAAAAGTAACTATATAGATAAAGGAGAGAAAAAATATATGTTTGTTTGTAACTTTTCTTCTAGTTTGTGTCTTAAGAGACAAGGGCAAAAAGCAATAATTATAAATCTAATTGCATGTGTATACAGTATACTGCTGCTGCTGCTAAGTCGCTTCAGTCGTGTCTGACCCTGTGCGACCCCATAGACGGCAGCCCACCAGGTCCCTCTGTCCCTGGGATTCTCCAGGCAAGAACACTGGAGTGGGTTGCCATTTCCTTCTCCAATGCATGAAAGTGAAAAGTGAAAGTGAAGTCGCTCAGTCGTGTTGACTCTTTGCGACCTCATGGACTGTAGCCTACCAGGCCCCTCCGTCCATGGGATTTTCCAGGCAAGAGTACTGGAGTGGGTTGCCATTTCCTTCTCCAGTGTATACAGTATATAAATATATAATTTGTATGACAAAGTTAAAAGGGAGGGGAGGGAATGGAGCCATATAGAAGCAAAGTTTTTGAACAATACCAAAATTAATTTTGTATTAATTGACCAAATGAGATTGTTGTAATATGTTAATTGTAATCCCCAGGTGAAACACTGAGAAAATAACTCAAAAATATAAGAAAAGGAATGACGAGGGAGTTAAAATGGTAACTAGAAAATGCCTGTTTAATACAAATTAAGGCAGTAAAGGAAAAATAGAGGGATACAAAAGATATAAGGCATGTGGAAAACAAATAGTAAAATGGCAGATGTAAATTTTACTCTGTCAGTAATTGCACTAAATGTAAATGGACTAAACACTGTTCAAAGGTATAAATTAGTAACTTGGATTAAGTGAAAATATGAAGGTGTACTTTCTACACGAGATATATTTTAGTTTCAAAGACACAGTATGTTGAAAGTAAAAGAAGAAAATAAACCATGCAAATAGTAACCAAAAGAGAGCTGGAGTTCAGGCCAGCTCAGTTCAGTTCAGTCGCTCAGTCGTGTCCGAGTCTTTGCGACCCCATGAATTGCAGCACGCCAGGCCTCTCTGTCCATCACCAACTCCCGGAGTCTACCCAAACCTATGTCCATCGAGTCAGTGATGCCATCCAACCATCTCATTCTCTGTCGTTCCCTTCTCCTCCTGCCCCCAATCTTACCCAGCATTAGGGTCTTTTCCAATGAGTCAACCCTTCGCACGAGGTGGCCAAAGTATTGGAGTTTCAGCTTCAACATCAGTCCTTCCAATGAACACCCAGGATTGATCTCCTTTAGGATGGATTGATTGGATCTCCTTGCAGTCCAAGGGACTCTCAAGAGTCTTCTCCAACACCACAGTTCAAGAGCATCAATTCTGCGGCGCTCAGCTTTCTTCATCATCCAACTCTCACATCCATACATGACCACTGGAAAAACCATAGCCTTGACTAGACGGACTTTTGTTGGCAAAGTAATGTCTCTGCTTTTAAATATGCTATCTAGGTTGGCCATAACCTTCCTTCCAAGGAGTAAGCGTCTTTTAATTTCATGGCTGCAATCAGATTCATCAGCAGTGATTTTGGAGCCCAAAAAAATGAAGTCTGACACTGTTTCCACTGTTTCCCCATCTATTTCCCATGAAGTGATGGGACCAGATGCCATGATCTTAGTTTTCTGAACGTTGAGCTTTAAGCCAACTTTTTCACTGGAGTAGCTATACTAATAGGCCAAATAGACTTTAAGACAGCAGTTGTTACTAAAGACAAGAAAAGACATTTGTCATAGCAAAAGGGTCTGTCTATGAGAAGATCATAAAACATAAACTCATGTGAAACTAGCAATATAGATCCAAAAATATATGAAACAAAAACAAATATAAGTGAAAGGAGAAATAGACAATTCAGTAATAGATGGAGATTTCAAAATTCCATTTTCAATAATAGATAGAACAAGTAGAAATAAGATCAACAAGGAAATAGAATATTTGAACAACTCTGTGATCTAAGTCAACGTAACAGACATCTACAGAGCACCCAACAACAGAACTCCCATTCTTCTCAAATGTACGGGACACATTCTCTGTGATAGCATGTATGTAAAACAAGACTCAGTACATTTTAAAAGATTAAAACCCTGCAAAATACTGGTTTGAAACCAGAATAGCATGACATTAGAAGTTAATACAAGGGACATTTGGGAAAGTCACAACTATATGGAAATTAAACAATACTCTTAAGTAATCAAAAGGTCAAAAAAGGAATCAAAGGGTTAATTAGGAAACAATTTGAGATAAATGAAAATAAAGAAAACATACCAAAACTTGTGGATGTATATAAAGCAGTACTTAGAAGAAAATTTATAGCTGTGAATACCTATATTAAGTAAGAAAAATCTCCAAACAACCCAAGTTCCATCTTAAGAAACTAAAAAGAGAAGTGCAAACTAAGCTCAAAGCAAGAAGGAAAAAATTGATAGAGGTTATGGCATAAATAAGTGAAATAGAACACTGAGAAACAACAGAAAATCAGTGGACCAAAAATTGATTATTTGAAAAGATCAACAAAATTGATAAGCCTTTAGCTAGCACCCATGAAAAAGAGAAGAATCAGATACTGAGATCATGAGTGAAAAAGACTGACCTTGCAGAAATAGGATTTTAGGAAATGAACAGCTATATGCCAAGAAATTAGATTACCTAAGTGAGATGGACAAACTCCAAGAGAGGCACAAACCATCAAAACTTTTTAGTTATACCAAACATTGAAAGAATATTCTTTCATGAACTCTTCCAAAAAATAGGAAAGGAGGGAACATTTTCTAGTTTGTACCATAAGGCCAGCATTACCCGGATACTAAAGCTAAAGTGGTTCCAACTTGGGAAAGGAGTATGTCAAAGCTGTATATTGTCACCCTGCTTATTTAACTTACATGCAGAGTACATCATGCGAAATGCTGAGCTGGATGAAGCACAAGCTGGAATCAAGATTGCAGGGAGAATAATCTCAGATATGCAGACAGTACCACCCTTATGGCAGAAAGCAGAAAGGAACTAAAGAGCCTCCTGATGAACGTGAAAGAGGAGAGTGAAAAAGCTGGCTTAAAACTCAACATTCAAAAAACTAAGATCATGGCATCCAGTCCCATCACTTCATGGCAAATACTTAGGGAAACAATGGAAACAGTGATTTTTTTCTTGGGCTCCCAAATCACTACAGATGGTGACTGCAGCCATGAAATTAAAAGATGCTTGCTCCTTGGAAGAAAAGCTATGACCTTCCTAGACAGCATATTAAAAAGCAGAGATGTTACCTTGCCAACAAAGGCCCGTTTAGTCAAAGCTATGGTTTTTCTAGTAGTCATGTATGGATGTGAGAGTTGGGACTATAAAGAAGGCTGAGTGCCGAAGAATGGATGGTTTTGAACTGTGGTGTTGGAGAAGACTCTTGAGAGTCCCTTGGACAGCAAGGAGATCCAACCTAAAGGAAATCCTAAAGGAAATCAGTCCTGAATATTCATTGGAAGGACTGATGCTGAAGCTGAAACTCCAATTCTTTGGCCACATGATGTGAAGAACTGACTCACTGGAAAAGACCCTGATGCTGGGAAAGATTGAAGGCGGGAGGAGAAGGGGACGACAGAGGATGAGATGGTTGGATGGTATCACCGACTCGATGGACGTGAGTTTGAGCAAGCTCCAGGAGTTGGTAATGGACACAGAAGCCTGGTGTGCTGCAGTCCTTGGGGTCACAAACAGTCAGACACAACTGAGTGACTGAACTGAACTGAAAGCTAGACAAAAATATCAGAAGAAAATTGCAGAAGATTTCTAGACTGGAAATGAAGTTAAATTATGCCTTTTAAAATATTTATTTTATTTGTTTATTTGTTTGCACCAGGTCTTAGTTGCAGGTGGGATCTTTAGTTGTGGCATGGGAACTCTTAGTTACAGCATGTGGGATCTGGTTCCCTGACCAGGGATCTAATCTGGGCCCCCTGCATTGGGAGCATGGAGTCTTAGCACTGGGCCACCAGGGAAGTCCCAAGTTAACTCTTTGTATCTATTTGACATTGTCTTACATACAAAAAAATCATAAAGAATACATGCACACACACTATTGTAGCTAAGAAAAGTTCAGCAGGGTTGAAGATACAAAATTAATATGCTGTAATCAGCTCTTTCCCTAAGCCACTATTGTATTCCTACAGGAAGAGGAAAGTTTGGTCACAGAGTCATAGAAGGCCATGTAAACAAGCAGAGACACAGACACAGTAGAAGGCACTGGAAAGGTGGATATGAGATTGAAGTGATGTATATACAATCCAAGAAACACTAAGGATTGCCAGAAACCACCAGAAGCTAGAGTAGGCAAGGAAGTATTCTTTCCTAGGGCCTTTGGAGGACGCATGTTGCACTGTTGATAACTTTGATTCTGGACTTCTACCCTCTAGAAATGTGAGAGTACGTTTCTGTTGTTCCAAGCAACTCAGTTTGTAGTTGTTAAAGCAACCCTTGAAAAGAGTACAACCACCTAGTGGGTTATATTCCAGTTATGCAAGATTGGTTCAGCATTTGAAAATTTGTATGCAGTCCATCAGTAGGTTCAAGAAGAAAAATCCTGTCACATCATTAGATGCAGAAAAAGCATTTGACAAAAGTCAGCTCCCATTCATGATTTAAAAAATAAAAAAGCCTCCCAACAGACTAGCACTATAGGAGGAACTTCATAAACTTGATAAAGAACACCTACAAAAATCCTGCAGCTAACCTTGTACCTAATTCTGAGAAACTAGATACTTCCCCCTAAGATCAAGAACAAAGTGTTTCTTCTCTCGCCATTCCTATTCAGCATCAAGGGAGTCCTAGCTAATGCAAAAAGACAAAAAGGAGTAAAACTTATACAGTTGAAAAGGAGGGAAAAAACTTTACAGGTAACATGTCTACATAGACATCTCAAGAAACCAACAAAATAGACCTCTGCTGGAATTAAAAGGTTGCAGGATACAAAGTAAATATACAAAATTAAATTGCTAAAAAAAAATACCCATGAAATCAATTCCTTTTCTATATACCAGCAATGAACAATTGGAATTTGAAATTGAAAGCCATACAATTTGTATTAGCACCAAAAAAAAGAGAAATATACAGATATAAATCTAACAAAGTTTGTGTAAGATCTACATGAAGAAAACTCTTAAAACTCTCATGAAAAATATCAAAGAATCTAAAAATAAGAGCTATCCCATGTTCATTAATAGGAAGACTCAATATTGTCAAGATGTCAGTTCTTCCCATTTTGATCTATAGCTTCAGTGTAGCACTAGACAGAATCCCAGCAAAGTTTAAATGGAAAGGCAGAAGACACAGGGTAGCCAACACAGTATTGAAGAAAAACAAAATCAGAGGACTTAGGTTCCTCAAAGAGTTACTGTAAATCTACAGTAATATAGATGGTGTGGTATTGACAAAAAAAAAAAAAAAGACAAGGTAACAGCCCAGAAATAGACCTGTACAAATACATTCCAGTGATCTTTGATAAAAGAACATGAGCACTTCAATAGGAAAAGGAGACTCTTTTCAATAAATGGTACTGGAATAGCTGCCCATCCACATGCAAAAAAAAAAACAACAGTGACAACAAAAACCACAAACTATATCCAGACTATATACCTTTCACAAAAAGTAACTCAAAATTGTCACAAATTCAGTGTTAAAATACAAAACTGTAAAAGATATAAAAGGTATAGAAATTCTTGGTCACCTTGGGTTTGGTGATGACCTTTTGATAGCAAAGCACTGTCTGTTACCACATGGACATTTCATTGTCCATGAAAGAAAGAACTGATAAACAGAACTTAATTAAAATTTTGAAAAACATCTGTGGAAGACACTAAGAGAATGAAAAGAAGCTATAGATTGAGAGGAAATACTTGCGAAACACATATCTGATAGTCCTGTTACTTAAGAAACAAAGAATTATTAAAAACTCAGAACTAATAAAATGGGCAAAAGACTTGAACAGACTTCTCATCAAAGAACATATACAGATGGCAAATAAGTATATGCAGAGATACTCGATATAACATTAGGAAATGGCAAATTAAAACAAGATACCACTGCACAGCTTGCAGAAGAGCCAAAATCCAAAAACTGACACCACCAAATGCTGGTGAAGATGTAGAGCAATCTCTCATCATTGCTTGAGGGAGTGTGAAATGGTGCAGCCGTTTTGGAAGACAATTCAGCAGTTTCTTATAAACTAAACATTCTCTTACCATACCATCCAGCAGTCATACTTCTTAGTACTTACCCAGATGAGTTGAAAGCATATGTCTACACACACACACACACACACACACACACACACACACACACACACGCACTACACAAAAATTTTTATAGCAGCTTTATTTATAATTGTTAAAACTTGCAAGCAATCAAGATGTCCTTCAGTAGGTGAATGGACAAATAATCTATAGGACATCCAGCAGTAAATAGAAATGAACTATTGAATCATGGGACGATCTGGAGGAATCTTAAATGCCTAATAGTAAGTGAAGCATATCTAAAAAGGCTACATACTGTGTGATTCCATCTGTAGGACAGTCTGGAAAAGACAGAAAAATATGGACACAGTAAATAGATCAGTGATTGCCAGAGGTTTGGGAGGGTGAAGATAGGAAGGATAAATAGGGAGCACGGGATTTTTAGGACTGTAAAAATATTGTATATGATACTACAAATGACATGTGACCAATGTAGACAAATGACATGTATTTTTCAAAGCCTATAGAATATAGGAGAGTAAACTCTAATATAAACTGTGTGCTGTGCTCACTCAGTCATGTCTAACTCTTTGTGACCCCATAAACTGTAGCCTGCCAGGCTCCTCTGTCCATGGGATTTTCCAGGAGAAAATACTGGGGTGGATTGCCATTTCCTACTCCAGGAATCTTCCCAACCCAGAGATTGAACCCGGGTCTCCTGCATCTCCTCTGTTGGCAGGCAAATTCTTTACCACTGGGCCACCTGTTGAATTTAGTTAATAATAATGTATCAATATTCATCAGTTGTAACAAATGTCCTATCCTAATGTAATATGGTAACAAGAGGGGAAACTGTGTGACTGGTGGGGAAGGTGTATATGGGAACTCTGTACTATGGCCTCATGTTTCTTTGTAAACTTAATACTCATCTAAAAAATAAAATCTCTATTTAAAAAACATGCACATACAATGAGATGCTACCACACACATACTAAAGTGAAAGTGAAAGTCGCTCAGTTGTGTCCGACTCTTTGTGACCCCATGAACTGTAGCTTGCCAGGCTCCTCTGTCCATGGAATTCTCCAGGCCAGAATACTGGAGTGGGCTGCCATTCCCTTCTCCGGAGGATCTGCCTAACCCAGGGATCAAACCCAGGTTTCCCACATTGCAGGCAGATTCTTTACCATCTGAGCCAACAGGGAGCCCCCACACACACTAAGATGGCTAAAATAAAAAAGAGTGTTGTTGAGTATGTGGAGAAATTGGAACCCTCATGCATTGCTGGTTGCCAAACAGTCGAGCTACTTTGAAAAACAGTGTGGCATTTCTTCAGAATGTTAAGCATAGTTACAGGAGACCCAGCAATTCTACTCCTAGATGTAAACCAAAAGAATTGAAAGCATATGTCCACACAAAAATGTGTATATGATGATCATAGCAGTATTATTACTCCATATGATTGATGAATGGACAAACAATGTGATGGAATACTATTTGACAGCATTAAGGAATGAAATATTGATAACATGCTACAACATGGGTGAACTATGAAAATATTATGTTCAGTGAAACTATTTAGTCACAAAGACCACCTATTGATTATGTTTGTCCAGAACAGTCTAATCCAAAGAAACAGAAAGTAGGTTAGTGTGTTCCAGGAGTTGGGATTGAGGGGTGATGGAAAATAACTGCTAGTGGGTGTGAGATTACCTTTTTGGGGTGATGAATATATTCTAAAATTGATGATGGTTGCAAGATTCCATAAATTTAAAACTTTGACTCTTATACCTTAAAAGAGTGTCTTTTATGGTGTCACACATTATATCTCAATAAAGCTGTGAATTAAAAAAAGCACTACTCCCAAACATCCATCTAGCTTACATACATGTGTGGAATCAACAAATTAATACATGCTGCCAAGGGAAAAAACAGGTTCGAAAGGTTGGCTTATTTCCCTGGGCCCCCACCCTTCCTCTGACGTGCCTTCACATAGATGTTTTTATATTTTGTCCAGCTTTTCCAATTATCCTCAGCTGTAGGATTTCCCAGAATTTCTGGTCTATGAGTGAGGCCTTGCTGGCAAGCTTCATCTCATCTATGGTTTTATTTAAAATCTGTATTTAGATTTATTTTTCTAGTCCAGCAGTTCTGAGATTTTCTGGTCTAAGGAGACCTTCTTAAATATTACTGAGTTTTTTGTTTAAGTGTCTGTCTATCAGTAATTATTACCATATTAGATTTAAAAACTGAGAACGTTTTACATTTTTAAATTTTACTTTCAAGTACTAATAAGCTCAATACATGTGAATAACAAAAATCACATTTTAAAGATCACAGTCACAAAAAGATAAATACCCTATGATTCCACATATATGAGGTACTCAAGAGTAGTCAAAGATAACTACTTTCAAAATGTTTGGTTATGTTTGTTTTACATTTCAGTGAATGTCCTGCATTTAATTTATTGTGGTGTCACACATCATTTACTTTCTGGAAAGTTCTGGTGCATATTTGTGAGAGAATTAGAGTGAAAATGCCAAGTAATGTAGTGGTATTGTGAGAATAGTTTCGACTTTGTGGACTTCCTAAAATGACTGAGGGACTCCTGGATGGGAAAGCATTGGAGCCCAGAGCACACACTGGGAACCACTGCTGTGGCCCATAGCATTCGTCAGAGCTCCGGGACCACATCTCCCACTGCCTGCGAGGCCCCTCTAGTACTGGGATGTCTCATGGGCCACTGAAGCCTGACATGTGAGTCTGAGTGCCAGGGTTGCTTTCCATTCACGTGTGAAAATCAAAACCAAGCTGTTCTTGCCTTAGCTTTTAGCACACGTGATTAGTAATCACCTGATGTTGAGTTTATCGGTTATTTGGCCTGAGGTTGGAGAAGATTAAAACTCAGCTGTAGTTGATGCAGCCCCTGTTGCTTCTGATGTGACTCTGGCTGTGGCTGCGACTACCAGCCTAGTCTGACTAGTGTCTGACTCTGAAGATAAAAGGTAGTGGGCCACGGTGTTACCTTTGGAATCAAAAGTTGCAGGCAGCCAGCTTTACGATGTGTGAGTGTATAGGTTCTTTCTGTTTCTCAATTCCACCTTCACTTCCCTTTTCTTAGCAGAATTGAGAGAATCTTAGGTTGGAGTTATCTTGAGCCAGTGATTATTTGGGAACTCTTCCAGAATTTAGCCTGCCCTTATTGCACCTACCATTGCCAATATCTTGCTGACCTCTTCTTCCACCTTTTTTTCCCCAATTTTTTTTTTTAATGGCTGTACTGGGTCTTTGTTGCCACATGCACTTTTTTTTTCTCTAGTTGTGGTGAACAGGCTTCTCACTGAAGTGGCTTCTCTTGTTGCAGAGCACAGGCTATAAGTGCCCAGGCTTCAGTCATTGTGGTGCATGGGCTTAGTTGCTGCTGCATGTGAGATCTTCCCAGACCAGGGATGAAACCCGTGTCTCCTGCATTGGCAGGAGGATTCTTTACCACTGAACCACCAGGGAATCCCCCAGTTTTTTTTTAATTAAGTAAAATACATATAAAATTTAACATCTTATCCCTTTTTAACATCCCTTTTTAAGATAACTACTTTAAGGAAATACATTGATAATGTTGTGCAGTTGTCTTCATCATCCATCTCCATAACTCTTTTTATCTTGTAAAACTGAAACTCTCTTCATTAAACAATTGTTTCCCATGCTCTCCACCCCTTCTCCCCTGGCTGCCTCCATTCTGCGTTCTGTCTCTGATTTTGACAACTCTGAGTATCTCACATGCATGGAATGATACTCATTTGTCTTTTTGCAACTGGTTTGTTTCACTTAACGTAATGTCTTCAAAGTTCATCCATGTGGTAGTACATTGCAGAGTTTCCTCCCTTTTAAGAGCTGAATAATATTCTGTTGGATGTATATGCCACATTTTGCTTACCCATTCATGTGTTGATGGACACTTGGGTTACTTACATCATCATATAGGTCAGTCTCCAGTTGTTTACTTGTCCCTCGTCTAGTCACAGTCTAGAACTTTGCTCATGCTCTACCTGGAATCCTTTTACCTTTCTTTGATGAGTGAAGTGTCTGCTGATTCTTTCACTGAGGTTCACATATTCCTCCAGGGAATAAATGTCTTATACTTCTCTGTTCTCATAGCATTTTATTTATACCTTTGATATATTATTTATAATGTCTTGAGAGCATTTACTTTTATGTGTCTGTCTCCCCAGTTTTAAGTTCCACTAATATTTGGAAGGTATCAAGATAATTTGGGGGCTTCCCTGGTGCCTCAGATAGTAAATAATCTGCTTGCAGTGGCAAGAGACAGGGGTTCAATCACTGGGTCGGAAAGGTCCCTTGGAGATGGGAATGGCTACCCACTCCAGTATTCTTGCCTGGAGAATCCCATGGATAGAGGAGGAGCCTGGCCAGCTACAGTCCATGGGGTCACAAGAAGTTGGACATGACTGAGCTACTAATACTTGCACATCCTTTCAAGATAATTTTTATGAGACTAGCACAGTGGCTCATATATAGTGGGCATTAAGTGTTTGTTCAGTGAATGAATGTAATCACACATAAAAGAACATCTCAAACTTTCAGCAGATACTTATTTTCTCCTTTACCCTCACCATTGTGTTTAGTGCTAGAGACACCAGGCCAACAAGCACAGTCCTGCTTTCAAGATATTCATGAATTTATTGTTTCATGTATTTACCCTAGTACTGAAGTGATTTGATAATGTATGTTTACCATTAATGTTTCAGTATTGTGACTTATCTCATATTTTGACCCTTCTAGATCATAGTCTTACCATTTATGAAATGAGGAGGATGGGCTAGATGACCTAGAAAAGTTAACCATTGTTGACTGTTACTATATTATTAGATTTCAATGCTCCTTGGTAACAGGAATCATGTCCTTCACTCTTACTGGAATCTTACGTAGGACCAGGTATAGTGTCCCACCCTCAGTGGTTGGCTGCCGTGCCGTGCTAAGTTGCTTCAATCATGGCTAACTCTGTGCGACCCTATGGACTGTGGCCTGCCAGGCTCTTCTGTCCGTGGGGTTCTCCAAGCAAGAATACTGGAGTGGATTGCCAGGGTTAGCAAATTTTAAAGAAAGACGTAATATCAGTGAATACTTCAGTTGAATTTGATTCTATTTTTCACTCCAATGATCTTGTTAGATCCCTTCCCTGTGCTTCAGAATATCTGTATTTCCTTGATCTCGTTTGTATTCAACTTTTGTATTCATGTATACACACACTTTATCTCTCAACCCTAAGAAGAAGAAGGTGAAGTGATCATTTACCTCCATTTTTCAAGTGGGGAAACAGTCTTCAAGAGCATAGTTGAGGAGCAGCACATGCAGACTCGTCCCAGGTCTCCTGACCCCAGATACAGTGTCATACTTCTCTGTTTCCTCACCTGTGAAATCAGGGTTTCTTTCAGATCTCAGTGCCTGTGTTACCCAACCTTTAACACAGCATATCAAGACTCTTGGGGAAGTTACAGAAATGTGCTCACTTTAGCAAAATGGAGATTAGTTGGTAAGATCATGGAGAGCCTCAGGGAATTGGTGAGAAGGTTGAGTGTCAAACTGGGAAATGGACAGGAGTTCTAGAAGCAGGGACCTGAAGAAGCATCATCAGACTCCCCAAGTGTTTCTGGTTCTCTGCCCAAGAGTCAGAGTGAGGGAAAAGCGTTCTGCTGGTGTGGCTGGAATCATCTCTTGTCTTTTGGTTAGCGCAGTGATTCTCAACTGGGGACAGTTTTGTCCTCCCACTGGGAAACTTGCAGACATTTTGAGTTATAACTGGGAGAGAGAGCTACTGGCATCCAGTGGGTAGAGGCCAGGAATGGTGTGGAATGTGCTCTGGGGTCAGCCCCCAATAACAGAATTCACTGGTCCCACATATCAGTAGTGTTGAGGCTGAGAAGGCCTGGATTAGGGGGAGGCAGCTCGATTAAAATCCCACCAGACTATCCTGTTGTAGGCAGAAGAACACTAAAATGCTCTTACCAAAAAAAAAGGTGGAATAGATACTAGACAGAGAAAAACAAGATAAACACAGAAAAGTACTGCAACTAGGGCAATAATTCCAAGGTTGTAAAGAATCAGATATGACTGAGTGACTAAGCGCGCACACACACACACACACACACACACACAGAATAATATTTAGTGAAGGATCCTTGTATTAGCAACTTTGGATGTTGCTGATAAAATATCAGGTTGGTGGATCTGTGGCATGTGCAGTTATGGGTTAGAATCTCTTCAACAGTTCAGCTTGTTCTTTGCATAGACAGTAATTTAGTGTTAAATCCAAGTAGAAGGAAGATTGATTCAAGCCTGTAATTTTCCTTCTTTTTAACTTTGTTCACGCCGTTTCAGTATAAACTGACTCAGAGCTTGCTTATTTGGTTCCATATTTTATAACACCTTGGCTGTGCCAGACCTGTTTTACTACCCTGAGGAAGTCTAGAAATGACTAGAAGCTGCCTCTCCTTGCCCTTCCAATGTGATGGCTTCGGGCCCAGCTGTCAAAGGGACCTACTGCCATGTCTCCAGGTTGTTCACTGAGTGACCCGCCCTCTGCCAGTGGTCATTAGCCCTAGGGCCACGCGGTTCACCTCAGCAAGGTTTCGTTTCAGGTGAACCACTGCCTCCCAGATAAGATTGTGGTGTACCGTGATGGAGTGTCTGATGGCCAACTAAAGACAGTTGCCAGCTATGAAATTCCTCAGCTACAGAAGTGTTTTGAAGCTTTTGAGAATTATCATCCCAAGATGGTGGTGTTTGTAGTACAGAAGAAAATCAGCACCAACCTGTACCTGGCTGCCACTGAGAACTTTGCGAGTCCCTCCCCTGGGACTGTAGTAGATCATACGATAACAAGCTGTGAGTGGTAAGTGGGCGAAACATGGTATTTCAACAAGAATAGGTTGGGGAAGTTCTCCGTTCCCTGGGTATTAGAATGGGGAGGTGGCATAGAGAGATTTGGAATGGAATCTTCAAGAGATTTTCCTGGTAAAAAATAAAATTTTTAAAAAATAAAATTTTTAAAGCTATTTAGAAAACACACAAACCACCAGTGAAGCTTTTACCTCTTAAGTATAAAATATTGAACATGCATTCTTTTCCTAAGAATATGCATGCTTAATCTTCCACACACAGATGTGGTCATTTGTACCACCACTTTTAAATAGCCTGTTGAGTCAGGAGACCTGAATTCTCATCCTGGTTTTGTCCTTGTGATGTCCTTGATCCAGTCATTTGACCTCTCTGAGCCTTGGATGAAGGAGCATCTCCAGCTCTGTAACTATACCATTAGTTTGTACTTTTTCCTTACTAGGGTGGACTTCTACCTTCTTGCCCATCATGTACGGCAGGGTTGTGGCATTCCAACCCATTATGTTTGTGTTCTCAACACTGCAAACCTGAGCCCTGATCATATGCAGAGGTGAGCTAACCAGTAACTTACTCCTAACTTGTGAATAATTCTGGCCACTGAGCTAAGTCTAAGACCTGGAATTTAAAAACCTCTGAATTCAACAAATTGGATTTGGCTTAATTCAACAAATCACTGGTTTTGGCTTAATAATTTTCTGATTCTCTCTGAAAGCATTTTTTTTCTGAAAGCATTTTGAATTTATCTTTTGGACTTGAATTTACTAAGACTCATTTCTCTTATATAATCAGAAAAGACAAATGCTGCCCGCCCCCTTACCCCTTGAGTTTCTTTATGTCTTTGGTGATAATGATACCTCTTTTCGAGGAGTGATCGATAATTATTGTTGTATGCTAAAATTACTTGAACACCTTTCAAAAAATTACTAACAACCAGGCTTCACCTAGAAGCATTCTGAAGCATTTGTATTTTTAAAAACTGCTCCCAATGATTATGACACACAGCCAAGTTTGAGACCCGTTGCTCTTGAGCTCAGAGTAAATAAATACTTTGCTGGGGTACTTCTCTTTCTGCAACCTTTTCTTGAGACAAGAGAAAAAAAAATGTTCTTGTTGTTTTCCTTGTTTTGATATAAAAACAGGAGCACCTGAATTGGGAATTTCCCCGTGTCCTCTTGACTTACAAATAGTGGAAATAATTTCACTTAAAAATAGTAATTCCAAAAAGTTGCATCATATAGTCCTCAGTCCCCCAGTTTGCTGGTAAATATGTTGTGTCATGCACCCAGAAGGACATAATCATGCTCTGCACTGAAGATGGAGAGTGATAAGGCTCATGTTTTCTTCTTGGCCTACAGGTTGACTTTCAAACTGTGCCACATGTACTGGAATTGGCCGGGTACCATTAGAGTTCCAGCTCCTTGCAAGTATGCCCACAAACTAGCCTTCCTGTCAGGACAGATCTTGCACCACGAACCAGCCATCCAGCTGTGCGAGAACCTGTTCTTCCTGTGACCGGACAGTCAGGACATGGGCCGGTCAGAGCAGGCAGACTTCTGAACTCAGCTGTGAACTCATCTGTGCAGGGTCAACAGTGACTGGAAGGGGGTTTGTGTTGTTGTTTGCTCTTTCACCAACCTGGTAGAATATCTTTCTTTTCATTTTCTTTTCCCTTTTAAGTCCGTTAACACTGAGAAGCAGGTTCCATCATAAATTTCAGCTAGAAATTGTCTTGTTGCCTTTGTAGAGCAAATGGGGGTAGTCTGTTACAATGTAGATGGGGTGGGTGAAGATGGGTGACCCTTCAGGAGTCTCCAAAGCCGACAGAAGCCATAGAAACCAGCAGAAGTGGCAATTACACTTACAAACTCTGCTTACTAAGCAGTTCCCATTTCTGGTGCCAGAGCCGATAGTGAATGAAGTCTTTGCAAGTTCTTCAAGTAGAGAGCTACTTTGTTTGGGCAACTGGGAAAGGTAAGAAGGCAGAGTTTCTCAGGATTTGGCTGTTGCTGGCAAATACTTTTCATGCTCTTCCTGACCTAATCTTCTCTAGGGATTGAGTTGATGACACATGACTTGAACTTGAACTTTGGAAGGGGTGTTTAGTTATTTCTTGTCTCCTGAGAGGACAAACGCAGTTTTATCTGTATATTTCAGTTGCTTTATAGTATGCAGTGTTGGTTTCTTCCTACCTTCCTCCCCCGACCTCCACCACACACACACACACACCCACACACACACACCAAGATACCTTTGCTTCTTGTCCTTGTTACTGACCTTTAGTAAGTTTCAGTTTTTTAAAAACTAAGAAATCAGAACATGTGAAATTCAACAGCTTTGAAGGTTCATGACAGGCCATGAGCTTGTCTTGACCCTTTCTCCTCAGTGTGTCACTTTCTTTTCTGTTGATATGTTTGCAAATTGAACCATTCACTTCCCTTGCTCAATACTCTCTTCCCGGCCGTTAGCTCATTTTGTTAGGAATTTCTCTGAGTCTGCATTAAGATTTCCAGAAGTTGGCTTTGGGAAACATGACACTCCTTCCAAAGTCCAGACATTTCAGTTTAGAAAGTTGTCACTGTGCCTGCTGGTTTCAGTGTGTTTTGTGTGTGTGTTTATTTTTCCCCATTTAAAAATCTTCTAGTCCCTTCAGGGCTAATTCAGTCTTACCTTGTTTTATCTAGATTTTTAAAAGCCAGTTTTATTTAACCTTTCTGAATTTGTATCTGTTTATTTGTGTGTGTATTTTATTTTATCTATTTATTTATTTTTTGGTGTGATGGCAGGGAGGGATGATGCAGAAATCCTCGTTTTATATGACAGTGTGTGAGAAGAGAAAGTTTAGCTTAAAACTCCTTAGATGAAGAAAACCGACCTACCATTGCGTTGGCTGCAGCATGAGGCAGAGGCGGAGCAGCTGTGGGGGTCAGTTGTCTCATGTGCGCTTTGGATTCCACGCAGAGTGAGGGACAGTGAAGGGCTGAGACCTGGGGTTTAAACACCGCAGAATCAGGCACATCGGATCACTGGTTTTGGGCTTAACAGTTCTCCAATTCTCTCTGGAAGCATTTTGAATTTCTCTTTTGAAATTAGATTTGCTAATTCTCATTTTCTCTTAGATAATCAGAAAAGACAAATACTTGAATATAGCATAAACATTTCTTCACTTCTTCCTCCTGGTTTTCTTTCCTTACTTTTTCAGTCTTAATGTGAAATGACTGGGTCATGGGGTGGACAATAAAAAGAAATTTGTATGTATGTGTAGTTGTGTTTGTAATAATGTTGACATATGGTAATCATATAGTTCTTTTTCTTCGTAAACCTGTAGCACTTGTTAGAATTATTAATTTGTTACTGGGCATGCTGGGGGCGGCTGCAGTATTGGTACTCAGGTAATTTCATTGAGATCTTGCAGTAAGATTTCTTGAAGAAGATACTAATAGTCTGTCTTCTGGGACAAATGAGGCACCTGTTGTGTATATGTGTGTGTGTGTGTGTGTTTTGTCTTGTTTCAAAACTCTTCTCATCAGAGAATTTCTGTTAGGCTGAGTGAAAGCCAGCTCCTAAGGGTGGCCCTTCCCTCTCGCCTTTTCCTAATGCTTGTCCTTCTTTGCTTGCACTTCATGGTGTGTCTGTAACCTTTTTAAGTACCTTCCCAAAGAACCCTGACTGCTTGCTTCACCACTACATCCTTTTCTGTTTGTTTAGAAACTCCATCTTCAGTGATTCAGTGCTTCTTGAACTCATCCTTAAAAGAATCTAATTTAGCCTTTTTTTACTTGAGCAGCATTTTATTAAATGGTGTGAAAAGGGAAGTAGTTTTATAAATGACTAGCTCTTCATATTGAAAATGTTATAACTTGTGCCTGAAATTTCTCAGTGATTTGGGATAATTGGAGAAAGACCCTACTTTGTCTTTTTTTCCCTAAACCTAGCTTTTTCTGAGTGTCTTACCTTTCCCTGTCTAGACTTATTTTATCTCTTTTTAAAAAATGAAGAAATTCAAGAGAATGAGGAAAAAAAGCCACAGACTGGAAGAAAATATTTGCAAAAGACACATCTGAGGGGCTCCCTGGCAGCCCAGTGGCTAAGACTGCTCTTCCACTGTAGGGGCTCGAGTTGAAGCCCTGGTCAGGGAAGTACTACATGCCGTGAGGCACGTCAAAGGAAAAAAAAAAAGACATATCTGATAAAGGACTGTTATCCAAAATATACAAAGAACTCTTAAAATTCAACAGTAAGAAAACAGCCTAATAAAAATTGGGTAAAAAGACCTGAAGAGAGATTTCACCAACTAAGATATACAGTTGGCAAATAAGCATATGAAAATATGCCCAACATCATATGTCATTAGAGAATTACAAATTAAAATGAGATACACTGCACACCTCTTATTAATAGAATGGTCCAAATTCAAAACACTGGCCACTCCAAATGCTCGCGAAGATGTGGAACAGGAATTCAGTCATTCATCATTGCCCGAGGGAATGCGAAATAGTACAGCTAGTTTAAAAGACAATTTGGTAGTTTCTTACAAATCAAAACATGCCCTTATCATATGATCAAGCAGTCACACTGCTTGGTACTTGCCCAAAAGAGTTTATAATTTACATCAGCACAGAAACCTACACTGGACGTTGATAGTAGCTTTATTCCTTCATAACTGCCGAAACTTGGAAGCAACCAAGATGTCCGTCAGTAGGTGAATGGATAAACAAACACTGGTACAAGAAGACAGTGGAATATTAGCCAGTGCTAAAAAGAAATGAGCTGTCAAGGCAATGAGAAGACCTGGAGGATACGTAAATGCATATTACTAAGTGAAAGAAGCCACTCTGAAAATGTTACGTACTGTATGATTCCAACCATATAACATTCTGGAAAAGGCAAAAACTATAGAGACAGTAAAAGGATCAGGGTTTGAGGAGAAGGAGGGATGAATGGGCAGAGGGGTTTTAGGGCGAGGAAAGTATTCTGTAGGCTACTGTAATGGTGGATACATGTCATTATGTATTTGTCCAAATGCATAGAATGTGAAACACTGAATATGAAGCCTGATGTTCCTTGAGCTTTGAGTGATTATGAGAAGAAGTTGATGTAGGTTCACTAACTGTAATTAACACAAGCACCATTCTTGTGGGGGATGTTGATAATGGGGGAGGCTCTGTGTATATGGGAAATGTCTAACCTTTGCAAATTGTGCAGTGAACCTAAAGATGTGCTCTAAAAAATAACTTTTTTTAAAAGAATGAGTTAGGGTGGGAGTTCCCTAGTGGTCTAGAGATTAGGATTGAGTGCTTTCACTGTCCTGTTGTTATTTAGTCGCTAAGTCATGTCTTAACTGTTTTGCAACCCCATGGACTGTAGCCTGCCAGACTCCTCTGTCTGTGGGATTCTCCAGGCAGGAATACAGGAGTGGGTTGCCATGCCCTCCTCCAGGGGATCTTCCCGACCCAGGGATTGAACCCGTGTTTCCTGCATTGCAGGCAGATTCTTTACTGCTGAGCCACCGGGGATGCCCTTCACTGTGCTGACTGGGTTTCAATCCCTGGGTCCGGGAACTGAGATCCCACAAGCTGTGCCACATGGCCAAAAGAAAGAATGAGTAAGGAAGACTTCTGAAAACATTATAGACTTGGCAATATGGTAGACTCAGCTGACCATACTGAGAAATGTTTAGAAAACAAAAAAAATTTTTTTTACATTAATTATCTGGATTTGGGGGAAATGGAACAAGGGAAGAGATGACGATGGGGGAAGGAGGAAGGAAGGAAAATAATTGAGGCAGAAGAAAGAAAGGGAAGCCAGAGGGGTTATGTTGTTGTTCAGTTGCCAAGTTGTTTCCGACTCTCTTCATCCACATGAAGAGCACACCAGACTTCCCTGTCCTTCACTGTCTCGTGGAATTTGCTCAGATTCATGTCCACTGAGTCGATGATCCCAACCATTTCATTCTGTGTTACGCCCTTCTCCTGTCCTCAGTCTTTCCCAGCATCAGGGTCTTTTGTAATGAGTCAGCTCTTTGTATCAGGTGACCAAAATTTTGGAGCTTCAACGGCAGTCTTTCCAATGAATATTAAGGGTTGATTTCCTTTAGGATTGACTGGTTTGATCTCCTTGATGTCCAAGGGACTCTTAAGAGTCTTCTCTAGCACCACAGTTCAAAAGCATCAATTCTTTGGTGCTTAGCCTTCTTTATGGTCCTACTCTTACATCTGTACATGACTATTGGAAAAACCACAGCTTTGACTATACGGACCTTTGTGGTTATAGTTGATGCCAACAGGGCTCCCAGGGTTATGGACAAAATGCAGGGATGGGAGCACTGAGGTTTTTCATTTCAGGTAAGGATAGAAGATGCAGCCTTAGACCCTATGAGGCACAGGATTGCTGGAGTGAATTTTTCTGGATGAAGACAGCTGGAGCCTGGAAGGGGAGTAGAAAGTCCATGCTGACCATCCAAGGGCAGTAGGAAGAAACTAAGGGCAAAAGACATTGATGAGAACTCCTCAAGCCTGGACCAGAGACAGGTATGTGCAGCCTGAATTAATATTATTAGCATGTGGAAGGAGCACATGCTGACAAATTATCATGAAGATTAGCCTAGACTGTTGAGAGCCTATAGCCCTGCAGAAACAAATGGTCAGTCACCTGGATTGCATTGGAAGGACTGATGCTGAAGCTAAAACTCCAGTCCTTTGGCCACCTGATGAGAACAGCTGGCTCATTGGAAAAGACCCTGCTGCTGGGAAGGATTGAAGACAAAGGGAGAAGAGGGTGGCAGAGGATGAGATTATTGGATGGCATCACTGACTCCGTGGATATGAATTTCAGCAAACTCCAGGAGATAGTGAAGGACAGGGAATCCTGGTGTGTTGCAGGTTCCATGGGGTCACAAAGAGTCCAACATGACTTAGCAACTAAACAACAAATGGAAGAGAAGACATAGGAGAGAATGAGAAGGTATAGTAGGAGTTGCTGTAGGTTAAAATAGAATAAGTCACACAATATTGAAGATACAGAATTTTCCAGAATTAGAGACAAATATGAATCCTCCACCAGAATAAATTAATTGAGAATAAAGAAAAGCACAGCCATTCCTAGATGTGCTGTAGTGAAACTACAGAACACCAAAGACAGAATCTTAACCAGAGATTGCTTAAAAAGAAAGTTATATTGGCAGCAGACATATTATCAACCACAACAGATGCTTAAGACAAAAGGAATAATAATTTTTAAATGCAGTGTCAACTTGGAACTCTCTTCCCAGCTAAACATTCATTCAAAGGTGAGGACCAAACTAACATTTTCTAATAAGGCTCAGTACCTAGTAATCATGTATGGATGTGAGAATTGGACCAAAAAGAAGGCTGAGTGCCAAAAAATAGATTCTGTTTGAACTGTGGTGTTGGAAAAGACTAGAGAGCCCCTTGGATTGCAAGGAGATCAAACCAGTCAATCCTAAAGGAAATCAACCCTGAATATTCATTGGAAGGACTGATGCTGAAACTGAAGCTCCATACTTTGGCCACCTCATAGGAAGAGACAACTCATTGGAAAAGACCCTGATGCTGGGAAGGATAGAAGGCAGGAAGAGAAGGGGAGGACAGAGGACAAGATGGTTGGATGGCATCACCGACTCAATGGACATGAGTTTGAGCAAATTCCGGGAGATGGTGAAGGACAGGGAAGGTCTGCATGCTGCAGTCCATGGGGTCACAAAGAGTTGAACATGACTGAGTGACTGAACAATAGCAACAATAAGGATCAGAGCAGAAGTGAATGAGACAGAGTACAGAAAAGCAGTATCAGTTCAGTCGCTCAGTCATGTCCAACTCTTTGTGACCCCATGGACTGCAGCATGCCAGGCCTTCCTGTCCATCACCAACTCCTGGAGTCCACCCAAACCCATGTCTATTGAGTCAGTGATGCCATCCAACCATCTCATCCTCTGTCGTCCCCTTCTCCTCCCCCTTCAATCTTTCCCAGCATCAGGGTCTTTTCAAATGAGTCAGCTCTTTGCATCAGGTGCCCAAACTATTGGAGTTTCAGCTTCAACATCAGTCCTTCCAATGAATATTCAGGACTGATTTCCTTTAGGATGGACTGGTTGGATCTCCTTGCAGTCCAGGGGACTCTTCAAGAGTCTTCTTCAACACCAGAGTTCAAAAGCATCAATTCTTCGGCACTCAGCTTTCTTTATAGTCCAACTCTCACATCCATACATGACTACTGGAAAAACCATAGCCTTGACTAGATGGACCTTTGTTGGCAAAGTAATGTCTCTGCTTTTTAATATGCTGTCTAAATTGGTCATAGCTTTCCTTCCAAGAAAAGCAATGTAGAAAATCAATAAAACCAAAAGTTTATTCTTGAGAAAGATTAACAATTAGCAAATCTTTAGCTAGATTGTCAAAAAAGACTCAAATTACTAAAATCAAGAATGAAAAAAAAAGACCACTGACCTTACAGGAATAAAAAGGATTATAAAGGAATACTCAGTTCAGTTCAGTTGCTCAAAAAATTAAATTCCAGCAAATTAGCTATCTTAGATGAAAAGGACAAATTCCTATAGGTAACTTGTTCCTGAACCAAGTGTTATTTTTCTCAGTTGTCTGTCCGCTGAAACCATCGAATGGTAACAGAAATGATTGATAAGTCTTCTAAGGATGTTCTCTTTTGGCTGACAGAGTGTAGGGTGCTAGTCCTCTGGCATGATTTTGGGTAAACTAGAACCTGCACATTCCTTCTGATCCTCTTGAATTTGTTAAGACATGCCAAAACATAGAAAACTCATTTTTATCCCTTAGAAACCTGGCCATTGGCTTTTCTCTTCAATCTCTCTAGAGCTGGCCTGATAGTTGGGGGTTGAAAAGGGAATCCTTGCCCCACCCTGCTGATCATGTTGTCTACCTTGTCAATATACCACAGAACCAGCTTTGGTTTCCTGAGTGCCCAGTCTCACTTTGTATATTCTCTGGGCCAGGCTCTTGTTTCCCTGGCTTATTTCCCAAGGCCATTCTGCTCACTTCAGCTTTGAGAAATCTGCCTGCATATCCTTTGAAAAGGCAAGCAGCTATGATACCTTGTCAAAAGGAAAATAGCAGTCTTGCAAATGTCAGATTTTTATGCTTAGTTCCTTAAATATTGCCCAATGTCAGACTTTTAGTGAGCTGGCCTATTCATTCATCCAGCTAATATTCACTGAGCATCTGTTTTGTGCAAGATGTTATTTAGGGGATGCAGGTATATATAGAAATCTTTGGTAATCAAGACAGATTAAGGTCCAATAAGGAGGTTAGAGATGGAGATGGAATCATTTTTAAGAGGAAAAGCAAGTATCATTAGTTCAGTTGCTTAGTCGTGTCTGACTCTTTTCAACCCCATGGACTGCAGCACACCAGACTTCCCTGTCCGTCACCAACTCCTGGAGTTTGCTCAAACTCATGTCCATCGAGTCTGTGAGGCCATCCAACCATCTCATCCTGTCGTCCCTTTCTCCTGCCTTCTATCTTTCCCAGAATCAAGGTCTTTTCCAATGAGTCAGTTCTTCACATCAGGTGGCCAGAGTACTGGAGTTTCAGCTTCAGCATCTGGCCTTCAATGAATATTCAGGGTTGATTTCCTTTAGGATGGACTGGTTTGATCTCCTTGCAGTCCAAGGGATTCTCAAGAGTCTTCTCCAACACCACAGTTCAAAAGCATCAATTCTTCGGCACTCAGCTTTCTTTATGGTCCAACTCTCACATCCATACATGACTACTGGAAAGACCATAGCTTTGACTAGATGGACCTTTGTTGGTAAAGAAATGTCTCTGCTTTTTAATATGCTGTCTAAGTTGGTCATAGCTTTCCTTCCAAGGAGCAAGTATCATAAACCATATAAAATGTTTTAATTCTGTGAGTTACAGTCCAATGAAATCAATTTACTGGGTTTGTTAACCACTTTTTGAAAAATTGAAATAGACTCTAAAATATCAGTACATTGCATATGCTAAGGCAATTTTATAAGATTTTTGTTTGCTATGTTATTTGTAACGAAGATGCAGTGCAAAATATTTTTTTACAGTGGGTTACAGTAAAAAAAAAATTTGAAAGGGTAGATCAAATAGGCTTCAGGAGAATCAAGCTTTCTGAATGGAGGTGGTGGCTTTGAAGAATTAGAATTTTAACAAGTGGAAATGGGGGAATGAGTGGAAAAAGGAGCATATTTGGAAGAAAGAGAGAAGTGAGGCTCCAAAATTAGCACTAGGCAGGAAAGACTGAGTGACGAAGGCAGGACTTGGTGTATACCTAAAGAATTTTGTAGGTGGGTGGATATGTAGAGCTAAGACCTTTTGATTTTTAGCTGTGTTAATAATTAATTGAACTCCTTAATGGATTACTGATAGCTTATCAGCTCTGGTGGACTTTGGCAGCTCTGCTCCTTGCTGGTTGCAAACAAGTGAGAATGCTGTGATAGGCCCTGTGGTAGGGTGTCAGTGTCCTCCCTCCCCTCCGGTCTCTGTGACAGGTACCTTTCCCCCCAGCCTGTACTATTGACACATTGCCTGGAAGAGCCATGGGGATTGCTTTGAGACCACAGTTTTAGGAACAGTGTAACACCTCTCTGTAATATGTATTTATGGGCTTCAAACTGTTCAGAGCTCCGTGTGTTAGAAGCATGCTTGTTGTACTTAATCACTGGGTGAGTTTCACATTCCTCTTTCAGAACTTCAAGAAAAGGAAGGCGTGGTAGAGACTGGGCCGTTTCTGACAGCCCACTGGAGATGGGGTTGAGAGTCCCAAATGGATGACATCATGTCTGAAAAATACTTGAGTTTAACCAGGGAAGACAAACATAAAGGATTATTACAGAGATGAAGGGGCTCTGAAGGAGATTCTGCAGGGATACCATTACTTTGCAAGCTCTTGGAAAATGAGAGGAGTGTCACCCCACCCCTTAACTCCACTAGAGCACTATAATTGCAGGGTAAGGATAATTAAATTTGAGAAAAACCCCACAGCCCAGCTTGTCTCTTCAAGTGGCATAAACATTCTGGCCTGCTCTGGCTTTGGTTCAGTGCTTTCTCTCTTTTTCCCTCTCTACCCTCCTCCTAAGGAGGAACAGGCTGCCACCGAGGTCTGGATTCTCCCTGCCGTCCGCTGTAGGGATTGTCTCCTTTTCCTTTCATCACCAGCATTGCTGTCCTGGGCCTCCCTCTCCCCAGGACTTGAAGAGTGGGATGCGGTTCCCCTTCTCTGTGCAAATTCAGAGACACTTGGTGTCTACTGAGCACCAGACACTAAGCTGGAACAGGGCCTTGGGTACTAACAGGCTGCAGTTCTGCTTAGAAGGCCTTTCCTTTGGGTCCCCTAGACACAGGTGGCAGCTGGCCTAGCTGCAGAGGAAATAATCATGACGTCCAGCAGACTAGAACAATGGGAGTTTAATGGGTGGCTTATTTTTTCAAGAAATTTGCATTTCCGAGGCTAGATATCCATCTCAATAGAACTGCTTCACATCACAAAAAGAGTCCCAGGACACTCCTCACACAAAAATTAACATTCCTCCCAGCCTCGGTTAAGCAATACGGTTTCTTAGAGAGTCTTGATCATTTTGGTAGAGTGGTGCGACATCTTATTCAAAAAGTGAGTATGATACGGGGTATTTGGAACCTGAACAGGAATTTTTTGTTCTTTTGTCTGGTGGCGAAATGCGGAAGAAACATTATTACCTATGGGTGCGTTCCTGCCACCCCCAGGAGTACTTCAGAATCGAGTTGGGGAGGAAAAAGCAGCTTTTTATATTAATCAGATGTGTTAAGATACACACACACACACATATCAGGTGGGTGGCAGTGTTACTTCGAGAGGATGGAGACCAGGTTATGAGAGCTTTCCACAGAAGGAAGGAAAGGTCTTGATGGGAGCTTTCCCGAGGAAACCTCGGTGAAAGATGAATGGAATTTGCAGCAGGGTTAAAAGATGAAGCCGCTAGAGCTAGGAGGTGAGCTCGGATCTCGGCGAGCTAGGGGCTCGAGCTCAGGCCCCACGGCGCGTTAAGACGCTGGCTTGCCCCGCAAGTCTGGGCAAGCCAAGCTCCGGTCGGGTCTAGCGGGTGGCTGGCAGGCAGCACTCACAAGTTGCCTTACCACCGGCCGGAGCCCACGTGGCAAGCCCTGGGGACTGTGAGGTGGGGCGGGGCGAGGGCGGGGGCGGGCCCGGCCGTGACGCGCAGGGTATATAGCGGGGCATGCGCGCCACGCCGAGGAAGGACGCCTGCAGGGGGCTGAGGGCGCGCAGGCTGTCTGCGCGGGCACGCCGACCTAGCTGCGCTGCCGCTACCACTGCTGCTGCGGGGCGCCCGGGGGACCTGGCTTGTGAGGGTGCGCGGGGCCAGGTGGCGTCGGCCCAGCTTCAGGTGAGGGGGGAAGGACATGCGGGAGAGGCAGCTCCGTGCCCCGGGGATGGGGCATCGCGCAGAGGAGCAGTGCGCCTCCGAGGCTCGGGGTCACCGAGTGGGGGTGGGGGCACGGCTGCTCCGAGGACCCGGAGCCCAGCCGCGGTTTCGGAAATCGCTCGGGCGGACCCACAAGCGGGCCCGGGCTCTGCCTGGAGGCGACACCTGGCCACCTGGCCGCGGTGCCACTACGAGGGTTCCTCAGTGGCGAGAGAAGGGAAGGTGCAGCTACGGCCCTTTGGACTGGAGAGCGCGGGATCTGGGCGCCAGAGAGGATGTCGGTAGCCGCACTAAAAGGCTGAGAGAGGTGTCCTGGAGCCCATGGACTCGAGCACGGAGAAAAGCAGAGAGTAGACGGGCAAATCTGGTGGGCAGCTCTCGGGATGGCTCTGATGGGACAGTAGTATCTAGACTTGGCTTTCCAGGAGCTGAGTGCCCCACTTCACCTGGGCCAGACCACCTCGCAGCTGAAGACAAAAGCCCGGTGCCTTCCAGCTGGCCCCGAGCAGGAGCTGAAAAATGACAAAGGAGGGACTAACTAAACTCTGACCTGGCTCATCCTGTGGGCATGGCTTTTTAGCTATTTTTGGTTCCTACCCACCGGGTTAGGTGGTCTGGCGCAGGCTGCCCTCTCTTGGTGGGTTAAAGCAATGGGCCAAAATGCCATCCAAACAGTTACACCGTGTGATCCAGAGGTCCAGTTGAGTCACATTTTCCTCCGCTCTGGGTTGTGGCCTCCGTTTGGAGGCTCTAGAGTCGGCTAGCGTCTGGGTGTCCTGAGCATGTGAGCATGATTTGGTGAGGGGCTGACTACTCTCCTGGGAACCTAAGATAGGGTGGGGGTAGGAGCAGCTTTGACCTGACCCTTCCTCCTGGAGCCTGCCTGGCTGGGATTTGTCTGGAGTCATTGTTTCCTAGGAACCCCAGGCTGCTTAGGTCTCCCGCTTGTGAAGCAGTGGTAACCTGGTGAGTACTGGCCTAGGTACCTGGCCTCTGCCCCACCTCTGCTCCTAACTTGCCCCATGTCTTGTGAAAGGAGTCAGTGCTAAGGGCAGATTAGATCTGTGGTCTCTTATCCACAGCATCTACAATGAATCCTTAACTCTTAAAACAAGAGCCATAAAAACGGAGAGAAACTTGATGAAGTAAGAGAAAGAATGTTGAGAATCATAACTTTTAGTAGGTGAAATTTTAAAAACTACACAATCCATTTCCTGTTGGATGCTCAGAGGTGAGTTTTTCATAAACTGTGATAGCCACTATATAGTGGTACGCTTCCTGGTTTGCAGGTATGACTAGAGAGCACCAAACAGAATGACTGGCCCTGTCATTTAGGCAAGAATACTGCACTGAGGTACCAGAGCCCCACGACTCTCAGTATTTAATCACTTCAGTCTGTAAATACGCAGTTCCTGATCTGTGCTTGGCTCTGCACTTGGCTACTGGAGAGTACAAAGAAGGTATGGGATCTGGCTCCTGGCTCCACTTGTTGGAGGGAGAAAACATCCATCCTTACATGAAGAATAAGGTAGCAACATAATAGAGGTCACATTGTTGTGTTTGGTCAAGTTCAGAGAAGATAGCACTCTACTAGAGATGGTACAAGGTGGCAGAAGAATTCTCAGCTTTTGAGCCACATGCATGTGTGCTTGTTTAGTTGTGTCTGACTCTTTGTGATCCCATGGACTATAACCCAGGAGGCTCCTCTGTCTATGGGATTTTTCAGGTAAGAATATTGAAGTGAGTTGCCATTTCCTCCTCCAGAGGATCTTCCCGATCCAGAGAGCAAATCCAGATCTCTTGCTTCGCCTGCATTGACAGGTGGACTCTTTACCACTGAGCCTCCTGGGGAGCCCTTTGAGCCACATAAATCTGTTCAAATCCTGCCCTATCACTCCAGCAGGAGACATTTCTTCTGCACACCTGTCCTCACCGCTGTGCAGCATGTCGTGGCTGTACCTGGAGCGTAGTAGAGGCTTGTTATCATCTGAATCAACATTATCATCCTCTCTGGGGTGAACTGGATGATTTAGGGGTCCCAGGAGCTGATAGGTAGCTTGGGCTGTAGGAATAGTGTGAGTCTAGGCTTCAGGTTGATTCATCTCGGGAACGTGGCAACCTCCGTGCCTTTCTGGGTAGGCTCCTTTTCTGTGGCGTGCCAGGCATTGGCATATTCACAGTTTCACAGAGCCTTTTTTTCCCCACCTTTAAGTTTTGCAAGCTATGCTGATTCTTTCAGGTAATGGAAGTACCGCTTTTCCGGGCTGATGATAGAAGGAAAGGACTAGCGACGTGTGTGTATCTGCACGCATGCGCGCCTGTCTGCACATGCGCACGCGCTAGATTGGTCCCTGAACTGGATTCCGTTTTAGCACTGTTCCACCTACTTCCTCTTTTGCTTACCTGTTTACACGTCAACTCCAGGAGGAACCCTCAGTCCGGTTCCAGTATTTACAGGTTGTTGAGATCTAAGAGTTAGTGCCGTGAATGGATGTATATTTCTGGAAATCGGGACCTCCGAAATAATCCAGCCTTTTCGCGCTTGATGCCTGAAGAAAGAAACGCTTAGGCATTTTTGCAGAACCACCGATGGTGATAGGATATTGAACTGGAGGGACTTTGGAAATCTTCGAGTCTAGGCCCTTTGTTTTTCAGCTAAAGAAACGGGATCTAGGGAGGTTAATGGTGTTTCCAAGTCACATTATTTGCTGCTGGCCAAGAGGCTCGACAGAGCCAGTGTGCGTGCATTCTCAGTCGCTAAGCCGCATCCGACTCTTTGTGACCCCGTGGACTGTAGCCCGCCAGAAAAAGAGGTGCAACTTTTATTCGTAAGTGTGATGATAAAACTGCTGGAAATCTCAGACATTTCCTTGAAAATACGAAGAAAAAGGAGCCAATTGTCCTTGTGCTTATTTGGGGGACGGGAGTTCTCGGCTTGTGTGGATAGAAATTTATTCTGGAGGACTCTTCTCCCTTCTCCTTCCAGACTCCGTGGCGACACAGGAGGATGGGGAGTGAGTGAGGAAGGGTCATGCTGCTAGGGCCTTAGCCTGGACTCTCTGGATGTCTACAGTGGAACTTCTCTGAACTCGGGCTGGCGGGCTGGCAGACTGCCGGCCAGATAAGCAGTCCAGAGTCTGCACCAGCCAAGGGCCTCAATGTGCTGTCCAGGGCAAGCAGGACTGCCTCACCACAAGGTCTCTGAGGCCCAGCTGTCTTCACCCTTACTGTGGCCATCGAGGCTCCCAGAGGGGGCTCCTTTTTGGGCCCCAGGTTAGAAAAGGCAGAGACCCCTGTGGACCCTCTCACAGGCGGGAGGGAAGGTGGCCACAAAATCAGCCTGGAGAGAGCTGTTGGCATGTCCGTCCATGGGAAACCAACTTACCTGCCTCCAATCTGACTGTGTTATCAGGCATCCTAACCTTTCTCCAACCTCAGGCCTGGGACAGTTCTGGGCTTTGGTGGAATGAGAATGTGATTGTCCTGAATTTATTACCATTGGGTCCCTAGAGGCTCTTAGCAGTGTTAGTAATTAAAATGTCAGCTAAAAGTTGGGGATGTTTTTAAAAGCCATGTTTTAAACAGTTCATTTTTTCTTAAAAGCATGTGCATGCATTTTTTTCTTCCCATTTTACTGAGATATAACTGAAAACACTGTATAAGTTTAAGGTGTACAGCATAATGATTTGATTTTGTACAGTTATAAAATGAGTATCACAATAAATTTAATGAACATACATCATCCCAGAGGTAAAAGATTAAAGAAATAGAAAAAAAAATTTTTTTTTCTCCTTGTGATAAGAAGTCTTAGGATTTAACTTTCTTCACAACTTTCACATACGAAAGTTTAGTGGTGGTTTAGTTGCTCAGTTGTGTCCAACCTTTGTGACCCCATGGACTATAGCCCACCATGCTCCTCTATCCTTGGGATTTCCCAGGCAAGCATACTGGAGTGGGTTGCAATTTCCTTCTCCAGGGGATCTTCGCAACCCAGTGGTAGAACCCACATC
Source organism: Okapia johnstoni (assembly GCA_024291935.2). Taxonomy (NCBI): domain Eukaryota; kingdom Metazoa; phylum Chordata; class Mammalia; order Artiodactyla; family Giraffidae; genus Okapia; species Okapia johnstoni. Next base: position 38,953,167 of record CM044314.1, on the reverse strand, counting down.
TCCTACATTGCAAGCTGATTCTTTACTCTGAACTACCAGGGAACCCCCATATATGACCTGTAGCAGTATTAATTATATTTAGCATGTTACACATTACTTCCCTAGTACTTATTTATCTTATAACTGTAAGTTTCTACTTTTTGACTGCCTTGATCCAATTCCCCCTCTCCACAACCACTGTGTGCATATATTTCTATTTGCCAAAACTTTGATTTAGGGCTGAGGCTTTGTCTTTGGGTCTAGGTCTGCTAATTACACTTGCAAATTGTATATAAAAACCACATCTCATGTATGATCTGTGATTTCTGGTTTCTTTTATTACAATTTTTTTTTTACCATTTGGGAATTATGTATCAATAAAACCGGAGTACAAAAATTTTAACAGAAAAAAATTTTTTCTACACTATATAGTCCATAGTTCAAAGATTAAAAGGATAAAAAAGTTTAAAAAGCAACGACACATACATTAACTGCACCCCCCCTCAAACTCCCACCCAGTACAGTACAAAGTCTCACCTCTGCCCACCCCACCCCATTTTTAGAAATGCTCTAAGTTAGCATTTTAGGCATTGTTTAGCACTTTGCTTTTTTCACCTAGCAACTCTTCTGGATCTTTCCCTATCAGCCCAAGAAGTACTTTTACTATAGCTGCACATTATTCCAGAATAGGGAAGCACGATAGTTTTTAAACCAGCATGTTGCTTCCCCTTCTCCCCCAGTTTGGGTTGTTTCCAATATTTGTCATTATGTACAGTGCTACAGGGAATAACTTTACTAAATGGCATTTCCTATGTGTATGACTACAGAAGAAATTCTCAGAAGTGAGACTGCTGGGTGACAGGATATATACATCTGTTAATTCAGTTCAGTTCAGTTCAATCGCTCAGTTGTGTCCGACTCTTTGCGACCCTATGAATCACAGCATGCCAGGCCTCCTTGTCCATCACCAACTCCCGGAGTTTACCCAAACTCATGTCCATTGAGTTGGTGATGCCATCCAGCCATCTCATCCTCTGTCGTCCCCTTCTCCTCCTGCTCCCAATCCTTCCCAGCATCAGGGTCTTTTCCAATGAGTCAACTCTTCGCATGAGGTGGCCACAGTATTGGAGTTTCAGCTTCAACATCAGTCCTTCCAATGAACACCCAGGACTGATCTCCTTTAGGATGGACTGGTTGGATCTCCTTGCAGTCCAAGGAACTCTCAAGAGTCTTCTCAAACACCACAGTTCAAAAGCATCTCCATTAAAAAATAATGATAGAGCAAGAATTTAAGACATTTGCAAATCAGTCCATATGCAGAATCCTACTTTTTTAATGCACACACCTAATTTACAGAGGACGAGATGCTTGGATAGCATCACTGACTCAATGGACATGAGTTTTAGTAAACTCTGGGAGTTGGCGATGGACAGGGAGGCCTGGTGTGCTGCAGTCCGTGGAGTCACAAAGAATCAGACACAACTGAGTGACTGAACTGAACTGAATTTAATCTTTTTTTCCCCCATTTGTAGCACATTTTTTGAAATGAGCAGTCCTCAAGCTTTTTGATCCTGGGATTCCTTAATTTAGTCTTCCACTTATTGGCTAAATCTGTTATTTACCATGTTAAAAATTAAATATAAAAAGTTGTTTATTCATTTAAAATAATAGAAATAAGGTAATTACATGGTAATATAAAATGCATATTTTTATGGAAAATAACTTCCAAAACGTCGAGGAAAAAGTGACATTACTTTTACATTTTTGCACATCTTCAGGACTCCAAAATAATGATTTATTAGATATAACGTAGATATAATTTGTTACATATAACGTATAACATATAACAAAATTATGCTATACAGCATAATTTTGCTGGTAAATACTCTGTGGAAGTCTGGAGAACAAACTGAGTTAATCTCTGAAAACAGACATATTTATACCCTAAACTTCTCCCTCGGAAATATCAGAAAACTACACAGGCACACATTCATCATACTTCACATAGCTGCTGAAAAATGAGAGTGAAAAGGCTTTTAGCATCTTAATTTTCTGATAAAACTGGTTTTTACCTCTCCAGCCTCCTCACACAGTCTCAGTGTATCCAGGTGTCATCTAAGACCACAATTTTGGGAACTGCCATTCTAGAGCACTTAGTTTCATTTTTGTAGAAATCAAAAGTTTTCCTCTCTGCATTGATATTTCAGTTACTGTTTAAAACCAAACAGAACTGGCATAAAGAAGTTTGAAAAGAGGCACAGCAGACTCTCAGTAAATGAATCCTGGACAGTGACAACAGAGAGGGCCTCTTTGATGCAGGGATGGGCCCAGCCCGCAGAGCTCAGCTAAGAGAGTGCCCACTGCATGAAGACAGGCAAAACACTGTTTCTGTTCCAAGGAGGCCTGTAAAATATGTGTCAAGATGAGCTGAGTACATGTTGGAAGCTTCACATGCTATTTGTGGCATTCTTTAAGCTCCATTGAGTGGAACAGCCAAGAGACACTGAAAGAGGCCAGTGGAAGGTGAGGCGACTGGGGGCAGGAATGATCTGGGAAGGCTTCCTAGAGGTGGAATTGAGCCAGGGGGTTCCTGCCGGGAGCTGTGTTAATAATGATGTATGTGTGCTTAGTTGCTCAGTCATGTCCAACTCTTTGTGACCCTATGGACTGTAGCCCCCCAGGCTCCTCTGCCCATGGGATTTTTCAGGCAAGAATACTGGAGTGGGTAGCTGTTTCCTTCTCCAGGGGGTCTTCCCGACCCAGGGATCAAACCCATGTCTTCTGCATTGCAGACAGACTTCTTTTTACTTCCCTGTCAAGGAAGACCGTGAATAGTGGCACTAAGATGTATGTTCCTGGATCGCCAGGGTTCTGGGGTCTAAGGTACCAATATTCTCTGGTAGGTATTAGCTGTTTATCAAAGACTTGCTGGTCTTTTCAGCCTTGTCTTGGGGTCAGCCTGCTCTTTTCCAGAAAAACACCAGTGACCCCAAATCAACATCCTTTGCACCAGTCCACTTACTCCAGCCAACCTTGTGTCCTTGATTATCAAGAGTAATGCATACTTACTGAAAAGTATAAAGAAGTATGGGAGAAAAAGTATAATCCTGAGGCTGTGAGGCAACCTCTGTTACTCTGCTCAGTTATTTCCTTCTATTGTAAACTTTTAATTTTCAACTTACTTTAGACTTAGAAGTCACAAAGAATATAGCAGCCCACAGAGCTCAGCTAAGAGAGTGCCCACTCCATGAAGAACAACTGGAGGCACCCTGTGGTATCCCCTCATCCTGAGGTATAATCATCAAGAATAGGAGATCAACATTGGCACAAAACTTTAAACTGCAGGCCTCATTTAAATCTCACCACTGTTTCTGCTGACGTCTTTTTTCTGTCCCAGGATCCAGTCTGCCATCCCACATTGCATTTAGTTGTCATTTCTCTGCTCCAATTTGTAACCATCCCATATCTTTCTCCCTTAGGATAAGGTCACGCGTTTTTAGCAAGAATATCACAAAAATGATGTTGCATCCTTTTAAGAGAATCATATCAAGGCATTCATGGTGTTGATGGTGATGTTTTCCTGGATCACTTGGTTACTTGATGTCTGTTGGACCTCCACACTGGAAAAGTTATTCTCTCATGTTGAATCCTTCTCATGGTTCAAACCCCTTTGGCCAGGAGGAGCCTATCCCATTTAAGAGCTTACCTGATTAGTTCTGACTTGTACAGGATCAATTTCCCTGTCTTAAGGTCAACTTAAGCTGGTTTGGTCAGCTGACACCAACAAAATCTCTTTGGCAGATAATGTAACCTAATAACAGGAGTGATATCTCATATTTTCAGCTGCTGCCCACATACAAAGGAGAAGGTCATTGAGACCTATCTTGGAATTCTGCCAACTCTAGCAGGAGAGTTTCAGATAAAAGATTGTTGTTGTGTGTGACCCTGTGGACTGTAGCCCACCAGGCTCCTCTGTCCATAGGATTTCCCAGGCAAGAAATCCTGGAATAGATTGCCATTTCCTTCTCCAGGGGATCTTCGCGACCCAGGGATTGAACCCAGATCTCCTATGTCGGCAGGTGAATTCTTTACCACTGAACCACCAGGGAAGCCTCAGACAAAAGATATCAAGCCTTAATTCCAGCATCTAAGTGTTGGTTTCCTATGACCGTCCTAACAAATGACCACAAACTCAGTGGCTTAAAAGAACAGAAATTTACTCTCAGTTCTGGAGGCTAGAAGGTTGAAATCAAGGGGTCAGCAGGTCCACATTGCCTCCAAAGGCTCTTGGGGTACATGCTTCCTTGGCTCTTCCAGCTTCTGGTGCCTCCAGTTGTTCTTTGGCTTGTGGCAGCATCACTCTCCTCTCTGCCTCCATCTCCACATGGTCTTTTCTGTGTGTCTGTGTCCAAACCTCCCTCTCTGTTATCTTGTAAACATAGTAATCATTGGATTTAGGGACTACTGAAAGTCCATGATGACTTCATCTCTAGATCCTTAAATCATTTTTCTGCAGAGACTGTATTGCTCAATAAGGTCACATTCTGAGGGTTTGGGATAGACATGGATTTTGGGAGGTATAATTCAACCCATTGGGCTTCCCCAGTGGCTCAGCGGTAAAGAATCCGCCTGCAGTGCAGGAGTTGCAGGAGACAGCAGGTTTGAGCCCTGGGTTTGGAAGATACCCTGGAGAAGGGCACAGCAACCCACTCCAGTATTCTTGCCTAGAGAATCCCATGGACAGAGAAGCCTGGTGGGCTACAGTCCACCGGGTTGCAAAGAGGCAGACATGACTGAAGTGACTTAGCACCCAAGCATGCACAATCTACCCACTACACTCAGGATGGGGGGAACTGTCCTTTGTAAATTCTGGTTCACAGAGCTGCAAAAAAAAAAAAAAAAAGATGGATTTGTTTTTAAAGACAGAAGGCAGGCCTGGCTGTTGGGGAGACCAGGGCCCAGCCTCAGGTCGCCCGCTCCCCTCACGTTGCTACATGTCTGAGAAACAGGTGGGTATCAGTTACTGAGGACTCTGGCCTGAGTCCCTACATTTTAGACTCTTTGTAATGCCAACAACTTATCTCTGTACAAGGAGTTCTCATTGAGGGTTAGTTTCCCTGTAGGAAGGGCAGGGCAGAAACGGTGGTACCTGTTGGCCAGAGAGGGGGAACTGACTTCAAAGAATTTAGATAAATCACAGGATATTGTAGTTAGTCTGTCTAGTCCAGCAGTCCTGACTAGACCAGAATGTCAGACCAGTGTCCCAGACAAGAGGCAGGCTGATGTATCAGAGCTGTGTGTACAGTTACCTGGGTCTCACCCAGGAAGCTCTGATTCAGGAGAACCATGGTGAGACTCTGCTCATGGGGGTGCCCAGGTTAGGGGACCAGGCACACAGGAAGTCCGGCCCACGAAGATTAGGACTGGAATCCACTGCCAGACTCTTAAGTGAAGGTCTTTATAAAAGGGGAGAGAACTGCCTTCCAGTTGGTCATCATTGCTGAACTGCTGCTGCTAAGTCGCTTCAGTCATGTCCGACTCTGTGCGACCCCATAGACGGCAGCCCACCAGGCTCCCCCTTCCCTGGGACTCTCCAGGCAAGAACACTGGAGTGGGTTGCCATTTTCTTCTCCAGTGCATGAAAGGGAAAAGTGAAAGTGACGTCGCTCAGTCGTGTCCGACTCTTAGCGACCCCATGGACTGTATGTAGCCTACCAGGCTCCTCCATCCATGGGATTTTCCAGGCAAGAGTACTGGAGTGGGGTGCCATGGTCATCATTAAGCCTTTCCTATTTCCTAATTGAACTCAAAAGTGACCTTTCTCCCTTTTTTTTTTTGGCTGTATCAGTTTCCGACCTAAGATTGAACCTAGGCCACGGCAGTGAAAGCGTGGAACCCAGAGGCCACGAGGCCACCAGAGAACCCTCTGAACCTTCTCCTTAAAGTAATTCAGGTTCATTGTAGGAAATACAGAGTAAAAAAGATAACAGAAGTCACCATTAAACTAACCACCAAGAACTAGCAATTTGTTAAATATTTTTCATCTTTTTCTGTGAATGTGTACTTTGTAAGGAAAACAGGTTCTGCTATACATAGAGTTTTGTAGCCTCTGTTTTTCTTTTCACTTAGCATATGATGTCTTTCCATGTCATTATTTTCCTGAATATTAACATTTATTGAGCCATTACTGTATATCTAGCACTGTATTTATACTTAGTATCTTATTCAGTTTTCTCATTTGCTCCAAGGGAGACTGTTAGTAGCTTTGTTTTCCTGTAGAAGTCTCCTTGATGTTGTGACTTGACTAAAAGCCTTGAAGCTAGTAAATGGATATTTCAGGATCTACACTGAGGTCTGTTGCACTTGCAGCCCAAGCTCTGAATCTCTGTCTTTGAACTATATATTTTGTTATGTGGATTACTTTACTTTAGCAATCCCCACCCCCTCCTTTTTTCCCCTTAATTCGACTGTCCCATGCAGCTTGTGGGATCATAGTTCCCCTACCAGGGATTGAACCTGCGCTCTTGGCAGTGTAAGTGTGGAGTCCTAACCACTGGACCACCAGGGAATTCCCAGCAATTCCCTTCTATTGTATGCTTAGATTGCTTGCAGTTTTTCACTGTTATGAGCCTTGCACTAGTGCAAGCTCCATGAGGGTAGGGATTTTTGTCTTTTTGGTCACTGTTGTATTCCTTGTGCCCACAACAGTTGGTACTTGATAGATATTTGTTGTTGAATATGTACTTCCATTAAATTCCTTAAAGCTGAAATCCCCCATTCAGGATAATTTCCATAGGATGAATTCCCAGAGTAAAGTATTGGGATTTGATAAGATGACTTTAAAAGATTTTTTCTGAAAGAATGAATGTGTAAGAACGGCTAAGAATAATTTTTTTTTTTTTTTAAGAACATAGTAAGGTTGGACTTACTTTCCCGGAAAAAGATGAAAAAAGATTAAAGGTGACATGGACACAGGATGGGTAAATAGAACAAAACAGAAATGTCCAAAAACAGACCTCAGTACATGTAGGAATTTAGCAGACCACAGTGGTATTATTTCTTACTAGTTGTGCAGCAATTTTGAGCAAGTCTTGGCCTCAGTACCCTCATCTGTGAAGTGGGAATGATATGATCATTCCTCAGTTTTAAAATGCCTTTTTGTTCTGTTTTCATGTTTCTGAACTAGAGAGGTGTCTCAGTGACGTGTGCGTTTAATGTAGTATCTTTTTCTACTCTGAAAAGGCTGCCATTGCTACTTATAATTAGAGAAGTACTGTAGAATCTATCCTAATAAGGTTGTTAAGATTAAATGAGCTAATGAAAACAAATTGCTTAGCACAGTGCCTGCCTGGCAACAATAAATCCTAGCAATTGCTATGATTATAAAATTAGGGAAGAAAGGATTGTGGATGAGTTACAGGAGTGTTCAGATGCAAATACCAGAGTCCAACAAGGCTAGTTTAGGCAACAACATGTAAAGTACCTGGCGATTAAGCCATAGAAGGAGGCTGGGTTCTTGCTTAGTGGTGCCTGCAGGAACCCAGGCTCTCTTCAGTGGGTCTTTCTGCTCTGCCATCCTTGGCAAGTAGGACTTCCTTCTCGTGATCTTTGAACCTATATTTCTGAACAGGAAAGAGGAAGGGAAAGAGAAGGCACCCTAGCCATGCTCTTAGAGTTCACCGCCAGAATGGTCCCCTGTGGCTTTTCTTTGCACAAAGGATGTTGTTGGCTTCACCCCCGTTTCTTATCTTTTATAGACTTTACTGTTGAGGATTACAGGGAAAATAGACCGTTCATTAAAAAACACTGGGGTAATTAGCTAACTCCTTTTTTTAAAGTGAGATTCTCTTTCTCACACTATGTCAAATTAAAGTCTAAATAAATTAGAGATGTAAATTTTTTTTAATGCCAGAAAAAAACAGGTATATATTTCTATAATTTCAGGGAGACAAAGGGTTTTCCAAGCATGCTACTAAAAGCAGAAACCTTATAGGAAAAGTGGGATATATTTGATTTTTGTTACTTAGTCACTAAGTCATGTCCTACTCTTGTGACCCCATGTACTGTGACTCCCAAGACTTCTGTGTTGCTCTCTCAGTGCTGGAGCGAGGGGGCAGACCGGAACTCAAACCCACTGTTTTATTCTCATTTTTACTGGATGCCTGAAAAGTTGGTTTGTGTGGGACAAGTGAGGTGGGCATGTGTCCTACTAGTCAGGGGAAGCCACGTCAGTCCCAGGAAGCAAGCTGTACTGCCGGCTACCCTCTTCCTTTCCTGGAAACCAGAGGGCTCCCGGCCAGCCCTGGGGACTTGCTCTTCTCAGAGCACAGAGTACGAGAGGCTTGGGGCGAGGTGGAGCTGTGCTGGCCGGCAGGGGAGCTGGCCCATCTTTCCCTGGTGGAAGGCCCTGGACTCCCTCCCCACCTCTCCCCCTGCTCCCAGAAGACACACCAGTAACACTGATGAGTGTACGTAGATTTCAATGCTGACCATTTCCTATCTGAGAGGCTGGGCATGTTCTCAGGATACCAGGCCGCTGGGGAGTTTCCAGGGGGTAGCAAACCACAACTGTTTTCTCATCACCGTTCCCAGCAAAGCACAAAATGTACAAAGTCACCCACTCCCCCAGACTCGGGCCACTAGCCAGAGTGCCCTCAGGGGCAGCCTGACCAGCTCTCAGAGCAGATTCTGTCCCAGTTCCTGTTGCTCCCACCTCAGCCGCCTCCTGACATCCAGGGGTGCCTCCCACAGCAGAGGCCTTGACCGTGGGTAAACCATGGTGTGCATGGCTCTGCCGGCCAGATTGCGCCTCTGACCTTGGCTGCTCACACCACTCCCTCTTCTTGGTGGCGGTGGCCACAAGCCCCTCCCCCCACGTTTCAGGATGTGTGCAGCTGGCACAAAAAGAGAGGTTGTGAGCAACGGGACCAGACTCAAGTTTCCATGACCAGCTGCGAAATTCTAGAAACCGCCTGTACTTGGGGGTTTCCTTTCCTTTTCTCTGTCTGCCACGGAGAGAAGTTAACATGGTATTCTTGGCCATGTGATCAGATGGTGGCCTGTCCTTGGCACGTTTGCTGCTGGGGTGGGGAAGGAAGGCTGCCTGTCTGCGCCTCTCCCCCCACCTTCCCTTTTGGATCCTCCACTCCACCTGATGTTCTACTGTCTTTGGTTTTTTTTTTACTTTACCTTTTTTAAATATTCCAACTCCAGATAGACTTCTCTGGCTCTCTGGGGGTGTCTTCAGCTCTACTGATGCTGTAGAAGGGGGTGTCCCTGCCCCTCAAATTGCTAATAGTAGTTTAACTGGGGGTTGAGACCAAAGAACAGAAAGGTTCTAAACTTGAAGACACTGCAACAAGGATGCGCATAGGAAATTAACACATCATTCAGCAGATATTCTTTGGGATGGAGACTCAGACATAGAGAATAGACTTGTGGACACGGGGGAAAGGAGAGGGAGGGACAAATTGAAAGAGTAATAACACTGAAACATGTACATTACCATATGTAAAATAGATAGCCAGTGGGAATTTGCTGTATAACACAGGGAGCTCAACCCAGTGCTCTGTGACAACCTAGAGGGGTGGGATGGAGAGAGAGATAGGAGGGAGGTTCAAGAGAGGGGGGCATACATATACCAATGGCTAATTCATGTTGATGTATGGTAGAAGCTAGCACAATTTTGTAAAGCAATTATCCTCCAATTAAAAAAATAAAAACTTATTAAAGAGAAAAAGTTATTCTTAGGGGGTTGTCTGGGTGCCAGGCACTGGACTCTCTGGGCTCGGGGAAGAAAATAGGCCGAGTCTTTCTCCACTATTGTGGAGTTTACAGTCAGTAGGAGGAGATAGATAATAAACATGTAAACAAAACGCAAGAAAGAAAACTCTGTTAGATAGTGATATATGGTAAATAAAACAGAGTGTTGGGACTTTGAATGCCTTGGGAGCAGGCTTTTTTTTTTAAACTGGGTGGCCCTCCATTTTGAGGAGGTGACATCTGAACTGAGACTTGATATGAAGATCTAGGGGAGGGGCATTCTTGGCAGAGGGAATAGTAGGTGCAAAGGCCCTGGGGTAAGAATGCTCTTGATGTGCTAAAGGGACAGAAAGAAGGGTACTGGATCCTGATGAGGTTGGTGGGGTCAGCAAGGGCCAGATATCACAGTGACTTCTAGGCCAGGAAAAGGGGTTTAGATTTGATCCCACTTGTTGTTGTTTGGTTTTTGACTGCAGTGTGTGCCATGCGACAGTTTAGTTCTCTGACCAGGGATTGAACTCATGCCCGCTGAAGTGGAAGCGTGGAGTCTTAACTACCAGACTGCCGGGAAAGTCCCAGATAGGGTTTCACTTGTGCTGGGAGGCCATCAAGGGTTCAAAGCAAAGAAAATGCTGTGATCAGATTTGTATTTTTAAAAAATGACACTTTCATTGAGCTGTACACTTTAAGACTTAGGTGTGTCACATGTGTGTATGTTATACTTTAGAAAGAGAGAAGGGACTCTGACAGTTTGGGGGTAAGTGCCAGAGGAAGCTGAAAGTCTGGTTAAGAGATTTGATTTGATTTTAGTATTTTTATTTCCACCAGCATTCCAGCATTTCCTTCACTCAAATTCCCTGTCTTTAGATTCAGGCAGTCCTTCCAGATCATCTGGCGGAGAAGTCCTGAAGAATGAATTGTCCTTGAGCAAGTAGCATTCAAAAAGCAGTTATTGAAAGCTTGTGATATACACTTGGCATTACTGTTGCTATAGTTGATTCACGTTGTGTACTATTCTGTTGTGAGAGTTGGTTAGTTTATTTATCCACTCTCCTGCTGATGGGCTTTTGGGTTGCTTCCAAAGTTTTTGTTATTGTGAATAGTGCTACCACAAGACTTCTCATATCTGTCTTTTTATTTTTTTTTTCCCCTCTCTGTTTGGGTTTGAGAGTCACCCAAACTAGAAGATACCTGTAGTAGTAATGTTAGTCAGTTAGTTGTGTCCGACTCTTTGCGACCCTGTGGACTGTAACCTGCCAGGCTCCTCTATCCCTGGGATTTTCCAGGCAAGAATACTAGAGTCGGTTGTCATTCTTCTCCAGAGGGTCTTCCTGACACAGGGATCAAACCTAGGTCTCTCGCATTGCAAGCAGATTCTTTACCATCTAAGCAAACTAAAGTCAGAAACCCTTTCCAGGTGGCATTCTGATTGTCCCCCTGGGGTTGGGGTTGGCAGTAGAGGATAAGCCTTTAAGTCTGGTTAGAATGTTGATCCCTTTTTAATAGGCAAGCAGTTGGTAGGGGGTGGGGGAGGGCAAGTGGAAATTCATCATGATGTTAGGGAAGTCACTTATGGTACTGGGTTGTCCAGAGGCTGCCACCTGAAAAGGGGGAGCTTGTCCATGTGGATCTTCTCTTGGCCCTGATCCATATCTGAGGATGATAGCCAGAGATGTGGTTTCCTTTGTTCTGGAATCAATCTAAGTATACTCTTGACAATCTCTCTTGAGCTCTGGTTGGGCAGGATGGGGAATCAGGAGGGCAAAGTATAGGAGTCCTTAAGCTGTCCTTCTCACCTTTGAGAAGATGGAGCTTTGAGATGACACTTGTCCTTTCCTGCTCTCAACCCCCTAGCCCTAAATGCTGCATCTTCAGTGCAGTGTATCACCCTGTACTCTCTAGAGAAGTGAGGTGATGTCTATATACATATGCATTTGTATTTATGTCTTCGTGCAGCAGATCCTCCCAGCCTCCTAGGATTGTTATGAAACAGCCGAGGAAACTAACTGAAAGTGTTTGGAGTGTCATTCTGAGACAGTTACAGCATTGAGACAGAGAGGTAGGAGTCAAAGGCGGGTAGGGTGGGGCTTGTGCTGGGAAGGATTTGGAATGGTCCAGAGATGGTGCTTTTTCCTACAGTTCATCCTTTTTTTATTTTTGGCTGGGCTGGATCTTCCTTGTTGCTCTGGCTTTTCTCTAGTTGCAGCGAGTGGGAGCAACTCTTTAGTTGCAATGCGTGGACTTCTCATTGCCGTCCGTGGCTTCTCGTTGCAGAGCACAGGCTCTAGATTGCTCAGGCTTCAGTAGTTGTGGTGCAGGGGCTTAGTTGCCCTGCAGCATGTGGGATTTTCCTGGACCAGGGATTGAACCCAGGTCTCCTGCCTTGGCAGGCAGATTCTTTACCACTGAGCCACTATGGAAGCCCTATGCTTTTTTTTTTTTTTTAAACACATCCAAGCCCTTCACACTTGTGGAGAAAGTTCTTGGAACACAGGTGGACTGTGTTCAGCTTTCTGACTGTTGGCAGAATCAGATGTTAATTAGCCTCCCCAGGCCTGGTTCTGTGGGCAGTGTGGAGATAGAGGGTACAGGGGTGAAAGGGAGCAGAGATAGGTGTTCCAGGTGGAGCCCAGGGTCCCCACCAGAGAGCAGTGGCCACTGAGGGTGAGCGGTGATGGGAGCCTAGTTGGAGGAAAACCCTTGCCTGCCAGGTAGAGGGACTGAACTTTTCTGTTGGTTAGGGGAAGTGATGGAAGGTAGGTATTTTAGCAGGAGAGTGATATGATCGTTGGAGGGGATGGGATAGAGCAGGTGTTAGTGACCATTGAGACTGGTGCAATGGTTTTGCCTCTGAATCCCAAGAAGACGGGTCCACACTGGGGAAGCAAAGGATGAGAGAAGGCCTCTCACCTCAGTAATCTCATGGGGACAGCCAGTGTCCTTGGACCAGGGAATGAGCCGTGTGGAAGTTTGGGAAGTGGGCGGGGAAGTGGAGGAAAATGATTCAGGAATGTCATTACTCAATCTTTCCCCTGTCTCATCACCTTTCTGTCTCTGATTTGGAAATATGGACTTTTCCCCCCTTTTTCCCAATTACCGTCTTTCCTCTGAGAGTAGGACTCATTTGTGACTCATGCTGGTAAATGTTTATGGTCACTGAGAAATCTCAGACCCAAGATGTAGCCTGTGCCTTCCTGCTGGGGCCCTGGGCATGTGCTCACAACACCCACTTTGGGGAATAAAGCTGGTAACCTAACGACCTTCCTCTGACAGTAGTGATCCTCAGACCTCCGTGTACATCGTTGTCCCCTGGAGAGCTTCCTAAAACACAGATTGCTGGGCTCCACCTAGAGTTTCTGATTCAGCAGATTTGGATGGTGCTAAGAATTTTTTTTCTCCCCCCCCAAAAAAAATTGTCTGAAGGTGGGGGGAAGAATTTGTACTTTCAATAGGTTCCCAAGTGATGGTATTGCCTGCTGGTTGTAGAACCGTGCTCTGAGAACTACTTTCCTGGAGAAATTATCACGCCCAGGTCAGCATCTCAGCTGTAGAGACTGTCATGGTCAGAGCTTCTGAGGAGGAGCTAGGAGACTCGCCCCTGGCTTAAGGATGTGGGTAGGGGAAAATAGTGCTGTAGCAGGACATGATGTGAAGAGCCGACTGATCGGGAGAGACCCTGATGCTGGGAAAGTGTTAGTCGCTCAGTTGTGTCTGACTCCTTGCAACCCATGGATTGTAGTCCGCTAGGCTTCTCTGTCCATAGGATTCTCCAGGCAAGAACACTGGAGAGGGTTGCCATTTCCTTCTCCAGGGAAATCTCCCTGACCCAGGGTTCAAACCCACATCTCCCACTTTGCAGGCAGATTCTGTACCATCTGAGCCACCAGAGAAGCCCAGGAATGCTGAGAAAGATTGAAGGCAAAAGGAGAAGGGGCAACAGAGGACGAGATAGTTAGATAGCATCACTGATTCAATGGATATGAATTTGAGCAAACTCCGAGAGAGAGTGGAGGACAGAGGCGCCTGGCCTGCTGCAGTCCATGGGCTCACAGAGTCAGATGAGACTTAGCAACTGAACAACAAACAACAAGGACATGAGGGACAGAGGAAAGGTGGGCTGGCTGCGAGACAGAGAGTCTTTGTGCAGGCCGAGTAGTGGAGATGACCTGGGGCCCGGCTTCTAGTAGAGAGAGTTTCCTTGCACCAGGGAAACCCAGCCCTGAAACCTCTGCCTGCTGCAGCCACAGGTCCTGTGAAGGCTCACTGTCTAGGAAGAGCCCACCTCACTGCCCAGAGGGCTCAGAGCACTCCTCTTATCCATTTTGGGAAAAAGGGAACATAGGCAACTTCTTGTGAGAGGCCCTTGGTGGCACATTCTGCCCAGTGATGCTGCCCAGGAGTTGGAGTTGGCCTATTATAAATGGCCCTCCTGCTACAGCAAGAGAGTTGAAGTATTAGCCTGATAAAGGAAATGATGTAGGGCGGGTTTGGGGAGGAGTGTTTTCAAACTCACTCGCACTTTTGGTTACCAGGACAGTGATGTGACTTGTTTCTCTCCTGGTAACTGCTAAAGCGGAGCCTTTTTGGGTCTTTATAGGCTTTCCTTCCCTGGTGGCCCAGTGATAGAGAATCCGCCAGCCAATGCAGGAGATGTGGGTTTGATCCCTGAGTCAGGAAGATGGAAATGGCAAGCCATGACAGTATTCTTGCCTGGGAAATCCCATGGACAGAGGAGCCTGGTGGGCTACAGTCCATGGGATCACAAAGAGTCAGACACGACTTAGCAACTGAACAACAACAACAGTTCAAGTCTTTAATGGAAAACTGCCAAGCCAGCAGCCCCATGAGGCAGGGAAGCACGCCAGGCTGGGTTGAAGTTGGGAGAACAAAGTCTTACTCTTTAGACCAGACTGGGTACTGTGTTCTCCTTCCTGGGGTCCTAACTCTCTTCTTGCCCACCTCCCGTCTGTTCTCCATACTGCAGCCTGACCAGGATACTAAAAACACAGATCTGCTGGTACCTTAGCTGAAAATGATCGCCACTGCCCTCCAGATGGGTTCAGCCACCTTAACATAGCCTACAGGCCCTTCCCTGTCCTGGCCCCCACCACATCCTCTTATGTACGCCCTGGCCACACCGCGCTCTTTAAGTTCTTAGATGCGGCATCTTGGCTGAAGCATCCCAAAGGATGCTACATCTTCCTAGAACATCCCGCCTCATTCCCACCCCATCACTTTTCACTTGGCCCACTTTTACATATCCTTTTGTTGTTGTTCAGTCACTCAGTTGTGTCCGACTCTTTGCGACTCCATGGACTGTAGCGTACCAGATTTCCCTGTCCGTCACCATCTCCTGGAGCTTGCTTAAACTCATGACAAAAAGTGGTCCACTGGAAAAAGGAATGGCAAACCACTTCAGCATTCTTGCCTTGAGAACACGTCCAGTAGGTATCGACTAAAATAACGTCCCTTTCTGGAGGCCTCCCCTGACCCCTGACACTAGATTTGACCGTCCTGCTGTATTCTTCAAGCTTCCTTTTCTCCTCATCATGACCTATGGCGGATGGTGTCAATTGGCTTGTTCCCCAGGAATCCACGCTGAGGCAGCCCTGGTCCTGGTGTGTTTACTAACAGCACCTTCTTTCACTATTGTGTAATTACTTTGGATAATAAATTATGGCCTAAGCTACTAAATGTAGAGAAAAAGCAACACTTTCCACAGACATCTTTCCACTGGAATTCCCAGTGTGACTTGCATTCTGCCAGTGAGCCACATTGGATCTAGTCTTGAATATGTGGATATCCTCTTCCTCATGATGGACCTGGGACATCCATGTGCTGGTGTGGATTATGGCAGCTTCCTTGTGCCATTAGCTTCCTGATGGTGGCAGGTCAGGGCAGCAGCTCCTTGGAGGGCTGACTGCACTCTGTGATTTTGGGACTAGCTCCTGGAAGCTCAGTCCAGAGCCTGTTTCTTCTACTCTTCCCATGATTCTCTGGGCCATTTTAATATGTTATACAAAAATCTCTTTCTGCTTAAATTGTCTAGTTGAACCCCAATCAGTACACGACCTTTGTCGTCACTGTTCTTGTAAGTTGGTGTTGAATTGTTTGCTTTGCAGCTCTGTGAGGGCAGGTACCAGGCGTTCTCCAGCATTATTCTCGGTATGAAATCTGCAGGCAATGAATATTTGTTGAGTGAATGAACTGCTGGAATGAGTTTTTTCAAGTTGCAGGTGTAGCTAGCCTTTTGTTCAATGAATATAAATCATATTGAAGGAATGAAAATTGTTTAGTCTAGAGGAATAAATGGTCTGGACATCTGACTTCAGATAATGTATGAAGGCCCAAAGGCATTGGGGATGGGGAAGGGGTTAGAATGTCTGAAAGGAGGCACTAAGTTCTATGTTCATCAAGCTGTAAGGGTGATGCAAGCAGACATTAGTTAGGTGGGAGGCTGGACTTGGCATCTTAGAGCTGAAATTTTCTACTTCTCCCCTCTTGTGTGCCCAGCACTGGTCAAGCATAAGGGGAGGACCCCCTTGCCTTCATGGAACAAAACTCTGTTGGGAAGGCTCCCTAAGAGACCAGATCATTAGGAGTTCAAAGTAGTTGGAGGTGAGTTTTCAGAGAGTGGTCCAAGAAGGCTTCCTGGAAGAAGAAGTAATCTGAGACTCGATAGGTTCAAGTCTAGGTGAAGGGATTGGCCAGAGAGCTTGGAGGACAGGGAGCAGAAGGAAGAGACCTAAGTCCATGCTGTGTTATGACCTCTAAGCTCTCTCTCATCTATCAGAGTGCCCCTGAGAGGCTGGGCGTTTCATAGCCTAATCATGCTGGGGGCACATGGTAAGTTAGTGGCAGGCCCCAAATTTGAACCCAGGCCTGCCCGACTCCTCATTCTGTCTGATGATCTAGCCACCAGCACATACACTTTACTTATGCATTTGACCCTGAATAATTAGTTAGGAAGTTCTGCTTCAAATGGGTGATGTAAGCGGTGGTTGTGAGCACCTTGTTTCCTAAGCCACATGCTGGGCCCCGTGGTCTGACAAACAGGAGTGGACTTAGAGGACAACAGGTCAGAATTTTGCAATGGAGCGTCTGGGAAATGTTGATGGATGAATGATGAGAAGAGACGTGGGGGTGAGGTGGGGGTGGGGGTCCTGCAGGCTCCTCCTTACCCAGATGCCTGACTCACTTCGTTGGTTTTGGAAGGCTTCCTTGCTCCGTCAAGCCCGGGCTCTGCTGGGACGGGGGAGCCTGGCAGATGCACAGTTCTCCTCTGCTGGTCCAGCCCTCAGGGCTCAGCGTGTGGTTAAATCAGCCATCCCAGCTGCCTGTGCTGGCTGCCCAGGGCCCCAGTGCCGGTCTCTGCCCTACCCAACCTCCCCCCACAGGCGCTGACACAGTGGGGGCTCAGTAAATATTGGTCGACACGCGGCAGGCTGCTGGTTCTAATTTTGTTCTCTGCTTCTGGGTCACCACTTTTTTTTTTCCCCCTAACTTTTCTCATCCTGCCTCTTCCAGCACCATGAGGTTTCATGGGGACAGTAAGTGGGCCACCGATTCTAGGGACCCCCTGCCCCACCTCCACCCTGCCGGCTCTCTTGCACTGTCTCTGGAAACCCCCACGCTGGGTGGCCTCTGGCTGAGCCACAGCCTGAGGCTAAGGTTCTGGGAGTGTGAGCTGGAAGCAGAGAGCACATCCTTTTAGGGATATAGGAGAGCGGTTAGGTGGGAGGGCCAGGGGAGGCCAGAGAAGAATGGGCCTGTTGAGCCCTGGGCCTCTTGGGCAAGGCGAGGGACTGGCTTTAGGCTGTGATATTTGCACTATATTTCAGAGGGGTTTTGGCTTGTCCGAGAGGGGAGTGGCTTCCTTGAACGATGTTCTTTTCTTTTGGTGGGTGGGAAGGACCACAGGCTGGGTAGTTTTTCTCAGAACTCCAGAGACCCTGTAGGGGGTCTTGAGCACCATGCTGTGAGACTGTTGTTTTTCTCATGAAGTCTATTGAGACTGACACAGAGGACTGTATCTAAATTATTAGCCTGACCATGAGTGCTGGGAGAACACTAATTATTTATAGAACACTTAGCAGGTTTTGTACTCAAATTATTAATTTTACAGGTTCTAGGTTTTGTGCCATACTTAGAAAATTTGACCCAACTCCTTGATTATAAAAATAATTACCCATGTTTTCTTGTATTGCTGTACCTACACAATGCATTGGAACACATCAGTGATGCATTCTAAAAAGTGAGGGGAAAAACCCAAACACTCCAAATCCCACCACTCAGAAATAGTCATCACTAATATTAGATGAACATTATTCCAGACAGTCTTCCAGGCATGCTTACAGATAAATGGATATAGAGAAATAGACATAAATGCTCCTGTAACATAGGGGAATGACAAACTAGGAGACTGGGATAAACATATATGCACTGCTATATATAAAACATAACTAATAAGGATCTACTCTATAGCACAGGGAGCTCTACTCAGTATTTTGTAATAACCTGTATGGGAAAAGGATCTGAAAAAGAATGGATATATATATAATGTATAACTGATATAACTGATTCACTTTGCTGTACACCTGAAACTAACACAACATTGTAAGTCAATGATACTCCAATAAATTTTTTTTAAATACTCCTATAAAAAGAATATTAAAACTTTCCTGAATGTAACTGAAGAAAAAGAAACTGTGGTAAATTTAAAGGAATTATTAAGCTGTGAAGAAACGTGTCTTTCACAAGAGAGATGATTTGCTAAGAGACCCCAAAAGAGACTTAAGAAAAAAAAAAAAAACTTGAGTCATATCTATAATTACTTGTTTCCATTTTAGACAGTATTTATTGACTCTGCTATGAAAAATGAGGGCATCAGCATTTCCACATTTTTTTCCCATCTCCTTATCTCTTAATTGTGTTAATTCTATTGTTAAATTGTCCATGATTATAACATTTATATTCTGTCCTGTAACTTTAATCCCCATAGTTTTTAATTCTTATTTGAAGGATTTTATAGCTTACCTGTGGTCTTTGTATTCCTGGAGCCCTTCATTTTTGTTTTTCCAATGAAATTTTTCTTTTTGTTGTTGTTTAGCAGTGAAGTCAAGTCTGACTCTTTGTGACCCCATGGACTGTAGCCCATCAGTTGCATTTCATTATCATGTCATCCCCCCACTCCCCACCCCAGGAAGGGGACGGAAATCTCTGACTTATTTCATGCTTGACAATTTCTGTTTGTTGTTTTTACCAAATCTGTAAGATGCTGGACATCACAGCTGGGAATAATATTCATTGGTTTGTATTTTCTTTCTCTAAGAATTATATAAACTTTGTTACACTTCTGATACTAAATGTATGGAGAAGATGAGAGCAGTCTGAATTTTCTGCCCCTTAAGTTTTAGTATGTCACAATTTTTGGAAGACAATACTTGGGGCAGGGGGAAGTTTCTTCTGGTGGCCTGGAAGAAGCTTCTTTAAGTTCAGTAACTTAGCTGGGCAAAGTCCCAGTGTTGAACCCTCTGTGTGAAATTTTTGTGAAGTACTGTGTGTTATTTCTATCATCAGATTCTGTTTTTCCTGCCATTTCAGGGAAATCCTGTGGTTTTTTATCTTTGAACATATCTTCAGTTGCAGTCTTGGGTTCTCTATTTCGGGCACATCAGGAATAACAGTTATCCCGACATTGGTGTCATGTCATCACTGCATGCTTTCATTTATCTTTTCCATCCACCTTCACTTTGCTTACCTCAAACCTTTGGTCAGTATTTCCATTTGAAATTCCTGGCAGAATTTAGTTCTCTGTTCATTATAATCTATGTATTAGTTCATCAGTGATGTTTTCTTGGTCTGTTTTTTGCTAAGCCCGCATCTCCTTTTGTTGTCTTCCCACCTTTGAGCCCTGGTTTTATTGCATGAGTGTTCTAATTGACTAGTTTCACAGAGTGAGGCTTATAGTGAGGGGTTGCTGCCTCCGGAGTGGTAGTCTCCTTTCTGTCGACATCTTTGGCCTGCTGTCTCTTCTCATCGTGTTCATGCCAGTGCTTTTCAGCTCTGTTGGCTCTAAAATAAGGCAGTGACTCTTCCCACCACGTCGAAGCGAGTTTGTCCCCCTCCTCAACGATAGCAGTACCAGGGGCTGAGTATTTGTGGAGTGTTCTCTGTGGAGCCTGAGTTAGACAGGTGGCCGGATTGGGCCTCAGTTCTGGGACTTTGGTGGCTCCCTGGTGGCAGGGTTCAACCCTGGGTTACTGGGGAGGTGCTCCGTCGTGCTGAAGGAGGAAGAGGGCCCACTGCAGTTGGACAGTTTCCCCAATTCAGCCTGTGGCCTTGCAGCCCTTACTTCCCTTAGGGGGAGTCAGCCCATTGTTCTTGTTCCCCTGTCACCCACTTCTTTGTTTTCCAGCACCTTTTCCCACTACTCCCCACTGGAAGGGGAAGAAGACTTGGCGGCAGGTTGCCTGTCTCTGCATCTGGGGATGGTTAGTGAGAATCCTCCTGCTTCCTCCGGGCCCAGCCAGGGCCGGGAGACGAGCCATGAGTGGTGCCTCCTGCATTCCTTTCCTTGCTCTGGTTTGGAAGTTATTATATCAGATTATGCCTCTTTCCTTGTTTGCTTGCTTTTGGTAACTTTGGTGGGGGGTGGGGGAGGAGGCTTGCTTTTTATTATTATTTTTTAACTCAAAAGTTAATTATCAGGAGACGGAAAAATCATGACTCCATTTCAATTCCCCATCTTCACTCCAAAATCTTTATTTTTATATAGTGTTTCAACATACATTAGCTTTCCTAATACACAAAGCTCTGGATTTGCTTTCCTCTGTCCAGAATAAGGAAACTGACCTAGTGAGATCAGTGAGATACTTGTTCAGCTGTTCAGTGGTGTCTGACTCTTTGCAACCCCATGGACTGCAGGACGCCAGGCTTCCCTGTCCTTCATTATTTCCCGGAGTTTGCTCAAACTCATGTCCATTGAGTCTGTGGTGCCATCCAACCATCTCATCCTCTGTCGCCCCCTTCTCCTCTTGCCCTCAGTCTTTCCAAGCATCAGTATCTTTTCCAATGAGTCAGCTCTTCGTATCAGGTGGCCAAAGTATTGGAGCTTCAGCATCAGTCCTTCTAGTGAATATTCACAGTTGATTTCCTTTAGGACTGACTGGCTTGATCTCCTTTCTGTCCAAGGAGATCAAGAATCTTCTCCAGCACCACAGTTCAAAAGCATGCATTCTTCAGCATTTGGCCTTCTTTATGATCCAACTTTCACCTCAGGACATGACTACTGGAAAAACCATAGCTTTGACTATACAGACCTTTGTTGGCAAAGTGATGTCTCTGCCTTTTACTTGAGGTACTTGGGATCACTGCATATTGGGCCCCTTCCCTCAAGCCCAGTGGTCCTTCTGTTGCTGAAGCTGGCACTCTCCTGGTTACTAGCACCCGTGACTCGGAAGACAAACGCCAGGGTTTCTGAGTCCTCAGGGCCTCCACCTCCACCCTGAGGCCTGGCTTCATCTTTGGTCTGTAAGTTTCAGGGGTTTTTATACACCTGTCCTGAGGTATAGGCGTATAAAACATATATAGTCGTATATATGTCCTCTTGGCTCACCCAGACCACCTGCGTCTGTTCATCCCTCAATAGTTAGCCTTTTGTGAGGAGTGTCCACTGGGGAGACATTCCTATTAGGCTGACGGGTCACAGTCCTAGAATGGGGTGAGGAGGGGGATTGGAGGAAGAACAGTCTATGTGACCATTTTCTGTAGCAAAGAGCTGGCAGTGGAGGGCATTGGTGGGGAGAACCCCCGGGAGGTGGGGGTTGATGGCAACTGTCTTGTGGTTAGTAGTTGAGTCGCTAATGCTCACAACCCTGGAGGATGTGCTAAGGCCACAGATACCTCAGAGACCACACCTCCACCCCCCACTGCTGTTTATCCACAAGAGGAATGTAAGAGAACTCGATGCCTTTCTTCTTCTTTTTAAAAAATATTTATTTATTTTATTTGGCTGTGTTAGGTCTTAGTTGGTGCATGTGGCATCTAGTTCCCTGACCAGGGATCAAACCTGGGCCCCCTGCATTGGGAATGTGGCGTCTTAGCCGCTGGGCCACCAGGGAAGTCCCCTCGATGCCTGTCATTACATCCTTTGAATTTCAGACGAGAAGGAGACAGTTGAGATGGCTGAAGATGATTCATTTAGGCCACTCAGTAGTGCAGCCGAGGACTTTGGGAGCCATCCTTCCTATCACTGTCTCCTCCCTCTTTCCCCTGCTCCCTCACCTGCACCTCCTTTTCTACCCCTCCAACCACCTTGGTCCTTCTTTGGTATGAACCATCCATCTTTTCCCAGTTTTAACTGAAGTGCTTTATAAAAGCACCCATTTCCAACTGCCCTTGCATACATGCTGCCCCTTGGCCTGTCTTACAATACACTGTGCTCCCACATGGCCTGTGCTTTTGGGGCACCAAGCAGGCATATGGCAGGTAGGGTCCCAAACACATCCTTTGCCTGTTTCCTGTGGCTCGCCAGGTGGCCTTGGAAATGGCTGTGCCTTAGCCAAGTTTGTCTCTGGGAGCACTAGATCTTACCTTCCATGTTCCGTTCCTCAGCCCAGAGGAATCTGAGAGGGAGAACAGTGGGCTGTGTGGCCAACTCGTGATCAGGGAAGGGAGTGGATGTTAGAAGGACCAGCGGCTCCCAGGACCCCCAGGTCTCTGTTGCCCATTTTGCTCACGTCAGTGTCCAGCCTCTGGACCAAGCAACACGGCAAGGCACTGCTCTGTCCACACAAGGAGAAGTAAATGTTTGCTCATCTCTGAGACGGAGTGGGCATGGGAAAAGTGTGGCATGGTAAATGTAACAGCGAAGCATGCTACAGGACAGAGTGCTGCATCCAGGATGAGGTGCTTCTGGGCCACGTGAAAGGACAATGGATGGGCAGGTAAAATCCTGGCTGAGCCTCCTCCAAGAAGGGAAGGAACTTCTGAACTTCCACAGAGGGTCCAAGAGCAAGTGTGTCCTGTTGACTCTCACTCCCCCCCCCCCCCCCCCACCCCTGCCCCCGGGGGGAGGGTTAGGTCTGGTGCCTTGAAGACAGACCTAAAGCACTAAAGTAATTTACTTCTTTGAACCTGAGCCAAGTGAACAAAGTGGTGGAGAGACTCCAGCTTCTGTTCAGTGGGGGAGCCTGGTCCTCTGAGCCAACAGCATACTCGAGCCTTTGTCTCTGCAGCTTGTTTTTAATGCCTGGCCCCACTTGCTCTTCTTGCTCCTCCTGGAAGGAAGGTGGCCCTGGGGGCGGCTGGCTCAGCTCCCTGGGGGGAGGGCCAGGTCGGGGGGAGCAGCCCACCTGGAACTGCCCATTTCCATGCCCTTAATAGAATGGGCTTGAGCTTCCTCCTGCAGCCAGGGCCACGCATCGAGGACCCCTGCCCAGCCTCACCATCCAGCCACTCCAAGAGTGTATGTATTTTCTTCCTTTCTTCTTTGTTTCCTCCTAAGAATCTCTTATAAAGTTTTTTTCCCCCCTTAGAATGACTTCAATGTCCATTGGAGCAGAAAGCTCCCCTCATGTGTCTGCCAAAAGGCCAGGGTCACTTGGGTTTGAAGTGTCTTTAGTGACTCCAGGATCCCCGGACCAAGACTTCTTACTACCCTCCAGTTGTTTGTAGATTCTCCTCTGACTCTCAGGTGAATTGGGGCGGGGTGGGGGGCATGTCTGGCGTGAGGGCCAGGCAGGAGGGCTCTGCCATCACCCACTCTTGGCTGCCATGGTTGGAGCTACTAGGTTCCTTAAAGAGCAGATGCTGAGTAGATGCTTACCTTGACATGAATGCCCATCCAGGTACCATTACAGTATCTTGAGCCTCTCACCCTTGAAGTGTTTTTGCATGTCTCTTATTTCTTTCTTTAAAAAAAAAATTTTTTTTTATTTATTTGGCTGTGCCGGGTCTTAGTTGTGGCACATGGGGTCTTCATTCTTTGTTGAGGCATGTGGGATCTAGTTCCCTGACTAGGGATTGAACCCCAGACCCCTATATTGGGAGCATGGAGTCTTAGCCACTGGACCACCAGGGAGGTCCTGTGTCTCTGTCGTTTCTAAGTATTCTGAAGTTGCTGCAGATTAATTGGATTGCTTGGTTTTGGGGGGTAGGGTAGCTAAAAGCAAAGGTAACTTTACTGGGGGAGCCAACAGTCTTGGGGAGAAGCTGGACTCCTGTTCCAAAAAACCAAATCCCCATTTGTTGATCAGGGAGCAAGAGATTTTAAAGGGGAAATTTCAGGAGTGCACTGGTAGGGAGGGGTGGCTACATACAGAGGGGCACAGTCACCTTGAAATGTTCGTGCGGTGGTCTGATCAGTGTCATCTTGACTATTTTGCTGCTGCTGCTGCTGCTAAGTCACTTCAGTCACGTCTGACTCTGTGTGACCCCATAGACGGCAGCCCACCAGGCTCCCCCGTCCCTGGGATTCTCCAGGCGAGAGTACTGGAGTAGGTTGCTATTTCCCTCTCCAATGCATGAAAGTGAAAAGTGAAAGTGAAGTCACTCAGTCGTGTCCGACTCCTAGCGATCCCATGGACTGCAGCCTACCAGGCTCCTCCGTCCGTGGGATTTTCCAGGCAATAGTACTGGAGTGGGTTGCCATTGCCTTCTCCCTTGACTATTTTAAGTACAGTTAATTTTCAATTCCAAGGTCAGTTTGTTCCCATTTCCTTGAGGTAAACTCTCAAAATTGTGTAAGATGGAGCAACTTATGTCGTGGCTAAAGTCTGGTCATGAGTTAGTCAACTTCTTCCATCTGGTGGGGGCTCCAGTATTAAAGGATATGGCTCAGATTATGATCTGTAGCCCTTGCGTGTGTGCATGCTAAGTCGATTCTGTCATGTCCAACTCTTTGCAACCCTATGGAGCGTAGCCCACCAGGCGCCTCTGTCCAAGTGATTCTCCAGGCGAGGATACTGGAGTGGGTTGCCATGTCCTCTATGGTGCATTGCTTGTTTTGAAACTTGTAACATGACATAGCCTGTCACCTGAGACACACTTGGGCAGTTTCCCTCCACAAGTCTTCAGGGCATCTTACACCTGGGTTTGGGGTACTTACTGGGACTGGTAGAAACTGGGGTAGATCTGCCCAGAGACACACAGGCTTTGGTGGCTTCTCCACGAGACCTGGGGCATCTATGTGTGTGTCTCCACACAGCAAGGACAGTGGTTAAGTGCGCCCTGACTTTAGTGTCACTCAGACCCGGCTTCAGATCATGAAAATTTGATTTCTGGCTTCACTGGTCTACTTACTGGTCATGGGTCATGCTCCCTAATCCCTAAACCTCATCTATTCTTGCTGAGTCGCTGAGTCAGTCCAATTCTTTGCAACCCCCTGGTAGCCTTCCAGGCTCCTCTGTCCATGATTTTCTTTAGGCAAGAGTACTGGAGTGGGTTGCCATTTCCTTCTTCAAGGGAATCTTCCCGACCCAGGGATCAAACTCATGTCTCCTGCATTAGCAGGCAAGTTCTTTACCACTGAGCCACTAGCTGCTAAGTCACCTCAGTTGTGTCCGACTCTGTGCGACCCCACAGACGGCAGCCCACCAGGCTCCGCTGTCCCTGGGATTCTCCAGGCAAGAACACTGGAGTGGGTTGCCATTTCCTTCTCCAGTGCATGAAAGTGAAAAGTGAAAGTGAAGTTGCTCAGTCGTGTCCGACTCTTAGCGACCCCATGGACTGCAGCCTATCAGGCTCCCCCATCCATGGGATTTTCCAGGCAAGGGAAGCCCTCATTTGTTAGGCAAGGATAAGTGTTCTACCTTCTCTTAAAGGCATTGGTGAATGTCAGATGCTTCAGTAAAGTACTGGGACCGCTAGCAGCTTATCTCATCAGCTTTTTGCCTCCCCTTTCCTAAACCCATGCAGCCCTCCCAACTTCACAGCACATGCCTTAGACAAATCCCACTATGGTCTGGCAGAGAACAGACTTCTTTGTACAGTGGGGTTTAGCTATTTTAGACTAAGATCCACCCTGCTAACTAACCATGATTTAACTTTGGTGCTTGGTAAAGATTTGAGAGTTTTTAGTCCCAAAATAGCACTTTTATAAACTACCCTCTTGGCTGGTGCCTAATCCATTCACTGGTGTATATTCACTGGAGTGATGGTTTACATCCCAGATTCTGTTGTGTGCCTCATGTGTGAGACCTAGAGCCTGGAATGTCCCATTTATGCTTGCAGTTGAAACTTGTGTCATGTGTGCGTTGCAGGCCTGGTGCAAAGCCAGCCACAGTGCTTCCTTTGGCAGCTTAGTATCTGACTGAGAGGGAATCGAAGTGGGGGAACCCTGCTAATGATTAGTCATATAATCATCATAGCCCTGTTTTATTGAATGCTCTCTTGCGTCTAGTCACTTGCCAAAGCTCATGTCATTAAGTTTTCACAATAGTCCAATGATGTGGGTACCAATTTTACAGATGAGAAAACCGAGGTGTGGAGAGAGGCTACACAACTTGGCCAAGGTCACTTCTGGGAATCAGCGGCATGAAAATTCAAGCTGTCTTTTGACCCTGAGGGCCATGGTACACTGCATCACTACTCACAGTGATGCTAGAATGTTGACTCTGACTAAATAACTTGCCCAAGATCACACAGCTGGTAAATGGCAGAGTTGGGCTGCAAACAGGCCTGCCGTTACCCACTCTGCTCTGGTGCCTCTGTCCACACCAGGCACTGTGCCAGAGCCCTGGGTGCCCAGGGAGACGTGGAAGTGACTGAAGCACCCAGGTTCCTGGGCCCCAGATTAAATAGGAGGCTCACCTCCCCCTCCTGGTATTTGTTTATTTCACAAATTAAATTATAACTCTACTAAGGGAAATGATTAACTAAAGAAAAGTTGTCAGTTGTGCTACCAGAAGGTTTCGTTTTTCTCTGTTCCTTCTCAGTTCTTAACTCTGTTTACATAATATTTAATGTTAAACTCACGATTCAGCTTTTTATCGCTGCATACTGTTCCGTGAAATCGATATAATTCACTTGACCACAACACGTCTTTCTGCCAATGGCTTTTTTATTTGGGGATTGCTTCTATTAGTGTAAATTCTAGAAGAAGTAGAATTATTAAAGGATTGAGATACATTTATTATCATATAACTTTTCCAGAGTCATTTAGATAGCCAACGGAAGTATCTTCTTCTGTTGTTTAACCTCACTAACATTTGATTTTATATCTTTTTTAAAAAATGTTTTGCTATCTTAATAAGTAGCAAAGTAGCACCCTCCATCTTTTAAATTTATATTTTTTAAGCCAGGGAGACCAAGTTTTGGGGGTTTTTTGGTTTTTTGTTTTTAATTGACTGTACTAGGTTTTCGTGCAGGCTTTCTCTAGTTGGGATCGAGTGGAGATTGCTCACTAGTTGCGGTGCAGTGGCTTCTCTTGTTGCAGAGCATGGGCTCTAGGGCATGCAGGCTTCAGTAGTTGTGACTCACCAGCTTAGTTGCCTTGAGGCATGTGGAATCTTCCCAGACCAGGGATCAAAAAGCCATGTCCCCTGCATTGTCAGGGGGATTCTTAACCACTGGACCACCAGGGAACTCCAAGGCTAGTAGTTTTCATATTGGTTCCCTAATTTAGGTAGTGTAGAAATAACTCTTTGGCATGTTTGATGGTGTATATTTTCCCCAGTCTACTTCTCTCCACCTTTTCATTGACTTTTAATTTTTTTTAGATTTTTCCTTTGAAGAATTTCAAACATATACAAAAGTAGAGAGAGTAGTATAATGAATTCCCATCACTTAGTTCCAACAGTTGTCAGCTCATGCCTAATCTTGTCTCATCTGTACTCTACTGCAAATATTCCCTCCTTTGTTATTTTGAAGCAAAATCCCAAGTAAGATACTTAATCCGTGATAATCTCAGTATCTCTAAAAAGATACAGACTTTAAAAGAAAAACATAACCACATGACTTCCCTGGTGGTCCACTGGCAGAGTTCACCTGCCAGTGCAGAGGACCTGGGTTCCATCCCTGGTCTGGGAAGATTCCACATGCAGTGGGTAGACTAAGCCTGTGCACCACAACTGCTGCACCTGCGCCCTCGAGCCTGTGCTCTGCAACAAGAGAAGCCACCTTCATGAGAAGCCCACGCACTGCAACTAGAGAGTAGCCCTCTGCTTGCTGCAACTAGAGGAAATCCATGTGTAGCAAGGAAGGCCCAGCACAGCCACAAAAAAAGTTAATTAAAAAAAAACACACATAGTTTTTCTTTCCCTTTTTTTTTAAAATTATATATAATTATTTGGTAGTGCTGTGTCCTAGTTGTAGCACCGGAGATCTTCAGTCTTTGTTGTAGCATGCAAACTCTTAGTTGTGACATGTGAACTCTTAAGTTCCAGCGGTGGCACGTGGAACCTAGTTTCCTAACCAGGGATTGAACCTGGGCCCTCAGCACTGGAAGTCCGGAGTCTTAGCCACATGGACCACAAGAGAAGTACCTACTTTTTAAAAATTTAGTCAGACCTGTTGAATTTGTTTCTATTTTCTGTTACAAAAGAAGGATTGTTCTCAAAAGTTAGGCAGAGACTTAGAGAAGGGGTGAAGGGTCAGCTTTGGTACTGGTTGGATCCAGAGTCTGAGGAGAGACCCTCCTGTCTGGAGCGACCCTGTGGGTCTGGTATGGAAGGAAAGAGTGGGTCTCTCACCTGGCTCTTCGCTCTTGCAGGCTCATCCGTCACCATGAAGCTGCTGTGCCCAGCCCTCCCCAGCTACTTCCTGCTGACCCTGCTCAGCATGTGGACAGCTGCTTCTGAGGCTCGTGCTGTGTCCACAGGGATGCCCACCATCAGTGCAGCCTCTTTTCTGCAAAACCTCATGCATCGCTATGGGGAGGGTGACAGCCTTACCCTTCAGCAGCTGAAGGCCCTGCTCAACCACCTGGACGTGGGAGTAGGCCGGGGCAACATCTCCCAGCCCGTGCAGGGCCCAAGGAACCTCTCAACGGTAAGGCCCTCAGCTCCACCTGGCACTAACTCTACCCTTTCGAGGTTCACAGTCTAGGTGGGGGCCAGGTGAGCCTTGATGACAGAGCAGAGGGGCCACTGCTTGCCCTGCAGTCTGGGTCAGCTGGTCTGAGACTCCAGCTGTACCTCGCAACCTTCTCCATGGATGCTTTGAAACCCTTAGCCCAGGACAGCCATGCAGTAGGGGCTGCCTGCCGTCCAGACCCTGCTGCAGAGGTGTACTGGGAGCTCCTAGAACTGCTGTTAGTCTGGGGCTCCTGGGTCAGCTTGTGTTTCTAATAGAGTTTTTGCAAAGCCCTTTGCCCATCATCCTGGGTGAGCCTCAAATTACCTCCAGATGCAGGTGGCAGATCTTCATTATATCCTGTATACAGTGAGATGGGCTTCCATGGTGACTTAGACAGTAAAGAATCCACCTGCCAATGCAAGAGATGCAGGTTCAATCCCTGGGTTGGGACAGTCCCCTAGAGAAGGAAATGGCAACCCATTCCAGTGTTCTTGCCTGGAAAATCCCATGGACAGAGGAGTCTGGCAGGCTACAGTCCATGGGGTTGCAAAGAGTGGAACACGACTGAGTAACTAAGCAACAACAATATACTGGGATACTAAGGGACCCACAGTGAGTTCTGCAAGGACCAGAATTAAGACTCGGGTGTTTTGGCTTCTGATTCTCTCTTCTGTCTTCCATGTCATCTTGGCCAATCAGACTCTGAGGCCATATGTGGCAGCCAAATATAAGTCACCCCACAATGTCTTTATACATCTACTCTATTCCCTGTGCTGAGTGTTCTGAGAAAGACAGAAAAAATGAGTCATCTTCAGGGAGTTTACTGTTCAGATGGGGAGCTCAACCAACCAAGGACAGAGTTAGCTGATACTCAGATGAAGTGTTAAGATGCTGTGGGTTGGAGAGTCATTTTCGGATTCAGAAATGACAGGAGCGGGTGAGTATGGGCTCACTGGTCAAGGAAGTTTTGTGGGTGGGGTGTCCTGGAGCTTCACCTTGAAGGAGAGCAGAGTTCAGAGAGGCCAAGTGGCCAGAAGTGGGGGACCATGTGGCGTCAGTGTGGAACCAAGGGGGCGTGGTGCACCTCTGAGTCAGAGGGGAGCCTGCCCCGGGTTGGGAGCTCATGCAGCCTGACCCCAGCGGCCTTCTGGTGCAGCACAAGGGTCTTGGGGGTCACCAAGTCCAGCCCCCAGCTTTGTAGGCCCAGGAAACCCTCCTTCATCAGTCCTCACAGAGGGCTGGCTCATTAGACACAGACCCACGTAAAACCACACTCAGCGAAAGACTGACGTGTGAGTGTCTAATTAGAAGTGAAATGGCAGTGTTTCAGGGGAATGGTATGTGAGAACCACTTACCTGATGCCTCCCAGGGAACTGAGAGCCCAAGCCCACTGGGCAGCCCACGCCTCTCCCTGGCAGACCCTGAATCTTCAGGTACCCCTCCACCCTTCCCCAGTCTCTGCCAGCACATTCTGCAGGCTGCAGACATTACTGCACATGGCCCAGGAGACCCGTGTTCCCCATAGACACCTGTGCTCAGTGGCTCTGGAGAAGCATCTGAAATCTGCATTTTACTATAACAGCTCCCGGGGCTGTTGTGATGTGGAGCCAGATTGGGTATCGGGGAGAAACTGCATCTTCAGGTATGCACACAGAGGCATGTTTTCCAGCAGCCGCACCCTGGTCATAACGATTGGAATTCAGTTGTTTCCTGAACTTCTGGGTAGCCATTCATAGATGGGCGTGTGGAAGGCATGTCTGGGTAGCCGATCTCTTAAGATTACTTATCAGTGTTTTGAGTTTAGGGACTACTTTGCTCTCATCCTTGGCAATTAGCCTGCAGATTCCATGAAAGTTAGCCAGGTCTGTCTTCTATTCTTCATCTTGGAAGGCTCCTCAGGGGCAAGATGTGACCTTGGGTCCCAAGAGGCTTTCTGCCCCTCCCTCTTGGTTTCAGTGCTTCAGTTCTGGAGAACTCTTTGCTGCCCACAACCTCAGCCACCAGTCGCAGATCGGGGAGCGTGAGTTCCAGGAGTTCTGTCCCACCATCCTCCAGCAGCTGGACTCCAGGGCCTGCTCCTCTGAGAACCAGGAGAATGAGGAGAACGAGCAGACGGAAGAGGGGAGGCCGAGCTCAGTGGAAGGTGAGCCAGGATGGGGAGGCAGGGCCTGGTGTCCGTGTTTGTCAGCACAGGGACTTCCGGGCTGATCAGATAGAGCAGTTCGCTGAATGATTAACTGGTTATCCTCCTCTTATCATCGTCAGGAGGGGTGAACTGAAGTAATGTCTAAACTGATATCTCCCATGCTCACGAGACCAGTCCAGCACATCACCAGGCTGAGCACTGTGACTGGTGAGCGGTCAGTGTGGGGCTTTTGGACCACTTTTCCCTTTTGATTTTTATTAAACTACCAGGGGGCCAATGCCTTGGTTTTTTGAGTTTAGCATTTAAGGCCTTTCACAGTCTGCCCTCGTCCCACTTCATCCCACCTAACTTCCTCCTCTGCCTGGACCTCTGCTGCAGCCACAGTGGTTCACGTGTGTGCACGTGGCTCCCTTGGTCCTGGATCGAGCTCCTGCAATCCTGTCCTGCTGGTGTGAGCTGCCGGCTTTTGGTACCTGGCACATGCCACCTGTGTCCTGCCCCATGTCATTATTTAACTCCTGTGGTCTTTAACCTTTCATGGGTTCACCTGCCCCTCCATCTGAAAGGTAAGCTGCTTTGGATAGCAACTTTGGTGTATGTTTTCAGGCTTCTTCACAGCATCCAGCAAGAGACACTCGGCAAGCATTTACTGATGTGCTGGCGGAACCTCCGTCTGCCCTGGTTGCGGCTGAGTTCAGAACGGGGGGTTGCACGCACCCCCAGCAGCAAGAGCACCTCCACCCACAGTAATGGCAGCCCTCGTCTGTTCTTGTTCCTCCACAGTGTGGGGCTTCGGTTTTCTCAGTGTCTCACTGATTAACCTGGCCTCTCTCCTGGGAGCCCTCGTCCTGCCCTGCATGGAGAGAGCGTTTTTCAGCCGCGTGCTCACTTACTTCATCGCCCTGTCCATTGGAACACTGCTCTCTAACGCGCTCTTCCAGCTCATCCCAGAGGTGCAGTAGAACGGAAGCGTGCGCGTCCTCTCTCCCCGGGGCATCCCTGCCCCAACCTGTGCTGCAAGGCCCCTGACAGCCGCCACCCGAAACACTGATGTCTTCTTCTAGTCAAGTGACCCAAATGACTTCTGCCTCTGAATCTCCAGGGCCTCCTGTTACTCCTGGGGCACCCAGGTCGGCCTCTGGCCTCTTCAGGGGTTGTCAGATGCAAGGCTGTTAGCACTCACCCCCATCACCACCACCACAGATCCCCATGCTGGGGATCTGTCAGCCTCCTTCCCCTGTCAGTGCCTTTCCTAAGCCCTGTTGGCAGGGCTTGAAAGGAAAGTGGTCGATGGTGGCTGCCCCTACCCTTGGTCCTCCTGACCCCCTGCCATTCTAAGTAGAGGCCCTGGCAGTACTCAGGTGTGGCCACTAAGAGATGATCCACCTGGAATGAGGTGGAAGGAAAGAGGTTGCCAAATGAAAAGTGGAACTGGCCTAAAAAGATCCTTTTTTTTAAGCAGGCCCTAATCCACACAGTATGGGCTTCCCTGGTGGCTCAGTGGTAAAGAATCCACCTGCCAATGCAGAAGAAACAGGTTCGATTGCTGGGTCGGGAAGATCCTCTGGAGGAGGAAATGGCAACTCACTCCAGTATTCTTGCCTGGGAAATCCCATAGACAGAGGAACCTGGTAGGCTGTAGTCCATGGGGTTGCGAAAGAGTCAGACAGTACTTACGACTAAACAAAAACAATCTGCAGGATACAAGGCCAAACATAGAATCAAGACTATGAAACAAAAACAAGTGAAAGTGACCCACAGCCCTTCACACCTTGCATCTTGACTTCTTCCTGATAGGAATGACTTCCTGGTGCCCTGACTTGACTGTTTTGAAATGTTTGTTAATTTTGTTCTTTAATTGTAACCATTGAGGAGCTTAAAAAAAAAGGCCCAAGGTGACAGTGTGCCCACCTGTCAACTCACACAGGGATGTGAAGTGAGGCAGTGGGTGACATGTGCCCCCCCACCCCCTCCACTTTGAGAATGTTGGCTTTGCCTTCCATAGGCAGCTGCCCACCTTTCCCAATCAGAAAACTTCATGGGGACGTCCCTGGTTGTCCAGTGGCTAAGACTCCAAGCTCCCAACGCAGGGGGCCTGGGTTCAGTTCCTGGTTATGGAACTAGATCCCATATGCTGTACTAACAACCAAAAAAAAAAACAAAAGAGACTCTATAGGATGCCTGGCCTTGCCTTACCTGTTCCTGCTTCATGATGAGAGAAGAAATTTGGTTTAAGGTGAACCATCTCGATGCTATGTCAAAATTGCACATGAATCTAGCAAGCACTTCTCAGGGCAGGCCTCATCTTGGGCTATGTTTTTGCCAGCTCTGGAAATTAAATTTATTATTATTTTTTTTTTCAAGATCGGAAATGAAATGCTATGTTGCCTGTTGAATAGGAATACAATAATGGTGCATACTCTGCCCCTGGACTAACAGGGGAGGCCTCGTCCTGGCTCAGTTTTGTCCTGCCCGGAGTGTGTGACCCTGAGAAATGGAAGAGGAAATATTTTTTGGTGAGGTGATCTTGGAACTCTGTTCTCCATGCTGCAGCCCTCTCAAAGCAAATGGAAACAAACAAAACCTGAGGGAGTTCTCTGGTTGTCTAGTGGTTAGGGCTCCCGGCTTTCACTGCTGTGGCCTGGGTTTGATCCCCTGTTGGGGAACTAAGATCCCACAAGTTATGCGGCCAAAAGAAAAAACAAACACAAAAAAACATAGAGGGGAAAAATGGCAAGAAAACCTGGGCTGTTAAGAGAGTGAATTCTCTGGGCATCAGGCCTTACTTGTTTATCCTTTCTGCCCTGCACTTCTGATCTGGTTGCGTCCTGTGCGGTGCAGACCAGGTGCAAGGAGTGTCCATGTGCCTGCAGCATGGGTCAGATGTGCAAACACATGCAGCCCAACGGTCTCTTCCCAGGCTCTTGTTTCCTCTCTCGGACAGCCCTCGAGTCCAAAGTCTGCCAGGCAGCCTCTGGCCTGGCCTGGGGACACTTCGCTAAGACCACAACTGCCCCGCTGGGTGCAGCAACAGGCAGGTGGGACTCGGCCACTAGGCAACAGGGGCAGGAGAGAGACAGTGTTCCAAGGCCACCTCAAGCTCCTCCCCCATTTCTCCTGAACTTGATTGAAGGAAATTTCAGCAGACTTGAATCACTAACAAATGTTCTGTTTCTCTCTCCCTCCCTGCTTGTCTCTCTCTGATTCTTCTATTTTGTCTCCTTTGTTAATATCTGTCAACCAAACCCCTCCTGACCGCTCCCTGCCCACCACCACCCCCTGCCTTCCCTCAATGGTGGCTGCCATGCCCTGGGGCATTGGCCCTCGTCCCTTTCCCGGGTGGGGCTGGCTCCCCCCCTCCATGGCAGTTTGGGGGTACGGTCTCCTCTGCGTGACCGTCATCTCCCTCTGCTCCCTCCTGGGGGCCAGCGTTGTGCCCTTCATGAAGAAGACTTTTTACAAGAGGCTCCTGCTCTACTTCATAGCTCTGGCGATTGGAACCCTCTACTCCAACGCCCTCTTCCAGCTCATCCCTGAGGTATGGCGAGCCAGGGCCCTCTCGGGAGCACGCCGCCTCCTGGGGGACTGCGGGGTGCAGTGGGAGGGGACCCCCCCATCTCCACGGACGGTGCCGTGAGATCTCTCCTTTTGGAAAGTGAAGACGGGATGCAGACACAAGCAGGGAGAGGCAGTTTGAGAGCAGTTTGAGGCAGTTTGAGCAGGGAGTAGTTTTGAGAGCTGGTGCAGATCCCAGCTCCGCTTGTGCACGTTACCTAACCCCTCTGTGCTGCAGTTTCCTCATGCAGAAAAGGGGAAAAATAATAGGCTGGACCTCAGGATGAGGTCATGAGGGTTCTATGAGTTCATGTTCATAAATCACCTGGTGCTTGCTACCTACCAGGTGAAGAGAGATAGTGTAGTTAGGTCACATGATGGCCCCCAACTTGGAGCTTTGGGCACCAAAACCAGAATCAATAGGTCTCAGTGAAAAAAAATTAGTTCCCCTCAGGAGGGCATAAACTTCTAAAGACCCTCTGTCTTTTGCATCAGAATGTAAGCTGAACCCAGCAATCTGGCCTCACATATGTTGACAGCCCCATTGCCCCTTCACCTGGGCTAACCAGGGCACCCTTGATGGCAGAGGAGGAGCACTGTGTTTGTAAGGTTTAGCAGGGCCAAGAAGGAGTTTCTGATGCCGTGTGGTCTCCGTGTAGACCCGCTGATGCAGGAAGCAAGCATGAGGTGCTTCACTGTGGGTGGTCTGACAGGCCCGGACCAGCCGGAGATGAAGCAGAAAGATGATGCCCTGTGCTTCTTGTAGCACTTCATTTTCCACACTGTGGTTTTGTGTTTCCTGAGTTGATCCTCAGATCACTTCTGTGATGTGTAGGAAACAAGGACTGTTTGACCTGTATAACAGATGCAGAACCCGGCCTGCATAAGAGCTCATGTCCTGATTCTTTTAGTGGAGAACTGTTAGTTGCCTCTGTCCACTCCACTTTTCCTTAGGATGATTTGACTCTCTTG
Source organism: Okapia johnstoni (assembly GCA_024291935.2). NCBI lineage: Eukaryota > Metazoa > Chordata > Mammalia > Artiodactyla > Giraffidae > Okapia > Okapia johnstoni. Next base: position 38,917,735 of record CM044314.1, on the reverse strand, counting down.
GAAAGTTGGCCTGAATGAGTCATTTCTATTCTAGAACTTGACCTTTAATGTCTCTTAGAAAACTACACTGGGATTAGAGACTGCATTTTGTCTCTTTAATAAGAAAAGAAAAAAAACACTTAGTTTTTAAGCAACCCAGAGTTCCTGGTTCTGATGGCCACTTTTATCTGGGGCCCATCCATGAGATGGCTGGTGTTTGCTCATGAGGCCTGTTTTCTATCAGAAAACTGAGGAGCAGGTCAGCAGACACTTTCTCAAGTTCCCCTCCCACTGCACACAAGTTAGGAGCTTCACTGGGAATGGTATTCTCCTAACTTCTACTCCTGTCTGCTTTCCCAAAGATTTTTTTTTCCTACCATAATAAGTGAAGTTTCAAGAAACCAAAACAAACTTCCCCAGATTGATACATGCAGTAATACTGTCCTGCTCCCTTGACTGTGGTCACTGGGAGGTCTGCAGTCAGAAAGATGATGCAGTTCTTATTGTTCCACCAAGGAAAGGATTTCCCATTTTAGAAAGTTTAATTACACTGTCTCCCTGTGTGTTTACATGCAGGTCATCCAGGGAGACTAGATAATGACAAAAATAAACACAAGTGTCTCCTCCTTAAATACGGAATTTGCCAGCAGAGTCTGCCCTTATTACAAAGCACCAGGAGAAAATAAAGACAAGGTTGTTGTTAAAAGTTCTGCAGCATCAGAAAGTCAGCTAGTCTTTTGCATCAGAGAATCCAGCAGGTCTGGTGGCATAAGGAAAACATCAAGGGTTAGATTTTGCTGGAAAAAGGTGAGGTAGATGGCAGAGTTGTCCCATTCTCTTCCTTTCCTGGAGTCAAGGAGGTGGTGAAAGAGAGAAGAGGGGACCAGTGAAGTTCAACTCATTTTGTTTTCCTGGGTCCACAGGCTTTTGGTTTCAACCCCATGGAAGACTATTATGTCTCCAAGTCTGCAGTGGTGTTCGGGGGCTTTTATCTCTTCTTTTTCACAGAGAAGATCTTGAAGATGCTCCTTAAACAGAAAAACGAGGTAAGGCCTAATTGTTGGTAAAGGAAGTGCCTCTCGGGAGAGCATCCATCTCAGAAATGTGTCCCAGGTGTGCTGTTAACCTCAGGGCTGATCCAGTGAGCTTACCTGGATCCTCCCACCATGGATTCAAACCCACAAACTTCCTGAGTGGATAAACCCACCTCACCTCTGAAAGGGGACAAGCAGGGGGCGAGGGCGAACCAGAAACTAGGTCTGGCCTGTGTGCCTCCTCCCAGGCAGTAACTTGCCCTCTTTATCTTATTCTAGATTATTTCCTAAACAGATTTTCAGCCCTTGAGGAGATGTAGGAAGGGCACCGTATATGAAGACTGTCCGCAAGGAAATGAGACCGGTTTTTGTGGTGTAGTTCCCAGAAGTTACCTTTGGTGCCTGGCTCCTAGTTTTCCCTGAAACAGTTGCTGAATGGGATACAATCAGCTGTTGCGAGGAGCCTCTCTAAGCACCTGTGCTGTGCCTCCTGCCAGGAATGAGCACTGGCCCCTCGGTCACTGCTCTGAGATCCATCCCATGCCAGCTCCACGCCCCACCCCACCCCTTTCAGCTTTCTCCATTACCTTGCCCTCGGCCTCTGTCTCTCCATTGCCTTCTCATGGTTTCCCGGACAGTGGGAGTGAGGTCCTCCCGGTGCTTGTGGCACCTGCTGGGTGGGTGGTTTCGGTGAGCGTTGTGCTGGCCTGACCCCTTTGCGCGGTGCCTCCAGCATCATCACGGACACAGCCATTACACCTCTGAGACGCTCCCCTCCCAGAAGGACCAGGAAGAGGGGGTGACAGAGAAGCTGCAGAATGGAGATCTGGATCATATGATTCCTCAGCACTGCAGCGGGGAGCTGGATGGGAAGGCCCCCGTGGTGGACGAGAAGGTCATTGTGGGCTCCCTGTCCGTCCAGGTCAGTGGGCCATCCTCTGCTGGGGGACGCGGGTGGGGATTGGGAGGTGGGAAGGGCTTGTAGGGTAATAGCCTTGATGACTTGGGCCTGCTCTGAAGGTCTGTCATCCACCCTTTGACCTGGGGGTCTTGGGGTCGGGCTTCCCGGCAGGACCTGCAGGCTTCCCAGAGCACCTGCCACTGGCTGAAAGGTGTGCGCTACTCAGACATCGGCACGCTGGCCTGGATGATCACCCTGAGCGACGGCCTCCACAACTTCATCGACGGCCTGGCTATCGGCGCCTCCTTCACTGTGTCCGTCTTCCAGGGAATCAGCACGTCAGTGGCCATCCTGTGTGAGGAGTTCCCACATGAGCTTGGTAGGTGCCTGGGTACTGCCCCCACCCCAGCCTGGTCCATTGTGCTGCCTCCCCCGCTGCCCTTCAGAACACAGACCGTCTTCAGTGAACACATTCTTTGTGCTATGTGAAATCAAACCACTGATTCTCAACAGCCAAATCAATCACTGAAAATCGATCATTGGATAAGGACATCCTTGTCGGTCCAGTGATTAAGACTTTGCATTTCCACTGTAGGGGGCATAGGTTTGACCCCTGGTCAGGGAACTAAGATGCTGCGTGTCACACGGTATGGCAAAAAGAACCCAGGAAATTGATCATTGGAAATGATGGAGTTTTTACCAGCATGTTTGTTTCCCTTTAGTCCCATAACCTGTGGCTCAGTTTCCTCATTTCTGCACTGGGATTAATAGTGGTACCTATCTCGTTGATTCATTGTGAGAAACGTGGGGAAAAAAAATAGTGAAAAGGACTTCCGGCATGCCATTCACTACACTCAAGTTTTCAGTATTGAAAACTACACTCAAGTTTTCAGTATTGAAAACTACACTCAAGTTTTCAGTATCTCTTGCATCCTATTAATCTTCCAAAGGCTGAGCTGTATGTTAGAGGTCTGGCGGGTAGAAGAAAGAGATGAGCCAGTTGAAAAGTCCTTGGTTTTATTAGAGGGAGAGTGTAAAAAGCCTAGACTTTTTTGAGGCTCAGATATTCAAGGTCATATCCCGGCTTTGCCATTTATTGGCTTGTGAATTTGGGCAAATGACTTAACATCTCTCCATCTCGATTTTGTTTCCTAAAAACACCATGCATTACAGTTTTGAGGAAGGAAGCTCCTTCTATTTCACCATCAATCAAAAGAGAAATGAGGCCATTGGTAGACGGTTTTCTCTTTTGAAAATCCTGTGCATTGTGTTCATCCTCTAGGCTGGACATGCATGGCCAGCCTCATAGATGCAAGCTTGCAAGCATTCTTGCTGTGAAGGTCAAGGGGGCCTAAGTCTGTTACTATGAGCTCTAGTCTGGGGCTGTCAGGATTTTCACCCAGACTCCATCCAACATTTAGGCAGTCTGTCCTCATCAAGTTGTGTGTCCCACAACGTAATATGACTCTTCTATCCATGTCCTCCCTGCTGTAGGAGACTTTGTCATCCTGCTCAACGCTGGCATGAGTCTCCAGCAGGCTCTCTTCTTCAACTTCCTCTCCGCCTGCTGCTGTTACGTGGGCCTGGGCTTCGGCATCTTAGCCGGCAGCCACTTCTCTGCCAACTGGATCTTTGCACTGGCTGGAGGAATGTTCTTGTATATTTCGCTGGCTGATATGGTAAGTCTTGCGTAGTTTTAATGCCTTATAGGCAAAACTGGATCAGGTTATTAACTTAAGTTCATTGAATGGGATGACAGCTAAGGTGCATTAGTTACTTTGTTTTTAATAACAACTTTATCAACACATCAGTTCATGTGTGTGCACGTGCTAAGTCGCTTCAGTCGTGTCCCACTCTTTGCGACCCTATGGACTGGTAGCCTGCCAGGCTCCTCTGTGCAGGGGATTTTCTAGGTAAGAATACTGGAGTGGGTTGCCATACCCTCCTCCAGGGGATCTTCCCGACCCAGGGATCAAACCCAGATCTCATATGTCTCCTGCACTGGCAGGTGGATTCTTTACCACTCGGCCATGTGGGAAGCCCAAATTTGTATACCACGCCATTTACCTATTTAAAGTATACAATGCTTTTTTTAAAGGGATATTAGATTTTTTAAAGGATGAAAAGCCTATGTTCCTTGGGCATATGTCACTGAAGAAAATGATCTATCTCAACTCCAAGGTCCTTACCTAAGTATCTTTTAGATATTCATAGATAAATAGAAGGAGGCAGGAAGGGAAGGAAGGAAAGAAAATAACCCGTAATTATTCTCCCTCAGAACACCACTACTTGGGTTTATTTCTTATTTCTTCACAGTGCATCATGTTTGTTTTTAAACAACTAATCACACTGAATATACACTTCTGTATCCTAGTTACTTTTTTCACTTAATACATCCTAGACATTTTTCATGCTGCATATTCTTTAAAGGCATCCTTTTCAAGGAATTCCCTGTCAGTCCAGTGGTTAAATGCCACACTTCCACGTCAAGGGGCGTGGGTATGATCCCTGTTTGGGGGACTAAGATCCAGCATGGCACGCCAAAACAAAACAAAAAAACGCATCATCTCCACTGCTGGTGTTATTTGGTGGGAGAATGTACTCGATCCAGAACAAGAATCAGTGGCTCAGAAAGGCCGCATTAGTCTGAGGTTTTAACAGGTATTGCCAAATTGCTTTCTAAAAAAGCTTAACCTTCCTTTACATTATCAGCAGTGTCTGAAAGGGTACATTGTACTGTGCCCACTAACGTTTGTTTGAGTTTGCTAGTTTAATACGTGATTTGTTGCATCTTTTTCTCTAACGAGGTTGATTTCTTTCCTTAAGGGCATGACATGTTCTTTGGCACGTTTGAATGCATTATTTTCTGTATCCTTGGAAAGTATTATTTTAAAAAAATCATTTGTTTGTTTATTTTTGGCTCCGCTGGGTCTCCATTGCTACATGCAGGCTTTCTCTAGTTGTGGCGAGCTGAGGCTATTTTTCCTTGCAGTTCGTGGGCTTCTCAATGCTTCACTTGTTGTGCAGCACAGACTCATTAGTTGTGAAGCACAGGCTTAGTTGCTCCAAGGCATGTGGGATCTTCCCCTACCAGGGGTGGAACCCATGTCCCCTGCACTGGGAGGCAGATTCTTAACCATTAGACTACCAGGGAAGTCCTGGAAGGTAGTATTTTTGATGAGATGATGAGAGTACTGACCACCACGGTCCCTCCTCAGTCCATGGGTTAGGATATTTTTCGTTCAATCCCTGGGTCAGGAAGATCCCCTGGAGAAGGAAATGGCAACTCATTCCAGTATTCTTGCCTGGGAAATCCCATGAACAGAAGAGCCTGTAGGGCTACAGTGCATGGGGTCGCAGAGAGTCAAACATGACTGAGCATGCATGCCTTGCTAGCCAGCTGCAGGAGACCTTGAGTCATTGCACTACTTAGCTCCATTTTCTGGCCCCTTACACAGTTGCTCAGTTCCCAAACAAGTGGCAGTGGTTATTTTTAATCAGCCTCTAAACACATCCAGGGTTACATATATGTATAGTACTTTGTTTCACCTCCATAGTTGTAAAGCAGTGGCAACCACCTTGGAAAAAGGTGATAATGTGTAAGTTCTAGAAGTTACTGCTATTGATTTTCTTTGTAAACCAATCCTATTTTTTTATATACCCTGGTGGCTTAGCAGTAAAAGAATCTGCCTGTCAATGCAGGAGACGTCGGTTCAATCCCTGGGTCAGGAACATCCCCTGGAGAAGGAAATGGCAACCAACTCCAGTATTCTTGCCTGGAGAATCCTACGGACATGGTGGGCTACAGTCCATGGGATCAGAGAGTCAGACATGACTGAGTAACTGAGCATGCATGCATGCATCTTGATTAAATATTATATATAATAGCTATTATAATAATCATATACACCAATGATGTGTTATTTTCACATAAAAATATAATAATAATAAACATTGTAATGATTATTCGATAGTATGTATAACTGAATTGTCCTGCACTTAAAGGAACTGCAAGAAGAAAGGAACTGCAGCTCTCGTGTTCTTTTCTTTTCTTTGCCAGTTCCCTGAGATGAACGAGGTCAGCCAAGAGGATGAACGCAAGGGCAGTACCTTGATCCCCTTTGTCATCCAGAACCTGGGCCTTTTGACTGGTTTTGGCATCATGCTAGTCCTCACCATGTACTCGGGACAAATCCAGATCGGATAGGGCCCTGCCAGGAGCCGACGGGGCTGGCAGTCCGGCCCTGGGCTGCCCGACCCCTGGCCCAAGGACGCCTCATCCAGGAAGCACTTCGGAAGAGGCAGTTCTGTTAAAAACTGTGACACGGACTCTATTCCTACATTCAAATGTCAGCTGGTTTTAAAAATGCTCTATCCTAGGAATAAGCTGCCTTGGTAACCAGCCTCTCAGTAGTGCCTCTGTCCCTTTCCCCTTCTCAACGCAGCGCAAAAGACAAGCCTAACTTTTCCCTCTGGTTACCTTGGCCACTTTCTCTCCCAACCAGCACTGAGACATTCTGAATCCTTGGCCAGGTGATGCAGAAAGAGAGCTCGCAGCTTGGTGAGAAATACCAGGAGGTGAATCTACAGTTTGGGGCTCATAAAATCTCAGTGTATTTCCTGGGCCTCAGGGTGACCCATTTTTAAGTGAATTTGCCTGTGTTTTTTTACAGAAAAAGTACAAAGGACAGGAATCCCTCTTATATTTTCAAAGTCTGTTCGGTTGCCTATTCTGTCAAAGAGAAGTCAAAGCTGGAAACAGATGTGTAGGGCTGGAGGAGAGGCAAGGATCATTGTGTATGGACGAGGGGAGTGTGTCTTGTCAGGATGGTCACTTATTCCCACTGGGACCCTGGGCCAAAATTGGTTCTGCACCTGGTGTTTCGTGGCCATCCAGGTGAGCAGCAAGTAGTTTGTGTTGCCTGAACCTCCCCTCCTTTCAGATGAACACTGGTGGACACAGGAGGGCAGAGAAGAGAAACCTCTGAGAAATCCAGTGGTTTTGCTATGATTCCCACCCCTCAGCCCCCACCCCCATCTCCTGAGATGGCAGCACACTCTAAGCACAGTGACGACACCCGTGTTGGAGGGGAGACCGCACAAATTCACCTCCCTGGACAACAACTCGTGCTGCCAAGTGACAAATTGACTTTCAGAACTGGAATGCCGCTTGGGGTCTTGTTGACAAGGGTAATTGGAGGTGCAATCAGTGCAGGCAACATTTAGGACTTACTAATTCCACAAGTAATAGTACACATGATAGAACTCTGAGCTGGGAGGGAAGCATCCTTGGTGTTCACAGAATAGGGGACCCAAGAGTTCATGCGGCAACCAGCTGGGTCCCCCTTCTGCCCTCACCGTACACCAGAAAGGACGAATCCTGCATGGAACTGAATATGAATTATGCTAATAACTCTCTTCAGAAAATGGATTGATAGACTCGTGTGTGTATGTGTGTGTGAGACCGTAGGTCACCTGCTTGCCCTGTGGAGCCCTCTCCGCAGAGCTCCGGCTGTGAGGGGAGCTAGTCTCCAGGTTCACTAGGTGAATTGCTGTATTATTATCATATTGATAACATGAGATTCCTCAGCCACTCTGGGGAGCTGACCTCTCCAGAAGCCTTCCTCAGTGGTGCCCGCGGTCACAGCCCAGGGGCTGTGCTCGCAGACCGACCTGTGAGCGTGGCTGACCAGTGCTGGTCCGTCGCCACCACCCGAGCACATTTCCGTTCTGACAGGAAAACTTTTCCACTCTACAGTAATTGAAAGCATCGACTCTGGGTTTTTTTCTTTCTTTTTTTTTCCTTTGGGAAACATCCCTCAAATCGGGGCTATTCTTGAACATGAGCAGGAAAACCGCTGGTGATGCTTTACAAGTTTTTCTCATCTTGCCTGTTGACTTGGATAGATTTGAGAATGGGCGGAAGGAGGAGGAAAACTCAGTTCTCAAGATTCTAGATGAACTGTCAGGACAGACTTCCTGGTAGGATTACGGTCCAGTTTTTACCAAAGAACCAATTCCTTGAATGTTGGAATCTAACTTTTTATACCGTCGTTATTATTGTCACTGTTAACTGTTTTGAAATGAATCTGTGTCTCTTCTGTTTCATTTTTCTCAGATTACTGTCAGGAGCTAAGAGGAAATAACACTCAAACCTTAGGACCTGAGATGATTTTGCTTCCCTTAATTTACATGGATGTATTAACTTGATAATTTTAGCATTCCCTGTAGATCTGTCCTTCCTTACAGACGCTGGTATTTGTGGAGTAGGATCCTAAGTAAGCATTAGTTTTAGGAGAAAAGCTCAAAAATGTAACCTTGAGCAAATTAAAAAAATAAAATATGAGCAGTAGGGTGTTTTCCCTTCTCATGCATATCCATATTAAGAACTGACTTTCCTTTCACAGACAGCTGCCTCAAAGGGGAGTTTTTTCCAAACTGTAATTGGTCCCGAGGCCAGTCCCAGTTGGAGCTTAGGAGGGGTAGAGACACTGAAATTGTGCAACGGATTACCTGTTGCTATTGGCAACAGATTTGCCTCATGAATCGAAAATGTGGCAGTTTCTTTTTGAAGTGTTGGATTTGCTGTTTCAAGCATTTGTACACATTAGAAGTCTGAGGACTTCTTTCACGTCTGGCATTAGCATCTTCAGCCTCTCTCCCTTTGTGGACCACCTTTCTCTAAGGATAACCAGGAAAGTATGTGTAATGTGCAGGAGCCGTGACTCCAGAGGAGTCCTGCTCCAGGAGTCCCCCTCCAGGAGGGGTCCTGCTTCTTCTCACCCTCCCGCTGGCTTTCAGGTCTCCTTCTGTCCTTGCTGCCAAGGGTTTTTTTGTCTAGTGTCAACTTAGTTCTCCCCTTCACTGTTCCTTCACCCTGGGTTTTAAAAAGAAAGCTTCTCTTTTACGGTATCCTAAGACCTGTTTTTATAGCAATATGTTGGAAATCTGCCTAAAAAGAAACAAAATGTTGTCTGATTTTTGCAAAAGAGAGAGGTTTGCTTTTTATTATTCATATTTTATTTTACAGTTCTGCAATTCCATCACAGTATTTTTTTAAATGACTCAGGTGTTATGAAGATAAATTAGAAAATAAAATAAACTTAAGTTATGTGGACTGTAAATGTTTTTATTTGTAAGATTCTATAAATAAAGCTATATTCTGTAACTGTTGAATCCTGTGTCATCTTTTGCAATAAGGTAGGTGTAATGAAAACTGTTGAACACAAGGTGGCAATGGTGTCTCACTAACATAAAGCTTCCTTTTACTGGTCCAGCTTACATTTGGAGAGGGGTTTTAGTTGGTAAAGAAAGATTCCACCTGCAATGCAGGACACCCCTGTTTGATTCCTGGGTGAGGAAGATCTGCTGGCGAAGGGATAGGCTACCCACTCCAATCTTCTTGGACTTCCCTTGTGGCTCAGCTGGTAAAGAATCCACCTGCAATGCTGGAGACCTAGGTTCGATCCCTGGGTTGGGAAGATCCCCTGGAGAAGGGAAAGGCTACCCACTCTGGTATTCTGGCCTGGAATTCCATGGACTGTAAAGTCCATGGTGTCACAAAGAGTCAGACATGACTGAGCGACTTTCACTTTCACTTTAGAAGGAACCTCAGATAGTGTAACACGCTCCCTTTAAAATGATTAACTTATCTTTTAAAGGAGCCCATGACTTTTATCAGTGATGGATGGTGTCTCCCAAAAAGAACTTTCTGTCATACTGTTTTCACTCATATAAATACATGATTTGAAAGTTGGAGAATATTTGTTGTTCAGTCAGAGTTGTGTCCGAATCTTTGCAACCCCTTGAACCAAAGCATGCCAGGCCTCCCTGTTCTTCACTATCTCCTGGAGCTTGCTCAAACTCATGTCCATTGAGTCAATGATGCCATCCTACCATCTCATCTTCTGTCATCCCCTTCTCCTCCTACCTTCTGTCTTTCCCAGCATCAGGGTCTTTTCTAACGACTCAGCTCTTCGAATCAGGTGGCCAAAGTATTAGAGTTTCAGCTTCAGCATCAGTCCTCCCAATTAAGATTCAGGGTTGATTTCCTTTGGGATTGACTGGTTGGATCTCCTTGCAGGCCAAGGGACTCTCAAGAGTCTTCAACACCACAGTTCAAAAGCAACAATTCTTCAGCGCTCAACTTTCTTTATAGTCCAAATCTCACATCCATACGTGACTACTGGAAAAACCACAGCTTTGACTATAGGGATCTTTGCCGGCAAAGTAATGTTTCCTGCTTTTTAATATGCTGTCTACATTTGTTATAGCTTTTCTTATGAGGAGCAAGTGTTTCTTAATTTCAAGGCTGCAGTCACCATCTGCAGTGATTTGGGAGTCCAAGAAAATAAAGTCTGTCACTGTTTCCATTGTTTCCCCATCTATTTGCCCTGAAGTGATGGGGCCAGATGTCATGATCTTAGTTTTTGGAATGTTGAGTTTTAAGCCAGCTTTTTCATTCTCCTCTTTTACCTTCATCAAGAGGCTTTTTAGTTCCTCTTTGCCTTCTGCCATAAGGGTGGTGGTGTCTGCATATCTGAGGTTATTGATATTTCTCCCGGCAATCTTGACTCCAACTTGTGCTTCATCCAGCCTAGCATTTCACATGATGTATTCTGCATAGAAGTTAAATAAGCAGGGTGACAATATAGAGTCTTGACATACTCCTTTCCCAATTTGGAACCAGTCCATCATTCCATGTCCATTCTAACTGTTGCTTCTTAACCTGCATACAGGTTTTGCAGGAGGCAGGTAAGGTGGTCTGGTATTTCCATCTCTTTTAAGAATTTTCCAGTTTGTTGTGATCCACTCAAAGACCTTAGTGTAGTCAATGAAGCAGAAGAATATACTTGGTTCATTCAAACCATGTCTCCTGAATGTCTCACAGGGAAAAGTTCTGTCATGAGATTTAAAATTCTAAACCTGCTCGTTTTCCAATTTATTCAAAAGAGCAGGGATCTGTTATTTATCTTCGACAACAAAAATGAACGATAGGGTAAAAGAACTGATGCTAGGGACTTCCCTGGTAGTCCAGTAGTTTAAGACTTTGCCTTCCAATGCAGGTTCAACCCCTGGTCTGGTAGCTAAGATTCCACATGCCTGATGGCCAAAAAACCAAAACATAAAACAGAAACAATTTGTAACAAATTGAATAAAGACTTGAAAAAAACAGAAATGCTGTCTTATTACTACATAGAAATTCCCAAATACCTGTTTCTCAGTCCTTCCTTTTTTTTTTTAAACTCAAGAATAATATATTAAGTGGCTCCTATTGGAATTTTAAATCACATTAAGTAGCTGTGTTGGACTAGCATCTGATGCAGTTATTCAAAATGATACTCACTCCATCCTCGGCTTGTGCCACCTCTGGATCACCTGCCCAGGTGGGCTTAGTGCCTCCCTGTGCTTATCAGTTACTGGACTTGCATTGTAGTCATTTGTTCTTTATACAGCAACTTCCTTCTGGGTAGAGGCTCTACCTGGTTTCTCTCTGTGATTCCAGTACCTGCCACACAGTAAGAATGAATGAAAAAATCAAATGGAATGCCTGCAAGCTTTCTGTTGATAGAAGGGCTCCTTATCCACTGGCAGCAGTTTCTGTTTTTACTGTCTTTGGTGTTGGTTTTGCTAATTCCTTGTTTCCTGGTCCTGCTTTAGAAACAGAAGTTCTAGAGAGGTGAATTTGTGACCAATATAGAATAGAGTGGGCTTCTGTGGTGGCTCAGTGAGTGGTAAAGAATCCATCTGCCAATGCAGAGACAAGGATTCGATCCCTGGGTCAGGAAGAGCCCCTGGAGAAGGGAATGGCAACCCACTCCAGTATTGTTGCCTGGGAAATCCCATGGACAGAGGAGCCTGGCGGGCTACATACAGTCCCTGGGACCACGAGAGTCAGACACAGCTTAATGACGAGACAACAACCTAGGATAGAGCCGAGCAAAGTGAACAGGTCACTAAGAAGATTAAAACTGATCTTAGCCACCTCTTTGTAATACTGTTAATCAGCTAAGCCATTTAGGACATTTTTGGTGGAAGGTGAATGCCCTTCTATCAAGTTCCTTCTGCACATTCATCTTTACCATTCAGTGATGCTGAGATCTGATTTGAACAAAATCTGTTTTGAGAAATAATGATACCAAATATCGACACAGGGTTTTTGATTTACTGGAAAACAAAGTGCTCATCTCTTATTAAAGATTTTCACACTCTTAATGATCTAATGTGATATACCTGGACTTCTCAAGAATGACAGGTTTGAATCCCAGAGGAAGTGCATCCTTTCCATCCTTCTGAAATAAAACTGAATTCCATTCTATTTAAAAAGAAAAAAAAAAAGGTTGTTGGAAAAGATCCATAGGTCCTTATCAGCTCTCAGCTAAGTATGTTTAGAGCTGTCAGCCCCAAAATATTTTTCTCTCCAATATCACAGTTCTTGCCAGATGTCTCTTCAAGGTTTATTTTAAAAGAAGGAAGGGAGTTCACAGATGATGCTTCCTATATAAGAGCAATCTTTGACCCTGGCGGTGGGTGGGATTCTGAAACAGTGGCATCAATTATAGTTGAGGAGTAATCCAAAAGTGCTCTGTTTCTGGCAATCAGAAGCCAAGAAGGAGTTCTTTCTTCCATTAGGTTCCGAATTTTTTTTCTCCATCTGTGGTTTGCTTATCTCCTGAGGTTGCCTAAGAATAAACTCAGGCAATAATCCACAGAGGCTTTTATAAGTATACACATTAAAAGAAAGCCACCAGGAAATTCCAAGGAGAGGCCCCTGGAAAGAAAATTTGTTTTCAAAATGTACCTTTTTTATGACTGGAAACAACATAAATGTGCATCCATCATAACATTCATACATAAAGCATAACATAAAAATGTCACAAAAACATAACAAGTCTCCATACGTGTCAAGTGTTTTGTAGGTTTTTTTGTTTTCTCTGCCATTTCTTGTGAGCCATGATCATTTCTTTTATACATCTTTTACAGTTTTTTTTTTTCCCATAAGGAGCCCAGAAACGTGCTGAGTCTCTTTGAAACAAGGAATATCAAATAACATATTGAAAAGAAATCTTTGATGAGATTATTCTAAATGAAATGTGCTCTTAAAGTATGTATCATCCTGTATTTGGCTTGTGTGTGTGAAGTCATTTAATAGGAGTGATGCGGTCTTGCTATCACTGTCCGTGTAGAGGGTGGTAGGCAGACAACCAGACCTGGAATAAAAGGCTGTTCTGGGCCTAGCCTGGCGGTGGGGAGCACACTGAAGGGCCAGGGGAGATGTGTAAGGAAGGTACACATCATTGAGACCACAGTCTAGGCCCACCCAGTTAAAGCAAGAACTGAATAAAAAGGGACTTACCTAGTGGGCTTCCCAGGTGGCCGGCGCTAGTGGTAAAGAACCTGCCTACCAGTGGAAACAGTGGCAGGCTTTATTTTGGGGGGCTCCAAAATCACTGCTGATGGTGATTGCAGCCATGAAATTAAAAGATGCTTACTCTTTGGAAGGAAAGTTATGACCAACCTAGACAGTATATTAAAAAGCAGAGATATTACTTTGCCAACAAAGGTTCATCTAGTCAAGACTATGGTTTTTCCAGTAGTCATGTATGGATGTGAAAGTCGGACTACAAAGAAAGCTGAGTGCCGAAGAACTAATGCTTTTGAACTGTGGTGTTGGAGAAGACTCTTGAGAGTCCCTTGGACTGCAAGGAAATCCAACCAGTCCATCCTAAAGGAAATAAGTCCTGAATATTCATTGGAAGGACTGATACTGAAGCTGAAACTCCAATACTTTGGCCACCTGATGCAAAGAACTGACTCAATGGAAAAGACCCTGATACTGGGAAAGTTTGAAGGTGGGAGGAGAAGGGGACAACAAAGGATGAGATGGTTGGATGGCATCACCGACTCAATGGACATGGGTTTAGGTAAACTCCGGGAGTTGGTGATGGACAGGGAGGCCTGGTGTACTGCGATCCATGGGGCCGCAGAGTCGGACATGACTGAGCGACTGAACTGAACTGAACTGAATCACTGTGGGAGATATAAGAGATGTGGGTTCGATCCCTGTGTTGGGAAGATTTCATGGAGTAGGAAATGACAACCCACTCCATTATTCTTGCCTGGAGAATTCCATGGACAGAGTAGCCTGGTGAGCTACAGTCCAGAAGGTGGCAAAGAGTTGGACATGATTAAAGGAACTTAGCATGCGTGCACCTAATGGTCCAGTGGTTAAGTTTCTGCACTCCCAATGCAGGAACTAAGATGTTGCATGCTGCACGGTACAGCCAAAGGGAAAAAAAAGAATTGAAAATGAAGAACAACCCTGAGTTTGGGAGATGGGGAAAGGGAGAGCACCCATGCCCACAGCCCATATTCAGTGCTGCCAGACTTGTGGCCCACCTCCTGGCCAGACCCTCCTCTGGTCCAGTCACTCCTAGGTATATCCCTGCATGAAATAGGCAGGGTCTCTGTGCAGCCACTAGTGTAGCATAGACCTTAAAACAGTGGTTTGTTGTTGTTTAGTCGCTAAGTCCTGTCCAACTCTGTGACCCCCGTGGACTGTAACCCACCAGGCTCTTCTGTCTATAGGATTTCCCAGGCAAAAATACTAGAGTGGGTTGCCATTTCTGATTAGCAGTGATAAAAAAAGTATTCACATATTGCGGTCTGGGGAAGTCATCTGGCTTACACATGACACAACTTGAATTTTATGCTAACTAAAACAGCCTTGTTTGTGGCGTATCAAACATACATTGTACATCTGCTTTAATGATTAAGAAAAGGGTATGCTGACCCAAAGTAAAGAATGTCCACGTGAAAAGTAAAGATTCAATGTCTCCCTTCCTGGGACACCAGGGCTGATATTCCTTCAATGATAAAACTCCCTTCCCAGGTGCCAAGGTCAAACTGACTTGCTGTGTACGTGCTTTTAAAAAAAAAACAACAAAACCTTGAAAGAATATATCCCTGACTTCTTGAGTGCCCTTTGTTCTGTGTGTGTGTGTGTGTTAGTCGCTCAGTTGTGCCTGACTCTTTGTGACCCCATGGACTGTAGCCCGCCAGGCTCCTCTGTCCACGGAATTCTCCAGGCATGAATACTGGAGTGGATCGCTATTCCCTTCTCCAGGAGATCTTCCCGACCTAGGAATCAAATCCGAGTCTCCTGGGTTGCAGGCAGAGTCCTTACTGCCTGAGCCACCAGGGACACCCTCTTTGTTCTGACAACATATAAAACTGCTGAAAACCATGTCTCTCCAGAGCAGTTCTTCAGAGCTACCTGCGATGCTGTCTTCAAAGCTATCGTCCTTAGTGTGGCTCAAATAAATCTTTCCCATTTCTATGACCGATTATTGATTATGCCCTTTGGTACCAGCATAGGCCACCACCTCGTGGGCATCTGTGGTCAGTGCCAGGCCCTGTGGCGCTGTAGTGGCGCTGCAGACTTGATACAAGGACTAGAAGGAGCCAGAGCCTTGGAAGGGCTGGAGGCTGCACTTCCCGTGTCAGCCACAAGGGGGCTCCCACTGGAGTCCACAGCTAACCCCATGGAGGCATTGAAGGGTCCACTGCCTGCTATGGGAGGCAAACCTGAAGAGGAACTCTGCCAAGAGTGTCCACCTCCATGGAAAATATATGGAAATCTATCACTACAATTGCATTCTTGTTCACAAAGTGAAAGTGTTAGTCGCTCAATTGTGTCTGACTCTTTGCGATCCCATGGACTATAGCCAGGCTCCTCTGTCCATGGAATTCTCCAGGCAAGAAGACTAGAGAGGGTTTCCATTCTCTTCTCCAGGGGATCTTCCCAACCCAGGGATCGAACCCAGGTCTAAACTGCATTGCAGGCAGACTCTTTACCATCTGAGCCACAGGTACTGCATAGTAGTGGTTAGTGGCCCCATGGCCTCCGAAATGGCCAACCAGCTTGCCACTGGCCCAGAAGGTTAAGATGCATAACCTGTCACCATTGGTTCTGTGGCCACTCCCTTGGGGCCCTCAAGGCCACCTGGTCCAATCTCTTTCTTGAACCTGCCCTCAGAAGAAAAGATGCTGACCCAACGGTTATCATAGTCTACCACAATAAGGCCTCCATTGGTGTCCATGCCACACCTGTGGGAACTGCAGCTGCCCACATGGGGCCCATGGATCCCAAAGCAGAACTTGAACTTGTCCTCAGTGGAGAAATCCTGGATACAGTTGTTGTTGCCGCCCGCACCTAGCTGTGGACACACCTGGTAAGTAGATGGATTCAGGCCTCTTGCCTATGTGATTGCCAGTGAGGGTAACTAGCCGTCTTCAGTAGGGCTGTCCTTCCATTTGCCAGCCTTGCTCTGCACGGAACTAGGCCTCTGCTGGTGGCAGGGACTGGGCGCTGGGCTTCACATTGTCCCGGGAAAGTGACAGGTCCCAAGATGCCAGGAACACACACTGCTTGGCTAACATTTTTTATTTTATTTATTTATTTGGCCACCAGGCACGTGGAATCTTAGTTCCCCAACCAGGAATTGAATCTGCACCCCCTGCATTGGAAGATGGGAGTCTAATGGACCACCATGGAAGCCCCAGGCTAACATTTTTAAATGCACCAAAATCTAAGAATGACACTCAGGCCAGTTAAAAGGAAATTCCTTCCAAAACATGACGTTAACCATGTGCATTTTAGGGAGAGGAAAACAACCAATTCAATAAAAGAGGACTTTTTTTTTCTTCCTTAAAGGATTAGGTCTTTAATTATAGATTCTCATAAGGAAGGAAAAAATTCTCTTTGATCTACTGTATCCTCCCAGGATAGGAGATTCTTTCAAGTGGCATGTTCCCCATAAGTTCTTGAGGTTAATGAAACAAGCTCTTTTGAAGCCAGTGTCTGGTTGTATCCTACAGGCATGCCCCCACTTTTTTTAAATTGTAGTATAGTTAATTTACAATGTTGTGTTAGTTTCACATGCACAGCAAAGTGAATCAGTTATACATATACACACAGCCATTCTTTTTTAGATTCCTTTCCCATATCGGTTATTACACAGGCATCGCCCTTGAGGAGAAATGTCATTGCCCCAAATGTACATGGTTTAATCCAAATAATGTAGGTCCCTCCATCCCATTGCTCTTGAAAACTGCATGGGCAGAGGAAAGAGATTAAATTTAGATTTTCCTTTTCGGGGAAACCTACCTTTTAAAAAAGGTAGATTAAATTGATTTTTTAGGATAGATGGTTCAGTTGTGATCCCAACTGAGAGGGAGATAAAATCTAAACATCGGAGATCTCAACATTATTTTCATTTGTTATATTTACCCTTGCAAAGCTGTTTCCTCAATTATGTTCCACTTAACCTAATGGAAAGCTGTTTTGCACTCCTTGGTCCATACATTAAATTTTTGCTTGAAAAAAACTGCCTTGATCTACCTGATGATAATTATTTTCATTGAAAACCTTAATGCAGCCTTATAAACTAGTTTAAGTAAGAAAGCTCTTAGAAAAATGTCTAAGTTTGATGCTTTTGGAAGCAAATGAAGTTAAGCAAGAGTGGATTCTGTCTTGGTCTTCAGCCAACAGGGCAAAGTATGTTGAGTCCAGAAGAATAGATTTGTGTCAATTCCGTCATTGACTGGCTATGCAAACTCTGATTTGTTTAATGTCTCCACACCTCAATGACTTTGTCTACAAGGTAGAAAAGATCATTTCTATACTGTCTATCCGCGTAAATGTAAGAGAACTAAATGCGTAAAAAACTTTAGGGACTTCCCTGATGGTCCAGTGGTTAAGACTCTGCCTTTCAGGGGGCTCAGGTTCCATCATGCAGGGTGGCCAAAAAAGGAATTTTTTTTTTTAAAGGGATAGTGCTTTGTAAATTAAAATTCAGTATCAGTGGTCATTAACATTTTGTTGTCTGGCTTCCTTCAAGAAAATGAAAAATAAATACTTTCCTATACATTTCTCACACTCACCCCAAAGCACTTAAAAATAAACTCAATACCTTGATTTCATTTAGTTGGGAGCTGGATGGGGAAGAAATGATTTGAAATCCCTGTACCACAAGTTAAGAACTTCCGCTTAGGACCAGAGTAAGAGGATATTCATGAATTCAACAAATTATTAACCTCCAACCTCAGGCCAGGGTCAGCATGACAACGTAACAGCAGTGAACAAGACAGACAAAGATATCCCCCTTAAGAAGTTAGAGTAGACATGTTACAGATAAATTAACTTATGGAATTGAGACAGAGAGTGGTGGTGTGTCGTAGCTTTAGGTAGTACAGTGGTTAGGGAAGGCCAGCCTTCAGGAGATGCACCTGAGTTGAGAGTAACGAGGAGGCAGCCTTGTGAAGATCTAGGAAAAGAATGTTCTGAGCAATTTTGTTGTTGTTCAGTTGCTAAGTCGTGTCTGACTTTGCAACCGCATAGATTGCAGCACGCCAGCCTCTTCTGTTCTTCACTATCTCCTGGAGTTTGCTCAAATTCATGTCCACTGAGTCGGTAATGCTATCTAACATCCTCTGCTGCCCCTTTCTCCTTTTGCCTTCAATCTTTCCCAGCATTAGGGTCTTTTCCAGTGAGTCAGCTCTTCACATCAGGTGGCCAAAGTATTGGAGCTTCAGCTTCAGCATCAGTCCTTTCAATGAATATTCAGGAAATGCAAGAGCTCTGGGACAGAAATGAACTTGGTCTGTTGGAGGCTATTTGTATAAATTGCAGTATATCCCATATAAGGCCACTAGGTTTGAAATGTAGTGGATGGAGGGGAAGAGGTTTGAGCTGAGATCAACAAATTAGACAGAAGTTTACTAAGAAGTAGACCACTTTTTGAAAAAGAGACACTTGAGGGTTTTAAGCAGAGAAATGATAAAAATCAGATTTGTTTTTAGTTGAGAAGGATCTGTTGTATGGGAAATGGACTGTAGGGGGTGTAAGTTTATAGGACATGATGTGAGGACTGGCCTCCCCCTCTGCCTGCCTCCCACTGTAAATTTTTGGCCCAAGCAACTTGATGAATGCCCCTGACGTTTACCTGTGGCATCTCTCACCTGTGGAATGCTGGAGCCCAGCGGTGAGAGAGGTATTAAATTCTATTCTCCTAGACTATACTGTATTATGTAGCCAGTAATGACTGTTACCATCTTTTCCTGTTTTGTCATGATTTAAACAAAAGTAATCATGGGTAATGGCAACTTTGGGAGGGGGTCCCTAATCCTGTTACAGTTATAGTAGTGGGTTCTCCCAGGAAGACCAAGGGGTAACACACTTCAGAGGCTTGCACATTACCTCCCAAATGACCTGAATGTTAACCTGTAAATATATATTTGTTATTGTTCAGTCGCTAAGTTGTGTCTTACTCTTTGCAACTCCATGAACTGCAGCACACCAGGCAAGCAAAACTTTTCTTAGCGCTTTTTACTTTTCACATGTCTACAGAGATTACTACTTTCATATCAGGCTATGATGGGTAGAATGTTCCTTTGGGTCATGTTTCTCCAATTGCAAAAAAAAATTTTTTTTTAATATAAATTTGCTAATTTTGTTTAGACTTCGACTGTTGGTGTGAGAGGGTATTCATGCCAAGGTAATATTCACTTCAGTTCAGTCGCTCAGTCATGTCCAACTCTTTGCGACCCCATGAACCACAGCATGCCAGGCTTCCCTGTACATCACCAACTACCTGGGTCCACCCAAACCCATGTCCATTGAGTCGATGATGCCATCCAGCCATCTCATCCTCTGTCGTCCCCTTCTCCTCTTGCCCTCAATCTTTCCCAGCATCAGGGTCTTTTCCAATGAGTCAGCTCTTCGCATTAGGTGGCCAAAGTACTGGAGTTTCAGCTTCAACATCAGTCCTTCCAATGAACACCCAGGACTGATTTCCTTTACGATGGACTGGTTGGATCTCCTTGCAGTCCAAGGGACTCTCGAGAGTCTTCTCAAACATCACGGTTCAAAAGCATCAATTTTTTGGTGCTCAGCTTTCTTTATAGTCCAACTCTCACATCCATACATGACCATTGGAAAAACCATAGCCTTGACTAGATGGACCTTTGTTGGCAAAGTAATGTCTCTGCTTTTTAATATGCTATCTAGGTTGGTCATAACTTTCCTTCCAAGGAGTAAGCGTCTTTTAATTTCATGGCTGCAGTCACCATCTGCAGTGATTTTGGAGCCCAGAAAAATAAAGTCAGACATTGTTTCCACTGTTTACCCATCTATCTGCCATGAAGTGATGGGACTGGATGCCATGATCTTAGTTTTCTGAATGTTGAGCTTTAAGCCAACTTTTTCACTCTCCTCTTTCACCTTCATCAAGAGGCTCTTTAGTTCTTCACTTTCTGCCATAAGGGTGGTGTCATCTGCATATTGAGGTTATTGATATTTCTCCCGGCAATCTTGATTCCAGCTTGTGCTTCTTCCAGTCCAGCGTTTCTCATGATGTACTCTGCATAGAAGTTAAATAAGCAGGGTGACAATATACAGCCTTGACGTACTCCTTTTCCTATTTGGAACCAGTCTGTTGTTCCATGTCCAGTTCTAACTGTTGCTTCCTGACCTGCATACAGGTTTCTCAAGAGGCAGGTCAGGTGGTCTGGTATTCCCATCTCTTTCAGAATTTTCCACAGTTTATTGTGATTCACACAGTCAAAGGCTTTGGCATAGTCAATAAAGCAGAAATAGATGTTTTTCTGGTACTCTCTTGCTTTTTTGATGATCCAGCAGTTGATCTCTGGTTCCTTTGCCTTTTCTAAAACCAGCTTGAACATCTGGAAGTTCATGGTTCACGTATTGCTAAAGCCTGGCTTTGAGAATTTTAAGCATTACTTTACTAGCATGTGAGATGAGTGCAATTGTGCAGTAGTTTGAGCATTCTTTGGCATTGCCTTTCTTTGGGATTGGAATGAAAACTGACCTTTTCCAGTCCTGTGGCCACTGCTGAGTTTTCCATATTTGCTGCCATATTGAGTGCAGCACTTTCACAGCATCATCTTTCAGGATTTGAAATAGCTCAACTGGAATTCCATCACCTCCACTAGCTTTGTTCATAGTGATGCTTCCTAAGGCCCACTTGACTTCACGTTCCAGGATGTCTGGTTCTAGGTGAGTGATCACATCATCGTGATTGTCTGGGTCATGAAGAACTTTTTGTACAATTCTTCTGTGTATTCTTGCCACCTCTTCTTAATATCTTCTCCTTCTGTTAGGTCCCTACCATTTCTGTCCTTTATTGAGCCCATCTTTGCATGAAATGTTCCCTTGGTATCTCTAATTTTCTTGAAAAGATCTCTAGCCTTTCCCATTCTATTGTTTTCCTCTATTTCTTTGCATTGGTCGCTGAGGAATGCTTTCTTATCTCTCCTTGCTATTCTTTGGAACTCTGCATTCAAAGGGGTATCTTTCCTTTTCTCCTTTGCTTTTCACTTCCTGTCTTTTCACAGTTATTTGTAAGGCCTCCTCAGATAGCCATTTTGCTTTTTTGCATTTCTTTTTCTTGGGGACGTTGTTGATTCCTGTCTCCTGTACAATGTCATGAACCTCTATCCATAGCTCATCAGGTATTCTGTCTATCAGATCTAGTCCTTTAAATCTATTTCTCACTTCTACGGTATAGTCATAAGTGATTTGATTTAGGTCATACCTGAATTGTCTAGTGGTTTTCTCCACTTTCTTCAATTTCAGTCTGAATTTGGCAATAAGGAGTTCATGATCTGATCCATAGTCAGCTCCTGGTCTTGTTTTTGCTGACTGTATAGAGCTTCTCCATTTTTGGCTGCAAAGAATATAATCAATCTGATTTCGGTGTTGACTATCTGGTGATGTCCATGTGTAGAGTCTTCTCTTGTGTTGTTGAAAGAGGGTGTTTGCTATGACCAGTGCGTTCTCTTGGCAGGACTCTATTAGCCTTTGCCCTGCTTCATTCTGTACTCCAAGGCCAAATTTGCCTGTTATTACAGGTGTTTCTTGACTTCCTACTTTTGCATTCCAGTCCCCTATAATGAAAAGGACATCTTTTTTGGGTGTTAGTTCTAGAAGGTCTTGTAGGTCTTCATAGAACTGTTCAACTTCAGCTTCTTCGGTGTTGCTGGTCGGGGCACAGACTTGAATTACCATGATATTGAATGGTTTGCCTTGGAAACGAACAGAGATCATTCTGTCGTTTTTGAGATTGCATCCAAGTACTGCATTTCGGACTCTTTTGTTGACTATAATGGCTACTCCATTTCTTCTAAGGGATTCCTGCCCACAGTAGTAGGTATAATGTAACCAAAGTTAAATGCACTCATGCGTGTGTGTTCAGAGTCTGACTCTTTGTGACCCCATGGACTGTAGCCCGCTAGGCTCCTCTGTCCATGGGATTTCCCAGGCAAAAATAGTAGAGTGGGTTGCCATTTTTTCTCCACGGGACCTTCCTAACCCAGGGACTGAATCCACATCTCCTGCCTGGGAAGCCCAAATGCACTCATATAGAAATAAATAAATAAGATATTAGTATATGATGTCTGTATCATATGTATTACTAATAAAAACATTTATGTAGTGCTTTTCATATAAAATTAAAAATTATACACTATAAAATACCTTTTACTCTGTGTTGCTATTTTAGAAATGCTCATTTTATTCATTTTAAAAATATTCTGCCGTTCTCTTGCCTGCATTTAACACAGAAGTTTAATATTTAATGGCTTCATACTGAAACTAAAGCCAGGTTACTTTTATACAACAGTGGAAACTAGGTTTCCTTGTGCTTTTGTTAAATTAAAAGCATTCATAATTATTTCTCAAAAGAGTTAGTCATTAATTAAGGTTTATGAAGTGCTTAGGGAATTTCATAAGGAAATAAAACAAGTCTCACAGGCCCCGTAACATGGAAACCTAGATTTGAAAAAATTAGTAGGATTGCCAATTCAGCATGAATCTTGGCAGTTTTAAATATTTAGTCAATTCTGACCAATGCAGAAAGTAAAAGGAAAGAGAATCAAATTCATCAATGAAATGAAGATGCAAGTGACCCAGGCCAGGTGGGTAGATGTACAGGGGAATGAAATAGAACTCTCCAGTTGTTGCCAGGAGCTATTAACATGATGACTAAAAACATTACCACCACCACCAGTACATTCAGTTCAGTTCAGTTCAGTTCAGAAGCTCAGTCGTGTCCGACTCCTTGTGACCCCATGAATCGCAGCATGCCAGGCCTCTCTGTCCATCACCAGCTCCCGGAGTCTACCCAAACCCATGTCCATCGAGTCGGTGATGCCATCCAACCATCTCATCCTCTGTCGTCCCCTTCTCCTCCTGCCCCCAATCCTTCCCAGCATTAGGATCTTTTCCAATGAGTCAACTCTTCACATGAGGTGGCCAAAGTATTGGAGTTTCAGCTTCAACATCAGTCCTTCCAATGAACACCCAGGACTGATCTCCTTTAGGATGGACTGATTGGATCTCCTTGCAGTCCAAGGGACTCTCAAGAGTCTTCTCCAACACCACGGTTCAAAAGCATCAATTCTTCAGCGCTCAGCTTTCTTCATCGTCCAACTCTCACATCCATACATGACCACTGGAAAAACCATAGCCTTGACTAGACGGACCTTTGTTGGCAAAGTAATGTCTCTGCTTTTAAATATGCTATCTAGGTTGGTCATAACCTTCCTTCCAAGGAGTAAGTGTCTTTTAATTTCATGGCTGCAATCACCATCAGCAGTGATTTTGGAGCCCAAAAAAATAAAGTCTGACACAGTTTCCACTGTTTCCCCATCTATTTCCCATGAAGTGATGGGACCAGATGCCATGATCTTAGTTTTCTGAACATTGAGCTTTAAGCCAACTTTTTCACTCTCCTCTTTCACTTTCATCAAGAGGCTCTTTAGTTCTTCTTCACTTTCTGCCATAAGGGTGGTTTCATCTGCATATCTGAGGTTATTGATATTTCTCCTGGCAATCTTGATTCCAGCTTGTGTTTCTTCCAGCCCAGCGTTTCTCATGATGTACTCTGCATATAAGTTAAATAAGCAGGGTGACAATATACAGCCTTGACGTACTCCTTTTCCTATTTGGAACCAGTCTGTTGTTCCATGTCCAGTTCTAACTGTTGCTTCCTGACCTGCATACAGGTTTAGCCTTATTTATTTTTTAAAAAAAATTGTTTTTGAAGGGAACTTACTTAGAGTTTTATTTTTTTACTGAGTGGTACTAGATGTTTTGTTTGTTTTGATCAGAGCAGTCTCTCAGAAAGTTCCCCAAATAAATACTTAATGCTGCTGGAAATAGGCATAGACAATAGGCCTTTGAAAAAAAGAGCACTTAAAATTTTTTTTCTCCTAGTTATAAAGTAATACTTTCTTACCATAGAAAATCTGGAAAATACGGAAAATTATGGTTCATTTTTGTAACTCTTTTCTCTCTTTTTTTCCTCTTATTTTTATATAAGTGACTCTTAATCATGCCACCAAGAAATGGCTACTGTTAACATCTTTTCGTCATTAGCTAATGCTCCATGGTGGTATGAACTGTGTTAGATTTCAGTTCACTGTATCCCTACTGCATAGCACAGTACCTGGCATAGATGACATTTAATTAATATTTATTGAATGAATGACTATATTAACATTTCCTTCTAGCCTTTTTATGCAGACATTAGCCCGTTTGTTAATAACACGGAGTCTATATTGTACTTCTTCACTTATTATCTCCTGAGATTTTTCTCATGATATCAAATATCTTTCCACCTAAAGTATGATTTTTCATAATGTATAATGTTCCATCCAGTGTCATACTTCATTTAACCATTTTCCTATGCAAATGAAATCATATAGTGTCTATTTCGTGTCTTGCTTCTTTTCTTTTAAAATTTATTTGGCTGTATTGGGTCTTAGCTGCAGGCATGTAGGATCTTTTCAGTTGCAGGCATGCAAACTCTTAGTTGCAGCATGTGGTATCTAGTTCCCTGACCAGGAATTGAACCCGAGCCCCCTGCATTGGAAACATGGAGTCTTAGCCACTGGACCACCATGGGAAGTCCTAGTATCTTGCCTCTTTTGTTCACCATAATGTCTTTAAGATTCCTCCATACTGTTACATATATCATTATTTTCATTATCTGAGTAGTATTGGGTATTTTTGCTGGGTTATTATGGCTGTTGGGTAAAATACCCAAGAGTAGAATTACTGAGTAATAGTGTAGGTGTATATTTAACTTTTATAACAAACTTCCTAAGTAGTTGTAGCATTTTACTTTCCCACCAGCAATACAGCAGAGTTCCAGTTGCTCCCATCCTTGCCAACACTTACATATTGAGAGTTTTTAATTTCAGCTTTATTTTTTTAATTTTTGTTTTTGATTTTTGGTTGCACTGGGTCTTCACTGCCGCATGCAGGCTTTCTCTAGTTGTGGTGAGCAGGGGTTACTCTTTGTTGTGGTGCATGGAATTCTCATTGTGGTAGCTGCTATGGTTGCAGAGCACAGGCTCAAGGGTGTGTGGGCTTCAGCAGTTGTAGCACACAGCTCAGAAGACCCCCTGTAGAAGGAAATGGCAATCCAGTCCAGTATTCTTGCCTGGAGAATCCCACGACGGAGGTGCCTGGTAGGCTACAGTCCATGGGGTTGCAAAGAGTAGGACACGACTGAACGACTTCACTTTTACTTAGTGGCCCCTCAGCATGTGGGATCTTCCTGGATCCAGGGATTGAACCTGTGTCCCCTGCATTAGCAGGTGGATTCTTACCTATTGTACCACCAGGGAAGTTCCAATTTTAGCTCTTCTAGGTTAGTAAAATGGTATTTCACCATTTCCTTCATGACTAATAATGTTGAGTCTTCTCATTGGCCATACATATATCTTCGATTGATACTGCCAAATTCCTTTCCAGAGAAATTGTGCTAATTTATAATTCTACCAACAGTATCACCTTTTAAAAATATTTTCCAATTTTCTATGTAAAAAAATAGCACCTTGTTTTAATTCTCATATTTATTAATTATGAAGTTTGGTGTTAAAATGTGGCTCCACTTTGAGATCCAAGGACTTCTGTAGCTCAGTCCAGTGGTTAAGACTCTGTACTTCCACTGCAGGAGGCATGTGTTTTATCCCTGATCAGGGAACTAAGATCCTGCATGCCTCCCAGTGTGACCAAAAAACAAAGAAAACAAAATAAATCAAGCAAACAAAAACGAACAAACAAAGATATACCTGAGATCCAGATAGTTGGTTACTTTCCCCACTACTATTACTGAATAACCCATCTCTTCACGTTGGTTTGCAGTGTTTTCTTAAACTCTTTGTTTTTAGTCATCTTGTGTACATTCTTTTAGATGAATTTTAGCCTCTACTATGTTGCAGGAACCAATTTGTTTTTGACCACTATAAATCTGCTCTGTTTGATAGATGTGTGGGGAGCTCTGGTTACTTCATAGTTGAAGAACTTCCGCAGAATCTCTGAACAATTCTCTCTGGTGAAAGCCTGAAATCAAGACCCAAGAACACAGAACCAAAATCTGTCCAGTTCCTGAAGTGCTCCTGCCTTCCTAGAATTGCCATGAATTGCCTTTAGCTCAAAACTGCAAGGCAAGGGCAGGAATAGGGACGCAGTTATACAGAATGGACATGTGGACACAGGTGGGGACGAGGAGGGTGGCCTGAATTGAGCGATTACGATTGACATGTGTACACGACCATGTGTAACATAGCTAGCGGGAAGCTGCTGTCTAGCGCAGGGAGTTCAGCTCTGTGCTCTACTATGACCTAGAGGGGTGGGATGGGGGGAGTGGGGTGGGAGGGAGGCACAAGCGGGAAGGGATATATTTATACATATAGCTGACTCACTTCCTTGTACAGTAGAAACTAACACCACATTGTAAAGCAATTAACCTCCAATTAAAAAAAAAACTGCAAAGCATAATTCGGGGTCTGACTCTATAGTGTATATGCCCAGACCACCTCCCATCACATCAGTCAGTTCAGTTCAGTCACTCAGTCATGTCCGACTCTGCGACCCCATGGACTGCAGCATGCCAGGCTTCCCTGTCCATCACCAACTCCCAGAGTTTACTCAAACTCGCGTCCATTGAGTTGGTGATGCCATCCAACCATCTCATCCTCTGTTATCCCCTTCTCCTCCCGCCTTCAATCTTTCCCAGAATCAGGGTCTTTTCAAATGAGTCAGTTCTTTGCATCAGGTGGCCAAAGTATTGGAGTTTCAGCTTCAGCATCAGTCCTTCCAATGAATATTCAGGACTGATTTCCTTTAGGATTGACTGGTTGGATCTCCGTGCTGTCCAAGGGACTCTCAAGAGTCTTCTCCAACACCACAGTTCAAAAACATTAATTCTTCGGCGCTCAGCTTTCTTTCTAGTCCAACTCTCACATCCATACATGACTACTGGAAAAATCATAGCTTTGACTAGATGGACCTTTGTTGGTAAAGTAATGTCTCTGCTTTTTAATATGCTGTCTAGGTTGGTTCCATTACATAAATCTATGTTAAAGGAGATCTGGGTTAACCTCTATAATCTTTTAGCTGGGAGCTATCCAAAAGAACTTTCTGCGATGATGGAAGTGTCCTAGCCATTGTTATTGTTTAGTCGCTCAGTCGTGTCTGACTCTCTGAGACCCCACAGACTACAGCAAGCCAGGTCTCCCTGTCCTTCACTATCATCCAGTTTGCTCCGATTCATGTCCATTGAGTCAGTGATGCCAAGGAACCATCTATCTCATCCTCTGTGCCCTCCTCTCATTTTGCCTTCAGTCTTTCCCAGCATCAGGGTCTTTTCCAGTGGGACAGCTCTTTGCATTAGGTCTTATTCTACCACATCCAATTAGATAGTCACGAGCCACAGGTAGTTATTGAATGCTGCAAATGTGGCTAGTGAGGAAATAAATGTTTGTTTTATTTATTTTAAATGTACAGAGCCACTTATGACTACTCACTGGCCACCACAGTGACTGTTGAGATCGGTTTCCCTGTAATTTGCATATACTTCCTTGGATCCCAGTTTTAACATTCCACTATCAAGACTAAAATCAAAATACTTTTGTCTTTACCAGGCACTATACTAGAAGACAGTTTCTATACTAGGCTTGCAATTCAAGGAGAGAAAAGGTCAGTTTTTAACCTAGAGATGAGCCAGATTATTAAGACTCTACAGAGACTTGCCCATCGTTTTCCACGGTAAGAATGACGGGGGAGGCAGGTACTGTGTTACTGTGTCAAAGGGGAAGAAGGATTGCTTCCAGCTGTGTAGGTGACATGCAGAACTTACAGGTCAGTTCCCTGCACAGAGGAGGTCTGGCCCAGGGGCTCCCTGGAGGGGGCTGCGGTCCCCTTTCTGACAAGTGGAAAGGAAGCTAGGAGGCTGTGGGACTTGGCGGGGTGTGTGTGTGTGGGGGCTCTTATCCACCCACCTCGGAAACCACCCCCCTCCACCCCTCACTACTAGGTTAGAACTAGGATGCACGAGATTGTTCTCGCTATACTAAGTGCTCTCGACAAATGTGACAACTTAAACCAGGGGTTTAAATGGGTTTGGTGACTGGGGGGAGGGTAAGCTGTGGGAAGGAGCTGGATCAAACTGATAACGACCCCTAGAGACAGAGTTGGAGGGGAGACCCCGAAGAAAGGGAGGGAGGCCCCCCCGTGGGGAAGGTCTGGGAGGACGAGGGCGCCCTGCAAGGTGATCCCAGGCGGACAGGAGGCGCACGGCTCCGCCAGACAGCCGCCGGGTCGCTCGGGCCGGGTCACAAGATGGCCGCGGTTCCGCTGGGCCTTAGGGTGCGGGACCCAGGGCCCGGTGTTAGGTGCTCCAGGCCCGGGCGGCGCAGGCAGCCGAGCAGCAGTCAGAGCTGCAAGGGAGGGCAAGCAGAGGAGAGGGGGAAGAGCGACTTTCGGAAGCTGGAGGAGAGGAAGGAAGCGCGCGTGTGCGGAGGGCGGCCGCGCGGGCCCGGAGCCTCCGCGCGAAGGGTAAAATCGGGGTTGTCTACTGCCCGGGTGCTGGAGGTCAGGCGGCCGAGAGGCCGCGGCAACTTGCCGAGCTCAAGGCCTCGGCGCGGTAACCGCGGCGGCGGCGCGCGCGCCGCAGGGAATTTGGGGAGGTGCCCAGTCGGGGGAGCGCGCGCGCACGAGCCCGGCCGCGCGCACGAGTCTCGGACGCTCTCACGAGTCTCGGCCGCGCGCAGCCGCGGCTGCCCGCGTAGTCTCCCTGATCCGCTGTCGCGGGCGCTCCCGACACGGCGCCTCGGGAGGGAGCGGTCAGTGGGCCTGCATAGTGTCCGTGGGATTCGAGGCCGGGCAGCTGCGGCCGCCTCCTTCTGGTGCCTGGGCCGCCCTGATAAAGCGGGGCCGGGGCACGGCCGCCTGACCGGCCCCGGGGAGCCGAGATCGCTGGAGGCGAAGGCGGGGGCGCACGTCTGGAGATCTCCCCGGACCGGGAGGAGGCCGAGGGGATCATGTCCGGGAGGAACCTCCACCTCTCCACCACCGAACGCGTCATCAAAGGTGCCATGCGGGCCAGGCCTTCCAGTCGATCGGCGGGAAACGGCCCTCGGCCGGGCGACGGCTCGGGGCCGGAGGGAGGGAAGGAGCCGAGGACTGGAGTCGGGAGGGCGGCGGGGTCCCGGGCGGCGCCCATCCCGGAGGAGAACTTGGAGGGGGTGTGGGAGAAGGGAGGCGGGGATCCCCACCGGGGCTGCCCGGCGAGGGCTCCGGGCGTTTTCTGTAGCACCTGGACCAGTAGCTAGCTGGGGATTGCTCATTTATCTCCAGTAGTGGAGGATTTCCAGGCAGGGTGGTTGTTTCTAATCCTATCAACCCCTAAAGAGTCTGGATCTCCATCTTTTTAGTCTCTTACCTGGGGGAAGCCATCTAGGGTGATGTGGGCAGGGTGTTAAGTAGGCTCTTCCAAGTCAGAGCTTTCTGCCGCTCCTCTTCTGAAAGGTCAGATCTTTCTTGCCCCTTCCCCAACCTTTTTTAAGTATGAATACCATGTACCTTTTAGCCCATTTTCTCCAGATCATCACGTCACTGTTATTACTAAAAGAAACAATACAGTGAAATAAATACAAATAAATTCATTTTATGATATTTGAAAGGGATCTACAGATCTCTTGACATGATTGTTGGTGTTTTATTTTCCTTTTGGCCATAGAGACTTGGAGAATGATATTCTCTGATTCAGGTGTCCAACATCGACTAAAGTGTTCCTTGTGTTGTAGTTGTTTCTGCCCTTAAAATAAGATTAGGGGTTTAAGCATAACCACTAATTTATGTGCTTCTTTTGTTCAGACACAAGGCTTAAGTACAACTCTTCTCTCTGAGTTTTAATACTGGGTTTGAAAGCACTATTTTGTAAGAAGGGAATATACCAAGATCCAGGTGTGTTAGTGACCTCTAAATAAAGGAGTCAGTTGCAAGTGGGGCGAACTCTTAAAATACTTTTATTTTTTTGTTTTGGTAATTATATGGAGAAAAGAAACCAAGATTGGTGATGAGAAAACATTTTTCTCTTCGTGGAGAAAAATGATTGAATGGTCAATGAAGGGAACGAGTTTTAGTTATAACTTAGGGCCCCTCCACCTCCAGAAACATTAAGCATCATAAGTGTTGATTGTCTGCAGTATATAATTTTAATGTATCATGTAGTTTCCACCCAGAAAGTCATCATCATAAGTGTTGATCATAAATGTTAATTATCTACACTATATAATATTTATTAAATATAATGGCATTTTTGAGATTTACCTCCTCAGCATTTGTCTGGTATCATTAGGGATTTAAGAGAATTGGTCATATAACTGACAGCCCTTTAACTGCTAAATTATTTTGACCATTTTAATGTCAGTTTTCATAGTATATAACTCATCAAGGGTATATAACCATCTCTTAAGATTTAGAATCTATTAAGCAATCTTCTTTGATAAATCAAGGTCATCATAATGTACATTAATTTCTGTCCTATGCAGTTAATATGGCCGGTGCATTCTGCTATATAAGGGTGTTGGCAGTTTCCTCCTGTGTTAAAATGACTCCTCACTGCTATACCAGTTTAGGGCTTTTGTCTGTTTTTAGTTTATCTCCTTCAGGACTGTTCTTTATCTGTCAAAATATGCCCTTCTAATCCACCACTTATAAGCTGAAGTAGGCAGGGAAACCAGATAAACCAGAATAGTGTGTCAAGTCAGAATAAATAGGATCTGAGTGAAGCTTAGTGGTAGTCCTCAGACCTTTACGAATCTCAAATTCTGATCGCCATTGTAGCATGTAATTTCTACCATAACGTGCAATAAGCTATAAAGGAAATGATATAAAAGATACAAAGGGTCATGACCCTTTCAAATCGTTAAATACAGAAGTAAAGTAAAATAAAATGCAGCTAATATGCAGGTGCTGACTTATTGCTAGGCATGCCCATAGTTAAGTGAACACCCTCATAGTCTGTATGATTCAAATTTGTTTTTTGGTGAAAGCATAAATGACTGCGTGTTATCAATTACCCTTAAAGAAATGAAACATGAATGATTTCAAGCCCTTAGATTGTATGGATTTGTCTAGTATGTAAACACTTGAGCGTGAGAACTTGAGCACAGCAATTGTGGCTTCTTGGTGACTTACCTTGCTTTTTATCTACATTTTCCTGAGTTTGAAATATTGAGGTTTATTCTAAGTAAGGTGTCACTGTATTTCTAGCTAAGGTCCCTTGGTTGTATTGGGTTCTAAATCCTGATCTAATGTTATCTTGTCTGGCCAGAATTGTTTGCCTTTATTCACAGCTGGAAATCTTTTTCAGAGGTGAGACCACACCCCAGTTATTTTTGGTTCTGTCATTTCCTGTTCACTTTAAAGTCTACCTAATTGTTTTGCTTGAGCAAATGGTGAAGAGTGGGTGGGTGGGAGTGATTTGTATTTTAAGTGTCTTTTAAACAGCAACTTGCCTAAAATGAAGGACTAGACCTGTGGTTTTACTCCTGCTTCTCAAGCTTACTTGTGACCTTGCCTGTTTTTTTTCTAACCTTGCCTTTTTAGTTAAACCCTTTTTTTTGCTTCAATAATCTCATCTGCGAAATAGTTAATAATACTTTCTTCCTCAAGCATCTCAGCCATGCAAATGACATAATAGATGTGACAAGCTTAAGACAATGTAGTATTATGAACCATTTGAAAAATATCAGAATCAGAAAGCATATGAAATTATAAGTTAAGAAGCTGTTCTGAGGAAAATACCTCTTCTATAATGTAAAGGACATCTGGGTGGAATCCCATGGATAACAGCATAGAAACCAATTATACCGTCTGTCTTGTATTCGCTGGCAGCTGGTTTCTTCTGTCCTAGTTGAAGGTGTTCATTTTGTGTTTAAAAAATACAAAAATTCTTATGATTTCACTCATTCATTAAATGTGTATGGAGAGCCATCTGCAGTGTACTCCCAATAGGTGCTCATTTGTTTCCTCTCTGTTTTAAAAATTAATATATGTGTGAGCTTCTGGAACAGTCCATATGCACTAGAGCATCACTACTTGTGTCTGGAGCAGAAACTCAAATAACTGAATTGTGAATATCTTTCAGCTTGATTTTGTTTCTTTTTCTGGTTTCCAAGTTTCTTTTCCTGTTTGAGGGATTGTTTTTTTTTTCCTTTGACAGTGATTTTCATAAAAAGTTTTTATTCCTCTGGACTGAATCTTTTCAGCAGCAACAAGGAAATTTCACTGGGCATTACATGACAGATAGGGAGAATGCATAGTCTTAAGTTTGTTATTTGGTGGCCGAATGGATTTTAACAGAAGTCAGGTTTCTTTTTTGATACAGTTCTCCCATTCTCTTGAAATTCAAGTATATTGTATAGTCAGAGAGTGTACTGTCATTTGTAGCACTCATTGAAGACTACTAGTTCTGTAATATTCTGGCGCTGGGGCTAAATGTGGCTATGGCTTTCTTGGACTTCCCAGGTGACTCTAGTGGTAAAGAGCCTGCTTGCCAATGCGGGAGATACACGAGACACGAGTTTGATCCTTGGGTTGGAAAGATCCCCTGGAGAAGGGAATGACAACCCACTACATTATTCTTGCCTGGAGATTCCCATGGAGAGAGGAGCCTGGGGGTCTACAGTCTATAGGGTTGCAAAGGGTTGGACACAACTGAAGCGACTTGGCATGCACACATGCACGCATGGCTTTCTTAAAATTTTTTAAGAAGAGTAGTATGACCAGAAATGGCTATTTCCACAAGTATACCCTGAACCCCATTTCTCTCTCTGGTATTTATACCTCTTTTATTTTCTGTTCGTTCCCTCTCCCTTTTTCATATCATGAGAATGAATTTACCAAGGGTTAAAATTATTTTTTCTTGTAAATATACGCTTAACCCTGTAAAATTTGAAAGGCAGAAGGGAAGAAAACAAAGGCTCCATATTTGTTCCTTACAGAAGCAACTGCTGTTAATACTTTTCATTACTCTGCTTTCATTAATACTTTTCATACATTTGAGCCTTGAGCAACACAGGTTTGAACTGTAGGCCCAGTTATACGTGGATCTTTTCAATAGTAAATACTATGGTGCTACATGATCTGAAGATGGTTGAATCCGAGGATGTAGAACCATGGCTAGGGAGGAACTTTGGGTATGGAGAAAGCACCTGTGTGTATATAGAGGGCTAACTGTAAGTTGTAGTGGACTTTCTAGTGTGTGCAGTGTTGGCACCCTTCAGCCCCTCCTTATGCAAGGATCAGCTGTATTTCCATCTACTGGTATGCTTTGAATTTAATATATGTCATGTTAAACCTTTTATTGTGCAAATAATTCATATTCTTTTAATGTAAATATGGTGATTTTACCTAAATCCTTTCATAATGGTTTC
Organism: Okapia johnstoni; assembly: GCA_024291935.2. Lineage (NCBI taxonomy): Eukaryota > Metazoa > Chordata > Mammalia > Artiodactyla > Giraffidae > Okapia > Okapia johnstoni. The sequence goes on along the minus strand of CM044314.1, from coordinate 38,884,006 downwards.
AGTCAACGTGAAAATGATTTGAAAGTGCTCATATTCATATTTTGAGCCTTTATATTTTCAATCATTTGATACAGTGCCAACCTAGAAGAAATATTTTCAAGGATAAATATTCATTGTGAGTAAGTCATATAGCACACATCTTTTGAATTTGTCAACAGTATTTCAGTTATTGTTAGTTTACCATTGTAATTAATGAGCTGCCAAACTATTTGAACGCTTGGACATCCAAGACTGTTTGAAATTCACACCTCTAAGTGAAAGTCTCAAAATTCAGAAAGGATCTCTTAATTTAAACACTTAATTTTTTTTTTTTTTGGAGCAGGAAAAAGGTATTCTTTCTACCTGTATGATAATGGTTGTGATGAAAGCCTTATTTATATCAGACATTTGATAATAAAATTTTCTTCTATAAAGGAACATCACATTTTACTGTAAAATAAAAAAAAGCTATTGGATCATTGGAGAAACAAATGCTAAGGACTTCTGTGCATGTTAAGTCACTTCAGTTGTGTCTGACTCTTTGTGATCCTCTGGAACGTAGCCCACAAGGCTCCTCTGTCCATGGGATTCTCTAGGCAATGAATGATACCGGAGTGGGTTACCAGGCCCTCCTCCAGAGGATCTTCCTGACTCAGGAATCAATCCCCTGTCTCTTACATCTCCTGCACTGGCAGGCAGGTTCTTTACCACTAGCACCAGAAGGACTCATTACTTAAAGTGAATTAAAGAATTAATTAAAAACTTTTTCCTAAGCAGTGTTTGATAACAGAGTATCTTTCCATTAAAGAAACATTTTGGGGAAAAGCTGATTTTTAGACGTATCTATGAGAGACAAAATTATTCAACTAGTCCTGTTATATTTGTAGTCATTTTGGGGCTTTGCTGCTACTTAATTGCTGAAGGACTAATGGAAATAAAGAGGTTTTTTCATCATCATCCTTTGGTGCAGTCATTAATAGAATATAGCATTCTATTTTAACATTTTTATATTAAATTTTAGCTTCATTCAAAGATGCAAAGCTGAGGTCTAAAAATTGCATCCTAACCTAAGTCATATCTGATTTCGTTATCTTTATAATCTACCTAATTATTCAGATGTATGCAGAGAGAACTTTGGTTCCTTATATTCAGTTTTATTTTGTTGGCAAACTAGATTTTTATCATGAAATCTTTTAGTTTCTTGAGTCTTTGTTATTAGAAGAGGGTATAACTTGGTATGGAGAAGGCAATGGCACCCCACTCCAGTACTCTTGCCTGGAAAATCCCATGGATGGAGGAGCCTGGTAGGCTGCAGTCCATGGGGTCGCGAAGAGTCGGACACGACTGAGCGACTTCACTTTCACTTTTCACTTCCATGCACTGGAGAAGGAAATGGCAACCCACTCCAATGTTCTTGCCTGGAGAATCCCAGGGATGGCGGAGCCTGGTGGGCTGCCGTCTATGAGGTCGCACAGAGCCGGACACGACTGAAGTGACTTAGCAGCAGCAGCACAACTTGGTAACTAGGCTCTCTAGCTTGGTTGACAGATGCTATACTAGTTGGCCAACGGAATGTATATCTTTGATGATTGTTATTAGATTTAGTGAATGCTGACAAGTCATGATGTTTTGGTGCAATGTCCAGACAATGTCAGCCCAAGAGAGTGAAATTCTGAATGAAATAAGCACTAGGAGATAATTGTTATTTAATAACTAGGTCGAGTCTGATTCTTTGTGTCCCCCGGCCTGTAGCCTGCCAAGCTCCTCTGTCCTTGGGATTTCCCAGGCAGCAATACTGGAGTGGGTTGCTATTTCCTTCTCCAGGGATCTGCGTGACCTAGGGATTGAACCCACATCTCCTGCATTGCAAGTGGATTCTTTACCACTGAGCCACCTGTAACCCTTGTTAAAAATATTTAACCTGTATCTAGTTATAGTAAATAATCAGACAAATCCAACTTATGGGACTTTCTGTAAGACAAATGGTCTGAACTTTTAAAAAATGTCACAGTGATGAAAAATTAAAAAGGCAAGAGGAATATTCTAGATGAGAGAAGATGAAAGAGAAATGGCAGTCAAGTACAGTGCCAAGCCTGGATGGGAAGATGAATAAGCCATAGAGGACATTTTTAGGACAACTGGGCAAATTTGAATATGGAGTATACATGAGATGTAGTAATTCAATATTAAATGTCTTGGGTATGTGATAGGCTATTGTGGTTATAAAGGATAATGTTCCTATTCTGAGGTGATACGTGATAAAGCATTTAGGTTGAAATGTCATGATGTCTGCAGTTTGTTTTCAAATGGTTTAGGAAAAAGAAATATGTTTGTTAAAAGAGAAAGCAAAAGTGGCAAAATGTTTACCGTGGTATGTGCTAAGTTGCTTCAGTTGTGTTGGATTCTTTGTGACCCAGTGGGCTGTAGCCTGCCAGGCCCCTCTGTCCATGGAATTCTCCAGGCAAGAATACTGGAGTGAATTGCCATTCCCTTCTCCAGGGAATCTTCCTGACCCAGGGATGGAACCCATGTCTCTTGTGTCTCTTGCATTGGCAGGCAGGTTCTTTACCACTAGCACCTCTGGGAAGTCCAGTGGTGAATATGGATGAAGAGCAAATGGATATTCATCTTAGTGTTCTTTCACTTTTTGATAGAATTTCAGTGTTTCAAAATATAAAGTTGGAGAAAGGAAAAAAGAGTACATTAAGAGATGCCTCCCAATAACCAGACTCGGGAAAGGCACTGTCAATTTGAGGATGCAGTGGTAGCCCAGTTAAGGCATGCTGGAGAGAAGAACACGAGTTTTGTTTTGTTTCATTTAGAACATGAGTTTTAAAGTACATACAGCTGAGGTGGAGTGATGGCTACTTGTTTAGTAGGAAAAGAGGTTGTTGCAGCTACATAGTCTGGCATGGAAGAACATGCAGAAGTAAAGATGGAGAAACAAAGTGTACTTGACTAAGGAATTGAGAGGAGGGGTAAATAAGTGTCAGAGAAGGGAAGTGGCCTAATGAAGAAGAGGAGAAGGATGAGGGGCCACTGAAAACTGTCAGTGATCAGTTGGCAGTGATTCCATTAAGGAGAGAGCAAGATTATTTTAATGGCTATGTGTTAAAAGCAAACTGAGGCTTAATTGACTTATAAATATAATTCAGAATTATGGAACATTCAAACATTACCCAAACAGATATTGTGACAGACTTGTTTTTATTTTTTGGAGAGACTGAAGTGAGAAAAGTGGTAGAGGGATAAAATAAATGTTAAGAAGGACTAAGGAGGAGAGAAGATGGAAAGGATTTCCTAAGTATATTCCCTGTTAATCACACCACTTACCCATTTAGTCACTGGTTCAGATGACAAGCCTGGGAATCAGGCCAGACTCTTTCCTGTCCCTTACATGTCATATCCCATTCTATCAGACTCAGTTCTGTGGACTTCTGGTTTCTACATAAGCTACTGCTTCATCTTCCTCTCTTACTTCTTGCTTATATTAATACTATTGCAGTAGCCTCTTGCTAGGGTGATTTAATCTAATCTCATGCTGCCATCATGATCCTTGGATAATGTAAAGGATCTTTCTTGTGCTTGAAATCCTTCATGAACACTTGCAGCCCATAGGGAAAACTCCAACTTTGCTGATGTGGAAGTTCCCCTCGTGCTTACCCTCTAACCTTGTGTTACTTCCTCCTTATTTCACAGCCCCATTCCCAAACCTATGTTCCTACTCCTTGTCGTCCCCTATAATCCCATGCCGTGCTCTATCTGTGAAAGGGTTCTTTGCACTACTTCTATATAAAATCTTGTCCCCTAACATGACTAGTTCCTATTTATCTTTCAGGATTTAGCCAAGAGGACAGCTGAGAAACTTTTTTTCCTTTACTAGGAGGCTGTATGAGTAATTGTTTTAGAACTTGGGCTTTGAAGTCAGACAAATGATTCAAATTCTGCTTCTTTTAGTATCTGCATGACCTTGGACAAATCACTTACCTTTGTTTTACCTCAGTTTCCATATTTGAGGAAGAGGGACGATAAAACTTAGCTTATAGGGTGGTGGTGGTGGTTTAGTTGCTGAGTCGTGTTCGACTCTTGCAATCCTATGGACTGTAGCCCGCCAGGCTCCTCTATCCATGGGATTTCCCAGGGAAGAATATTGGAGTGGGAAGCCATTTCCTTTTCCATGGGATCTTCCTGACCCAAGGATCGAACTGGATCAGATTTTTTTACCGCTGAGCCACCAGGAAAGCCAGATAGTTGTAAGGATTAAATAAACTCCACAGAGTGCAGTGATAGGCACTTGGTAAATGCTCAGTACATATCAGCTGCTCTCATCCTCATCAGAATAAGGAGATATTTGCCTCCTACGTGCTCCCATGAGCACTCGCACTTGCTTTACAAATTTCTGAAAATATTTTAATGTTCTTTATTCATTCTAATTTCTAATTAGAAACTCTTTCTAATTTATTCTTTGTTCTAAACTGTTCTCTTCAAGTGTAAGAACTGTTATTTTTTTTTTCAATTTTTTGATGTGGACTAGTATTTAAAGTCTTTATTGAATTTGTTACAGTATTGCTTCTGTTTTGTGTTCTGGTTTTTTGGCCCCAAGGCATGTGGGATCTTAGCTCCCTGACTAGGGATCGAACCTGCACCCACCGCATTGGAAGACAGAGTCTTAATCACCGGGCTGCCAGCAAAGTCTCCAAGAACTGTGTATTCTTAATGCTGAATATAGTGCCTAGACCATAGGTGCTTAGTAAATGTCTAAGTGAAAGCCTAAGAAACTTAACTTTATTGAAGACAGTGTAGGAAAGAGCATGGGAACTGCCAGTTACTAGTTGTGTGACTTTTGTCATTTCTTTTCCTTGTTTTAATTTTAAAATGGGAGATAACAGTACCTACCTCAAAATTTAAAGATTGTATTTCATACTATATAAAGTCTCAGCATATTGCTCATAGTGGGTGCTTAATAAATGTTAGCTATTCTTTATTAAGTGAATTCTTGAATCTTGGTGAGATTTGACCCCAGATCTGTTTGATTTTAAGTGGTATATGTGCAATGATAGCTTAACAGGGTTACATTTTATGTTTTCCAACTTTAGTGTCCTTAGCTTTTGAAAGAACTTAAACGCTTAGTCAAAATAGTGAAAATTTCCTTTTCTATAGTATAGATAGAATTTTGAAAATCATGTGTTCAGAAACATATTTGGTGAGTTCTTACTATAAGCAACATATTTTTGGTTATACTTGGAAGCTTAATTACTATCTTGAAAAGTACTCAGTATAGCCTATGATAATTTCCCAAAAATGTAACAGAAAATTAGAACTGTGGAGCTTCCTATGACTAATACCACCAGGAAGAGCAGATGACTAAACCATAGACTATATCTGGTAAGAAATGTTTGCCCCTTCACTCTATAAATTGATAATTCTTTCAAGTTTAAACTTTAACGGTTGATCGGTGGCCTGGCCTAACTAGGTAAGACTTAATTTGTGGGAGGTTTTTTTTTTGTATGTATGCCTTGGTACCTTTTATTCTATGACTTAAGGCTTTGTGGAAGTTTAAAAATAAAATAGGATAGTTTTAATGAAGGGCCAGAGTAATAAAGGTAATTGGTGGACTTATTCATGAAAGTAAGTTAGTTTTTTGTTTTTTACTATTGTGCAAGTTTTATTGAACACATGATCACTGTAAAGTTATGGTTTCTGTAAGACAGGTGAGTTCAGTGACTATCAAAGAACAGAGAGAATAATCTGAAAGAGTGATTTCAGATTATTGAAATAAAATGATTTGTTCTGATCAGTTATAAAAGGACCTGAAATGTACATACCACTTTCACTAATAGTAGTTAATATAACCTCTTAAGTGGTGTTTAACTGGTTCATGATTGGAAAAGCAGGTGAGGAGATTAGAATATAAGCTGCAAAAGTAGGGCAGGCTTGTTGGCTTAAAATAGGAATGAAAGCAGGGTTATTTGCAGTGAACAGAGACAGCTATTTAGGTAAATCCTAGTGTCCCATGAGGATAAGACCACACAATAATCTAAAAATAATAGCTTAAAGGCCAATAACTTTTAAGGTTTATCTCCTGTAGTTCCTACAGGATTAACGTGGTTGTCACCAGTGTGGTCTTTCTCTTTAATGCAGTTCTGCATCAGATGATAGGCATATGAAAATATGTATCATTTATGTAGTGGATATATATTAAAGCAGTGTATTGAATTGAATCTGACCATGAAAAGGCTGCAGAATTTCTTCAGTGTACTGTAGGAACTTAGTTTTAAAAATTTATTAAATTTTTATTTTGATAATTTTAGATTTACAGGATGTTGCAAAGAAATGTACAGGAAAGTCCTATACACCCTCCCCTAGGTCTCTTCCACAGTGTCAGTATCCCTCACTGCCAAAGTACTATACCAAAATTAAGATATTGACATTGGCACGATCCAGAGAGCTTATTCAAGTTTCACCAGTTATACATGGACTCGTGTGTGTGTGTGTGTGTGTGTGTGTGTGTGTGTGTGTGTGTGTGGCTGTATGCAGTTTCACATTTATAGCTACAACTGCAATCAAGATACTCAGCTGAATCACCACCACAAGACTCTTGTGTTACTACCCTTTTGTTGCCACACCTGTCGCCTTCAGAAACTCATTTTTATATTTTGGTTATTGTCTTGAATCATATATAAACTTGATTTGATTATGGTTTTTGCTTCTGAGTTGAAAGCACTGTACAATAGATTTTTTTCTTTTTGCAATCCAGGTAATCTAACAGCAACTGTCTCAGAGCAAAAACTAGGTTAAAATGTGTTGGCAATTTGGGAGCACTAAAAACTTTCTTGGATAAATATATAAAGGCTTAGAATGATGATTCTGAACTCTGGTTACCAAACAGAATCACCTGTGGAGCTTAAAAAAAAAATGAAGGAAATATGGGTACCTTGGCCTCATTCCAGATTAATCTGGCAAGCAGCATTGAATATAAAATGCAGGTTACAAAGGATACACAGTATGATACCACATATATAAAATTTTTAAATATATTTAAGCAAAATTATTTGTATATAAAGAAATTTACATTGGGAAGGATACACAAGTACTTAACGGTACTAATTACCCCTGGGATGAAGGAAAAGGATGGAGGCTGTCTTCAATTATAATTGTAACATTCTAGTTCTTTAAAAATATTTGAAACAGATATGGCAGACTTAATATTTTAAATCTACGTGGTAGGTACATGGGTGTTCGTAGTATTTGTATTATTTCCTATACCATTTTATGTAAAATTATTTTTTTAAACTATTTCATTAAAAATATGTATAAAGTGTTAGTCGTTCAGTCATAGCTGACTCTTTGTGACCCCATGGACTTATTAGCCCACCAGGCTTCTCTATCCATGGAATTCTGCAGGCAAGAGTACTGGAGTGGGTAGCCATTCCCTTCTCCAGGGGATCTTTCCAACCCAGAGATCAAATCTGGGTCTACATGCAGTATATTACATCTGTGTTTTGAATTTCCTCTTTTCTCTCTTTTAGTATACCTTCTGTTTATTTTATTTTGGTGCCAAGAGTGGAAATAAATAACTAAAAATGAGGATTGAGAAAGTAGCTTTGGATCTTCCAGAAGACACAGACTTCCAGCTCAAGTTTCAACTTTCTGATGCCCTTCCCTGATTTCTGTAGCCATCTACTGATAATCCCCTCTATAGTCTTCCATACAACTAGTACTTCCAATACAGTATATTGCTTAACTGTTCTGTGTTGACATTACATCTTATTTTTTGATGTAATGTTGACATTACATTAATTATGTTGTCTATTTAAATAGAACATAAATTTCTTTAAGGTAGACTTATGTGTTAAAGTTATATAATCTATACCTTACCTTCTAGACAGTATGAGTATGTAGTAGATGCTCAATAAATACTGAATTATTTAACTTAGAATGTAATTACTTCCCTGGTATTTTCTACTTTAACTCAAAGAACCTTCACAGTTTTTTGTCTCCTATAGATTTCAGAACTTCAAGTTTTAACAAATAATCACTATTAAATAGGATTTTAGGAAGGCCAGCTATAGGAACTTAGATCTCTTCAGGTACTGAGTGTTTTGTTTTTCAGTTAGTAACATTGTATAACCATGAATTCTGGCAAATCTCAACTTGTGTAAAATCCTGGATTGTATAAAATTCTTTTGCTTTCTTGAGTGTATCTTGCATATGAATTTATTTATTGTGTGTTATGTCTATGTAGTACTCATTTAAACTTAAATTTTAGTGGCTTCTCAGAGAGATTATTTGTATTCTAACCTTTTTTTTACTTTGACTTATGTATGAAGAAAAACCATTAGAGATTATTTGATGAAGCACTATAGCAAAGGACTTCCCTGATAGCTCGGTTGGTAAAGAATCCTCCTGCAGTGCAGGAGACCCGGTTTAATTCCTGGGTCAGGAAGATCCGCTGGAGAGGGATAGGCTACCCAATTCAGTTGTTGGGCTTCCCTTGTGGCTCAGCTGGTAAAGAATCCGCCTGCAATGTGGGAAACCTGGATTTCATTCCCTGGGTTGGGAAGATCCCCTGGAGAAGGGAAGGGCTACCCACTCCGGTATTCTGGCTTGGACAATTCCATGGACTGTATAGTCGCAAAGGGTCAGACACGACTGAGTGACTTTCACTATAGCAAAGGAACTTAGTCTCTGGAATCAATCAACCTGAGATCAAATTCCAGCTTCTCCAGTTACTAGTTGTGAGATTTTGGACAAAGTTTCTAACTTCCCTGAATCTTGGTTTCACATTTGTCAAGTGGGGATAATAGTACTTCATAGAGTGTTATTAGGTTAGATGAGACTATGTATGTAAAGCTCTCAGCATAATGGCTGTTATGTAGTTAGCAGACAACAATAAATATTATGATCACTATTATTTTTGTGACTCTGTAGTTAAGAAAGTTGAAATCTGAAACCTATACTGAAAAGTGTTTTTTGGACACTTATGACATCCTAGCACAATATAAATAATTTAGCATCAGAGATTGTAGCTAACTTATATTAGCAAATTTAGTGTACCAACAAAAAGAATAACGCATTATTATCAAGTAGGATTTATCTCAGTAATGCAAAGTTGTGTTAACATTTGAAAATCAACGAATATAATCTACATATTAACAGAATAAAGGAGAAAACACATAGGATTACTTTGGTAAATTCAGAAAAACTATTTGACAAAAATTCAGCACCCCATTCATGATTTAAACAAACATACTTCTAGAAATACTAAAGGAAATCAACCCTGAATATTCACTGGAAGGACTGATGTTAAAGCTGAAGCTCCAGTACTTTGGCCACCTGAGGCGAAAAACTGACTCATTCCTGGAAAAGACCCTAATGCTGGGAAAGATTGAGGGCAGGAGAAGGAGGTGCAGAGGATGAGATGGTTAGATATCATTACTGACTCAATGGACATGAGCCTGAGCAAACTCCAGTAGACAGTGGAGGACAGGGAAGCCTGGCATGCTGTATATATATATTATGTATATATTCTTTTCTATTATGGTTTATTACAAGATTTTGAGTATAGTTCCCTGTGCTCTACAGTGGGTCCTTATTTATCTGTTTTATGCATAATAGTTTGTATCTGCTAATCCCAGACTCCTGATTTACCCCTCTTTCCCCCTTTTGTAACCCTAAGTTTATTCTGTATGCTTGTGAGTCTGTTTCTGTTTTTTAAGTCAGTTCATTTGTATCATATTTTAGATTATACATGTCAGTGATATCATATGATATTTGTCTTCTTCTTTCAGACTTCACTTAGTATGATTATCTCTAGGCCCATGCATGTTTGCTGCAAATGGCATTATTTTATTCTTTTTTATGACTGAGTAGTATTCCTCTGTGTGTGTGTGTATGTGTGTGTGTGTGTGTGTGTGTGTACACCATATCTTGATCCATTCATCTGTTGATGGACATTTAGGTTGCTTCCATGACTTGGCTATTGTAAATAGTAAGCAAACTGATTTTAAAAAGGAAGAACAAGCTTGAAGGACTCAGACTACTGATTTCAAGACTCACTGTAAAGCTGTAGTAATCAAGACAGTGTGGTAAAGGTGTAAAGGACAGACAGATAGATAAATGGGAAGGAGCAGAGACCAGAAATAGACCTACATGTAAATGATCACTTGATGTTTTGATAAAGCAATTCAGCAGTGAAAGAAAAAGTTTACACAAATGGTGTTGGGACAACTGGATATCCGTATGGAGAAAAGTAAAATCTGACACATAGCCTACGCAAAGCTTATTTAATAATGGATCATAGACCTAAATGTAAAAGCAAAACGTTACCATTTTTGTAAACTTGGGAGAAATAGCAAAAACCTCAGATATGGAGATGACACCACCCTTATGGAAGAAAATGAAGAAGCACCAAAGAGCCTCTTAGTGAAAGAAAGTGAAAGAGGAGAGTGAAAAAGTTGGCTTAAAACTCAACATTCAGAAAATTAAGATCATGGCACCCAGTCCCTTCAGTTCAGTTCAGTCACTCAGTTGTGTCCGACTCTTTGCAATCCCATGAACCGCAGCATGCCAGGCCTCCCTGTCCATCACCAACTCCTGGAGTTTACCCAAACTCATGTCCATTGAGTCGATGATGCCATTTAACCATCTCATCCTCTGTCATCCCCTTCTCCTGCCTTCAATCTTTCCCAGCATCAGGGTCTTTTCCAGTGAGTCAGCTCTTCGCATCAGGTGGCCAAAATATTGGAGTTTCAGCTTCAACATCAGTCCTTCCAATGAACACCCAGGACTGATTTCCTTCAGGATGGACTGGTTGGATCTCCTTGCAGTCCAAGGGACTCTCAAGAGTCTTCTCCAACACCACAGGTCAAAAGCATCATTTCTTCGGCACTCAGCTTTCTTTATAGTCCAACTCTCACATCCATATGTGACTACTGGAAAAACCATAGCTTTGACTAGATGGACCTTTGTTAGCAAAATAATGTCTCTGCTTTTTAATATGCTGTCTAGGTTGGTCATAACTTTCTTTCCAAGGAGTAAGCGTCTTTTAATTTCATGGCTGCAGTCACCATCTGCAGCGATTTTGGAGCCCCCAAAAATAAAGTCAGCCACTGTTTCCATTGTTTCCCCATCTGTTTGCCATGAAGTGATGGGACCGGATGCCATGATCTTAGTTTTCTGAATGTTGAGCTTTAAGCCAACTTTTTCACTCTCCTCTTTCACTTTAATCAAGAGGCTCTTTAGTTCTTCACTTTCTGCCATAAGGGTGGTGTCATCTGCATATCTGAGGTTATTGATATTTCTCCCTGGAGTCTTGATTCTAGCTTGTGCTTCATCCAGCCCAGCGTTTCTCATGATGTATTCTGCATATAAGTTAAATAAGCAGGGTGACAATATACAGCCTTGATGTACTCCTTTTCCTATTTGGAACCAGTCTGTTGTTCCATGTCTAGTTTTAACTGTTGCTTCCTCACTTCATGGCAAATAGATGGGGAAACAATGGAAACAGTAACGGACTTTATTTTCTCGGGCTCCAAAATCACTGCAGATGGTAAGTGCAGTCATGAAATTAAAAGATGCTTGCTCCTTGGAAGAAAAGCTATGACCAACCAGGACAGCATATTAAAAGCAGAGACATTACTTTGCCAACAAAGGTCCGTCTAGTCAAAGCTGTGGTTTTTCCAGTAGTCATATATGGATGTGAGAGTTGGATCACAAAGAAAGCTGAGCGCCAAAGAATTGATGCTTTTGAACTGTGGTGTTGGAGAAGACTCTTGAGAGTCCCTTGGACTGCAAGGAGATCCAACCAGTCCATCCTAAAGGAAATCAGTCCTGAATACTCATTGGAAGGACTGATACTGGAGCTGAAACTCCAATACTTTGGCCACCTGATGCAAAGAACTGACTCACTGGAAAAGACCCTGATGCTGGGAAAGTTTGAAGGCGGGAGGAGAAGGGGACGACAGAGGATGAGATGGTTGGTTGGCATCACCGACTTGATGGACATGAGTTTGAGTAAGCTCCGGGAAGTTGGTGATGGACAGGGAAGCCTGGCGTGCAGTCCATGGGGTCACAAAGAGTCAGACATGACTGAGCGACTGAACTGAAAACCTAGAAGAAATCTTTGTGACCTTGGGGTAGACAAAGTTTTCTTAAGTCACAAAAAGCAAGAACTATAAAAACTGATAATTCGATTTCATCAAACTTAAAATCTTTTGTTCTTCTAAATATGTTTTGTTGAGAGAATGAAAAGAGAAGCCTTGGACTGGGAGAAAATATTCACACTAGGTGTGTCTTACAAAGGACTTTTATAAAGACTATATAAAGAACTTAACAACTCACTGATAAGCCAACCAGCAAAATTTAAAAATGGACATGATTTGGACAAGTCACAAATGAAGATATATAAATAGCCAGTAGCAGTCAAGATATTTGATATCATTAGCTATTAAAGAAGTGCAAATTAAAACCACAATGAACTACCACTACACACCCATTATAATGGCTGACATTGAAGGGACTACTATCAAGTTTTAACAAGGATGTGGAGTGACAACTCAAGCACTGTTGGTGGGAATGTAAAGTTGTAAAAGTCCTTGGGGAATATTGCTTGACAGTCTCTTCATATGTTAATTATATACCTGCCTTACGTCTCTGGCACTCCACCCCTAGATATTTACCCAAGAGTAATGAAAATAAGATTTGTACACAAATGTTTATAGCAGCTTTAGTCATAATAGCCCAAATCAGGAAATATTCAATGGGTAAATGATGACCTCATGGTAAATCTTCACAGTGGAGTACTAGTCAGCAATAAAAAGATACAAATTACTGATATATCCAACAGCACAGGTGAATCACAAAACCACTATGTCTATGAAAACTACCAGACACAAAAAAACTATATGCTGGACTGTTCCATTCATATAAAACGAAAAAGTGCAAAATTCATGTGTAGTGACAGAAAGTAGATCAGTGGTTCCCTGGTGCTGGGAGGCAGAGGAGAGGGTCTTTCAAGCGTAATGGAAATGTTCCGTATCTTGATGGTGGTTGTGGTTTGACAAACAGACGTGTCATATTTTATCGAATTGTGCGCATTAGTGGATACAGTTTACTGTTCCTAAATACACCTCAATAAAGCTTATGTTTAAAAAAGAAGTTAAGGGAGCTATACACTAAAATTAATCCAGGATTTAGTGCAGATGACTTACTTTGGCTAAAGTGAGTTTGCAGGTTGATAGGCTACTGCAAAATTGAATTGAAAACCTGAAAGAAGAAAATAAATAAGAGACTCCCTGTGAACTAAGGGGATTAATAATTTGCTTTAGAAGCATACAGTTTACTTTGAAATACTGCCTGGAGTTGAAATGCCTCTTTTTCAAAGTATGCTTCAGAGAGAAAGTATTTTGCACTATATGACTAGCTTTAATCCATGGATGTATTCTTAGTTATTTTCTATACTTATTAAAGAACAGCAAATCATTCAGAAGGACAATAAAAATGAGCAGAGGAGATGATATTTATAGATAATTTATGAGTGAATAAATTCGAATGACCAGTGAGCATATGAGATGATAGATGTATAAACAAAGATATTTGTTGCCACATTACTCATGATAGCAAAAATTAACAATAAGAATAGCTGCAGTGTTTAATAATAGCAGATTGGTTAGGTGAATTACGATGCAAACTTTGAGAATTCTATTGTAGAATAATATTTGTTGGTGTGAGAAGATTTTAGTAGTTTAATACAAATTCAAAAAACAGGTTACAAGAGGAGGATTCTGCAATATTTTCCAAGAGAGATTACAGGATTGTATAGTACAGCCGATTATAAAATAAGATATTTAACTATTAAAAATATAAGATCTACACTGGAATTTTAACAGTGGTTATCTTTGGTTGGTGGCATTCTAAGAGATTTGGTTTTGTGGGAGTTATTGTTTTCTGTGATCTTTAGTTTTTTAAAAATTCTTTTTTTAAAATGGAAGTATGGGGATTTCCCTGGTGGTTCAGTGGTTGGGAATCCGTCTTGCAGGGGACATGGGTTTGATCCTTGATTGGATAACTGGGATCCCACATGCCATGGAGCAACTAAGCCTACCCACCACAGCTAGAGAATCTATGTGCTGTAACACAAGGTCCCACATGACGAAAGGAAGATGCTACGTCCCACAGCTAAGACCTGATACAGTCAAATAAATAGATGAATAAATATTTTAAAAGATTTGAAGTATACTGGATATATAATATTTTGTTAGTTTCAAGTGTATCACTGAGTAATTCAGTTATATAATATATGTATGTTTTATATTGTTTTCCATTATAAGTTATTACAAGATACATTTCCCACTGTTACACAATAAATCCTATTGCTTGTCTGTTTTATATACAGTAATTTGTATATGTTGTTAAAAATTGTTTTGGATTGAGTATATAGTTTCTTTGATGTGATTTGAAGATAAGCAGAAGGTTAAACATTGATACTGTAGTATTCATTATGCTGTACTTTCTGTTTTTGCAAATTCTTTGAGAATTTCAAAAAAGTTTTACAGTAGCTTGAAAATCTTCACTTTATTTACAGTGTGAGCCATGATATTTATCAAGCATAGCTCCACTTATGAGGCTATTTAATGGCAGTCATTAAGTTTGATTTTAATAAACATGAAGTGTAATACAGTTTTGTTCACATTAGATACAAAGCAAATTATCACCTCTAACTGCTGGCTGATTTAGATTTGTTAATAGTTTCACAATAGCAAGAGGTTTTGAATTTGGGCACTAAGATTTTTTGGTGATGTATTGATGATCCATTAATGGTCAGTAGTCTTTGGGAATTCCCTGGCAGTCCAGTGGTTAGGACTCAGCACTTTCACTGCCTAGGCCTGGGTTCAGTCTCTGGTAGGGAACTAAGATCCCTCAAGCTTTGCGGCATGGCCAAAAAAACCCCCAAAGCATTCTTTCTAGCCTTGTAGAAACAGATGGTGAATTTGCCTCTCTGACATCTAGCAATACTCTTTGATTCCTAGATGAGTTGCAGCCAAATTAGATATTGGTAGTATTACCACTGGATTGATTAATTTATAATAGAGTTATGTACACTTTGAATAAGTAATACAATTT
Source organism: Okapia johnstoni (assembly GCA_024291935.2). NCBI lineage: Eukaryota > Metazoa > Chordata > Mammalia > Artiodactyla > Giraffidae > Okapia > Okapia johnstoni. The sequence continues at coordinate 38,868,904 of CM044314.1, read as the reverse complement.
CTTGTTGTTGTTAAGTCACTCAGTCATGTCTGACTCTTTGTGACTCTATGGACTGCAGCATCCCAGGCTTCCCTATCCTTCACCAAGTCCTGGAGCTTGCTCAAACTCATGTCCATTGAGTCAATGATGCCATCCAACCATCTCGTCCACTGTCGTCCCCTTCTCCTGCTGCCTTCAATCTTTCCCAGCATAAGGATCTTTTCTAATGAGGCTCTTTGCATCAGGTGGCCAAAGTATTGGAGCTTCAGCCTCAGTGTCAGTCCTTCCAATGAATATTCACGACTGATTTCCTTTAGGATTGATTGGTTTGATCTCTTTGCTATCTAAGGGACTCTGAAGAGTCTTCTCAAACATCACAGTTCAAAAGCATCAATTCTTTGGCGTTCAGCTTTCTTTCTGATCCAACTCTCACATCCATGTATGACTACTGGAAAAACCATAGCTTTAACTAGACGGACCTTTGTTGGCAAAGTAATGTCTCTGCTTTTAATATGCTGTCCTGGTTGGTCATAGCTTTTCTTCCAAGGAGCAAGCATCTTTTAATTTCATGACTGCAGTCACCATCTACAGTGATTTTGGAGCCCGAGAAAATAAAGTCCGTTACTGTTTCCATTGTTTCCCCATCTATTTGCCATGAAGTGATGGGACCAGATGCCATGATCTTAGTTTTTCGAATGTTGAGTTTTAAGCCAGCTTTTTCACTCTCCTCTTTCACTTTCATCAAGAGACTCTTTAGTTCCTCTTTGCTTTATTCCATAAGGTTGGTGTCATCTGCATATCTGAGGTTATTGATATTTCTCCTGGCAGTCTTGATTCCAGCTTGTGCTTCATCCAGGCTGGCATTTTGCATGATATACTCTGAATATAAGTTAAGTAAGCAGGGTGACAATATACAGCCTTGACTTAACTCCTTTCCCAATTTGGAACCAGTCCATTGTTCCATGTCCAGTTCTAACTGTTGCTTCTTGACCTGCATACACATTTCTTAAGAGGCAGGTATGGTGTTCTGGTATTCCCATCTCTTGAAGAATTTTCCACAGTTTTTTGTGATCCATACAGTCAGAGGCTTTAGCGTGTCAGTGAAACAGAAGTAGATGTTTTTCTGAAATTCTCTTGCTTTTTCTATAATCCAATGGATGTTGGGTAATTTGATCTCTGGTTCCTCTGCCTTTTCTAAATCCAGCTTGAATATCTGGAAGTTCTCCATTCACGTACTATTGAAGCCTAGCTTGGACAATTTTGAGCATTACTTTGCTAGCATGTGAGATGAGTGCAATTGTGTGGTAATTTGAACATTCTTTGGCATTGCCCTTCTTTGAGATTAGAATGAAAACTGGCCTTTTCCAGTCCTGTGACCACTGCTGAGTTTTCCATATCTGCTGGCATATTGAGTGCAACTCTTTAACAGCATCATCTTTTAGGATTTGAAATAGCTCAGCTAGAATTCCATCACCTCTACTAGCTTTGTTTGTAGTGATGCTTCCAAGGCCTACTTGACTTTGCACTCCAAGATGTCTGTCTCTAGGTGAGTAATACAATAATATGGTATAAACTTTTAAAAGGTGTGTAACAAAAGTTTTCTTCCTATCCCTGATTCTAGGCCACCAGTTCCCTGTCTTGGGGAAGTTAAAGCCTGTCACCAGAGACCACCAGGAGCACATCTGTATCTTATCAAAATGAAGTTACACTTAGCTTGTTGCAGCAAGGAATAACACATACTAGAATAACTGGTGGAGCATCTCAGAAAGGAAGATACACAGGATTTTCAGAGCGGAGATTGGTCATAGAGTGAACTTAGGGTGGAAGTTAGTAGTCTGGGCAGGGACTGGCTACACTATGTGATTTAGTTGACTTGCTGGAATGGTCAGTGATTTTATCTTTAGTACACCTGAGTCCCTGAGGTGTTTTTGTCAGATTAGTTTCTCTGTAGTACTGAAACATACGTAATGAGCTAATGTCAAAAAAAAAAAAAAGAGCTTAGATAGTCTGTAATGCACATTGTGGTTTGATTTGGTTCACTTTATCCAACTTTTAAGTCATAGTGTTTTTTCTGAGAGTTTGGGAACAATTTGTGGTTTCTGTTTCAATTTTCACTCTTTGCTTCTGATCATTTTTTAACTAAACTGGAGGATTTACCATTTAGGAGTGATCAGTCAAGATCTGTGCCATTGTTAAGAGAGGTTGTGAGTGTTTATTAAGCTTTTGATGGTAGTAATTTTGACCTCTGTAAACACCAAGCCATTTTGTTCTGTTCCTTAGATGATTTTTTTGTTTTTATTTATTTTATTGGAGTTTAATTGCTTTACAATGTTGTGTTAGTTTCTGCTGTACAACTTGAATCAGCTATATGTATACACATATCCACTCCCCCTGGGGCCTCCCTCCCACCCTCCCCACCCCACCCCTCTAGGGGACATGATTGTTTTTTGAGTCACCTGGCGTGATAATGACTGAATGCATTATTTAGACTCTGGAGACCACGCACATGGCATCTGTAACAGACAAAACTTCAGTAATTATTGTTAAAGCCTGAGATAATTTCCCATATATCTCATATCTGCCTGGATCTTCCTATGGTAACCAAGTCATTTTTTTCCCTTTTAATTTGGATATGGATTAATTACCTTTGTCGGTGTCTGAGGAATTAGTCCTGCATTTGTTGATTATCAGGGATAAAGGTCTTGGTAGTACTAAGCATAAAGGGCAGGGTGTTTATTGACAGTCTAGAATCTTGAGACGGAAGAAAATAGCCAAGAGAATAAAGGGCAAAATCTTAGAATGTGCATGGTAATCAGTGGCTTCAGGCATCTGAGAGATTGTGTTCTGTTGATTTTGGACATAAATGGTCTATTCACATTATCTTCTGCTTTTGGACCAAAACAGTTCTGGAAATCCTAACTCAGACAGTGTCTGGCCATAGCAGTGATATCAGCAGTACACATAGTTAATTTGTTCCATGTAGTGTTAATAGTTACAGGTACACGATACATACCTTTACCAAAGTTCTTTTGACATGTCTCCCCAAGGTTAACTGTTGATCTTTAGATTATAGCTGGAACTTTAGGTGAATGTAAGGAAGAAGCAGAAACTCCTTGTAGGTGTTAAGTCTACAGGCTTTATTTATTCATTAAATTTATTATATTAACCATTAACCAGCCTTATCAGAATGGAAGAGAGTGGAATCTTCTATTAAAGTACATAATCAGTTTCATAAAGAGTCAGTCATTGAGTATTCTGAAAGTAAGAATATGTCTTGAACAGAAAGGATATTGACAAATCTCCAAACCTTTTGATTTATCCTATAAAATGTATGAGGAATGTCACCAATACAAGCTTATTTAAACCTAGAGATAAATCTTTTGTAGACAGCTATTGTGTCAGTCTTTGTATGTAAATGTATCTTTAACCTGAAAGATATACAAGCATTGAAGCATATCTACTTTAACACATTTTAAATTAACACATCATTAACTTAGGAAGGCTGAACTCTTTTCGTTTGTCAGATTTTTTTTTCTTTTTACGCCATTTTAATAAAGCAAAGAGCTCTCACAATAGTTTTGAGTTAATTAAAAGTTGGAGAATGCCAAACAGAGCTCAGAATTTCTGTTAATCCTTTAAAAATATTTTTAATAAGGTAAAGGATCAAATCTTTGTGTAACCTAATGGTCCTTTAATTGGGTAAACCTAAAGGTATCGTAGGCGTAAGAGACAGCTTTACAGTTTTATTGTTCTGAGTTTGGAGAAGAACAAAATCAAAGAGAATTGTTGTGTGACAGAATACTAGTTGTGACTATCCAAAGGTGAGAAGTAGTTAAATTAAAGGCAGTATATTTAAAAATACAGCAATAAGTGATACTGTTTATTAGGAATGTCAACTTTTTTCTAAAAGTAAGGAATGTAAAAAAAAAAAAAGAAGACTTAGAAGTTTGTTAAAAGAAAAAGAGCACAGAATTAACAGAATACTTTGATTTAAGGATTTAAGGAATGTCTTCTCTCTCGGCAAAGAATAACTTTACTCTTTTAACAGAAAGAAAATCAAATTCTAGTTTTCCTCTGTTTATTACTCATGAAAGGATTTACATTAAAAGGATTCATAAGCCTTTATTCCTTATGATAAACCCCTCACATTTGACCAGTTTTGTCAGAAATTTTGATGTATTTTCTTTCTCTTGTCAAAGGTTGTTTTCTTTCTGTACAAACCCAGACAAATAAAATATACCACTTCTCAGACTTTCTACCTTTATTAAGGTCTACTGTCTAATTTATCTTTAGCTATACTCTGTCACTTTTTGACACAACCAGAAATTCCCCCCCCCCCCAAATTTTATTGAGATATAATTGACATGTATCACTTCATGAGTTTAAGGGGTACGATACGTTGGTTTGATGTATTATATACTGCAAAATGATTATTTACCACAATGGTGTTAGCTGACAACGTATAAACACAGTATGATTACCATATCTTTTTTGTGGTGAAACAGACATTTCTTATTCTAAAACAAAATTATTCTCTTTATTTCTAGATAACCAAAAACATATCTGATACTCTGCATTCACATCTCCATGTTTTTAGATACATTCTTTTACATTCCTTCAAAATCAATAACAAAAGACATTGTTAAGAGTTAAAGGTTGAATGAGAGGGGAATTGTGAGGGTATCAGAAATGAGTAATCTTATAACTTACAGAGAGTTACCAATTGAAAGGGCTTTTATTGCCTATGGATTAATTGGTCTCTAAATTCTCTTTAGGGTAATGCTAATTAGTCTTTTTCAGGTTTTGTTTCTCCTGCCTGTGTGAGTGCTAAGTCACTTCAGTTATGTCTGACTTCTTTCGACCCTATGGACTGTAGCCTGCCAAGGCTTCTCTGTCCGTGGGACTGTAGCCTGCCAGGCTCCTCTGTCCATGGGACTGTAGCCTGCCAGGCTCCTCTGTCCGTGGGATTCTCCAGGCAAGAATACTGGAATGAGTTGCCATGACCTCTTCCAGGGGATCTTGCCAACCCAGGGATCGAACCCAGGGCTCCCACATTGCAGGCGGATTCTTTACTGTCTGATCCACCAGGGAAGCCTTGTATCTCCTAGAAACATCAAAATACGGACTAATTGATAGAGATCAGGGATATTTACACAAGCCTGATTCCTTCAGTAAATTTTCTTTTTTCCTGGCATTTGGGAATTCTTTCAGGGAGCCAGTTTTAGAATTTGAATTGCATTTGGAAGTCTCCTCATATTAAAGAATGCAGAGCATTGGGTATTCAGAATTTTGTTTCCTATTGTTTGAAGGTGCCTCTCAAATAATTTTGTTCATGTTAGAAGTTCCCCAAGATGCCATTTGTATTTCCGAATTTTTCCTTGGTGAAACTATGCCATTTATTGAGTATATTCATAATCTGAAAATGTAAAGGAAGCAGATAGAAGAGGCACAGAGGAGACAAAGGCTCAGACTGAGAAAGCTCAGTGTTATCTGCAGCGATTATTAAGGATGGCACTTTTGCAACCATGTGTCTCTGGAAGACACGAAGTGACACCAGAGATCAACTGTTACCAACTGAGGGCCAGTCAGAGCCTCAGCTCCAGGTAGATAGAACTAAACAAAACTCTTCTCAGGATTTTAAGAACTGAGGAAGATCCTTAGGAAGTTTTAGAAAAACTGACCTAGTGCACAGTTGGTCTAAAGACACTCATCTAATGAGACCTTCCAAACTTGTCAGAGGCTGTCTGAACCAGCCTTTGGGGCTGGCTGGAGGATACCCTTCTTAAGTCCTTGTCTGTCCTCTGCCTATGTCCTTCCTCTTAGATGAATGACACTCAAGATACCAAACAAACAGACAGGTGATGGGAATGCTGTTAATCAGGTAGAAGCCAGATTTTGCTCCCAAACAGTACAATCTGATAAGACTGAAAGAGGACCCACATGTCACCGTGATCCTGAAGTGCTCGACAAAATTACTGAAGCTCAGGCAACCCACTCCTGTAGTCAGGGTGGCCCTGAACAGGTGGTTATCAAGTGGCCTCATAAGTGCATACTGTTACAGAGCCATGGATCTATGCAGAAACAAGGTCAGCTGAAGGATTTGTTTATAAAGAAAAAAAGTTAGGTTTGGGAAGATCCCCTGGAGAAGGAAAATGGCACCCCACTCTAGTATTCTTGCCTGAAAGATTCCATGGACATGAAGAGCCTGGCGGGCCGCAGTCCACAGGGTCGCAAAGAGTCAGACACGCTAAGCAACTGAGCACACGCACGCAGAACAAGAGAGAACCAGAGGGGACCTTCTCTGAGGCACTTAGGAAGGCCACTCTCAGATACTATTGTTAGATGAGAGACTGTTGTTGGATTTTTAGGGTGGAAGTTTGTAATCTGGGCAAGGGCTAGTTAGAATCTGTAAACTTGCTAAGTTGCTGGAACTCATAAGTTCTAGTGTTAGATCAGATCTGGTGTCTATGCAGAGTTACTGTTAAGTTACTTTGCCTGAGGTCTTATCTTGAAACATACAGATCTGAAACATCTAGTCTGAGAAAGTTTGAGCTCAAACAGTCTATGATGTATGTTGTGGTTTGGTTTGGCTCACTTTATCTGTCCTATGAGTCATAGTACAGTTATAAGTTGGGACTTCTGTTTCGATTCTGAGAGGTATCTGGTGTTGGTTTCTTGTGTGTATAAAAGTGTATTTGTGATTGATGAACAGTCTAAGGAAAAAGCTTTGACTTCAGGAATTCAGTATTAGTTTTCCACTGCTGTGTAACAAATTATCACAAACTTAGTGGCTTAAAACAATGATTTTTTAGCTCATAGTTGTGTGGCTCAGAGGTACATTCATGGCATAGACTTCTCTGCTCGACGGCTCAAAGGCTGAAATCAAAGTGCCCACCAGGCTGAATTTACATGTAGAGGCTCGGGGAAGAATCTGAACATTAGCATGTTCAGGTTATTGGTAGTTCCTTGTGGTGGTAGAAATAAAGTCTTTATTTTTATCTGGCGGCCTCTCCTAGCTCCTAGAGGCTGCCTTCATTCCTTGCTCCGTGGCTGCCTCTGTCTCCAAGCTAACGATGGAGAACTTACATGTCGAATCCCTTTCATGGGTCAGATCTCTCAACTCCTATGTCTAACCTCTAGATCCAGATGTAAAAGTCTCCTGTGCTTAGGTCGGGTGTACCTGGACAGTCTCCCTATTTTAAGGTCATCTGATATGGGACCTTACTTATACTTGCAGACATCCTTCCTTCCAGCAGTACCTAGAATGTAGTTTGATGGAGTAACTGGGAGATGGTGTGTGTATACCATGGGCCAGGCATCTTGAGGGTCTATCTCCCACTCACCACAGTGCCTTTGTGTGTTTTGAAGCATAAGCCACAGAGTTTCCTCTTTGTCATCTTAGTAACTCTTGGTCATTTATAAGTGTAACTTAAATTTGACGTTGAATTTTTGAATGTTGCTGGTAAGAGTCAGTTTGGGGTACATCTCTGCTGATTTGAGAAAAATCTTATTTTTGTATGAAACTGATGGAGCATAGGGAAAGTTATTGCCAATGGGATTGCCTTTTTTGCCTTTGGCATCTCTTATTTTCTTTTAATAAACTTTTTAAATAAAAACTTGGAAAAATATAGGGCAAAGCAGATAGGGGAAAAAAAGCCATATATAGTCCAAACACGTACTTTCATCCTATTCTTCCAATTTTTATTGTTCACGTAAAAAGAATATCAGTATGATCATGCAGTGTACAAAATAATTATATATTAACTTCTTATATACATTTTTTCTGATTATAGAAGTGATACAGGGTAATTGGAGAAGGTTAGAAAAATAGGCAAGCTGGAAGAATAAGATAATTTAGAATCTTGTTACCTAGCACTAATAATTGGGTACATTTCTTTACTGCCTTTTCTAATGCATTATTTAGTCACAATTTAGATCATATTATATGAATTTATTTTTAAACAGAGTTAACACTGGAACACTTGACAATTTTAAATAAAAGATATTTGGTGTATTACTTATCACCCAGGAGTTTTTTTGTATCTTAACCTTTAAAAGTGACTTTGTTAATTCTGTGCAAATTTTAAATTCATAAATAAGCTTTTTATTTTTAAAATTTTACATGCGTATGTACATATATACATATATATGATCACTATTTTATGGGGAAAAGAGAGAGAATTCCATTGTCTTTTCAAATTGACTCACTCCCTCAGAGTCCCTGACAGCCGAGTTTTCACCCTACCTTATATTTTAATACCATCCATGGACCAAGGACATGGGTGTTTCCATTGGCTCTACTTCCCTCTTGCTTCTTGAGACAAGATACCATGACCCTGGCCTCCCCCTGGGGAACAGCAGCTCAGAAAAAGAAAGTGCTTTGAAAAGAGGTCTTTAAAGAATGTTCCAGACTTAGAGAGTGAAAGAGAGTACCATGTGCCTCTTCTCCCCTCTTCTCCTGACTTCTTAGACTGATTGTGCTCAGTCCCTCAGTCATGTCCCATTCTTTGTGACCCCATGGACTGTAGCCTGCCAGGCTCCTCTGTCCATGGAGTTTTCCAGGCAAGAATACTGGAGTGGGTTGCCAATTCCTACATCAGGGGATCTTGCTGACTGAGGGATCGAACCGTGTCTCTTGCTTCTCCTGCACTGTCAGATTCTTTACAACTGGTGTCACCTGGGACTGACTAGAATGCTAAAATGTTCCACGTAAAGGTGCAGATTGATATGAGGGCTCAGTGCAGTATTTTCCTGCTGAAACATTAGTAGACTGGGTACTCGCTATATGAATTATTAAAGAATACAGAAAATCACTATTTACTCAGTGATGAAAATAGTTTGTTTTATTACTTACTGTACTTCTACTTTTGAGGAGAGAGATGAGGCAAAGACAAATACTTTGTTTTGTAATATTCCTTGCAAAGTGTCCAAAATGTGATTTGGATTTGGTCATCAACCATGTCAACAATGATTCTGTGTTAACAGTGGGGTGAAAAAAATCCTTCTATTAATGCTTTTCTTAGGATTGAGAAGGAACTGAAATGGAAAACGTGTACATGAGTGGAAGTTTTATTCTTTGAGTTACATAATCTTACATAAGGAGCCGCTGACTCATTGGAAAAGACCCTGATGCTAGGAAAGATTGAGGGCAGGAGGAGAAGGGGGCAACAGAGGATGAGATGGTTAGATGGCATCACTGACTCAATGGACATGAGTTTGAGCAAACTCAGGGAGATAGTGAAGGACAGAGGAGCCTGCCTCTGCAGTCCATGGGGTCGCAAAGAGTCCATCACGACTTAGCAGCTGAACAACAATAACAACAATGAGAACTGTTAGGATTTACTCTCTTAACATTCTTATATATCATTCAGCAGTGTTAGCTGTAGTTATTATAGTACATTACATTCCTAGTACTTACTTATCTTTTCACTGAAAATTTGTATCTTGTTACCCCTTTCCTCCATTTCTCCTTTCTCCCACCCTTCTCCTTTGGTAACTGTTAAGTCTGATCTCCTGTTCTATGAGTTTTGTTTTGTTTTTAGATTCCATATGTAAGTGTTACCATACAGGATTTTGTCTTTCTCTGCCTGACATATTTCACTTAGCATGATGCCCTCAAATCCATCCATATTGTTGCAAAGTATAGGACTTTCTCATTTTTGAAGGCTGAATAATGCTCCATTGTGAATATATGTACTATAACATCTTCATTCATCCACCAATGGACACACAGGTTGTTTCCATAACATGTTAAATTTTACATGCCTCTTAGACATCTGAGTAGATGTTAAATAGACTGTTGGATTTAAGAGTCGGGACGGCTCATCAGTTTTCAGAAGGTTTATGTTGAAACTCTCGGTTGTATTTGTACAAACAACTCCCTTTATAATCATGTTGCGGCTAGTTCAATTATGGAATAAAATCATTTTTACAGTTTCAGCTTTCTCATTTATTTATTTATTTGGCTGTGCTGGGTCTTAAGTTTTGATACACGGGATCTTTAGTTGGCATGTGGGATCTGGTTCCCTGACCAGGAATTGAACCCAGGATTCCTGCGTTGGGACCACAGAATCTTAGCCACTGGACCACTAGGACAGTCCCTTAATTTTAAAGATAAAAAGCTGAATGATTTCCCTCCACTGTTCTTTATGACTATTTTTTTTAATGTGGATACACTTTAAGTGGCCTGTTCTTTTTTAAACAGTTATTTAATTGTTTATTTATTTTTGGTTGTCCTGGATCTTTGTTGCTTTGCATGGGCTTTCTCTAGTTGTGATGAGCAAGAGCTGCTGTCTAGTTCTGATGCTTGGGCTTCTCACTGTGGTGGCTTCTCCTGTTGTGGCTCACAGGCCCTAGAGCATGTAGGAGTTGTGGCGTGTGGGCCCAGTAGTTGCAGTTTGTGGGCTGTGGAGCGTGGGCTCAGTAGTTGTGGCGCATGGGCTTAGTTGCTGCATGGCATGTGGGATCCTTCCGGACCAGGGATTGAACCTTGTTTCCTGCAATGGCAGGTGAATTCCTAACCAATGTACCACGAGGGAAGGCCTAAGTGGCCTTTTCTGGTACCAGTCATCTTTGAATAACAAGAACCTCCTCTCCTCAAAAAAAAAAAAAGTGCTATGGTTTGTTAACCCCTAAATTATCATATTTCTGCGTAAATGACCTTTTGATTCACAGTCAAAATTTTTGTAACTCTATGCTTGTGTTTTGAGACCCTTTAATCCCTCTATTAACCCTACTTTCTTGTTGATAAGGATTGTAGTTTTTCAAATGATGAGCCTATGTTAAAAATAAAGGAACCAGTCCCACCAAGTGACAATATGAAATAACCAATAAAGCAATAACTTGAGTGCTGGCACTACTGACATTTTGATTCTTTCATTTAAAAATGCCTAATTTGGTCCTGAAACATTGTAAGTCAACTGTACTTCAATAATATATATATATATATATATATTAAGAAAAAATTAGAATGCCTACTTTGGTTAGCATAATTTTTTGAACAAATAAAATGTCTGGAATTACTTATTACCCTTGTAATTACACTTGAGTATCTTTTCTTTGAAAATTGAAAAATCGTGCTAAGACTTGGTTTTGGAAGGATGATAGCTTTAGAAATGGAATAAAGAGGCAACACACAGCCACAGAAATGAAGAAGGGAAACTTCCGTGTCTGGTGGCATATGGTTTATTTATGACTTACTTTGAAAGGATACAAGTACTTAAACCTCAGTGTTACAGTTTAAATACTTCATAGTTAAAAGCATGAGTAAGATGTTAGAAGCTTAGATTTCAGAGTCCAAGTGCTTAGATTGTATTTTTTGATCAGTGAAATTCTGTATGTCATTAAAGGCAGTTTGAAACTTGTTAAAACTCAGACTGGGGCTTGAACACATGTATATGCATACTATTCAAGTTTTCATTCTAGTCTTATTCTTGTTCCCCTAAATCCATATTTATCCAAACCAGTCTTACTTACAAAGTGTGGTCTGTGAACCAGTGTCTGTCCACCAATTGGTTCTAAGTGCAGTAAGTACAGAGAGTGGTGAGCGTTTAAAAACTATTGTAGCAGCTCGACATTGGCGCAACATCTGTGCCTGTGATTATTTTTCTAGTAATTTATTTTTACTGCATTTTACAAAGTTTAGTTTTCTACATGTTGGTGCTAGGGTGGGGGCAGTTCCCAGGACAGTTTATGAAGCATTTCTCTAGATCCCCTTTTTTTCCACTCAGAAATTCTGAACTCCTTGTATCCATGTGGCCACATAGGGGCTGGGGGTAAGAACACGAAGATGAGTAAACGGTGCCTATGTGATGACTGAGAATGCAGGTGCTGATTATCTGAGCTTAGTGGGCATGAGCTTCACAACCCCATGGACTGCAGCACACCAGGCTCCTCCGTTCTTCACTATGTCCTGGAGTTTGTTCAAAATTCATATCCACTGAGTTGGTGATGCCATCCAACCATCTCATCCTCTGTCGCTCCCTTCTCTTCCTGCCCTCAATCTTTCCCAGTATCAGGGTCTTTTCCAGTGAGTTGGCTCTTCGCATCAGGTGGCCAAAGTTTTAGAGCTTCAGCTTCAGCATCAGTCCTTCCAAGGAATATTCACAGTTGATCTACTTTGGGATTGACTGGTTTGATCTCTTTGCAGTCCAAGGGACTCTCAAGAGTCTTCTCCAACACCACAGTTTGAAAGCATAAATTCTTCAGCTCTCAGCTTTCTTTTGGTCCAGCTCTCACATCCATACATGACTACTGGAAAAACCTATTTGTGGGTCGCCTGCTTGGTGGCTCTGTAGTGGGTCTAATGGCAGCCTCTTCCAGGAAGACTTATGCCACATGCTGTGCCTCCAGGACTGCTGCTGCTCTATACTATTGCTTATTTCTCCCATAATTTTGAAGCAAATCCCAAATAGCATTTACTTTCATCTGAAAATATTTCAGTAAAAATCACTAAAATACAAAAGGTTTATTATTATTTAACACAACCATAGTACCATTGCTATTTTAGTAAAAATGTAAGTAAACTTATTCAGAACTAACCTTTACCCTGTTTTATAGACTCACTAGATGAATGAATAAAAGACCCATCATAATATTTTTGTCTTATAATAGATGAAGATTATCCTATTAAGATAGTATATTGGTGTACTATATGAATCACACAAGTTAATACTAAATTTGTCCTCCAAATTGAGGTGGTTTTAAGAGTGAAAGGGGATGCTGCTAACAGTTACACTAGGAGAATGGCTGAAATCTAGGACTGTCTTGAGTAAACTGGGGTGTATGTGGTCCCCTATCTCAGTGTAATATTTGCCGGTTGGATAGCTACTATGATTTCTTTCAGTGGGCTTTGAATAATCAAAATGAGTCAAGTTGTAGCCAAGAGTATTTCAAAACTTACCATAGGACTTTCTTTACTTGTGAATAATACAAAATGGTATGGCTAGAGCAAGTTTAAAATTGTGTAAGCGCCTGTAGATTTCAAGTTGGTTCTTAATAACACTTCCATAAAGCTAGAAGTGGAATCATCAGACATAAGCACAAATTAAAATGAACCCCTCCTTTGGGACTTCCCCAGCAGTCCAGTGGTTGGGACTTTGTGCTCCCGGTTCAGGGGGCATGGGTTTGATCCCTGGTCAGGTAACTTGGATCCCATGTGATCAAAAATTAAAAAGAAATAACCTGAACCTCTCCTTTAAAATGTATGGCTTATAGACTTATGGCTATAGGTCACAGGACATCTAAAGTAGACTGTTTTAAAGATAGGTAAAAGAAGAGATGATAGCCAATTTTAAAATGTCAAAAAATTTTTTCTGTTCAAGTTGCTAACTTACCATGATGTTGTATATAATCTTTATATCTAGTATAAACTGAAGTTAGTTGTTAGCATTTCCAGATTAGAAAACAAAACTAGGCCTCCCATATCTATTTTTTTCAAGTTTATGCTCTGTTACTATAGCAAGCTATTTTCTGAAAGAGCTCCATTCTGTTAGTTGTATTCTTATTATCAGTAATATTCTAAGTGACTACCTTTTAATCGGGCTTCTCTTGTGGCTCAGCTGGTAAAAGAATCTGCCTGCAATGCAGGAGACCTGGGTTCGATTCCTGGAGAATTCCATGGACTGTATAGTCCAAGGGGTTGCAGAGAGTCTGACATGACTGAGAGACTTTCACTTTCACCTTTTAATAATATATACATACACTTATGTATGTATTATTAATAATACAGTCATACATTGTATTAATAATAAAATCGTACATTTATGATTCCCCTGAACAGGAACTGAAGTCAAACTTCCAAGCTGCGATTTCATCATGTCTATTCTTTGAAGGAAATAAATATATTTTTAGTAGTGTTGTGGTTTCTTTTCCTTCATTTTTTAAACCATAGTTTCTTTTTTAATACTTTTTCATAGAAAAAATATATTTATTGTCTCACTGTTAGCTTATTTACTGAATCGAGTGTTTCATGTTTATATGTAAGACATAATTTATACACACCTAGATCTTTTAAATGACTTTGATTTTGTGGCCTTCTAAAAAATTAGAATCAATCATCTACAATATATAGTATCTTTAGTTTTTTTTTCCCATGTGGTTCTGGTGCTGTGGATGTTAAATCATGGTGATGTTTTAGACTTAATTTCTTATGTAAAAGTAATGTGTTTATGGTTGTTTTCTATAACTTCAGCTGTTTAAAAATGTTTTTTTTCTTTTCTTTCTAGCTGTCCCCTTTCCTCCAACCCAGCGGCTTACTTTGAAGGAAGTATTTGAGAATGGGAAACCTAAAATTGATGTTTTGAAAAACCATTTGGTGAAGGAAGGGCGACTGGAAGAGGAAGTAGCCTTAAAAATAATCAATGATGGGGCTGCCATACTGAGACAAGAGAAGACTATGATAGAAGTAGATTCTCCTATCACGGGTATGAGAAGGATCTGCACGGTGGTACTCAGATTTGAGCGAGTTTGAGGAATGATTACAGATAATCGACTAAAATGTGTAATAATTATTCTAGGAATTGCGAGCAGTCTTAACGATTGTTTGATATGTTTGTTTTTCATTGAAGAAATACAATTTAAAATGTCTAATATTTCCAGTAGGACTGTTTCAGATTGATAGATTACTGCAATTATCAAGCAGTCCAGTCAAAAGCTAGAGTGATTTAAGTTAAAATTAAATTGTGGTCTTAATAGTGTAATGCTCTGTCTCTTCTAAAACATAACTTTTCGCCTCACCCTATGTCTTTTTTCCCTCCTAGTATGTGGTGACATTCATGGACAATTCTTTGACCTGATGAAGTTGTTTGAAGTTGGAGGGTCGCCTAGTAATACACGCTACCTCTTTCTGGGTGACTATGTGGACAGAGGCTATTTCAGTATAGAGGTAAATGTTAAACGGGATATATTGCAACTATCATATTGTATTCTTAAAATTTTTTTCTTTTCTTTCTTCAGTAGAAGAAATTAAAATGAACACTGGCAGAATTTATAAACTTTGTTACTGTCATTAATTAAAGTGATAGGAATTGATATAAAAAACTATTTCTTTTATTTGCCAGTAAAAATCTGACATGTGGAAGGCTGTATTAACCCAGTTTTGCAAATAACTTAAGTGTTTACCAACCTTTCCTCTTTGGAGGTAGTGTACAGGCTATATATAAATAACTTAAATTGCTTTTCACCCTAAATGGGGTTTGGATTAGCTTACCTTAATTATAAAACTATAAGCAGTTGGGCTACACTGAATGCATAGATTAACTGCCAATGCTAAATAGTCAGGCATTTAACCTATTATAGGAATAATTTCTGATACTATTGCACATAGTAAGTACATGTTCATTGAAGGAAAAATAATTACAGTTAATGAAGTTAATGAAAACTCACAGTTTGTATATTTTGAAAACTGTATGATGACAGAAAAATGGTTGGATTTAAAACAAAGTATTAATATAAGCTTTTACATATAAAAAATGAAACTATTTTAAAACCTAACAGAGGGACTTCTCTGGTGGTCCATTGGTTAAGATTCTATGCTCCCAATGCAGGGGGCCCAGGTTCTACCCCTGATCAGGGAACTAGATCCCACATACCACAACTAGAGATCCTGCATACCGCAACAAAGATCAAAAATCTTGCATGCTACAACTAAGACCTGGCACAACCAGATAAATAAATATTTTTTAAAAAGCTAACGGAAGGACTTAATACATTCATATTTCATGTCTATTGATTCAGCTGTACGTGCTCGGCAAAGAAAAGTAACTTTTGAAATGGTACAGGTAATTGAACTATTATGTCCCCAGAATAAGCTTGAGATGAGAAGTCGAGTCTGCTTGTTGTTCCTGCAGTCATCATTTCTGCCTCTCCCTCATAGCGGGGGCTCACTGTACTAAGTACGTTTCTGGTGGTTAAAGGTTTATTGTTTATGCAGCATGTCTCCTAAATACAAGTCAACCATGTCATGTGGTTCTCAAGCAGAGAAGCAGCTACGGTTCCAAAACTGCCAAAAAAACAAGAAACAGGAGAAATGGATCTTACTCTTTAGTTAGATAGAGAGTCTAAATTCATGAATCAGAAAACCTCAGTGTTGTCTTGCCAGTGTCCCAAATTCTAAATGCCTTTCCTCCAGACTGCCCCCTGCATTGGGAGCACAGAGTCTAAACTGCAGGATTACTAGGGAAATCTCTCTGTTAGGTTTCAACACATAGTAGGCACTCGGTATTTGTCGGTTGAATGAATGTTAATAAATCATAGCTTGTATTTGGCTTTATCCTGTTACTTGATGTTTGGCTACCTTAAAGTGTTTTTCTGGAATAGTTAAGAGATAAATGAATCAAAACTTCAAAGTGACAGTGCTGTATCACACCAGTTTTAAAACTAAACTGTAGGAGATACCTGGTGTTAGTTGGAAGTCACTTATAAACCAATAAGGTTATAGATTTCTGTAAGCTACAGCTTAGTCCAACATGATATAAATATATAATTGAACAATAATTTTTTATCAATGTGCTTGATAAACATGAATGTTATGTTTGTCAAACAGAGTAAAATAAGGTAATGGAGCCCTGATTACAATTTTTTGTTATAAATAGTCATTTTTGGGGTAGAAAAATAGGGAAATGCAGAATCTAACAAAAACTTTTATAAATCAAATAATTACTGTTACCATTTTGTTATATTTCCTTGTATTCTTTTTTCTCCTTTTACACGTATCTTCAGTTTTCAAAGAAGGCTGAGATTGTTTTGTGTTCTCTTTTGTAATCTTTTCCCCCTCCTCAACATTGTGTTGAGAACACTTTTCTCTGTCATTAAAATTTCTCCAAAAGCTTGATCAGTGGCATAAATACCGTAATTTATTTCACCATTCCTCTTTGGATAATTCAGTTTATAGCAGGTACTGCTTATTGTCTACTTTTTCTCTTCTTATTCCTTACTAGCAAAATCCTTGTTTTGTTCAAATAAATGGGATTGGGGGTTCAGGGAGAACTTTTAATGTTGGGCAGGGAAGGCCCTTATCCCAGCCCAAGGGGATGAATTTTTCTGGTTGGTTTGAAACAGTCATGGCAATCCATTCCCTGTCGCTAGTTGATTAGTCTAAGTAAACGTGGGATCCTCTTTCACCCAGTCGTATATAAAGAGATATTCTGATAATCATGACCTTTCTTTGTTGTGTACAAAATAATCATAAATTGTATCCTGATGTATAGTATGAGGGAATAAAACTTGAAATTAGAGGCCAAGAAGTATATCAACCAAATTACATTGTAGAGTGGATGTGCATTGTGCTCTTTATAGCTCATTACTTCAGAAAGGTTAGTTGGTCATTTCAGGAGGCAGAAGTAAAGACCAAATAAATCGAAAGACATATCATGTTCTTGGTTGTGAAAGGTAAGTATAGAAAAGAGAAAGTTCTTTCTACGTTTATATATGAATTTAATCTAATTTTTCCTTGGAATATTGTGAAAGTTGGTATGTTGCAAACAGAAGTCAGCCCCAAGAAAGGAAAAACCATCTAATTATATTTGTATGTGTCTATGTGTTTACATTTTATAATGTTTCTTTTGCATTGTCTTTCTTAAAACATACACATATTTTGATCTAACAGTTTCACTTTTTGCAAAATTATACTACACGTATACTCATAATTATGTACAATGACATGAATGAATAGTTTGTCACATAATTGAGAAGTTCTACTTGGCGAGCTACAGTCATGGGGTCGCAAAGAGTCAGATACGACTAAGCAACTTAGCACTGCTGCTAAGTTGCTTCAGTCGTTTCCGACTCTGTGCGACCCCATAGACGGCAGCCCACCAGGCTCCGCCGTCCCTGGGATTCTCCAGGCAAGAGTACTGGAGTGGGTTGCCATTTCCTTCTCCAGTGCATGAAAGGGAAAAGTGAGAGTGAAGTCGCTCAGTCGTATCCGACTCTTAGTGACCCCATGGACTGTAGCCTACCAGGCTCCTCCGTCCATGGGATTTTCCAGGCAAGAGTACTGGAGTGGGATGCCATTGCCTTCTCAGCAACTTAGTACACAGGCATACAAAGCATCCTGCAACAAAGAATTGTGCTTGTTAATAATACCTAAGTTGAGAGACATTGTTATAATTCTGGGGATATGAAGATAAACAAGGATAACCAAGTCCTTTGTTGTGTTTTCTAGTAAGAGAGACAGCGTCTTTATATTTGTTTAGTGTCCATGAAAATCAAGTCAGGGTAAAGGACTAAAGGGGACAGAAGTAGCTCATCTGGGGCTTCCCTGGTAGCTCTGATGGTAAAGAATCCTCCTGCAATGCAGGAGACCGACCTTCGATCCCTGGGTCAGGAAGTTCTCCTGGAGAAAGGAATGGCTACCCACTCCAGTATTCTTGCCTGGAGAATCCCATGGACAGAGGAACCTGGCAGACTACAGTCCATGGGGTCACAAAGAGTTGGACACGACTAAGCAACTAACACTTTCACTTTCAATTCAGTTGGAGGTCAGGGAAGTTCTATCTGAAGAGGTAACATTTGAATAGAAAACGTGAATGATCTGAGAGAATGAGCCTTGCATAGGTGGAGGTGGGGTGAGTACATTCCAGGCAGAGGCCGTGTAGAGCTCTGAGGAAGGAACGAGCCTAAGACAGCTCAGGAACAGAAGCAAGGTCAGCGTGGCTAGACAAAATGAGTAAGGGGACAGTGTGGATGGTGCATCAGAGAGATAGGCAGGGGTTACATGATGTCAGGCTTTGCAAACCATGTTAGAGTTTGGGTTTTATTCTGAACGCAGTGAGAATCCTCTAGAGCTTTTTTTATTGGTTTATATGTTTTGTGTTTTTTAAGCATGGCAGTGATACAACTTCCATTTATGTTTTAAAACAATTACTCTAGCTGTTATATGGTAGACTGACTCTAGGAGCCCAAGAATGGGTTCAGGGAGACTAGTTAGGAGTCTCATGCAGGAAGCGTAGGTAGAAGATGCTGGTGAATTAGAAGAGGACTTCAGAGAAGTGTCTGGATTCAGAATTTTGATCTTCCCTTTTAGGAGGTAGGAAATCTTGATTGAATTCAGCCCTTCAGGTCATGGCACATTTATTGCTAGTTTTTCCTAAAAAGTCCCTCTACGGTTTTTTTTTTTTTTTTTAATCTGTGACCTCTATTTTCCTTATTCCCTCTCCCAAGTGTACAGGTTTGTGTTGTATTTGGTATATACCTCAGAATACATTACTAATTATATTAATTTTTTAGTATATAATGTTTTTGAGGAAAAAATACTTTTTAGTTTTGCATAATGATATGGTGCTGTTCAGTCATTCTCAGACTCTAGCAGGCATTATAACAGGGAGATCCCCTGAAGCAGGAAATGGCAATCCACTCCAGTATCCTTGCCTGGAGAATCCTGTGGACAAAGAAGCCTGGGGGGCTACAGTCAATGGGGTCACAAAAGAGTCGGACGTGACTGAGTGACTCAGCAACAATGAAAAACAAAATGGTGTATGAATAAGGCTGGGATTGCTAGGGGAAAGGGTATGACCCATACGTGGACTGAGTATTTCCGATCACTCTTTAGAATAGCTGTAACAGTCTATATGCCTACCAGCAGCACCTAAGAGTTCATATTTCTTCCCATCTCTCTTTCCAGAATTTGGTTTTATCTCATTTTCTAATATTTACCAAAATGATGGGTATATTGTTTCAATTAATATTTCTTTGATTACTAGCGCAGTTAAACATCTTCTCATGTATTAGCCATTGCACCCATACGATCGCTGTTAAGAGTTTCTTGTATGATCTTTCAGAGATAGGTTAAACATATTCAGATATATTTGCATATCTGTTCTAAAAAATAAATGTATGCCACTTTTCTTATATCTCAAATTTTTATGTGTACATGGATTCAGTTCAGTTCAGTTAAGTCACTCGGACGTGTCTGACTCTTTACGACCCCATGGACTGCAGCACGCCAGACTTCCCTGTCCATCACCAACTCTCGGAGCTTGGATTTACGTGGATTAATACGTGGATTAATTTCTGACCATTTTGTTCCGCTGGTATATTTATCTATATATGTGCCAGGACCACTGTTTTAATTTAGAAACTTTACAGTATGTCTTAACGCTCTTTTTCATTGTTTTTCTGGCTGTTTCCTGGCTATTCATGCATGTTTATTTTTTCATATAAATTTAATTATCAACTGATCTAATTCCATAGAATAGCTTATGGTATGTCTATTGGAAATGCAATGAGTTTATAAACTTGGAAGAATTATATTCTTTTAATGCTGAGTCATCCTATCCAAAAGCAGGGAACGTCTTTCTATTTGTTCATGTCTCCTTTTGTGTCTTTCAGAAGTGTTTTTTCAAGTTATTCCTAGTATGAGTTTTGCACATTTCTTGTTAAGTTTATTCCTATGTGTTTAATCTTCTTTGCTGCTGTTGTAAATGGAGTTTTGTCTACAATTGTGTTCTATATATTGTTTGTATATATGAAGGCTACTGGTTTCGTATGTTGATTTTATATCCTTCCATGTTACTGAATTTTTTTATTATTTTAGTTAGTTGTATCATTGATTTTTCTGGAGTTTATCAGGTATGATATTATGTTATCTTCAAATAGGAACAGTTTTATTTTTACTCATTCTTAAGCCTCTCATTGACTCCTTTTGTTGAATTCAGTTGACTAATACCTCTAGTACAGTGTTGAATAGTAGTAGTGATGGTACGTATCCTTTCCTTATTCCTGATTTTAGTGGAAATGTCTCTAGTGTTTCTCCACTAAATAAAATACAAGTTTTAGGACTAAGGTATGTGTGTGGGTGGGTTTATCATAGAGACCTAGGTATTTGGAGAGAGCATGGGAACAGAAAGTAAGAAGAGGTTTCTGTGAGAGCTGCTCTCCTGTGTTCTTTCAAACTTCAGGGCAGGGAATTCCCTGGCGGTCCGGTGGTTGGCACTCTGTGCTTCCACTTCAGGGGGGTGAGCTCAATCCCTGGCCTGGAACCGAGATCCCGCATGCCACACAGTGCGGCCAAGACAAAAACAAACAAAAAAAATGAATTCTGGGGTGACAGCAGCAGGTCACACTCAAAAGAGGGATTCCTCACGTTTTGTCTTGGGAATAGCAATGAGATATGCCATTACAGCCAGTCATTTGAACTTGTATAAATTGTCTTCATGTGTTATCATGATCAAAAATAAAAATTTTATCCTTGTGTTTGTCTTGTAGTGTGTGCTGTATTTATGGAGTTTAAAGATCAATCATCCCAAAACATTGTTTCTGCTTCGAGGAAATCATGAATGCAGGCATCTTACAGAATATTTTACCTTCAAACAGGAATGTAAGTATAATCACTTCTCCAGAACTTTTTAAAAGTTATGCTTTAGTTCATCCCAAAGCAAATTAAACACAAAGAAAAGAAACTAATGGATCTCAAATGCTTCCTGTTCTGTTTTGTTTCTTTTTCTAGTGAGAACCTAGGTTGCACTGTTTAAGACACTTGCTTTAAAAAATAACTTTTGAGTTTCCCCCTTGGGAATATTTGGAAAACATTAAAAAGTCCAAAGATATAAATTGTCCACAAAATTACATCACTTAAAATTAATAACTATTAGCTCACTATTTGAGATATAGATTTCTATTATGTCTACATAAAAACCTATCCTGAAGTAGTTCAAATATATACATATATATATACACACACATATCCTTGATGTCCCCAAGGATTTACTCCAGGACTCCTGCAGATACCAAAATCTGCAGATTATCAAGTTCCTTATGTAAAGTGGTGTAATGTTTCCGTGTAACTTTCATACATGCTCCTGTATGTGTGTGTTAAGTCACTTCAGTCGTGTCTAACTCTTTGCAACCCCATGGACTGTAACCTGCCAGGTTCCTCTGTCCATGGAATTCTCCAGGCAAGGATACTGGAGTTGGGTAGCCATTCCCTTTTCCAGGGGGTTCTTCTCTACCCAGGGATCGAACCTGGGTCTCCCGCATTGCAGGCAGATTCTTTACCATCTGGGCCACCAGGGAAGCAAATGTCAGTAAGGAGCTGCTTAAATAAGGGATAATACATCTAAAAAATGGAATGCTAGGCAACTGTTGTAAGATCAAGATGGATATTGATGCCCTGATACGGAGAGATGTTCGAATATGTTGTTAGGTGACCAAAGCCATTTGCAGAACATGTATAGTGTGATCGCCTATGTAAGGTGCAGAAATAATTGGTCATAGTGATTACCTGTGGGGAGTTAGATCAGGAAGATTAGTACTTTTAACTGTTTGTCTTCCCCTAGACTCCTTGAGGAGAAGGCAATGGCACCCCACTCCAGTATTCTTGCCTGGAAAATCCCATGGACGGAGGAGCCTGGTAGGCTGCAGTCCATGGGGTTGCTGAGAGTCGGACACGACTGAGCGACTTCACTTTCACTTTTCACTTTCATGCATTGGAGAAGGAAATGGCAACCCACTCCAGTGTTCTTGCCTGGAGAATCCCAGGGACGGCGGAGCCTGGTGGGCTGCCGTCTATGGGGTCGCACAGACTCGGACACGACTGAAGCAACTTAGCAGCAGCAGCAGACTCCTTGAATTAGCTTTTCATCACCGCTATGTAATAACTATTAATATTATATCAAGGTTTTAAACTGGTAACTGTCAAATTATCCAACTGGGGCCAAAATCTTTAACTTTTTAAAGCATCTCAGGTGATTCTGTAGCACACTGCTAGTTAAGAACACCTGTTACAGAGGCTTGACACGTATCTACTGTTTGTCATTTGAGAACCACTTCATTAAGTGATTTAAAAACTGGGAATATTTTGCATTGTTTTTCTAAGCCAAATGTTGGAGTGGTTAAATTTTGCAGCTGTAGTCTTGTTAATATTTCTAAAAGGGGCAGGTGGAGGCTTTTATTATATCAGGTTTTAAAGTGCTTTATATTGCGGATATTTTTTAAATTTCTTTCAAATCCAGAGATCGGTTTTTCAGAGATAATTTGAGTAGCAAAGTATAAGTTAATTTTTGACATATTATTTATATTTGCAAAAACATTTCTTTATTGCTATAATATTTAGAAAGCAAGTAACCTAGTGGTTTTATGATTCCATCTCATAGCTCTAGGTTCAAATTTCTAAAGTAAATTGATTTCTTTTTTCCAGGGGCCCTTTTTTGATGTGTAGTTAAACATGTTACTAAAATTACAGGATGTTCCAGAAACTCCTATAATTTTGCTAATGAAAATAGTATTGTTATGACAAGTTGATTTTTTTTAATAAACAAATATTGTTTGCCATTGTTCGTTACTTACATAAGCATTATTTACAGTAGCAAGAGATTGGTGTCCTTAGATTGTGTTATATCCATAAAGTGACATGTTGTATAGATATTTAAAAATTACAAAGCTCTTCATATTAATGATGTGGCATGATCTCCAGAATATGTTTTTAAGTCCAAATATCAGGAATTCCCTGATGGTCATTAGGACTCCATCCTTTCACTGCCAAGAGGCTGAGTTCCATCCCTGGTCAGGGAACTAAGATACAACATGCCACACATTACAACCAGAAAAAAAAAAAGTCCAAAAAACAAGTGAAAACAGTATACGTATGGTACATTTATGTAAAAAACAAAAGGCTGTTGTGAAAGGGAAGTATACATATTCGCATGTATATGCATCAAATATCTTATAAAGACACCCAGAAAACTAGTTGCCTAAAGAAGGGGTAAGAGACACTAATTTTGAACCTTTTTTTTTTAACCTATTACCTTTTTTTAAAAAAATGAAAGCAAATAAAAATAAATATATATAACCACTGTTTAGAGCAATTCATGGTTTTTTGCAAATGGTGTTGACTCTCAAAATTACTTTGAAAGAATATTGATGAGAATTTTGTTTTGTTCATGTTCTATTGTTGATACCGGTTAGAACTTGTTATCAGTGTGATCCTGTGACCAAGGTGCACGTTTGCTTCATTATGGGATGTACCTTACAATTTATCATGAAAATAAAGCACTCAGGTCAGCTCGTTTAACTTCAGTAACTATATATTTGGCTCTTTAGATTCTCTTACTAAATATTTAACTTAAAAATAAAGACTGGGAGGAGTATGGCATCATGTTAAGAGCATGAACAGGTTCAAGTTCTAGTTCCGTTACTTAACTAGTTGCAGCTTTGGACAAGTGAGCCCAGTTTCCTGAACTTTTTAATGAAGTCAGTGATAGTACCTACTTCATAGAGTTTCTCTGAGGATAAAATAAGGTAATTTTATTGGTTAACACTTACTGGGACTTCCCTGGTGGTTCAGGGTCTGAGACTGTGCTCCCAGTGCACAGGGGCCTGGGTTCAATCAGGGAACTAGATCCTGCATGCCACAATGAAGCTCAAATAACTAAGACCTGGTGTGGCCAAATAAATAAGTAAATATTAAAAAAAAAAAAAACCCAAACTTATATAGTACCGACTTTGTGCTGCACATTTTTCAAAGCATTTTACGTATGTGAATTCACTTGATCCTCACAGCAACCTTGTAATGTAGGTGGGTATTATTATTAGGCCCATATTATAGATGAGAAAATGAAGACACAAAGTAATTTGTCCAAAGTACCATTGCTAGTCAGTGGTGGAGCTGAGGTTCAAGTCCAGGCAGTCAGGTTCCAGACTCCACTCCACTGTGTTTAAGATGGCACAGGAACATTGTGAGCCTTCAACAAATTTTAATAATAAAGATAATATAATAATAAATATTACTATACAAAAATTATATATCCATCATAGAAAATGCAGTTAAACTAAATTATCATCAGTCTAACCCCTCAGAAAAGAAGAATTGATGTTTATGTACCTATTCAAAAACTTTAAGAACATAAAAATGATAACATTAAGTAACTCATATTTTGGTTGTGTGCTTAATTTGATATGTGACTTCCTCTTTCAGTTTACAAAATGACACTGTATTTACTTTTTCTCTTGTAAATCCATGGAGCCAGAGTTCCTCTTGTTGCCAACATCAATAAACAACTGTAAGATACTGTATAATAAGCATCAGTAAGACACTGTATTTCTTTCGTCCGACTTGGCATTCTTCTGGAAATAGGCTAAGGAATTGTTCTGAGTCATTCTTGGGTTGAAAGGCAGTTTATTGGTGTAAAATGGTGTTTGGAGCATGAACTAATAAATAATTAAAATCCCTGCCTATATGCACCCTTAGGACTCTTACAAAGGAATTGCTTATTGATGTTGGCAACAAGAGGAACTCTGGCTCCATGGATTTACAAGAGAAAAAGTAAATCACTGGCCACAAATGAAAGGCTTTTTTTTCTCTTGCCTTTTTTCCCTTCAAAATTTTTTACGGCCATTACTGGGTCTACTTTTGAAATAGCGAAAGGTGTAGTGTTCAGACACAAAGGAGACTATAAGGATGTAATTGCAAGGAGATACAAAGATGTAGAAGACATGGCTCTTGTTAACTTGGATGTTGTAATCGAGTCAGCATATACTGTGAAATCCCATTCCAGTATTCTTGCCTGGAGAATCCTGTGGACGGAGGAGCCTGGTGGGCTGCTGTCCATGGGGTCGCACAGAGTCGGACACGACTGAAGGGACTTAGCATGCATGCATTAGCATATTGTGAAATAGATTTTAATTGCCTTTGTGGTAATACAGAATTCTTTAAAAGTTTCTAAAGGAACCCACAGACTCCCTTAATGTCCTCAATCCTAATCAGTATTGGCAGTAAAGGGACAGTATCCACCTTCGGGGATAAAGAGTGGTCCACTGGTTTACACCTTCCCTTCAGGAATCTCTCTCCAGTCATTCCTGCCACCCAGGAATTGCACTCTGACCCACATATGGACCCATCACCCTTCATTTTATTCACCAAAGCCTTGCCAGGACCAGGCTCTGATACTTGAACTCTGATAGTTTTTTAAAAGCGTGGAGATTAGATGAATGCACTAAACACAGAAACAATTACCAACTGGATAGTCTGACTCACTTGCTATAGTATTGCTGTCTGCGCCCTTGTAGGCTTTGTGTCATCTTCATGAACTTGTGGAAGAGGAGAAGGAGCTCACAGTTCTGTAGGACTGCCTGCTCGTACAAATTCTGGCCGTGTCTACCAATATGCACCTCCTAGCATACTGGGTTTTTGAACCCAAGGCCAAAGAAGATGTTCCCTCTCTCTTTAAACTAAAGCCATCTTCCAACTTGTTACTGTTTAGTTGCTCAGTCATGTCCAGCTCTTTGCAAGCCCATGGACTATAGCCCACCAGGCTCCTCTGTCCATGGAATTCTCCAGGCAAGAATACTGGAGTGGGTTGCTATTTCCTTCTCCAGGGGATCTTCCCGACCCAGGGACTGAATCTGCGTCTCCTGCCTTGCAGAAGGATTCTTCACCATCTGAGCCACCAGGGAAGCCCTCTTCCAACTTCTCAACTATTACCTGTTTTTTCATGACCTCAACTATTATATATCATGACTAGATAACTCTCAGCCCACTGGAGTATTTTTGTTGCTGTTCTGTAGCCTCAAGAACGACCACCACATTAAAATACAGTTCACTGAGATGAACGTCTTTACCGAAAAGAGCATAGGACATAATTTGCTTAAAGACTTTAAAAATCCTGAACAAAAATATTATTGACATTTTATTGATGACTCCTAAAATTTCAGTTTATATTTATATATTTTCAACACCACCAGGAAGGCTTTTTAGAACCAACAAAATACTCAGATTCACGAGAGACCGTGGGGCATGGGTGCTTGGCATCCATCCTAAAGAGCACAACCCAGGAAGGCAGCGCCAGGTATCCATTTTCATGGAGTGGTCCTCTTGAGAGTACAGAGTACATGCCTCAGTCCAGAGGTTTCTTCCCTTTGGCCTTCCCTTTCCCCAGTCTGCTCCTAGTCACAGCTCAGGTGCAAGGAAACAGTCTCCACACTGGACAGATTAGGGAGTCACCCTGCCTTAGAAACCTCATGCATCACAAGTGCCAGTATCACTTGTAAAAGCTTTATTGGCATAGTTTTCAGGGTCCCACCAGGGACATACCTCATGAGTCACCGCACTCAGAGACACCCAAAGCTGTAGCTTCCACCAGGTAATTGGGTGGGTTTCTCAGGTGGTGCAGTGGTAAAGAACCCACCTGCCAATGTGGGAAATGTGGGTTTGATCCCTGGGTCTGTAGGATCCCCTGGAGAAAGAAATGGCGACCGACTCCAGTATTCTTGCCTTGGAAATCCCATGGACAGAAGAG
Source organism: Okapia johnstoni (assembly GCA_024291935.2). NCBI lineage: Eukaryota > Metazoa > Chordata > Mammalia > Artiodactyla > Giraffidae > Okapia > Okapia johnstoni. Next base: position 38,841,695 of record CM044314.1, on the reverse strand, counting down.
CCTGGCAGGAAAAGACCATGGGGTCAGAAAGAGTTGGACATGACTTAGTGACTGAGCACTAAGGTGATTGGGTAATTTTTACCATCAGCATCGTTGCCTAATGACACAGCTGATTACATTCACTTTATCAGGTTTCCAGGACAACAGAACTAGATACTTAATCCAAGGTCACACTTGTCTTTAGAAAAAGATGGAGATTTTTGTCTGCCTTTTATCCACAGCTTTTCAGAAATATCTTTACAAAGATGATTGTGTTTTTGAATTTGCCTGCATTATATGGCTTTGGAGTAGCTTTATAATCATCTGGCCTGTATCCTTTCTCAGGTATGATAAATTCTGTCTCTCTTCCTTTGTTTTTCCTTTAATAGGTCGAATCAAATATTCTGAACAGGTGTATGATGCGTGTATGGAAACATTTGACTGTCTTCCTCTTGCTGCCCTCTTAAACCAGCAGTTTCTGTGTGTACATGGAGGAATGTCACCTGAAATTACTTGTTTAGATGATATTCGGAAAGTAAGTAAGCATTCATTAGTCTAGTGAAGTATATATGCTTTTAATTTCGTTTTTTATTGCAGTTAACTAATATATCTTTGTTGCTGAAAAATTTAAATATGGATAACTAAAAGTAAGAAAACAAATCACCAGTGATCTTTTATTGGGGAATAGTTTCTATTAATATCTTTCCTGTATATCTTCCAGAAAATGTCTAATTTTTAACAAAATCTGGCTTTTACAAACTAGAAACATAACATATTTTGAGTATAGTCCTGAAACTTTAAATTATGTTGCAATAAGGAAGGAAGGGATGACAGAAGATAAGATGGTTGGATGGCATCACAGACTCGATGGACATGAGTTTGCAGACCATGCGGTCACAAAGAGTCAGACATGACTGAGTGACTGAACTGAAGGAAGGAAGAAAACCAGGGTTCTAATCCCTGTTCTGCCATTAATTATGTGATAGTGAATTGAAAGTGTTAGTCACTCAGTTGTGTCTGTGACCCAATGGATTGTAGCTCGACAGGTTTCCCTGTTCATGGAATTCTCCAGGCAAGAATACTGGAGTGGTTGCTGTTCCCTACTCCAGGGAATCTTCCTGACCCAGAGATTAAACCCAGGTTACCTACATCGCAGTCAGATTCTTTACCATCTGAGCCTCCAGGGAAGCCCCCATTAATTGTGTAACCCATAGCAAGTCACTTAACCTCTTAAATTTTCTTTGTAAAATGAGGAAGTTGAAATTGATGGGCTGAGGACTCTTCAGCTGCAAAATTCATTGACTTTGATTTTTTAGATGGTAGAGTTTAATTGCTACACTTGCCTTAGTTGGTAATCATGATTTTCAGGATTGTGTATCTTCATGATTCAAAAAAGGCGGTCAGTCTTTTTTTGATTATATTGTTCTGCATCATCATCTTCTCTCCTCTGCCTTTGTATTCTCTTGTTTAGTTGTTAAGTCATGTCTGACTCTTTGCAACCCTGTGGACTGTAGCCTGCTAGGCTCCTCTGTCCATGGGATTTGCCAGTCAAGAATATGGGAGTGAGTTGCCATTTCCTCCTTCAGGGGATCTTCCCGACCTAGGGAGCAAAGCTGCATCTCCTGCATTGGCAGGAAGATTCGTTATCGCTGAACCACAGGGAAGCCCCACAACAGAATATTATGAATAGCTATATACCAACAAATAGGGAAACCTAAAAAAAACAGATAATTTTTTAGAATCATACATACTTCCAAGACTGAATCATGAAGAGAGGTTTCTCTTACCTCTCTTACACAGGTACGGAAACTAAAAAATTTTCTGTTTGGGAAGCTAGTTTCTCTGACTTCCCTGGTGGCTCAGACGGTAAAGCATCTGCCTACAATGCGGGAGACCTGGGTTCAGTACCTAGGTGGGAAGGTCTCCTGGAGAAGGAAATGGCAACCCACTCCAGTACTCTTGCCTGGAAAATCCCGTGGACGGAGGAGCCTGGTAGGCTTCAGTCCATGGAGTCGCAAAGAGTCGGACATGACTGAGCGACTTCGCTTTTCACTTTCACTTTCTTTCTCTGACTTAAAGTTACTATTCTCAGGGTAAGAGGGTAGTAACATGCACAGCCTTTTCTGCTGCCTTGTTATTAAATAAACAGCTGGTAAAGAATCCGCCTGCAATGCAGGAGCTGCTGCTGCCGCCGCCAAGTCGCTTCAGCTGCAATGCAGGAGACCCCAGTTCAATTCCTTGGTCTGGAAGATCTGCTGGCGAAGGGATAGGGTACCCACTCCAATATTCTTGGGCTTTCTTGATAGCTCAGCTGGTAAAGAATCTGCCTGCAATGTGGGAGACCTGGTATTCAATCCCTGGGTTGGGAAGATCCCTGGAAAAGGGAATGGCTACCCACTCTAGTATTCTGGCCTGGAGAATTCCGTCAACTATATAGTCCATAGGGTCACAAAGAGTTGGACACGACTGAGCAACTTTCACTTTTGCTCTTTTACATAGTGAATCTCAAATGTTACAATTCTAAATCAGTTGCATTAATAAAAAGCTCCCCTTTCATTTAGTAGGGGTCCTCTTGGCATTCAGCTCTCCTAGTTACTTGGTGTGTGTGGTTTCTTTTGTTTCTTTGTTTTCATTTGTTAACTAAAGCACCAGTGATTAGAGGCTTCAGTTAATAACCCGTTGAAATGCCTCCACTGCAGAGAATGGAAAGGATGAAACCTTTTGCAACGCTCTGCCCCCCACCCCCAGAACTAGCATTCTTTAAAATAAATCTCCACTGGAATGAGAGAAACAATGAACAGAGTCATTGAAAAACCCTTGCTGCTCTCATGGTAACCTGGACTCACCTAGGCAATTGAAATAAACTTTACAGAGTCTTTTTCATAAATAGTATGTTTCTATAGCGATGGGCTTCACTTTCAAATTAAATGAGCACTACTTTTAAGATGAGGATGTAAGGGGCTCCTTTTCTACCATAGGGATATAGACATTAATTAAAATTTATTACCAAAAACTAGTAAAAAACTATGCATCTAAATTTATTAAATGTCCATTTTCTTCCTAAAGGAAAATTCTTTATTACCAATACAGTCTTATGGTTGGAAGGGTCTTTTTTTGACCCCTACCAGGGCTTCCCTGGTGACTCGGCAGTAAAGAATGCGTCTGCAGTGAAAGAGATGAGGGTTCAGTCCCTGGGTTGGGAAGATCCCCAGGTGGAGGGCATGGCAACCCACTCCAGTATTCTTGCTGGGAAATCCCATGGACAGAGGAACCTGGCGGGCTACAGTCCATGGGGTCATAAACAGTTGGACATGACAGAAGCGACTGAACATGCACATACAGTTTCCAAAAGCCCTTTTGCTTTCATGATTTCTCTTCTTTTGGCTTTTGCGTGTCTTCTAGTTAGACAGGTTTAAAGAACCTCCAGCCTTTGGGCCAGTGTGTGACCTGCTTTGGTCTGATCCCTCCGAGGATTATGGCAGTGAAAAGACCTTGGAACACTATACCCACAACACTGTCCGAGGGTGCTCTTATTTTTACAGGTAAGCTAATCCTCAGTTAAGATTAGATGGGGAAATAATGGAAACAGTGAGAAACTTAATTTTCTTGGGCTCCAAAATCACTGCAGATGGTGACTGCAGCCATGAAATTAAAAGACACTTGCTCCTTTGAAAAAAAGCTATGACCAACCTAGACAGCAAGACATTACTTTGCCAGCAAAGGTGCATGTAGTCAAAGCTATGATTTTTCCAGTAGTCATGTATGGATGTGAGATTTGGACTATAAAGAAAGCTGAGCACCGAAGAATTGATGCTTTTGAACTATGGTGTTGGAGAAGACTCTTGAGAGTCCCTTGGACTGCAGGGAGATCAAACCAGTCAATTCTAAAGGAAATCAGTCCTGAATATTCATTGGAAGGACTGATGTTGAAGCTGAAGCTCCAATACTTTGGCCACCTGATGCGAAGGGCTGACTCACTGAAAAAGACCCTGATGCTGGGAAAGGTTGAAGGCAGGAGAAGGGGACGACAGAGGATGAGATGGTTGAATGTCATCACCGACTTGATGAACAAGACTTTGAGCAGGCTCTGGGAGTTGGTGATGGACAGGGAAGCTTGGCGTGCTGCAGTCCATGGGGTCACAAAGAGTTGCACAAGAATGAGCAACAGGACTGAACTGAATCCTCAGAAAATTAGAAAAGGAAGTTGTAATATATTTTATCAAAATATTTTTAACTGCATATTTTGTATCTTGAATCTGTGTCATTCAGGGACTTCTACTTAATTTTTTGATTAATAAAAGGAAGAAAACGCTTTTCTTCCTTTGCTTGTTTTGTTTTTTATACTTTATTAGGTGTTATGCCCTAATAGGTAATATACCAAACACAATTGAACACAACATCTTGTGGTGCTTAAGTGTTGTTTTCTGACTCTACATGATCTAGATTATTTGTTCCCAAACATCCCCTATTGCTTTCTTGAAAAATAAAGATTTCTTGGCTCTTCTTTCAGAGATTCTGGTTCACTAAGCCTGAGACAAGGGAATCCTGTTACTTTTTAAAAAGCTCTCTAGCTTTTGGAACTGCTGGTATTGGCAAAGATATAAAAAGAACAGGACGTTGTGAACTTAGCCCAGGACATTTCCTGGAAGTTGACTGTTGTCTTAAATCTCCTATGTGAGCTTTTATTGTGCTTTGCCACTCCAAACTAGGGAGGTTCAGGGAAGTTTGAAGCCTACTTTTTTTTTTTAATTCCAATATTTTATTCCAATAAATAATGTCTGTGTTTAGTACCCTGAAAATCTGATAATTGCTTAAGATAATGCATTCGTTAAATGAAATCTACACACAAAAAGAAACCTCAGTTTTGCCATAGTTTTAACATTCTTCTAAGTAACTTTTTCATTCTATTCTGCCAACTTTAGCAGTGACTAATATGATGAAATCATTTACATTTTACTTCTCTTTACATTGCTTAAAATAAAGAGCATAAAGCTTTTTATCTTTAGGAGAATATAAATTGGTACAGTTTCTATGACAATCAGCTTGACAACATCTCTCAATTATAAATGGCCTTGGCCTTTATTCCAGAATTTCTGCTTCTAAAATGTAGTCCTGTGGCTGTTGTCATTCACAATCTTCAATCCTCATTATTCATGAATTCTGCTTTGCAAGTCTGCCTGCTTGTTTTTATTTGTAACCCCAGAGTCAGTACTCACAGCAATTCCAGTCACTCACAGACATTCATATGTACAGAGCAGTGGAAAATTTGGGTCACCTGTTGCACGTTCCCTCTGAGGTTGAAGGCACAGTTGCTCTGCCTTCTTATTTCAGCTCTCACACTGTAAGCAAGTATTTTTTCTGTGCTCTATTTAGTGAAACATTTCCCACGTTTTTGTTGTGTTTTGCTGTTTAAAATCACCCCTAGCGTATTACTGAAGTGCTATCTAGTGTTCTTACGTGCCAGAAGGCTGTGGTATATTATAAAAGTTTCATTCAGGAATAAGTATGGCACTGTTGGCCATGAGTCTCATGTTAATGAATCAACACTGTAGCTTAAATCAGGTGTCTTTGCACAGAAACACACATAAAACAAGGTTATGTGTTGATTAGTTTATGAAAATGTTGTGACCAAAGGCTCCCTGGACCCTAACCATGTATTTCCCCTTGGAGTAGTGGTTCAGTGTTCTGTCATTCAGTTTTGCAGCAACTTTATATAGAACATAGCTACTGCAAGTAATGGGAATCCACTGTACTTGAAAATGTGTAAAATGCATGTACAAGGTTTTCCTTCCTGCATTGTTTATGCTGAAGGATTTTAAACAACCTAAACATTCAGTAGAAGACTAGTTAAATAAATGGTTGTACATCCCAACAAAGGAATATACCAGACAATGCAATGAGGCTATTATTTTTTTAAATGAAAAAAAAGAAAACAAATCCTTTATATGCTGATTGGAATAATCACTAGTATAAAGTGAAAAAAAAAAAAAGACCTACAAAAAAGCTATGTGTACCATCTGATAACATTTCTTAAAGGGGGCTATGCATGTGTGTGTGTATAATTGCTTCAAATTGAGTAAAATATCTCTGAAGGGCTCTCAAAGAAATCTCGGACATTGGATGATTCCAGGGTAACTGGAAGATAGAGGTAGGCTGAAGGGAGACATTTCACTGTAGAACTTTTTGTATCTTTCCATTTTATACCATGTGAATGAATGTGCAACCTGTTTTAAAACTTAATGAACGTAATAAGAAACAAAGATTAAACCTAAATTAAATAATTAACACTTGGATAATTCTGGGATAATTTTGTATCCTCTAGTTCTTCCTATTGGATATTTGCCATTCAGAAAGCACCTACTCAGTTGTTAGTACCTACTATCTACTACACACACACATGCACATTCATACGCACACTGCTGTGGTATTAATACTTTTTTAATATCAAGATACCAAGAAAAGTTTTGATGTTGTATTATTATTGTTGTGAGTTTTACAGGTTAAAGAAAAAAATTAAAAGGTAGGGGAGCTCTCCTTCTGTCCCAGAGTTGTCCGTTATGTACGTCCTTGATCTGGATGACGTGTATCAGTGACATGGGAAAACAAGAGTGATGATTACTAAGCTATTAATAAAAATTCAGTGGTAATGAACCTGTAAATTTAAAACAGATTCAGCTCATTTCATCTTGATTTTTCCCCCTGCCTCCTATTAAAAGACAAGTGTCTTCATTCTGAATTTATGTTTCTAATTTTCTTTTACAGTTACCCTGCAGTTTGTGAATTTCTGCAGAACAATAATTTGCTCTCAATAATCAGAGCCCATGAAGCCCAAGATGCCGGGTAAGTTATATCAAAACTGTACCAGGACTTCCCTGGCAAGTCCAGTGGCTAAGACTCCTTGCTTCCACTGCAGGGGTTGTGGGTTCGATCCCTGGTTGGGGAAGTAAGATCCTGCTGACTGTGTGGCATGGCCAACAACAACAGCAATAATAAGCAAAACAAAACACTGAACCCAGCAGCACTACAGAGTTTCTTCTTTTAATATCAAGACAGACGGGCTGCCATTTCTCTCCTAGGTATCGAATGTACAGGAAGAGCCAAATGACGGGCTTTCCATCGCTCATTACAATTTTCTCTGCACCCAATTACCTAGATGTCTATAACAATAAAGGTAAAGGAGACCAGCGATACTTGTAGTTTGAATTTGTGAGTAAATGTGAGCTCTAGTTTAATCATATGTTATGTGCATAGGTAATTTTTGGAATATATTTATAAATTTTAAATAAGGAAAAAAAGTCGTAATTGAAACAAAGGCCAAGAAACTTAGAATTTAGGCTTCTGTTTAGTTTTCATCTCCTAAGGATTTGCGGGTTCTCTGTGATTATAAGTAGTGATCACAGTAGGTTTGACTTGTACCATTGAATCAAAATATAAGAAGAAATAAATTACTTCAGGTTGAAGCTAAAACAGCATAAATTGTTGGTTTTGGTGAATCTAATTTATTTGTAACAGTCCCTCAATAAAATGTCACTAGTGTTTTGATGTCTATTATTAAGCTGTTTTTGCTGTTGAAAAATGATACAGTTAGAATGAATACTGTACCAAAAGTCGGAAAAATCTTCGTTTAGTCCAAGCCCTGCTCAAAACTAATAGTGTGACTTTAGGGAGTCACATAGCTTTCTTAACCTCATTTTCCCATATAAAAAAAGAGATTTGGATATACACTTGCCTTTTGATCCAGAAATTCTACTTTTAAGACTTTTTTGTAATCTATCTTAGTCATTTTTTTAAAAAATTTAACTTTTATGATCCCTAGTTGATAAGTGTGTATCAGGACGATCTTTTACCTAAAAGCCTCTTCTGTAACATGCCTCTGTAACTGTTTTGTTGTTGATAAAGTATGACTATAAAATAATAAAACTTTTAAACAAACATGCCAGAACAAATATATCCAAGTGAGTATTGTCCCTTCAAAGTAGTTACCTTGGGAGCTTATACCCTTACTCCAACAATGCTGCCATTGTTCAAAACATTTTTGGAACTCCTCTTTTGGCATTGCCTTCAGAGTCTGCGACACATTCTTTTGATTATCCTCAGTGATGGGAAATCTTCGTCCTTTGAGGGTGGATTTGATTTTTGGAACAGCCAAAAGTCATTCGGAGTCAAGACTGAGGACTAAGGTGAGTGATCAAGCTAGACGATACCATTTGGGGTCAGGAACAAGGTATGATTATAAGGTAATGAGACTGGTTTTCCTTGTGTTGCTTATAAAATGGCTCTGGAGGTAATTCCAAAAGAGGAGTTCCAAAAACATTTTGAGTAATGGCAGCATCTTTGGATTAAACATACCGTAAGGCAGCAAGGTATATTGATAAGAACACTGAGAGCTAGGAGGCAAAAATCCTAGTCTAGTCCTGCTTCACTTTTAAATTCACAATTAACAAGATACTTCTCTGAGCCTCAGTTGATCTTAAATAACTGTCACATAGGCTTGTTGAAGATAAGTTGGAGTAATCAAAATGTATATTAAAAGCATTGGTCAGACTATAAATTGCTACACTGCTATAACATCCTGCTGTTATTGTGCCTGGTGTGATTACATCAAAGGACCACACTCATCTGGTATATAAGGTCTGGTGTGTTTGTCGTTGATGGTTTCTTAAGTCTCATTACTTTATAGTCATATCTTGTATATGCAGTTGGGGAGAGAAGTGTAAAAGAGGTCCACGGTATACTTATTTCCTCTATTTCAAAATCAACTATGAAATGGCACATCTCATTTCAATCTGATTTGGATCAGTTATCTCTGGATGTCCTTAGTGACATGCTGTCCATTTTTAAAAGGCATTTCTTTGACTTAAATTCTCTTCCAGTCTTATATTTTTGCTTTCCTTTTCATCATTCTTTTCTGAGTCTTGGCTATCCTTCAATACTCTGCTTTTCCCTAAGTCCATTCTTTCTTATTTCCCTTTTGCTAATAGAAACTTAGTTTTTCTTTTTGTTTCCTCCCTTATGAATGGTATGTGCCACTCATGTTGTCAGACTTCCTCAAGGACAGTCTGTCCCTCACCCTCGTTTCTGTGATGAAGACTTTCCCTTCTTACTCCCTTTATTAACCTTGCTATTAAAGTGTCTATTGATTGGCCAGTGGATTTATCAGTGTGCTAAGCTAAAACATGTCATCTAAATCAGCAATCACTTTACTAGCTTAACTAACTGCCAGCTTGTTCTTTGCCTCATTCTAATCTGGTCTTGTTTTGATCATTCCATTAGTAAACTATTTTAGAGTCACAGTTGATTCTGAGTTTTTGTCGGCCTTGACTTAATTGGTAACATCTTTTACCTTGCAACAATCTTGTTTTCCTTGGTCCTTTCTTAACCTTTTAGGGGGGATGGGGAAGGAAGAAAATGTGGCATCTAAAATAATCTCTGGTGATGCTCAATTATTCCTCTTGAAAAAGATGACTCTGTCCCCCTTTTCCTTCTTCTTTTCCTATTGCTTTTCTTTCTTGCATATTCTCTAGACTTATTGGTACAACCAGACATTTTTTATCAATAGGTTACATGAAAGACTTTTAAGTTATGATTTTTGAAGATCTCTATTTTTGTGTTCATCTTCCATCTCTTTTTCTTGTGTAGATTGAGGGAATTGTTGAATATTTATATATTCATCTAATTTAAATAAAAAATGAAAATAATGGGACATGTACATTGTAACCAGTATTAGAAGCTTCTTAAAAGTTGAAAATCCTGTTTTCATATATTTATTTAATAAGTTATGGTAAACATTTAAATATTCAGTGACTTAAAAATTTGAGAATACTAGACTATCTATAATAAGCAAAGAGGCAGGAATCAGGAGATGACCTGTACCTGTCATTTCTAGAGAACTATTGTACCCTATTCTATTTATGATCATAGTAAGAATAATTTAAGCGAATAATGCAAACCACATTGCATTGCTGGTGATGCAAACTAAGGGATTGGATTTTTAAAAAATTTAAGTGTAAAGAAAATCAGTTTGGTACCATAGTATGTGTGTGTGCAATATATGTATATGAACTGGTTAATATTAAACATTTAAAGTGTGAGCAATATACTGACTGTTTATAGGAGAGATGGGCAATTTTTTATTCACATATTGTATGCAGAAGTGATTTAATCTACTTTGAACCTTGTTAAATTGCTCCATGTTTACCATCTATCTGTATTCCCCACTATGAATTAATAACTGCTATGTTATAAACTCCTAGAGAGTTTATAAAATCTTTGGCCCTGGCTAATGACTAGGAAAACAGGCTATGTTCATTTAATGAGAAATGTTTGCCCTCAAAGGAAAGTTGTAATTGTAACCAACAGTAAAGGGAAATCATGATGAAATGTTTCTCATGTGGAATCTGAGATTTCTATAGATAGTTACCATGCAAGACCTTTGAAGTCTCAGAGCTTAAGTTTCTTTTGTACTTTTATTATATGAGCTCTTCAGGTAACTTTGTTTCTTGGGATAATTCTTAAAAGAATGAACTGTACAACATGCTGTAAGATTTTCCATGTGTCCTAAATTTATAAATGTAAAGTCAGTTTCTGAAATCCAGGTAGTAGGTACACAGCTGTATACAGTATACCAATTACCATGTCCTGTTCCTCTGTGCCAGATATTTTTCTTCTTTTTCCTTTTTAGCTGCTGTGTTAAAATATGAAAACAACGTCATGAATATCAGGCAGTTTAACTGTTCTCCACACCCCTACTGGCTTCCAAACTTTATGGACGTTTTCACGTGGTCTTTGCCTTTTGTTGGGGAAAAAGGTAAGAGAACTAAGACAGAGGGACCATCAGTTACCCTAACTAGTGACACCCTCCTACCTGCATGCATTCCCTGATGGTTCAGAAGTGTTTTTCTTAAAGTTATCAGAAGTGTTTTCTGTTTTCATTGTTCTCTACGAAGACTTTTAAGTGGCACTTAATTGGATTTTAAATTACAATTCTAGTTGATTATGATTTTCTTATTCTAAGTATCAATTTAAAATAGCTGTCCTTGTATGATTAAGATGTTAGAATAACATAAGTAACAGTAAAATAACCTTTCCTTCAGTGGTAAAGAGATTTAAATGGGAAGGTTTATCCTTAGAATTCTATTTGTGCATCTATACACATAAGCTTCCCAGGTGGCACAGTGGTTAAGAATCCTCCTGCCAATGCAGGAGATGCAGGTTCGATCCCTGGGTCAGGAAGATATCTGGAGAAGGAAATGGCAACCTGCTCCAGTATTCCTGCCTGGAAAATTCCAGGACAAAGGCACCTGGAGGGCTACAGTCCATGGGGTCATAAAGAATCAGACACGACTGAGTGACTGAGCACGAGCAAATGAACTATGCAGATATATAAGCCAGTTGTACATAGGCCTCGTGGCTTACTTTGTTTGTAAAATGGGAGGAAATCTTCTCCTGTGTGTATCAGTGTAGAAAAGGTTCAGGCAGCAGTTTAAAATGAAATCAAGTTGTTAAGCATTAGAATCTTCAAAGACTCTGTACTTTAACTGAAACAAGTAATCTCCCCCAAATCTGTATAAACTTGAAGGTCTGCATTTACTGCTGCTCCTTAAGCTACTCTGAATAGCAAAACAATCAATCATTTTTATCTGTGTTTATTTAATATATATATGTTTATTTATATATCCACATCCTTTTAGAGAAAGTGCCCTATTAATTATACAAATTTTGGACTATTTTGTCTTATCATCTAGTCACAGAGATGCTGGTTAACATTCTCAACATATGCTCTGATGATGAATTGATTTCCGATGATGAACTTGAAGGTAAACTTGCCTTTTCCTTCTATGAACTAGAAACGAAGAACTTTTGGTTTGGGTTTTAGTTTGTTTTGGAGAATTTTCTTTGCCTTGTTAAAAAATAATTGTGTTTATTGTAGAAAAATAAAATTTGAAAAATACAGGAAACCATAAATAAGGGGAAAAAGTCACCAGTAATCCTACCACCTCAGATACCCACTGTTAACGTCATGATATAAATACTGTTATTAGCATCTTTTTTCTCCTCTTTTTTTCTTTTTAACAAAAATGAAGTCATGTGATAGCATCACATACATTTACTGGTATTTTTGTAGACTAATTTTCAGTGGCTACATAGTTGTCCATGTTGATTATTCTTTGTTTTAACCAATCCTCTGCTGATGGGTTTTGAATTTTTTTCCAACTTTTTTCTTTTAAAACTCCACAGTTTTGAAAATTTTTATAGATAAATCCTTGCATATTCTGTCCAACAATCAGTATTTATTATATGCCTTATATGTGCCAAGAACTATATAGGTCCTTGCTCTCAATAAGCTTGTATTCTAGTGGTGGGAAAAACAAACAGTAAAGTCAGATGTTGACATGTGGTATGAAAGAAAGGAAAGCACTATTAGGAAATGAAAAAAAATCTTGATTATTTCCACAGGATAGATTTCTAGAAATTGAAAATCTGTGTCAATTAGTACTTACAATTTTAATTTAGACATAGATGACCTGGAAAGGCTGTAACAGTTTACATTTTGCATGTGTAACACATAGTTCACGGTGCTCTCTTAAATACTACTTATTATAATTTTTATAGTCTGGTGTCTTTTTAATTTAAAATTTTATTTTTATGATGACTAATGAGCATTGTTTCTTGTGTTTATTGACCTCCTTTATTTCTTTCTTGTAAGTTGTCAATTCATGCATTTTTCCCACTTTTGTACTATTATGTGCTTGTTTGTTTTTCTTCTTATTGCCCTGAGAGATTTTTATGTAGTCACATTTTGTTTATGTAGCCAAATATTTTTTTTTCTAGTATGTTGTGGGAGGTTTGATTTTAAAGATAGATCCTAACTCACCTGAGAACACAGGAGATTCTGAAAAGATGGTGGCACCTTAGCAAAAACCTCTGACTGCCTCATTCTCTCCAAGCTTATACTAAGATGATTCACTCAGCTGTTAGGATGAAGTATCTGTGTTGTGAAGAAAGCCCAGCTTACTTTGAGAATATAGATGAAAGTCCTACACATAATTATGCTTCAAATTCCACGTTGAAGGTGCAGAGCAGATGGAGCATAACTATGTTTACCTTTATGAATGGGATAGGAGATCACTACAGGGAAACATTCTTGTGAAAATAGTGCAGCCAAGTGAAAATTAAAACAAAGAATTCAAGTTAGGAAAGGATGAAATACGTAAGAAATAGATCTAGTAAATTTTATGTTTTAATCTAAGTGGAAATTATTGTCAACTCTCTTGAATGTATTAACGCTATTATATGTATCCTTGATTATCATAAGGATAAGATTCCTAAATTACACCAAAAATTATATATGAGAATATTTATGAAAGTATCATATATAGTAGCAAAAGATTCAAACATCACCATATCCCTCAGTGGAGAGCTGGGTAGGTCACTTATGATACATCCATATGGTAGATTCTCAACATGGAGTTCAGAGAAGAGAATGGCACCCAACTCCAGTACTCTTGCCTGGAAAATCCCATGGATGGAGGAGCCTGGTAGGCTACAGTCCATGGGGTCCCTAAGAGTCAGACATGACTGAGCGACTTCACTTTCACTTTTCACTTTCATGCATTGGAGAAGGAAATGGCAACCCACTCCAGTGTTCTTGCCTGGAGAATCCCAGGGACGGGGGAGCCTGGTGGGCTGCCATCTATGGGGTCGCAGAGAGTCGGACACGACTGAAGCGACTTAGCAGCAGCAGCAGCAGCAGCAACATGGAGTTAGATTATTTCCTTGCTATAAGCCTCCTTTCCTTCCCACTTCTCTTCTAGTTAGTTCTTATTCAACTTATTGCCACTTGGTCACGGAAGGTATTTCTGATCTCCCAGACTAGACCCAACACCCCTGATGTATTCTCATATCAATGGTGCTAACTTCTTAGCATTTGATAAGAGTTACAATTTTGCATTTATTTATACTGTTAATATATGTATATTGTTACAAGTCACTCAACAGGGACTTGAGTGATGAGGACAAAATTAGTTTTTGCTTACCATTATCACCTCAAAACCAGGTATAATAGGTAAATGAGCATAGTAGGTAAATATTTGTTGAGTTAGATTGAATGGTATGAAGTACAGCCATGAAAAAGTGAAAAATGAAGTAGAGCTATTGGTGCTGATACGGAAAGTGTTAGACAGTAAGTACAAAAGTAAAAGTATAGAATCTTCTCATTTCCTTTTTTTTTTAACAAGGTGTGTGGCTATAAACTGATACAGGCTTTAAAAATTTTTTTTTCTGAAGGGAAATGAAGAATATCCTTTTAGGTTAAGCTGGTGAGTTGAACATAATTCTAAATCCATTCCTTCCTGAAACCACACTAAAACTACAATTTTGGTTTTATCCAAGTGATATAAAAGCTAAGGATTTTTGCTTTAATAATGCCAGACAGTTCAAACCAAGCCTGACTCTTAAGACAGGTAGAAAAGCTAGACAAAATATTTTAACAAGTTGCTTCAGAGGCATTCAGAAAGCTAAGAAAGTAAAAAAAGAATTACCAAGTAGAGATCTGGGGGAAAGCATACATCCAGAGAGGTAAGACATTTGGTAACATTTGGGACTAATTTTCTCCTAAACACATTCATGAATTTCAAAAGAAGGGGCTAAGAGATTCACCAGCCCTCTTGATAGAAGCTAAGAAAGTTGGGAGTTCATGACTTGTCAAAAATGGATTGAGTGCGGGTAAGCTTCTGCTCTTTGGTTTTGGGCCCCTAAAGCTTGTATCTATGTAAAAGTAAGGGTGAACTAGAAATATAATTCCCTGAAAGGGACTATCCTCAATCATTTCAGTCTCTGAAAGTTAAATAAGGTAGTCCCAAGCATCTGGCAAAAGCAAACCTTTTCAGACTAAGATAGCATTATATAGAACCTTAAACTACTGCAGTCTTTCAATTATAATACATGGCTCACAACCAAAAATAAGTAGATATATGAGAAGACATAACAACACGAATGAAAATGGGCAGAAAGAGTGAAAAATAAAAACAGACCCCTAAGTTCTTCAGATGTTAGCTTTATCAGACCAAGCTTTAAAATAACTGTGCTAAAAAATTAAACAATGCTAACTATGTTCAAGAATGTAGAAGACTAAATTAAAAATTTTCACAGAGAACTGTGAATTATTAAAAAAAGGAAGGCAGCAGAGCTGATAAAGCACCAAAAGAAAATTCTGAGAACGAAAAATAAAAATACTTAACAGATAAATTAATAGAAGACTCAATAAAGCTAAACAGAGAATAAATGAACTAGAATATAGATCAGAAGGAACAACCTAGAATACATCACAAAGAGAAAGAACAAAATACTCAGTAAAGTATAAGAGACATGGGAGACACTGAACAGGTATCAACTGCATGTTTGGAATCAATCCTAGAGAAGAGAGAGGGAGGATGGGGTACAACCACTATTTGAAGAGATAATGGATAAAAGTTTTTTAATACTGATTAGTTAAGCCACAGATTGAAGAACTCCCCAAAACCAAAGCAGAATGGATACAAAGAAAATAATATCTAAGTGCATCACAGTAAAAGTGCTTCAGATGAAAGACAAAGAAAAAAATCTTAATTGGACCAGGGGAAAAAAAAGATTACTTTCAAAAGAGAACAGTTAAACTGACAGTATATTCTTAATGGAAACAATGGAAGGAGGAGACCATGGACTAACATATTCAAAGCACTGAAAGATAATAATTGGTACACCTAGAATTCTATACCTAGCAGAAATATCCTTTAAAAATGAAGAAGAAATAAGCACTTTTCAGGTATTCCTCCCTGTAAAAGCTATACTAAAAGAAATACCAGGAGATCCACACTAAATCAAATTCTAAAGAATATTACTCGAACAGAAGGAAAATACCATATGGAAACTTGGAAAGTCAGGAAGAAATAATGAGAATGGTAGAAAATACCTGGGTAAATAAAATGAATGTAGACCTTATTAAACAATAATGTTTTACTGAATTTAAAAGACAATTAAAATATATGACAAAAGTAGTTGGCAGTGGGATAGAGTTAAGGTGTGTGAGGACTTTATATTATCTGGGGAAGGTGGGGGGAAGTACCTGGTAACATTGTATTTTGATAAGTAAGAGATACATGATGTAATATGCAGAATAATTTTCAAGAAGAGAGTTTTTTTTTAAAGTGTGTAACCTTTAAATTATAGGGAAAAAATTACTATAATAAAAAAATAGTCTAGGTGGCAAGAAAGGAGGGAAGGTACTTATAACACTAGGGCAGATAGGATAAATGATGATAAATATGTCAGCAACTTCATTACGTGTAAATAGATAAAAGATCGTCGGGTAAGATTAAACAAAAAAACTACTGTATGATGTTTTATAAGAGAGAGATAAAGCATAAAGACACAGAAAATTTGAAAGTAAAAGAAGAATATAGTCTACTAACCGAAGAAGAGCTGTTGTTGATAGATTAATATTACATGAAATAGGGACTTCCCTAGTAGTCCAGTGGCTAAGACTCCACGCTTCTAGTGCAGGGTGCCTGGATTTGATCCCTGGCCAGGGAACTAGATCTCACATTCTACAGTTAAGAGTTCTCATGCTGTAAAAAAGATCATTGATCCCGTGTGCTGCAACTAAGACTCAGCACAGCCAAATAAGTAAATAAAAATAAATACTGAAAAATTACATGAAATAAACTCTAAAACAAAAAGATGAAAAATTTTTGTTTGTGTGAATTAGTAAATGGCTTCATAATATATAAAGCAAAGATTAACCAGAGTACAATGAGAAATAGAATGTCCACAGTGATAGTGGGAAAATTTAACAAATATTTTTCAGGGATTGGCAGAATAAGCAGACAAACAAAACTAAGAATGTTGTAGAAAATTAGAACACAAATAATAAACTTGACCTACTAGACTGACTCAGTGGACATGAATTTGAGCAAACTCTGGGAGCTAGTGAAGGACAGGGAAGCCTGGTATGCTGTGGTTCATGGGGTCGCAAAGAGTTGGACACAATTTAGTGACAGAACAACAACACTCGACATATAAAGAGAAAGCATCTAACATATCAACTATACCTTCTTTTCAAACACACATGAATACTTATAAAACTTGATCTTTACAAAAAATGTTCTGGGTTAAGAGCAAGTTTCATGTGTCAAAGCATTAAAATCACAATGACTATATTCTGACTATATGCAGATAAGATATAAATCAATACAAAAAGATAACTAGAACACCACCATATTTTAGGAGATTTTTAAATATACTTAATAATCCAGTGGTCAAATAATAAATCACAATGAAAATTTGAAAATAATTTGAACTGGAAATAAAAATCAGTACACATTAAAACTTGAGGGCAGGCAGTGCACCAGACAGGTATGGGTTTAGCATTGGAACCAGCACTGTAGCAGATGTTCACTGGTTGACAGCAAGAGGAGAGGAACTGAGTTACACTTGACCTTAAAGCAGCTGGTGGTCAGAATTAAGTGAGAGAGAAGCCAGCAACAAGGAGTTCTCTTTCAGAAATTTTAATCAGGCATCTGGCTTTATGTCTACAAGCAGAGAAGATGAATCACTACCTAGAATGGTTCAATGTGTACAACAAGGTCCATACGCTTCTCACCTCACATATCTGTGGGAGACTGACCAAAAGGGATGTGAAACTGGCTAATTTTGTTGAAAAAGCAACTGTTTCTATGTGATTCCTTCCAAAACGCATGTAAAGTTTTATACACATCTTAGCTGCAGTATATTTTGAAGGCAATTTACATTAACAAATTAAATTGTAAATTTAGGTGACCTTTATACCACATTTTGTAAAATGAGTGCTTAAATACAAAATGATTTAAATTGAACAAAAATAAATAATAATACTTGAGAGATGCATCTAACATCATACTTAGAGGAAAACGTATAGCCTCAAATGCATATGTTGAAAAAGAAGAAAGGTGAAAAATCAAAATCTATCTCAAGAAGTTAAGAGAAAAAGGGGCTAGCACATTAAACCTAAAGAAAGCAGATGGAATGAAATAAAGAAGTTAGAAGAAGCATGAGAAAACAAAATGAAATACAGTATAGGGAATTCCCTGATGGTCCAGTGGTTAGAACTCTGTGCTTTCACTGCTGATGGCCTGGGTTCAACCCCTGGTCTGGAAACTAAAACCCCACAAGCTATGCAGTGCTCCCCTCAGAAACTAACTAACTAAATAAAATATAGTGTAGAGGAGCAGTAAAACCAGGATGGACCCATTTCAATCAAACTGATAAATCCCTGGTAAAAAAGACAAAAATAACTGATGACAGAACTGAAAAAGAAGACATCGTTCATTACCAATCCTATAGACATTAAGAAAATAACAAGAATAAGTTTGTACCAGTAAAATTTAAAACTTAGATAAAATAGATTTCTAGAAAAATATAACTTAAATAAAATGTTTGAAGATTTAGCATTCAAAATTCATTCAGGGTATACTAATGTAAGATATTAATAATAGTGGAAACTAGGAGAGGGTATGTGGAAATTGTCTATGCTATCTTAACATTTCTATACATCTAAAACTATTGAAAAGTAAAATATATATATATTAAAAAATCAATCAACAGGGACTTCTCTGGCAGTTGAGTGGTTAAGACTCCATGTTCCCAATTCAGGAGACACAAGTTTAATCCCTGATTGGAAAACTAAGATCCTGCATGCTGCAGGCATGGCCGAAATTTTTTTAAAAATCAATCAATTAATATAATTCACTGCATTAAGGGAAAAAAATGGAGAAAAATCATTGCCTCACCAGGTGTAGAAATGGCATTGGATAAGATTCATCCTTCATTTACGATAGATCTCTTAAACTAGGTTTAGAAAGGAGTTCTTTAATCTGACAAATGTGTCTGTGAAAACCTATAGCAAATATCATATGTGAAATATTGAAAGCTTTCCTTAGTGGTTGGGAATAGACAAGGATGCCAGCTATCAAAACCTCTTTATAATATCTTATTAGAAGTAGTAGCCAGTACAGTAAGGCAATAGAAAGAAATACAAGGTATAAAGATTGAGGAGGAAGAAACAAAACGATCGTTATTTATAGATCATTATTTATATTTATAGATCGTTATTTATAGATCCTTATTTATATGATTATATATAGAGTAAATTTAAAAGTTTATATATTATTTATTAGAATCAATAAACAGATGTAGCAGAGCTGCTGGATACAAAGTCAGAAAGCAAAAATCATTGTGTTTCTATTTGCCAGCAACAAACAAAATGAAATTTTTAAAAAGATGCCATTGACAATATCATTCCTAGCAATAAATCTAACAAATGATATGTGATACCTCTAAGCAACAAACTAAACCATTATTAGAGAAATTAAAGGACATCTAAATAAATAGAAAGAAATACCATGTCCATAGATTACTGGAAGAGTCAATGTTATAAAGATATATTATTCCCAAATTGATCTGCAGATTCAATACAAAGTCAAATATTAACAATTTGACCCTAAAATTTATATGGAACATCTAAGGGTAGTTTCTGAAATTCATATGGAAATATCTAAGGTCAAAGAAGAAAGTAACTGAAATTATTCGCTCAAGGACAGAGGAGCAGTGAAACAAAACAGAGAATCCAGAAACAGATCCACATGTATATAGACACTTGATTTACACTAGAGGTGTCTTTGCAGAGTAATAGGAAAACTATGGTATTCTATTTGAGAAAAAAATTAAACCTAACCCCTATTGTATTCTAAACCCAAGAATAAATTCCAGATGGACTAACATATTCAAATATGATAGGCAAAACAATAAAGCTTCTAGTATGTAGTACATAGAATGCATTCATGACCTTGAAGTAGAGGAAAATTTCTTAAACAATACACAAAAAACACTAGCGATATAGAAAACTATTGGACTGCATTAAAAATTAGAACTTGTGTTTATCAAAAGACTAAGTGTGTAAAGACAGCTACAGGGACTTGCCTGGTGGTCCAGTGGCTCTAGGACTCTGCACTCCCAATGCCCGGGGCCCAGCTTCTGTCCCTGGTCAGGGAACTCGATCCCACATGCTGCAACTAAGGAGTTCGCATGCCACAGCTAAGGATCCCACATGCTTCAATGAAAATCGAAAGCACAAGTAAGACCGTTGGAGCAGCCAGATAAATAAATGTTTAAAAAAAAAAGACAAGCTACAGAATGGGGGAGGGTATTTGCTAAACAACCAGCAAACAGTTCACTTGCAGAATATGTAAAAAACTACAGATCAATGAGGTGAGACTTGAATGAGCACCTCACAAAAGAGGATATCCAAATGGCCAATAAAAATATGAAGTTACTCAGCCACATTAGTCATTTTGAAAGTGCAGATTAAAACCACAATGGGTGATTCTGCATACCTACCAAAGTGGCTAAAATTAAACATGAGTAACACCAAATGTTGACCAGAATGTATAGCAACAGGAATGCTCATATACTAAAGTATAAATTGGTACATCCACTTTAGTAGATAATGCCAAACCATTATCCAAAGTTGAACATACACATACCTTATATCTGAGCAGTCTAACTCTAGGAATGTACTTAACAGAAATATGTGCAGCTAAGAGAAATACACCAGAATATTCTTAGCAGCTGAATTAGCCAGAAATTGGAATCAGCTCAAATGACCACTGACAGTGAAAGGGATAAGTAGATTGTGACATATTCTTACAGTGGAATTGTGTACAGTGATGACAGTGAGCTACAGGAACAGGGGGAACATGGGTGAATCTTAAAAACACAATGTTGAACAAGAGAAGCCAGACACAAAAATGCATTATTTGATTGTTCCAGCTACATAACATTAAAAAGAAAATTAAAACTAGTGCTTGTGAATACATGCTTAAATGGTAAAACTATAAAGAAGAGCAAGAAAGTGATTCCAATTGAAGTCAAGAGAACAATTTTCTCTGGGAAGAGGGAGACTCTTAATTATTAGGAGGGGCCCAAGTAGGGGGAAATCTGTGGTGCTGGCAAGGTTCTACTTATTGTCCTGGCTGGTTATTTGGCCATTTGTGTTTTAATAAAAAGCATTGAGTCTAGCTTTATTTTGTGTACTTTTCCGTATGTTTATCATACTTCACAATAGAAGAGTTTTTTTTACCAAAGTTATAAGCCTACAAAAATGTAGAGATTTTTGTAGGAATTTTGGCATCCAGGAAACAAATGAATTAGTGTTACTAACTTGGCTGATTCAAGAAAGCTGAAGCTTGGCTTAGTAATGGAGAATGCTGAGTTCAGCACAGAATCCTCAAAAAGCAGAGGAATTGCTAGACCTACACCAGTTGCTAGAAATGGGGACTAAAAATTGACCCACCCTGATCACTCCAACAGAAAGAGGGACCAACCATCAGAAAGGGTCCCCCTAACGAGCACCAAGGAATGGGATAAGTCTCTGAGACAACAGCAAAAAACAGCCTAAATGGATGAACGCAAGATTCTGAAGACTGTATAAAATTTAAACAAGAAAAAAAACTATTATATATTTCACTTTGATTTTTTTTCTCTCTCTCTTCCATGCAAACTTAAATTTCTCTTCCCATATTTCTATTTCCATCTCCTTGTTTCTTGGTGTCTCTTCTCCCTGAAGATCACTACATTTCAAGCTTTCAGAAAGGTATCTGAACAGAATGTGCTACAAGCTTAATACTCTCTGTCTGTCTCATCACAGTCTATTAATTAGACTTTTTAGTTATAGTTGAATAATTTCAGACAGGCCCTCCATCCTCCCTTTCTGTTTTAATGTATACGGTTTCTCTGGCCCCTGCTGTGTGATCCTGCAGGATTTTGAGAGCTGGGTGGGTGAGGAAGGAGAGGCCACGTTTCTTAGTTTCTGACTTTTGAATGCGGCCACCTGGTGCATGCCTGGACATTGACTTCTGGTGTGTGAGCTGTTTCCTACATCTGATATGAGAAAAGGCCACAAAGTCTTCTGTTAACTCTTTTGATGTTTTATAAAATACCTTACCCATCATCCTCATTTGTACTGCACAGCTGTCTGTGGTTGGAAATAACTCACCAGTGTGTGAGGATGATAGAATGAAAGCAGCTCCTGCTCAGTTCAGGAGAGCCAGCTATGTGCTGTGTTTCCGTGTAGAAGACAACTGCTTAAGTCATCCCTTGCCATTTGGCCGACCAAGCCCTGCATCGTGAGGTGGCCCACAGCATTCTCAAGAGATATTTTTGCTGTAGTAGCAGCTGTCTTTGTTTATATGTATTTCATTCTTCACTGTGTTCTGCCTTTCAGAAGCACCAGTAAGTTCCTACCTTCATAAATCCGCTCACTCTGTCCTTTTTGTGGCCCCTCCATTTTTTTACTTCATCTTGATTTTTCCTCTTGCTCCTTAAAAACTTCTTGGGTTTTTTGTTTGTTTAGACAAACTTAGGCCTTGATTTCTTTGTTTAAAACCATTTCTTTAACTTAGAAAGGCACTTCATCCTGCATTTTTTTAAACCTATTAACGTATTCCTTTAACTCACGTATTGTTTGTATTCTCTAAGGAGGCACTACAGTTCGCAAGGAGATCATCAAGAATAAAATCAGAGCTATCGGGAAGATGGCACGGGTCTTTTCAATTCTTCGGTAAGGATAAGTCTTGTCATTATGATGTGCAATAAAAATGTTTTGAGAGTGATTTAGAAGTTGATTTCAGATCGGTAGTTTTAGAATTGGAGTGTGGTATCAAAACTGTGGGTCTTTGGGTTGAATGCAGAGTGAATCAGTCCTACATGTTAAAGTGACTAGAAATAATTCTGGCAAATATTTGTTTGGTGTGAGGTTAGATACAGTGCAGTGAATGTTAGTGATTTAATGTGGATTCTAAAGCTCAGTGGCCTCTGTTCACACCCTGGCCCTACATTTTCTCAGCCATGTGATCTCATTTTCTTGGCCTGTAAAAGATAATAGCAGGATCTGCCTTTTAAGGTTATTTGGAGGATTAAATAGGGTAATATATGGAAAACATTAGATCAGCACCTGACTATTAAGTGGCTGTAATTGAAAAGCAGAGCCTGGCTAACTGCTTAAAGTTGGAATATTTACAGGAAACATCCCTTTTTTGGGGTCAGGGAAGGGGTAGAAGAAGGAGTACCTATCCTCCATCTTTGTGCATCTTTTCTTGTCTTCTTTCAAGTATCTTTGTAGATACTGAGTGGTAGACACCCTGCCTGGCATTAACCCAGAGCTTTGATCTTCCTTTGTAGGGAAGAGAGTGAGAGCGTGCTAACTCTCAAGGGCCTGACTCCTACAGGGACACTCCCTTTGGGTGTCCTCTCAGGAGGAAAACAGACTATTGAGACAGGTGAGTATGAGCAATGCTCCTTTCATGGAATGTGTGCTCCTGTTATCCAGCAGTCAGTGTCAAATTGGAAATTAAAGCTCCTTTCAATTAATGGCGCTGAAGCAATTGAATATCCATCTCTGGAGGGGAGAAAATGGATTGATCCTTCTCGCCATATGCAAAAACTAAATCAAAATGAATTATAATTTAAATGTAAAAGATAAAAAAATAAACTTCCCAGAAAAAAGATATGCAAACTAAGCATTGAGGAAGATAAAATTTTAAATATGACACAAAAAGCACTAACATTAAAAGAAAAAAATTAATGAGTTTCATTAAAATTAAGAATGTCTGGTCACAGAAATTCGTGACTAAAAATGGGAAAAGACAAACTGTAAACTGGGAGATTTTTGTAGTACGTATGTCTGACAAAGAACTTACATTCAGAGTCTATAAAGAACTGCAACTGAATAAGAAAAATACAAACAACTAATTTTTTTTAATGGTCAAAAAATTTTAACAGTACTTCACAAAAGAGAGTATCAAAATGACCAAAAAGCATATGAAAATTCGATGCTTAAAATAGTTACTCTTCTGGGAAATGGATATAAAACCATGGTGAGATACCACTACACATCCTCTAGAATGGCTAAAATTTAAAAGTGTGACAATATCAAGTGGCGAGTTTGTGGAGAACCAGATATGTTGCTGGTACATTTGTAAATTGGTTCAACCACTTCAGAAAATTGTTGGGCAGTAAATCAAAACATTTGTCTATCCTATTACCAGGCAATAAAAATAACATTGTGAATCTATGCAAAAACATTATGAATATATGCAAAAAATATTCCACTTAATATTTATATAATGGAGTATTACTCAGCAATTAAGGTAACATTATGAATATATACAAAAAATAACATTATGAATATATGGTTGAATCTCATAGATACCATGTTTAACTAAAAACACTAGATACAAAAGAACAGAGACTGTTTGATTTGTATGATGTTCAGGAGCAGGCAGATGAACACTTCTGGGTAGGACCAAAGTGAGGGTGTCGGGCAGGGGCTGGCAGCTCTGGCCACAACCATGGTGTACACAGCCTCACGATGCCTTCATCAAGAGGAACATGTTCCTGGGGCTTCATGAGCTTCTTGGAGCCCTGGTTCATCCCTGAGGGTCCCAGCCAGGGAGTTATCATCCCTCTGTTGGTGACTGGTCACTTAGCTGTTGTCTCTAGTCACGAAGAGATATAAAATTACCTCAATACCCTGACCACCTTCCTTGATGTGCCTACTTTGGCCATCCACGGCCTTAAATATTCATAGCACATTGGAACATCTTACTCTACAATGCAGTACTATTTTCCCTGTCACCTTTTTTCACCTTTTGACGAATTGTATACCTACTTAACGTAAACTGTACAAACTCCATAAAATGTTTGTGTACTCTACTGAGATAGAAAGACACTGATGCTGGGAAAGATTGAAGGCAGGAGGAGAAGGGGACGACAGAGGATGAGATGGTTGGATGGCATCACCGACTCAATGCGCATGAGTTTGACCAAGCTCCAGGAGTTAGTGACGGACAGGGAACCCTGGAGTGCTCCAGTCCATGGGGTATTAAAGAGTCGGACACAACTGAGTGACTGAAATGAACTGAGACAGAAAGTGCTGTTCTGGGGAAGGGGGGCGGGGCAGGGGAAGAGCCTAAAAATATTAAATAATGAAAAAAAAAAAAAAGGAAGTGCTGTTCTAGAAAAAAATACAATTAAAAAATAATAAAATGAAAAATAAATAAAAAGTGCTGTTTTTCTAAGAAAAATACATGACTGTCTCCATGAAACCTATGGATCTGAAGGCTGCTCCTGCCTACTCACTACATGAGCATCAGCGAAGGGTTTAAGAACTGTTACAGGACAATGGGGCAACCAATAGAAGAACATATTCAGAAGGAAGATCTGTCCCTCCAGAATTATGCCTAAGTATATTTTCAGGATGAATTTACTTCTGCTCTCTTCTGGAATAAATTATTTTTCTGCTTTGAAAACAACAACTGGCAGACTCATAAATAGTAAAAGAAGTCACATTCGCTCCTCTGGTGGGAGAATATGGACCCAGAAAGGGCACAGGGGACTTTTGGAGTAGGAGTCATGTTCTGTATCACTATTGGGGTGGTAGTTACACAAGTGCATGCATATATATAAAGATGCATTAAGCAGTGCACTTCAGATCTGTGCATAGCATGTGCCTCACTTGTGTGCATTTTATATCTTAATTTGATGGAACCTTAATTTTAAAGTTCCTCAGTCAGAGAAGGAGTTTGCCTCTTTGCCTGCAAACCGTATCCTGCAAGAGTACCACAGTCACCTCTTCAACCATAATGTCAGTTCTGAAAATCATATGGGTGCTGACTTCCTAAGGAGAGAGCTTGATAGAACCCAGGAATGAAAAGGTTGATGTTTGTCAGAATAAACAAATCTGGTCAAGCAGGGGGAAGAGACATGAGATCAGATCACTGGATGGCTAAATTCTAGGCTTGAAAACTGGAGTTGAAGCATTAACAACTTAGAGTTCACTGCTTTTTTGCCCTTTTGTTTTTTGAATTGTTTCTACTTCAGTTTTTCTTTTTTCCTCTTCTCCTATAGGAATACCTCTTATAGGAATTCTTTGTGTTTTGTGAATATTCCAAAGCTATTGACTCTTAGGAACAGCCTTGCTTCCCCATTCTTTTCGTAGGATTGGTTTCCTCTTTCTCTTTCAAATCAGATACTAAAATATTAGAGTTTATTTATGAGGAAGAATGAATATTTTCTCCTTAAAAGTATATAATTAATTTTCTTAGCTTCTGTAGTTTCATAGGAAGAATATTGTTTCCAACTGAATTTTTCCTCTCAAATGCACAGTTTCTTGTAAGCAAAATACTTTTCTCTCACTACTTCATTGTTAGTCATGTGAGATATTCTGAGAGCAACTCTGACAAGGCAGTTTAGAGTTAATAGGAAGTAACATGGGTAAAGAAAAAAAGGAACATTCTATACATCCTTGCTTGAAACATTTCAAAAATTTGCTGATCCACAAAGTTGTTTTAATCTGAACCAGATTTTTCTAGATCTTGATTTGAAAAAGTAAATCGGCAAATCTGGGGATAAGTAACAGAATTTTATAGATGTGTTGTTTGGAGATTTGTTGTTTATAACCCTTAGTCTACCTTTTGTTCTCAGTCCCAAATATATGCAGTTTCTCTTCATTCCTGACTTTAATATGAATGTTTTAATCAATATAAGATTGTTATTGATACAACCCACTCCAGTATCCTTGCCTGGACAATCCCAGGGACAGAGGAGCCTGGTGGGCTGCCGTGTATGGGGTCGCACAGAGTTGGACATGACTGAAGTGACTTAGCAGCAGCATTGATACTCGAAAATTGATAGACAGCTCAGAAATGTGTCAGAACATAATTAAAGTTGCAGCAAACTTTTTAGAGTTTCTTATTCTCTCATTGATTTGCAAGAACTGAGTTTATTTTGTCATTTTCCCATCAGAGTCTCAGTTCCACAGTTTCAGTGACAAACGAGCATTAGCTGAAAAGACCTTTTATTGTTCATATAACTTTACTTGGACAGCCTTCAATGAACAAGGTCCCATCCCATATGACCTTATAGCCTGCATTCATTTATACCCCACCTTATTCCAAGAGGGGTTTGAGTAAGTTACAGTATACATCCAACACAGTGAAGGGAAATAAATATGCTGAGAAACTGGAGCACAAAGGGAAACAAACCAGTGAAATCCAATAATCACACATTTAATTCCAGTCTTCCAAGTAGCCAAAATAAAGAGGAAAGACCATAAGATTAAAAAAAAAAAAAAAGGTCAGTTATAAATGGCACTCCATTGAAAGTTTTAAAGTTTTGTGTGCTACAGATGGAACCATCAAGAAAGCCAAAAGATAACCCACAGCATGGGTGAAAATACTGGGTTGACCAAAAAGTTCATTTGGGTGTTTTCATAACATCTTGCAGAAAAACCCAAAGGAACTTGTTGGCCAACGCAATCTTTACAAAGCATATATCTGATAGGAGACTAGTATCTAGAAACTGTAAAGAACTCTTGTAACTGAATAACAATAAGACAAATTACCCAATTAAAAATGGGTAAAAAATTGAATAGACATTTTTTCAAAGAAGGGATACAGATGACCAATAAGCATGTAAAAAGATGTTCCACATCATTAGACATTAACCACAATGAGACATCACTTTAATTAAAGACCCACTGGATAGTTGTGATCAAAAAGACAGACAATAACAAGTGTTGGTGAGAATGGAGAGAAATTATGATTCTCATATACTGCTGGTGGGGATGTAAAATGGAGCAGCTCTTTGAAAACCAATCAGGCAATTTCTTTGATGATTGAACATACAGTTAATCATATGACCCAGCAGTTCTATTCCTAGTTATATACCCAGAGAAATGAAGACAAAGCCACACAAAAACTTGTACACAAATGTTCATAGCAGCATGCTTTGTAATAGCCAATAAGTGGGAACAACACAAATGTCTATCACCTAATGAATGGACAAACAAAATGTGATATATCCATACAATGAACTATACTATTCACTTGTAAAAAGGAATGATGTACTGATACAATCCTCAGCATGAATAAACCTTGAAAACATTTTGCTATGTGAAAGAAGCCAATCACTAGCACCACATAGTATATGATTCCATTTATGTGAAATGTCTAGAACAGCCAAATCTGTAGAGACAGAAAGTAGATTAGTGGTTGATTGTAAGGTTAGGTGAAGGAATGAGGGAGGGAGATGGTTTTTTTGGGGGGCAGGGGGTGATGAAAATGTTCTAACCATAGATTGTGGTAATGGCTGCACAACTCTAAATATATTAAAATCATTGAATTGTACACTTTAAACAAGTGAATTTTATGGTATATGAATTATATTTCAATAAAGAAATCTCATTCAATAAAGAAAAGTATTTCAGTACAGGGAAAAAAAACCAGTTCTTCAGTTTTATATGGCTCTTGCTTACAAAGAATGTCCCTCATGCGGGCTAATTTAATACCCAATGCAAAAAGCAATTCTAGGACCCAAAATAATGCGATATTAGTACACATTTTACCACAAACATAGCTTTTAAAGTCTAATTAAACCAACACTGTATACAATTTCAGGTAAAGCTTTGTTCTCCCACTTCCTAACAGTTGCTGTTATGGTATGCTGTCTGAAAGCACTGTCCTTTTCTTCTAAGAGTTTGTTTGTTCTCTGTGAGGGGATTTGGGAGGATTTGACATTGCTTTAACACATGCCAACATATGGTTGACAAATGTAAACACTCACTTAGTAAATTGATTCCAAGTTGCCATTTTTCACATTGCATTCGGAAGTTAATTTTCAGTTCTTCCAGTTTTTCCTCTATGATTGATTATAAAAAGCTTCGGGAACAGCAGACTGTTACTGTTCATTATTCTTCCTTGCCTTCTTTTAAAAAATTAGTTTGGGGGGAGCTGACAGGATTTTCCTAATAAGATCTTTCTTGCTACAACCTGTAACCTTTTCATATACAGTAAGTCCCCTACACAAGAATAAGTTTCATTCCAAGAGCATGTTCATATGTCCAGTTTGTAAGTCCAACAAAGGTAGCCTAGGTACCAAACTAATTTCACATAATACATAAAAAACAAACACAGAAACAAAGGAAACATTTTTAATCTCACAGTACAGTACCTTGAAAAGTACAGTATAACAGCTGGCATATAGGGGCTGGCATCGAGTGAACAGGCAAGAAGAGTTACTGACTAGAGGAAGTGAGAGATGGTAGAACTGAAGGATCATCAGCAATCAATGGAAGACAAGCTGCAATTTCACTTAAACTAACTGACGTGACTGAACATGAGAACACACGTTCACATCTTTGAAAGTTCTCAACTTGAAGGTTTATATGTAAGGGACTTGCTGTAGTAGTGCTTTTACTGTCTTAAAAAACAAATGCAGGAAAGTTTACCTGTTAGTACTAATTTTTAAATAGCTTCCTTTTCCGTCACTGAAGAAGAGGGCCTTCTTAGTAACTGGCCTGCTCTCTCACATGGAGAATGGAAGCCATGTAAGTTGGATATGTCAGCCTCGGCTGTGTCTCTAATTCCAGATGGTACATGAATTTGTATTCGAAATTGAATAGCTTTTTGCCTTTCGCAGCTTAGTAATTCACCCCTTGGAAAAGAACCTCCCACTTGTATTACATTTTTTCTCTCCTTCCAAATGCCAGTCTGTTATTCAAAAGCCGCTCTTAAAAAAAAATATATTATTTAATTGGAGGATAGTTACTGTGGCAAAAGCCATTCTTTTTTATTAAGTAATTATAATGGATAGCTAGACCCTATACAAGTTGCTTGAAGTCATTCATAGTTTTAAATAACTTTTTTAATAGGATGCAGCAGCAGCTCATTTAGTACCATCTGAACTATCACAAACTAAAGAACGGTTGTAATACCAAGTGATTTGACTGAACAGTATTTTGACTGGACTGGTCAGTATTTAATACATGAATGTCAAGGTGTAAATTAGCAGCTGGCTATTTAAAATGAGGAAAGCAGCATTTCGTTTCTCCAAGTCAGCTTGACTATCTTAGCCGTGGATGCCATTAGCTAAAAGATTCTTATGCCACTTGCAGTGTGAAAAATGTTAGTAACTCTCCCCACCTCATATTCCCCCACCACCACCCCAGTTTAGTTTTTCGCAATAATCCTCTCGCTTCTCTGACTAGTTCACTTTTATTACGGATGGGAATAGGCTCAAAGGTCGGGCCCCGGGATGTCTGTGCTGGCAGCAGTGCTGTTGGTTTACTCACTCTTTTTCTGTCTTCATTTTTGCATGCCACTGCTCCTGCCTCTTACAGCCACAGTAGAAGCGGTAGAGGCCCGGGAAGGTATGGCCATGTTCCTACAATAGATGTGATCATGTGTCTGTCTATTAGTTCTTTAAAAAGCTTTGTTAATGTTAGACATCTTTTATTGTTGCATCACCAGAACTGTTAACACTGAGAAAAGGAAAAGATAACTCTAGCTGTGCTCACAAAGTATTTCCTTTGTGTCCTTCATTTGTGTAATATTAGCTCAAATGACCCTCTCCACAGCCAGAGTCCTTTCTGGGCTCTCTCAGTTTTAATGCAATGGCTGAAGTTTAAGCAACCAGTCATGGGGTGTTCAGATGGTGCAGTCTGATAGCCCTTCCATAGCTATGAGGTATCCATTTAATTATTGGAAATTCAAACCATCAGCCTCTTTATCTAATGATTCTGAAGCATATCAAAAGTGGAGGCAAGAGCAGATAGGAACGCAGTCTGATTTGTTTCTGAGGTTGCCCTCAGTCAGTCAAGCTAAATTATACAAATTTTAAATAACAAATTATCTAAGAACCCAAGGCTGAAAATCGTCACAATTGATAAACTTGTGTTATAAATTTAATTGTTCTGTTAGAGAATGTGGTTCACAC
The DNA here is from genome assembly GCA_024291935.2 of Okapia johnstoni. NCBI lineage: Eukaryota > Metazoa > Chordata > Mammalia > Artiodactyla > Giraffidae > Okapia > Okapia johnstoni. The sequence continues at coordinate 38,810,873 of CM044314.1, read as the reverse complement.
TGGAATGCCTTTCCTTGGTGATACAGAAGTTCAGTCAGAAAGAAAATACCTAGAAACTTTTTTTAGATGGCTTTTAATTTATGTTCAGCTCCTGGTTTTGCAAGATTAAAAAAAAAAAAAAAAGCTATCCTAAACAAACAGGTTAGCTCTTTTGTTACTTTTTTGTGTGGTCAGTGTGATGTTTGTGTTAGAGTAACTAGTCTGCTTAACTTGTTCTCTTATTCTAGTGTTGCCTTCTTTCCTCTCTCTGAGCACGTTTCTGGCATAAGAGACTCTTTCAAAGGTATTGGGGGCTTTTTGTCAGGTCTACTTCTGCTATGATGAACTGAACTATGAAAATTACTTTCACAGTTTCAGTGGCCCTTTGGGCCTTAAGGAAACAATAGCTTCAGACCAGGCTAATTGAAATCAAATATTGCTCATTGCCTTCACCAGACATGTGCTCCACGGTCACCCTTCTATATTTTCCTCCAGGAGGTTGCTGTATGCTAAGAAACTTAAAAGATGTCTAATGGAGCTCCTCCCTTTCCTGTTTTCCTGTAGCCATCAGAGGGTTTTCGCTTCAGCACAGGATCCGGAGTTTTGAAGAAGCCCGAGGTCTGGACCGAATTAATGAGCGGATGCCACCCCGCAAAGATAGCCAGTACTTTGACGGGCCGGTGAAACCGGTCCAAGCCAACGCTGCGCACAGGAGCGACAAGGGAAGAAGAGCCAGTAATGACTCAGAGCCCTGCGGTGGCACTGGTGGATCCAAGACTTAACAGTCCACGTTATTTATTTATTATCAGAAAGCTAAACACAAACAACTTAAACAACTTAAACCTGGAGGTGCATTCAAAATACACTCTGCATTTACTCTGTAAGAAACATGACCCTTTTATAAATTCTTTTAATTTATGTTTAATATATATATGTAAAATGCATCTGTTTTGTTTTTCCTTTTTTTTTCCCCCCTCTGATTTTTAGGAACTGATCTGATTGTCTGACACATAGTGAAGTCGTGTGTTATAAAGGGGACTGTCCCCAAATAAAAGGGCCTTGGAAACCTCTTCCCTGGCTTTCTGACTTGAACTAGTCAGCCTTTTCTTTGTTTTTAGAGGTAGTATTGTTCATTTCAGACTAATCACCTTGCAAACACAAAAGGGTGTTTTCTTTTTCCTTTCCTACAGGGTACCACTGAAAAATATCTTTCAAATTTCAGTGGCTAAAACTTCTCTTCTTATGGAAAACTTGATTATAGTAGAACTCCTCAGTGAATAACCCAAACCCAGTGATTTTAAGGGCCAAGGGAAATGCTTTCCATAATAACCTATTCTCTTCTGGACTCTCAGTTACTCTTAATGTATCCTGGTATGGCAAAATAAAAAATAATGAGGGATTTTTTGAAGAAAGACTTAAAATTTATTCATCTAACCATGAGCATGATTGGTTTAAACTTCCCTTAGAACTTTGGAGATTTCTTAACTGTTGCCAGATTCTTTTGCTTTTATTTTTGAACCCTAGGTAATTTACGTCATCTGCAAAGAAAGTGACATTTCTAAATATTTTGTAAATGCCCTCTGTAGAACCTTCGACAGTTATGCCCTTCTGTGTTAACTGCATCGGCTCTCACATCTCTTCTCCCTGTCTTCCATCTGTTTTTCTGTGTTGACATTTTTGAAACCAACTGGGGCCCCTGGAAGAGAGGGGCATGGCAACCCACTCCAGTATTCTTGCCTAGAGAACCCCATGGGCAGAGGAGCATGGTGGGCTACAGTCCATAGGGTTGCAAAGAGTCAAACGTGAAGCGACTTAGCACGTGCATACAGGGTCATAGAAACTGACTAAGTTAAAACGGTCCCCTTGTGAACTGGAAGTCTTGCTAAAGGACATTGGGTGAATGATACTGTCCTGTCTATAAATACTGGGATGTTCCTCCATTTTTCAGCACTCATTAGGTAGAACTGTATATTAGTCTCTCTCAGCATATTTTAGAATATAAAAACAAGCGTTCAGATATAATGTTTGAATAATCTTCCCTTAGTTTTTTCCGTCACAAACAACTAGTGAAGAAAATGTCAGGGATCCTTAGGCTCCCATTTTTGGTTTAGCCTGGTGACAGGTGCCATGTCATAATAACTCATGGGTCAGCCTTGTAATGAATGTACATGTCTGGGCAACACTGTGCCAAAGTGCGTATTTGTAGAATTCCTTACTGTCATTTGGGATGTAGAAGCCCAGTCTTGAAACAAGTATCCCAGACAGTAGTACTTTATGTTTGGAGCTTCAAGGACACCAGAAAATATTTTTCAAAAAATACAACTTCAGGGAGTTCCCTGGTTGCCCAGTAGTTACAACTCCTCCACACTTCCACTGCTGAGGGCCTGAGGTTCAATCCCTGGTCAGGAAACTAAACTCCCGCAAGCCACATGGTATGGCTCAAAAAAGAAAAAACAACAGCAAAAACCCCCACATAATCTCATAAGGAGAATGAGGATTTAGCCCATCTATCTCTTTTCCTATACCTTGCTAACAGTTCCAAATTTGTTTATGGCAAATCAAAGTATTCTGGAGATTGGAATCTGATGGCATAGATTGCTCTGTTAACAAAAAAGATAGGAAGGAAACTGGGAAGAAGAGAACAGATCTCTTTTTGGGTTGTGAGTAAAACTTCTGGAAGAAGGGACAGTTTCCAGTAGCTGTCTTTACTGATCATCATTTCTTTATAATCAGAGGAATTCATCACCTAGATATCCTCATACTCCTCTCTCCCCCAATCCCAACAGAGAAAGGGCCGCCATTTTGGAAATCTCACGTAATGCTGACCATCAGTTCACAAGTTTGATGGATGGGTGTCCCTGATCCCTTTCTCTTGTCCATCAAGGCTATGGTTACACATACACGGTCCACAGGTAGAAACCTTGGGCTTCGATTGTAAGGGCTTCAGTCAAGAGGCAAATAGTAAAGTAGCTAATTTAAATCCTTATAAGCAAAAAATTATATTAGTTTTTAAAAAAAGAAGTTATTTAGGAAGGTCTTCATTTTCTTCTCAAAATGAAGTAGTATGATAAAGCAATTTTCCTTGATAGAGCTGAGTGAAAAGATGTATTTTACAGGTACCCTTTGAGCTGTTGAAGTACCAGCCGGAAGTTAGGTGGTCCCAATTCAAGAAAATTGGAAGGGGTTTAAAAGAGCAACAGCTCTTAAAGGAAGTTGGGTTTGAAAATCCTGTTGAATGCTCGAGGTAAAAGCATTTCCTATGTTCTGTGGAAAGCTGGGATGTGTACTTCAGTGCTTTAGAATGTTGTGTGGTGAGTGTAATACAGTGCATAGTGCATGCTAAGTCATTTCAGTTGTGTCCGACTGTGTGCAACCCCATGGACTGTATGTAGCCCACCAGGTTCCTCTGTCCATGGGATTTCCCAAGTAAGAACACTGGAACGGGTGGCCATTTAAACCAGACCAAAATCAGTGTACCTGTATGGGCATTTGCACCTGGGATTCAAGACAGTTTAGAAGATGTGAGTGTTAGGAATATACTGTAATAATAGTACTTGTTCTTCCCTTTAGACTTCATTGGAGGATTTTAACCTATTTTTTAATGTTTTAATGTAAACAACAGCTCGCAAGAGGGCTGGTGGCCTGCCCTCAGTTTGTCATAGGACTACCTGGGGCCTGATGGTTTGCCTGGTGTCATCATTTCAAACAAACATTTTAATGCTGTCAGTGCTCTGCAGTGTCGCTGTTTTGAAAACCTCTTCTGTTTTTACTAAATCTTTCCTCTGAATGTTTGCTCTCAAGATACTAAGAAATACTTTTCTCTGGTTCTCCTTCACTTTAAAGTTCACAGGGACCTTATTCAACTCTTCTCATGGTGGGAGTGGCGGAGGGGGGGCGCTTCTTACATCATTTCTCTAGAGGGCTTCTTTGTGAACTTTTCTGAAATAACCATTTTTGAAATGATGCTTCCCAAAGCTCAGTTTTCCCAATTTTGTTTACATCCACGTCATATGAAATTTCAGATTGATCAATTGACAGTTCTCATTAATCAAAACTTCAGAACTCATCTAATATAAGTTTAAAATATACATCCTGTTTTAATCTCTGTGCCTGAATATTTAGAGCAAAAGTAAAACAAATAAACTGTGTGTGTGTGTGTGACAGAATGCTAAAACAAAAGCAGCCTGTTTTCTTCAAAACCTTAGGTTATGGGTATAGACATTGCTGATTCACTGGGCTTTTTTGACCAGATGCTGACCGGCAAAGCGAAAATGGCTTATCACACAAATGGGCATGATGTGCCTTCTTGCCTAAGACAGAAGCATCAGACTCTCCAGGAATAACTGTTTTTCATATCTTTTAATCTATGTTTACATAGCCTTCTCTATTCCTACAGAACAGATACAGTTCCATGAAACAAGTTTTTCTCAATAGCAAAGATTTGCTTTCTTATCCTGGTAACAGGATAACTGATTTCATGACACTATTCAAAATAGGGCTTCCCTGGTGGCTCAGATGGTAAAGAATGCAGGATACATGGATTTGATCCCTGGGTTGGGAAGATCCCCTAGAGAAGGGCATGGCAACCCACTCCAGTATTCTCTCTTGGGAAATACCACAGACAGAGGAGCCTGGCGCCCTTCAGTCAGTGGCGTCTCAGAGTCGGACATGACTGAGCGACTAACACACATTCAAAATAGGAAAAGAAACGCTCTTGTTTTGTAAACAGAATGTCATTATTTAATATCCTTATGGAGCAAGGGTGGGATTCCTTAGAATTGGATAACTTGGGGCCTTAGCATTGTCCCTTAGATCCTCTTATGAGTAATTTTAACACCAAGTTTGAGGTGGCTGCTCTCTGTAAGAAAAGTATTATAAACCGTGCCTACATGAGATGCAGCTGGATTCACTGCTTGTGGTCATTACTCAGGAGTCTCTCTAGCCTCAGAGTAAGTAAGGCTGAAATCCATTCCCTCTACTCTCCCTTGTTTTATGTAGATATTATTGCTAATCTCCAGAATTTTTGATTATACTGTACCTATACATATAAAACTCCAGCTCTTGAGAATTAAGTTCATCCTGACCACTCTGGGTGACCAGTCAGTTAAAATGGTTTAGAATAATCCTGTTACCGGATTGACAGATTCAGTATTTCTCTGTATTAATTATCGGGTGGGTTTTTTTTTCCCTCTCACTTTTGTATTGAAAATTATTTTCGCACCCGTACAGACTTGTTGAGATATCATTCTAGAATCTCCAACATTTATCATAATTGTTATAGTAACTGTGGAACCCAAGTCTTTTCAGAGCATTGTTCAGCTTTCCGTTTCCTGGCAGAAAAGACCAGAGGGAAGGTGAACCCAGAGCCCAGGTTGTGGGAGTGAGGCTCCAATTTCCTAAATCACTTGTGATTATAAACATGGATTCCCACCTTGCCTGGCACCCAGGTCTACAGCTTTTCTGAAATCTGCTATACGAGAAAGTAAAGGGCAGGCTAGGGGAACCCAACAATAGCTGAAGGAAGGTTTTTATTACCTGGAGGACAGCACTGAAGCATTGGCATGCCACAGTCCCTCTTCAGCTCTGCTGTGATCAAAGGCTCCTAGGAGAGTCATAAGAAAGAGCAGATGCGTGTAGGGGAAGAAAGTCGTGTAGTCAAAAAACAGAGTTACTCCTCTTGAGTCCAGCAGAGAACTGTATTCACAGGAGAGCTCTGTGCCATTGACAAGAGTTCGAAAGAGGAAGCCTACGTGACTTTGAGACTTGTGACCTGACCTGCCTCTGTCCAGCCAGCCCAATTGAATGGGGTCAGAGTTAGCTGCCTTCATCTGTGCAGTCACAAAGGTAAAGATGATCCTGGAGAGTATATTCCCTCTGGGGAGGCCGTAGCCTCACACCTCAGCAACCTTGGCAGGACTTGCTAAATAACACCTTTGTCCAGAGACAGGGTTATGCATCTTCTCCTCTCCTACACCCTCTTGAGCGGTCCAGGTGGCTTAAGATCAAGAAGGGAGGACATGAATGTGGACCATCCCTCTGAGCAGCCCTAAGGGAGGGCCATGCACACTGCCTTTTTGTAAGTCTTTGCCCCAATTCCCTTCACTCCCTTACCATAGCTGTCTCCAAATAACTTTCTTTTTTTTCTGCATGTTAAAGTAAAGTGCATATAGTAAGGAGGAGGTCTACTGTAGATTTTGATTTGTGTCAGAGAAACTTTTTGGAGACACCATCACGAATGCCTCACTTTTCCTTTCTCAGCTCACTGTGACCCAAAGCTGTGTTTCCTAGTAGAAATGTCAGCAGGCGTTTTTCCAAGAAAGGATCCAGGCTTTGCTTCCTAAATGAGACAGTTAGACATTTGAGACAAGCTGGTGGTGTAATTTTTTTTGAGGCTTTTCTGAATGATGGATTATTTGCTTGTGCTTAGAGATTACTGGCTTTTTCTTGCTTTCTGTTATTTTAAAACAAATGGTGGAAATGTTATTTATTGGTAGAAATCATTTAATAAAATAAGTTTTTGTGAACAAAAAATTTGTTAGAACTTTCTTACTGTATGTTGGAAGTCATCTTGAAAAAAAAAAGCAGAAAACACTCTTCAGATTAAATGATAATGTTATTGGCTCCCTGTGTCTTTATTTCCTTTGTTTCCTGGTGGAGGCACTTGTATTTGGCTCTTGTTGTTTAGCTGCTGATTTGTACCGGACTCTTTTACAACCCCGTGATCTGTAGCCCTCCAGGCAAGAATACTGGAGTCGGTTGTCATTTCCTTCTCGGGCTCTTACCCATTCAATAATTCCGGAGGTCAAGGGAAAGCCTGCTGCTTGATGTCCGGTCTGGTCTCTGGTAGTGCTAATTCTGCTAATTCCCCTCTCAAGTAAAGGAATCCTATCACGATAAAAGGAAACTCTTTCCTTGACCTCCTCAGCTCTCTACTTTTCAACCTGTTTTGCTGGCTGCAGTGTTGGTTCTCTTTCTCCCACTCAGAACCCACTTCCTTGTCCTGGCCTCCCTCCTGGCACTCGGCCTCCGCCAATTTACTCTCAAGTCCCAGCTCCTTCTATGGCGTCTCTGGCAGAGGCTGCTACTTGAAGAAAAGGAAGAAAGACATCCCAGAAAACACACAGTCTTTACAAAAGATAAAAATAATTTCTACTAGAGCAGTTTGGTAACTTTGCATATGATCCTAATAATAGACACAGATGAATTCCATCTTGGGAGAAGTCAAAGAAGCCAGAGAGGAGTCGAGTGTGGAGTTGGACCCCTAAGAAAGGAAGTGTCAGTCCAGCTTTTAATTCCTCTGGGAAGTAGAAATACCAGGAGGTGCTGTGAATTCATAAGGAAAATAACTCCTCTGGCCAGGTGGGGGTTAGGGGACAGGCTCTTTAGACTGGAAACAGCATCAGTGAGGGGATTCTATCAGTTATAGCAGTAGACATAAAAGTGTCAGTCAGGACCGACCAAGCCTAAGTAAGGCGATTTCACCGTCAGTACTGACACAGCAAGGACAACAGTGCAGTTTATGGGCTGGAAGACAAGCCCAGATTGCTCATTCCGAATGAGCTAAGTATGCATTTTGGGTTCTTTGCCATCTCAATAGCATCCTGACTTAACAATGTCCTCAGCTAAACCCTAAGTAAAATAAGGTAATATTTGCCCTTATTTCAGAGTCTTTTTTTCTTATTTTTATTAATTATAGTTGATTTACAATGTTGTTAATTCCTGTTGTACAGCAAGTGATTCAGTTATAAACATTGTTTTTAATATTATTTTCCATAATGGTTTTTCATGGGGTATTTTTTTAATTGGAGGACAATTACTTTACAATGTTGTGTTAGTTTCTGCTGTACTGCAACATGAATTGGCTATATGTATACATATATCCCCTCCCTCTTGAACCTCCTTCCCACCTCACCCCTATCCCACCCCTCTAGGTCATCACAGAGCACCCAGCTAAACAGATTTTTTTTTTTAAGCCTGAAAATTAAGAACTAAAATGCAAATTTCTATTTACCTCTCACTACATCTAGATCCAGTCTGACTTTCTTGCCGACTCTATGTAGTTGCCTGATCTTTTTATCACAACTTTCAGGTTTTAGAAAGAAGATCTCTTCAGTTTCAATACAGGGGATTAACACTGGTAAATTATTCTTTTTAATGTGGCTGTGGTTCAGGAGAAGGTTCATTTTAGAATTCTAGGAGGTGGGAAGACAAGGTCATTCCATGTTTGGAGACCAGACCTCTTACCTCGGTGGTGTCCACTGGCCAGCAGATGAACCCCCTTATCTTCCTTATCTCAGTTTACCTGCTGGGAAAGGGTCATGTAGATCTACTTTTCCAGCTCCTGGTCTGTGTGCCTTTCTTTGTGGCTGAGTTAACTTGGCTGGATTTTCCCTCTGAGGTCATCACTTATTTATCTTTCCCTTATAAAATCTGCTCTCTGAAGAACCGACAGCCACTCGCTCTTCTTTTCTGTCCTGAGAACTAAAAGAAGTTCATCCAGCTCAGTTCTTCTCAAAGACATCCCATCTGCGCATTGTGCTTGTTTGCTCAGCTATAAAAGGAGGGAGAGAGAGAACAGTCGTTAGTGTGATGTCAGTGTAAAGGCCTCCCTGAAGATAGACTAGATAATTGGACGAAAGGCTGAGTTCTCTCTCAGCCTTCAGGGTTTGGATGTGGCTGACTCTGAGAACCTTGAATACATGGCTGTTACATCATGTGTGCGCTATGGAAGGACTTGTGCCAAGCTACCCAAAGGCCTCATTCTCTGTCCCAGGGGATCCGCTCACTGTGGTTACCAGGCTCCAACAAGGACCACAACTGACCTATAATGGGTATTTTTTCCCCTTACTTGACAGTGACTATACTAACACACTTGGGTTGGGCTACACCACTGTCAGCTTCAGAGGGTCTTCCAAGACCCGCAGTCGGTTACTCATGTTCCCCTTCTGTCGCTCCTGCTTCCATGACTGTTTGGCCTGATAAGAAGCTCTGGTAGAACTTGGCTGGCAACATGAGGAAAAGCTGGAGTCAGGCGTGGACCCAGGAGAAAAAAGATGAAGGCCAGGGGATGAAACCGGGCAGATCTGTACTCCTGTCCCTGGTGTGACTTGTTTTCAGTTCCTCACTAATGGGTCACCGTGGCCTTCCCCTGTAGAGAAGGCCAAAATCCTCGAAAGGAACAGGGTTTTCTATGCTAATCCATTCTGGTTGGTCTGCTTTGCTCAATGTCCCTGGCAGGAAGAAAACACTCTTCTGAGAGCACAAATTAAGAACCTGCTCATAGCCTATAGCAGAGTTTGTTCATTCCTGTGGAGGAGAAAAGAAGGAATAGCAGATGCTCTTCCTCCGTCTAATATCGGGGAACTGAGGCACAGAGCCAGGGGGCCACTTGGCTGCTCAGGGCTGATCTGACTGTGACATTCAGATGCCAGACTCCTAGCACCAGACACTCCTCAAGGACTGAGAGTTCAGTGTCTTCTTTTTTTTTTAATTTATTTTTAATTGGAGGATAATTGCGTTATAATACTGTGTTGGTTTCTGTTGAGGCAGTCCTAGCACGGGTTGGAAAAGAATTTCCAGACACAGAGCATTTCAGAAGGCAGTGAGTTTATTAAGAACAAAGAGCAGAGTAATGTGAGCACTTGCGAATGCAGTGGGCCGACCTCCTGACAGACCAGGGAGAGCCAATGCTTTTCGTGGGTTAGTGGCCAATTCTTATAGCCTAAAGACAAAATTCTTGCCAGAAGATTGACACTAGGTGATTGATTAGGATGCTATAGGATGAGCACTGGGGTGGGCATTTTTGCCCAATATGGGTCAGGAAGTTTGCTGGTGATGATCAGGGGGACTTTTGGAAAGGTCACAAGGGGGCTCAGGTTACAAGGGTTACAAGGCTCAAGGTTACAAGGGGGGGCCACTTCTGTGGCCTTGGGGCAGGACTCCACAGTTGCTGCCACACATCAACATGAATCAGCCACAGGCAGATACACACGTTCCTGAGAGTTCAGGTTTATGTCTTCTGGGATGCCTGGCTTACTTTTTCTCACTTGAGAAACGAAACTGAATTCTCCGCTCACCCAATTCACTTACATTAAACAGCTACTTAAATGCTCTTTCCATTCATCCTTCCTTTTGATGACTGAGGCTGATGGTCAGAGCCACCCACATTCCTGTATGAACACACACCCTCTTTTCCCCCTTCCATGTAAAGAGCATAACATCTACTGGCAGTCTCTTGGCTAATCACCCCTGAGTGTGGTGGGCGTGGACAGACCTCAGTTGACATGGGGGCCATAGGGGGATAATCCATGGAACAAAAGGTGGCAGCCTCAGGGGGCAGGGTGGGGGCGGGGCACGTGGCCAACCAGGATCAGATAGCTAGAAAAAACAGCAGTTATGTAACAGTGTTTACTATGGCTCAGGTGGCTCTGAGAAGACACAGGCAGCAGCCCCCCTGACAAAAGATCGTGCCAGAGCCCGAGGAAGAGTCAGAGGGAGGGAGGTCGCTGTCAGGAGATAAGGCAGTCGCCAGAGGAGACAGTGCACCGGGATGAAAGGAATCTGCTCTGTTGTTGGTGACAGCCCGGTCACCTGGGATGGCCCTCCCTAACCTCAGCTTCTCCCTGAGCCATGCCAGTTCTCTGGCCCGTCAGGCCAGCAGCCAGCCGAGCTGAGGCTGGCAGGAGGAGCTGAGAAATCAGACACCTGGTTTGGGGCTGAATCTCTGGATGTTGCGACTCTTTTCCTTTTAATCTCCCACTTTTCAAAGAGAAAGGGTTCTCCTCCCTAAAGATGAGCAGAAAAGGAGGCGTCAGTTCAAGGTTCCTTGGACTCTGTGCTCCCACCGATTGCTCATCCTCTGTTCCATGAGGCTGTGGGTTGGAGGGAGCTCCTCCTTGGTCCAAGTACACAGCCTCTGACTCTCAGAAGGAGAGTGATTCCCACAGGTGCCATGGCATGGCAGGTTCTGAGACAGAAGGTGATAAGCCCGACAGGACCTGAAGCAGACAGGCACAAGTCAAAGCAGCTCAGACCTCTGGCAGAGCTTCCCCCACCGCCTCCTACAAAGCTGTTTACTGGACTCCCCATTCCTATAGATGAGGCTAGTAGCCAGTCCCCCGCTCCTTACCCATGGCTGCCACCTCCCCCTTGTGAGAAACAGGAAGCTGGGGACCTTTGTCGGCTCAGCTGCACCCTCTACATTAAATATTTATCTTGGAGTCCAGGTCAGAGCCCTAGAGAATAAGAGAAGCTTGCTGCTGGTGAGAAGTGGGTATGGCCAGGATTCCTGGAGTCGGAAGATCGTCAGCTTCACCATCTTTGGAGAACAAGGAAGAACACAAAAGAGATGTGGCCCTTAATCGCCAGGATCCTGACAGGTGGGGAAAAAAACTGGTGACAAGGGAGATGGGACAAGCTTTGTCCCTCAGGGAGGGAAGAGGGTGGTGCCTGGGGGTGAGTAGGTATCCAAGCATTAGGGGAAGGGCGATGTACTGCCGCCTGCACTCAGGTACTCCCAAAGCTCCTCCCTCCTCTCTGACACTGACTTCGGTGGGCAGAGGTTACCCGGCCCATGCCTGTCCCTCCAGCTTTCCTGGAGAATCAGAGATTCTTGGAAGGGGCCTTCAAAGTGATCTGGTTCAGCTCTCTGCTGTTGTTTAGTTGATAAGTCCTGTCCGACTCTTTTGTGATCCCATGGACTGTAGCTTGCCAGGTTCCTCTGTCCATGGGATTTCCTAGGCAAGAATACTGGAGCGGGTACTCAGTGCAATAATTACCTTTATGAAGATGGCCCACAGTTGGCAGACTTGGAACTCCTGAAATCATTTAAAAGCTCTTTCTTGGAGACCTTGGATCTGCTTTGGAGTATATACCCAATGGTGCCAGGTCTGCCAGTGCAGCCAGGCAGTTTCCATGCGGCAGCCCTGCAGACACTGGAAGCTAAGTGGCACGCCTCTCTCTTTCTCAAGCTTGTCAACCTAAGCCTCCCCTCCTTCTGCTCTTCACACGTGAGATTGTTCCAAGCTGGTTCCCGCAAAGCACACAGCTCTTTTAACCTGAATCAGGGAATGATATAGCTAATACTATCTGTGATGGTAGGGATTTAAAAATAAGATTTCATCTTTCTCCGTTCCCTTCCTTCTCAACTTTTGTGCTGAATGGAAAACACTCTGAAGTGCATGGTGGCCTCAGGGCCAGTCTAACTCCCAGTAGGTCCTAACAAATGGTTCCATGTTTTCATAATCTATAATTGATCGCTTCCAAAATAGAGCCGAGATTGCCCAGCAGGTGTTTACAATTTAGTTGATTTGGGGCATGGGGTCTCAGATCCAAGCCAAGGACTAAGAAGTAGTATCCCAGAGTCTGTCCACTAGCTGTAAGTATTCATTAATAGTAAAGCATTCATCAAACCTTCACTATAACAGGCTCTGTGCCGGCACAGAGGCTCTCTCACACAGGGGAGAAGGAGTAGTGGGGATGGCCAGAGGGGATGGGAGCCAATGGGCGCGGGCTCTTGGGACTGGTGTCAAAGCAGTGGGAACAGCGGAAAAGCAGCAAGATCAAAACAAATACGGTGTATGGGAACACCAAGACCCCGGTAACCCCATCCCTGCCAAAGGGACCTCGCCCTCATCCTCTTCAGGGGCGCGGCACGCCCAGGGGGCCGCTGCCTCGGTCCAATTTCCTCCTGCGGCTGTCCTCCGCGGGGCCTGCACGTGTGTGAGCATCCGCCCATTGGCCAGTGCACGCGTGTGTGTGTGTATGTGTGTGTGTGTTTGTGTGTGCACACGCCCGGGACGCGCACTCGCGTAATCAAACTCGCTCTCCAAGAGAGGAGGGAGGCGGCCGGGCCTTAACTCGGCCCACTAGGCCACTCTGTCCATGCGGCGACCTTATCCCGGCCCCAGCCTGTCTGCATCCGGGTCCCATATCAGTGGCTGGCTCGACCCGGGTTCTTTAATCACTCCTGCCCTCTGTCCTGGCTCCGCCAAGCAGCGGCTCCCTTCCCACCCGCTGGAAATGTCGCTGGAAACTCTGAGTGGCGCTCGCTGGCCCCCGCCCCCGCCCGACGCCAGCCCTGCGGTGGGGGCGGGGGAAGCAGCTGGGAAACCGGAGCGGTCTCCCCGGGGACCCTGGACCGCCTCTCCTGGCGCCGCCTCGCGGCCGACCCGGCCCCCGGCGTCCCCGCGGCCCGCCCCCTCGCACCCCGACGGGGAGCTCTCCCGCGCCCGGGCCGGCCGGAGCCCCCGCCCTCCACCCCAGTCCGGCCCAGGGGCCAGATCACAGGGAGGGACACACTCCGCCCGCGCGCCTGCCGGCCCGCGCGCCTCTCACGGTCCTTCCTCCCGGCGCGCGCCCTCGTCCCCATTTCTCCGGCCCCACCGATCACCCTCTTTCTCCTCGGGCGCCCGGCCTCGCGGAGCCCGTCCTGACCGGGTCACGAGGGCGGACGGCACAGCCCGGACTTCTCCCTGCCCTCCCTCCCCGAGGGCCCGCGCGCTGCCGCGCCAGGCAGGAGCCGCGCAGAGATGCTCTTGTGTCCTCTCGGGCGTCCGCAGTCCCCGCCACCTGCTCTCCTGGGAAGGTAGGTGCCCCGGAGGAGAGGAGGCGGGGGCTGCAGTCGGGGAGCGACCCGCACTCCAAGCCGGGGGAACGCGGGAAGCCCCTCCCTCGGGGTTCCTGGTCCCAAACTCTGGGGGAGGGAAAGAGGTGAGAAGTTCCCCCTAAATCCAGATGAGGCGAAAGTCGAGAAAACCTGAACTTGTCCACGTGGACTTGTAGCTGGAAAATACCCCTGGGATGCGACTAAGGCCAAAGCCCCCAAAGTCAAGGCAGTTCTTGGAGGGAAGAAGGGGTCTGCCAACTACAGTCGGCTATTTCACGTTTTTCAGCCGTAGGGGTGAAGGGCTGCCCGATTTCAGGGAGGACCCAGGGATTTCCTGTACCCCTCTGTCCTCTGCCAGATGCGGGACCCACTGCCCCAGTGCGGCACCCATTGCCTGGTGCCTCCATCCTCCCTATGAGAAGTCCTCCTTATCACCTCCTGGTAGGGAGGAACACTCACCCCACCCTTCCCCACCCATTCCTGCGTATCATGAGAGGTGCGTCACAGGGTGCCATGTTGGGGAGGGTCAGACAGCTGGGCCACCAACGATGAGCAGCACCTGAAGAATCAGGTGGCACGGGCAGACCTCCTACTGGCCCCTTCCTCCTACAGGGCAGTTCTCAGAGAATGCAACAGAGTGGGTGGCAGTGAGAGGGAAGGAGGCTGGGTCAGCTGATGATCAGGGCTGCCTGTGCTGACCTCGCATCTTGGCCTCCATAGTCAGCTGTCCAGGGTGGGGTTGCGGCTAGGAAGCAGCATGCCTCAGGGCTCCGGATCTCCTACGCTCCCCTGCCTCAGTTTCCCCTGCAGAGTGGGGGAGAGTAGGCGGGAACCCGGGTATGTCTGCCTGTTTTGCTTTTGGTTAGGAGTCCTAATTGGATCCAGCTGCTGAGCTGCCTGCCACTCCTCCAGCCTCAGCCATTCACTCTCCCCCGCCACCCCAGCTAGGGATGGGACCAGAAAAGCTGTGTCCCTAGTAGGTCTTCTCAGATGTCAGAAGGAATTATCACTCCCTGACTAAAGTCAGAGAGCTGCCCCCAGCTTTGTCTGTACCCTACAGCCCCGCCATGGCTGAGCAGAAACTGGGTACAGCAGTAGTCACAGCCCCTGTGGCACCTTCATCCCCTCTGGTCTCCACAACACTTGTACTGCTCATATGACTCCAGCTGCACACCACCCCCCACTGCATACCTCCCACCTTCTATTCAGCTGAACCTCCTCTGTACCTACAATTCCCATACTGCTCACATGACCCCCCACCCCATCACCCCGCACAAGCCACGTTCTTACACCCATCCACCATATTAAGCACCCACCGTGATAACACTCCATGCTACATAAACGGCACCTCACAAGTCCCTTGCCACCCTCCTGTGAACCCCTGGACCCCACAGGCACATGCAAGCCTTAACTCTAAATAAATAAAAGTGCCAGAACCGGTCCAGTGCCAGAAGGTGGCCAAGGTTGGCTCAGCCCCTGGCCATGTTCAACAGGACAGGTGAGGTGGGACAGGATGGCCTGAGCAGCACAGCTCTCTGGTGGAAAAGCCCCGTTGCCTGCTCTCCTGGATGCAGGAGGCCTGTCTCCTGACCTCACTTTTGCCTGGGGCAGAAGGACCCAGCTGGCCGATCTGGCATGATGCTCCCAGGAAGACCCTCTGTCCAAAAGACAGCCTAGAGGTGTAGGAGAAAGTGAGGTGTGTGCACACCTCTGTGTATGTGTGTGTGTGTGACACTCAGCACCACCTCCCTGTGAGCTGGCCAGCTCCTCGCTCACCCACTAACTCGCTGTCCAGCCCAAGCCACGGCCCAAGCCACCTGACCCCTCGCTGGCATCCTGAGTCCTCTGAGGCTTCAGTCTGAGCCAAGAATCCAAAGAAGGGAGCTGATACTACTTTGAGCTCAGAACGAATGGTTCCTGTGGACTGGACATGCCCAGCCTCCCTAGAATCTTGGCCCCGCTGGGCAGTGGGCGGGTGGCCGCTCCCCACCCCGCTGCCTGACTAACCCCTTGTGCCCGCTGGCAAGCAGATGCTCACGGAGCCTGGGGGTGGCAGAGGGAACTGAAACAAAGTCCTGGCACCCGGGGCCTCCTCTGCCAGCTGCCCCAGTTCCCTCTGCCTTCCCTCTGGGGGAGAGGGACGCACTGTGCGGTGAGAGCCCCAGAGGGGCTGGCCGCTGGAGGTGTGCTCCCAGCCAGCCTCCCTACTCCTCCTCCTTGCCCGGCCTCCCCCTCCCCCACTCCCACCCAGAGCTGCTGCCCGAGGCCTAACAAGCAGCCCATTGTGCCTCTAGGAGCCTGCACGGGCAGCCTGAAGGCGGGTGCCCACAGCGGCCTGTTTCCTGGGTCTCTGAGCTCCCACCCGGCTGGCCCGACCCTCTCCCTCCCACAGCGCCAAGGTTGAACCCAGAGGACAGGGGCAGCCTGGACCTAGCAGGGCTCCCCGCTTCCTTCCCCACAGAGGACACGCTGAAGAGCAGCCCTCCAGCCTTGACCAGAGCATGCAGGCCCCACCCCACAGCCTCCCAGCTGGACTCAGCCTGGATGACTTCATCCCGGGCCACCTCCTGGCCCACGCAGGGTCATCCGCCCGGGGGACACGGGTGAGTGAGACAGCGAGGGAGTGGGTTCTGTGGGCCCCTAGTTGGGGAGGGGGGCTCAGGACAGGTGGGGAGGCAGCAGGAGGATGGGGGAGGAGAGGGGTGGATGACAGCTCTAGAGAGCCTTGCTGGTTCACCAGACAGGGTTCAGCCCTCACCTTTTAGCCATCCCTCCTGCCTGCCTGCAGAACCCTCTGGGCCTGAGCTGTTGCTCCTGGCCCCTCCCCACAGGTGCCCGTGATCCGGAATGGTGGCTCCAACACCCTTAATTTCCAGTTCCATGACCCTGCGCCCAGGACCGTGTGCAATGGGTACTTGCAACCGAGGAGAGATGCTTCCAGACACCCAGGTGGGTCTGCTTGGGAAAACCAGCTCCTGGCTTAGGGAGGGGCTCAGTCAGAGGTTTTTGGGCTCAGCCTTCTGGCACCCACCCTGGGTCAGGTGGAGGGACA
Organism: Okapia johnstoni; assembly: GCA_024291935.2. Classification (NCBI taxonomy): domain Eukaryota; kingdom Metazoa; phylum Chordata; class Mammalia; order Artiodactyla; family Giraffidae; genus Okapia; species Okapia johnstoni. Next base: position 38,794,236 of record CM044314.1, on the reverse strand, counting down.
GGAGGTGGGTGAGAGTCTCTCAAGGCCCCCGGGGCCAGTGAACTCAGCTCACCGCCTCTCCCTATAGGCACGTGCTGGCCTGTGAGAGTGAAACTGCTGTGGTAGAGACCAGGCTGACACATCCCTTCCCCTGCCTCCCCCACCCAGTGCCGGGGGGAAGGAAATGTGAAGGGAACATAGTCTTAGGCCAGGGGGACCTCCAGCAGGCCAGGGGATGGCTTGGATTGGGAATAGAGGCTGAAGGAATGTGAGCATAGGTGGGCTAAAGAAGGGATGGGCACTGAACTCAAGATACACCCGCTAAGGGCTGCCCTTGCCCCCCATCTGTATGCAGCAGCCCAGCAGAAGGTTGCAGAGACAGCTCTGGGAGTCTGCCAGCTCCTGGGCTCCTATGAGTCAGCCCAGCCCAGCCCAGCCCAGCCCAGCCCACGGGGTCTGGGAGATTCCTGGGACCTCCTGGGTGCACGTCCACCCCCAGGGCCCCTCTCTTTAGGAGGATGGCAACATTTATAGAGCATTCCTTTGAGGCAGCCAATGTGTTGAGTAGTTTACACATTTAACAAATAGTCAGTAAGCATGTAGAAAATCCTGGACACTGTAAAGACACTTTCCAGGTGTTACCTCACTTCATCCCTCTATAGCCTGGCAAGGTAAGGTGTCATTATCAGCATCTTCTCAGTGAAGGACCTGTATCTCAGGGATGTTCAGTCACAGAGGCTGAGCTGAGGTTCACACACTGGTCCATCCTGCCCCGAAGCCCTTTTGTTGTTACATCCGGAGGCTGAAGGTGCTGGTGAGTGAGTTTCTGCCCCTTGTGTGTCGATTGTGTTCAGGCACTGTCCTGAACACTGTCACGAACACTGTCACACACATTAGATCTCACTGAAGCTCTGCTCTGACTACCCACATTTTACAGAAGTTGGAAACGGAGGCACGGTGAGGTTGATTGCTGTGCCTAAGACACATAGCCAGTAGGTCTGCATTTAGGTCTTCGCCCCCAGCCCTGGGCCCTTTTCTGCCACACCCCACTGTCTTCCCCAGCTGGGATGTGTGCCTCCAGCATTTTCTGCATGTGACAATTCCAGCTCTCATTCTAAAAACTCTGAGGACGTCCCCAACAAAGCAGGGTAGGGTGGGGATGGGCATAGATTTCTCAAGATAAAATCCATTTTCATTCACTTTAACTAAAAAGTAAACAAACAGAGCCCTGTGGTCCTGCCAAGGATGGGGACATTTGTAGAGTCTGCGTCATCAACTTAGACAAACAAGGGGATGTTGAAACTTTTGAACCCACAGGGCTCAGTGGTCTGGGGCCCCTTTGCTGAAGCTACTCTCCATGTACCCCACAGACCCTGCTTGGTATCAGACCTGGCCGGGCCCTGGGAGCCGGCCCCCTGGGAACCAGAAGACCCCTGCCTCCCAGCATTCCCAGAATTGGTCAGCCACATGGACCAAGGACAGCAAACGGCGGGACAAGCGCTGGGTCAAGTATGAAGGCATCGGGCCCGTGGATGAGAGCGGCATGCCAATTGCGCCCCGATCTGTGAGTCCAGGGCTGAGGCTGCTGATAGGTGGGGCCCAGGGGTCCACCCTGAGCTCCGCCTCTGACACAAAGGCTGTTCCCAAACGATACCAGACTAAAGCAAGGGTTCAACCATGATGGGTCTGGGGGATCATGAGCCCCAGATAATGAACACTCTGGCATGTCTGAGTTGTGAAAGTGGTTTTTTTTTGGGGGGGATGCAGTTCTAACTACCCCCTAGGTTCTCGATGGTAGAGAGCCACTACTATAAGGGCTGACCCTGGCAGGGACTGCCCCGCTCCCCCTTTCATGGCCCTGGGCCTGGCATGGCACTGGTGAAATGGTTGCTGAGTAAGTGACTGAATGGGTGAATGAGAGAGTCCTGAGTGAGGCCTGATGGAGCAGCAAGCTTGGAGGATCTGAAGGATTCATGCTGGGAGGACCTGCCCTTCACCACTCCCAGGCCTATCCTGAGCCAGCTGTCTGCCTCTAGTTTCTTATTGGAAAGTCAGATTGGTAACATAAACTTCTGCTTCCCAAGGTTCTTTTGGTGTAGAGGTAGAGGATGTGAAATACCTTCCTACCCTACCCCCTACCGATACTGTTTATTTTTCATTACATAGAAACACATGTTATTTGTAGAATCATCAGAAATACATAAAAAGAAAAAATATATATAAGCCACCCCAGATCTCACAGTTTAGGGCTCATCACTGGTGGAGATTCTTCCAATATACCTGGGTATTTTTTTTTATAATTGAAAAAAATTTTTTTGGCCATGCCACACAGCATGTGGGATCTTAGTTCCCCGACCAGGGATTGAACCCATGCTCCCTGCATTGGGAGCACTGAGTCTTAACCACTGGACCACCAGGGAAGTCCCCCTTCTGTATATCTTACTCAAACATAACAGACTACATGGAGTTATTGTGACTAAAGATGTCACAACAGCCCACCCAGGGGGCTTCAAGGCTGGCCAGAGAAAAGACTCAGTGAGGAAAAATGTCTGTGGCTTGATATTGGGAGGGTTGCCTGACTTTGTCTTCTTTGATCCCAGAGTGTTGACAGCCCCAGGGACTGGTACCGAAGAATGTTCAAGCAGATCCACCAGAAAATGCCGGGTGAGACCCCCTTCTGGGCCCTCTGTCTGCCTGAGTGGGCTTGGGCCCCTGGGGCATGGGGAGCGAGAGGCAGACAAGGGGACTTACCTGCCCTGGGAAGTGTCTCCACTCACCCCAGGCTCTGTGGTGAGTAGTCGCTAAAACAGGCCAAAGGAGGGAACTGCCAATCTCCTCCCTGTATGGGGAACAATGACCAGACACTCTCCCCATTGAGGGCCTGGGAAGCCGTGCGGTCACACATTCGTTCAGTCAGCCCCTTAACCATGTGTTCAGCACTTGCTATTTGCTGAGTACTATTCTAGGTGCTAAAGACAAAACAGGAAACAAAAGAAGATTGTTCCTGCCTTAGCAAAGCTTGAGACACAGGGGATCACAGAATAAATACATAGACATTTAATATGGCAGACGGTGGTAAGAGCTAGGGAGAAAAGGTCAGGAGAGTGCCCAGGGCAGGAAGGCTGCCACTTCATGTGGGCTGGCCAGGAAAGGCCCCTAAGAAGTGGCTTCTGAGCTGAGAGCTAAGGTTGTGAAGGAGTTGGCCCTGCAGGGCTGGGGGAGGAGCGTTGCTGCATGGGGAGCATGGGGAACCCAGAGGCAGAGCAGGCCAGATTTGTTCTGGGGCCACAGAGAGGGGCTGGACCGCAGTGAGAGGGGCAGGTGGTGGAGATGGAACACAAAGATGCTAGGGTCAGGTCACCCAGGGCCTTGGGCTTTTACTCTGTAAGAACTGAGGAGCCCCCTGGAGGCTCTGAGCTGAAGAGTGAGTGACAGGCTCTGACAGGTGGTGGCTGAAGTGAATCCCTCTGCCTGCCAGGTGGGGAAGAGATGGGGCTGGGTGGAGGCAACGGACCAGTCAGGAGGTCTGGCCAGAATCCAGGCTAAAGACGACAGTGTCTCAGATCAGGGCAGTAGCAGCCTGCTGCTACTGGTGGAATTCTGGAGACAGAATCATGGTAATTTGATGATGGATTGGATGTGGCATGAAAGAGACCAGTCAGGGATGACTTTAAAGCTGAGTCCATGGAGTTGCCCTTTATAAATGCATATACACACAGGAAAGGCGGGGAGGAGGTGTGTGTGCGCGAGTCTAAGGGGCGTTCAGTTTTAGATACGGTTCACACAGGTGGCAGTTGATGTTGTTTTTGAGTCGCTAAGTCATGTCTGACTCTTGAGCGACCCCATGGACTGTAGCCCGCCAGGCTCGTCTGTCCATGGGATTTTCCCAGGCAAGAATGCTGGAGTGGGTCGCCATTTCCTTCTCCAGGGGCTCTTCCCCACCCAGTGATCAAACCTGCATCTCTGGCATTGAAAGCAGATTCTTTACCACTGAGCCACTGGGCAGTTGATAAACAGGTCTGTAGTTCCTAGGGTGAGGCTTAAGCTGCAGATGGAAATACCAAGGACCCACTCAAAGAGATTTTTGGTGTAAAGGTCCCCCAAGTAGCTCCAATGTACTGCTAAGGTTAGGAGTCCCTGGAATAGACAGTATTTTTTAAGGCAGAAGACTGGACCAGATCACCCAGGGAGATGGACAGACAGAGGCCCGGGGACTGAGCCCTGAAGCACTTGGTTGGAGAGATGGGCAGGAATCAACTAGGCTGCCTGGGAAGGGGCAGCTTGGGAGGCAGGAGGAAAACCAGAGTAGTCTCCCTGAAGCTAAGTGACAAGGAATTTCTAAAGGAGGAAGTGAACCTCTGATGCTCTGAAGTGAACCAGTGACTGATGCTGCTGATGGTCAAGTGGGACTGACCATTTGATCTGGTAACATGGAGGTCACTGGAGTCCTTGATGAGGGCGGCTCAGGCTGAAAGTCTGCTTATCAGGAAGTGGAATTGAAGACACTGAGTTTCTTGAGGCCAGCATGCATGCAACTATGGACTGTAGCCTGCCAGGCTCCTCTGTTCATGGGATTCTCCAGGCAAGAATACTGGATTGGGTTTCCCTGCCCTCCTCCACGGGATCTTCCCAACCCAGGGATTGAACCTGTGTCTCTCTATGTCTCCTGCATTGGCAGGCAAGTTCTTTACCACTAGCGCCACCTGGGAAGCCCCTTATGGCCAGTAGTTGGCTGCAAAGGAAAGCAGAAAACTCCAAGAACTGGAGGAAGGTGTGGGATCTGGAGAGGGGGGTTGTGGTTTGTGTTTAAGGTCAGAGCTGTGGTTGCGTGTCTGTGTGCCAAGGAAATCAAGAGGGTTGGCTGGTCAATAGCTCTTCCTTGGAGGTCCCAGAAAGTCCTGAGTACCTTGAAGAGTGAGTCTGGGCAAAGGGGGAAGATTTAGAAGAGGGTGCAGAAAGGGCAAGAGGGTGAAGGGGAAGTGGAATTCTCCAAACTGACCTGGCGAGGGCAGGTCTCCAAAGGTCAGGGAGAGGGTGTGTGTGGGAACGCAGAGAGGGAGGGGCAGGAGGGTTTGGGCAAGGCCACTGCCCTCTTGGCTCGCTCAGACCCTAAAGGCAGCCAGAGGCATTTCAAGCCCTCCTGAGAACTGCCCTCCTAAGAACTGCCCTCCTAATTCCTTCCCTCCCTCAAGACATTCTTTAGGCTCTGACTCAGCCCCTGGGCCCCTGCTCTAGGCAGGAGGGACTGGGAGCCTCTGGGGCTGCCTCCCAGGGCTCCCCATCCCTGTCCTTGATTGCTGCCCCCATCCTAACCTAGTCCTTTCTGCTACCCTAGACCTACAGCTGGACTGGACCTTCGAGGAGGCACCCAAAGGTGAAAGCAGGGATAGGGTGGTGGCATGCCCCAGCCTGGCACCTGCATTTACCCCTCCCTGAAGCCACGCCTGGCTTTGGGGCTCCCCAGTTGGCTCAGCCCAACTTGTGAAGTCTGTACAGCCCATTTCCGTGATCCATGGTATTAATAATTCAGAGCCTCTGAGTCACTGTCCAGCAAATGCTTAGCCCTGGCTCTGCTTTCTCTGGGCCTCTCTTTTCTCGTGTAAAATGGGAACACCCCAGAGATGTTTCATAGGTTTGGTAAAGAATGTAAAGCTCTTGGCTCCCAGCTCATAGTCACTGGTCCCGAGCATCACCCTTGTTCCCACCAGCCACCTAGGAGCGTGGGTAAGGGTGGGCCAGAACCTTCCATGGTCACCCAGGTGCCCTCAACCCCAGCTTTCACCTCCCACCGCCCCTGTTTATTTTCTTTCACTTTCAGTGGATTCTTCCTGTGCCACCTCTGCAGACTCAAGGCATCCAGGGCCCCAGCAAAGACCACCTGCCAGGCCAAACCAGACATCGCCTCTGAGAGGGTGAGCCATCAAGGAGAGGGCCCCAGAGCTGCAGAGGGGTGCTGGCTTCCTTGAGGGGACTGGCACCCCCTGGTGGCCACAGCTGGCACAGTCTTGCACCAGGCCGGCAGGCTCCCGCCCATGGCTCTGCCCCTTCTCAGGGTTCCCACTGGTTGAGATCCTCTCCACGCCACCAGAGCCAAAGGGGGATGACCTGACCGCTATTTGTGGTCAGGACTGCCTGGGATGCCTCTGTATTTGGCAGCAGGTCCACGCTTCATTTGGGGTGGAGAGCGGGGTAGCCCATGGCTAGGCGTGGACCTGCAGTCATCCACTTGAAGCCTGGGAGAAAACAAGGGGCATAGAGGCTCACAGGCTTTGTCTCAGATGCCACTGAGAGAGGAACCCTCCAGACGGGTCAAGAATGCAGTGCATCTTTTCTGAGCAAACCACACAAGCTCAGCCCAAGCTGCAGGGGCTCAGCCCAACCTCAGGAATCAGGAGGCTCTCTGTCACAGTGTCACTAATGAGTTTCTGATTCCTTTCTGGGAACAGAGTGACCTCATTAGCCTGGCCTTAACTGGGCTGTGGCTCTTGGCATCATCAATAAGGTAGAGACTAAGATTTGGTCAAGATTTGGACCCAGAGTTCTGGATTGTTGCCTGGAAAATTCCATGGACAGAGGAGCCTGGCGGGCTGCAGTCCATGAGGTCACAAAAAATTGGACACAACTGAGCACGCACATGCACCTCTGGATTCAAACCAGTGTGCTGCACCAGCCACATTACCTTGACCGAGGTAACCAGTCTAGGCTTCTCTAGCTCCATCTGTTAAATGGGAATCAGGGTGGCATGAACATCAAAGTACACTGCAAGTCTCCACAAACATGATTATAATACAAGCTTGATTATGACTAGTTGTCGTTGTTCAGTCGTGTCCGACTCTTTGTGATCCCATGGACTGCAGCATGCCAGGCTCCTCTGTCCTCCACCATCTCCTGGAGTTTGCTCAAATTCATGTCCATTGAGTCAGTGATGCTATCTAACCATCTCGTCCTCTGTTGTCCCCTTCTCCTGCCTTCAATCTTTCCTAACATCAGGGTCTTTTCCAATGAGTTGGCTCTTCGCATCAGGTGGCCAAAGTATTGGAGCTACAGCTTCAGCATCAGTCCTTCCAATTATGACTAGAGCTTCCTTAAATTAGGAACAATGTATTCCATTCTCATATCACTGTTGTTAGTGATGTTCTTCCTAGAGTAGAGTCATAGTAACAGCCGACAAATCCTGACCCTCCCCTTAGACAATTCTATCACTTGATAAGCTTGGTACAGTGGTTCCACTTGGTGGAAACATTTAAACTCAGCAGAAACTGGAAGATTTCAGCCAGCCAAGAAGGGAGTCCTGGAAGGACACTAAGGTAACTGTGACAGATGACATCAATGATCTAGCACCTCAGGGAACTGAGACATGTGGAGCAGAAGTAACTTGTTCAGAGCTCCTGGGTCAGGCCTGCAGGCTCTTTCCCCTGACCTGGGTTTTCCAGGAACTAAGATGTAGTCTCATACCCTTGGGTATGGGTGCAAGACCACTTGGTCATGGTGACCAACTTCATCGAAGCTGTACAGACATACATACCCACAGTCATGGGACCAGACAGAACCCAAATGCAGGATATTTCACCAAGTCCAGCAGGAAAAGGACTGGCCACTTCTGGAGCAGATGTGTATGTGTTAGCCCCTGTCTTGGGTGTCTCAGGTATGTTCCCTCACCTAAGATTCCCACACCCTTATAAGGGTGGGAGTCATTCTCATATTATAGGTATTGAATCAGAGGCTTTGAGACCAAAGGAGACACAGCTAAGTGGTGGGACTGGAATTTGAATTCAGAGCTTATAACATTTTACTATTTAACATTGCTTCCACAGCCCAAAGCAGGTGGGGAGGGGGTGCAGCTCCCTCCCCAGGACTGTGTGCTCACTGAAAGATGAAAGATGAAACTGAAAGATGTCTGTCCCTTTGTTTAGAAGAAGCTGGAACGTCTCTGAAGAGTCTCATAGAAGCACCTTCAGTTGCAATCCTGGAACACCCTCCTCCCTGCACCAGACCTCAAAGCAGGTAGCTTGCCCAGCATCCCCTCTCCCTGCCCAGCACTTCCCCCATCACCATGCTCTTTGGTCAGGCCCTCTGCTGCAGTAGTCAGTATAGTCTGTATAGTCCACGGGGTCACAAAGAGTCAGACACAACTGAGCGACTTTCACTTTCTGCTGCAATAGCATAGGTAAAGCTGTTCTTCATCTTGGAGCCTGTGCAGCCAGAAGATCCTGGAATTCTTGGGAGGGTGCTGATGGGCATGGAAGTGGACAGTGGCTGAAAGCCTGCTTTTCGAGCCTGGCCAGTGTCCTAGTACCCATCTCTTCAAGCTGATGCCTACTCCCTGCCATGCAGGTGCTCAGACGCCGAGAGAAAGCGGACAATGTCTGGACGGAAGAATCCTGGAACCAGTTTCTGCAAGAACTAGAGACTGGGCAGAAGGTATGTGGGCCTGGTTCTCTAGAAAAGGATTCACCCTTGACTCGTGCATTGGGGGAGCGATTTCACCCCCTCTGACTCACTCTTCCTACTCTTAGCCCAAGAAACCACTGGTAGACGACCCTGTTGAGAAGCCCTCCCAGCCCATTGAGGTGCGTGCTGTGGGCAGGTGGGCGGGAGTGGACACAATATGTTGGGGGACCAATGAGGAAATTTCTGGGTGGTCGAGGTCTCCATGACCATGGGCCAAGGCCACGGACTCAAAACTCTGACCCTCTCCAGTCCCATACTGTTTAGCTCTGTATCCCCAGCACCCAGGACAGTGCCTGGCATACAGTGTGTGAACGTGTTAGTTGCTCAGTCATGATCGACTCTTTGCAACCCCATGGACTGTCGCCCACCAGGCTCCTCCGTCCATGAAATTCTCCAGGCAAGAATATTGGAGTGTGGTAGCCATTCCCATCTCCAGGGAATCTTCCCACCCTAGGGATTGAACCCAGGTCTCCTGCAGTGCAGGTGGATTCTTTACTGTCTGACTCACCAGGGAAGCCTCTGGCATACAGTAGGTGCTCAGTAAACACGTGTTAAAAATGTGTGTGTTCATCACAGCAGGCTGAGAAGAGACTGATCAGTGTGGACTGGAATTGTCAGGAAGTGTTCTTGAAGATGGAGCTTGGAGGCCAGGCAAAGAAGGGGGGTGGCCAGGATGGGGGTGACACAGGCAGAGGCTGGAAGGGCTTGTGTGTGTGTGTGTGTGTGTGTGTGTGTGTGCACGCGCACACACGCATGTATGTGTGTGTGTAACACTCAGCAGCTGGACTGGCTGTGGGAGGGAGGGCGGGGTTGGGTAGAGTGAAGCCAGGCTGTGGAGGGCCATAGAAGACTTGACAGGAAAGGAAGTAAGAAGCCTGGTAGGCTCCTGAACAGAGAAGGAACCTGACAGCACATGGTCCTGAAATACATCAGGAAATACTAAAGTGTTACCCTGGCAGTAAGGGATGGGTGAGCTGGGTCAGCAGGGAGGGCCTTCCTGACACCCCAAGACACACCTCTTGGCAGGCCCAGAGGTAGTCAGCCTGGCCTGGCCCCGCGCCCTGAGTCTGCCCTTTACCCCAGCGCCGCGTGCTTTGACGTGTTGCCACTGGGCTTCTCACATCTGACTTAAGCCCAGCCCAGCGCACCCCAGGGTACACTCCCCGCCGGCCACCTTGCCCCTGGCCCAAGTCTCTCCGCACAACCCGCCCCCAGGTCCTGCTGGAGAGAGAGCTGGCCAAGCTGAGCGCCGAGCTGGACAAGGACCTGCGGGCAATCGAGACCGGGCAGCCGTCCCCCAAGGTACCGGCCCCCCGGGGCCCTCCTGGTGGGTGCGGGAACCCCGAGCCGCGCAGGCATGGCTTTGGTGGGAGGGGCAGGCCGACAAGAGGCATCGCCTCCAACTGCACTCGCGACCTTGGGCGACTCCATCCAAGTCTCCTCCCTAAAGTGCGGGGCGATCACTGTTCCTAGCGAGCCCTCCCCGGGCCGACTCCACGTCAGCCTGCCGTCCGGAGCCGGAGGGGTCCCTCGTTCCCGGGACCTCAGCCCCGGGGCCCCATGTCCCGGCCCGCCCTCCCCCTTCCACACCCGCGGTCCCTCCCCCGGCTCCTCGCTCCTCCCGCTCCCGGCCCGCCGCCGCCCCGCGTCCCTCCCGCCCCCCTCCTCTCCCGCTCCCTTCCTGGCCGCAAACTTTTCCGGAGGCGGCGTCCCGGGCCTTGACCGCGCCCTGCTCCCACACAGAGCTCTCAGGCGCCCCGACGGTCCCGGGAGCCGCGGCCCCCAGCGCGGTGAGTGGCGGCGGAGACGTGGCGCGGGGAGGGGTGGCGAGAGGAGGGGCGGGAGCGCGGAGAGGGGCCGGCGGGGACCCGATCCGCCGCTTGTCGGCTGGGGTGGGGGGCCGTCCCTGGTCCGCCGAGGGAAGCCGGTTCCCCGGCCTGGGGGCTCGTGTTGCAGCGGCGAGGGGATCCCGCGCTCGCTCCCGCCTCCCCTACCCCCGGGCCGCACCCTTTCCCGGCCTTGACCGCTCGGGAAGTAGGACATCCTGCTGAGGGCCGGGGACCTGGGAGACGCCTCTGGAGGAGGAGGGGTGGGGTAGGGTAGATGGGGGGAGGGAGTGATGGGGGTGGGGGGCATTCGGGCGGGCAGTGGGGAGCCGGGTCGGGGGTGAAACTCCAGACAGGTGGCTCACTTGTGCGTCCCCGCGCAGCCCGGCCTCCGCCTGGAGCTCTAGCTCCCCGAATGCGCTTTACCCGGGTTCCTCCCTGAGCCCCCACAGGATGGCAGATGGAGGAAGCCCCTTCCTAGGTCGGAGGGACTTTGTCTACCCTTCCTCAACTCGAGGTGAGAACCAGATCCTTCTCTTGTTCTCACCCAGACGGCCCCCTCTGCCACCACCATTGCTCCAGATATGGTGGTGCCCCTGCAGAGGTGGCAGGAAGGTCACAGAACCCCCCTGTTCCCACTGGTTCCTGTCCTGGGCAGGGAGGGAGGAGCAGAGCCCCATCCCAGCCCTGCCCCCCAAGACATGGCCTTCCCAAGCTGAGGCAGTGCTTCTCCACAGACCCTAGTGCCTCTGATCCAGGGGGCAGCCCTGCCAGGAAGGAAGAGAAGAAGGTAAGTGGGGTGGGACCATCAGGATCAGGGTGCAAGGAGGGCCTGGGGTGGGTCCCTGTGACTGCTCTTGCCTACTTGCTGGCTGAATGACTGAGGTCACCCGCTCTGTCCTCTCCCCCTGCCCAGAGGAAGGCCGCCCGGCTCAAGTTTGACTTCCAGGCCCAGTCCCCTAAGTAAGTACCATTCTGCCCCTTGCCTTCCCTGTGGCAGCCCCTGGGAGGACAGGACTACAATGTGCCCCCCTAGAGGGTGGGGAGGGATTCTTGGGGCACTGGACAGAGTCTGGAGGACCCTGAGGACTTCAGATTGCTGGATGTCCTTGCTCTGGCCTTCAGGGAGCTGACTCTGAAGAAGGGTGACATTGTCTACATCCACAAGGAGGTGGACAAGAACTGGCTGGAGGGAGAGCACCATGGCCGCCTGGGCATCTTCCCCGCTAATTACGTGGAGGTGAGTGGGGGCGACAAGCAAGGGGCCCTGCCAGGAGGGTGGAAGGCTTTGCAGAGACTTAGAGAATGCAGACCCCCTTTAACCAGCCAGGGAGCCTCTCCAGAACTGGCTGCTCCCTCACACCTGGCAAGTTTCCTAAGACAAACCGTGAGCTGGGGTAGGGGCCAAGTCTCAGCCTCATTTGTGCCCTCCAGGAAATGTTTGTTAAGGGAGGCCTAAAGGTGGAGCCCAGACCAGAGGGAAGAACCAAACAACTCAGTTCCTGTACTGGAGGCCATCAGCCCTCTCAGCATCCCCCACTTTCACCACTGAGAATCCACCTCTCAGAACCTACATCTCCAGCTATCTTTTGGGAAGAAATCTAATTGCAATAAGAATATGAAGTCTGAGACAGTTCACCAATCATATATACTTGTTGTTATCTCCTTGTTGTGTATCACCTCCCTCGATCCCCTGATCAACCTGGCAAAGTGATAGATCAGCCCCATTTTACAGATGCACTAAGGTTCAGAGCCAAGTTGTTAAGTAGAAAATCTAGAATCTGAATCCAGAGACAAGGTTCTGGGTTTGATAGATATGGGGCTACGAGTTATTGAGTGTTTGCATCTTTAAAGGAATTTCAAATTATCTAATTTATCAGCATAAATTTGTTCATAATATTTCATTATTCTCTTAAATATTTATTTATTTTTGACTGCACTGGGTCTTCATTGCTGCGACTGGGCTTTCTCTAGTTGCAGCAAGTAAGACTACATTCTCTAGTTGTGGTGCATGGGCTTCTGGTAGTGATGGCTTCTCTTGTTGCAGAGCACAGAGTCTAGAGCGCTCAGGCTTCAGTAGTTGAGGTGCACCGGCTTAGTCGCCCCGAGGCATGTGGTGTCTTCCCAGACCAGAGACTAACCTATGTTTGTTATTATCCTCTTAATGTCAGTAAGATCCAAAGTAATGTCCTTTCTTTCATTCCTGACATTGATAATCTCTGTCTTTTCTTATTCTGACTAGAAATTGGTTAATTTTATGGATCTTTTCAAAGAGCCAACTTTCGATTTCATTGATTTTTCTCTACTTTTGTTTTCAATTTCATTGATTTCTGCCTCTTCATTATTTCCTTCATTCAGTTTGTTAGGTTCTTTTTCTGGTTTTTTAGAGTGATAGTTCATATTATTGATCTGAAACCTTTTTCTCCTAAATGTAAACATTTAATGCTATAAATTTCCCTCTAAGCATAGCTTTACCTACAACCCACAGATGTTGATTTTTTTTTTTTTTTCACTCAGCTCAGACTATTCTCATTTCCTTTGTGGCTTCCTCTTTGACCCATCGATTGAGTCGTCTATTTCAGGCTCTTTATCTCATAGGCATCAATAGACCTCCTCTATCCTTAAAACGATTTCCCCGATCCTGAAGTTCTACAAGTATATACAGTACTGCATGTCATTTACATCTTGAAATGAGGAAGTGTTACTCAGTCATGTCCAACTCTTTGCGACCCCATGGACTGTTGCCCCACCAGGCAATCGTCTGAGCCACCAAGGAAGTTCTTACATCTTCCTATGAACTAGTTTATTAGCATCTTGATTTTTCTGAGTAGGATGAAGCAAAGAGAGCTTGGGGACTCTGGGCACATGGTGGGGTAAAAGTGGAGGGGGAGGAGGGACACTTGGTTCTAAGCAGTGGTGAAATGGTAGATCCTCACTTTTAGAACAGGCTACCAGGAGTTCCCTGCTCCTTGGCACCTCTCATGTCCTTCTGTGCTCCGATTTAAACTCTCTCCTGTTTGCACTGCTGTTGTCCAGTCTGATAATGCCCACTCCACATAATCTCTGCTGAAAACTCTTCCTCCAGAAGCATTCTGGGGCTAACTGCCCCCTTGCCCTGCGCTCACTGCTGGCTGCCCCCAGGCTTGTGTTTGGTATCTGTCTCCTCTCTGGTCTGGGGACAGACCTTGCTCATATTGCTTCCCCAGGAGCCCAGGTCTGTGCCCAGTTGATACCCAAGCTGAATCTCATGTCTTCTCTTCCTCCAGGTGCTACCAGCAGATGAGATTCCCAAGCCCATCAAGCCTCCGACCTACCAGGTGCTGGAGTACGGAGAAGCCGTGGCCCAGTACAACTTCAAGGGGGACCTGGAGGTGGAGCTTTCCTTCAGAAAAGTATGCTTGGCCAAGGGGAAAGGGGGGTGGGGCAGGGCAAGGGCAGATGAAGACATAGGTAAATGTGTGCAGTAAAAATATTCTTTAAAAAAAAAAATCAGATGTACCTATTTTCACTAGTGTTTCAGATTTTTTTCTCAATCTCTTTGGGTATATTTCCCTTAATTGTGCTCATTTTTAGTTTATTTATTTACTTTTATTATTTTTTTGGCTGCATAGGCTCTTGGTTGCAGCACGCAGGCTTCTGTTACAGCACATGGGTTCTAGAGCACATGGGCTCAGTAGTTGTGGCGCTTAGGCTCTCTAGTTGTGGCTTAGTTGCCCCACGGTATGTACGATCTTAGTTCCCTGACCAGGGATTAAACCCAAGTCCCCTGCGTTGGTAGGTGGATTCTTAACCACTGGACCATCAGGGAAGTCTCCTGCCCATTTTTATTTATTTATTTTAATTAATTTATTTGGTTGTCCTGGGTCTTAGTTGCAGCATGTGGGATCTAGTTCCCTGACCAGGGACCGAACTTGGGCCCCCTGCATTGGGAGTGCAGAGTCTTAGCCACTGAACCACCGGGGAAGTCCCTTGCCCATTTAAAAAAATGTTTAAAACTTCTAGAGTAGTTGTGCTTTTTCTCAAGTTGCAGGTTGGTAGGCTGTGAGGATCACATCAGCATTTTAAAAATAATAAAATGGAAGTCTTAGAATACGTTGGCACGTAGAAAGCGTATTTCATCCAACTCTTAGACAGTTGTGTGTGTGTGTGTGGGGGTGTACTGGATTGATATTACAACATATTCTTTTTACTATAGATAATGGTTCAGAAAGCTTGAAAAATGTTGAGACTTCCCTGACAGTCCAATGTTTAAGGTTCTGTACTTCTAATTCAGGGGATGCAGGTTCCATCCCTGGTCAGGGAATTAAGGTCCCACATGCAATGCAGTGCAGCCAAACAATTCAAAAAGAAAGAAAAAAAAGAAAATGGAGTAATGTCCCAGAAGGCAAGGGAACTGCTCTCTCTTGGTTTATTTTGAGGGCAGAGACCCTGAATGCACCTAGTGAGTGTTTTCCTGGAAGAGCTGGCCTAGGGAGAGAGGGGAAAGGAGGTAGCTGGATGGAGAGAGGTGGGAGCAGGAGTGGGCTGGAGACCATCCTTCCTAGGACAGCCCCACTAACAGTAGTCAGTATGTGGGCTTGGGGAACACCAGCTATCCTCAGGGAGTTTGTTTTTTGATGTGGTGATGACCTCCAGGGTGGAGGCAGGAAAGGACCCAGTCATGGCAGTGGTGCTAACACCTGCCCAGTGCTCCTTACCAACCTGCCATGGAGCTGTGTGACCTGTATATAACCAGCTGGTCCCCTCCAAGCCTGATCCCTCCATGCACAGTGTTAAGTTACAATGACTCTGCCCCACGTAGGCACTCTCCTGTGCCTGACAGCCAAGGGCCCTGCAGATACTACCTCCCTCCCTCTCTGTGACCAGGGGGAGCGCGTCTGCCTGATCCGCAAGGTGAACGAGCACTGGTACGAGGGCCGCATCTCGGGCACCGGGCGCCAGGGCATCTTCCCCGCCAGCTACGTGCAGGTGACCCGGGAGCCCCGGGTCCGGCTCTGTGATGATGGCCCCCAGCTCACTGCATCTCCCTGCCTGCCCACTGCCCGCCTGGTCCGTCACCCCAGCTCTCCCTTAACGCCGCGCAGCCCAGCTGACCCCACTGACTTGGGGGGCCAGACCTCCCCCCGCCGCACCGGCTTCTCCTTCCCTCCCCAGGAGTCCAGACCCCAGACCCAGGTAAGGCGACCTGCCTCAGACCCAAGAGTGAGCCCTGCTCCCCGTGCTGTATTACCCATTCCTGGGAGGCTCTGTGTTGTGGAATCTCCCCCAACTTCTCAGGATAGTATAGTGGGGTGACCGAAGAGAACCTTGTGTTTCAGTCCTTGAGGACCCCAGACCCTGGAGCTGCAGCCCAGGGAGGCAGGGGTCTCTAGGTGGGACTCCCAAACCATCACAGACCTCCTGACCTTCCAGAGTCCACTTTTGGGATTTACCTGTATCAGCATCTGGGACAGGGTGTGCTGGGAGTCGGAGTGTCTGCCATTCACCTGCTGTGTGACCTTGGGCAGATGACTTACCCTCTCTGGGTTTGGGTTTCCTCACTTGTAGAATGGGGATAGCGAGTCCCACTGCAGAGGGTGGTTGGTAGGAAGTAGCTGATGGGCAATGATGGCCATTGGTCGTCATGCTGACATTGACCACAGACAAGGGCATGTGCTCCTATGTTCATCCTTCACTCAGCAAACTGTTACGGGCAGACAGATCCCATGCACAGAAGGCCTCCTCCTCCCAGCTCTGTGCACACGTGCAGATCAGCCACCTCCCCTACCTGGGCCCAACTTCCCAGCACCTGTGAGGTGTCACACAGTCAGATCTCCCTGTGCTGTGGGGACTGCGAGATGAGGTGAGGCAGCATATGACACTGTTCCCGGGGAGGGGCGCAGGCTGGTTCACACCTCCTTCCTCGTGCTTGCATGTGCCCGCCTGCCCTCCTATGGACCCAGAGTCTCAGCACCCCCGGGTCAGCTCTGTCCCATCCTGGAGGCTCCAGCCATCCCCTGGACCTGGGGACCTCGTCCTCCACCACCACTGAGATACACTGGACCCCGTGAGTACCATCTGGGACGCTTGGTCGGGGTGGGGGGCTACTCCGCAGGCAGTGCTGAGCACATACTAATTTACTCCTCCCTACCCAGAATGGAGTTGGGAAATTTCTCCTAAGGAGTGCTTGTCCTTATAGTGCTTATGGGTGATTTTGGTGGGGTGTGGGGGGGGGCAGGGGGTGCGGGAATGGGAGGACACTTGTCTGCAGTGTTCCTGACTTGTCCCTGCCAGCTCTGGGCCTGAGAGCAAGCCTCCCACACTGGGCACCCCTCCCCTCCATCTCTCACTGAGTTTCCAGGGCTGAGGTCAGCGTGGGTGTGTGCGCAAAGTGGAGCACAGATTTGAAGGCATTGAGAGCTCAAGGGAGGTGGAGTGTGGGTGATTAGGGCTTGGAGAGCAGGGAGAAGGCCTGTGGATGGAGGCACTGAAGCCAGAAAGAATCACCATGCCCAGAGCTGGGCCAGGGACTCATGGGAGCATGGAGGGACCTGGGAAATTCCAAGAATGTGTCCACCTTGGTTCGGGACTAGCCAGGCCTGGTCTGGGGAGGGGCTAGGGCCCTGGTGGTTGCTATGGCAATGTGTCCTGCAGGTACCGGGCGATGTACCAGTACAGGCCCCAGAACGAGGATGAGCTGGAACTGCGGGAGGGGGACCGAGTGGACGTTATGCAGCAGTGTGATGACGGCTGGTTTGTGGGTAGGTGGGCCTGGCGGGCAGGCTGGGGGCAGGTGAATCTCAGAGTTCTAGGGGAATGGGCTGGGGGGACAGGCCAGAAAGGGTATCTCAGAGTCCTGGGGGGAGGGGCTGGGGAGAGGCCAGAAAAGTTATCTCAGGATCCTATGGGGATTTGAGTGGCTGCTCCTGCCTGCCAGGACTGGTTCAGCAAAGATTCATGGGCTGACCACCTCCTACCCTTCCAGCCCACCACTGGCTGCTTTCCCAAAGCCAGAACTCTGTTGTTGTCATTCCCTGAAGAAGGGTGAGGCCTGGGAGGAAACCAGACTAGCTCAGGGTCATTGTTGAAGCCAGTGGGACTCAGGGCAGCAGGGTTCCTGACCCCCAGGCCTCTGTTCCTTCCATCATACACCTGTGTCTGTGGAGCAGTCCTTGGGTGGGAGGGTTGTGGGGGGGACCTGTCTCCTGAGACACTGAGCCCTTGATAGAGAGGACCAAGTCTCACACCTGTGTGTCCCCACCCCCACCACCCCTAGCTAGAAGCTAGCTCTCTCACCCCCAAGAGGAGAGAGAGGAAAAAGATCCAAGCCCTCAAGGCTGGCCCAAGGGCAGCTCAGGCAAGGACTAAGGCAGGAAGTCTCAGGTTGGCCTTGGCCTGGTTCACAGTGACCACTCAGCCTGCTTTTATCCCAGAGTGAGCGGGTCAAGTCCAGGCTGCAGCTTCAGGGGATGGGGTCATCCCTAGAAAGCAGTGAGCATCCAGAAGCTCTGGCTCAGCAGGCTCCAGGGCCTAAAGGGTTGCAGAGGTGCCTTGGGAGGAGTGGTCATCAGGAGTGACAGCCTTCCTCTCTCATCTGAATCCCAGCACCTCAGTGCTGACCACGCTTCCTACACACCAATAACTTTGAAGCACCAGCTTGTTAACATGGGGCTTCCCAGGTGGTGCTAGTGGTAAAGAACACGCCTGCCAATGTAGATGTAAGAGATGCAGGTTTGATCCCTGGGTTGGGAAGATGCCCTGGAGGAGGGCATGGCAACTTGCTCTTGTATTTATGCCTGGAGAATCCCATGGACAGAGGAACCTGGCGGGCTATAGTCTATAGGGTCGCAAAGAGTCAGACACAACTGAAGGGACTTAACACACACACACACACACACACACACACAACCTTGTTAGCAGTCCTTTCCTTGGATGGGTGGGCTCGAGGGCACATTCTTGTGTGTTTTCCATTCACAAGTTTTATTCCATGCAGTTAACTTTTTGTATCTTTGAAGTCAATTTGCTTTAAAAAATTAATATTTCTTATTCACCATAAAGTCCATCCGCCTCCCCCAAGGAAACCAAATTCATGGAAGGAGTAATTTAGGTCTAAGATGTTAGTTGCTCAGTCATGTCCCACTCTTGACAACCCCATGGACTGTAGCTCACCAGGTTCCTCTGTCCATGGGATTTCCCAGGTAAGAATGCTGGAGTGGATAACCATTCCCTTCTCCAGGGGATCTTCCCAACCCAGGGATCAAACCTGGGTATCCTGCATTGCAGCCAGATTCTTCACCATCTGAACCACCAGGGAAGCCCAATTTTTTAATTTTTTGGCTACACCACACGGCTTATGGTATCTTAATTCCCTGACCAGGAATAGAACACGCATCCTCTGCATTGGCGGAGAAGGCAATGGCACCCCACTCCAGTATTCTTGCCTGGAAAATCCCATGGACGGAGGAGCCTGGTAGGCTGCAGTCCATGGGGTCGCTAAGAGTCGGACACAACTGAGCGACTTCACTTTCACTTTTCCCTTTCATGCACTGGAGAAGGAAATGGCAACCCACTCCGGTATTCTTGCCTGGAGAATCCCAGGGACGGTGGAGCCTGGTGGGCTGCCGTCTGTGGGGTCGCACAGAGTCGGACACGACTGAAGCGACTTAGCAGCAGCAGCAGCAGCCTCTGCATTGGAAGCATGAAGTCTTAACCACTGGACTGGGGGCAGCTGAAATAGGTACTATAGGTTTGTGACAAAGGCTTCCTAGCCCACCATACTGTGCATATATAGCGAAATGGCAGCACTTTGTGCGTGAGTGCAAAGTCGCTCAGTTGTGTCCGACTCTTTGCAACCTTATGGACTAGAGCCACCAGGCTCCTCTCTCCATGGGATTCTCCAGGCAAGAATACTGGAGTTTGTTGCCATGCCCTCCTCCAGGGGGCCTTCCCGACCCAAGGATTGAACCTGCATCTCTTATGTCTCCTGCATTGGCAGTCGGGTTCTTTACTATTAGCACCACTTGATCAAGTTCACCTAAATGAAGTCTTGGGGACACATTCTAATTTTAGTCTGTACACTTCTACTTCTGCATTTTTTTTCTTTTTTTTACAACTCCTAGTAAAGACAGGAGGAAAAAGCACCACTTTTGTGGAATAAACCCCAAGGGCTTTTAGAGGGAAGGTTGAGAATAGTTGTTTTCTCAGTTACACTGGCACATTTCAAGTGCTCATCAGCCACATGTGAGTATCATTTTGGAAAGTGCAGGTCAGGGAAGGCTTCTTGGAGGAAGTAAGGGAG
Organism: Okapia johnstoni; assembly: GCA_024291935.2. Lineage (NCBI taxonomy): Eukaryota > Metazoa > Chordata > Mammalia > Artiodactyla > Giraffidae > Okapia > Okapia johnstoni. Next base: position 38,774,703 of record CM044314.1, on the reverse strand, counting down.
GCGGGGGAAGGATTTGGGGAAGCAGAGAGGAGAAGGGAGGCCCTCTAGGCAGGGGAAGAGTATCAGTAAGGCCTAGGGGCAAGAGGGCCCTCACTGCTCACAGAAGGGGATGGCTGCCTGAGGAGAAGGGACGGTCCAGAACTTTAATTTAATTTTATTTTCCTATAGCTCCTAGCATTTCTCCTCCTCTACCCCAGGACACAAATTTAGGGGGGTTGTAGTAGACAGAGGCCTGGATTTTGGTCCCACTTCTACCTCTGAGCAGCTGAATGCTTTGGGGGAACTGACATGGCCTTCTCATATACCTTACCTGCTCCGTCTCTAAAGTTAGGGTGTCGTACTAGACCAGTGAGATTTCTCCCTATTTAAGTTCTGTGATTCATTTTCCTGCTTCCTTGCTTTCCCGAGGGGTTATTCAGGGCTGTGTGCAAAGTTATGCACAGTTGGTTGAATGCTCAGATTCGCCCATCATTATCAACATCATGATGCGTGGCTGGGCCCATCTACGCTTCTGCTTCCAGGGGGCAAGAGTGAAGAAAAGCAGAATCCTCCCTCCCTGGGACCTGGATTCCACCTGCAGTTCTGGGTACTGCCAGCAGAGGACAGGGCTCTCACTTCTGCACCACCACCACCAGCTCACCCCATTCTTGCTTTTAAAAGTGGGGAATGTTCTTTCTGTCTTTCCTCTTTCAGGTGTCTCCAGGAGGACCCAGAAATTTGGGACATTTCCTGGAAATTATGTAGCCCCAGTGTGAGTGGTCTCCGTGGCAACTCAGAGCCCACCCAGGAGGGGGTGGGGAACAGAGCACTTATGGGAGGGAGAGAGGACCCCCCCTACACACACCGCTCCCCCAGGACCTGAGCTGCTGGCATCTGCAGACAAGCCCAGCAGTCTTTCCTACAGAGCCTCCCTTGAAGCCCCTTGGACTGATTCCCACCCACGACTCACAAGCATTCCTCTAACAGCCCTTTTATTTCCTCCCCTTCCCCACTCCCCAAATATAGAGGTCTGCTTTGAAGTGGAGACTGTTTCAGGCCTTATTGAGACCAGACCCCCAAGTCCCCCACCCCGCGATGGCGTTTCCTCTTAACAGGGACTGGCTCCCAGCTTTACCCCCATGGGGTTCCTCTAACAAGAACCAGCTTCCTAACCTAATAGAGACCAAAGGCCGCCTGCGCCTGGAGGGCTTTCTCCCTTGTCACTCCAGCTTGCTTGCCATCCTCTTTGCCTCCCTGCCTCCAGCTGGGCCTGGGAGTGTGGTAGGGGATGGACATGGCTCTTCCTTAACATTTGCTGCCTGGCAAGAGGTCTTGCCTGAAGGCTCCCTCTTCCCAAAGGCTGCCAAACCCTGCGCCTGGGCCATGCTTATCATTCTGGCTGCCTTGGTGCCCGGGAAGAGCAGGGCTTCAAAGGACTGGCCTGTCCCAGATGTATTCCAGGGAGACAGGTATGCGCTGTCCTCCTGCCAGCCTAGTGGCCCCCAAGTCCCCCCTAGAAGCAGAGAATGTAAAATAAATATGGGTACCAAGGACCTTGCCTTCTTGTCCTTTTTCTTTGGGGTATGGAGAAGGCTCCTCGCGCTTAGGGTTATGGGAATTCTTTCTGCCGTAGGCTGAGCTGGGAATCAAGTGGGATGAGAATGAGTGAGTGTCTGTGTGTGTGTGTGTATGTGAAAGGAAAGGCTGGAAAAGCACCATCATTATCTCTAAAGATCTCAGGTCTCAGGCAGGACTGGGCAGCCTGGAGGACCTGGCAAGCCGTGCTGAGAGAACTAACATCACAGGGACCAGGGCAAGGCCTGATTGTGGGGAGAAACCAGAGATGGGAGCTGAAAGTGGCCTCGTTTGCAGCAGTTTGATCCTGGAGCTGCCATGGGGTTGCTGAACTAGACGACGTTTCTGTTTGCTCTGCTCCTCATGTTTTCTTTCTCTGGGCTCTCGTGTGTTTGTTTACTTTCTTTTTTGGGCTTGGGTTTTTGAGCAATCGATGGCAGGAAGCTGGGAGTGGTGGAGCACAGCTAGCCAAGGCCACTCTTCTGGCCCAAGGACAAAGTCCTGGGGCCTGGCGGTGCCTGTGGGGGCACAGTCTGGGCCTGGCTGCTCTCATTAGGAAGGAAAGCTCCATTCCTTGGCCACTGCTGGGAGATGAGCCAAGTGTAAGGTGCTACCCACATTTTGTTTGATGTAAGCATCCCAACTGGCAGGTTATGGTTCCATTTTACAGCAAGAGAGACTGAGGCAGAGAAATTAAGTTGTCTGGGTCACATCATAATAAAATGCTGAAGTCAGGTCTCATGATTGTTGCTGCCTCTCTGCATAGCCTACCAAATGCCTGGGCAATTCCTTGTCCAGAGGGCCCAAGAAGGAAGGTCATGCATGAAGTCCCTGAGGCGGGCCCGGGCTGGGCCTCTCTCACATTCTTCCTGTAATCATGTCATCTGAGCCTGTCACTTAGGGCACCCCCACCCAAGGTGGGTGGGAAGAGGTGATGATTCTTAATTCTGTCAAGACAGGTGGGAGAGGTCTGTGAATGACGGGGCTGTGGCCGGTCCCTGGCAGGTTCCTTGAGCCTGGGTGTGGCCTGGGCTCCAGTGATGGTTAAACAGCAGCCTGAAGAATGAGACGTGCTTTCAGTCCTCCATCCACTCCAGTCCTCGCCATGGTCTGCTGCTGGGGTGGCAGACCCAGCCCATGCTGTGGAAGTGACCCTTCCCCATGAACCTGCTAGCCTGTTCTTGAGCACCCATCCCATCTCCTTCGAGTTGCCTGATGTCCTCAGAAAGGAAAAGATCTCAGAGCCGAGACTTCCTTTCCTTAAGGCAGATACCAAATACACACTCTCTCCTTGGGGCCCTGGAGCCTCTGCAGCAAATTAACCCTACACCCTGCCTGTACATGATTCCTTCTCTGCCTTGACTTGGCACAAGGTGGGAGGGGTGACCTGGCCGGGGGGAGGGTCAAAGCCAGGAAGGACCTTAAGTCACTGGGGTGCTTATCCCAGTGAGGTGAGTGACTTGCCCGGAGGACCAGAGAGTTGCTAAGGGCAGAACAGTCCACCTTCTGTTCCATAGGGACATGCCCTAGGGTCGGTTGACTTTCTCTTCATTGTGAGTTTCATGATTGTAAATCACTGGGCAGAAATCCTGCTGATGAACCTGCAGATCCCTCTAGAGTCTATACAAGGCAACATCTGAGGCGAAAGACGTGCAAAACCAAGTCCCTGTTACAAACTGGCAGGATGGGAGTGGGTGGCAAGGTGAGGGAAATTAATCCATCGATCATTCAAATAATATCCCTTTTATAAAATTTCTTGGAGCACCTGCTGAGGGGGCCAGGCACTGTGCTAGACTCCAGGAATGGAGCAACAAGGCAAACAAAACCCACCCTGCCCTCCAAGGAACGGGCAACTTTATGAGGAGGGGAGTGTGTACAACAGGAGGGTAGTCTGTGTATCATCCCAGTTGATGCAGAGGAAACTGAGGCTGGGAGGGGCTGAGGAAATTGCTCGAGGTCACAGAGCTAGGTAGAGCAGATCTGGCGTTTGAGGTTAGGTCTATGGGTGAGCTCCGCCCTAAGCAGTGCCTGTCCTACCCACAGCTTCCAGCTCTCTCCGGGGCTTCCAGTCTAGTTGGGAGGCAGGACAGATGCATCAGGCAAAGAGGCCACACAGGGAGGCCCAGGACTTGTTAGTGTGAGAGCAGCTTACACACACCCAGACAGAGCTGTGGGAGGCCAGGATGGGCAGGTAGCTGCACTAGAGGCAGGATAGTCCAGGGAGGGCATAGGTAGGTGGGAGGGGAAGTGAGGGTACACCTTGCAGAGGGAACTCAGAGGGAATGACTCACACTTGAGACAAGCAAGTTACAGCTGTACCTACAGGTGTGCTGTGCTGGAAACAGGCCAGCCTGACAGTGTTAGTCTCAGTTGTGTCTGACTCTTTGCAACCCCATGGACTGTAGCCCTCCCTGGGCCCTCTGTCCATGGGATTCTCCAGGCAAGAATACTGAAGTGAGCAGCCTTTCCCTTTTCCGGAGGATCTTCCAGATCCAGGGATTGAACCGGGGTCTCCTGTATTGCAGGCAGATTCTTAACCACTGAGCCCCCAGAGTAAAGTGGAGACCTGCGGGAGATGGGAGAGCTGGCTCTGGTGGGTCCTGAGGTTTCCCAGGGTGAGGGTTGCCTGGTTTGGCTCCACAGGGAACCATTTGCTGGATAGTTCTGAGCTGATGACACCTGGGGTGTCCTCCTTGGCTGTCCTCTCCTGATCCCTAGAGCCAGGGACCCGGTGGCTGGCAGAGGGCTGGGGGCACAGGGGACCATGGACCAGTAGTAGTGGTTGGGAGTGGCAGGCCCCGGGCAGGGGTGACCCAGAGGGTGAGAGGAAGGCAATCAGGAGTGGAACGGGCATCAGTGCACAAGATCGAGGGATGCGTGTAGTCCCGGAGGGGGGTCGATCACCTCCAGCTGGAGTCCCTCTTCATCTCCTACTGGGCCTGGAACATCGCCCTGAGTGAAGCAGGCTGGCGGTGCATCTCAGGCCGAGAAGCTCTGCGCAGCCAAAGCACCGCAGCAGTCAGTGGTCACCGCCCCGCCAGCGCGCTGGCCGGGCAAGGAGGCGGAGGCGCGGCCCCCGGGTTGGGATTTGTGGGTGTCAGGGCTGCATCTGCGCCAGCGTCTGAGCCTGGAGTGGGCGGAGGAGCCGGGCAGGAAGACCGCAGACAGACCCAGCCGGCCCTCCCCCACCCCGTCCCCGCCCCGGTCCCTTGTAAGGAGGGCGAGTTTCGGGGGTCAGCAGGCTCAGCTGTCTGCGAGTTGGGGCTCTGGGCCCGTCACCAGACCGCCTCCCCTGTCCCTGGGAGGATGGGGCTACCCCAGAGAGGACGGCTGCAGCCTCTAGGGGGCTCTCGGGAGAGTAGCCCCAGGCCCCCAGCGGGCGCGGGCCAGGTGGCAGCGCCCGGGCTGGGCTGCGCGGAGGAGGCGGCCTCCCCGGCCAGGGGCGGCGGCTGGGGCGGCGGCAGGGGCGGCCCTGGGATCACATGGGTGGAGGCAGGTCCCGGAGTCCCGGGCGGGCTCTCCCCAGAGTCAGGCAGACGGCGGCGGCGGCGGCAGGAGCGGCGGCTTCTCCTCGCCTCCCTCCTTCCCTTCCCTTCGCTCTCGGGCCTTGCCGCCCAGCCCGACAGGTGAGCGGGAGCCAGGTGAGCGCGCCCACCTGTGCGCGGGGCGCATGGCCGGCGTCCTCCCGGGCCCCGGCGCCTTGGCCGTTCTGTGCGCCCGCGGCTCCGTGGGCGCCCGAACCTCTCCTCTGCGCACGGCCGCTCCCCGCAGCCTCTCCTGCGGTCGGTTCCCCGCCTGGAGCTGGGCTTTCCCCTCCCGGGCTTTCCTACTCCAGCCCCCGGGCGCACCGATACTTTGGTCTCAGAGCTTAGAAGGCGCCTGAACTGGGCGAGCCGGGCCGACGGGCTGGGCACTTCTTCGCTGCCCCCGGCTCGGAGTCCACTGACCAGCTCAAAGGTCTGGAAATCCAAGGCATTTGCGAGCCGCCACAGCCGACCTGGGGCCTGCGGGAGGGACAGAGTGGTTGGGCCAGGGCAAAAGGGGAAGCCGAAGGGTCGAGAAGTGGGCAGACAGCCCCGCTCGCCCGGGCACCCTCTCCCCAGTCTCTTAAACGCAGGAAGTGGTCCCAGTGTGCTTGATAGATTTGGGCAGCACTTGTAGTCCGTGGGCCTCCCCAAGGGCAACCCCAGGGTGGGTGCTGGGTAGGGTGGTGGCCCAGCCTGACATTACAGCTTCCTGCCTGGGTTGGCTCCTGACTCCAGAACGAGAGGGTCAGGAAATCCTACAAGGGCCTGGTCTACTGGGACACTCCCTTACCCAGTGGAGGGGCCCTGGATGGGAGTCCTGTGGCCACAGCTTGGCGGCAGCATCCGTCAGCTCGCCCTACTGGTCAGCGCCCGGGGTGGGTGTGCCCAGCTTGGCAGATGAGCCTGTCCTTCTTGCAAGAGCGGCTGGGAGGGCAGCAGGCCATTGGGAGAGGTGGGAAGCCTTGTCTTGCCACTTGAACCACATTCCCAGGGGCACAGTAGGCAGCTGGGAGGCCCCCTCTGAAAACCCAAGCCACTCGCGCCCCCCAGCCAGCTACTTGAAAGCCTGCAGTGGTGCCACCCCTTTCTGTTCCCTGAGTGTTGTCCTCCCCCAGAGGAAGTACCTTGTGCAGTCGGGTTTGGGGACCGGAAGCCAGCACTAGGGGCACTTAGCGTTGATAGTGGAGGAGGGGAGAGGAAGTGCTGACATCCACCACCTGCCAGCCCTGACTGCCTGCCTGCTCTCAGCAAGCCCCGGTGTCTAGCACCCCGACAGCCTGCCTCCAGGGAGCCGCTCTGTTGAAGACAGACGCTAAGAGGGAACTCAGAGTCCTGACTTCCCAGGGTGGGGGGAAGTGGAACTGAGGCCTGTGGCAGAGGTTAGTCATTTCCTCTACCCACCTCCACCCACCGCCCCCCTCCAACCCTCCGGCCCAGCCCCTAACTGGCTGCTCCGGGGGACCTGACACACACACCCCACCTCCACTTCACAGCACCCCCCTGGGGAGCTGAGGGCCTGGCTCCATCTCTCCATCCTTTCTGCCTCAGGTATGGCACTGACAGTGGATGTGGTGGGGCCAGCGCCCTGGGGCTTCCGAATCTCTGGGGGCAGGGACTTCCACACGCCTATCATGGTGACCAAGGTAAGTGCTAGTTCTAGGAGATGGGAATGTACCCCCAAAGTCAGGGTTTCTTCCCTGTCTGTCCAGTCCTCACAGACACCTTTCTTTTTTTTTTGTTCTGGAGTTAAGGCCTGTTTCTGAGATTGTTGGCCGGGGCAGAGCTGGGGCCAGGTTGCCATGAGAATGTGGTGGCCACTTCTAGGGAGTGAAAGGGAGCTGGGCCAAGTGCAGGGCCTGCTCTTTCTCCTTGGACACCGACCCCATACCTACTGGTGGCCGCTTTGGTGGTTAGTAGGAGAGGCGCCCTGAGCTCTTGGCAATTCTCCACTGACCCAGCCAGGAAGTGTTCGTGCAGGAGGCCTAGGCAGGCAGCACCTGTGTGATTTGGTTTGCACAAGCAGGGCTCTTTTCGAGCACAGTTCCTGAAATTCTGCCATTGCATATTCTTTGGCAGGCCCTGTTAGAATCCCAGTGCTGGGGTCAGGGGTGGGGGGCTGCCACTCCAGCCTCTGGACCCCTCCAGGAGAGGATAAGCTGATTACCTGGGTGGACACTGGTGGGCAGGGAGAGTGATGTTAAAGGGAGATATGCAGGGCAGCCTGGTGCAGGTCAGCTTCTATGTTTCTTGGGCTGGACAAGGACATTTCCTCTCCTCATTCCCACCTGAGTGTCACATGAGACGACTTGATCCTCATCCCCTCCAGGTAACTGAGCGGGGCAAGGCCGAGGCTGCTGACCTCCGGCCTGGTGACATTATTGTGTCCATCAACGGTGAGAGTGCAAAGGACATGCTTCACGCCGAGGCCCAGAGCAAGATTCGCCAGAGCCCCTCACCCCTGAGGCTGCAGCTGGACCGGTAGGCCCTCCACTTCCACTGGGCCTGCTAGTATCGCTCTGCCTTCTGCCAGCCTGCTGCACAATGACTGCCCTTACCTCCTACCCTCAGCTCCAGTTTGGCCTCCCTGGGCTGCTATGGCTCATCCATGGGAAGGTCTGGGGCTCTGGGGCTGAAGCAGGATAGCTGAGGGGTGTCCCTGTGCCCAACTGGGTGTATAGTCAGAGGTCGGGCAGGCTGGCATCAGCCACCTGGATACCCGGGTTTGACTGGTTCCCAGTGTGTGGGGTACAGGGTGTGGGCATGAAGTGGGTTGAAGAGGAGGAAGGTGTGCCTGAGGCTGGGTCCCCAGGGTCCCTGCCTCCAAGACCCTCTGTTTTGATCTTGGGATGGTGAGGAGTTTGGGGTCTGTCTCCCCATAGAACCCCCCTGTGGCTCCCCATTTCCCCTCTGGACCCTGTTGGGGAAGGCGGATTCCCAGGCTCCTGCACCTTCAGCCTGGAAACCTGGGCTGGGTCGGGGGGGGTGAACAGGTGGCTTCCTGGGGTGGAGCATCCCAGTGAGTCAGAGGGCAGGAATGCTGGGAGATCCCCCTGCCAGGAGAGCCCTCTGGGCGGGTCTTGAACCTGAGTCAGGTACCTCCTGTACCTCTGCCAATGCCTCCACCACCAGCTTCCTTCTGGGCTGGGACTCCATGCGCTCTCCTTGCCTCTGCCGCCCCTCCAGTGCTGTGGATGCTGGCTCCCGGGACGTCTTATGAACCCAGCCCCTTCAGTGCCTACGTCGTGCCACTTCTGGCTCCTGAGTGTTTACAGGAGTGGGGCCTGGAGGAGGAGGGTAGAGAATGGGTCATGGCATCTGGGAGGGGACCAAAATCCACAAGAAGCTGCAGAGTGGGGTGGGGGAGGGGCGGGGAGCTGCTGACAGCATCACTTCCTCTGGTGTCCTTCTTGGATGGGACCAGCCCCATCAGAGAGGTGGTACCCCCAGGCTTCCTCCAGCTCCATGTGGGCGCTGGTCCAGACTCCCTGCCTCTTCTTTCTTTTGTTCAAACCCCTCCTAACCTCTCCCAACACCCCAGCCCCAGGAGACCTCTCAGGCACTCAGAAGCCCCAGGCAGGAAGTGGTGCTCTGGGCGGGGCCAGAGCCCAAGCTCCCCTCACTCAGGCCCTAAACTCTTCCTCACCTCCCGGAAAGAGCCGAGGCAGTGGCTGGAATGGAGTGTGGGGACTGAGGTTCCTATTGACCTCGCTGGAAGTGGTCAGACCTCCAGGATTAGTGTAGTGGGACATGGTGGGCCCATCCCTCACCCTCAGCAGCTCCTAGCCCTCCAGTCATCTCCTGTTTAAGGCTCCAGTCAGATTCCACTGGAGGGGAGTCCCTGGGGAGATGAGGCTGGGGGTTGGGGGGTGCCTTGATGATTGGCAGGGGAGCTGGGCTGTCATGTTCTTTAGGTCCTTCAGCTCCCTGCCTGGCAGGAAGCAGGGCTGGCTCCACCCTCTGTTTTATGGGGGAAAGCCTGCAGAAGGGGCAGAGAGTGTTCCTTTCAAAAGCCAAGCTGGCAGGGGACAGGCCCCTGGAGAAAAGGGAGCAGTGGGCCCAGCCATTGCTGGCCTTTAGGAATTTTCGCAACTCTCTCTCTCTCTGGGCTTAAGGTTCTCCAGGGGTGAAAGATAAAAGATTATTTATATACAGTCAGCTGTCCCCTGCCAAACTGATCTACAAACTGATGCTGACCAGTGACATAGTTTGGGTGAAATGTTCCCCCCACCACCAAAAAAAAAAAGGAAAGGAAAAACAAAGGTAAGGCAAAGGGAGGGGTGATATTGTGAGGAATTTTTAAAAAAATCTGAATTTATTGAACTTTTTGCTGAAACAATGTCCTTTCTACTTTGTAGTACTGAATTGTCCTTTGTTGTAAGAAATGATGGTGGTCGTTGATGATAATTACTTGTTGTGAATTTGGTAAAGTTGAGATTTAGCTACCTGATGTCTGAATGTTCTGTACATTTCCCTAATCTTGAGAACCTGGTGTGGGGACAGCTGGAGTCTACAGCCCTACCAGTTTAGTGGAGGTGCCAGGACCCCAGTGACACTCACCTTCCTCTGTCTTCTCTTCAGGCCCCAGGCTGCCTCTCCCGGGCAGACCAACGGGGAAAGCTCCCCAGAAGCGCTGGCCACTCGCTTCCAGGTAGGACGATGCCTCCTGCTGGGAGCCCCACACCCTGAAGTGATGGGGGCCCCCTCCCTTGCTCCTCTGGGCCCTGCCCTTCCAGGCCTCTCTCTCCACAGAGCTCCAGGAGGACACACACTGACAGCCAGTCCTCCCTCCGGTCTTCTTACTCTAGCCAGGCCTCCCTCAGCCCCCGGCCATGCAGCCCCTTCTTCACCCTGCCCCCGACCAGCCCCCAGGCACCCACTGGAGAGATGGTGACCAGCCACAGGTGAGTGTGGCGGGTGGGCACCGTGTCCACAGGTGCAGGCCAGCTTCTCAGAGTCTCTGAAGCTGAGGTTAGGGGGCCCTGGGGGTCACCTCTGTTTCCTTAGGGCAGCCTGGTGGAGAGGACCCAGGCACCCACTGTCCATTTCCCCATTTCAGTTTCCAGAGCCTGGCGTACTCCCTGGAACCTGCTTCTGCTGACCACTTGTACTATGGGAGCCCTGGAAGCCGACAGGTGAGGATACCTGATTGGTTGGTAGTGGTGCCTGTAGGGACACAGGTCCCACCTGGGCAGTCAGCACTGTGGTCTCCTAGCAATGGGTGGGCTCCTCTCCAGAGCTAGGAGGCCAGCATTCTGGTGAGGGTGACAGTCCTTGTGCTGATTAGACCCAGGTGGCCTTCTCCATCTTACATTCCTACTCACTGCCACCTCCTCCTTGCTGATGGCTTCCTCCCTTCTCCAGTGTTTCTCTTGGGCTGGGAACGAAATAGTTTTGCTGCTGTTGTTGGGATGATTCCCTTTGGCTCTGGCTGAATCTCTTGAACACATTCCTCCCCATTCCAAGCCCCATGCCCGCCCCCAACTCCCATCACCCATCCCCCCCTTCCTCCTCTGACTCAGCCCCCAAGAACCACCAGAGAACCACTAGCCGGACTGTGATTCCGACTCAAGTTGCATTTGGCTTATTCTCTGTTTTTTCCCCCCTCTCCAGCCCTTTACTCCTGGTCCCACTGTCTGACAGACAGGACCCCCCAGGTCCCACTGTCTACTAGTGACAGCCCAACCCCCACCCTTTGGTGGTATTTCTCCTCTCCAGGGGCAGGGGTGGGGAGGAGTGAGGCGGCCAAGAGTCCTGGCCACAGCTGCTGGGGGCAGTTTGTGGGGGTAAGTCCAGCCTTTGGGGTGAAGGGGATGAGGCCCAGCTGCTGGAATCCTACCTCGAGTTGATTCTGCATTCCAGAAAGCAGAGCCTTTGGAGATGGCTGGGGGAGGGCGCTAGAAACTGGAGGCTCTGGAGAAGGACAGAGCAGGGTCTTTTGGAGGCTTCAGAGTAGGGGCTCCCTGGTGACCCGCTGCGGGGCCTGCCCAGTGGCCCTCCACGCAACGTGGGCATAGAGATGTATATATTCAATGAGATACCATGTTTAAGGAATTTCAAATGTAATTGTAGAGATAAGAGAGACATGCAAAACAACTTTGGAACAATTAAGCACTGAACGGTATGGTCTTAATTATAAAAGCAGGAGGCGTTCTAGGAGGGGAGAGCTGAGAGTGGGCTGAGGTGGCCTGAGAAGGCTTTGTCAGGAATTTGCTGGATGTCAGAGGTAGATTTCGGATTAGAGATGATGAGCTGGGGAGATGGGAACGCAGCGGTAGGAGCAAGACCCGGCGTGTCTAGGCCTGGGGGCCTTCTCCACAGAGGTACGGGCTGAGACCAGCTAAGGATGAGCTCGGTCCACCCTGGCCTCCTTCCTCCCCGTATCTGCAACCAGGGCAAAGGGGAGACACGGATGAGATGGGGAGCGGCTTTCAAAGTGACAGCAGCAGTGCCTTGGAACTTATTAGACAGGCAGATTCTCAAGCCCCAGTCTAAACTTACTGGATCAGACAGGGGTGAGGGCCTGGGTGGGGTGGGGCCACCCATCTGAGTTCTCAGGAGCCCTCAGGGATCTGCTGCACACACAGCTTTGAGGACCACCCATGTGGTGTGAAGAAGAGCCCTGGGCGGGGTGGCAGGGAGACCTGGGTTAGTCTCACCTCTACTGTGTCACTTTGGACAAGGCCCCATCCTCCACTCTCTGGGCCTCAGAGTTGGACCTGAGGCTCTGAATTCCCTTCTTTGATCCTGAGGCCTCTTGTCATTCCTTCGACAAATATTTGTGGGGCAGCTGATTTGGTCAGGCACCCTTCTAGGCTCTAGGGATACATTGGTGGAAAAGCAGAAATTCCTAACCCCATGAAACTTGCATTCTGGTCTACGACAACGAGGCTGTGGTCAGACAGGGTGGAGTCACCAGACACATAGCTCCCTCTTGGGAATCACCCATGCACTTGAGCACCTTAAAGGCTCTGAAAAGCCCTGTGAGAAAGATGCTTAATTTTATTCATTTCCTAAACTTGTTTAACTGCAGAATTTCTCCTGGGGTTCTCCATTATCCACCCCCCCACCACCACTCAGTTATTAACATCCCCCACAACACATTTTGAGAAGTATTGGCTAGTGACAGCTCTTGATGAGCAGATAAACAGCTTTGGAGATGAAAGGTCGGTTTGGTAAAGGCAAGTGTCACCTGTAGGTGCCTCGGGGGAGGCGGGAGGGAGGAAGGGGAGGGAGGGGAAAGGTGAAGCTGCTCCAAGTCAGGGAGTTGGGCTTCTCAGGCTTGCCAGGTGGCTCAGCTGTAAAAGTACTCGCCTGCAATGCAGGAGACACAGGAGATGTGGGTTCGATCCCTGGGTCAGAAAGATCCCCTGGAGAAGGAAATGGCAACCCACTCCAGTATTCTTGCCTGGGAAATCCCATGGACAGAGGAGCCTGGCGGGCTACAGCCCATGGGGTCAGAAGAGTTGGACACAACTTAGTGACTAAACCACCAACACCTTGGGGATGAGGTGGTCTGGCAGGTAGAAGAGGGCAGGGGTGACTACAGACGAGGTGCTGCTGCCCCAGGCTGCAGTGGTCATGGCCTTGCCTCTGGCTCCCAAGCTGGCTGAGGCATCACTGGGCCCAGGAAGTAGGACATTACCAGTCCTTATGGTGCCCTTCGGAAATCAGAAGTTGCCCCCTTCTCAACAGGCACACTCTTGGGTGACCAGATACGAAGTAAAAACAGCCCCTGTTTCGCTTGCCGGCATGAGGACATGGCCTACAAAGGGAGCCAGGGTGGATTTCAGCTCTCCCTCCCTGCTGGCCAGTGCCCCCATGCAGGGCACACGCTGGCCGGTCTGAGACAGCAAGATGAACATTGTTCTTGAGTACCTGGTGCTGGCTGTCCTTCCTAAGGGAACGGTCTCACCACCTGTCAGTTGACTGCATGGCACCAGCCGGGCACCCAGGAGCCCAGCGAGGAGTCCTGGCCCAGCCTCCCACTCCCCGAGTGACTTGGACCAGCCAGTTTCCTTTCTGACCCTTAATCTCCTTACTGTAGAAGCCGAGGAACAGAAGAATGCAGGCTGGTGCAGGGGGTCTGGTGCAGTGAGAGTTTAGGGCTGTTTGTTTTAAGACTCTGAAGTTTCTGTTTCCAGCTTAAGAAGTCATGCAGTTTTTCCACTTGACACCATACTTCAGCCCCAACGTTTAAAAATAAAGTATTTAATTTGGCTATGCTGGTCTTAGTTGCGGCATGCAGGAACTTCTATCTTTGTTGCAGCATGCAAACTCTTAGTTGTGGTATGTGGGCTCTAGTTCCCTGACCAGGGATCAAACCTGGGCCCCTTGTTTTGGAAGCTTGGAGTCTTAGACACTGGAACACCAGGAAAGTCCCATCCCTGACTTTAAATTTTAAAGTCGAAAGTGTTTGGCTTTCTGGGAAACTGTGCCCTCTGCCTGGTGTACCTTGGTGAGCCTAGTTGTCTCTGAGGCTCTCCTCTCCTTTGGGGATGGTTACAGAGAGAGTGCAGAGATGCAGGCCAGAAAGCAGAGCAACAGGGAGACTGCAGGCAAGATTTCCAGGTAGAGAGCAGTGTGAGAGGCCCAGAGGGCAAGCACGCACCGAGCAGTGAACTCTGCTGTGAGCCCCAAACAGGCCTGGCTCCTCAAGGCTCCATGGGGCAGGACCAGACTTCCCAGGGCAGCCGGGAGAGGCTAGTGAGCCCAGACCCTGGCGTTATCAGAGGAGAGATCTCCCCGAGCGTGTGGGGTAGATGGGACTTTTGTGTGGCCCCAACTCTGACACCAAGAAGGGTCTTGGCCCTTTATGTTTCCTTTTCCTCATTGCAAAAGGGTCAGCTTACTTTCTCTCTGCTTGTCTGCCTTCCCCGGCACCAGTGTGCAACATCTTTGCAAACACAATGCGTGAGATGGCAGAGGAGCCAGCACGGTGGCCCCACATGCTCGTCTTCATTCTGTCCCATGCCTGTTCCCCTTGGGGCAGCAGGTCACCCTTCCAGAGCTGGGCCCTGGCCTTCCTCCCTCCTCGGACCCAGTAGGAGCAGCTGCTGGCGGTTGCTGGCGCCTTGGCTCTGCGGGCAGCAGGGGGAGCCTGCTGGTCAGCGAGGGCCGGGGGCCCCCTGGTGTTGGCCTGCGGAACAGCTGGACTTGGCCGCTCATATGGGTGTGCTGGCCCAGGGCCCCACTGCTGACTCCTCCCCTGGTGCCTCTCCTTCCCACAGGCCGGCCTCAGCCCTGCTGGAGACTCGGCGGTGCTGGTACTGCCGCCACCGCCCTCCCCAGGTCCCCGTTCCTCCAGTCCCAGGCTCAGGTACCACTGGGGTCTGGAGGGACGGGTGGGATCTTGGAGGGTCTGAGAGCGACAAGAGACTGTCAGATTTCCTGGAGAAGGGTGGGGGGTCCCAGCTCTCTAAGCCCAGTTTGCTTTCCTTTGACCCCTAGAATCCTTTATCCTGCCCCCGGACACTCTTTCTCTGCCCTCCTGGTCCTCCTGACCCCCCCGGGCACAGGCCCCTCACTCCTGGCTGGCTCCCTCCATCCCTGCAGTGCGGACTCAGAAGGGGAAAGTCACCTCCTGAGAGAGGACTCAGAAGTCTTCAAGATGCTGCAAGAAAACCGCGAGGCACGAATGCCCCCCCGGCAGTCCAGCTCCTTCCGGCTCCTGCAGGAAGCCCTAGAAGCTGAGGAGAGAGGTGAGACCCTGGGGGCTTGGGCAGGAGAAGGACATTCCCTGAGGACACTCTGAACCGCTGACCAGATGTGTTAATAACTTAGTATTTAAATCAGTATTTTTTAAGGCTCTGACTTATAGAAGCCACTGTCCCTGAACTTCAGGAGCCTATGGTCTGGTAGGGGTTGCCGGGGTGCACCCAAAGGTGCTGGCTAGGTTAAGGGAAGTGCCAAGGGAACCCTCAAGGTAGGTGGTGGGCCCTGGGTCTCCAAGGAGGACTTTATGGAGGAAGAAGGGTTTGACTTGGCCCTTGAAGAAAGATCAAGTCTTTCACAAATGGCCTTAAGATGGTGGCCGGGAGCCATGTGGAATGTGGAGGTCTGAGCCAGAGGGTTTTCGGCTGGGACCAAGAGGACTCTGGCTGCATAGAGGGGGGCTGTGGAGGTTAAGTCCTGGCTGTGAGGCCTCGCATCCAGGCTGAGGAGTGTCCCAACCCAGGAGGGCTGGGTTAAATAGTGCCAGATGATGCATGAGGGGCCGAAGTAGGCAACAGAGATATGGGCTCCTGCCAGCGGATCAGTTGTTAATTCATCAGACGTTTACTGACTCATCCAGTGGACCAGCCGTGAGCTATGTGGTGATCAAAGGTGGTCAGGACCCACCTCTACTCCCGAGGAACTCCGTGTATTGGGCAGACTGGCTGCTCAGCATTCTGGGAAGTGGATGTGTGTGTGTGTGTGTGTGTGTGTGTGTGTGTATCTGTGTGTGATGGGGGGCGGGGCACTGCCTCCTTCTGGGGAGAGATGAGGAGGGCCTGGCCTTGGCAGTGCTATCAGGGGGACAAATGAAGGGACTGTCAGAAGTATTCGATTGGCAGAATCACTGGTATGTGATGAAAGAGAAAATGTTAGTCACTCAGTCGTGTTTGACTCTTTGGGACCCCATGGACTGTAGCCCGCCAGGTTCCTCTGTCCATGGGATTCTCCAGGCAAGAATACTGGAGGGGTACCTGGTAGCTGGTTCCAAGTCTGATGTTTTGCTCCCAGAGGTGTTCACAGAGGGAAAGGAGACAGGGTAAGAAGGTTTGGAGCAAAGCACATCCATCACCACCCCAAGGCCTTGGGAGGTCCTGGAAGGGGGTACAGGGAGAGGTGGGGAGGGGGGCAAAGTGTGCCCATCATCACCCCAAGGCCTCAGCATGCCCTGGAAGCGGGCACAGGGAGAGGCGGGGTGGGGGGGTGAGGGCAGTGCAGACAGATGGTGACTTCACCCCTGAAGTCTTGGCATCCTCAGCTGTAGACAGGGACCATACCTGCCAGGTAACATCTGTGCTTCATCTTCATGTTGTTCGAAGGCTCAGACACCTTAATGCACATGAGAGCCCTTTGAAAACTGCACAGAGCTGGTATGGTGTGTGTTATTATCTGTTATTACCATGTCTGTTAATGTCATCATGACTGAATCAGTAGAAAGGAACCGCCTGCTTGGTCTGATGTGTCAGACACTGAGCACAGACGCTGCTTAGGCTGCCTTAGCTTGGGTAGCTCAGCCTTGAACCTGCTCCCTGCCCTTGACCAGCCTCAGCCAAGGGTCTGGCTTGATCATCTCCTTGCTCCATGACCCCCACTCATACCCAGGGGTTACATTGAGGTCCACTTGTAAGTGTGCCTTTGACAACAAGTCTCTTTGGAGCTAGTGCTGGTGGAAGTGGAGTGAGCATCAAAAATACAGCCTGGGGACTTCCCTGGTGGTCCAGTGGTTAAGACTCTGCCTTTCAATGCAGGGGGGTGCATGTTCGGTCTCTGGTTGGGAGACTAAGATCCCACATGCCTTGTGGCCAAAAAAAAAGAAAAAAAAAATACAGCCTGCTGCTGCTGCTGTGGACAAGCTCTGATGTGTCTGTCTGTCCTCCCCCCTGTCCAGGTGGAACACCTGCCTACCTGCCCAGCTCGCTGAGTCCCCAGTCCTCCCTGCCCACCTCCAGGGCTCTGGCCACTCCACCCAAGCTCCACATGTGTGAGAAGTGCAACACCAGCATCGCGTGAGTGTTGGCGGCCTGGGGGGCAGGGCATACCCTGTGGATGAGGAGGGCAGGGCCCAGATGCTCTGCGTGAACCCACTAGCCAGAGGCCCTGGGGGGAGTGCTGCCACAGGGGACTTGTGATGGGCTCGGGGGTCGTTTCAGCCTTCTTGGAATGCTTGCACTGGCTTTTTCCTGCTGTCTCTCCTCTTGCTCCATTTCTTTCCCTGCCTCCCTGGAGGAGGAAGAAATGCTACGGTTTTTGATTTCTCTCCAATCATCATCTCAATGCCTCGGGATCTGCTCTGCCTCCTCCTGGAAAATCTTGCTCTTACTCCCTCCTTCCCACTCTTAGGCTGCCTTTTCCAGAGGTAGGTGCATTTTTTCTCAGTGGGTGACGTGATAATGTAGCCCAGAGAAAACATTCTCTGGAAAATTGAACCTTGGCCATCCCACCTTCCTGGTAAATTTCTTCCATGCTCAGTGTTGATGGTCAGATAACTCTAGGCAAGTCCCTGGCCTCCGTGTTTCACCTGCAGGATGGGATACTGCCCATCCTGCTGTGCATTCTTGAGGAAGGGGGTCCTATGCCTTGGTTCTCAAAGAGCTGCAACTGGGCCCCTGAGGGATTTCAGCCAACACCCCAAGAATTTCCCCTTCAGGAGGTCCCCAGTCCCAGGATTTGCAACTCCAATTCATCCACTGGTGACACAATGCTGTGGGTCTTGGCACCTGGGACTGCGCTTGGAGAATCACTATACTGTTAACAATCCAGAATATTCAGGATGGTGCTTGTCTGCCTTTGTGCAAAGGAGGAATGACTTTAAAATTGGGGTCCTGTGGGTGTGGGCTGGGGTTTCCCTGAGGGCAGGCTTGAGGAGTCAAGTGTTTGAGATTTGGGGACCTTCTGGGGTCCTGCTCTGGGCTGGGAACCAGGCTCCCTGAGAATAGGAATGGTGGCATCATGCCAGCCACTCCTGTCCCTCCCTCCTGCCCTCCAGGTTAATGGCTGTCCCCTCCCTGTCCCTGCAGGAACCAGGCCGTCCGCATCCAGGAGGGGCGATACCGCCATCCTGGCTGCTACACCTGTGCTGACTGCGGGCTGAACCTGAAGATGCGAGGGCACTTCTGGGTGGAGGACGAGCTGTACTGTGAGAAGCACGCCCGCCAGCGCTACTCTGCACCCCCCACCCTCAATTCCCAGGCCTGAGCTCTCAGCCCACCCTCCACTCTGTGGGCACCTCCACACCAGACCCGTGCCAATAGCACGTTGGCCTGGAAAGGCGATGGGGGGCAGGGTGAAGCCAGAGGCTGGGACCTGCCTGTGCTGCGGGTGAGGGCAGTCCACCTCCCCAGGCCTCTGCTGGATACTGTTGCATCCTCTTGATAGACAGGCTCTGCATCAAAGCCCGAAGTGGGTACTGCATTGGACATCTTTGTGCACCAGGGATTAAGCAGGTTGGGACACGGATATAAGGTCTAGAAGGAGAGGGGTGGGCCAGAGCCTACAGGTATTCACTGTGTAAAGTTTTCAACATATGAGCACTAAAAATATACATACTGTACGTGAACAAAATAAAGTAGGTGCCCCTCTCTTCTCTCCTTCCTTGCCCCAGCCCCTGGAAATGAGCTTCCCCTAATCCTAGGTGGAGAGTCTCTCTTTTTTTTATTTAAATTTTTTTTTTTTAAATTTTGCACTGGGTCTTCACTGCAATGTGTGGGCTTTCTTGAGTTGCATTGTGAGGGATTTTCTTGTGATGCATGGGCTCTACAGCATGCAGGCTCAGTAGTTGTGGTGTGCTGGCTTAGAAACCCTGTGGCATGTGGGATCGGTTCCCTGACCAGGGATCAAACCGATGTACCCTTTGTTGGAAGGCAGATTCTTAATCACCCCACCCCTAGGGACGTCCCTGGAGAGTATTCATATGTAACAATTTTTTGCCCTCTTATTCCCCCCCTCCCTCAAACCCCACTCCTACCAGATGCTTCGCCATGTGACATTCCCTACTGAAGAGACTGGCTCCTTTTAGTGGATGGTGATGCTCTCCCTGGACCATTTTGTAAAGATGCCTGTTTTATTGGGATGATCCCTGGTAGAGGAATGAATGTCTCACTTGGAGCCTGGAGAGGGGTGAGGGTGACAGAGCGCTGGCAGCAAACAGGAGGCAGGCTCTGAAACCGCTTCTGCCCAGGCCCATCTCAGTAAGACAGCATCTTCCTTTGCCAGCCCTGCCTAGGCTGGCGCTTTGCCCCTCGCTCTACTTGGTATGGATGCTGCCAGCCCTGCTGACTTACCCAGAGGAGCTGGGGAGGCAAGTGAGGAGACAACACCTAAAGCTGTGGTCCCCAACCTTTTTGGCACCATGGATTGATTTTGTGGAAGAAAAGTTTTCCACGGACTGAGGTGGAGAGGGGGATGGTTTCGGGATGATTCAAGCACTTTTCATTTATTGTGCACTTTATTTCTGTCTTGTGGCAATCTCAGGATATTCCACCTTGACTTTAGGGCTAGGGTTCATGCTCCTATGAGAATCTAGTGCCTCGGCTGATGACAGGAGGTGGAGCTCAGGTGGTAATGGGAGTGTTGGGGAATGGCTATAAATACAGATGCTTTGCTCACTGGGCCTCCTACTCACGTCCTGCTATACAGCCTGGTTCCTAACAGGGCACAGACTGGTACCGGTCTAAGGCTGGGGGGTGGTGGTGGTTAAGGACCCCTGATCTAAAGAACTTTGTGTACTTGCCCAAGGCTGTCTGCACCCATTTGAGAAAGATCATCCCCAGGAGTAACCTTGGACAGGGCTGTGAGTTAGCTTTGCCGGGAGGGACAACCCAGCAGTGCCCCCACCCTCCCAGCCAGGGTTGGTCTTCCCGCCTCTCCCCTGGGAGCCCCAGCTGCTTCACAGGTGGTAGATTGGAAAGCTGGTGCTAGGTGTGCCTGCCCTGGGTGTATGTTTGAGTCAGACAGGGGGTGGTGGTCCTCTGCCAGATTTTTGGCTTGATTCACCCATCACTTCTGGTCCTAATCCCAGATGACATTTTAGAAAGGTGCATGGGTGCTGCTGGGGTGCAGCACCTACCTTATCGCCCAGTCAGTCTGGAGAGAAAAGATAAAAGCCGGAGGGTGCTTTGGTGCTGACTCTTTTTGAATGGAACCTTGGCAGAGACTGTGTGTGTCGCCTCCTCAGGCACCTTGATATAATTTATACCTTGCTATAATTGTCTTTTTGCCTGAATGGCTGCTCTTTATTTTTATAGGGCAGATCAAGCCTGTCTGTGGCTCAGGAGTTGTCAGGCCCCAACAGTCTAGTCCCAAGTGGGACAAGGTCCTTGGCGCCACCTAGTGTCAGGTGTAGCCCTTGGCAGGGAGAATGCTCACAAAAGAGGACTGATTGACTCGGTAAATTCTTGGGTCCTCGCACAGTGGGAATACCGAAACAGCACTTTTGTGGGTTTCCTAAAGATATATAATCAAGTGGCAGCAATAGAGTTGACATGATGAGTAGTGCTATGTGGTAGTGAGCGTGAAGAGCTTATGTGGAACACACAGCAGCACTCTGAGAGTTCAGAGCCAGGGCAGTTGTCAGAGGAACAGGACTCAGACAGATGAAGGAGAGACATGTAGAGAGAGGGAGTTAGTGCAAGTGGAATGCTCAGGTTAGGGGAGAGGCTGAAGGCGATACTGAGACAAGATTGGAAAGGAAGATGGAAGCCTTGAATGCCATAAGATATGGTTTGAATTTCACCTTGAGGCTCTGCGGACAGTAAAAAAAATCAGCAGGGAAGTGACAGGTTGGAAAAGAGTGCGTTGGAGTCTTAATATGGTCAGATCCCCATCTGTAACGAACCATGCTGGGCTGGCATTGCTCTAAGGAATGGAGAACAAATGGGGTGTGGAGGCCCATGTGAAATGGGTAGGCCAGTGAGTTGTTGAAGGCCTTTCAAAGGCTAGACAGGTTTTAACTAATCGTAGTGTAGTGTTAGTCGCTCAGTCATGTCCAACTCTTTGCCACCCTGTGGACTGTAGCCTGCCAGGCTCCTCTGTCCATGGGATTCTCCAGGCAAGAAGACTGGAGTGGATTGCCATTCCCCATATTGTGGCAGTCAGCTCTCCTCTCCAGGGCCCAAGGGTTTCAGCATCGGAGTTCTTTGCAGCCACCAGCCAGCCTGAGGACTTCTTTGGAAGACAGAGTTATTAGTCAATCCTGGTTGCCAGTGGAGAAGGGGGGGGTGGGGAGCCTTTGGTCTCTGCCCAGCTGTGAGCATCTACCTGCTTTGACCCAGCCAAGCTGGGGAGGGGACGGGACACCACCCAAGCAGGCAGCTGCTATTTGTCCAGCGCAGTGCCCTCTTTACTTTCTTCTGTGTTTTGGGGAATGACTTTGGAAATGATGACAGATTTGAGTTACAAGTGACCTGAGAGAGCATCGGATACAGCCCCCTTCTATTGGAGATGAGAAAATGACTTTCCCAAAGTGATGCTGCTAGATAATTCTCAGGTGCTTTAATGTCAATCCTCACCATTCCAAAATAGGTGCTGTTGTCATCCTAGTTGTATCGATGAAGAAACTGAGGACAGGGAGGATAAGTCGCTGGTTCAAGAACTCCTGGCAGTAAGGGCAGGGGGCTGAGGAGGAGCCAGGAGCCTGACTCCTGGGTTCTTGGCTTGCCCTGGGCTGCTCTTGTCCCTCCACCAGAGGCAGCCTTCCAGGCCACGGGGGAGGTCACCACAGCTTCCAGCCATCTCTAGTCTGCCAGAAGCTGCCCTGGGCTCTTGGCTTTGCCCTTCCTCCCATAGGACCTAGCTGGCAGGAAACGCGCTTCCTGAAGCTGGGACTTCCCCCACAGAGGCTGAGGGATGCCTCTGCTGGGGCCACCATGTGTCTCAGGGACTCATGGTAGCTATTCACCCCTCAGGTGGGCAGCGAGGGGGTGCCCCTCCCATCCCTTCCAGCATCACTCAAAGAGAGATGATTCTTCTCTGGTAGAAGGTGGGGGGAAGGAGAGACCGTCTTCTGGGTGGTGAAGGCCTGGCCTAGCCCCGGCAGGCGCTTGCCACAGTCAGGGCAGTAAAAGGCAGATGGGAAGGCAGCATATGGCCCCCCACTGTGGGGGATCCCAACCACCTTGAAGGTTCTGGCATATATACATTAGGAGGAGGGAGTGGCCTGGAGGAGAGTGTGCCTGGTGTGTGTTTGTGTGTTTGTGTGTGTGTGGTTTGAGCCCACACAGAGCCCCGTGCTGAGACACTGCATTCCTGGCCGGGCTGGCTTCCTGCTCCAGATACATTCCTGCCCCAGAGTCACCATGGAGACTGCCTGGAATCTGGTCCCACATTCTCAAAATTCAGGACAAGATCTGGCAAAGGTTCCCTCCCTTTACCTCCTCATCCTCTGACTCAGGAGGGGGGAAGCCCCCTGACAGCCAGCCCTCCCTCCGCACCCCCCAATCTCCGCCTCCTCCCCTGGGAGGCTTGGTGCAGGATATACCGGGCTGTTGGACTTGTCCTGTCCCCAGGCCCAGGCTTCTCTGTCTGTACCTGGGAAAGAGCCATGGGAGTGGTTTCCAGGAGGACAGGGCCACCAGCAGGCAACCCAGAGAACCCGGATAGCAGGGAAGGGCGTGGCCTGAAAATCCAGGTGTCAAGAGTAAATTTGGACTCTCCTTGTTTCTGGAGGAGGGGGGGGGGGGCGGGCTTCGCTGCAGGCCTGTTTCCCCATCTCATAGAGTTAGAATCATGTAGTTTTTGATTCCTGACCGATCCTGCGGGAGCTGTTGGAGGAAGGGTAGGAGGAAGCAGGGGGTGGGCAGACTGTCTTCTCCCTCCTAGATAATTACCACTTACAACCAGCGCCTCCAGCTCCAGCCCGCCCCCCACCCTACACCCAGAGGCTCAGGTGCAAGCTTGCACGTCAGCCAGCTCCCTTATCTCCCTCCAGGGAATTTGGGTCCTGCTGGGATTTTTCCAGCCCCGGTGACCTTCCTCAGGAGACTGAGGTTTCCTTAGAGGCCACCACCCCATCTGGTCACCAGGCTGTCTCAGCTTTCGCGGCTGCCTGCGCTCCCAGCACCCCCTTTTCGGGAGAGGGTGGTGGAGTTCCAAGGACTCAAAGTGGGTGGGGCTGAGGACTAGTGAGCCTTTACACTCCCAGACCTCGGGGCTGCCCTCCTGTCTCCCTGTTTCACTTTCCCGAATCCTGAACCACACCCTCGCCCCCGCTGGATTCAGCTCTAGCCCGGGATCCAAGGCGCCCTGCAGTTGTTGGAAAGGATTTCCCTGTGGCGAGAACCCCTTCCACCTTTGATCGCACCAGGTTTCAGAGTGGCTGAGTGACTTTCCCGAAGGCACACAGCTGGGCGCGCGCCGACGCGGGCGTCCTGGCCCGCGATCCTTCCACCGCCTGCACGTGCTGATCCGTTCATTTCCTTCCGCGCTCGCGTCCGGTCGCCGCCCCCCGCCTCTCCTGGCTTCATTTCGGCCGCAGGAAGACAGACTCGGCTTGGGAACTGTGGGCGGGGTGACCCCACGCCACGAACGAGACCGCGTCCCCCGCCAGGGTCCCCGCTCTTCGGCCAGGCTGGCTGGGCAAGGGAGCCAGGAGCCCGCCTCCGACTCCTGCCCCCGGTCCCACGACCCCTGCCTCCGCCGACGCTGGGCTGGGGGGCCCAGGCCCCGCCCTCGCGGCCCTTCCCGTGGCGCTCGCGCACACCTGCGCATCCCTCCCCGCCCCGCCCTGCCCCTCCCCTCCCCCATCCCGGTTGGGAGTGTCCCGGGGCCGCGCCCTGCAGGGTCCGGACGCGCAAGCCTAGCAGCTAGCCCGACAGCGGCTCCGCGACGCCGGCCGTGATAGCTCGGTCCTGCTGCAGCGGCCACGGCCTGGGCGCCGCGTTGGGGCTGGATTGGGGCCATGCTGGGCCGGCGGCGCGTCTTCGTTGTGGAGCCGCTGGGCGGCCGGGGTGAGTCGCCCCCCCCCCCCCCGGGGCGGGTCCGGACCTTTGGCCTGGAGCCGACTTCGTGCCCTGGCCCCTGTTTGCGCTCCCCGCCCCACCGGCGGAGCCCGCACCACCTGGCGCAGCCCGCCCGACCTCGGTGCGCCCTCCTCGCCGCCACCCTTAGGAAGGGCCGGGGGATCGCGTCCTGCGCGTTGGAGACTTTTCTACCTTTTGGCGTTAAACCGATCGTCACCTCCATCCCATTTTCCCCGGATCCACTTCCCTCTAATTCCTGGCCAGGATCCTCCTTCTCCTGGCCCGTGCCCCAGCCGGCGGTCGCGAAAAGCCCTCCTCTCTGCGGCGGACCTCTTTCCAAAAGAGCCGCGCAAGGGTAGACTTCCTGGTGGACTTTCTTGCTCAGAGGGGCTTGGTTTGGCGTCCAGGCGCGGCAGGCCGTCCTCTCCAACCTCCAATTCTGTATCTTTACGATCGGGCACCTAGATTGCAGGAGAGCCTGGCACAGACCAGGAGAGCTGTAGAGAGGACAGTGATTGAGCGACCACGCTGCTTCTCCTTCTACCATCTGGGTTCCCTTTCCTCAGTTCAAATTTTTTTTCAACTCTCCCAAATTTCCTGCTTCTTACTTAAAAGAACAAAAGTCCAAAATGATTATGGCTATTGTGATTTTTGATATCTTTTCCCTCCAGAACTTCCAGGATGGACTTTCTCTTGCATCCTGATGCCTGTTTAGACCCTGGCTTCCCTCTTTGCGTCCTTCCCTCTCTCCCTGAGGCTGGGGCACAGTCACACTCCCCCTTGGGGAGCAGTTGAAGAGGCTATAGTTCCCCAGTGATGGCTCACAGGTCTTAGGCTGACCTCAGGGGCCAGAGCGCAAGGGCTCCCTGAAAGCAAGTGCCCACCCCTCGAAGGAAGTTATCACTAACAATTACTTTTGTAAAAGGGAACCCCATCCTAACCCAATCTCCCAGACAG